>OZ007497.1:160408755-161692089 GCA_963931805.1 Microdon myrmicae | reverse complement strand
AATGTAGTTGTGCATCTTTTGACAGTTACTCACCAAAATTTCAGCCATTTTGGACGTGTAGTTTTTATTTGACAGTAGCTTGAGTGTAGTTTGGTCCTACGCAGACGCTTTTTTTTGTTTTATATTCACATTTATTCAACAATTCATTTTCATATTTCACTTAAGACTAAATGTTAACTTCTTTTTTACAAATATCATTCTTACATTAACTTACTGGCTCTTCGCCAGCACTCTAAATTATACATTATATTTCATATGCCTTTCGGCGTACAATAACTGTTTTTATAACATGCCACAATAATTGATATGTTTTCTTTTTAAAATTTATTCTATTTTTTTCTACATCATGTATTATTTATATATATTTTTTTTTTATTTTTTATTTTTTTAATTACATATATAGGGGGTTGTTGTTTTCTTTTTAAATATTATTCTATTTTTTTCTACATCATGTATTATTTATATATATTTTTTTTTGTTTTTTTTTTTTTTTAATTACATGTATAGGGGGTTGACAAGCAAATAAAAAATGAAACAAAATGGACAAACGTAAACATGGAATACAAATCAAAATAAAAAAATTAATAATTAAAATTAAAATAAGAAAATAATTAAGATTGGGAATTGGGGATAGGGGAAAGGAAAGCGGTGCGCCTGAGAGGCATGCTATGTTTTGGGACGTGTAGTCCTTTCTTCATCACTGATCCACCACCGGTTGGGGTGGGATCGATCTTTTATTGATTTATCTCTTTCACCGATCACCATACTAAAACGCAGCCGCTCTGGAAAATTAGAGATATAGTTATCGTGGAGAATTCGTTTATCCCTGGCACCACGGAAACCGTGGTAAATAATAGGGACTCCACGTTTGTCTTGGATAAGTCCATTTTTATCCAAGAAAGGGAACGCTTCCAATCTTGATAATGAAGTTATCTATTCTGTTTAGTCCTGATTTGTCATACAGGACTTTATTGGGATAGTATTTCTTATACTGCGACTCTGGGGTTCTATACATTTAGAGGCAGGAACGCAAACACTGCTACTCGACCACCCGAAACTTCTCCATGTAAAGGGGGATATGTTGTACCATACCCCCTTTGGGGTCCAACAGACTACTACGGAAGAGTCAGTATCTTTAGATCGCATATGCGTTTTCAGCTGCTGTAAGAGCCGCTGCTGTATGCTTATCAAAGTAAAGATATTGATCAAGCCAGATTCCAAGGTATCTGACTACAGTTTTTACTTGTAGAGGAGGATTATTACTTCCTGCAGTGGAAAATGTTTTCCAATTCCGTTTTGTATCCCTTGATGCACTGGAACGGTGGCGTTCTGAAAAGGATAGTCTCTGTTGTCTGGAAATTTATTTTTAATTTCCAGTCGTCGCAAAAACGTTTGCTTTTGTTGAAATCATTTTACAGAAGTCTGTTGATGGCATCAATCTTTTCTCCAGATCTATACACCACAATGTCGTCGGCATACACAATTGCATGGTTGAGAGAACACACTAGATCACTAGTGTAAATGTTAAATAAAATTGGAGAATTCGCTGCTCCCTGTTGTAGGCCGTTTTTGATATGGAAAGTCTTGTTAGAGATTATATCTCCACATTTCACTACAAATTGTTTACCCATTATCATATCGTAGATAATGTATAATAATTATTCGGGCATACCTAGATTTGATAACTTATATACCAGCCCTTCTAACCATACGGTGTCGAAAGCCTTTTCAAAGTCAACCAAACAGTCCCCTGTGTATTGTCTCTTCGCCTTGTCCCACTGTATTTTTATTTATTATTATTATTATTTACTGGCCTGTAGGAACCCGGAAGTTCATGACCTCACCGACTCGGCTCCGCCATTGTTCCCTGTCCTGTGCGCTCTCCTTCTACGTTCGATCATCCGATCCGATCTCCTCGAGGTCCAATCTAATATTGTCCTCCCATCTCCGTCGCGGCCGTCCTGTCGGTCTCTTCCCCGTTAGTTTACCGTCAAGAATTCTGTGTACGGTCCTATCATCGCTCATTCGCGCTACGTGTCCGGCCCATCTTAATCTTCGCGACTTGATCACTCTCACTATTGTAGGTTTGCGGTATAGCTCTTCCAATTCGTGGTTGTGGAGTTTCCTCCATTGTCCTGACTCTTCGTCATATTTAGCGCCAAATATACCCCTTAAAACTTTATTCTCGAATACGCGAAATTTGTTCTCTTCCCGTTTAGTGAGAGCCCATGTTTTTCATCCGTATAGAACAATCGGCATGATTATGGTTCTATAGACACTAAGCTTTATATTACGTGATAGCAGTTTTGGATTTTAATAGTTTACTGGCTACATGCCAACTAGCGTTGCCAGAATGTAATCTTTTGTTAATTTCCGTTGACGTTTCGTTTCTGGTCGTCAGTATCGTTCCCAGATATTTAAATTCCTTGACATTTTCAAATATCTTGCCGCCGACGTTTATATGTGTTCTCTGAGGTCCACCTGCTCTCGTCGTAATCATGTATTTCGTTTTGTCTTCGTTTATTTCTAGGCCCACCTCTTCTGCTGCTTGCATGATGATTTCACAGTTTTTACTTATAGTTTCGAAATTATCGCCCAAAACGGCGATGTCATCCGCATACGTGAGCACTTGTGTGACCCCGTTCAGGGATGATCCGGCCATCTTGTCATCTTGTACCTTTCTGATACCATACTCGAGCACAAGGTTAAAAAGACACTGTGATAGGCCATCCCCCTGCTTTAGTCCGTCCCGGATTTCAAATGGTTCTGAGAGGTGGTTTTCTATTCTAACTCGCCCTTTGTTTTCGTTCATTCAGATTTGAATGAGGGCGGCATATTTTTTCGGGATCCACAGCTCAACTACAATATGGTAGGGTCTTTGCCTTGCGACTGAGTCGTAGGCTTTTTTGAAGTCAACGAACAGTTGGTGAACCGTCTTTCCGTATTCCCACTTCTTTTCCAGTAGTTGCCTTATTGTGAACATCTGGTCGCTTGTTGACCGGTTCCGACGGAATCCGCATTGGTAGTCTCCCAATATTTCTTCTGCGTACGGTGTGATTCTTGCCAGTATGACATTTTTAATATTTTGTATGTGATTGGGAGCAATGATATTCCTCTGTAATTTTCGCAGTCAGATCTGTCGCCTTTTTTGAAAATGGGGATGACTATTGAGGTTTTCCATTCTTCCGGAATGACTTCCTTGTCCCATATTATTTTAACCAGTTGGTGGATCTTTCGAGCGGTTGCCCCTCCTCCATGCTTCACAAGCTCTGCCGGTATGCAATCGATTCCGGGAGCCTTGTTGTTTTTCAGTCGATTTATCGCGTCTACAACTTCGCCGAAGGAGGGCTCTGGGATGTGGGGCTCGGCTGTATGTACGTCTGGTCCGTTTATTTGTGGTTGATGGGTGCGCACATTGAGCAGGTTTTCAAAGTACTGCTTCCATCTTGACACGATATTTTTTGTTTCTGTCACCAGACATCCGTTTGTGTCTCCGATTATTTTGACTCTCCCTCGGTGGCCATTTCTAATTAAATTTATGCCGGCATACATACCTCTGCTGTTCTTTGCTCTGGCATTTTCTATGATTTTTTCGATCCGAGTCTTCTCCCATTCGCGTTTTTTGCGTTTGAAAAGTCTAGTTGTTTCTTTCCAAATTGTCGCGTATCTGTCTGCGTTGACTTCATCATATGCTTCTAAGTGGATCATTCTGAGGCGTTTACGTTCTTCGATCTTTGCCCTGCCCTCATCGTCAAACCAAGGTTTGGACTTAGTTGTTTTCTTAAATCCTAATACCTCTTCGGCTGTTTGTTTGATTGTGTCTCTGATCGATGCCCATTTAGTGTCCACACTATTGGCTTCCTCTTCCTCACTACTGCCATTCTCTAGGATGCTAAATCTATATGTTAGTTCGTCTTGATATTTCGCCCTTTTACGTAGGTCTTTTAGTTTATCAATCTCGAACTTTTTGCTCGTCTCCCGTGACTGTCCATGTGGGTTTGCTGCAAGCCGACTTTTAATTTTGCCCATCACTAGAAGGTGATCGGAGTCGCAATCTGTTCCTCTATATGATCTTAGGTCAAGGATATTCGAGTGGTGTCTTTTGTCTATGAGGAAGTGGTCTATTTGGTTACGCGTTACGCCGTCGGGTGATATCCATGTGGCTTTATGGATTTGCTTGTGATTGAACATCGTGCTTTTCACTACCAGATCTTTTGACGCTGCGAACGTGATAATTCGAATACCATTATCATTTGAAACGTCATGTAGGTTTTCTTTACCTGTTGTTGGTTGGAAGATATCTTCTTTTCCAATTTTCGCATTGGGGTCGCCGAGGAGGATTTTAACATCGAATGATGAGATCCCATCAAATACTTCCTCTAGGGTCTCGCAGAATGTGTCCTTCGTTTCTTCGTCGGTAGATTCTGTTGGGGCGTGTACGTTTATAAATACATAATTGTACCATGGGCCCTGTATTTTAGCACCGACATTCGGTCATTAATAAATTGCACATCTTTTACATGGGGCGTAATCTTCTTGCTTACGATGAAGCCAGTTCCGAGGTTATGTGTATCGGTACCTCCACACACCAGTGTAAAGCCGTTGGTTTCGATTACTTGATGTGTGAGTCGAACTCCCTGAGGCGCGACGATGTCCGTTTTATATTGTTTCGCGTTTTCTGCGACCGTCTGTATCGTCCCTGGTTTATATAACGTTCGAACATTCCACGTGCTCACGTCCCGCTTTTTCAGTTTTTCCCTACGTCTTCTTTTTGTCCAGTCGGTGTTTTCTTGATGATTTTTGTCCCTTATGGTAGTGTCGGCTCATCACACCTACGCCTACCGGGTTTTTCGTGGGATTGTTTTTTGTATATTGGTTATTCATTTTTGATCCCACGAGACTTGGGGTTTCAAATAGTCCGCCACATCAGAGCCCCGTTTTCATGTGGTAAGGTCTGCTTACTGCTCTGATTCGACCCGGTGTCAGAGAGGCGCCGTTATAATACGCCCGGTATACCCCTGGCTGCAAACCATCCAATGGGCACGGTGACGCGTAACACCCTGAATTAGGGGTGGTAGATCTTTGTGTGTTACTCCTCGCTAGCCTGTCTGACATGGGTGACCCTACTGGAAGCATATGCTTCCGTCAGCATAGCCTAAGTGATTCATTGTACTTTAAGCCCCCGCACCACGTCAAGGTTTCTACCAAGCGGGGGGTTGTCCCACTGTATGTCGGAAACAAGTTTTGTCGCAGCATGAACTGTGTCATGTTGCGATCGGAAACCAAACTGGTTGTTCGGAATAATACCATTTTCCTCACACCAGTTAGTCAATGCTTTATTTATAATCTTCTCGAATACCTTGCTGATGTTCAGAAGCAAACTAATCGAGCGAAGATTGGCTGGATTGCTCCTGTCCTTGCCCTTTTTGGGGATGGGATGGACCACTGCAGATTTCAATTGGATTGGATAATATGCATTGTTTAGAGCGTTATTGAACAAGATAGTGTAAACCTTCACTACTTCAAGAGGTAAATGCTTTAGAACAATGTTTGGAATACTATCTATTCCAGAAGATTTTTTGTTCTTAATCGATCTAAGAATGTCCGCCAGTTCATCCTTGTGTACAAATATGCTAGTGTTTAGATTTCTAAGTGGGGAATCCGCTCTATTATTTTCACTAAAGATAGTGAAACTTTGACTTAAGAGACGCCAATTGTTAAGTTCATTGCGTAGCGAAATGTGTTTTTGGAGAGCCCTATTTTCCAGGTCACGGTTAGAATGAGCCGATTCGTTCAATCTACTCACTGCTTCGAAACAAGCACCAATAGAGTTCGCTCTTATTTGCGAATCCTCGACTATTATGAACTCTTCGTTAGAGTTAATGTGTTCCAGGGTAAGTCCTGCGTTCAGCAGAGTTTGACAATTCTCGGGAGTCCACGGAACTCGCAGACATGGGATGTCATTATAATCTTTCCTTCGAAAGACTTTATTTATTTGAGGGAACATATTCGGTGCACTTGTTTTAATGGCTTGAATTCTCTTGTTCCAGTCTTCATTAATTACTGATCTATAGTTGTCACGGATCAGTTTGTGAAGATTTTTAATTAATGACTAATGACTTAATTGATTTTATTTCCTGGCTATTTGGATCGCTGAATTGTCTGTAGAGCAGTTTTAACTTAGAGAGCAGAATACTCTTTTGCCTATACAGCTCGTCGATCGTTGCGTTTCTGTACAGGTTTGTATGGCTCTCGGAGTGAGACACTTTTGGGATAGAACGATTCATTGTATTAGTAACAATGTTGTTCATCGTCGAAAGATAATGATCAATTTCGTCATGATGAAGATTTCTTTCAGTTGGTGGATCTATGCCATTGGAGCGTAATTCTTTTTTTATTATCCGATCAAAGCGCGACCAGTGTGCTTTTCCGAAATTAAAAGAACGTATCTGTTTGTACTGCTCAAGTAGTGAATGTTCGTTTGGGACATGTATTACAGCACCAATTCCGTAATGATCGCTATCGTACTCGATTGTACGAAGACAATTTCAAGTAATTAGATCCGTATCTAATAACTGTATTCGCTCGTCCAGTAACAGTAAATCCAAGAAGGAATTTCCTCTTGGATATGACAGCGTACTTGTAGCGTACAATTCTAGTTTATGTTCGATAGCGTTTGTATGCCATCAGTCGAACAGCACATTGCCTCTTGTGTTTGTGATAAGGTTAACCCAAGCAATGTGCTTGGAATTGAGATCTCCCGCCATAAAGAAATAATTATTTCCCGAGTCTAACTTGAGACTTTGAAAAAGGGTATCAAGTTCATTGGTAAACTGTTGTTGACGTCCGGCACCGTGCTTCCTCTATCGAGGGAAGAGCGGGGACATTTTACTATTTCTTTATGTAATATTCTTTCATCAATTCGCGTTTTGTTTTATTTCAGTTCTTGATATAAAGTTGTCCGGTTTGGATTGAAAAATGTTTCTTTTCTTTTATTGTGTGTTACTTTGTTTATTTTTATTACAGCTTCTCCTTTTTTTCTTATAACAAAACTCAAACTACTTCTCAACTTCCTCAACTCTTTGATTGGCAACCAACTAACTGAACTCAACTCCAAACTCAAAAAAACTCAAATTCTACTGAACTAACTGCTTCCGAATTCAAACTCAAAACTAACTGAACTGATTTTACAATTGAATTTTTTCTCTACTTATAGAACATTGTGTTCTAATTTACTGTAAATTATAATATGAACAAAACAAATTTTCTCAAAGTATTTCTTTAGTTTCTGTGACTTTTAAATTGAATAAAATTTGAACAAAAATCAAAGTGCTCTGTTTTGAAATAAAAAGGGGCAAGTTATGAAAAGGGGCATGTTATTAAATGTGCTGTAACTGGCAATATTGTGAATGTTTATGAATGGTATGTATTAAGTGAGAATGTAATATATGTTAAGGGAAGTTATTAAGGATGTGTAAGGAGATTCAGTGTTAAAGTTAATAAAGGGTAGTATTCTGGAATACAACATCCCACCCTTCTTCGAGAAAGAAAATTATCCTTGAAGAGAATAATTTTCTAGTAACTATATATTAGATTAAGAAAGACTTGGATTTTCGTTCAATTACATTACAATGGTTTTCAAAATTAGTCTTTATCAAAGGTTACAATAATCAATAAGTTTTTAATACTAGAAAAATAGTTTATTTACATTATATATTAACTAAATTTTTACAATAATCAAAATGTTCTTAACACTAGAAAAATAGTCAAAATAGTCTATTTACATTACATGTTAACTAACTAAATTTAAATATTTCTCCTTGGAACCTTTTCTTTTCTTATCCAAAAGTTATTATTACTTATTATATTAATTATATAATATTAATATTATTGTTTCAAAATTCTCATTTCCGTTCGAATATGTATATAAATTCCAAAATTTCCAATATACATATTACCTCTAAAATTTCCTTTCTTTCCTTTTCCGTTCGAATATATATTAATTCCAAAATTTCCAATATATATTACCTCTAAAATTTTCTTTCGTTATTCCCCCTCTTCAACTTTTTTTTTTTTTTTTTCGTTTTCGTCATTTCCTACAATTGTTTGATTAGTTCATATATATTAAATAAAAAAACAAAGGCCATTTGTTATGTGTTTATCTTTTCCTTAAATTTATGGAAAATTTTCCAACACCTTTCTGGGTGTTTGTTTGTATAGATTGTATAGAAATGCATAATACCAAAAATCTTCTTAAGAACTGATTTCAAATGTCCTAAATGACTGTGTAACTTTTTATTTTGTTGTATTTTGTGTTTGAATAAATGTTTATTGTTGTAAAAAAAAATTTGTAATGTACTTATACGGTTTTCCTTTTCCGTACCTATTTTAGTTAAATTATTATTTTCATTTTTTATTATTTCGTGTTTGAGTAAGGGTTTGTGTTTGTTTTCGTTGTTTAAAATATTTATTGTTTTCGGCTTAGTGTTGTCATTGTCCATAGCTTTAACCGCTGTCGGAACGTCTACCTTTTCAGTCTTACTCACTGCTGATGAATCGTTTAGTTTCTCAGTCTCATTTACTGATTCGAATAGTTCTTCAGACTTATTAGCTGTTAGAACATCTTGGTTCCCAGTACTATTTGCTGTTTGAACTATTTCTTCAGTTATATCTGCTGAAGAAACATTCAATCCTTCAGTCTTTGCTGCAGAAAAGATTTGTTCATCAGTATTAGCTGCTGAACTGACTTGGGTTTCGATTTTTATTGCAACTTTTGGGTCTTCAGTCTTTAACACTGCTGAATTTTCAGTCTTTGTTGCTGAAGTGTCGGGGTTGTCTATTGGGATAGCCGGAATATTAGGGATTTCTGTTTGTATATTTTCTGCAGGATCCGAATTTTCAGTCTTTAATACTGCTGAGTTTTCAGTCTTGGTTGCTGAAGTGTCTGCGTTGTCAATACGGATAGCTGAGATATTAGGGATTTCAGTCTTTAATACTGCTGAAAATTTCGAATTTTCAGTCTGTGTTGCTGAATTATTTTCCAGAATGGGAGTATGAATCGGAGTCTTTATATTAGGGGCAGGGTATTCTTCGTTTATATGTCTAGGTTTATAGGAGTATATTTGGCTAGTAGCTTCATTAAAATGGTCGTTATCTATTTCCAAAGATCTAATGCTGTAAATAGAAAAATTTGGTCTGTCTTCCATCAATTTTGGTTGGCGTCAGGCCTCGTTTTCCGACTCTTGCACCCGAGAAAAGTGAACATTTTGCCGATCGTTTTGTCTATTGGTGGTCCTAGAATTTTCACCAAAACGATTTTCAGAGTTTGTAGGATTGTTTCGGAATGGGTTACGCGTTGTTGTACCTTGTTGGTAATTTGTTGAAGACGATCCATTCCTAGATATCTTGTATCTACACTCGTTCTCTGTGTGATTATTCCTTCCACAGAAATTGCATAAAATGTTATATTCCCTTTTTATGGGTTGTCTATTCGGAAAAGTGGACTGCATGTTTGGCAGACTATTCGATTAAATCTGTCATTATAGTTATATGGCCTGGGAGAGTTGTCCATTCGAGCAGCATGTGATACTACATGTGCAATCGACTGTTTTAAATTGTTTCCCCCATAGACTTTAGCTAGTATCTTTAGCTGTTCGTTCTTTAGTCCATCTTCAAATGTTTGAACGGCCAATTTTATGTTTTCTTCTATTAAGTATTCCCTAACCACCGCGTCTGCTGTTATTTCACACGTGGCAGAGTTTAGAGTCCTTAGAGCATTCGCGACTCTATCGCCGTATTCCCGGACGGTTTCTCTGTAGTGTTGTTTCAGAGAAATCAACTCATTGTGTGCCGTCGACCGAGATTGCTAGTGAAGACTGCTTTAACAAAGAATCCGGAAGTTTTCAGCAGTCTCTTCACAACCTGCCTTCAAACAGAGAAAATTTCCTTAACAATGGAAAAAACAGCGGCTTGTGCTTATACCAAAAGGAGTCAATGAGTATGATGGTGTGATCAGGGTCAATAAACCAGAAGGGGTTCGAATCATTGGGTACGCAGATGATTTGGCAATAGTGGCCGTAGCTAAGCATCTAGATGACCTAGGGAATATTTGCTCCCAAGCAATCCAGACATTAAATACTGGCTAGATATGGCCGGACTGAAACTAACTGGACATAGGACGGAGGCAGTTTTAATAAGCAGCCGCAAGAAAGTTGAACACCTTGATTTGGAAATAGAAGAACAAATAATCAAATCCAGTCCCTATACTAAATACATTGGTGTTATACTCGACAACAGGTTGACCTTCAAAGAACACCTGAGGAAAACGAGTGAAAAAACGGCACGAGTATGCAAAGGTAGCGAGACTGCTACCCAATGTTGGAGGACCCCGGCCCCACATAAGGAACTCATAACCAGTGTCAACACCTCCATTATAATGTATACAACTCACATATGGGCAGGAGCCGCACAGTATAAGTCGTACATGAGGGGAGTGAACTCAACACATGGGCATCACTTAGAGTATGCTATGAATTCAGAACGGTATCGGAAGATGCCCTAAATATTTTGGCTGGAAGGACACCACTTGACATTGCAACTGAAGAAAACGCTGCATTGCATAACGTCTGTTATGGTTATTTATTTAACAATTTAATATTTAATTTTAATATGTAATATATTTAATATATTTGAATGGTAAGTTTAGAGGACTTTAAAGCACTTACTTGGTAATTCTTGATTGGCTGTTGAGCGGCTATTTGCACTCCCATACTGTTGCGGATTCGCATTTGAAACAACCGGCGAATTCGCAATAATTAAATCTGTGCCACCACTTGGACAATATGTGGCATCACCTTTAACAATGTCAGCAATCAGCTGACATTTATGAATTCTGTTGGTTGTCACTTGACAACCATCGTTACTTTTTATCTTCCTTCTTTATACATCATTTGCCGAATCCAGATCATTTTTCGTAATCATCAAAAAATCAAACCAATCAGATATAATAAAGACCATATTATAATTGATAAAAACGAGTCCCATCATTTCCACCATCGGGAGGATTCAATTTAGTTGCAAAAGGTAATCTATTTTCAATTTGTTCACTTTATTTACACTTGATTCCAGCGGATATCAATTGTTCCGGACGTCCTTCCCACGGAGTCAGCTTCATTACACGGCACAAGAACGAATCGTTATTCTTGACGCCATTTCTGACGATTTGCAGAACGCGAATCAAACACATACTTACGTGTTGCCGCCTCATTGCAGTCCGTTACTGCTTGCGTTATGCGGTGGGTGAAATCGGCGACATCCTCTTCGCGGGATTGTCGCATACGAGAGAGTTTCGAGTGTAACTCTTCGTATGACGCGTGTGGTAGCAGCGTGCCTCGGAGTCGCTGTTCAAGCTCCTTGAAAGTCGTTGGGAGTTGTTGTTTGAACATGCGGGGAGCTTTCCCAGTTAATTTCATGGGCAACCACCATAGGAACATTTTTTCCTTCTCCTCTGATAAGCAGTACAGCGTCCTGTCACCGCTTTCAAGGAAACTATGTAGTTCCCTCGCTGCGTTAGGGCCGTTCTGGCCACCAAGACTTCCACATTAGCTTGGACTAGGTCCACAATTTTTTCTACACCCAGTATAGCAGCGACGGGTTCCTCCGTTCTAATTCCTGCGGATAGACTGCTTGTGTGGCTCCTCGTTTGCATTAGGGGTAATGGCTTGCGCGCGTTTAATTGTTTGCGTACGGAGGGACTACCCGGATTATTCTAACCGTGGTTCGCTATTAACCGTAGCGAACCAAAGACACGATTGCGGAACAACCGACCCAACGATGAGGGACAAGAATCAATCTTAAAAAAAAAACGACCCAACGATGAGGGACAAGACCCAATCTAGATAAATGAAAAGAAAGAAGAAGGTAAAAACCTGAAAAGAGAACACGAAAAACAACGGAACATATTTGGGTAAATTATTTTTCTAGATTTTCCTACCAACATTGATTTTGTCCTCTCTCCTGTAATTGGAAAATAAACAGAGAAAAGGAAAACAATATTTTTATTTATTTTAATATTTATTGTTATACGGCTTTTTGTTTTTTATCCTAACCGCTAGTTCCGCTAGTCGGCGTAAGGACGTTAGAGCTTCGGGGCTCTTCCCACCACTGGATTGTATCCCCGACGGATTTAATACAATCTCAGCTGGTGGTAACCGGCTGCGCCAAAATTGTTATGGTTATTTATTTAACAATTTAATATTTAATTTTAATATGTAATATATTTAATATATTGGAATGGTGAGTTTAGGGGACTTTAAACCACTTACTTGGTAATTCTTGATTGACCGTTGGGCGGTCGCTGCAGTTGCTGCTTGTCAGCTGCTGGTGGGTTCGGCGACTGCGTGCATGGGGCGTTGAGGTAATGCTCCCCTGTTCAGCAGTAGTGGTTTCCTCTTCAAATATTCAATTATTATTTCATCTGATAATTTTTCCTGTATGACTTATCTTGATAACGTGTCGTTCTTGACTTTTAACTTACGACTGCTCACATACACGTTGGAGTAATGAAATCGACTGGTGTCTAGCGTAGTTTTACGGCGAATGAATTAATTTTCATTGCCGTTGACGTTTATTTTTTATTCGGCGCCAACGCCGTTTTTTATTATTTTCTCTACCAAGTAGAATTTGCAGACAGTAGTTTATGCAAATTAGCTTCTTAGTGAGTTGTTCTTCTTTTAGAGGTAGAGGGGGGAAACTTACGAAAGGGGATTTGTGGATGTTAGGGGCGACCTGTGCGCGAGGTAGGTCCGTAACAGGTCTCCCAAGAGAATCATCGGAGACTGCGGTCACAATTAGAGCTCTCAAGCCCAAGAGAATGGCAAAGAAGGTGGGATTTTTCCACTAAAGGAAGATAGACCCACACCATGATACCTGATGTAGAAATATAGCTGAAGGGAAAACATGGCGAGCTGAATCACTACCTGACTCAGCTAATATCAAGACATGGATGCTTTCGGGAATACTTGCACAAGTGAAAGCATGTGAATCACCCATACTGCTTGTATTGCGAAGGAAAAATAGAAAATGCGGAACACGTACTCACAGAGTGCGTGAGATTCGACACCGCATGAACGATTTTGGAGAGACATATGAGACGGACTCAGGCTCCTCGATAGTATAGTGGTTCGTATACCCGCCTGTGACGCGGGAGACCGGCGTTCGATTCCCCGTCGGGGAGCGTCTGGCGCAAGACTAATGACCTTGCCCGGAAAAAACAAATCATTATGGAAAATTTAACAAGCCTCAGGACTTGCTAAATAAGGACAAGACCGGTCCCCGGTTGTAGTGCCGATGATGATGATGATATCAGACGGACAGTTACTCTGAGGGGAGTAATAGAATACATGCTGAGTTCAAAACAGGCATGGTCCGTAGCAAATGATGTTCTATGTTACATGATGCAGCAGTTGCGACGCGACGAGCGGAGTAACAGGTAAACTCCGTCCCGCCCCACGATGGAATATCTAAAAGAAAGTTCCGTGGGGATTAACGGGAATATGAGCCTGCCGAGGAGGTGCTTTTAGTCGGTAAAAGTCCGGCATGCCTCTGGGTCGGTCATACGTATCTTTTGAAGAGTTCCACCTTCCTGCTGCAAAAAAAGAAGAAAAAAACCATGGTACGAAGTCCAAAGCCACACTAACCGATAGCAACTTCTCTTAGACCGACCGAGAGGGAGAGAACGCACACATCGGTCGAACGATCCCCAAGCAGGTCGAATACCCGTGCCAAAGGTTCCTAGATCATACTTGCTAGCTCTGGAATCGAATGAATGGATAATGTATAAGTTAAAGACAAACTAGTGTTTTGATGTTTTTAAAAAACACAAGTTTATTATTGGATTATCACTAAGCAACTAACTTACGGATTTTCTTACAATGATCTTATTTATACTGCCATGCGACGTTGTCCCGGATGCTGGGTACAACATTGTTGCTGTCGTAGAAGCTGCGATGATGAGAATTGTTACGGAGGCTAGTGCGACAATGTCCAGTGTGATGGGCCGTGACCTGTGGTTCTATAGTGATATGCACGAATGCGTGCGCAGATCAGTCTATGGGTGGTGATACGCATGGATGCGTGCGCAGATCAGTTTATGGGGCAAGTGCGTATGCTGATAGTCATACGCACGAATGCATATGTGAATTAGTTTGTGCTTTATGTGGAGTGCGTGTACCAATGATGGATTTGTTTACGATATGTGCCATTAGTTTATGATGTGTTGTGTTTAGTCATGAGTCGTGTGTTAACTTATACAAACCAACAAAACGTTTTATTCTGTGCATCGATGTTCGATGTGTACAAAAAGAACAAAAAAGGCATAACAAAATGTGCTATGAATTCATTCGTTAACGGAAGGGTCTTCGTCTCCGGGGGTGATCATGTGACCGAGATCCGATTCATCTTCACTGGAACCTAAGAGCAGGAACAACTTTTGCAATGTCGATCGTATCCCATTAATCTGACGCCATAAGATGAAAGTGTGTGTTATACATGGGCGCTTCCTCCTGGCCCGCTGACGTTTCATGTGGCCGAACATTTAACAGTTGGCAATATCTAGGATTTTAATCGATGAATCGACTTGAATTTTGGGTTACATACTAAAAGGAATAGTGCTTTTCAGGTCACATATTTTTATTTTTTCATTATATTGTTGTGGTCATTAATTACTAATAATATTATAATATATATTTTCGTCTCGGACATATAAAAAACAACCAGGAACGTTTTTTCGATATCAAGGCGAAAAATAGAGACAAAATTATATGTGTGTCAAAAGACAGTAAACTGTAGTTAATGCATTTTTTTGTGTTTCAGATGATTAGACTTCTAAATTGTATACAAATAACCCGGCCTTGCCTAAAATTCCAGAAATGCGCAAAGATCTCGGTTTTAACATAACATGCTTTTAAGAATATTTTAGTGTACAAGTTTCAATAAAAACGAATTGTTCATAAATAGTTTTTCTTGTATATAGTTTCTAAAAAAATAAGTTCGATGCTCATAACAGTGGCCTAAGGCCTTAAGATGGCATTTTTTAGGAGAAGTGTTACCCAGAAACCTGTAGCAGACCCTTTCATAATTTCATTTCGAGTCTTACAGACTACATAACTTATTTAATTAAGTCGAAACCAATTTATCGCAATGTCTTGTTTAAAAGCTATTAAATCCCAAAAAGCTTCAGCACAAGAAGCCACGGTGACTCTTCTCTTCAAATTTAATTAACGGCAATGATTCGATAGAGAAAATCTTCCCAAATGCCACCACTTACCCATAACGTGAAACACAATGTTTTAGATTTGGGACGAAACTGACTTTGTCACCCGTGTTCACTGGCTCTTCATCGCTCGACGAATATCATTATTAACCTGCTGCTTAAGGGGGACGAACAACAACAAAACCAAATAGTAAACCAAATTACAGGGATAAAAGGACGACGACAGGGAATAATGCTTCGCTTTGCAAAATACCGTGTGCGCCGCGCATTATAGCGTGACCCCTCTACCACTCTACATATCTCTACAATGATGGTGAATCAGAACCCCGTAAAAAAGTTATAACTTCATTTGGTTTCTGAATACCCTTCGTATCCCAGTCGTTGTCGCCCACTTTCACCCTTTTTGTTTGTCTCAGGGATGCTTTCCAATATCTTCCAGGCATATAATTTTTCGATCAAGAGATCAGCAAACAATTCAACAGCAATTTAGAAGTAGCATTTGTCTCCCCCTGCACTGCATTGCAACTGAGATTATTGTTTATTGCGAAGGAGCAGAAAACATTTAGGATATTGTTTGCCAACACTGCTCGGAGTGAGTTTTTCTATCCTTGGACTATATGGAGCAAGGATGCTGCGGTTTGGTGAAAGTGTAATTACATGACAGACCGAGCTTCGGCTATTACGAGGCAAATCGAAATTTTTGTTTTTCAATAACATGTAAATGAATTGCTAAGTAAACTAGAAACACGAGACATCAGCAAATATTTACTGTTTGCGAGATGTTTGACGCAGTCTACTGAGAAGCGATACAAGTTCATTTTAGAACAGCGTTGCCGTCACTCACGGCGATATGCAAATGTAAAGTAAATATTAAAACGTATGAAGATTATTTTATTTAAGTTATTCGAGTGATGGCATTTGTGTTGTCTGTTTGAAAACCCTTTAATGGAAAGCTGCACGGTGCAATTTCCGTTTAAGAGAAATAAACAAAAAATTTAATGTATCATACAGCAGAACACGTGATCATTGTTCGTTTTCAAAAAAATTTAAACCGAACTGCAAATATGTCTCAACCTAGCTAAAACGAATACAAGGAATTCCATGAGTATAGAGGGTTTTGGTCGAATTCGATAAATTCAATCTCTCATTCAGTGCATTTATTTTACCCTTTTTAGTTCGATCTGGCCTTCTAGGAGGTGGTGCATATTCCACATTAAAATTGTCGTGATGAAATTTTGCAAACCAGTTTTTATCTCTTATTTTCTTTGAAAATAATAATCACACCGAAAATTAGAAACATGCATTAAATTTTTTCGAAAATAAAATAACATTTTGAAGGCCCTGTGGGATTTCAAAATTATTATTTGGATTGGCTATTGAGGACTGTCGAAGTGTGCTTGTAATGGCTTTATAGCCTTTTGGGAAATAGAGAAGAATGTGCTTCGAACCCGCACTAAGAAAAGTCTAGAACTAATCCACCAACGCAACAGACAACGACAGCATCTGTGTGAGGATGTCTGAAACCCCTACATGAGCTGTTGTTACATAGTAACTTCCCCCACCGCCCTTGCCTGAGCGAGAAAATATCAAACACATAAAAAAATACATAACATAAAATTTTTAAACAATATAAAAATTACACACATGCATTTCAAAGGATTTACATTTTTAAATTGGGGCATTCATTTGCATTTGGATGGCCCCACTCGCAACCAAATTGACCACGTGTTGATAGATCGCCGCCACTTCTCGATCCTGATGACGAAACGAACGTACCGAGGTGTCAACGTCAACTCGGATCACTATCTTGTTGGTATAGTTTTCCGAGCGCGGATCGCCGTACGGAGACGTATTGCATCCGCGGATCAGGTTCGTATCAACACGGCTGCCTTACGCAATGAGAATACCAGTAACACCTTTGGTCATGCGTTAAGACTCGCCCTCGAAGAGCTCGACGGAGGGAGAGTAAGTCCTGGGGCCAGATTGCCGGGCGTAGAAGAGAAATGGACTCGCCTTACGAATACTGTCATTAGTACTGCCAACTCCATCTTAGGCTGTAGTCGTAGAGATTGGAGCGACTGGTTTGATGATGAGTGCAAACTAGCGACTGAACGTAAGAATGCTGCATACCGGGCAATGCAGCAGTCTCATAGGACGCGGGTGCGCGAGGAGAAATACAAAGAGCTCTGAAGATCTGAAAAAAGACTTCACAGACAAAAGAAAAGTGCTTGGAAAAAAACCTTGTCTGTGAAATAGAGAAAAGCAGAGAGCGAGGTCCGCACCGGGCGCGGAAGTTCTATCAAATAATCCGCAGTATGATGCGGTACACACAACGCTGCACTTACTGCAAGGATAAAGAGGGTAATCTGATCACCGATCCTGAAGGCGTTCCGGAGCGATGGGAAGTGCCCTTCAATGAATTGCTAAATGGTCAGCTCATAGAAAAATTGGGGGCTCCACAGATGCAAGATCAAGACCAAATGCTGACGCCACCAAGCATTGAGGATATATTAAACGCCATTAAACAGCTCAAATCAAATAAAGCACCCGGAACTAATGGCATACCAGCTGAGCTGATCAAACAAGAAGCGACAGCGTTACATCACGCAATTCATGAGATCGTGGTGCATGTATAGGAGTGTAGCGATCCTAAATCGCTACTCCTATCCAAATCTCCAATATTATCAAATAAGCCCATCCGAATCCCCAATACTTCCCATTAATACATAATACATCCAAATTCCATATGAGTCACATGAGCAATTAAACCAAAAGTTAATTCGTCGTACATTGACTCAATTCCCAAAATCCTGACATCATGAAATTCTTAACTCAAAACGCATTTTATGATTCCCTTCCAAGAACCTATCCAACCAAATCCTCAAACAATTCCTAGAACAAAATTCCAACAGAAGCACACGAAGTCTTGTGTATGCTTCTTGGAATTTTGACACTAAAATAGTTGACAATTCTCAACTAAAAAAACAATAAAAGGGCGACCAATTTCAATTTCGTGATCAGTCAAGCTTCAGAGGTCGAACCGCTGATCAACCAAAAATTAGTAAGATTCCAGAGGCCGAACCCCTGGCCGCGCATGAACCGAATATAAAACCGAGTTACGGCTAAATAGAAAAGGTACTTCCTAACGAAATAAAACGATTAAAGCTGCTTATTAAAAAAAAAGGGAAAGTTGCCTTTTCGTCTTTTGTGATGTTTGACTTTTGATCCGGCTTTTCCTATTGTTTGAAATTGCATTGTCCTCCATATCTGATTACAATTTCTTAGTGATGTCAAATGGTATAAATTCATCCGACGCACCAAGTACAACGGAACATTCCGCAACTCCACAAAAAAAGGAACGAAATACACAGTGAGAAAACATTTGCACGACACAAATACCTCTTTCTCACTGAATGTGGGTACAAAATTTTAACTACCGAGAATCACCTGAAGCGCTTACGGAATCTGCGTAAGGAAATTAACTATTTAAAAGAAACTGACTGGATGTGTGAGCCGTTGGAAAAACGCATTGGTCAGCAATAAAAATTGATCAAATTGTCCAAACACGATGATTCGCCTATTCTCATACATTTACAAAATGTTGATTATGAAAAGGACTTCCGTCAGTAGATCGGAACAACGGGGAGTTTCCAATAAAGAGGCAAGGCACATCCACTACGCCGCCCTCACAACCCAACAGGAGCAAGAAGAGATGCCGGAAGATTGGCGTCGTGGTATAATTTGCTCCATACATAAGAAGGGAGATATCACACTGTGCTTCAACTATAGGGGTATAACATTGCTGAATACCATCTATAAGAAAGTCTCCACTATCGTACAAGATCGGATAGCCACATACATTAAAGCCATCATTGGCCAATATCAGTGTGGCTTCATCCCAGGCAAATCAGCGATTGATCAGATATTCACCCTTAGGCAGGCGATGGAAAAATGTCTGGAATTTAAGATTCCATTATATCATCTATTTATAGACTTTAAGGCCGCCTACGACAGCACAGCCAGAGTAGAACTATATAATGCCATGAGAGAGTTCGGCATTCCAAACAAATTGATACGACTTTGTAGGTTGACCATGACCAACGCAACTAGTCAAGTAAAAATAGCAGGATCGCTGTCCAAACCAATAAACATCCTTAATGGGCTCCGACAAGGGGATGGTCTGGCCTGCCTCCTCTTCAACCTGACGTTGGAGAAAGCAAACCGTGACTCTGGTGTTACAACAAGAGGGACTATTGTCACCAAGTCCAGCCAGATACTTGCCTACGCAGATGACATCGATATTATCGGTAGAACCGAATCGGCTGTACATGAATCCTTTACCCAGATTGAGCAGGCGGCACAAAAACTGGAACTACACATGAATGCGGGGGAAACTAAGTACATGGTGGGGACTTCTGCGAAGAGAAGACCTAACGTTGATCTAACTATCCGGGTAGTGCAGCACAAATTTTAAGTAGTGCAATCCTTTAAGTACCTTGGGTCAATAGTATCAGCCGATAGCAATATGGAAGAAGAAATACGCGAACGGCTGATTAAATCCAACAAAGCCTACTATGGTCAATCAAGGCTCTTTTAATTCCGAAATTTACCCAGAACATCCAAGTACAAGACCATGGTCTTACCAGTACTCATGTATGGATCCGAGACCTGGGTGCTTAATAAAAGGCACTCTGAACTCTTAGCCGCGTTCGAGAGGAAGGTCTTAAGGAGAATTGTTGGCCCCGTATGTGACGGAGGACGATTCCGGAGACGCTACAACCATGAGTTGCACGCAATCTACCTTGAAGCTAATGTTGTAAGAAAAATCAAGCTCGGTAGACTCCGGTGGGGGGGACATCTAGCTCGAATGAGCAAAGAGGAGCCTGCCGGGAAAGTCTTTTATGGCAGGATGTATGGAAGGAGACAGCGCGGCAGACATTGTCTGCGATGGAGGGATGGCGTAGACCAGGACGCCCAGAGCCTGGGAGTGCTAAACTGGATGACATCGGCTTGAAATCGGGACCGGTGGATAGATTATTTAAATAAGGCCAAGACCGGATCCCGGTTGTAGTGCCGATGATGATGATGATGATGATGATGATGATGATTCATTTGCATTTTACAATTGAACATTTGCCTAACTAAACATTAATTAAGCACATACGTTACAAACAATTGTCACATTTTCGAATTAAACTTAAATACAAACTGGTAACTATTGGTATTAAAGAGAAACAGCTGGTGCAGAAACCTGATGCTATTACGTTGCCGATCAGTTTGAATGGGCAGTCATGGCTAAGTTTCTTCGGCGAGGCAATGGTGTCGGGAATTGGAGGGATGGCGGGGGAGGAGATAGCATTTTTGATTAGAAGTTGTTGGTTGACGGCTTTTCAAACGGAGAGAGAGAACGCTTTTTTGAGCGAAATTGTTGTTGACGGTTTTTACACAGAGTTAGAAGTCAGTAATCGAACGTCCTAGACTAGAGCAGTAAAAGGAAAAATAAATAAGAGAAAAAATAAAAAAAAGAAAAGGGTTGCGGTGCGATGTGTGTAAAAATTGGGCTTTGTACCTTTTTGAGTTTGAGGTTACGTCGAGAAATGTTCGAGCTTTTGTTTTGAAAATGTTACTTGGAAAATAAAGAAAAAAAAACATTGTTTGACGCGGATATTTGTATTGGTGTTTTTATTGTTAACTGCGAACAAATGCAGAATTGAATTTCAATTGGAACTAACAATCTGCAGTGAACGAGTTAGAACGTTTCGTATCCTGTGGGGAAAGTGATTCGATAGTTCTTTTTGGTTTCTGCGACTCTTGCACTTCAATATGAGACTAAATCATTGAAGATTTAATACATGCTGCCGATAGTGGCTGTTCGTTCGGAAAAGGATCTCCCGCTGAACCCACTCAACACATCTTCAGAGGAGCAAGGTGTAAACAACCGCAACACAATTGGTAAGCGTTTTAGATCATTTTAACATAACCAATATAGGCCAACAATATCGGCCACGACTGGAAATGGAGGAGACACCCCCCTGAGTTCGTTCGTTGGTCGAGTCGAGTGGGAACACGTCGGACACTAGCGGAGAAGCCGACGGAGCCGCGGGGACTCGCGTGAAGTACGGATACATCCCATTTCTGGCGCAGAACCGCACCTCCACATATCAAATTTTACAACATTAATTGGCATTTCAATTTAAAACATCATTGAACATACTCTTTACAACAAAATATATACTTTTTACAACATTATTGTTGGAAGTGGGTGGCAAGTCAATAATTAAGAACAACGGTTAAAACACGAGGATATATATATATATATATATATATATATATATATATATGTCTTATTACAAATGTAGAGTATGTATAATAAACGTCTGTTCTGTACGGATGGTGCTATGCAACTGATTCATTCCTCTGTCTCCCGCCATTGGCTTGGTGGTAACGAAACGCGATAGTTCTACTCGTCGGTAAGGTCGTTATCTCTACAATTATATTATAACCCAACCCATATTATACATAACATTATTGGCGATATCAAGATTTATACAACATTATTGGCGATATATACCACACATAACATTAAACCCATATTACATATAACACTGTGACTGCCACGTTAATGCTCTGGTATATGGTGCGGATGATTTTTCCTTTTTTTTTTATGCTGTGATCTTCACTACGTTTCGGATGCGAGTCTGTTGGAATCACCACAGTTGCTAATATATTTAATTACGAGGAGTTAATTGCAAGCTCTAGTCCAAGAAGTCCCAAAAAGTAGTTGCAACTTGGTAAATGGGTGAAATACTAGCGCAAAACTCTAATTTGTATTCGATGATATTACCAGCCCTTAAATTACCGGTTTTCCTCTTTTTTTTTCATAAGGGGCACTTATGAAGGAGATTTTTTCAAAATGAAAGCAATTCTGCAAATATAAACGGGAATTTTACTTTTTTACTTAGCAACAAGTTGCGAGCTAGATAGACTTGTGCGTGGTTGTTGTTTGATTTATGAGGAGTAGGGGAACCGGCTTGGCTAGCGGACGTGGTCGACTTTGTAGTCAGTACAGCCACAAGCGAGCAAGAAGTATATATGTCTGTTGCGAAACGAATTATTATTAATTTTTTAACAAATGAAAGCGTTGAACACTCAGAAATGTTTCCTCGATTGAAAGCACAGTTTTGTGATGATACACTGTGTCAGAGTCGTGGGTATACGTGTGCCAGAGAATTTAAAAGTGGGCGAGAACGTATCGAAAAAGAAAGTCATGATCGTCGCTCAAGGACAAGTCGTACAGATGACAACATCCGTGCCGTTCGAGAGCGTACTGAAAGTGAAAGTGAATGCGACTACTACTGTCAGTTGATACAGTCGGAAAAATCACATATCGAAACAAAAGACGAGATATGCAAACTCGAGATGTCATCCTTCTTTATGACAACGTCAGGCCTCACATCGCGTACTTGACAAGGGATACATTGGAAGAAATGGGCTGGGGAAGCCTCGAACACCCTCCTTATAGCCCAGGCTTATCTCCCTGTGACTATTTTTTGTTCGCAGCCTTGAAGGAATCACTTGGAGGAAAAAAATCGAAAGTAATGAAGAAGTCGAGGAGCACGTGCGCAATTGGCTAACAACTCGCCCTAAATCTTTGTACGAACAAAGGATATTACATCATCATCGGCTCTACAACCGGGATCCGGTCTTGGCCTTATTTAGCAAGTAAAATTTGATAAATTTTCCATAATTTGTTTTTCCGGATAAGGTTATTAGCCTTGCGCCAATATTAAAGCTTCCAAAACGATGGGAAAAGTGTGTAGAACCCGAAGGAGATTATATTGAAAAATGTTGATAGTAGTTTAATTATCCAATAAATGTATAAAAAGAAATGTTTTATTCATCCGCATACATTGGTTTTTAATGCCTAGAGATGTCAATGACGAGAAAAAAGTCGAATCATGCTGAGCATTCACATTAATGTGGATTGGTTAAATAGTGATTGTCTGTATTTATTTGCATAGCTGAAGTCAATTTCTAATGTATTTTATTGCGTATTCTCTGTTGTGAGAAAATAAAATATTTTGAAACAATCACCAAGTTCATTTTAAGAACAACCCTGATAGCAGTACATAGGCTGCAAAGTCCCGATATTTCTACGAAAACAAGCGGTTTTAGACAAAGTTAAATTTATTCTTCAACATAGTTGCCTTTGAGGGCGATACACTTGGTATAGCGATTTTCTGACATTTTGATGCCCTTTCCGTAGTACAAAATGTCCAAGAGGTCGAAATACGTTTCGGTTTCTGGGATGACTTCTTCATTCGATGAATCTCTTTCCTGCAGCCACTGCTTGAGGTTTGGAAACAGAAAATAATGTCTGAGGGCCACGCCTAGAGAATATGGTGGGTGAGCACCCAATTCAAATCGTAATTGGTCCAATTTAGTCATCGATTTCAAGGACGTGTGTGGCGATGCGTTATCTTGATGGTTCAGAACTTTTCTCTTCGTCATATGGGACCGGATTTTCTTTATTTCGTCGTTCAGTTTGTCCAATAACGCTGCATAATACTGTCCTGTGACTGTTCTTTCTCTCTGCAAGTAATCGATGAAGATTATTCCACGTGCACCCCAAAAAACGGACGAAGTAACCTTCGTCGCCGAGCGTTGACTTTCGTGGCTTTCCATTCCCTCTGCCGACTGCCTATTTGACTTAGGTGTGTGGTAATGCTCCCGTGTTTCAGCCATCGTCACAAAACGTCGAAAAAACCCGCTCAATAGCCAAACCATCCGTTGAATCATCAACGCGCTGCTGTTTTTAATCGGTGATCAGCAAACACGGCACCCATCGGGCTGATAGCTTTTTATCTCCAAATGATTGTGCAAAATGTATGTTTCCCGTACTTTTGAGATACCCGCGAACTCAACTAACGCGCGTAACATCACTTTACGATCACTTAAAACGATTCGATGCACTTGCTTTACAATTTTCGAATTCGTAGCCTCTTTTGGCTTCCCAAAGCGAGGTACCTCTTTGGTGCTTGTACGACCCATTTTAACCCTCAACGAACCAATGCAGCCATATGGCGGCAAAAACTTTTTATTATTATTATCGCCGTCATTGTTGTTATATTTACTAGTAATGCGGAGCCATTCAAGTTTTTCATGTTGCTTTTCGCAGAGAAATTGGTAATAGTATAACAAAGATGACAAACAATAATGCTAAGCAAAAATAAAAGCTTTGGAACCTTTGTCAAAGGAATCAATTTGGAAAACATGGTACGATGTAGAACACAACGAATTTTTGGGCTTCCTCGGAGTAATTTTCAATATGGGTACAATGCTTTTAATCATCATCATCGTCGGCACTACAACCGGGATCCGGGCGTGGCCTATTTCGGCAAGTCGCTCCATCGGTGTCCGCTCCATATCCGAGACTTGTTAAATTGTCCATAATAATATGTTTTTCCGGGCATGGCTCTGGATGTCGCTGCATGCATTGGGTCACTACTTGGCGGGTGCCAAAGTAGCTATTCAGGAGTGTCACGTGGAGACTGCATGTCAACTTGGATTGAATAGGGACAAGGATCATCCTGGCCTTCGCCAGATTGAAAGCAGAGACTTTGCCTTATATGTTCGCTTTTAGCCAACATAAATGAATATTGGTCAACCAGGAACAATAACAGGATACTATTTTTTCAAATACAATTTCGAGAAATAAATTTTTGCAAATATTTTGGATACTTCGATTAAAAGAAAACCTTATCGATAATCAGAACATTAGGACTCGTATTCAAAAAGTCAGCAATTTTCTAGAATATACTCGTATTGACCCAAAGTTCCTACAGTATTTGGTACCACATAAAGATATTTCCGATGATGAGTCAATTGTGGAATTTAAAGGAAGAGTAGGTTTTATTACCTACACCCCCCCCCCCCCCCCCCCCATCCAAAAAAAAAACCTCATTGCGTAAGAAAATATTTACTTGTTTAATTAAACACAGGGTTTAATTCTCCCATTTTATAGCAGTATAACATCAGAAAATCTTCCTACATCAGATCTTCCTGTAACTTCTGGAATTACTTTGCATTTATTTAAGAAACTTCTTGATAACTTTGCCTCTGCAAAAGGAGACCTTGTGTATAGAGACCGAGATTATACCAGTATACCAGTTACTCCCGAGTGATTGACCGAACCAGTCGCCTTCGTCGGTCTCGCATCGTTGCTTAAACCGGATAGAATCATATCCTTACTCGGACAGTAAGCATATCAGTTGGACACACAGTGACCGAGTGCGGACGAGTTAAATTAAAAAGTTGCCCCTGTGAGTCGCTAGTGTTTAAAACATAGAGACTATTTATAAAGAAATTACAGCGATAAAAAAGTCAAACCAAATTAATATATATATATATATGTAAATAATCAAATAAAAGAGAACGACGCTACGAAAAGGAAACACAGTAACATTTTCGTTCAATGGAAAGTGAAATACAACGCATCGGTGTATCGGCCAAAGGTTAAAAAAAGTCAATATTAAATTTTGTTAAAATTAGCAAAAATGCTACCGAAACGTTTGAACTGGTAAAAAAAGCGTATGGTGGTAATTGCATACTCAAAACACAAGTATTTGATTTTGTCGACCAAAATAAAAAAAGACAAGACAGTCAAAACAAAGGAACTCAAAATCAAACAATCAAAACAAAACATATAATAAACCTAAAAACAGTGCAGTGAAGTGCGAAAAATAAAATAACTCTCAACTAAAAGAAATAAAATATATCACCTCGGTCGCAAGCGAAATGGAAGCGAAACTTGCGGTGGCAAAAGCACGACTAGAAGAGAGACGCCGGAAGAAAAATATGGCTGCGCCCGAACAGCAAAAAGCCATCCAACAACAACAAAAGCCGAAGCCGAGAGTCTGTCAACAGCAACAATTTCAAAATCAACATCAACATTAACAGCAACTACCAACACAAAATCGACCACAGGAACAGCCAGCAGCACAACAGAAGCACACCAACAACAACAACAGAAAAATAAAGATGCTACCAATTACCACCATAGATATTGAGTGTAAGGTATTGGTAAGTCTCTGTAAGCTAGCTGTAGCAAATAGTTTTGTAATTAAAAGACTGGCAGGTAACAGGCATGCCATTCAAACATATACGGTGGTAGACTACGACAAAATTAAAGGGGTCTTAAAAAGAGCCACCGCGGAGTTTTACTCGTTCATGCCGAAACAAACGAAGAGCGTAACAGTTCTATAAATGGCTTCGACCCTGAAATGGAACCGCAATTTGTGCTCGAAATGCTTCAAAAACTTAGGCTTGAAGATCTCGAGTTTACCGCGGTAAAACCGTTCACTACAACCAAGGCAAGAAGGGAAAACTGGAAGCTACCCTTCTTTTTGGTCCATTATCACCAAGCAGTAAAATTGGTGGTCTAAGAAAAATTAAAGTCCTGGATCATCAAATTGTCACATGGGACGAATTAAAAAAAGGCAAAGACAGTCTGCAATGTGTCCGCTGCCAAAGGTTTGGTCACGCGGCGGCGAACTGTGAAATGCAGCACCGTTGCGTAAAATGCGGAAGGGACCATAAGACAGAAGAATGCCCCTGGGAAAAGAAAGGGTACGCGACAAAGCCTTCTAAAGTGTGCAGTATGTCCGAATGACGGGCTTCGATCGCGTTATCAAGTGAGATGGTTCCACCTAGCAATAGAAATTTAAACCATGAAGAGATAGATCATTATCTCCTTATAATGGATGACATTGTCAAGAAGTCTATGAAGCTCCTCGATAACTATCGAGGATGTTCTAAATTCCGACAATAAATGTAGAGAAGGTGACTCGGTAAAAACAAAAAACAGAGACAACTCGAACAACAATACCCAAACGCCGCAGCGGGCGTGTGCGCAAATTGTTGCCGGGGGTAGAACAACCAAACATGCTACAACACTGGTAGCCACAAATACTCCAACACAGACTGAAACAAAATCGCAAGCAGACGTGTTCACAATCTTGCTCAATCTACAGAGACAGATGACACAGCTGCAAAGTCAAATAAACGAGATCTACTCGCACTTCCCCAGTCTAAATAAACACTCAACATAAACCTGTGGCGTTTCTAACAGTTACACACGCAATACAGAAGCAAATAGTGAAGATCACCGAACGAAAATCGAATAAGAAAATGTATCAGAGCCGTATACCATAGCGATAACATAACAATTCCACATCAGTTGAGTGTACTTGAGTTTAGAAATCGAATTCGTACAAGCAGCAGTGGCCTGATATGTTGAGCATTGGTTGCATTTTTTAGTGATTCTAACTCTCATAGCGTCACTATCGTCGCAATCGCTACAAACCCTCTAACCAAAAGATCAATTAAAGCTCTTGTCGTGAATGTAAATTCACTAATAAGAACCGAGACAAGAGCGACTCATTTTAACCTGTTGCAAGATGAAAACCCTGATGTATTTCTGGCGGGGAAATCAAAGTTAAACCAGAAGCATAAGATAGGGCATAAAAAATAGGATATTATACGAAGAGATTTACCTAACTCCTCTCAAGGGGGATTTGTCGCAATCTTTATTAGAAAAGGAATCCTTCATGAAGTTATATAGAGTGGAGAAGTGCACAGGTTCCGGGTGCTGAAAGGGTGTATCGTACACATACCCCTTCAGCAAGGAAGAGGTTTGTATGCGATTGTGGTCTATGCATCTGAGGAGCACCAACATAAGCTTTTTATAGCAGAGTTCGAGATACTCTTTCGATGCTTACAATTGCACCTGGACAAAAACTATTTTATTCTTGGTGGATATATGAACGCCAAGCATAAAAATTGGGGAAATTATATATCTAATGCTAGAGGAAGTCAATTGGGTGGTTGGTTAGATCTGTATCATGTAGAATACAAAAATGACCTGCTAACTAAGGAATATCCATCGTTCTCTAGAGGTAGATCGTTCTTAGATATTTTGCTTATTGACTCACGACTGAGACTACTTAACACCAACAGACGAAACAGAAACTGTTTACGGACAATTGAATACGGCAGTGACCACTGTGCATTCACGGCAGTCATAGAGCTTCCGAACGATCTCGCAGATCTGGAGGAATTCGTGATCCCAGAAACCTACAACTGTGGGACAATGCGACGGCCGCGGTTCACCACATCATTAACAAGAGAACTTCGTTCGAACGACTTTAATCTGCCAGTAAACAGAAACCTGACAAATGACGAAATCAACAAATACATTCAACAAATGGACGAAACCGTAAAACGAACAACGGACAAAACAATTCCCAAAACAACAGTTACATATCACACAAATATGTTTAGAAACACAACAATAAACGCATTCCACCAGAAAAAGAGCAGAATGCTATCGAAACTAAAACAATTACATAGACTGTTTACAGACAGACAAGACCAGGAGATAATATCACTGAAATCCCGATTAAAAAACCTTCAACAATTACTTAAAGCTAACTATACATTTGCAACAAATTTGTATTGGAACAACAGAATTCGAGCTATAAAAACTAATAACCCGAATATGTTCCCACAAATAAATAAAATATTCAGGAGATATAATCAAAACGAGATTCAGTGTCTCCAAATTCCAGGTACTAACGTAAACAACCAGCTGCTAATCAACATTGGCATAGATATAAAGAAAGCGATCCTCAATAGTGAGCTTTTCGTGATCGAAAATCCTTTGGAAAAGGTGAACGCTGTGGGAGCTGTCTTTCAGGAAATGTACAAGGTAAATGAAAGCATTCACCGAAATCACGACTTGGAGGACAGAGTTCTACTGAATCACCTGTACCTCCGAAATGAAATTTCACTTTGGCAATCGGAGAATCCGGGTTTTACCGAATTCAGTGACGATAATCTATCAATTGACATTAATGCTAATGGTAGGGCTAATAGACTTTTAATTGTGAGGGAAGGAATCTAGAATATCGTCGACTCATTAAGAAGCAAAAAGTCAGTGGGAATAGATGGAGTACCTAACATCGTACTCAAGAACCTGCCCCCAATGGCAATAGATATATACACGGTCCTGTTTAACAACGCGTTGAATAATGCATTCTATCCCGTGCGGTGGAAAACGGCTATCATTCAGCCCATCCCAAAAAAGGGCAAAGACTGCACAAACCCAATGAACATGCGTTCGATAAGTTTACTCCCAAGCATCAGTAAAGGATTTGAAAAGACTATTAACAAAGCTCTGCTAAAATAGGTAGACGACAACAGCATTATTCCGAATAACCAGTTTGGCTTTAATTCGGGGCATGAAACCGCACATGCCGCAGCTAAACTGGTCTCCAACATACAATGGAATAAATGTAGGAACCAATGCACAGGGGCCTGTCTGATCTACTTGGAAAAAGCTTTTGATACCGTCTGGATCGAAGGTTTATATTACAAATTGGTCAGACATGGCATACATAAGCCTTTACTATATGTACTTTACGACATGTTAAAGGACAGGAGGTTCGTGGTGATAAATAAAACGTATAATATCAAGAATGGCTTGCAACAGGGACGTACTTTCTCCGATTCTAATTAACATTTACATTAGCGACTTATTAGATGCACTTCCGCAGGCTATTGCGTACCCGGACGAGCTCATAATTTACAGAACAGCTCCGAAAGTTGAGATCATAAATAGTATACACAGCGAGACTTCAAAAAACTGCAGCGCTATTGTGATGACTGGAAACTTAAGATCAACTTCCAGAAATGTGAAGCCATCCTATTTAGAACCCCATTATATAAAGCCACGAACGACACAAGGAAAAACTGGCGAAAGTTAGTTATCGTAGGACCGCATGGAGGCAAACTGGAAACCAAGAGTGTAGTTTAATACCTCGGCATCTGGCTAGATCAATATCTGTATTTCAACAGACATGTAGAGGCTGCTTTGGCCAAAGCGAGGAAAAAGTTTGCTAAGACAAGGAGGCTATTTCACAGTAGTCAACTTGACAGGAGGTTAAACGTTATATGCCACATGACGCCAATCAGGCCAATGCTCATATCTGGTTGTCCAGTATGGTTTAACATAGGTCCAAATTTGATGGAAAAGATTCGGGTGTTCGAAACGAAGTTTATATCGAACACCGGAATCGGGCTATAAAAACTATTATTCAACTGAGACTTTATATAATGAAGTCTACATAAATATGGTAGATAATTTTATGATCAAATTAATCAGAGGACATATTACGAGAGCAATAAGCTCGTCCAATGACCTAATTTTCGGGGTTTATTATCCAAACACTCTGTACTATGAGAGCGTACGTCACAACGGTTTTGTTCCACCAGAGGCGTTCCTTGATTTGGACATGAAAGGGCTTATACAGGATAGATCCGGAATTCCGCTGATCTATCATGTCAGTAGATCATCCGTAGACTGGCGATTGTGCTACGATCGGGAAGTCATGCGCGCCAAAGAAGAGCTCTTGCACTTCAGTAGGGCTATCTCCCACAGAGACCGGGACGATAATATTAAACAGCGCCAACATTTCTGTTGGTTGAATGGCCGTTCACTAAGAATTCCGCCGTACACTGTCCACCAAGAAGAAACAAAAAACGAAAACACTTGTGATGCATCTATACAAAAATTATTAAATTGGTAACCGAATCTTAAATTTGTCTTTTACATAACTTTGAGTTCGCTGGCGTATTACTCTTCACTCACCAGATGACAATATTGTCTACACTTGTATACTTGTAATTAATCACTTAATTCGTACTTGTTATTACTGGCTCTAAAGGGTATTACTCTCGACTAAACTTTACACATTGCATACGTAATGACACCACCTTCTATAAAAGAAGGTTCTTGGACCAAATCTATAGGGCTTACTGTTGCCGTACCATATACACAAACTTCCCAAGTAAGTTCATGGAGGTTTTATCTGGTCATTATAGACGTCTGTGACCCGGCATTGACCTGATGGTGATCATGCAAGGCCTCTGGATCAACTAGCAACGTTCGTCATATTTTAGCCAACTTACACAGCATGTTGAAATGTCTAACAAAATTTGTGAATTGGATGGGCATAGTGGATAGATAATAATGGACGTCATCTATCTGATATTATTTTTACAACAGTGTAAATTAATGAAATAAAGCAATAGATGTACTTTTATGATGAAAGAGAATTATGTCAATATATACTTTCGTTTTTATTCTTAAGGCGAGGTTCTCATTAAGAAGTTTTGAAAATTCGATTTTTTTATTTTCAATAACTTCATCATCATCGGTACTACAACTGGGATCCGGTCTTGGCCTTATTTAGCAAGTCTCTCCACCGGCCCCGATTTCGAGTCGATGTCATCCAGTTTGTCACTTCCAGGATCTGGGCGTCCTGGTCTACACCATCCTTCCATCGCAGACAAGGTCTGCCGCGCTGTTTCCTTTCATACATCCTGCCACAAAGGACTTTCCGGACAGGCTCCCGTTCGCTCATTCGAGCTAGGTGTCCCAACCACCGGAGTCTAGCAAGCTTAATTTTTCTTACAACGTTAGCTTCAAGGCAGACCGCGTACAACTCATGGTTGTAGCGTCTCCGGAATCGTCCTCCCTCACATACAGGGCCAACAATTCTCCTTAAGACCTTCCCCTCGAACGCGGCTAAGAGTTCAGAGTGCCTTTTATTAAGCACCCAGGTCTCGGATCTATACATGACTACTGGTAAGACCATGGTCTTATACAGTAGTAGTAGCTTGGATGTTGTGGGTAAATTTCGGGATTTAAAGAGCCTTGATAGACCATAGTCGGCTTTGTTGGATTTCATCAGCCGTTCGCGCATTTCGTCTTCCAATTGTTATCAGCTGATACTATTGACCCAAGGTAGTTAAATAATAGCACCGGCGCCGGTACGGTGGATGGCGGAGCTACCGTCTCGGCCAGTGGATGAAATTCGACTCCGCGATATTCAATCGTTGTCAAAGAAATTTCTCTTAATAAAGGGGTGCATTTTCCTATTCCAAGAGAGACATAAAGTCTCTCTTTGGAGTAACCAAACCGATCTCATAGCGAAGATAGTCACGGCACTCATGTATGTGTGTACATTGATTCTTTCATGGACCAAGGCCATGGGAACGAATCTAAAACAAAGAAAGGAAAAGGGGATCGTGGAGTGATTTGTTTATGTGAGAAGCTTACTGGGAAATGAATCCAGAACTATGTAGGATAAAAGGAATTTATGACCTGAGAGTTCAACTGAGTAAACAAGTTGCAACTCATTAGATGGTAGGTGTGTGGGGGTAAGAAGTATGTATGCCAACGTATGGCATGTATTCACCAACTCCCCAACGATGTTGTTGCACGAAAATGCTCCTCCGGAAGTCCACGAGAAAATAAAACTTAAAATGCACTGGTGGTTCTTTTTGGTTTAGGAGTTCTTTTTTTATTTTAATTTCACTTAGTTTTTTTTGTATCAGAATTATATACACTGCTGTCGATCCTTAAAATATATAGTGATTCCTCAGGATCACTTTCTCATTAAAATTGTTTATATCACTTATTTACGGATAAGTTTACGTGGAAAAATAAACCGAAACTTTCCGGAGTTGAAAAAGAATAAAACACACACGACTGCGCTCGACGTTATTCGATCTTTTATGCTCACTCCGCGCAGTGTAAAACTCGACTCTATCTGCACCGTTTGGTGGAGGGAAAACGACTTATCAAGCGGCGTAGCGTGTATACACTGCTGTGGTTGGATAGTGACTGGTGCGAAAATAAAATTTTCTCAGAACGGGCGACGTGGCTTGGCACGGTGGTGGTTGAGATGCGACTGACTCAATTATGGTGGAAATCGTAATTTCTGCTTTTTACACATTGATCTGCCAATGGTAATCATGCTCTCTTGTGTGTTCCCCAACTCACCACACTCATCCAGGTCGAAACGTACTCGTGTATTCATTCGACGTCGATGGGCATAGCCAGAATGGAGAAATCAAAAGGGAAAGCACAATAACCCAGGGTTGATCTGGCTAGGTGTGTGTGCGTCAATGCCGTGTATACGGCTGGTCTACTGACCTAGTGATAATCTCTTAGGTCAACGCACTATAGCAAGACAGAAATACGAGAGAGAGGAAAACCTAGCTAAGGTTATTCACCAGCAAAAAGGGATCATTGATCCCAAGCGAATGGGTGATCTGGGAAAAGTCAATAGGACGCCGCATCGGCTGGGGATATAATACCATTCTGTGGAATGTTCGATAAATACCCAAGCCTATGGACTATGACGCAACCGCGTCGCTTGATTTGACTTGGTTGTTGCTAACCAATACGAATGGAATTTCCGGTGGAAATTCCATGGTTAGCGCAATAGTGTTGCCGTATGTCGTTGATTGTAGCCAAACTCAATTATGCATTATCTGCATAGAATAATGAGTTTAGCTATGCGTCCCTTTGACATGTTTTACAGGTAAATAACTTATCAAGGAAATGGGTAGATATTGCGGTTGGAATTGTGGGCTGTTTCTCCTATAGAATAGAGAAACCCCTACAGGTGCATTTGGGATACTAGAATGATTGAAATGTTTGCGTATCGCCAGAATGTCTGATGAAGGGCAGCGGTCTTTTGTTTACCCATGGTGCGAGTTAGTGAAATAGTCTCAACGTGAACGGTGCTAATTACATGCAACTGGTGTTGGACTATTTATCGCTGGCTAAAAGGGTCCACAGCCGGTGTGTGCATAGATAGTTTTTATGTACACATATATGCGGTCGTATGATATGCGAACCGATGAATTTTATTACAGGGAATTTATGATAAGGTAAGAAAGAACTCTTACAGGCATTGTATGCAAAGAGATGCAAGAAAATGGCCCCATCAGGTGATACCCCGTTTGGCTTTGTAGATATCTTTACGGGGAAACCTGGTACTTGTGTTATATGTCCGGGACGCCGTGCTTCCTCGGTTGAGGGAAGAGCGTGGACCTTTTATTTAAATTATCAAACTTCAGTCCGATATTTCGAATAATAATATTAAAATTCTTCTTCTTTTTATTTCTCTTTGCGAATTTAATAATTTCTTTATTCACAATTCTTTATTTTTATTCCAATAACAACTTCTTTATTTCTCAACTCCTTCTCGACTCACTTATTTCTACTGAAAATCAAAGAGCCATGTTTAAAAGGAAAAAAAGGGGCATGTTATGAAAAAAGGGGCATGTATGAAGTGTACTGAAACTGACTTGATATAGAATATTGTGGATGTTTATTTATGATATATATTAAATGAGAATGTTAGATATGTTAGGAGAATGTTTTAAGGATGTGTTAGATAAATAATGAGATTCAGTGTCTAAGTTAATAATTATAAGGACAGTAGTATTCTGGAATACTACACTTGCAACGACCAAGTTATTTGATTCAGTCAGTTCGATGACTCGTAGTCCATTGTTATTAGTGTTCTCATGCAAAATATTGGAACCTGCGTAGTGCCTGAAAACCGGCTCCCGACCTATTTTCACATTCAAATCGCCAACGACGATTTTCACATCGTATCTTGGGCAGGCACGACGTTCTCATAGAATTCTTCCTTTTCGTTGTCAGGGGACTCCTCTGTAGCCCCGTAGACGTTTAAGGGGGTTTTTGATTTATAATGTGTAAAATAAATTCCTAAAACCGTTTTTGGGAAAATAATTTTATAAAAAAATTACAGCATAACGAGGTCAAGTGAGGTCATTTAGTTTTCACTTTGAGGCGTCTGGTTCAGTAGGCTCTAAAATGTATACTAACAGAGCAATCGATTTGGAAATGTATATGTACGAGCTAATGAGACAGAGTACCATAAAACCTGACATAGTAATTAGACCTGCTGGTGCCATCTGTATGTCAGGCCGCTAACGTTTCACCCCACCCTCGTATAGCATTTTGAAAGTTTAAACGGGTTTTTATCGAAACCATGCTTTTCACGTAGGTATCACGATATCTCAAAAACTACTCGATGGATCGATTTGTTTTATACTTTTAAGTTAATTAAATTTATCGGAGTCTGAACCTAAACGTAAATGATTTTTTCAAAAAAAAAAAAGTTTCTATTCAACGTTAAAGAGCAAAAAGAGAAAGGGAAAATCGGTACCTACAGTCTGCATGTCCGCCATTTTGTTAAATTCCGACTTTCATGGATGATTCCAGTAGGGGCTCCAACTAGACTCATAAAGTTTATGAAAATTCTTCGTTTATTGATTTTTGAAAATTTTTGAAAGTGCTAGAGTGGCCTTTTTTTGCGTCGGTCACATTATTCACCATATTTTTTAATAAAGATTTTTTTTGAGACGGTCACATTATTCACTATATTTTTTAATAAAGATTTTTTTGTACTTTAGAACATATTAAACAAGCGACAAAAAGTTTGAGTTTTTTATTTATTTCCTTCTATGAGAAATAAATTCGAGGAAATGACCTTTTTTCTGAGGCTCTTAGATGACAATCTCCTCTTATTTGAGTTTCTAAATTAGCAAGTTCCCTTGCCTGTACCAATGTGAAGTCAACTAGAACAATAAGGGTTTTGATGTCCACAGGGTTGGGGAGTAAAATAACCTAGGTCGAAGTCCTAGTAATGCAATTATAATTAGTATTTCATTCCTTTGTGTGAATAAAGCATTAGCGGGAAGAAGGCTCGATACCTGTGTAAAGATATAAAGGCAATGTGAATGAATTTCTTGTTTACAAACTGTGCTTATGTGGCACCATGTCACATAGGAACAACAACCCAATTGACGTAATACTAATTCGTTATTCGGGTGTAAGGTGCCATATCCGCTATCAATTGATTGCCGTCGGCAAACTGCAGTAATTCAGATGTATCTCACGGGAAAACTTAGCAAAAACCCATTTCATCAATATCCTCGACGACATTAGATATTTAAAACTCCAATCAGCTACTCTCAAGATTAATTTTGAAAGAGCTTCACAAACACGGTATCTGCAGTAAAATTGTAAGCATGCCGAATGTGTAAAAAACTTATTTAATTTAGAAAATCGCAATATTTGAATTTAGAGATTCTGTTGGAGGAAGCTTTTATGAACTCCCTGGATCATCTAATGTGCAAACTTCTCAACAGATGCAACACAAAATCTAGCGGGCTATTTCAAATTAGTATATGGTTATTCCTCCAGAGTGTATACGAAGCTATATATAATTCCTTAGGAGATTGCACATAGAACTTACTTATTACTATGCTCTTCCTTTTTTTTTATATGTGTACACATTTTCCCTCAGCTCTGTGTCATTGTTGAATCTTAACTCCTCCCCGTAGGAAAAATTTGTATTCTAGAAATTCCCGGGCGAATATTACAGTTTTTTGTTTCACTCTCCTATTGCCCAGAAATGTAATCAATTTCCAGGTGCTTTATATATGTATGCGGAATGTATACACATTGTATTAGAAACTGTTGTAATCGATCCTTAAATGGGACACGACCCCAATTTTTAGTATGGTGACTTTACGTAAGTGTGTACACTGCATTGTTAGGGTATGTAGCACAGGGTGGACTTAATTGCTCTGCTCCAATCCTGCGCACAAAAGCTTCCGCAATCTACAAGATATTATATATATATATATATATATATATATATATATATATATATATATATATATATATATATATATATAACTTTTTTTCTTGTTTTTCCCACGCCATTTAAGACATATTGTAGCTTTCACAAAATATGTGTAGGAACATTGTGTTATGGTGCCCTCTAGACATTTACGTAGTTTGTTTTAAGGAACTATTTTTAGAAACTACTATGACAAAATTCGACCGCGAGAGTGGGTGCACGTCATGCAGAAATATGCGTAGGGTAACTTTTGGTTCTCGAAAAATTTTAATGTGCTTATAAAATGGATTACATCATAATACGTGACTGATTAAAATGCTGGCTCATTTATAAATACATTTGAATACCGTGAAACTAAAGCGAACGGAGGGTTTTTTTTTTTTTTTAATTAAGAGCATCAGAATGAGCTCCATTATAGAAAAATTGTCTTTTAATAGCCAAACTAAATTGATTTTTGTTGAGAATTACTTTCTTATAAAAAGAGCAAAGGGCAACCAAGATCTTGTGTAAGAATTATGATGGAATTTTAAACATGTGATAAAGCTTTTCTGTCCAAATCACGTTGGTGAGTTGCAGAAAAAGCGTTTCTTAAAAGAAAAAAAGGGAAGACATTCACAGGCAGTTTTCAAAGTTTTATATCATCGACGTTTGTCCTTCAGAAAAAAGATGTATCGGAGTTTTGCAATTCATTATCTTGAAGGCGTTTAGTGAATCGACTTGAATATGATAATAGAATGCCAAAAGGAATATGGAATAACACTCTTGTATAACTTGAAATACTTGTATGAGTAATGCTTAGTCATTGCGTTTGCTTTGATCTATAATCGTTCGCTAGAATGGTTTTCACTTCCTTTATGATTTTCCAAATAAATCTGAAATTGAACTAAAAAGTATTTTGATGGAAAAGGCTTCACACTTTTTTAACAACATGTTATATAAATCTGAAAAGGTCGTCAAACACAGCCAATAAAATATCTGTGTGACTTTATATCAGTTTGTATAAACGCCCTACTCACTTGCCCCGTGAGTAGGGCGTTAGAATATACTTACAGCTAGGCCGACTTCTTGTAAGAGGCGACTGAAGACTGATCGGGAGGTAGGGTCCCAACGCCCTGTCGCCCAGTCGCCCATTGAAATACCACCCCATCAAGCTATAAACTCCTTGAACTGGTCTGGAGAAATCCCTGCTCCTCTTTCGGAGCTTGGCTGATGGACCGGTTCGAAAAAAGGTTGGTTGGGGTGGTAGTCAGTCCCAAAGTGAGATACTGTGGGAGTTATTCAAGCATTTCCGAAGAACCACCCATCGTTCTAATCCAACTTGCCGTCCCTAACCTGCAAATACCAGCACCAACCACAAGCAGCTTACCTGTATACGAGCAGTACAAAGCTCTCTTCAACAATTTCATACCCGAAACATAAGTCCACGGCAAGATTACCATCTTGCTATGGCATCAAAACCAATGGCATCAACTGAACTATCTCGATTCATCTGCCATGAACCGATCGGTTCCTATGGTCGACAACATGCCCATCAAACACACGCCAATCCGGCTGTGTGTTCTTGTTCCAACAATCCGTTGGTCCAAAAAACGACATGCCGGGCTACTTGCTTGCTTGCACATCTGCAAGCCAGATTTCCAATTATCATGCCCTACTATATAGTTTTCGAAAAACAAACAATCTTTATTCTAGCCCTGGCCATGGCGAGCAAATCTTATGTTGACCTAACATCAGAGAAGAATCCATTCCCGCCGTCCGCAATATCTCCTATTACTTTCAACGGCATGGCTTCGGCCTTCATGTACGTTCATTTATTTGTATAGTCGCATGACCAATTGCATGATCCGTTGCCTTATCAAGGAACGAGCACCGTATCGGTTATGCCTAACGATTCTCACATTGGCTATAAACAGAACGCTTCGCTATACACAATGTGTAAACAGAAGAAGGCTGCGCGGCAACATTCCCTTGCATTATCGAATTGCTAAAATAAACATGCACCCAAGCATTGTACCCTTTGCCATCGCAGCGAAGTTCTGTTGACATAACATCAACAGAAAAAACGTATTCCCTATCGTTTATAATGGCAAGGGAGCCAGCCTCCGTATTCGATCATCTGTTTGATCACCCGCGTTTTTGGATTTTATTTTGTGCCCTTTCGAATCCCCGTTTGTCCTGGCTTTCAACGAATGGGTTTTCAATTGGACCTGTACGGGACCATGGACATTTTCCAACAAAACTCAAATCGATTGTTCATTGGTCATCGCCAAATGAAAAGATCGGATTTGCTCCTCCCATTCGATGAAATCCATCACCACTGCAGCTAGGGGATGTTGAGTGCAAAAGCCACTAGCAGAGTCAGATCGTAACCACCGAGAAGAGCACACGTACCGGAGACGCTGCGTTTTCGAGAGTCAGATTTTAACCGCCGAAGGAGATCTTCGTGTCGAGATCATTGCTTGTCGGAGTTTAATTGAATACCAACTTGTAAATATTGTCGAGTCGTGTAGGAAATCCGCGCCCTTATCTTAATTCAAAGAACGACAATTAAAGAAAACCGAATCCTTGTTGGTTAGTGTACACGTGAACAATAATTATAAAATAAACGATCGTGAATGCAGAAAGTTGATAAACAATATAATACTTTGTTGGAGGTTCGTAGCAGTAAAGGCACAATATTGTTTTAATTTTGATTTTTGCAGAAATAAAAAACATTAACATTAAATTTACTCCAGTGTGTTTTCTTTGGAGTGTTCGCTGTTGTGCTCTATTCCATCCGGTAAGAACAATTTCCAGAGTAATATTGGTGGTGTTTCTGCTGAACCAGCGTCCGTGTTGACGCACTAGCAGATGTTACGTCTCCAGCGCCGTGCTTCCTCTTTCGAGGGAAGAGCGTGGGGGTTATAATATCTTTTCTTTTTTATTAAAACAATTATAGTTCTTAGTTATTAAATTAATTATAGGATTTATTTATTTTTATATTTTATTGAACTCTAACTTGAACTACTTTTTCAATATAAATGTTCCTGTTTTTATAGAACATTTTGTTCCAACTAGCTGTGTCGTATAAAATGAACAAAACAATCCAGAAGTCTCTGGATTAATTTTGAATAAACTTTGAACGAAAATCAAAGTGGCTATGTTTTGAAATGAAAAATGTGCTTGTTATGAAAAGGGGCATGTTTTTAAATGTGCTGTAAGTGACTGGATATAGAATATTGTTGTCTGTTTATTTATGAATTGTATTAAATGAGAATGTAAGATATGTGAGGATGTAGTTTTAAAGGTTGTGTTAGAAAGGACATGAGATTAGTGTTAAAGCGAATAAGGGTAGTATTCTGGAATACAACACAGAAGCCTCCACAATACCACCCCATCACGCTGTGCATTTCGCGATATCGTCGGCAGAAAACTTCGACTATGTTTGGGATGTATGGCTGATAGCCCGGACTGACACGGAGATAAGTCATGGTGGTATCTTCTGATATAAAGAATTTCTGAGGTAAGCTAGTTGTCTATTCGGATCTTCGGGGGGGACTATGTCAGGGGGAACATCGTGCAGATATTATGATAAATAACCGAACTTTAAGATGTTCGTCATCGCATAATCGGGTTCGCTCCCAAGGCTCTGCCCACACTCGACCGGTAACGGCATTTTGTAACATCAGGGGCTCAGTTTCACCAATATGAATGTAAACGCCGTCCACCAATATTTGCAAAGAGCGAAACTTGATATCTTTGCCGTAACTGCGTCCCAGGTCGATTCGTCAACTAATTCGACATATCTTCGTTGTTCAGGATATGACTTACATTCCAGATTCCGTTGTATGGGCGGAGTCTGGGTCTTCACGCGGTCCGATCTAGCTTGCCGGAGGATGGAGGCGTTGGAACCCAATAACCTGGACATCATGTGTTTGGGGGCCGTGCTGAGGAATTCTGTTAAATTTCTTTGTTGTCTTTACCGCTCCTGGAATGACGATCGACCAGCGACATTTTTCGAACATCTTTCACATACGGTCGACTGAATACAGACCAACCACCCAGCTGCTAAAATTGTTGCCGTTGGCGATTTTAATGTGCACAATTCCGGCTGGTTGGTACATTCTAACAGAACCGACGAGGCTGGGAGGCTGGCGGAGATGTTTGCTGTTAGCCACAACTTGACTCAGCTCGTGGAGGATCTACGCGAGTGCCGGATGCCCGAGGTGATTATGCGAACATCCTGGATCTGTTTTTGACATCCGAACCGAGTATTTATACCGTGGAGGTTACTGCGCCAGTGGGAAACACGTATCTCTCGCGCAACCACTTGCATTTCAAATGAATAACCGACCTAGACAGCTTCGCCATCTATGGAATGAAAATCGCATAAGAAAATTCATCAGAGCCATATACCATAGCGATAATATAACAAAATCCACATCAGTCGAATGTACTTGAGTTTAAAACCCCTTCGGTGCTCAACTGGTTCGTGCTGCTTCTGGTCAATGGCAAAAGCTGTCAGCGGTAACTTCGCACCCTCCTCTTTCCCTCCGTTGGTGACAGACAACGGGACGTAAGACACAAATTTAAAGGATAAAGCTGATGTGTTCGGGAGTTTATTTTCCGCTAATTCAAATCTCGATCCCGGTCGTTTGGAGACACCCGAGATCGCACCGATACGGTCTTCCATGCGGGATGTAAGATTTCGCCCACGTACTATTCAACGCACTCTACGTGAACTGGATTGTAGGAAGGCAACCGTCCCGGATGTAATACCAGCAATAGTCCTTAAGAACTACCTCCAGAACTATCGCCGGTTCTTGGCAGACTCTTCCGCTTATATTATGCACGGAAGACCTTTCCTGCCTGCTGGAAAATCGCTCGAGTTCAGCCAATCCCAAAGACGAGAAAAAAATGTCTCCCACAAAATTACCGTCCGATAGCATTACTGTCTATTTTATCTAAGGTAATGGAAAAAGTCGTCAATACCGAGTTAGTTAAGTATTGGGACTGCAACGGACTTCTGAATGATCGTCAATACGGATTCCGTGGCAGGCGGTCCATGGGAGACCTTTTGGCACTTATAACCGATATATGAACGTCTGCGATTGAATGGTATGGTGAGTCAAGGGCGGTCGCATTGGATATCTCCAAGGCTTTTGACCGCGTCTGGCACGGGGCATTGCTAAGCAAACTTCGTTCATATAGACTTTCCCAACAGCTTTGCGACTGGACGAAGAGCTTCCTCGAGAATCGACCGATCCGGGTTGTTGTGGACGGCGAGTGTTCGGATCTGTATCCTGTTAATTCGGGGGGCCCCAAGGTTCTATTTTGGCTCCAACCTTGTTCTTGCTTCACATAAATGATTTGTTGGAGACAACGGATAACAAAGTGTTCAGTTTTGCGGATGATAGTATGTTTGTTTCCTCCTTTTCGAGTGTTCGGCCGATTGGTGCATCCGCGTCGCATCAGCTGCGATGTAGAAGGACTGACTCTCTAAATCAGGATCTAGATAGGGTCCTGCAGTGGGGAAGGGCCAATCTCGTCGATTTCAATGCAGCGAAGACACAATATACAACATTCACAAAGAAAAGTGGATCATCGGTTTACAGCTGATGATAAATGGCCGGGCCCTCGAGGCTGGGGAAAGTTTGAAATTGCTCGGCGTCACGGTCTGTGGGAATGTATCGTGGCATAGACACGTGTTGAGTATCGCCAGGTCAGCCTCAGGAAAACTGAGCTATCTTTTTAGAGCCAAGAAATATTTTACTCCGGCTCAACTTCTTCTGCTCTATAAATCCCAAATTAGACCCGCGATCGAATATTGCTCTCATGTTTGGAGCTTGGCTCCTAAACATACCCTCGACATACTTGAGAGCATACAGAGACGAGCGATCCGCCTGATCGGGGGCTCGGCGCTGACGTCGGGACTACAGTCGCTATCATACCGAACGCGCGTAGCCGACCTCTGTCTCTTTTACAGATATTATCACGGGTACTGTTCTTCGGATATTCGTGGTATTGTTCCACCCAATTCGGCTTATGTGCGCTCCACAAGACAATCCGATGGATCGCAGTCGTTTGTGGTTCATCTCCCGGCAGCGCGAACATCCCAGCATCAGAACTCTTTTCGTTACAGAGCGGAGCAACTGTGGAACTCCCTATCCACGTGGGTGTTCCCTGAACGATACAACCTGCAACTGTTCAAAAAGAACTGCAACAGTTATTTGGCGGCATCTCGGGGCGGCCCTTCGGCTCTTTAGGTTCGCCTCACTCGAGGGAAGTGTAATAAATAAAAAAAATAATAAATAAAAAAAAAATTAATAAAGTTATTATTTTTACGTTTACTTCAAGATTTTATTTAATATGATTCATTTTGGTTTATAAGTTGTTGTCAATTTATAGGTAACTTCATTATCATGATGGTGTTTGAGAGTAAAGGACATAACACGATAACGTTTGCCAATAACAGTGCATTCATTTACTTACACTTCTAGGATCGCGAATTCTAAATTCTATGTTCATCGTACAATGCAAGTGACAATTGTAAGTATAAAAAAGGCGCGAAGCACATGCCAAAGATGATGAAAGGGAAAGCACCGAAAAAGGGACTGCCAAAACGAAAATAAAGAAGATGGCTGGATCATCTTCCTGCATGCTGATATCTGGGAGGTACGATATGAGCAGAAGTAGATCGACATGTAGTCGATCGTCCACTAGAAGAGAGCACTGCCAGCTATAATGAACGGCGAGGAAGTTTGAACACCTCCCTGTCTTCTTCAATCCTTTGGAGAAATTAGAGCTTATTGGATAAGTTGAAGTCCAGACAACTCTGGTGAGGCAGTCAGAGCTGGTATGGAGTTGAATTACCACCATTTGGTTGGCGAGTACCGCGCGCCTGTGAGGAGTACAAAAAAACCCGATATTGGTGTGATTCTGAGCAGTTTACCACTACGATATTGACTGAAGACATTCTATTGACTATTTTCTTCATCATCTCAAAAGTGGTGAAGTCTTTCTTGAATGTGTTGGATGTGTGTGACCCGTGACGTTGAAAAAAGTGATGATTGGTTCTGGAATTGGGCTGATTGCTGCACCAATGACAAAATGACCAGGAGTCAGTGCTGACAGCTCATTTGTCATCTACCATCGGATCAATTACACAATCCCTTTTGGGAATATTAAATAAACACGACATACCCAATTGCACGATCGGTTCGCGCAACAGGTCTACCTGTGAGCTCCTAAGCAAACAAACGGATCCCCACACATGCGTTCGAGTGAAGTTCAAAATTATCTATCTGTGCGAGCCCAAGCAAACAAACGGATTTCCACGCACACGTTTAGAGCTGTGAAAAGTGCGACGATATACACGCGAGTGATGTGCAGTGCGGGAAAACCTTCTACTCATTCCATCACATGTGTCTGTTTACCTTTTTTTTCGCACCTCTGTTTGCGTCCCTCAGGCATCGATACACTCGATAGATTTATAATCTTTAGAGAGTTTTTGATGTCTGAGTGGCATAATATTCGTCATGGAAGGGATGTGAACTGGATTTCGGCATGCATCTGGTGGGGCACCTACTACAAGGGCATAACACCTGTAGTGGTTGCTTTCGCTTATCTATTACTGGTCCCGACTTGCATCTTTTTTCGAGGTGGTATTGGTTTTCTGTATAGGGCCGATCTTTGTTATATTCGCGGCTAGAGATGCCTTTTCTCTTCTGTGTCTCCCCACTTTTCTAACCAGAAACCAACTATCCTTGCACTTAGCGGAACCCAGGTAGTTACTAATACAAATATTTCCGATTTTAATCTACCTGGATAAAACTTAGTGCCACTGTTCTTACCACGTCGTGGTATAGCCATATACATACGAAATGATATTGCTTATCAGCTTCTGCCACAATATGGGCTCTGTTCCAACGCAGAATTTAATTTCTCTTGGCTAAAACTTCACGTTCGTAAGCATATCATACATTACTGCTTTCTTTACAGAAGTCCAAACTTGGATAGAAACGCATCCTTTAACGAATTTGATGCTCTGTCTGATTCTATCGATAGGATCTTGACCCTATATTCGCACACTGAAATCGTTATTGTGGGTGATTTTAATGTACATAACTCTCAATTGCTTCGTCACTCCAGACACACAACACCTGAAGGTCAATATGTCCAGCTTTTTGCTGACCCAAATAGTTTAACTCAACTTGTCAATGAACCAACGCGGGTACCAGATATATATGGTCATTTCGCCAACCTGTTTCTCACCTCCCGTCTAAACAAATACACAATCGAAGTTTATTCGCCCGTGGGCGCTTCAGACCACTGTGTCATATCAGCTAAATTTGCTATAACCAACAGTAACGTTAATGAGAAAGCTCCCAACAGAACAGTATCGTTCTACGAGAAAGTCAACTGGGAAGGTCTGAACGACTTTTTGGGAGGTTAAATTGGTCGTTATTTTCGTTTCATAACGATCTTGACTCTATAGCGGACTCATTGACGGACACGATTCTCTTTGGCATGCGGAACTTTGTTCCACACAGAGTACAGAGTATCAAACCCAAGAGAAATATGTGGTTCGATTGCGGGTGCAGAGAAGCCATTAACGCTAAAGACTTGAGCTTCCGGTTGCATAAATCAAACAATACTGAGGAAAGCCGGAAAAGATTCAAGAGAGCTGGAAATGACAGCAATGTGCATATTCAACGCGCCAAGTTCTTGCATGACCAGAGAGTGAGACAAAAAACACTACACTCTCCCTCAGGTGGAGGAAGTAGAAACTTGGTGGGCATTCGTGAAAACCATTCAAAACTTGGTCTTTTCATCCATTCCATCGCTTATAGTCGATGACAAACCAGTAACCACTGCAATAGAGAAGGTGAATCTGCTTGCTGCACATGTTGGAGCCAACTCAACGCCGCCGCATACCACATCAGTTCCACCTCAACTTGAGCATAAGCAGCACATCATGAGCTTGATTCACTTCCGAACGCGTACTGTTGCCCGCGCACTCAAAGAGCTAAATGCACACAAATTCGCTGGTCCGGACGGCATTCCCTCAATCCTCTTCAAGAGATGTTCCTCTTCACTCGCCAAACCACTGCGGAAACTCTTCCATTTGTCTTATTCTACTGGTCGTTTCCCAAATAGATGGAAGTCAGCGAACATTCATCCAATTCCCAAAAGGGGTGACAAATAATCTCTTTCTTCTTATTGACCCATAGCTCTGACTTCTATTCTCTCCAAGGTAATGGAATCTCTTATCAACCGTCAATTTTCGAAATAACTGGATTCAAATGACCTCCTCAATGATCGCCAATATGGCTTTCGTAACAATAGGTCCACAGGAGATCTGATGGCATACCTTAACGAAAAGTGGAGCCATTCCATCCACTACCTCGGTGAAAGCAAGCCAGTCGCATTGGATATTTCAAAAGCTTTCGACAGAGTTTGGCATCCAGCCCTTTTGTCAAAATTGCATTCATATGGAGTGGACAATTCCCTGATCCAATGGATAGGAGACTATCTTTCTGGCCGTTCAATCCAAGTCGTTCTTAATGGTGTCAAATCTGTCTCCTATTAAATTAATGCAGGTGACCCCCAGGGTTCGGTACTCTCACCCTCTCTCTTTCTCATCTTTATAAATGATCTCTTGTCAATTACTCACAACCCAATTCACTCGTTTGCTGATGATATTACGTTGAGTTTCTCATACCCATACGGACACTCCCGTCCAAACTCTTTGAACGTCACTACCAAACAGCAACTTATGCTTGATACATTGAATTCAGACCTCAACAAGATATATCAGTGGGGATTATCTAACCGAGTAGAATTCAATGCCCTAAAAACTCAGTGCTGCCTCTTGTCGTCAAAGGTGAGCCCCCAAAGTAAATATATTGTCTATGAACGGCACTTGCATCAACGAAGCCAATGAATTATCAATCCTCGGCACTCGAATTAATTCGACTCTTAATGGGATTGACCACATATTTGAAGCTGCGGAAAGTGCAGCCAAATGTATGGGCTTCTTAAGAGTGTAATGCTCCGTGCCGTGCTTTCCCAAAACGGCGGGAAAAGAGCCCGGAGTGTCGACAGTGAAAAAATGAAGGACGCGAAAGGTTCAGTCGAAACAATTTTAGTAAATTTTATTCTTTTCTTTTCTAAAAGTACAAGAGTAATCTTTACGATTGATAATCAGCCAGCGGTTCGGCCTCCGAAATTATACTGATCCCAAAATTGAAAACCACTGCCCTTTTATAGTTTTTGTAGTTGACTTTTGTCAACTATTTTACTGTCCAAAGTCCAAGAAGCACGCGCAAGACTTGGCGTGCTTCGATTGGAATTTTGTTCTGAGAATTGTTTGAGGATTTTGTTGGATAGATTCTGGGAAGGGAAATAATGAAATGCGGTTTGAATTTAGCATTTCATGATGTCAAGATTTTGGGAATTGAGTCAATGTATGATGAATTAACTTTTGGTTAAATTCGTTGTACATGTGACTCAATATGGAATTTGAATATGAGGCAATAGAGAATTTGGGAATTCCGTCGTTAGAACACAGGCGCAACGTACCAGCCCTATCTCTTCTCTATAGGTATTACCACGGACGTTGCTCAATTGAACTTGTTGAATGTGTTCCACCCCTTCAGACATTTTCCCGCGATATCCGTCAATGTGAATGCGCATCGGTTGACGTTAAAAGTGGACTTTAGACGCACAAATAAACATAGAGAGTCATTCTTTAGCCGAACCACACGAATGTGGAATGTTCTGCCTGATCATGTGTTTCCTGGCCGCTGTAATGTCGAGACATTCAAGACCAATATACATCGACACCTCCTTTCCTTATCCACTTCCTCTCCATCCGCTCGCACTGTGCTCTGACATTTAAGGGTACTTCAAAATCCCCTTTTGTGAGAGCGTTAGTGTAAAAAAAAAACCTTTACCTCATCTTTACAACAGACCCTATCAATACACCTGTCTCACCCATCCCCTTCGTTTTTACATCTATAGACCACCACCACCACCCCCTCTTCTTGTGACCTTCTTCAGAGCCCATTCGCAAGCCCCCCCCCCCCCCCCCCCTTCACCATAATCACTACGCTTACCATTTCCATAAAGCTAATTTCGCCTCATCAACAACTACCCAGGCCACCTTCCATTCAACTACGATCACTTATCTGTTGAAGATGCCATCACCCACTTATGTATATACCGAAATCCTTTACTCTATTTCCCTGTTCGTTTCTTACTCTAGACAAAGAACATCAACCTCTTCCGGTCCATGGTACAATCAGAAGCTTTCATCGTTATCATCGAGACCACAACCGGGATCCAATCTTGGCCTTATTTAGCAAGTCCGGAGGCTTGTTCGATTTTCCACAATAATTTGTTTTTCCGGGCAAGGTTATTAGCCTTGCAATAAGAAGCTTTGCTCCCTGGGTAACAAAGAGGTCATCTTCTCTCGGAATCGAACTATACCTGACTACTTCAACTTTTTTGGCTGTTATCTCCAATTCACGGAACGTTCCAACAGCCTTTATCGCAACTATCTTACCAAAGCTCAGACTAATCTCAAAAATGACCCCAACACTTTTTGCAGTTCGTCAATCTTAAACATAGATCCCATGGTTACCCCATGTCGCTTACCTTAAACTCTTATACCTTATCTGATCTTGTTACTATTGCCAACCTCTTCCCCACTCACTTCAAACAGTCATTCACTAATGACTCCTCTGTTCCTGACCCGTCATACTACCTACCTAACTTTTCCCTCGGGCCCCTTCTCCACAACTTCTTTGAATCCGACCATCGCCAATCTGTCCCGCTTTCCCAAGATTGTCAAAAGCATTCTATACGAATCTCTTAGTTTTCGTTACAAATCTTTCATTTCACAAAGAAAACATGGTTTCGCAATGGCCGATCAACTACAACGAACCTCGTTGAGTTCACTTCCTTTACACTCTCAGCACTAGAGCACGGTAACGTGGTCGATATGGTATCGACCGACCTCAGTAAAGCATTCGACAAAATCTCCGACAATCTAATCCTCTTCAAATGATCAGCCCTCGTCTTCGAACCTGGATTGCTGAAATGGGTTTCTTGCTATCTAAATGATAGACTTTACTCCGTTCGGCGTGGGTCCATGATATCCGACCCCTTCCTTGTTGGCTCTGGAGTCCCTCAAGGTAGCCACATGAGTCCTCACCTATTTATACTTGCCACTAGTGACATTGTCTCTGAAGACAAACCCTCGAAATACGCGTAATCCCCACCTTATTTACATACCCCCCTCATCGGACCACTTATGGTCTTTTAGGGTTGTATATTAAGATAATTATGTTTTTTTTGTTTTGCTTTTACTTACTCGTGGGTGTGCTTTTGTAATACCTTGTCGTTCTTCGGTCAAATCTTCGTATCAATCTCTTTTTATTTGAACCGAGAAAAGACTCCACAGGGCCCAAAGAGATACCAAAGACGCTTTACTTTTTGTACTTCATTCATTCATTCAAGTATATTTATTTGAGCACTTAAGTATATTTATTTGAGCACTTAACTTAAGTTAACCTCACTTGGAAGTATATTTGTACTTTTCAAATCGGGTCGCACGAGGACTCTGCATCACCTTCTATATTGATGTTACATTAACTTACTTTGACAATATATTCACATTTCGTAGACTTATCCAACACTAGCACACTTGCACCACTTTCTTTATTAATTTTCTGACCGTCTCGGCCAATCGTCCAGAACCAACTCCTGACCGTCCATGGCAAATGTTTCGAATCAACTCCATCCTTTTTTCTTAGTCTCCCCGAACGAAGACTTTTTCTTTCATCCTGCAAATCGAAGGATATGCCCTTTTGTCTGCATGGCCCTTTTGCCAGCCGCCATTTCCTTTGTTTATCTTTTCCGGCTTAGGACCAAAAGAGGAAACACAAAGGGAAAATCATCTGAGGATCGTGCTACTGCACATTTGCGATCCTCTATGTCGGTGGGCGCTAAAACGAACTTGTGGCTCGTTTTATGGACAAGTTGTTTGTTTTAGAAGAATGGAAAAAGATATTGCCTGTGAGAAATGGTTTGGGTAAACAAACCTTTAAAGGATCATAAATTTGCAGACGCGCATTTTATGAGTCTCAACAACTTTACTTGAGAGTTGGTCATCTGGTCCGCAGATTTGGGTCCTGGGGATTTTGCGTGTTGAACATATGGTTCGTTTATCACGTCTTGGGTTTAAGTTAAATTTAATATGAGCAAATTGAACGTGTAGTTCAATTTGTTTAATATTGAATTGAATTGATATCGCGATATTTAATGTATGCGCGATTAATGGTGGAGACTAGCTCCAAAAGCTAGGCATTAAAGGGTAGAGGGTTTTGTGCGTAACAGTCTCAACGAATCTCTTTCGCGGATGCTGAGAAATGTAAACTCAAATTCCGCCTCGTTCGACTTCAACCTCTCTACTCATAATCTCAAGCACCGCTTCCTAAACCATTCTCTCCGCCAATCTTAAACGACGCTTCTACACTTTACTATAACTTGCCCCCACCTCTCAACACTACTCCCGCCTTCTTAATTTGTCCTGGTTACCTTAGGTTAACCCTAATTAAGATAGTTCTTAAGCTCTCTAGTTTGTAACTTATATATATTTTAGTTGTAGGTAATTGTTGCTTGAATTAAGGCATTGAATGGGGTGGTAGCCCCACTAATCTAAAGTAAAAACTGTAATTTTTTTCTTTTTGGAAAACAAATAGGTACTTTAATTTAAAAAAAAAAAGCATAACAGTGGCTATGCGACGATGTGGGAAGTAGGCTAAGTAGTAAGATCGATTCGGGCAGATTAAGAGTATAAGACTCAGCAGCTACCTGGTTTTCAGATAATGAAAAAATGTCTGCTCTGTGATTAGATACATATCTGATATAACAGATATTGAACGGATGTTGTACTGTTTGGAGCGAAACTCGCGTGACTTTGCAACGATTAAGAGAAGGAGGGGAAATGCGAAACCGCTGTAGGTGTTATATGTCTGTATAATAGTGACGAACATACAGGGCAAAGTCTCTGATTGCTTTCAACCCGGCGAAGGCTAGGACAATCCTTGTCCCTGTTCAATCCAAGTTGACATGTAGTCTCCACGTGACACACCTGGATAGCTACTTGGGCGCCCGCCAAGTAGTGAACCAATGCATGAAGCAACATCCTGAGAAAGGTTGGCGCAGGACTAATAACCAGGCCCGTAAAAATGAATTATTATGGCAAATTTAACAAGTCTCGGATATGGACCGAATACACGACGACGACCACGGAAACGAAAATGGCTAAATGATTTGAGAATTTTTAGATGGAATGTCCGCTCACTATACAGAGCTCGAGCTGCACAGCAGCTAGCCGATGCTCCGTCCGAATATAACGCTGACATAACAGCATTACAAGATATAAAATGACAGGGTGTGGTGTTATTCAAAGAAACGAGTATGACATTTATTACAGCTGCCGTGCAAAACACCATGTGCTCGGGGTAAGCTTTCTAGTCAGCCAAAAACTGAAGCCTGCCATTATCGGCTTTAATGCAATAAATGAAAGGCTATGCACTCTTCGCGTGCGGGACAAGTTTAAGAACATAAGTCTCATAAACGTTCACGGACCTACAGAGGAGTCCCCTGACGACGAAAAAGAAGAATACTACAGGAACGTCGAACGAGCCCTCAATGCCTGCCCAAGATACGATGTGAAAATCGTTCTTGGCGATCTTAATGTGAAAATAGGTCGAGAGCCGGTTTTCAGGCACTACACTGGTTTCCATAGTTTGCATGAGAACACTAATAACAATGGACTACGAGTCATCGAACTGGCAGCATCGAAAAACTTGGTCGTTGCGAGTACCAAGTTTCCGCGTAAAGATATCCACAAAGTCGCCTAGGTATCACCTGATGGAGCCACTCGCAACCAAATTAACCACCTGTTCATAGATCGCCGCCACTCCTCGAGCCTGATGACGGTACGAAAGTACCGAGGTGCCAACGCCGAGTCGAATCACTATCTTGTTGGTACAGTTCCGAGCGCTGATTGCCTTACGGAGACGTATTGCATCCGCGGATCAGGTTCAAATGCACACGGCTACCTTACGCAATGAGAATAGCAGTAACACATTTGGTCATGCGTTAAAACTCGCCCTCAATGAGCTCGACGGAGGGAGAGTAAGTCCTGGGGCCAGAATGCCGGGCGTAGAAGAGAAATGGACACGCTTTATCTTAGCCAGTAGTCGTAGAGATTGGAACGACTGGTTTGATGATGAGTGCAAACTAGCGCCTGAGCGTAAGAATGCTGCATACCGGGCAATGCAGTAGTCTCATAGAACGCGGGTGCGTGAGCAGAAAATCCAAAGAGCTCAGAAGATCTGAAAAAAGACTTCACAGACAAAAGAAAAGTGCCTGGGAAAAAAAACCTTGTCTGTGAAATAGAGAAAAGTAGAGAGCGAGGTCCGCACCAGGTGTGGAAGTCCTACCAAATAATCCGCAGTATGACGCGGTACCCACCACACTGCATTTACTGCAAGGATAAAAGTAATCTGATCACCGATCCTGAGGGCATTCTGGAGCGATGGGAAGTGCACTTCAATGAATTGCTAAATGGTCAGCTCACAGAAGAATTGTAGGCTCCACCAATGCAAGATCACGACGAAATGCTGCCGCCACCAAGCATTGACGAAACATTAAAAGCCATTAGACAGCTCAAATCAAATAAAGCCCCCAGAGCTGATGGCATACCCGCTGGGCTGATCAAACAAGGAGGGACAGCGTTACATCACGCAATTCATGAGATCGTGGTGCACGTATGGGAGTAAGAGGAGATGCCGGAAGATTGGCGCCGCGGTATAATTTGCCCCATAATTAAGAAAGGAGATATCACACTGTGCAGCGACTATAGGGGTGTAACATTGTTGAGTACCGCCTGTAAGATACTCTCCACTATCCTACAAGGTCGGATAACTCCATACGCTAAAGCCATCATTGGTCAATATCAGTGTGGCTTCATCCCAGGCAAATCAGCAATTGATCAGATATTCACCCCCAGGCGATGGAATAATGTCAGGAATTTAAGATTCCATTATATCATCTGTTTATAGACTTTAAGGCCGCCTACGACAGCGTGGCGAGGGTAGAACTATATAATGCCATGAGAGAATTCGGCATTCCAAACCAATTAATACGACTTTGTAGGTTGACCATGACTAACGTAACTACTTAAGTAAAAATAGTGGGATTGCTGTCCAAACCAATAAACATCTATAATGGACTCCGACAATTGGGCGGTTTGGCCTGCCTCCTCTTCAACCTGGCGTTGGAGAAAGCAATCCGTGACTCTGGCGTTACAACAAGAGGGACTATTGTCACCAAGTCCAGCCAGATACTTGCCTACGCAGATGACATTGACATCATCGGTAGAACCGAATCGGCGGTACAGGAATCCTTCACCCAGATCGAGCAGGCGGTATAAAAACTGGGACTGCACATTAATGAGGGGAAATCTAAGTATATGGTGGCAACTTCTGCGAAGAGAAGACCTAACGTTGGTCAAACTATCAGGGTAGTGGAGCAGGAATTTGAAGTAGTGCAAACCTTTAACTACCTTGGGTCAATAGTATCAGCCGATAGCAATATGGAAGAAGAAATACGCGAACGGCTGATTAAATCAAACAAAGCCTACTATGGTCTATCAAGGCTCTTTAAATCCCGAAATTTATCCAGAACATCCAAGCGACTACTGTAAAAGACCATGGTCTTACCAGTACACATGTATTGATCCGAGACTTGGGTGCTCAATAAATGGCACTCTGAACACTCTGAATTGTTGGCCCCGTATGTGAGGGAGGACGATTCCGGAAACACTACAGCCATGAGTTGTACGCAATCTACCTTGAAGCTCGGTAGAATCCGGTGGGCGGGACACCTAGTTCGAATGAGCGAGGAGGAGCCTGCCGGGAAAGTCCTTTGTGGCAGGATGTATGGAGGGAGACAGCGCGGCAGACCTTGTCTGCGATGGAGGGGTGGCGTAGACCAGGACGCCCAGAGCCCGGGAGTGCCAAACTGGATGACATCGGCTCGAAACCGGGACCGGTAGGAAGATTTGTTAAATAAGGCCAAGACCGGATCCCGGTTGTAGTACCGATGATGATGAATAGTGACGAAAAGATCCGAAAATAGGTGAGATTATCTCACGCTGTGGACTTTATCAGATGCGTTCTTGTACGTTGACAGTAAAAAGTATGCGCCAATGGTCTTGCAAGATCTCCTAATTAATTCGTGATACAGAAACTTACCACATTTTTACCGCCAGGTTTAAATAGTAAATTTATTGCAAACAAGACACAGCATCAATTGAACCTGCATATGGTCGGATGAAGATAAATAATTAAGTTATCTTCAACTGAACTATGGAATTGTGTGGACACTAAATTTACTACAGATTACTTCTTCGAAAACAGGGAAATTTGGGAATTTTAGAATTAATTTCAAGAGGGATAGGAAGAGCATTCATGTTTTTTTTTGTTTTTACTTTTTTAAAACCTTACGGAAATAAATTAGTTAATCTATAATACAAATAACCAATGTTCTTTTCGTTGTGCTGTCATGTTAATGCACATAAACGTTAAACGGAAGCATATATCAACCTGTTTGAAAACTAGCCGGATTCACCCTTTTAGAAGTAATAATTTCCTTGCGTCAGACTATTATTGTGGCATATTACTCGAATTCGAAATCTCAACCCTCCGCGGTGAGTGAAGAGAAAAACCACTGCACCCTTTTAAGCATTTGTTAAGTTCAATTATTAGCATGTTGCATGAGCTCTTCGTCTAACAAAGAGGGATGTTTTTCTTGATGACAAAATAAATACCAAGGATACTTGGGTGGTGCGAACGAAGCAGGTAGTAGCTTAGCAGTGGTGGCAGCAGTACAATCCCTCTGTTCAACTGAACAAAACGATTGTATAAATCGCGCTCGGTTTGAGGCGTAACGTCGCAAGAGTGATAATGGATTCAAACACTAAAAGGGTTGACGGTACGTCGCGCTCCCCATATGTATTAATTGAAGCTTTGAGCATTATGGTTTTCGACGAATTCATTGTCTGCTCTCCATCATGTCCTATTCGACAGTCGTCCATGTCGACGTCGCTGTGTGGCTTAGTGAGCATTAAGAGAATCACGGTAATCGTTTATAATTATGTAAATGGATTTATTCGTAGTCAGTCCCACAGTCGTCTTATCTAGTAAGGCATTTTCAGTGAAACAGGGAAACGACAAATGAAGGCGACGAATAGGCCTAAAATGTCCTTTTACTCTCATTTAGAATGGCGTTAAGGAATATTTATTATCTTAAATCAATTCTCTTTGTGTATGGCATATAGTTACCCACATTCACAGTTGCAATACATTCGTCTGTGACTGGAGATTAATGACAGACTTCTCCTTTAAAGTGGGCAATCTATCCCCACACTTGAAGTACTTCAACATTCCTTAGCTCGTTATCAAATGTACAATCATAAATCAACCCTTGACGCAGTAATGGTGTTCCACTGTGTGACCATTGATAACTGGATACAATTTATTTCATATCTAAGCAACAACCAATTCAAAATGTTGCGCTAATGCTTGCCGAAGACTGACCCTTGTGCGAGCATCATCATACACATTTATTGGAATATCCTTGGTAACTGTTGCCAGACCATCTTCATAGCGCTAAATTAACTCCGAGGTATTTTCTCATTTGAATATATAAGTGGGACGTGCAGATCTCACCCTCGTCGATGTTCATTACATCCCCGCCACCGGAACCGTTTACAGCTATTTTTCTGTTCTTGATTTTTATCTAAAGTCAGCACAAATGAATTTTAATTCGTTAAATTAAATTGGTCGTGACGACACGGGAACTGGGGTGGATTCACCTCCGTTGCCAACGAACAATATCCAGGATACTCCATTGAGTTGAATTGATTTTGAGTGCACGAAGAAGGTGGTCATTACTGTGGAGGACATCTTAGATCTACTAAAGGGACATTCGGGTAAGCTTCGAACTAGTGAACATAAATGACGATAGTTTATTCGTAATTGGAAGTGATAGTTGGTTAATTGAGCTATTGCTGGTTATATAATATATCTCATAGAATTACCATTTTATTACTCATTTATTTAGTTGGATAAATACACGTTTTTCAGGTAAGCGCGGGGCTACTAACTCCAATTGGAGACGAATGAAAGTATCGTTGACTACAGTTTAACAATATTTACTTAGCGAACGCAATTATGTTAAAAAAGGGGTATATGATCGTTAATTAAATTTCAAATTCAATTTAAAATCATCGTTTCTAAATCGAATCTACTAACTCTTCGCACTCTAAAATATACCTTAATATGTTTACTTTAACGAAAGCCTTTCGATAAACAACAGAAGGCCCGTAATTAAAATTGTGATATACGCGAAGTTTGTATTTTGGGTTTGTTACATCAATGGTGAAGAGTTTGGTGATTTAGATATACAACTAAAAAAAAAAATAATTATGTTCCCTTTAATACGATTGTAGTGCTAATGTTAGTACTGCATTTTTAATCAAGCAAGCTTCTTGTTCCTGACTGCTGCCGAATAGGTCGCGGGTATTGGTAGGAGCGATATTCAAACATGAGAACAATATTCGAGTGTCGGTCCATTTTGGGATTAGTAGAGGTGAAGTTGCTCACTTCCTCAGATATAGTATGCCTCTCAAGAGCAACGCTCTCCTTCCTCTTGCCCCCCCCCCCCGCCACTTTTCCCATTACTTTTATTTTTATTTTATTTTTTATTTCTTATTTTATGTTTTATTCGTTTTGTTTTGAAGTTTTTGTTTGTTATAATTAAAAAAAAAAAAAAAAATAAAAATAAAATTGTAATAATAATGTATACATATAGATGTAAACGAGGAGTCCCTCTAATATATGACTTCTTTCATATATATATATATATATATATATATATATATATATATATATATATATATATATACATATATATATAAGAAAAAAAAAAAAAGATGTACGCCGAAAGGCATATATAAAAATCAAGTTGTAATGTGTAATTTAGAGAGCTCGCATAGAGCCAGTAAGTTAATTTAAGGACTGTGATTGTAGAAAAGGGTTTAACATTTACCCCTAATATTATACATGTAAACAGAGGTGAAGTTGCTGAAATAAATGTTGTATATTTGGTTATCAACGCTTACCGGCTTCTGGCTGTTAGAGCCCGTGTCTGTTGATGGCTTTCGGCGCTTCTGCCCGTAGGTGGTTTTAATTAAGAACACTTTTTTTTTGTCTGGTTCATTTATTTTTATTACTTTAACTTTAACAATGACCGGGTACCCGGGTACCCATTTCGGGTTAGACGAATTTCGGTCCCATGTCTTAGATCATCTTCATTCAAACGTTTCTGAATGATAATTACGAAATTTCAATGAAAAAAAATTTTTTTTTTACTTTCAAATTGACATTTTAAAAAATTGTATTCTGAGCCACGACATTTAAAAAGCATTGAGAATGGTGAAGAATGATGCAAAATTGAATGTTAAATAGTTAATTAATAATTAATTATTGATAATTAACTATTTAAATAACTAATAATTAATGAAAAACAATAAAAATGCATTTAAATTAACAAACAAATTTATTCAGAAGGACTTCTGTGACATGCATTACATTCAACCAACGTAGTTGCGTGTTCGTCGCAAACCGGCATTTCACATTGCCGACACGCCTTTCTTGTTTTTCGCCGCTTTTTCAGAGCCTGCGATAAACAAATGCCGCAACAACCAGTGACCATTTTTTCTTCCTGTACTATCCAGGGGCGGACATGCTGTCTGCGTCGTCGGCACGAGCGGCTGAACCTTGCCGATGATGGACTCGATTGCAAGTTTTGTTGAGTAATGCCTCATGATTTGAACATTTTCCGAGCGTTCATGATTACTTGGCAGGGCAAGTTGTTCGCTTAATTGGAGCAAAAACATACGACGGGCGTTCGTCTTTTTCAGCAGCATGGAGTTGTTCTCTTTATAAATGACGAACGCCGTGAGTGCGCTTACATCGAGGACATTGAAGAACATTGCCAAGGGCCACCTATTCGTCCGTCGGTGTGTCGTGTATCTGCCTGCCATTTGGTCCATTGTATCAACACCAGCTTTGTACCGATTACAGTGCAAAATAATCTCGGGTTTTTTCTGTGCGTGGTCAGCGACTGCCATGTTCGAGTGCATCGTCGAAAGCAGTATAACTGGTTTATTTTTCTTCGGCACATACGAACAAATCGTTGTTTTGTCGTGAAAGCTGAACAGTGTGGATAATTCTGCACGATCCTTTGATGCAGCCATCTCCTTTGGAATATAGGGTTTGTTTTTTCGTAAGGTTCCTACGACAGTCAAGTCCCACGACAATAAAAGCTTCGCGAGCGGTAACGTCGTGAAAAAGTTGTCCATACAAATATTTCTTCCACTCCCTTTGTACGGTGCTGCTAATTTTTTGACAACATTTTCACCTTGATTTTTTTCTCTAACATTGCCACTTTTCCCGGTGTAAATAATGCCTTTCAGAGGATATGCATTTTCAGCATCACAAATCCACCACACTTTGATACCATACTTGGCTGGTTTTGATGGAATATACTGCGTAAATTTGGTTCGCCCACGGTACGGATACAGCTGCTCGTCGATGGTAAGTTCTGTGCCGGGCCGGTACAGAGCGGACAAATTTGCATTCAACATCGCCCAGATCTCACTAATTGGAGCTGCTTTGTCCTCTCTGGACCGTTCCTCTCGTGTCCGCGCATCATCAAATCTGATAAAACGTAAGATATTCCAAAAACGATTGATACTCATTGTGGCCCTGTATAAAGGGAATGATGACGTTTTCCACATCTCTGTAGTATGGTCTTTGTTTCCATTATTGACCCCTGCTGCAATTAGAATTGCAAAAAACGAATACATCTCTTGACGATTAACATTTTTTCACGGTCTCGACGGTCGATTTGAATTGTTTGCACACCACTCTCGGATAACTAGATCTGCCTTCTGATTAGTGTAACGAGTAATCAAATCCACTATTTCGTGAGTAAGAATCCTTCTGAATGTTTCAGCCGCTGAGAGTGTTTCGGTCGAGCGATGGGGGCCAGCTCTTTGTCTCACAATATTGTGACGGAGAGTTTGAGTTGTGTTAGGAGGTGTTTTTTGCCATACAGTTTTATCTTTCGCGACAAACGTACGTCCAGTTGAATCTATAAAAAAGAATAAAAATAATAAGAATGCGTTGTGCATGAAAAATTAATAAATAAAACGAAAAGAATTATTTTTACCTGCAGTTGAAACTGCGTCGACATCTCCGTTCGTATCATTGTCATCTTCGCTTTCAGAATCGTCAATGGCTGCTTCAGTTGTATCATTTTCATCCGCGCAATATTCTTCGTTATCAGATACCTCGTTTTCATTTCGCTCGTCAGAAATCCAATCATCGTCATCACTATTAGAAAGGTTTATGCTCTCGTCGTCAGATTCACCACACACGCTTTTCAAGTAGGCATCTCGTTGTGCATTACATAATCTAAAAACAAAAATAAAACAACAAAATTATTTAATATTATTAAATACATTAACAATATTAATTTTAATATTATTACCTGTTGAATTGAGCACGTGTCAACAAAGTCGTCATTTTGAAGATGCTCAGATGCACAAAGGACGCTGACTGAACCACGCTTTCTCTAATGCCGGATTCGAATGGTTTCACCATAAACTCGCAAGTTATAAACAGAAAGTTGACCGTACAAGTTATTCGTCAACCGAATACTCGAGATCCCTCTAGCAGGTATAACTGAATTTGTTAGACACCTGCCGATCCTGACCTTGCTCTGCGCCGATTTCAATAAGCTTTTTGTAGCCGCAGATAGTTAAAATTCTTTATATTTATAAAAAATAATTATATAAAATACATAAAATATTCACAATATATTTGTTTCTGATTAACAAATTAAAATCTATTGCAAAATATTTGTTTTAACATTGGTAAAACAATGTTTCTATATGTGGGTAAGTTATGGCCCCTGGGCCACGTGTGTTAAACAAAATTAAGCGCAAACGGTTGCGTTACGACCCCGTTATTGGAGGCCAAACTCCTCCCGATAAACTTTCAAAAGTGAACAATAAAGTTCTAGAAAAATCTAAAATGTGTTCAAACAGTAACTTTTTTCAACCACTTCAGAGTCTGATGGAAGACTCTCCTGAAATGGATCCGACCAATGACGAACAGTGCGCAGAACTTCCTAAAGAAACCGTTCCGCCAATTGTGGTATTAAAAACAACTAGTGCTCAAGTGCGTGATATTTTGAGCAACATTAAGATAGACAAATACTTAATCAAAAACATTTCGCTTGGGCAAAAAATATGTGCCCCAACAATGGACATATATAATAAAATCAGAACCGAACTCTTACGGTTAAAATGTGAGTTTTTCACCCACTCACGTAAGGAAAATCGTCCATTAAAGGTAGTGTTATCCGGACTAGACTTAATAAGCAACGATATAGTGAAAAATGAGTTAATTTCACTCGGGATTAAGTGCCTAGATGTTAAAACCATCACATTAAATCCGTCAACAAAAGCCCTGTACAAACACTACTTGTACATCGTCTACATTCAACGCGGTACTGTTAAATTAAACGAACTAAAACGGAACTACTCCACCTTGTTCAAAACCATCGTTCGCTGGGACTTTAAAAAACATAATCCAGGTAAGGTCACACAATGTCACAATTGCCAGCTTTATGGTCACGGCTCGATGCATTGTCATATAAATAGCTTCTGTGCAATATGTTCGGGAAACCATAAAACATCCGACTGCAAAACGAATGAGGTCATCAAGTGTGCAAATTGTAGTGGGCCACATAAATCCGCCGATCCAGAATGCATAAACATTCGCCGCATAGACATTCGCCGCAAATTATCCCCACGCGGACGTGGTACAGGAAATACAACCTTCCTACAGCCTCCGAGTGACAAACAGCAGCCAGTGCCCGACCGATTATCCATTGATAATTTTCCTCCACTACCCCGATCTGTGCGTCAACCTTCACTTCCTTCATCCACCTGGGCTTCTGGCCTCCATCAAACCCAGCAACCTTCCAACAGTGATAGGCCACACACGAAGAAAAATCCGTCAGAAACTTTAACTAATGATAACCTGTTCTCATTTAGCGAGATAAACTCTCTTCTTAATGAAGTTGTAACCAAGCTTAGTGCTTGTCAAACCAAAGCTGACCAATTTAACGTCATTACTTCATTAGCTATTAAGTACATATACTCGGAAAAAACATGTTAAGAAATTCTCTTAACATCATAACTTGGAATGCGAGAAGCATCAAAAACAAAAAGCATGAATTTTTTAGTTTCTTGATAAATTTTAATATTGACATTGCACTTGTTTCAGAAACCTGGCTCAAACAAGACATTTCTTTCTCACATCAAAATTACATATGTTATCGCCTAGACAGGGTACATGCTAGTGGTGGAGGTGTCGCCATTGTTGTGAAAAAATGTATAGAACATTCCTTGCGTCCTTCATTGCGCCTTAAGTTAATTGAGGAAATTAGTATAGATGTAACATTAAGTGACAACTCCAAGGTGAGTCTTTTTTCGGTCTATTTCCCTGGAGGAAATAGAAACCTAGAGAAATCTACTTACTTTAAGCGGGATCTGCAAAAATTGTATAGAGCCAACACTCGAAACAAGGTAAATATTGGTGGTGATCTAAACTGCAGACATCAGTCGTGGAATTGTCTTAGGGCAAACTGCTGGGATAACATTTTACTAGATGTTACTGAATCCAGCCCAAGTTTTTCCATACTTTATCCACTTCTCCCCACCTATATCCCAGCGAGTGCTAACAAGAACCCCTCAACTCTTGATCTATATATCACTAATATTCCAAATTACTGCACAGTGCCATTAACTCTAAATGCGTTAAGTTCAGACCACCTTCCGATCAGCCTCACAGTGAATCATACAGTAGCTGTAAATCGTACCAGTTTATACCACAACTATTCCGCCGCCAACTGGAATTGTTATAAATCATATATAAACACGAACTTGGTTCTAGGTGATACCAGCCTAAATTCTATAACCTGCAGCGAGCACATTGATATCCTATGCAACAATTTTGTTTCTATTATCAATATAGCGGCCGATCTTGCGATACCTAAATGTTCCACTGCTCCAGTTGATAAGGCACCGCTTCCTGAAAATATCTTACATCTGATTAGGCTACGAAACTCTGAAAGAAGAAAATGGCTGCGTTATAGAATCGATTGTTTTCTAGTTAATGTTAAAGTCTTAAATAATATCATTAAAAACGAAATCTCAACATATAGGAACAAGTGTTGGAATAAACACCTTTCCTCTCTTGACAAAGCAAGCAAACCGTTCTGGAAAATATCAAAAATTATGAAAAAGAGAGGGTCAAGTATTCCTCCGTTTAAAGTTCACGACAAGTTGTTTATTTCTTCAGTGGAGAAATCGAACCTACTTGCTAACACGTTTAGTAAGAACCACTCCATATCTATGCATCTAAGCGACGCGTATACTGAAGCTGAAGTTGCTAACACTATCTATGTACTTTCTCAAACACCAGCTGAAAGTACTTACGCAACTAATATCAGCAAAGTTAAAGAATTGATAAAAAAATCGAAATCAAAAAAGGCCGCGGGTCTCGATAATATTAACAACAAATTAATCAAAGCACTTCCACCTGCTGCAAGTAACTATTTAACATTCATTTTCAACGCTTGTCTTAAGAATTGTTATTTTCCGGACTGTTGGAAAACAGCAAAAGTAATACCTATCCCGAAACCCGGCAAACCGAAGAACAGCCCCGAAAGCTACAGACCTATTAGTCTACTTAGCTGTCTAAGTAAGCTCTTAGAAAAAATCATTAAGGAAAGGATTGATCGTTTTGTGGAAGACAATAACATCTTACCAAACTTTCAGTTCGGTTTCCGTAGTGGTCACAGCACAATCCACCAAGTCTTGCGCATTAAAAACCACATAGCTGGTAAATTCATCGTTCTTCTAGACATCGAAAAAGCTTTTGATACGGTATGGCACGATGCCTTGATTTATAAGCTACTAAAACTTAAGCTGGCAATAGCGCTTATCAAAATTATCCAGAGCTTTCTTCGTTCGAGAAAATATGTTGTGAGTTTAGGAACCGACATATCCTCTACTCACCAAATCCACCATGGTGTACCCCAAGGCTCGGTCCTTGATCCCATATTATTTACTTTGTTTGTCGCAGATTTACCACGTCTAGGTGAAAGCATTCAGGTAGCTATGTTTGCCGATGATACGGCCATTTTCTCTTCGGGTGCCTTATTCACTAATGTCTACAACTCTTTGCAAGCAGCTCTTGACAAACTAGCAGTATATTACAGGAAATGGAAAATAAAAATAAATGGTAATAAAACACAAGCTGTCTGATTTTCGAGATGTAGGAAACACTGCTACCTACCAAATGGCACTAAACTCAGTATGTGTGCAGTTGATATTGATTGATCCGAAGACTGTAGATATCTAGGTATTATTCTAGATAAAAAACTTATCTTTCAAAAACACGTCACTACCACAATTGACAAAATAAACAAAGTCGTAAGAGTTATGTATCCATTAGTGTGTAGAAAGTCAAAGCTTAGCATCGAAAATAAAATTATAATATATAAAACCATTTTTCAAGCTATACTCCTGTACGGGGCCCCTGTGTGGTGTAATTGTGCTCGCACACACAAAATAAAATTGCAAAGGTGTCAAAATAAAATATTGAAAATGTTGCTGAATTTGCCATGGCATTATTCGACACATGACCTACATGAAAACGCTAACGTTAAACCGGTAGAATTCCTTATTGACAAAATCAATCGAAACTTCTTCGTCAATCGTTCTTTTTCTGACAATGTTTTCGTTTCCCGTCTTGCGTTATCCTAAATCACTACATATGTACCCTGTCTATGAAAATTATATCGAGGTCATTATTACATAAATAACCGGAAACCTGTGCAATATTAGTCTTAAGATTCAAATAAGGGTTTTTTCTTGTAGTTTTCCCTTAATTTATTATTTGTTATTCATTAAAATTGTGCTATTGTCGTTATATAGATTTAAGATTATAGTTGTAAAGGAATTGTTATCCTAAATCTCTTAAGTACTAGTTGTAAAATATACCATAAATGTAATTATCTACCAAATAAAAATTGAATTGAATTGAATTGAATTGCCTCTATTGTTGGAACTAAAAAAAGTTGAAAAAAATTTTTTTTTACGAAATGGAGACTGCTTGAAAAAAAAAATTTAACGTATAAAAATAGTTAACATTGAAGTTTGGAGATGAGGATAGTTCATGCAATAGAAATATGCCTATAAAGAAGACATATACTAAATTTGAAGTAAATCGGTTCAGTAGAACTGGAAAAATCGTGGGTATTGTTTTAAAAAAGACAGTTTCGAGAAAAACGTTGAACTTTTTGAATTTTGAATTTTTTACTTGAAATTTTTTTTAATGTATTCTTGAAATATTAATAAACATCCTATAAAAAAATTAATAGTAAAAATATTGATTGCTTGTTTTTTTACAGCACTTCAAAAATTGCGTTAAATTCGTGCGTCTAGACCAGAATACCCCCTTAAACTCCTAGTTAAGGTTCTAACCTTGAGTGGTGCACCCCTGTTGGTGTACTGATTCTAATTGATTTAATCTAAAATGGAACTCCCTATTTATAACCAGAATCTACATCAAAATGTTCATACTTTCCCACGATCATAGCTGTCCTCCAGACAGCCACCTGACGCCAGTCTCAGTCGAAGGCCAAGCCAACAACGATGAGAACCACAACGTTGCATTTTTTGCAAAATTCTTCACCCCAAGGCCATGAGAAAATTTCGATTCATGGTGACGCGAATCTTATTTGCCTATAGCGAATAGCATACAGGTAAAATTACCTTGAAGGTGATGGGGTGTTAGGTGGTCAATATATCATATAGGTGATGAGACTCAATTTCAATTCAATTCAATTTTTATTAGGTAGATAATATGGTACATTTATATTTTACAACTAGTATTTAAGAGATTTAGGACAGCAATTCCTTTACAACTATAATCTTAAATCTATACAATAAAAATAATAATAATAAAATAATAACTTAAAGGAAAACTACAAGAAAAAACCCTTATTTGAATCTTAAGACTAATATTGCACAGGTTTCCGGTTATTTATGTAATAATGACCTCGATATAATTTTCATAGACAGGGTACATATGTAGTGATTTAGGATAACGCAAGACGGGAAACGAGAACATTGTCAGAAAAAGAACGATTGACGAAGAAGTTTCGATTGATTTTGTCAATAAGGAACTCTACCGGTTTAACGTTGGCGTTTTCATGTAGTTCATGTGTCGAATAATGCCATGGCAAATTCAGCAACATTTTCAATATTTTACTTTGACACCCTTACAATTTTATTTTGTGTGTGCGAGCACAATTACACCATACAGGGGCCCCGTACAGGAGTATCGCTTGAAAAATGGTTTTATATATTATAATTTTATTTTCGATGCTAAGCTTTGACTTTCTACACACTAATGGATACATAACTCTTACGACTTTGTTTATTTTGTCAATTGTGGTAGTGATGTGATTTTGAAAGATAAGTTTTTTATCTAGAATAATACCTAGATATCTACAGTCTTCGGATCAATCAATATCAACTGCACACATACTGAGTTTAGTGCCATTTGGTAGGCAGCAGAGAAACCAGACAGCTTGTGTTTTATTACCATTTATTTTTATTTTCCATTTCCTGTAATATATTGCTAGTTTGTCAAGAGCTGCTTGCAAAGAGTTGGAGACATTAGTGAATAAGGCACCCGAAGAGAAAATGGCCGTATCATCGGCAAACATAGCTACTTGAATGTTTTCACCTAGACATGGTAAATCTGCGACAAACAATGTGAATAATATGGGACCAAGGACCGAGTCTTGGGGTACACCATAGTGGATTTGGTGAGTAGAGGATATATCGGTTCCCATACTCACAACATGTTCTTTCGAACGAAGAAAGCTCTGGATAATTTTGATAAGCGGTATTGGCAGCTTAAGTTTTAGTAGCTTATAAATCAAGGCATCGTGCCATACCGTATCAAAGGCTTTGCTTCCATACGTGCATCACGATCTCATGAATTGCGTTATGTAACGCTGCCCCTCCTTGTTTGATCAGCTCAGCTGGTATGCTATCAGCTCCGGGGCTTTATTTGATTTGAGCTGTCTAATGGCCTTTAATGTTTCGTCAATGCTTGGTGGCGGCAACATTTGGTCTTTGTCTTGCATTGGTGGAGCCTCCAATTCTTCTGTGAGCTGACCATTTAGCAATTTCTTGAAGTGCACTTCTCATCGCTCCAGAACGCCTTCCGGATCGGTGACCAGATTACCTTTATCCTTGCAGTAAGTGCAAGGGGACATAAAGCGTCATTGGCAATGAAAAATATTAATGACGCATTTGAGGATGTAGCGGTAAACGAACGCACTATATGACGTTGCTTTGGGAGGTTCCGTTCCGGAGATTTCAACCTCGAAAGTGAACCACATGGGAAGCTGGAAACGTTAATTGACGACGATGTTTTAAGAGCAACGGATGCGGATCCAACGAAATCAGCACGGGAGATTGCAGAGAGCATGGGAGTATCGCCAATGAGAATAAGTGGACACCTTTCTCTCATAGGAAAGGTAAGTGGATCTGTGGGGTTAGTATTACTCGTACACCTTCACGGGCGTGGGTTCAGTAACACTCCCAGCAAAAATCGGGGCCAGCAAGCACCACAAGAAGAAATGAAACACGCTATTGTTGTTGGTTATTGATGTAAATTGCTCTTTATTGTTTTGTTTATGGTGTAACACGTTGCTGTATGATTGTTTATCCCAAATTATAAGAACTCTTTTGTTAACTTGACATGGTCCACAGCATTGAAAATGATTAATTTTTTTAAATATCAGATCGTTGTACGGCGAAAAAGATAACAAACACAAATCGTCACACAAAGATATACCAGACACCGCCTTAACAAATTTCACGAGAACAGGTAACAAACGAGATTTTCTCCAGACACAGCTATTACAATACTGACATCTCGAAAAAGCTGTATCTATTCGAGGATAGATCACTTGACATAGTCTCACAACTCCGACGACGCAATGATCTGGGCACGTGTGTGCGGATGGGCGGTAAAAATCTGACTCGCCGATGCAATCCATATCCGCCATATTCAACGGTGGTGGATTACATCGGTGTGGGAGGATTCTATATGTGTCCGTATAGGACAAGTACGATGCCCTTCAGCCTGCATATCGGCAGCGTAATGAATTGTAGGTATTATAGAGACACGCGATAGCGAAGATCGCCGAAGGAAGAAATAGGTTTCTGTGTCCTAAATAAACAGAAACGATATTTCCAGGTTCAAACGCTGCGATGCACATTATTTGTGATTTAGGCGATGCTATATGGGAACATCGGCTGTTTACATAATCGCCCCAGACTTATGCCATTGCAGGCAATCGATTTTTTCGTGGCGATAAGCAAACCAAAGGTTTGCACGCCTATGGCCAAGGCTATGGTGGCTTTTGTTTGCTCTAATTAAATGGAACATGGGTATGATGGTGAGGAATTTGACTTGCAGACGTGCAAGCGTACGTCTCACCCAGGGGAAACATGGACAGCAGTTGGTAAGTAGCATAAACACAGTGATGCTACTGTGTTTTTGTTTGTTTTACAGGCCGGAGCATCGTTAGGCATGATCTAGAGTATGGTTGTCTAACGTCAATCATATTCGTGCCCAATTCCGATGATCGGTAGATAACCGATAAAGGAAATTGGTCGCAAGTGTTGCGAACCTGGGGATTGGGGCAATAAATGGTTATGAACCGTAGCAAAACCATCGGCTACAGCTGTGTCAACAATTACGCTGGCCACCGAGTGTTTATCTATTATAATTGCTGACGAGCCGAGCCGACGGAGATATGGTATGGTTCATATAATATGAAACGGCAAAATTCAATGTGATGCATGCCTTGATGAGGTTTAACTTTCAGGTGAAAGTTATTTGAAAGACAACTTAAGCTGCTCGAATGCAGGTAAGTATAGTGGCTTATGGAGTGAGAGAAAAGCAGGTTGATTTAAAGAAATGGATGGTTCTTTGCGAAAGCTTTAAAGAACCGCCACAGATCTCCCATGAACTGAACGGCAGAAGGTCTTCCGGAACCGATCAGAGGTCATAAAAGCCTTTGTAGATTTCATTGCCTCATAAAGTCAGCACTTCAACGAAAAAAGACATTTGACCTTGTATCACGTTGGAAGAAGGCATGGATGCAAACGGATCTTATTTTGATTGAATAAAAATGTACGGAAAAATAATATTGGCTTTTAAATTTTACTATAAAATCGGACATTTCATGTAGTACAACCCAATACATGTGTGTTCGGCTGTGTATTGCGAAGTCTTGAGAAAAGGAGTCATAGCTAGCGTTTAGTATTGTTCACGTGAATCGTTTATCTAAATATTTTGCTTATTTTAATAATAACATTTTTTTCTATTAATACAGAATTATGAGTAGGGTTTGTATAATATGGTTTTATTTCTATATTAATGTAGAGGAAATGTTATTGAATTGCATGCTTGATTAATTTACTCCGATATATATAAAATATGGCAGATTTGCTTTGCAATAACAGCCTTCCACAGAGTAGCGATCAGATGGGGCTGAAGATATCATTTTCATATAAATAAATCATCATCATCATCATCGGCACTACAACCGGGAACCGGTCTTGGCCTTATTTAGCAAGTCCTGAGGATTGTTAAAATTTCCATAATGATTTGTTTTTTTTTTTTTTCGGGCAAGGTCATTAGTCTTGCGCCAGAGGCTCTCCGATGGGGAATCGAACCCCGGTCTCCCGCGTGACAGGCGGGTATACTAACCACTATACTATCGAGGAGCCTATAAATAAATCACTGCATCTAAATTAAACAATAGTTTGTAGAAAAAACAAATCCATTACTTTAACTTATAACATAAACCTGCTTAACATGATCCGAATTGTCCAATTTAGGAAAAATCGGATCGTCTTTTTTTTTATAATGTGTTGCAATTTTAAAGGTGCCCGGTATTATCTCTCGCATGGCAGCTTTGACCTCCATTGGGGAAAACCTCAATTAGGATATATTCACAAACTTCTCTCGCTACCAATTTCCTACTATTATAGAAGTTTTGCAGTGGTAAAAAAAAAAGGTAATAGCGTGGTTGAACTTAGAGATAGATGAGTTTCTGGCGGATCACTATAGATCTGTGTTGTCTTGCATTGCCCTGATGGAACACAACATATCCCACAAAGGGACCAATCGTTGAGAGCATAGGTATGAATTTGGCTATATATAGGTAGCTCTTAGTAAGTGATTTCTTCCAAGTTATACCAAAAAGTGCAGCAAAACTTTACTGGCCTTAAGATAGGTCTTTGGGCTGTTTCACCGCGCTTTGACTAACACCTTTGTCACCCAATATTGTCGTAAGTGCTCCATTTCTCATCCCATTACTATCCATTTAGGAACTGAGTCGATTTCATTCCATCTTGCCAAGGTTTCGTACATGGAAATTAGATCCAACATGTTTTTCTGAAGTGAAAACTTTTTTATTGTGATTTGAAACTCGATGAAACAAAAAAAGCAACACTAAAAAGAGACAAACATATACACGAATATGATTTAGCCTGGGAGAGAATGAGATAGAATACATTATACTGTGTTTCTTATTATTTCGGAGAAAAAAGGTACCATTGCCAAGCGGAAGGAAAATCTGATGGCTTATGAACAAAAGGATCTTTTGATACATGGTATTCACAATCTTCAGTTAGCAAATCCCTCTTCGTTGCACATTTTTTTTCACGGGCCTTGCCGGTTGCGGCAAAACGTTTGCGATGACACTATTGATGGGAATTTATAATTGATGTTCTGAAAACTATGGATTTTCATCATCATCATCATCGGCACTACAACCGGCATCCGGTCTTGGCCTTATTTAACAAGTCTCTCCACCGGTATCCGGTCCTTATCCGAGACTTGTTAAATTGTCCATAATAATTTGTTTTTCCGGGCAAGTGTATTAGCCTTGCGCCAGAAAACTATGGATTTTGCAACGCTTATATCACGTGAGCTTCAACTGGTAAAGCTGCTGTGGCTATTGATGGGATAACACTGCACACTTATTGACACTTATTACCGATGTATGGACATCTGCGATTGAGCGACATGGTCAAGGGCGGTCGCGTTGGATGTCTTCTAGGCTTTTGGCCGCGTCGTTCATATGGACTTTCCCAGCAGCTTTGCGATTGAACGAAGAGCTTCCTCGAAAATCGATCGATACGGGTTGTTGTGGACGACGAGTGTTCCGATCTGTATCTTGTTAATTCGGGATTTCCTCAGGGTTCTATTTTGGCTACAACCTTGTTTTTGCTTCGCATAAACGATTTATTGGAGCCAACGGATAACAAAGTGTTTAGTTTTGCGGATGATTGTTTCCTCTTTTTCGAGTGGTCGGCCGATTGGTGCACCAACGGTCGCACCGGCTGATATGTAGACAGGTTGACTCTTTGAATCGGGATCTGGATAAGGCAGTGGGGAAAGGCCAATCTCGTCGACTTCAATGCAACAAAGACACAGTGTATAACATTCATAAAGAAGAGCAGATCATCGGTTCCACAGCTGAATCTTTTCTTATTATTGCCGTTGACGTTTAATTTTTTATCCGGCGCCAACGCCGTTTTTTATTATTTTTCTACCAAGTAGAAATTGCATAAAGTAGTTTATGCAAATTAGCTACTTGGCGATTTGTTTACCTTTTACAGGTAGAGAGGGGAAATTTGCGAACGGAAATTAATGGGTGTCAGGAGGGGCATGGAAGGGAGGTCCGTGACAGTGGGATAAACACGTGTCAAGCATCGTCAGATCAGTATCAGGAAAACGGAGCTATCTTTTTAGAGCAAGAAATATTTTACTCCGGTTATTATCGATGTAATCAGTATGATTGGAGCCGAGTTCTTGTCTCAAACAGATTCGGGATTAAAGCAAATCACCGGTAATTTTCCAATAAATTTTAGAGCATTAGATTTAATATTGATTGGCGATCTACGCCAACTACCGTCGGAGTGCGCTACTCCGATTTACAAGCAAATAAAGCAACAAATAGCAGACACAACACTATGGCAATGCTTCGCACTGAGTGAAATAATGGGAAAAGTCAATCGAACTTTTTCAACAATATTAACAAAAATTGGTGAAGGACAGGTATTCCACGTCCGTTACGTTAGTAAACGTCCCCACTGTGTACACAGTGATACGCCTCGATTCCTTGCAGTTTTGTGTCAGAGAAATCAATACGGTGGAGAGATATCGGGACTGTTACGTACAAAGCCCCCATCTAAACACGCATACCGGGCCAAGACGCATTCAATTTGGGATCACATAATATGAATCCCCCTTCCATATCATTAATCAACTCGCAGCACAAAGATTCTTTAGCGGTATCGCTAAAAAATAAAGCCATAGAGTACAGACGTACTCTATGGCGGCAACGTTTCCTTTAATCCTATTCAAGGAAACATTTCCTAAACGTAACAAGGGACGACGTCCATAAATACATTCGCTGGACAACAATACCACTAAGATATACAAAAATATCTTTGACACCGTTGTCCAGTAAAATATAATTACCAAGTCTGGACACTGCTGGAAATCCTGGGTAATGTTTAAGGGTTCTGTAGACAATTACAGATCCAAGGTAATTATCCTAAGGGTCAAACAAGGGATGCGCTGGCTCACAATAGAGATCCTAATACAAACAATTTTATGTGAGATCAACGCAGAAAGAAAATAACACGTTGCCTTGGTTAACCTGGAAAAAGCTTTTACTCCGATCGTACAATCGAAAAAGAAAGAGAGTTGAGTGTGAGTGCTAGAACGAGTCGGTCGGTCGGTGTGGTGTATTTTCGCGAACGTTTTTAGCAACAATCAAATTCCGAAGACAGGATCAGTGCGAACCAGCCTCATTAAGTAAAGTACGGCAAAAACCAGTGAGATATAAAAGTGTAGAATTAAATAATAGAACAAATATATATATATATATATATATATATATATATAAATATAGACACATAAAACAACACAAAAAGTGTTTTTCTTTGGGTCTTCAAGAGCCTTGTGGAGTTTCGACGCATCAGTAATTTAGACAGCCGTGGTACGGGTCGCCTCTTAAGAACCCAAGCCAGTGAAAAGCGCATTGAGAACTCCGGACTTTGCGACAGGGATAAGAGTAGCACAATGGTTGAGTTGGCCGTGACTTGAATCTTGCATTAGATAAATAGATTACATTATATTCTCAATATAAAAAGATTCCATTATATAGATTATATTATATTCTCAATAAGGGGGATGGGAGCGAACATACAGGGCAAAGTCACTAATAGCTTTCAACCCGGTGAAGGCCAGGACGATCCTTGTCCCTGTTCAATCCAAGATGACATGCAGTTTCCACGTGACACCCCTAGATACCTACTTTCATCACTATCATCATCATCATCATCGGCACCACAACCGGGATACGGTCTTGGCCTTATTTAGCAAGTCTCGATGGTTGTTACATTTTCCATAATAATTTGTTTTTTCGGGCAAGGTTATGAGCCTTGCGCCACTTAAACATGTACAGAAACACAACCATAAACGTACTCCAAAGGAAAAAGAGCAGAATGCTATCAAAACTAAAACAATTACACAGACAGTTTACAGACAGTTTACAGACAGACAAGCCCAGGAGATAATATCACTGAAATCCCGATCAAAAACCCTCCAACTATTACTTAAAGCTAACTATACATATGCAACAAATTTGTACTGGAACAACAGAATTTGGGCTATAGAAACTAATAACCCACAAATAAATAAAATATTCAGAAGATATAATCAAAACGAGATTCAGTGTCTCCAAATTTCACGTACCGATGTAAACAAGCAGCTGCTAATCAACACTGGCATAGATACAGAAAACGCGATCCTCAATAGTGAGCTCTTCGTGATCGAAGATCCTTTGGAAAAGGTGAACGCTGTGGGAGCTGTCTTTCAGGAAATGTACAAGGTGAATGAAAGCATTCGCCGAAATCACGACTTGGAAGATAGAGTTCTACTGAATCACCTGCACCTCCGAAATGAAATTTTACTTTGGCCGAATTCAGTGACGATAATCTATTAATAACATTAATGCCAATGGTGGGGTCAATAGACTTTTAATTACGAGAAAAGAAATCCAGGGTATCTTCTACTCATTGAGAAGCAAAAAGTCAGTGGGAATAGATGGAGTACCTTACATCGTACTCAAGAACCTGCCCCCAATGGCAATAGGTATATACAGGGTCTTGTTTAAAAACGCGTTAAATAATGCATACTTCCCCGCGCGTTGGAAAACGGCATTCATACAGCCCATTGCAAAAAACGGCAAAGATTGTACAAACCCAATGAACATGCGTTCGATTGGCTTACTCCCAAGCATCAGTAAATTATTAGAAAATGCCATTAACAAAGCTCTGCTAAAATGGGTAGACGACAACAACATTATTCCGAATAACCAGTTTGGCTTTAAGACAGGTCATGAAACCACACATGCTGCATCTAAACTGGTCTCCAACATACAATGGAATAAATGTAGAAACCAATGCACAGGTGCCTGTCTGATCGACTTGGAAAAAGCCTTTGATACCGTCTGGATCGATGGCTTATTTTATAAACTGGTCAGACAAGGCATAAATAAGCTTTTACTATATGTACTTTACGATATGTTAAAGGACAGGAGGTTCGTGGTCAAAAGTGGTAATGTGACCTCTAATAAAACGTATAATATTAAAAATGGCTTCCAAGAGGGAGCAGTACTTTCGGCTATTCTTTTTAACATTTACGTTAACGACTTATTAGATGCAGTTCCGCAGGCTATTGCGTACACAGACGATCTCATAATTAACAGAACAGCTCCCATAGTTGAGATTATAAATGGTTTATTGCAGCGAGACTTCGACAAAGCGCAGCGCTATTGCGACGACTGGAAATTTAAGATCAACTTCCAGAAATGTGAAGCCATACTATTTAGAACTCCATTACATAAAGCCACGAACGACACAAGAAAAAAACTGGCCAAAGCTAGTTATCGTGGGACTGCATGGAGAAAAACTGGAAACCTAGAGTGTAATTAAGTACCTTGGCATCGGGCTAGATAAATATCTGTATTTCAAGAGATATGTAGAGACTAGCTTGGCCAAAGCTAGGAAAACTTTTGCTATGACAAGGAGGGTATTTCACAGTAACCAAATTGACAGCAGGGTAAAAGTTATAAGTTACATGACGCTAATCTGGCAATGATCATATATGGTTGTCCAGTTTTTTAACATAGGTCCAAATTTGATGGAAAAGATTCGGGTGTTCGAAACGGTATGTCTCAGAAGTTGTCTCAGATTATATCGAACACCGGAATCGGCTATAAAAAGGATTATTCAAATGAGACTTTATATAATGAAGCATGCATAAATGGGGTGGATAATTTCATGATTAAATTAATCAGAGGACATATTCCGAGAGAAATAAACTCGTCCAATGACCTAATCATGCAGTCGCTGGGGAAATTATCAAAGCATTTAATTTAGTTCCCATGATAAGATTTCCCTAGCCGAGTCGGCGTCCTATTCACTTTCCCAGACCATCTATTCGGTTGGGATCAATGATCTCTTCTTACAGGTGAATAGCCACGAAACATTTTCCTCTCCTTTCCGTTTCTATCTTCCCAGGGTTCAATGCACTCTGAGATCACCACAATCATCGCACTAGGGCAGTATGTCATCCTCAGAGCTGCATTGATCATTCCACATTATGTTTCTAGTCTCCCATTCTCCATTGTTCGTCGACTATCCAATTAACCGAAGTGTTCACAACACCTCGACGGCGTGGAATATGAGAGAGCGGAAACGTAAAGATGATCTCGATTGGTTGTCCGTTGTGCAAATGCAAACCCCAAATTTCATTCCTAATTGGGATTAGTCAACCACAAACACTCGTGGAGAGCCGTCGATAATCAACCACAGGAGCGTACAGACACATCGTTTTGGTCTGCTTAGGAATTGGACGTCGTTTTAAATCTTACGCGTAAAGGTTTACAGTTGCCATGAAAAGTCGGTTTAATTACCTCCAAGAAAACAGTTAAATTTTATTAATTTAAATGGTGCATGTGGAACCATTGTATTATAAATAAAGAACATCTTCAAAGTGTAATTTCAAAATCAGTTGTGAACAATAAAAAAATTATTAAAACTTAAATCAAAATAAAATTAATTTCTATCGGTACCAGTTGGTGTTTCTGTGTTTTGTTTTCCCCTCGGTGACGCAGTTGTTAGTGGGAAGGAAGTGTCTGGCGCAAATACTTCTTACCCCCCACAGTTCCACCAGAGGCGTTCCTTGATTTGGACATGAACGGTCTTATACAGAATAGATCCAGAATTCCGCAGATCTATTATGTAAGTAGATCATCCGTAGACGGGAGATTGTGCTACGACCGGGAAGTAACGCGCATCGAAGAAGAACGCCTGGGCTTCAGTAGGGCTATCTCCCATAGCGACCGGGACGATCACATTAAAAAGCATCAACAGTTCTGCTGGTTGAATGGCAAATAAAGATCTGAATACCAATGCCGGTAGAATAACTACATCAGCCAGCTTACCCAGGCCTAGCTTTTCTAGAATTAGGGTAGTATAAGATTTAATGTAAGTTAAGTTTAAAATTGAATTAAGTTAAATTTTAAGTATAAACAACAAAAAAAAAACATTCGGCATGTTTCTTTGTCATATAAATTTTCATAAATAAGCTACAAACAAAGTTCTGTCGCCGAAAGGCAAACTGCACAATAGTCATCTAATGTTTAGCTTAGAGCGTCTGCGTTGGACCAGTAAGTTATAATCTAAAATAATTAAGCCAGAGTTTCAGCATTTTTTGTCTAGCCTTTATTTTAATCTAAGAATATAAAACGAAAATAAAAAAATTTGCAAACATGAAAATTAAATTTAGAATCTAATAAAAACTGTTGCAAAAATGAAAATGAAAATGATACGTTCTCTCCTTTTCTTTCTATAGTTCTTTTTTTTTGTTGGTCTTTTTACCCCTTTAACTTAAGTTAATTTTTTAATTTATGATATAGTAAAAAAAAAATTACTGTACAACTTTGCTTCTGCCGTTTTTTTCCGAAATTCGAGGCTTTATTGTAAAAAATCATTCCCATGACTTCCAGGCGTTTTGAAATGGCTTGTTGCGTCACTCCCAATGATCCTGCCAATTCTTGTTGCGTTTGACACGAGTCTTGATCAAGTAATGCCTCCAATTCTGCATCTTCGAAAACCTTCTATCTTCCGCCGCCATGCTGGTCTTCGACGTTAAAATCGCCGTTCTTGAAGCGTTGAAACCGCTCTCGATATTCGATGAGCCTCAGCCGCAGATTTCTTTATATTAAAGCAGAAAATTAAAGCTCCCACAAATGACGAGAATTTGGCTCGTAAGCTGACATGTTTAATCGAGAATAACTTTATGATGCAGACACAAATCGACTAATATTTCGATGGCGTTATGTTTACAAACACCTAAGCTTACGAGGTTTGCCTCTTATGTTTCGGGATTTGGCAACCCTAGTGTTGCAATCCGGCAATTGAAAGCTCTGTCGTAAAGTTGGACATTTTTGAGGTTATACGCACTCAGAACGTTTTGACATACGAGCGCTATTTGTGTTGTTTACAGTAACTTAAAAGGTTCATCTCGGTCTAAAAATGGAATTAAATCGTTAACATTTTCGTGCGATTATTTTTTACAACTTTCGGCGTGGATTAACTCAGCAACAGTGCATGGATGAACTTAATTCAATTTTTGGCGATGAAGCTCCATCAAGGACCAGTGTTTATCGATGGTATGGTAAATTCAATCGTGGTCGTAGTTCACTCCAAGATGAATTTCGTGAAGGTCGTTCAAAATCAGTTGTTGTTCCGAAAACCATTGATGCTGTGCACGAACTGATATTGGAAGATCGTCATGTGACCTATCGTGAGATTGAGACAACCTTAGGCATTAGTGGGACCAGCATACATTCAATATTGCATAAACATTTGACTGTCAAAAAAATTTGTTCGCGTTGGATCCCACACAATTTGTCAATCGCCCAAAAAAAAGGCTCGTGTCAATTGGTCGAAAGAAATGCTCAAAAAATACGGTCGCGGTGCTTCGAAACACGTCTATGACATCGTGACAGGTGATGAATCGTGGATTTACGCGTATGAGCCCGAAAGTAAACAGCAGTCGACTGTCTGGGTGTTTCAAGATGAGCCAAATCCAACAAAAGTTGTTCGCGCACGGAGTGTTGGAGATACCTCAATCAGAGTGGCAAAAGTGCTTCGACGATTGGTTCAAACGCATGCAAAAGTGTATAGATCTTCATGGGGAATATTTTGAAAAACAATAAAGTGACTTTCAATGATCAATATTTGTTTTTGTTCTCTAATCCCGAAATATAAAAGGCAACCCTCGTATTGTATGACATCTATATTCTATTTATTTCAACTACCACTTACCGCTACAGCCACCTATTGCAAAACGGAATATATGTATGGTAAAAAAAACATAAAAAGCCGTGTATATATATTTAAAAAAAATATATATATATATATATACATATATTGTTACGTTTTTGATTTGACGTCTATCGACTTCCTAGGTACGATCTCTGGTTTGGGAAATAATACAACACATAAATCCAAGTTTGTTCTCCTTTTCTTAATAGATTTATTTTATTTTCCCTTATTGACAACCGTTACTTCATTTCTCCTTGACTTTTCGCTTCTCTTCCCGGTGACACTTTACTCCTCATAGTCTCCAGTTTTCGCTGATTGTCATCTGCGTCACAATATATATAATATAATATACTCATATATTTATATTGTAAGCAGATTCAAGTTTTCCTTTTTTTCTTTGATATAATCTGTAAATTTTGTTTAAAGTAAAAACAATAAAAAATAAAAATAATGTACACCGAATGGTAACATATTTATATAGAAAATAAAATAAATATACGTAGAATAATGTCGAGTGCTTACATGAGGTAGTTAATTTTATCATAAATATAATATGTTAAAGTAGACAGCATTTAGTATAATATTGTAACCGTATCTGTTCATTTTTTTTTTGGAAATAAATGCGTTCAAAAAGAACGACGAGCGAAGTAACAGGTAAACACCGCCCGGCGATGGATATCTAAAAGAAAGTTCCTCGGGGTTCTACGAGAATATGTGTCTGGTGGGAGGTAATTTTAGTCGGTAAAAATTCGGCATGAGTCTGGAGCGGTTCAGAGTTCTCCTTGAAGAGTTGCAGATTGTCACAGTCGTTACCAGCACGTCAAAGAGATAAGACGTATATCTGACAACAGGAGAAAGCAAAAGAAAAGAAAAAAAAATAAATAAAAAAATTCGTCGCCCGAGTGTGTGTGCAAGGGTGGATTACGCAGTGTGGTCGCCACTGAGAGCGGTTGTTTAAAAAAGAAAAAATTGTGGAAACAAACAAAGTGCTAAAGAGCTCGTCACCTTTCATGAAAAGGGGCCAGGCAGACCTGAAAACGATGACACGGAGCCGACTCGAGCGACAGCCGAGTATTATAACAAAGCGGCAGAAGCCAAATACGGACGGCGAAAAAAATGCAAAAGGAAAGAAAAACGAATACACAGGAGCAGGCAACCAATTCAACGAATTGGTTGACCTTGACCCAAGTGAAATCGAATTACGTGCTGATGAAGACAACAATATCACAGGTACTGCAACAGATCCGGAGGAACTAGAAAAACTCCTTGCGGATATCGACACAAAAAAAGAGGAGCTCAATAAACAAAGAGAAGCAATCCTCAAATTAAAAGACCTGGTGCAGCAACAACCAAGCCAAGAAAATACAACACCACAACGGAAAAATCAGGAACAACATCAGGAAGCAAACAAAGGAGATGCAGAAGCAGCAAAAGAACCAGCGCATCGTAACCAACAAAAAGGAAAAGGCGCCGCCTATAATACTTACTTCCATGGAAACAAAGGACGTTAGAAAATTAGGTGAGTTAACTTGCAAACATTTCAAAACGAAAAAAATTAATAACTAAAATAAAATTAATGTGCGATGATATTGAAGGTTATCGCAAATTAATGACTGCTCTGGGTAGGACAAAAAGCGAGTACTACACGTACACCCCGAAATCGGAGAAAATAATCTCCATGCTCCTAAAAGGAGTTGACCCATGTGTTTCCCCTGAGGAGGTATTCGAGGAATTAAAAAACGTCGAAACCGACAATTTAAAATTTACACGTGTAAAACCCTTCTCTACCGCCAACTCCAGAAAACGCAATTGCAAATTGCCTTTCTTTATTGTATCACTGAGTCCCAACAGTAAAGTTGATGCTCTCCGATACATGAAACATCTCAGCCACCAAACAATAAGTTGGGAAAAAATAAGAAAAATCGATCGCGTATTGCAGTGCAATCGTTGTCAACGCTTCGGGCACGCGGCATCAAACTGCCACATGCAATTTAGGTGCGTAAAGTGCCTCTCCGACCATATCATTGGTGAATGCTCCTTGGGCAAGGAACAGCTTCCAGATAGGAAAACACTGTCCTCTGTCCTTTGTAAAAATACAGGTCACACTGCTAATTTTAGAGGATGTCCTAAATTTCAACAAATGAAATTAAAATTGGAATCCAAAAAGAAACAAGTTGAAGAAGAAAAAAAAATTAAAACTCGTTTTTACAACAATTTCGTGGCTCCTTGTGTGTCATATGCACAAATGGCCGGTGCTCCTAAGCAACCAGCATCCATGGAACATACATATAGTAATCGAAAAATGCCTGCACCAGATGCACATTCAGAAATAATAACAATGTTATTAACCATGCAAGGACAATTTGCCGATTTTCAAAAAACACTGACTGAACAAAGACCACGAATAGATACTCTCTATTCAACCATGTTCTCAAATAACTCTCCACATCAAAATCTTCAACCCTCCGTCTGAACTTAGCGTAAAAATTATAGCTGTGAATGTAAATTCACTAATCCACATCGAAAGAAGGGATAATTTAGGCAATCTGCTCCAAGTCGAATGCCCAGATGTGCTCTTGGCTAGCGAAACTAAGCTAAACCAAAGGCACAAAATGGACTACAAAAATTATAACATAATTAGACGAGATCGACCACCTCAAGAGGGGTGGGGTCGTTATCTTAGTTAGGAGGTCTTCACCATAAGGTCGTTTACAGCACGGAAGTACACAAATTCCAGGTGCTAGAGGCATGCATTATAGACATTCCGCTAAAAAGTCAAAGGCATCTATATATAGTCGCTGCTTACGCTCCTGAATCTGTTCAAGGTATCCAATTTATCTGTGAAATCGATACGCTTTTCCAAAGTCTCAAGTTAGATTCGGAAAACAATTACTTTTTAATGGCAGGTGATTTTAACGCCAAGCACAGTGCCTGGGGCAATCTGACCTCGAACACCAGAGGCAATGCCTTGTTTATATAGTCGCTAAATTGGTGGCAAACAAATGCGATCGAGCATAATCTAGAATTGTACACTACAAGTACGCCGTCTTATCCAAGAGGTAACTCCTTCCTGGATTTACTTATGACAGATGATCGAATTCAGTTACCAAATACCGAGGTAACTACTCGAAATTGTCTTCGCACAATTGAGTACGATAGTGATCATTACGGAGTTGGAGCCGTAATACACGTGCCAAACGAGTACCATCTACTTGAGCAGTACGACCAGGTACACTCTTTCGATTTCCGAAAAGCACATTGGTCGCATTTCGATCGCATAGTCAAAAGAGAAATACGCAACATTGGCGTAGACCCACCGACTAATAGAAACCTCCGTAATGATGAAATCGATCATTACCTCCTAACTATGAACGATATTGTTACTAATACAATGAATCGTTCCATCCCCAAAGTAGCTCATATGGATGGCTATACCCAACGATACAGAAATGCAACTATCGATGCTTTGTATAGGCAAAAGAGCACCCTGCTCTCAAAGCTGAAATTGTGCTATAGGCAGTTCAGTGACCCAAATAGCAATGAAATCAAAACAATCAAGTCCTTGATTAAAAATCTTCAAAAACTGATCCGGGATAATTACCGAGCAGTAATAAATGAGGAGTGGAGCAACAGAATTCAAGCAAACGGACCGAACATGTTTTCACAAATCAAGAAAATATGTCGAAGAAAAGATCACAATGACATTCCCTGTCTCCGAATTGCACGGACTCCCGAGAATTGTCAGATAATGCTGAACGCAGGACTCACCTTAGAGCACATCAACTCCAATGATGAAGTAATAGTAGTCGAAGATCCGCAAAAGAAAGCGAATTCGATTGGAGCCTGTTTCGAAGCAGTGTACAGAGTTAACGAATCAGTTCATGCAATACTGAAATTGAAAGCAATGCCCGTCAAAGACATTGCTCGCTGCGCAATCAACTTCACAACTGGCGATCCGAAAACCATAGTTTCATCACATTCGGCGAAAATAATAGAGCGGATTCTCCCGTCAGAAATGAAAATACAAATATGTTTGTGCGCAAGGATGAACTTAGAAACATACTTAGCTCAATAAAAAATATGAAATCATCTGGAATAGATAGCATTCCAAATGTGGTTCTAAGGCGCGAAGCAGTGAACATATACACTACTTTGTTTAACAACGCTCTAAACAATGCACACTATCCAACCCATTGGAAGACTGCAGTAGTCCAACCTATCCCCAAAAAAGGGTAAGGATAGGAGCAATCCAGCTAATCTGCGCTCGATCAGCCTGCTTCCCAACATCAGCAAGGTATTCGAAAAAATTATAAACAAAGCACTGATAGGTTGGTGTGATGAAAACGATATCATCCCCAACAGCCAGTTTGGCTTTCGAGCGCGACATGATACAGTTCATGCAGCGACGAAACTTGTTTCCGATATACAGACAAAGCGACAATGTACAGGCGCCTGCTTGGTTGACTTTGAAAAGGCTTTCGACACTGTATGGTTAGAAGGACTTGTCTATAAGTTAGCAACCCTGGGTATGCCGCAATATTTGTTATACATCATTTATGATATGATAATGGACAAACATTTTGTGGTGAAATGCAGGGACATACTCTCCAACAATACCTTCCAAATTAAAAATGGCTTACAGCAGGGAGCTGTGAATTCTCCCATTCTATTCAATATTTACACTAGTGATCTAGTGAGTTCTCTCGAAAACGCCATTGCGTACGCCGATGACATAGTGGTGTACAGAACAGGAGGAAAAATAGACGTCATCAATAGGCACCTTCAAGATGACTTCAACAAAATAAAACAATTTTGCGACGACTGGAAATTAAAGATTAATTTCCAGAAGACCGAGACTATCCTTTTCAGAACGCCCATATCCAGGGCCTCGAGGGATACAAAATACAACTGGAAACACTTTTCTATTGTAGGTAACAATAACCTTCCACTGCAAGTGAAAACTGTAGTTAGATACCTTGGTATCTGGCTAGACCAGTATTTATATTTTGACAAGCACGTAGCAGCGTCCCTCTCCGCAGCTAAAAGTGCATATTCTATGACAAGACGTCTATTCCGGAGTAGTCTTCTTGACCCCAGAGTCAAAATAATTTCATACTCGGCATTCATCCGACCAGTTTTGATTTATGGCTGTCTAGTATGGTATAATATATCTCCACTTTATATGGAGAAGTTTCGTGTGTTCGAACGGCAGTGTTTGCGTTCCTGCCTCGGACTTTATAGAACACCAGAGTCGCAATACAAAAAATTCTATCTCAACAAAATCCTGTATAACAAATCAGGGTTAAATAGGATAGACAATTTCATAATTAAAATTATTCGTGGTCACACAGCAAGGGCAATCTGCAGTGACAATAATCTTATCTCTGGAGCATTCTATCCCAACGATATGTATCTGGAGAATACGCTCCAGAATGGGCTTATTCCCCCAGAAGCGTTTCCTTTCTTGGATCAAAAAGGCCCTATCCAAGACGTGCATGGAGTCCCGATTATTTACCAAGCTCTCCGTGCTGCCAGGGACAAACGAATTCTCCATGATAGTGATATCTCCAACGCCCCAGACCGCATGCGTTTTAGCACGGCGATCAGTGAAAGAGATAAATCAGCCAAAGATCGAACATCTCCCAAATGATGGTGGCTTCTCAACGAGGAGAGGACTTCACTTCCTCAGATATAGTATGCCTCTCAAGAGCAACGCTCTCCTTCCTCTTGTCCCCCCTCCCCCTGTCCTCCTTTCCCCATTATTTTTGTGTAGCTATTCTATTTTATTTTTTATTTCTTATTTTATCTTTTATTCGTTTTCGTTTTGAAGTTTTTGTTTGTTATAATAATAAAAAATAAAAAAATAAAAAAATAAAAAAAAATTGTAATAATAATGTATACATATAGATGTAAACGAGGAGTCCCTCTAATATATGACTTATTTCATATATATATATATATATATATATATATATATATATATATATATATATATATATATATATATATAAGAAACAAACAAAAAAAAGATGTAGGCCGAAAGGCATATATAAAAATCAAGTTGTAATGTGTAATTTAGAGAGCTCGCATAGAGCCAGTAAGTTAATTTAAGGACTGTGATTGTAGAAAAAGGTTTAACATTTACCCCTAATAATATACATGTAAAAAGAATTAGAAAAATAAATGTGATTTAAAAACTAAAAAAAAAAAAAAAAAGAGTCCCGGTTGTAACGTTCCGAAAACATGGTCAATCTTAAGCCAAGAAGGAGTTCCATACCTTTCCCGTTTTGTAACCATATAAATTTTCTTACAGAGATGTCCATGCATTCGGGAGATGAATCATGAATTGGTGGAATCCGCCAAATCTCCGAGGAACAGTCCCTGTGATAATACCTGTAAGACAGGCAAAGGTCGTGCAGCGCCTTCAAAGCGATAGCGACCGCAGTCTGAGGGTCAGCGCTGCATTTTCGATTAAGTGAATTGCTTATCTCCATATACTAACGAGTGGGCCGGGCGATGTTTAGGAGCAGAATAGTATTCGAATGTAATTTGGCGTTTATTTAAGAGAAGAAATCTGATCTGGATAAAAACTATTTTGGCTCGAAATAAACAACTCAGGTTTTTGGGGGCGGACTTGTCAATATTCGACACATGTTCGTTCCACAATGCATTCCCAAAACCCGTGACACCGGACAAAGTCATGGTTGTCCTTGATTTCAGTACAAGTATATGGGTCTTCACTGCATTTAAGTCGACGAGATTGATAGAGAGAGAGAGAGAGAGAGAGAGAGAGAGAGAGAGGAAGTCGGTCTGGCTACATATTTCAACTGGCGCGATGTTGATCGGTCGATCATTCTAAAATGAGGAAATTAGTGTACTATCAACAAAAGCGAATATTTTGTTTCCCATTGATTTATATGAAGTAGAAATAGGGTTGGGACAAAGATAGAATCCTAAGACATCCCAGAATTAATAGAATAAAAACCCTGTATACAACAACCCGAATCGATGATTTTCGAGGAAACTTTTCTTCCAGTCGCAAAGTTGTAAGGAAAATTGATAGGAACAAAGGACGAAACATTCGGTGTCACACACTATTAAAAGCTTTGGAGATATCCCATCTTGAATTACCATGTTTATCAATTGCGAATGCCTAGACGCCAATTTCAAAGGTCAAATGATGATCTGCCACGAAATCTATATTGGCGATTATTTATGAGTCCGTAGCATTTTAAATATTTAATTAACCCGACATTTATGACCGTTTCCATTACCATGGACAATATAGACAGTAAAGCTACCGGCCGCTAATTTTATAGAAGACATTGGGATTGGTTGAATTCGAACGGTTTACAAACAAACGAAACGGTTTTCTCTGTATAAGATAAACGAAAGAATTTGCTAAAACCCGGTGATGGTTTTAGAACACAAGTTGAAAGGACTATTGCTGGTATTCCATCCGGGCTGATTGCTTTCTTGCAGTTCAGTCTACGGAGAATGCGCTGAACAGCGCGTGGTGGGGACTTCACATCCGACATTGAAGTTTTTACTGGTACGATCACAAGTGGTTCCAAAAGGCCAGCATTTAAGGTTTAATTTGCAGATAATACATTCGGGAACATTTTAGCTCGGCTGGTGCCAAATTAGTAACGGGGAAAAATAGGAGGATCGGAAGTTATAGCTAATACCTTTGTCATTGTTCAGAAGGCCGCAAACCAATTGGGCACTCAAGAAGTTTGTCACTGCAAAGTATTGGCCAAACGGAAGAAAATGAAACGGTGAGACACATACGATCAGATGATTTGAAAACGATCGTGGTCAAACTCAGGCGAGGGTTAAATAACGATTAACAGGTGGAGAGCTTTTTCTGAACACCTCTTGTTACTGAAAGGAATCATTTACTACGTGGGAGGCTGAGAAGTAATGCAGACGTGCTTGTGGAACGCGAAGGCAAGCGAAATAACAGGATCAGGCAAGGGGTATCCTAAAGTACAATTCTGAAGCTTCAAAATCATATACAGTGGAGTGAAAAATTATATACTCAAGGGTAAATTTTAAATTTTCTTGGAATAAGTAATAAACTTTTATGTGTTTTGTGACAAAATATTGTCAACCGACAAAATATTGTCAACTCCGGGAAAACCCTTTAATGGCTTAATAGCTCTTTGACCAGGAATGGTAATTAATTTTCTGAAAAAACTTACATTTCGCATGTGAAAAAGTATAAATTCTGACCTTTTTTCGATCTCTTAGCTCTTAGGCTTAGTTAAAGCTGGGTATAACAAACGGTCTTAAAAACCAGTGCAGACATTCTGGCGTGATAATAAACAGATTTTTGTTTTATGCAGTGAAGGTTTTTAAAGTTCTAAATATGCCAGATGGGAAACAATTAACGGACATTGAAAAACATATAAAAGGCCATTTACAAAATAGCGGAATAACCCAAAGACAAATTGCCAATGAAATAAATGGCTCCCAGCATGTAGTGAAGAATTTTCTACAAACAGGTATTGAAAATTACGGAACAACAACATTTTCACCCACGGTAAAATGAGCTATTCTACGTCAAATGTTCAAAACAGGAGCTTCTTCGCCTCAAATGGATCGACGTCTTAATTTGGACTGCGATTCTAGCATCATTAGAAATTGGACAAAAGCCTCAAGCAACTTGAAGTATAGACAGTGCTTGCGCAAACTACCACTCAAACAGCGACGCAAGCAAGCATACATTGAATTTGCTGAAACACACATCCAACACAGTGACATTTTTCAAAGCACTGTATTTATTATTTAACATAGTTTTATATCTCGCTACATAACTCCCCTCAATTATCAATCAATCAACATCATATTGCACACGAAGCAATCCTCACGCAAATAACGCCTTTTCCCACTCTTTAACCAATTGACCCCTCTTCCCGCAGTCAATTAATGTTCATATCGCACACGTTGCGATATTCATTCGAATACCCCGTTAATTGTCTCAGTACCCAGAGCTACACGCTCCTCGTATCATGAATACTTACGTTACACGATCGCCGTGCCGGACGATTAGCTTTACGCGACTTTACGTCCACCACTGGGACCCACGCTGGAAACATGACACCAGCAGCGTCACCGTAGCAATAGAAGCAATAAAGCAAACCCAAAACCAAATGACCAGTATGCGAATGCCCGGAACAAGGTACATTGTTTATGATTTAGTGCGGCAATCATTGAATTGACGCAAGCCGTTGTCCATTTTGAAGGCCAATTAAGTTTTAATGATAATTGAGCCATATCGACGACTCGTGTCGGAAAATCGGTATCAATACAAATCATGCGTTCTGGATCAAAGTGATCCATGCTAAATGAAATTCTGATGTTCTACACACGATTTTGGCGTACATAAAGAATGGCTGCAAGGAGCAGTCGGAGCAGTCAATAACTATGGGTAACAGGTTGCAGCCCTGCAACCGTACAGCGAGCCTGTTACTGAAAATTAAAAATAAAATGATAATAAGCCGTAATAACTTAATTTAACTAAATAAAACTAAATAAACCGTATAAAAACATACCTCTACTCATTTCGGCTCTCCAGTGGGACCCGGAACGGAAAGGGCGGGCCGCGCTACAACTGACAGGTAAGGTCAAAAAACCACTAACCTTACCATTTAGCACGGACGGCATACATACAAGCGGTGGCAGATATATAATTAAGGGTAATACTTTTGTGGTGGGGGGTGGAAGCGAACATACGGGGCAAAGGCCAGGACGATTCTTGTCCCTGTTCAATCCAAGTTGACATGCAGTCTCCGCGTGACACCCCTGGATAGCTACTTTGGCACCCGGCAAGTAGTGAACCAATGCATGCAGCGACATCCTGAGAAAGGTTGGCGCAAGTATTGTAGTTCGGTTCGCTTCCGTGCTTCTCGATCAACGAGGAAGAGAAGCGAACGATGAAATCTATTGATGTGATCGGTAATTAATTCTTTTCTATATCGACATTTAAACTGTTTAACTATCAATGCGAAGTGCCCGAAACTAACGCAGTCACCGAGGAACTCTAAAGGCCATAGCCGTAGGAAAAACAGACTGATTCTTTTAATAAATTTAATCACTTTATTTTGGTGTCTTTACACCACTCGCACTACATACTAACTGCTCTCTAACCTACTTTTCTTCTTCCTTGAAGTCTCGGACACATCGCCCCTTACCGCAGATCCTTTTTGAGGTTTTTTATTATCCATTAGCGTGTCTGGCTAATGTAAACAAGAGGTTATATTGGACTTTAAATGGAGTCAGAGTCCATGGGAAAGGGTGAGAATATGGATGGGAATTTGTGTCTATTTGTGCATATCATAAAACATCTGGTTACAATTTATATGCATTGTGATGTTTAGATTGCCGGAATTGTGTGTCGGCGGATCAAATAGATATGCCTTTGTGCACTTTTAGGTTTTTTAGGTGCTAATTGCTTTTAGCATACATGGGAAAATAATGCATTATGCTGTTTGATTTTAGGAAATAGAATCGAACAAATGCATTGAATTGAATAAATGAATTTGAATTCAATAAATGAGAATTTGAACGTTTAGTTCGATTTGGTTTGACGATGTTATGTTGGGGATATGAAATGGATTTTCTTATAGGTGGGAGGAAAATGTAATGTGGGAGGCAAATGTAATATGGAAGAAAAATGTAATGCGGAAGGAAATGGTAGGGCTTCTTGGAGCACTACACAAGGCTAATAACCTTGCTCGGAAAAACAAATTATTATGGACAATTTAACAAGTCTCGGGTTTGGACCGGATACCGGTGGAGAGACTTGCTAAATAAGGCCAAGACCGGATCCCGGTTGTAGTGCCGATCATGATGATGATGAATACCTTTCTGGTATTACATTTGGGGCGGACGACAGGATACTGCCGATGCCAAAATAACCCTCAATGCTGATGCTAGGATATATAGCCTAACGCTTCCCGCAAGGTGCGTATTCCTTGGTGTAACACTAAAATAACTAATGTTGACATCAATTATCAATTGGTGTTACATTAATAAATGTTGATCCAATATATCCATTGGTGTTACAATACTCATAGGCTAATATAGGGTGGGCCATACATTTTTGCAAATGGTGACTCTTGATTTCTTAAAAACCGTTAGAGGGAGGGGCGCGCGAGTGGCCGGGAATTGTTTATTACGTTGTTGTTTGAATTGTTTATACGTTTATTACGCCACGCCACTCGCGCGCTCCTCCCTCTAACAGTTGCTAAGAAATCAAGCGTTGCCATTTGCAAAAATGTATGGCTCACCCTACACATTTCTCCCAACGTGTAACAAGATTTTTCGTTCCGTTACTGAAAAATTCCTTAGACATTTTTTGAATCCATGACGTGACAATGGCCCTCACGTCATTGTCCGAGGTATAATGATTATCCTTAAGGTACAGGAGAACAAAATAATAAGAATCGCATCGAGAACAGAGAAATAAAGTTCAAACTTTAGGTTCAAAAGGTGCTCACAGCATTCAAAGCGATACCGTTTCTTCTCCTCTGTGAGACGGCGTGGGATCCATTCTACACAGATTCTACGGTATCATAATTGTTCAACAGTAAAGCCCTGGATACTCTAAGATGGTTTGCGATACGGATTTGAATAATGCGCCGGTCATTTTGAATCAAATTGTTGACAAGTTTGCGATGGTTATCGTCCGTGGCAGTGATCAGACGTCTGATGCATGTTCCATCAACAGCTATGACTTTGCCAAGCTTTCAATCACGAAATTTTGTTGCCCATCGATTTACAGTAGATCTATCGATAACATCGTCATCATAAACAGCGTTTAAACAGCAATGAATTTCAGTAGGAGTCACTTTTTGAGCAGTTAAAAATTCGCTTAAATTGCCTTGACATAGGATTAGAACACGCCGCCATACTTCCTGCTCTCGAAAAACACTGGATGAACGCTCGACCTCATATTACTTAATACTTATTACTTCCTTTTGTTGCCAGGCGTGCTCTGAGGGTCATTTCATTTTCATTCTGCGAGCAAATGTGCATTACTTTTCAGCTTGCCGTCGTAGAAAATACTGCCATGTTACCAAATACTAAATTCGTTTCTCTACTGTAAACAACTGCTCCGTCTGAAGGTTTTGATTGATCAGAAGCTATCAGAATTAGCAAATTTGAGAGGTATTGTGACCTATTAGGACAACGTCAGATCAGGGGTATTTAGAAGCTTAATTAGAAAGTTTTGATTCATCTGCCTTATAATAAAACGATTATCATCTTTTCTTATTGTTGCAAAACTCCTTTAGTGTTAAGAAAGTGTCAAGAGGGTCAAGATCGCTTGGTCAAGTTGTTCGCCTCTATGATTATACCGATACTTTTAATATGCCAACAAACTATCAAATAAAACGAATAGTATTAAAGAAAATTTTGAGATAAACGCAAACATAGTGGATTTATTTTTCTTCAAACTAAATATATTTGGTAGTTGGGTATGACTGTTATGATCAAGTGACAAACATTTTATGACATTTCTTTTACAGCAAAACAGAGCATCTATTTCGCTTGAAGAAAATTATTCTTAGTTTTTTTTGTTGCAGTTCTTTTTGAACAGTTGCAGGTTGCTCCGGGAATACTCGCGTGGGAAGGGAGTTCCACAGCTTCCCCCTCTGTAACGGAACAAGTTCTGATGTAGGGATGTTCGCGACGTCGGGAGATGAACCACAAACGGGTGCTATCCATCGGATTGTCTTGTGGAGCGCATATAAGCAGAATTGTGTGGAACAATGCCAAGAATCTCCGAAGAACAGCACCCGTGATAATATCTGTAAAACAGACAGAGGTCGACCACGCGCCTTCGATGTGATAGCGACTATAGCCCCAACGTCTGCGCCGAGTCCCCGATCAGGCAGATCGCTCGTCTCTGTATGCTCTCAAGTAGGTCGAGGGTATGTTTAGGAGCCGAGCTCCAAACATGAGAGCAATATTCGAGCGCGGGTCTAATTTGGGATTTATAGAGGAGAAGAAGTTGGGCCGGAGTAAAATATTTCTTGGCTCTAAAAAGATAGCTCAGGTTTCCTGAGGCGGATTTGGCGATACTCGACTCGTGTTTATGCCATGATACATTCCCACAGACCGCGACGCCGAGCAATTTCAAACTTTCCCCAGCCTCGAGGGCCTGGCCATTCATCATCAGCTGTGGAACCGATGATCCATTTTTCCTTGTGAATGTTGTATATTGTGTCTTCGCTGCATTGAAATCGACGAGGTTGGCCCTTCCCCACTGCAGGACCCTATCTAGATCCTGATTCAGAGAGTCAATCTGTCTACATCTCAGCTGATGCCACGCAGATGCACTAATCGGCCGAACACTCGAAAAGGAGGAAACAAGCGTACCATCATCCGCAAAACTGAACACTTTGTTATCCGTTGTCTCCAACAAATCATTTATGTGGAGCAAGAACAAGGTCGGAGCCCAAATAGAACCCTGGGGCACCCCCGAATTAACAGGATACATATCCCAACACTCGCCGTCCACAACAACCCGGATCTATCGATTCTCAAGGAAGCTCCTCGTCCAGTCGCAAAGCTGTTGGGAAAGTTCGTATGAACGATTTTGCTCAGCAATGCCCGGTGCCAGACGCGGTCAAAAGCCTTGGAGATATCCAATGCCACCGCCCTTGACTCACCATGCCGTTCAATCGCAGATGTCCATATGTCGGTTATAAGCGTCAAAAGGTCTCCCATGGACCGCCTGCCACAGAATTCGTATTGACGATCATTCAGAAGTCCGTTGCATTCCAAATACTTAACTAACTCTGTATTGATGACGTTTTCCATTACCTTAGATAAAATAGACAGTAATGCTATCGGACGGTAATTTTGTGGGAGACACTTTTTTCCCGTCCTTGGCATTGGCTGAACTCGAGCGATTTTCCAGCACGCAGGAAAGGTCCTCCGTGCATAAGATAAGCGGAAGAGTGTGCCAAGAACCGGATATAGTTCTGGAGCACAGTTCTTAAGGACTATTGCTGGTATTCCGTCCGGGACGGTTGCCTTCCTACAATCCAGTTCACGTAGAATGCGTTGAATAGTGCGCGGACGAAATCTTACATCCCGCATGGAAGACCGTACCGGCGAGATCACAGGTGGCTCCAAAAGGCCGGAGTCGAGGTTTGAATTCGCGGAAAATAAATTCGCGAACACGTTAGCTTTATCCTTTGAATTCGTGACTAACGTCCCGCTGTCTGTCACCAACGGAGGGAAAGAGGAGGGGGCGAAGTTACCGCTGACAGCTTTTGCCATTGACCAGAAGGAGCGCGAACCAGTTGGGCACCGAAGGAGGTTATTGATCACCCTGTCGTTGTGAGCCTTCTTCGCGGTATCGATCGCCTGGTTGCACGCGTTTCTAATTCTAACAAAATTCGTTCTGTTAACATCGGTGGGATTGGAGGGCCATTGCTTAAAAACTCTATTTTTTGCCGCTGTAATCAGCTCGCATTTTTTTATCAAACCAGGGTTTATCAGACGAACTTCGTTTGATAGAATGTGGAATATGCATCTCCACCCCCAGAAGAATAATCCCTGACACCGACTCCGCGCAAGCGTGAACATCGGAGTCTCCGAAGCACACATTGGACCATGGAAAGGATGCGTAGAAATCTCGCATATCGTCCCAGTTAGCAACCCCATACTTCCATACATGGCGAAGCTGCCTAGACTGGTTTTTCGTTTGATATGCAAGTGCTTGCGCGACGAATACCAAGTAGTGATCTGAGTTTCCCAGTGGCCCAGAAACCTCTATGGTATAAATACTCAGTTCGGATGTCAAAAACAGATCCAGGGTGTTCGCATAATCGCCTGGGGCATACGGCACTCGCGTTGGTTCCCCCACGAGTTGAGTCAAGTTGTGGCTTATAGCAAACATCTCCGCCAGCCCTGCCAGCCTCGTCGGTTTTGTTAGAATGTAACAACCAACCGGAATTGTGCACATGAAAATCGCCAAGGACAACAATTTCAGAATCTGGGTGGTTGATCTGTATCCAGTCGACGGTATGTGAAAGATGTTCGAAAAATGTCGCTGGTCGATCGTCATTCGGGGAGCGGTAAAGACAACAAAGAAATTTAACGGAATTCCTCAGCACGACCCTCAACCATATGATGTCCATATTATTGGGTTCCAACGCTTCCATACGCTGGCAAGCCAGATCGGACCGCGCGAAGACGCAGACTCCGCCCGTAAAACTGAATCTCGAATGTAAGTCGTATCCTGAGCAACGAAGATATGTTGAAACAGTTGACGAATCGACCTGGGTCTCCGTTAGGGCGAGGATATCCGGTTTCGTTGTTTGCAAATATTGGTAAACGGCGTTTACATTCGTATTGGTGAAACCGATGCCCCTGCCGTTACAAAATGCCGTCACCAGTCGAGCGTGGGCAGAGCTTCGAGAGCGAACCCGGTTATGCGATGACGAACCTCTCAAAGTTCCATTATTTATCATGATATCTGCATATAGTCCCCCCCGGAGATCTGAATGGGAGACTAGTTTACCTCTGGAATTCTTTATATCAGAACGTACCATCATGACTTATCTCCGTGTCAGTCCGGGCCATCAGCCACACACCCGAAACACCGTCGAAGATTTCTCTCGACGATATCGCGGAATGTACAGCGTGACGGGTTGGTATCTCACCTTGGGACCGACTACCACCTAACCAACGTTTTCTCGAACCGGTCCATCAGCCAAGCTCCGAAGATGGCCAGGGATATCTCCCGACCATTTCACGGAGCCTAAATCTTGATGGGGTGGTATTTCACTGGGCGCACAAGGCGTTGTGACCCCGGCTACCACTCGGCCTTTAGTCGCCTCTTACGACACGCCGGCCTAGCTGTGAATATATTCTAACGCCCTACTCACAGGGCCAATATTATTGTAATATTAATACTTTATTGCCTTAATAAAACAAATAATTTTTTATATTGACTTTGTTTTTATAGTATAATAAAATTTAATAAGGATATGAGGTAACAATGGATTTACCTGCTGCGGTACATTTCAATTTGTTTTTATATTATTTAATAAACCTATATTGATTTATTCAATAAGCATGTTTATATGCAATTGTTCGATTCAACATTAATTGATGATGAAAAGCAGATTTGCACAATGAAGCTGGATAAATTAAGGAGAAGTTGTAATTAAGTATAAAGATTTGTTATATTTAGAATTAATATATCCGTTTTTATAACAGACGGTTTCATAAAATTGCAAAATAGAGAAACAATAAAATTTTTAAATAATATAATTTGGAACGATCAACGAGCTGTAAATTTTGGTAGATTCCTCAGACTGTCTTCTAGAATTTATCAGGCCAAGCATCGATTTTAAATATATCCGAAATCACAGAGATGCCTTTTTATATTCATAGACTGTCCCTAATTTAGCGAAATCAAAATGGCTGAAAGTCATATTATGGCAACGATTCAACGGTGGCCATATCCCCTCCACAAAATCTTTAGCGAAAGGTGAGCAAGCGAAACAGAAACATACTGGGTAAATATTACGAGCTCCACCTATCACGCGTACGAGATTGGCTAGAACCCTGCATCCCCTCGTGAACTTTGTATCTAAATCTACATGCCCAATGAATGATACTGTTACAAATACCACCAATTTATATAGGTATATATACAAGAATTCGTTTGAAGTAAAAGCTTCTGGGGCATTGTGCGCAAGTTTCTCGGAGCGAGTGCTTTTCACCACAATAAGGACTATGACTGTTGGTATATGGTATCTTTGCCTAGCTCGCGATGTAAAGACGTTTATGTACGAAATGTACCTAGTACTTCCATCCTGGCCATCCTGTGTGATACACAGTGCTCATCATTCGTATTATTTTTAAAAAAGAATTATATTAAGAGAGTTAGAGTGAAACAAGGCATCCGGTTTTTGAGAGTTCGAATAATATTGTGGCTTAGCGAGGGTGCGTCTTGGCTTATTTATATTTAATATGTATTCACGTGTATAGTTTTAAGTGTACATAGCGCCGATTTATACTTTTTGTGTTTCTTTTTTTTAAATGTGTTATACAAAGTTACAGTTCAATAGAGAGATTGTAGGAGAAACACAATTTCTATTTATTAACTGAATATATAGTGGATACATAATTTTTTTATACATTATATATTTGTTAAAGTTGTACCTGAGTAAAAGATAGTCAGCCTCCGAGGTCGCAGGCAGAGTTCGACTGGACCTAAGTGTAAAACTCGGTCTGAATGGAATCAACAGTGCCTGAATTCCATAAGTTTTTTATTTTATTTTTTTTCTAAATTATTTTTATCCTATTCCCTATTTTAATTTTTTTTTTAGTGGTCATGTTTATAATTTGTAATATTCCGCAAATTAGAAAAGTACGATTATAAGCTGGGTGAATTGAGTGTAAGTTTAAAGTTCATAGTATACCTTAAGAATGTTATAGTAAAATATATTTTAATAAAAAAAAAAAATAGATAAATCAAAATAAAAGGACTACAGTGGAAAAAGTGAAAACTATGAATTCAAGTCAGCTAAGTGAAACCTTGGATTACCCAATGCATAAACTTTTCTAAGATTTTTGGATTATCGATATTTGGATGCAAAGATTACGGTAATTACAAGTGATGATATAATTGGATTGCATTTAATAAAAAAGCAAGTGCTTCATTTTTGATCTTCTTACATATGAAACACTGACAAATACTTCATTCAATTTTTAGTTGAACTATGTTATAGCAGTTAACCTAGTTTAGCATATAAATTACAAGTCCCCTAACCGCGGGTGGAATTAACTGTTTCTAGGTGAAAATTTCCGGTCTCAAAATTATTACTATTATTTTTAAATAGCTTAATATACCGTTTTTTATTTGAATTTTTAAATTACTTTTATATGTATGAACATTTTCGTAACCTTGAATTCAAATTAATTTGAAAAACGAATTTCTCAATCGTACATGTCCTTTTACTGGACAAAACAACCTACCTTAGTTCTTAGGTATGACTTTATTTAGAGGACGTCTAGAGCAGAATTCTATTAAATATAGATATAAATACATTTGTCATTCTTATAGTTAAAACTATTGGACAAATTAACTTTTTCCTTTTAAATACGATTCGACAAAATTATTTTATTTATGCCAAACTAAATGGAAGAAATTATATTGTATATTAGATAAATTCCCGTCGAAATCTTTACCCATTTTTTTTTTTCTGAAAGAAAATGTTTTTTTTTTTTAAACGCAGTGAATTGTTGTTCTTGAGTATTCCCTATCATTCTTGTGTACAATAACATATTATTAGTTATCAACATTTTAATATATACATTTTATTTAGGCGATCTTACTACCAGAGTTCGACTGCCCTATTAGCCATATCATTTAGTAAAACTTTTATATAAAACCAAATCTTATTTTAAACAACAGCGAAAAAAATTATTTTTATATATAACCTCATCAGTTAAATTAAGTTTTTAAATAATGTTGTTAGGGAAATTTTTTTTTCATATTTACCAACACAAATAAATTTTTAACAGTTAAGTATAAATATATTAAAGAAATTACTTGGTCTTTTACGCATAACCGATATTATTCAACAAACTAAAATTGAATGTTCATCTTTCGATATAACTTTTCTACATGTTTCTACTTTTATTGATTGATTTAATTCGACAGTTACTTTTTCAACTTTAACTTACGTGTCAATTATAGAAACATGCAAAAATCAATAATTATAAGCCCTAACCCGGTACCCTATATATTTAGTTGCTCCGCTTTGTCAGTAATATGTCACCCAGTCACTCAGCACACCTAGTACAGCCAAATTTAAAATGTAACTATGTGGACGATAAGTAATACTATCCAAGGCAAATAACTTCGTGTCAACATATTTTTATAAAAATAGTTTTTTATTAGTATCAATATTTGTTATTTCTTTTATAATTCAGAGCTAATTGATACAAAGTATGTAGCAAACGTAGCAATGATGTCTGCTCTAACTTTTTAATAGAGTATAACATTTTTGTCGCCTGGTGAAAATTTTTTTAAAGAGTAGATAAATATACACAGAATGTTTGTTGCCCATATTAGTAAAATGACAATCTAAATATCAAAACCGACTAAAGTGAAAAAGAAAAGACGAGCGTTAAATGGAAAATAAAAATGACAAAATAGAGACATGGAAAAACATCAAACTTCTAAGGCATTATGTAAATAGATGAAAATGTCTTAAAGTCGGTGTGTTCATGTTTGCCGCTTTTTTTTTTTAAGAAAACGCAAAAGATCTGCGATGTTGGAAATATTATGTAACGATCTTTTGTTCCAAGTTTCATAGAGGATGATAAAGACTCTTGTAACATCAGGCTGTAACGCTCTGACATTAACATTTAATATTTAGTTATCTGAAGAGGTTTTATTTTATTGCAAATAAGGGAGTTGGGTTTTAGCTGGATTATTTATTCACTGGGAAACACCGTATCTAGTTTCAACATTCATTCTTTAAGGATTGTAGTATCTATTTAGTAGGGGTTGTCATATTTTAATTTTTATTCATTAGGGATTGTAAATTTTATTCGTAGAGGATGCCGTGTCGGGATTTAATACTTAATAACTAAAGTTTGTCTTATTTGTTCATTGAAGATGCCGTGTCGGGGTTAATGCTTATTGACTAAAGTTTGTATTATTTGTTCATTGAAATTGCCGTATCGGAATTTAATACTTGTTAAACCAAGTTTCTATTATTTGTTCATGGAAATCGCCGTATCGGGATTTATACTTATTAATTAAAGGTTGCTTACGTGTCTTGGGTAAGGCGGCTTCCTTCCGGGTTTGCCTGTTGTTCTGCTGGGGACTTGTCTTCCGTGGTTGTGGCTTCTCCTGTTGTCTCTCTGCTTTCCTCCGGTTCAGACGGGTCGTAACTTAAACAGCACGTTCTTTAGTGTCACAAATCGTCTCCTTTATTCTCAACAGCTTCACTGCGTATAGATTCTTAATTAGTCTTAACAGCATTCGTTTGATAACAGATCTTCACCCGCAGATAGATTCTTAATTAGTCTTAACAGCATTACTTTGATAACAAGACTTCACTTCTGTGTAGTTTCTTAATTAGTCTTAACAACATTACTTTGATAACAAAACTTCACTTGTATATAGTTTCTTAATTAGTCTTAGAAGCGGTACTTTGATAACAAAACTTCACTTGTGTATAGTTCCTTAATTAATCTTAACAGCATAGTCTTAGCAGCATTACTTTGATAACAAAACTTCACTTGTATATAGTTTCTTAATTAGTCTTAACATCATTACTTTGATAAGAAAACTTCACTTGTATATATAGATTCTTGATTAGACTTAAGGTAAATAATTTACTTGGTAGTACGAGAGCCCGCTGTGCAGTTCCGATGGGCGCAACTTTCGTCAACCAGAGACAAAACACTTAATTGCAACCACTTTATATACCACTTTAATGGGACAAAATGCATATGGTGCATTTTTCCTCACCGAATGCGTAACCTATTCGAGGCTAATCGCCTGCCATTCGCAATTCGCAATTTTTTAATTACCACTTAATTTCTTCTGCATAAAAATGCAGCGGAATCAATTTAAATGTTCATCCGATTTGCAGTAGCAATGGCCGAACCAATTACAGTGCATTGCTCTATGTGCAATCGTATCATACGTTTAATTTTGGGTTTTCGCTACGGTCGATACTTCGCCGAAGTCAGCAATTCATTGCCGTTGAACTACTTCGTCGTCGGTGGTCTTTGAAAATGCCGCTTGTACTCGCATGTCATGTATCACACTTGTAAACATGTGTACTTGTAACACGAGACCGTGTAGGTCTGTGGACAGGTGCTTGTGTGCTTTTCGTAATCCGAAGCTTTGATATGCTTTGGCATGGATGGGAAATTATCGCAACGTTTGCGATATGAATTAATTGTTCATGGGGAAGGCTTTGCTTCTGAATGAACGCGAGTATTGCATTGTATGCAGAATGTTTGTGTTTATCGTGACATGAATTGAATGAAATATTGCATTGTATGCAAAATGTTTGAGATGAAGATTTATTGTTCGTATGTGTGGTATTGTTGTATTATTGGTTGTGTGATCTTGTTGTATTATATAAGAGGGGGTGTTAGGCGAGGTGTAACACTCTACAATTGTCTTGTATGGGATTTATCAACAGAAACAATTTTGTTTTGTTTGTTGCGGTGGGAGGGTTGACCCGGGGAGAGGGGTAATGGTATTAATAAGTACACTCCAAATGATAAAAATCTACCTGTTTCTCCTGCAATATGGGACTATGTAATTATAATTATGAAATTATCTAATCTATTCAAACCTACCTTAGTGGGTAGAAGTAGCAGCTCTTATTCTGCTTTTTTCGAGCAACTGGAAATCGTAAGGTATTCGAAATTCTCGGGCTGAAAACGACTTCCAGTGTTCCGTATTCTGTAAATAAACATAGAGAGTCGTTCTTTAACCGAACCACACCAATGTGGAATGTCCCCCCTGATCATAGGTTTCCTGCCCGCTGTGATGTCCAGACATTCAAAACCAATATACATCGACACCTCCTTTCTTTATCCACTTCCTCTCCATCCGCTCGCACTGTGCTCTGCCGTTTAAGGGTACTTCAAAATCCCCTTTTGTGCGCGCGTTAGTGAAACAAAACAACTTGCAGTAATGAATTGCAAATTTGTTGCGCCCACGCTCGCAACATCGCAAAAATTATATAATAATATAGCAAACCACACCACGCACCTAACTTTTAAATTGTAATCCAAGAATTGAGTTAATAAAAACCCTTAGAAACGAACAGCACGACTCTTCGGGAAAACCGACGAGGATGATCTTAACGAAATGGACATTTTTAAAATAAAATTAAAAAAAAAGATGCTCACTCTTTATTTGATACATTAACCGACAAAGTTCGTCTTAATAGGATGGAGTACTTAATTTCACACAGAGGGAAAAGTATTAAACCGAAGCCAAACGTGCAGTTCTATTTCAAATGTGTGGAAGTAATTACGGGAACGGAGCTGTGTCATAAAGCAAACAATGCAGACGTAAACAGAACATAATGTAAGGGGACAGGAACTAAGCACAACGTTTTTTTTTTCAATTACCGATAAACAAACGCTGGCCAGCGTATTGCGGGCACAGCTGCAATCGATATACCTACTTAATCGTATATCTTATCCTACCCTATGGTCCGCTTTAGTGCGACCAATTCTCTAACCATTACCCAGCCATGTATTTGATTTGAGCATGAACGTGATCGTTTATTTACTCACCTTCATGTCCCATGAAGACTCATCATCCAACCCGAACAAACAATCCATAGCTGCCGTCGTCGAGTTTTCTGTGGACTTAACGTCCAGGACCAATTTCCCCCCATTCTGCTTCAGAGCCATTTGGCTAAAGTAAACAGATTGCCAATCTCTGGTCGAGCTGTTGACACCAGTAGATATTGCCTACATCGGCATTTCCCCGGGATCTCAAGCAAATCCAATGACGTCACCTTTGTAACATAGGCACATCATATACATTATGCGTGCCACCATTTGACCTGTGAAATAGCGTTTTTGTTTACTTTGAAACAAAAATTTATTTCGTTCCCTGGCATACATCATCAACGATGTACGGGTACATCGCCGCAGCCCCTGATGATAGTGCATTTGTGTAATCAGGTGTCCGCCGATCATCGTCTTCAACGCAGGGCATCGAACGTGCCCTACACAGTCAAGTGGATCCTTTTTGCTCCTCCCCTATCGATGCAATTCACGGCCATTGAATCTGATGGATGTGAGTTGCATCGAGGAGTCAGATTTAAACTTCGTAAGCGTACACACGCTATTTTTCTTGAGAGTCAAATTTAATCATTCACCGAGTTAAGTTCGGTTGCCTCTTTTTTGAGTTTACTAGAGTTAAGTTCGTTTGTCGTTCGTGGTCTATTTTTTTTTTAGAGTCAATACGTTTTCCAATATAAAGTTGTGCGCGGAAATATTCCAGTTCCCGGTGTAAAGACAGTTTTGGTGGCAGCAAAACAAAAAAAAAGGATAAATCTATCTGCAGCTCCCAATGTACAAAGACCATATATATACATACACCCACGTCGTTTAACGTAGGAAATATTTTATAAAATAGACCCCAAAAAGCCAGTGCTTACTTGTTTACTTAGTATAGAATGGTGTTATGAAAAATACTCAATATAGGAACATTAAAATAAATTCAGTGCGTTTTGTTTAACTTTGGACACGTCGATAATCTCCTGTGAACAATCCGTGGTGTTTTCGCTCAACCTGCGTCCGTGCTGACGCCTCTAGTGAAAAATACTCACAAGACCATGGCGGAACACGAACAATAGCGCACTCGCTGTCTTTGTGTCTTTTTTTGTTTTTATATTTTTTTTACGGTAGGAAGGTGGAAATCTTCAAAAGATACCTCTGAACCGATCCATTCTTTTAGATATTCCATCGCGGAGCGGGACGTAGTTTATCGGTTACTCCGCTCGTCGCGTCGCAACGCTGCATCATGTCACATTGAATATCATTTGGTACGGGCCATGCTTGTTTGGAACTTAGCATGTATTATATTACTCCTATAAGAGTAACTGCCCGTCTCATATGTCTCTCCAAAACCGGTAGTGCGGTTTTGAATCTCACGCACTCTTGCCTTCGCAGTACAATCAGTATTGGTGATTGACATGTTTATACTTGTGCAAGTTTTGCCGTAAGCATCCATGTCCTGGTATCAGCTGAGTCAAGTGGTAGTTCAGTTCCCCAAGTTTTCTTTTCACTCAGGTTTCTACATCAGCTATCATGGTGCAATGGTCCATCTTCCTTTGTTGGAAGAATCCCACCTTCGTTGCTATTCTCTTGAGGTTGAGAGCTATAATTGTGACCGCATTCGCTGGCGATACCCTTGTGCGGCCTGATGTAACGCAATGTTTTCTTTAGCTGCAATATCAAGTGGTTTCCTCCCAGCCAAGACATTTATGGCATCTTCGGGTACCGTTCGGAATGCGCTGCATACTCTTAGCGATGCCAGCCTATGTGCTGAGTTCACTGCCCTTATGTACGACTTATACTGAGCGGTTCCTGCCCATATGTGAGCTGCATACATTATAATCGAGGTGTTGACACTTGTTAAGAGTTTCCTTATGTGGGGCCGGGATTCCCCAACATTGGGTAGCAGTCTCGCCAAAACTTTGCATACTCTTGCCGTTTTTTTCACTCGTTTTCCTCAGATGTTCCTTGAAGCTTAACCTGTTGTCGAGTATAACACCAAGGTATTTAATGTATGGACTGGATCTGATTGTTGTTCCTTCTATTTCCAAATCAAGGTGTTCAACTTTCTTGCAGCTGCTTATTAAAAAAAACTGCCTCCGTCATATGTCCGGCTAGTTTCAGGCCAGCCCAAATCCAGCCAGCACTTAATGCTCTGGATTGCTCAAATCCAGCAAATATTCTCCAGCTCATCTATATGTTTAGCTACGGCCACTATTGCTAAATCATCTGCGTACCCAATGATTTTAACCCCTTCTGGTACATTGACCCTGAGCACACCATCATAGATGATATTCCATAACAACGGACCTACAGATCCCTGAGGTACACTTGTGGCGTTTCTAGCAGATACACACAGAATATACAAGCAAATAGTGAAGAACACCGAACGAAAAATAAGAAAATGCATCAGCCGTATACCAAGCAATAACATAGCAATTTCACATCAGTCAAATGTACTTGAGTTTAGAAATCGAATTCGTACACGCGTCAGTGGCCGTTGTGTTGAGCATCGGTTCCATTCTAACCGTCATAGCGTCAGTTCGAACCGTCATAGCGTCAGTTCGAATCACACGTTCTTCACTATCGTCGCAAACGCTATAATTGGGTGGTGAGAATCGTTTGCACATAATCGGGTAGGGATTCCCGGAAAATGGCTGCTAGGGCTAAGTCCGTCATCCTGTGCCGGATAAAGAGCGGATGTGGACGGCAGTTGAGATGGTCTCATTCCTCGTGTGTCTACTTATGGCAGCAAAGGACGCAGGCGGTTTTGGGGCGTCTCTTGAAACGCTCTTATTACTATCTTCTTAAAAGCGGCGTAGGGTCGCGGCGGGGGAGACTTATTTAGGTGTTTGGTATATGAGAGGAAGATTGAGTTGATGTCTCGCGTGAGCAACAGTAATCTTGTTCGGTCGTCGGTAATTCCCTCCAGTTCGAAGGTCTGCTCTACGTAGCAAAACCAAAACTCGGGGTCGTCTGAGATAAAATTCTGAAATTGTATGTTTCGCCCTTGTGGACGTCTGTACGAGTTGGGGGCATCGTTGACCTCTGGGGGGTTAGGGCGGGCTTGTGGCGCTGCCGCGGACGAAGGTTGCGACCTGGTAGTTGGCATCGTTGTGTTGATTTTCTTTGTCGCTCGGTACGCGGAAGTTGTTTATACCAGAAGGGTCGTGTCTGTTTTAATGAGGGGCGTCTACACAAGTGGGGCACGGCGAAACGACCTGCTGGCCCCAAAGATTATTTCAGGGATGGGCCTAACCACAAAGTAAAATAATGGGTGGGTGAAATATGGGGCAGGCGTTGGGATATTATTAGGAACGCGAAGGCGTAATGAGTGGAGAAAATGAAGTCGAGGGATTTTTCTTGTTCGGGGGAGACGAAGAAAGAAAAAAAGAAAAACTAAGAATTCTCGCGATGTGGAACTATGTCTGAAGTTGCTTTCCATATGGAATCCACTGTTAAATCTTTGTACGCGACGAAAAACGGCCGAGTGTGTCGCTCGATTCACGAGTGTGCTTTGGGGCTCTGAAGCAGCTTAACAATGTTTACCACTTCGTGCTCATATAATATTGTGTATGCCTACTATTCCGTTTAAATGTGGGTCAGAAGGAGGTAAATCGATGTATTTTTCCATTTATTAAAGGCTCGGAAAGAGCTTCACAATCTAACTTTTCTAATATTACTGCAAGTTTATTGCATATACGTGGTGGTTCAGAGGGAACTCACCCGATTTGAGTTTATAAGCGTTTGGGGCTCGAAAGAAACTCGTACAGAAAACAAGAAAAAGAAATAGAGAACTTTTTTTTTTTGTTTTAAAACTTGCGGTTGTCCGAAGATGTCGTCTGTGGGTCGCTGTTTGTCTTCGCTGCAGGAGGGGGCTGCTGTTGGGCGATGGAGTCGGCTGAAGTGATTGAGGTACTCGTGTGACACTTGCACAGTATTGTCACACTGACACTGACCCGTGTTGTTTTTATTGTTAAATGTTATCTGTTCACCGTTGGGTCTCACTACAGCTTCTACTTTACTTTATATTTGGGCATCAACACATTTGATGTAAGAATCGTCGAATTCACTTTAATCGTTGATTTGAAAATCTGTAATGGATGTTCGCGTTTGGAAAAACACTAGTCACTTACCTTCACTATAACCGTTGGTCCTATGCACCCGATAATTCAACGCATATTTTTCTTCTTTGGGTGCGGTTTTGTCACTAATTATGTTGTATTCACGCGCGTTCTCTTTCTAAACGACTGTCGGGGTCACCACCATATCAGATTTGGCACAGCTGAGGGAAGCCTATTCCACGGGAGCTAACATTGTATCCTCGACTACGGATCAACATATACCATATAGTGTGGCGTTTCTAACAGATACACACACAATATACAAGCAAATAGTGAAGGAAACAAACACCGAACGGAAATTCGAATAAGGAAAGAATCAGAGCCGTATACCATAGCGATAACATAACAATTCCACATCAGTTGAGTGTACTTGAGTTTATAATTCGAATTCGTACACGCGGCAGTTGATTGATGCGTTGACCTATGGTTGTATCTTTTTGTGATTCCAACCGTGATAGCGTCGGTTCGAATCACACGCTCTTCACTACCGCCGCAAACGCTATACACCCGCTGTTATTTTATATTCCAGTGGTCCCTCGTCTGTGTCATAGACCAGTCTCCTGTCCGATAGATACGATAGATAGACCAAGTAGGGTGAGACATGTAGATCGCCCAACGCTTCTAGAATCCAATTCCAGTTCACCGAGTTAAATTCATTTTTAACATTCCCTCAGTGAATTCTTCCAGGCGAGTGGCAATTACTCGCTCAAGCAGTTTTCGTTTGTTTGTTTGTTTGCAGACGCATTTATTCACAAAGTCTTTTTTATGTTTTACAATTTTAGTCTAAATGCTAAACCTATCTTAATAATTTTTACTACATAATGTAATTTACTGGCTCTTCACAAGCACTCTAAATTATACAATATTATATGTTTAATTTATGCCTTTCAGCTTACATTTTCTTTTATTTATTCTTAATATAATACACTTACTTTATAAAAAAAAATAGACTATTATCTTAGAGGTCTACCTCTTCGTCTTTTAGAGGCATTATGACAAAAAAATAAAGATTTTTTTTTTTTTTTTTGAGGATGCAAAAATTTTAAAAACAAAATAATAAGTGCTTAATGAAAATAAAAAAGATAAAATAACAGAAGTTAACGGGAAGGGGGGCAAAGGAAAGGAAGGGAGGAAGCTGCGCCAAAGCTGAATATTATATCTGAGGACGTGAAGTCCTTTCTTCGTTTTGGAGCCACCACCAGTTGGGGTTGGCTCGGTCTTTTGTTGATTTATCTCTTTCACTGATCACCGTACTGAATCGAAGTCGGTCTGGCCTATTAGAGATATCCCTATTGTGGACAATTCGTTTATCCCTAGCACCACGGAACGCGTGGTATATAACAGGTATTGCACCCTCATCTTGGATAAGACCTTTTCCGTCCAAGATGAGGAACGCCTCTGGAAGAAGAGGAACCGTTCTGGAGGGTACTCTCCAGATACATATCGGTCGGGTAATATGCTCCCGCGATAAGATTATTTACACTGCACATTGCCCTTGCAATGTGGCCACGAATAATTTGTATAATGAAGTTGTCTATCCTAGTTAGTCCTGATTTATCATACCGGGTTTTATTAGGGTAAAATTTCTGGTATCGTGACTCTGGTGTTCTATTAAGTCCGAGGCAGGAACGCAAACACTGTCTCTCGAACACGCGAATCTTTTCCATGTGGAATGGGGATATATTGTACCATATTGGACAGCCATAGACCTTTTTTTTAAACATTTTTTTATTTTCTTTCTATATTCTTAGTTTCTAAATTAAAGGCTAGACAAAAAAATGCTTAAATTCTAGCTTAAATAGCTTATATAATAACTTACTGGTCCTTCACAGACGCTCTAAGCTAAACATTACTTAATATTTGTATAATTTGCCTTTCGGCGACAGAACTTTGTGGCAATACTTATAATTGTTTGAAAGACAAAAAAAAATTTGAAAAACTTTGTCAATTTTTTTTGTTTTTTTTTTTTTTCTTAAAATTTAACTTACTTAACTTACCTAAACTTATCTACTTTTTTTTTTTTTTTTTTTTTATGTAAAATCACTTAGCTTAACTTAACTTAAATCTTATACTGCCCTAATTCTAGAAAAGCTAAGTCTATGTAAGCTAGCTGATGATAGTGTGATTCTATACCGACTTTGGTATCCAGGTCTTTATATGCCATTCAACCACCAGAGCTGTTGACGCTGTCTAATACTATCGTCCCGGTCTCTGTGGGAGATAGCCCTACTGAAGCGCAGGAGCTCTTCTTCGGTGCGCGTTACTTCCCGGTCGTAGCACAATCGCCCGTCTACGGATGATCTACTTACATGATAGATCAGCGGAATTCCGGATCTATCCTGTATAAGCCCTTTCATGTCCAAATCAAGGAACGCCTCTGGTGGAACAAAACCGTTGCGACGCACGTTCTCATAGTACAGGGTATTTGGATAATAAGCCCCGAAAATTAGGTCATTGGACGAGCTTATTGCTCTCGCCATATGTCCTCTGATTAATTTAATCATAAAATTATCCACCCTATTTATGCAGGCTTCATTATATAAAGTCTCATTTGAGTAGTACTTTTTGTATTCCGATTCCGGTGTTCGATATAATCTGAGACAGGTTCTCAGACACTTCCTTTCGAACACCCGAATCTTTTCCATCAAATTTGGAGCTATATTAAACCATACTGGACAGCCATATATGAGCATTGGCCTGATTAGCGTCATGTAGCATATGACTTTTACCCTGCTGTCAAGTTGGCTACTGTGAAATAGCCTCCTTGTCATAGCAAACGTTTTTCTAGCCTTGATCAGAGCAGCCTCTACATGTCTGTTGAAATACAGATATTGGTCTAGCCAGATGCCCAGGTATTTAACTAAACTCTTGGTTTCCAGTTCATCTCCATGCGGTCCCACGATAACTAGCTTTCGCCAGTTTTTCCTTGTGTCGTTCGTGGCTTTATATAATGGGGTTCTAAATAGGATGGCTTCACATTTCTGGAAGTTGATCTTAAGTACACAGCCATAGACCAACACTGGTCGGATGAATGCCGAATATGAAATTATTTTAACTTTTGGATTGAGAATGCTGCTTCGGAATAGACTTTTTGTGGCACCAAATGCGTTTCTTGCTGCTGAGAGAGTGACTGCTATATGCTTGTCAAAGTATAAATACTGATTAAGCCAAATACCGATATATCTGACTACAGTTTTCACTTGTAGTGGGAGATTATTATTCCCTACGATAGAGAAGTTTTTCCAATTGTGCTTTGTGTCCTGAGAGGCCCTGGAGAGCGGTGTTCTGAAAAGGATAGTCTCGGTTTTGTGAAAATTAATTTTTAGTTTCCAGTCATTACAAAAACGTTTTATTTTATTGAAGTCGTCCTGCAGAAGTCTATTGACGACATCTATTTTCTCTCCCTTTCTGTATACCACAATGTCGTCTGCGTATGCAATGGCATTGTTAAGCGTACCCACTAGATCACTGGTGTAAATATTAAACAGAATGGGAGAATTCACCGCCCCTTGTTGTAAACCATTTGTAAATTTGAAGGTCTTGCTTGAGAATATATCTCCGCATTTTACCACAAACTGCTTGTCCGTTATCATTTCGTAAATGTTGTACAATAGATAATGAGGCATTCTCAGGTTTTCTAACTTATGAATAAGTCCTTCTAACCACACGGTGTCGAAAGCCTTTTCAAAGTCAACTAAGCAGGCACCTGTGCATTGGCGCTTTTTATTGTTCCATTGTATGTCGGAAACAAGCTTTGACGCGGCATGCACCGTACTATGTCCCGCTTTAAAGCCAAACTGGTTGTTGGGGATGATTTCATTTTCACCACACCAGTTCATTAGTGCTTTGTTTATGATCTTCTCGAAAACCTTGCTGATATTTGGCAGCAAACTAATCGCGCGAAGATTGGTTGGATTGGTCCTGTCTTTGCCCTTTTTAGGGATGGGGTGGACTATTGCAGTTTTCCAGTGGGTTGGATAGTATGCCTTATTTAAGGCGTTGTTGAATAGCGTAGTGTAGATTTGTACTGCTTCAGGAGGCAAATGTTTTAAAACTACATTTGGGATGCTATCTATCCCAGAAGACTTTTTGCTTTTTATTGACTTTAGGATGTTCGTAAGTTCATCCTTACTCACAAACATATTCATATTCTGATTACTCTTAGGGGAGTCCGCTCTGTTATTTTCACTGAATGTGGTAGAACTACGGTTTTGGTTCCGCCAGGTACAAATTTGGTTTCTCAGTGCGCTGTAGGTCTGGAATGCGTTGTATTGGAGTGAGTGGATTCGTTCACTCTGTATACTGCCTCGAAACATGCACCAATTGAGTTCACTTTGTCTTGCGGGTCTTCGACTAATATTACTTCTTCGTTGGAGTTGATCTGCTCCAGATTGAGTCCTGAGTTCAGCATTGCTTGACAATTCTCAGGAGTCCGTGGGACTCGCAAATATGGAATGTCATTGTGATCTTTCTTTCGAAAAGTTTTATTGATTTGTTGGAACATATTCGATCCGCCAGCTTGAATGGCTTGAATTTTGTTCTTCCACTCTTCATTTATACTTGAACGGTAATTATCACGGATCAATTTTTGGAGATTTTTGATTAGGGACTTAAGTGTTCTTATTTCCTGACTATTTGGGTCGCTGAACTGTCTATAAAGTCTTTTCAGCTTTGAGAGCATAATGCTCTTTTGCTTATACAAAGCGTCAATTGCTGATGTCCTGTACTTATTAGTATAACCGTCGGTATGGGGAACTTTAGGTATAGAACGATTCATTGCATTGGTAATAATATCGTCCAATGTTGTTAAGTAATGATAGATTTCGTCGTTATGGAGGTTTCTAATAGTCGGTGGGTCTATGGCACTGTTACGAAGTTCTTTTTTTATTAATCGATCAAAGCGTGACCAGTGAGCTTTTCGAAAATTGAAAGAGTGGATCTGGTCGAACTGCTCTAGTGAATATTGTTCATTTGGGACTTCAATTATGGCTCCAAATCCGTAGTGATCGCTATCGTAATCGATTGTGCGAAGACAGTTTCGCGTAGTTAGATCTGTGCCTGGCAAGTTTATTCGATCGTCGATCATAAGTAAATCCAGAAATGAATTTCCTTTAGGATAAGACGGTGTACTTGTGGCGTACAATTCTAATCTGCGCTCGATAGCATTCATTTGCCACCAATCATATAAAGCATTGCCCCTTGTGTTCGTGGTTAAGTTACCCCAAGCACTATGCTTGGCGTTGAAATCGCCCGCTATTAGGAAATAGTTGTTTTCCGAATCTAATATCAGGTGTCGAAATAGCATATCAATTTCATTGATAAATTGCTTACACTGGGTAGCTTGAGGGGCATAAATGGAGACCACATACAGGTGCTTTTGACTTCTCAACGGAATATCTATTATGCAGGCTTCCAGCACCTGAAATTTGTGTACTTCTGTACTATAAATTACCTTATGATAAAGAGCTTTTTTAATTAAAACTGCAACCCCACCCCCTTGAGTAGAATGTGGCCTGTCACGTCTGATTATCTTATAGTTTTTATAGACAATTTTGTGCCTTTGGTTTAGCTTAGTTTCACTAGCCAAAAGTACATCAGGGGATTCGACTTCAAGCATGTTGCCTAGATTATCTCTTCTGTCTATGTGTATTAGTGAATTTACGTTCACCGAAATAATTTTTAGTTTTAGTTCAGTTAGAGGGTTGAAGATTTGGATGGAAGGAGTTATTTGAAAACACAGCCGAACAGAGCATATCTATTCGGGCCATTTGTTCCGTCAGTATTTTTTGAAAATTAGCAAATTGTGTTTGCATGACCGATATCATATTTAATATCTCAGGTTGCGCATCTACTGCCGGTATTCGCCCATTGGTATGTGCGGATTCCACGGGGACTCGTTGCATAGAATTGCCCGTGATTTGTGCATATGTTACACGCGGGGCAACGAAATTATTATAAGAACGAGTTTTAATTTTTTTCTCTTCTGCCACTTGCTTTTGATTCCCACTTTAACTTCATATGTTGAAATTTGGGACAGCCTCTAAAATTTGCCGTGTGTCCTGTATTTTTACATAGTACACATGACAGTGTTTCCCTATCCGGAAGCTGTTCCTTTCCCAGCGGACATTCGCCCATGTTATGGTCAGCGAGGCATTTTACGCATCTGAATTTCATATTGCAGTTTGATGCAACGTGTCCAAGTCGTTGACAGCGCATACATTGCAGTACGCGCTCAGATTTTCTAATTTTTTCCCAACTTATAATTTGGTGGCTTAGACATTTTATATGTCTAAGCGCATCAACTTTACTATTAGGACTTAGAGACACAATGTAGAAAGGCAATTTGCGGTTGCACTTTCTAGAATTCGCAGTTGAAAACGGTTTCACACCTGTAAATTTTAAACTAGCTGTTTCAACCGTTTTTAATTCCTCGAGTATCTCCTCTGGGGAGAACGAAGGATCAACTCCTTTTAAGAGTATGGAAATTGATTTTTCTGATTTTGGGGTGTACGTGTAGTACTCGGTTTTTGCCCTTCCCAAAGCAGACTTTACTTTATTGTAACCTTCTAGATCTTCGCACAAAATTTTAGTTTTTTCAGCACTAATTCTTTTTGTTTTAAAATCTTTACAAGTCAACTCACCCAACTTAATTAAATCTTTCGCTTCTATGTAACTGATGACAATTGGAGGTATTTTTTCCTTTTTTGGTTGCTGTTGTTGCTCGTCCTTGGCTGTCTTTGTCTGCTGCAGTTGTTTCTGATGCAGTTGTTTCTGATGCTGTTGTTGATCGTCCATTGTTTCGCTTATTTGTAGCGAATGTTGATGCTGCCGCTGGTGATTTGTTTTTTGCTCTTTTTGCTTCGGTTTCATTCCGTCTTTTGTTTCGCTCTTCCAGGGCTGCTCGTACTTGTTTGGAAAGTTCTTCGCGTTTTTTGATGAGATCAGCAATTAAGCTGTTTAGGTCATCGTCTCCTTCGGGAATGTTTGACTCCAGTATCTCCAATTCCTTAAATTTGTTCCCTGCTCCTGAGTAACAAGTATCCTTGGCAGGTATATTTTCTTCTGTGACGGTTTTTTTCGTCACATTTGATTTTTGTCGTTCCATTGACAGGTTTGAGCGGACTTTATTTGCCACTGGGCTGTCATCTATAATTGACACTTCGTTCTTCCTTTTGGTAATTTTTTTGATTGTTTTTGAATTAGCGACTACACATGAGTGTGCCATTTTTAATTCGACGCTCTTCGTCTTGCCCATTTTGGGTTCGAAACACACACACACTCGTTTTTTTTTTCTTTTTTCGCCATGCAACGCCGGCCGAACTGCGAAAAACACAGTTTATTCACGAATTCACGCACACACGCACTCGATATTCTTTGTTTTAGAGCTGCTCACCGTCTTACGATGTTTGTCGCTTGACGAACGACGAGCGAATAAGCAGTTTTCGTGTTGTTTCCAGTATGCACAACAGGCAATAAGACGACGGCGCTTCTGGATTCTTGACTCCTTTTGGTATAAGCACAAGCCGCTGTTTTTTCCATCGTTGAGGAAAGTGTCCTACTTGGAGGGATGTCATGAAGAGACTGCCGAAGACTTCCGGCTTTTTTGTTAAAGCAGTCTTCACCACAGCGTTAGGAATTCCATCCAGTCTCGTGGTCTTGTTTTTTTTAACAACTCTTACACTTCTTCGGTGGTCACGGAAGGAATTTCTCTTTCAGTGATGTTTTATTCCTCTTGCGCTGTCAACAACTCATCACACTGCGGGAAGAGGACAGCAACGATTCATAGCCATGCCACTTTTACTTTTTGGCATTTGACTACTGTTGTCGTGTAGTCTTTTTATGTCTATCCTGTAGGTGCTGCCCCATGGGTTGTTATTTAATTCATCCCTAAGGGAGCAGAACGCATCATATTTACTCTTACGGATCACATTCATTAACTCTTTCCGTTTCTTGACGAGTTTCACATGTACCTGGGGGAAGGTGTTGCGATTTCTTGCTCTTTTTTCCAAGCGTCGTAACTTGCTGCATTCAGATGGCACATGGCCGATTTTTGAGTTCCATCAATACACTGGTTTGACTACCCATGCTGGTTGTGTTTGTCGTAGCATAGAAGTATCGTATGCCGTAGTTAGCCACTTCATCACTTTCCAGTCTGCCTGTTCGCACCGGCCTCTGCGTCAAACTGTTCGATTTGGTCTTCCAGTATATAATCTATGTTGTCTCTTTCCACCCATTTTCTGGGCTTTCTTCGCCAATATTTCAGTGATGAACCCCGTGTGTGGTAATAGTTCGTATATTATGGCTTGGCGATCATTATGGGTGTAGGTGTCCAAAACTCGCCACTCCATACTTCTTGCCAATATGGTCTCTGCCTTTTGAACAATGGATCGAGAGTACGGTAAACGCCTAGTCTACAATTTGCCACCTTTGCAAGTTCCATATCGATTTCCTAACTCTAGGATTACGAACCATTGTTCCGGCCTATGTGCTGATGCTGCATGGGAATCAAGGAACCGTGGGAAGATCGCCTTGGGAGCCGAAATTGCTGTTTAAGCATATTTGGTAAATGGAAACTTAGGTGTAAGGGGTATTAAGGGGTGACGGTGGCAACCGTAACTCCCAAAAAAAAAAAAAAAAAAAAAAAAAATAGCAAGATCGGGCAGGATGTACATTAAAGTACAATTCTTAAGCTGCAAAATCATATATTTATTTTTCAACATTGTCACGGTTGAGACAAATACATTTCTCTCAATATGTAACAAGTTTTCTTATTCCGTTGCTGAGGAATACCTTAGCAAGATTATTGGCGCCAGAATGCCTCCAACACTATAAACTCAACCTCGGAGGTATTTCAGAGTCTGTATCGACTGAGAAGATTCCAGAAAATCGGTCATATATTTGATGAACATCCCAAAAAATAGTCAAAACAACTTATGTTTTTGCGAATGGTTGTATTTGGAACTATATCGACTGTTGAGATGATGGATGTCGATATTCAGTGCTCCGTCATTTCTCTTCCGGTCGTAATGATGGGCCCATGACTCATCCCCTGTAACACTTTTCAAAAGGAAGTCGTCTTGATCAGGATAGAGATGTGAAAGTTACTCGCAGCATTCCAATCGATTTCGTTTGTTCTCGTCAATGAGTCGGCGTGGAACTCATCGTGCACAGATTTTACGGTATCCTATTTGTTCTCTAATTAACCCGGCATGTTCTTTAGATATTCCGGTCATTTTGAATCAATTTGTTGACGAGTTTAAGAAGATTATCGTCCGTGGCAGTAATCGGAATTCCGTTGCGTGTTCCATCAAAAATTATAACTTTTCCAAGCTCGCAATCACGGAATTTTGTTGCCCATCGATTTACAGTTGACCTATCAACAGCATCATCATCATAAACAGCCTTTAAACGATAATGAAATTCAGTAAGAGTCACTTTGTCAGCAGTTAAAAATTCGATAACAGAACCCGGTTTGAGTCGCGTTGACATAGCAGTATAACGCCTCATCATACTTCCCGTTCTCGAAATATATTATATGAATGTTCGACTTCCGGCCTGTGGACACATATTAAGCGAGAATGTCACCATTTGCCGCCAGGTACGCCTCTGAAGGTGATTTCATTCGAGTTTTGCAACCACGTGTGCATTACTTCTCAACCTAGCTTCGTAGACATAATACTAAATGTCTACAGGAATAAACCGTTCGATAATAACACAATAAATTAATTGATTATTAAAATTTATTACCGGATCCTATTGAGAAATAGTGAATTTTATGACTGGGGTGTATGAGAATGTGCAAGTGCGTCTGAATACTATATGGTGGGCCATATTTTTTTGCAAATGGCAACAATTGATTTCTTAAAATACGTTAAAGGGAGGAGCGCGCGAGTGGCGCGGAAATGTGCGTCGCTTCATGCAATTTTAGTCACGATGGAGAGCTTCACGGGATAACAGTATGCTTTTGTGTAAAATAGTTTTACAAAAACAACGATTCACACGTTAGTGTACGACGCCTATTTAGAATTGAATACGGATTACGCCGTGTAAGTGAGCGTTCAAGTGTTAATTTAATCAAAGCTTGGGTCAAGAACTTCGAGCAAACGGGATCGACAACGAATATTAAACAAACAGGGCGGCCACGTACAAGAAGAAGCAATGAGAACATTCGGGAGGCGGAAATTTCCGTAAGGAACTGTGGGGGTTCTAAGTAGGTGTGCCAGCGTATGACACCGTTTCACTTGGACCCTCATCAAGTCATTCCGCCGACGACGCGTCCACAAGAAGCGAGCAAAATGGACAGGTGATGGTATGGGGGTTCTCTATACCACATGGAGAACCAACCCACAATTTCATACCTTATTTCGACCGCATTCAGCGTGTCATTTCTACCCTTATTCCCCTTATAAGCTATTCCACCTGTAAATCATGTTAAATGGACGCATAGCTAAACTCATTATCCTATGCAGATAATGCATAATTGAGTTTAGCTATCTTTTCACCATACGGCAACCCCATTTCGCTAACACATGAGATTTCCACCGGAAATCGCATCATGTCGGTTAGCAACGGTCAGTGGGTTATCCTCAGAGCTGTATTGATTCATGCACACACAACCAAACCCACCCCGAGATCCTTGCACATTGTGTTTCTGTTCTCTCATTCTCCCATGTTCGTCGACCATCGAATTAACCGATGTATTCACCACACATCGACGGGCGTGGCAATGAGAGAGCACAAGTATGATCTCTATTGGTTGTCCTGTGTGCAAATATTAAATTACCTATCTTCATCCCCAATTGAAGTCAGTCGTTATTCAACTACCGAGGCGTGTGCACGGTGGTGCACACGCTCGAGCCACAAGTTTTGGAGAAAATTTGATTAACAATTAAAACATTATTTACGAATGGAGACGCACCGTGAAATCAATCCTGAGTTAATACTTAATAATCAAGAACTTCGTAGTGCACTAGCTAAATAGAAACGCGAAATTTGCTATTTAAATTCGTTACTTATAGAGCAACGAGAAAAATATTCTCGGCTGAAGAATCGTATTGTTGCTGAACTAGAAAAAAATTACAAATATATAATTAGAGATGTATTTCAAGAAGAGTTTACAGGAGACAATTCTCCACCCCAAACTGATGTGTGTGGCACAAAGTTAAAACAAATAAAAGAAACATTAATAACAAAACTACACAGCAGTGAATTTCATTTCTTATCTTTCCTTTCGGCGCTTCCTTTTGGTGACAATATTCCGGATGGGGATACGAGTGAACCGCGTGACATACGTTGGCACAACAACACGTACCCCACAATGGGCCGAGAAATAAAACGCGCTCAGTAATTTGTAACACAGTAAAATGGCTTTTATTATGTCGGTCCTATACGGGGTCACTTTTGCTTGCTTAATACACTAAAACATCTTTGTTTGCATGGGGTGCAATAACCAGTAGGTGGTCATCATCATCATCGGCACTACAACCGGGAACCGGTCTTCCATTGTGATCCAATGTGCAAACTGGTTCGTGCTCATCCCACCAAGTATCATATTCAGGGGTGCCTTTCTTTGTTTTCATAAGGTTGCAGCCTTGGCAATAACGCGATTTCACAGTAAGATCGAGAACTTTGTTTGTTTTGTTGCCGATCAATGTCATAACGCCATAATTAGCAGTATGACCCCTTTTGCTCCAACCACCATCTCCAGAAGCAGTAAATTTTTTATCTTCACTTTCATCAGTTTTCTTTGCTAGCATTTTTTATCACGGAAGAAAAAACGACGATACAAACGGTGTGTGCATTATCGAGAGCAGCGTAGTAGATGTGTTTCGTAAATTCGCCAATATCCATCAGTGAAGTGAAACAATGTAATCCATTTAACCCGACAGCCAAGATGCGCATTACGAATACTATTCTACGATAAATTTCGTAAGCTTTGTTGGCGATTCGTGGACAGGACTCGATGACCCTCTCACCACAATTGCATTCGACGATCAGTTTGAAACCTAGGCCTTTCTCGGAATTTTTTTGAAAAGTTTATCACCGTTTTTACACTTTATAATTTTTGAAAGTTCGGAAAAAACTGAAAAAAAAAATTTAACATCACGTATGCTGCCGTCACTGTGACCGTTGGAGCGAAGTAGGGCGATGTAGCCAATTTTTGTGCCGATGTAGTCGCATACTCCGTTTCCAGTTCATGTACAGTTCCCATAAATCCTTTTCGTTTTTTATATCGACTCCCTGGACGCACCCCTGACTTACGCGAACCTTTAACGTTTTTAAACATTATGTTAGAAAAATTTACCGTTGAAAAACGTATGAAACGGATGCCTAAACGCGAGCACTGCACGCTCTGAGACCACGTTTACACTAAATACTTTTTCCTCCTCATGAAAAAGAAACAAAGAAACATCAAAAATACCTACCCCGCGACGTCACCGGTAGGAACATCTTCCATAGTCACCAAACAAGAAAAAACCACCAGCACCGTGCAACGGGCAAGTTAGTTTCATATATATGAAACTAACTAAAACTCATGCAATCGCAAGTCACCCGCAGTACGCCCGAATGTAAAAACAACATACACGGGAGCGACTAGCCATTACCGCTTATGAACATGTTGTTCAGTTGCACAAGATTGCGACATATTCAAAGAAGTGGCAGTTGGCCTAAGAAACAGCGAAGCAAATTAATGCCCATAAATGGATAGTCTGCATCTTTCTAAATACACGGTAGTTGCCACCTATGATACGAATTTGTATCCGCGGGAGACCCGACCCTTTAATGACCTATAACTTTGGAACCGCCTAAGATTTCGTTTCCAAATTTTAACATATTATTTTTGAAGTATAAAACTATCGATTAAGCAAAAAAAATGATTTTTGAACCGAACAAACCGGAATGTCCCCTTAATATATGACAAACACGTTCTTCGGACATTTTCATACCCTCTGCTATCTCTCTCACTTTAATTCGGCGGTCGTCTAACACCATTTGGTAAACTTTAGCGATGTTATCGTCAGTTGTTGCAGTTTTTGGACGCCCCGAACGTTCATCGCGTCTCAAGCTCTCACGGCAACGTTTAAATTCAGCTGCCAAAAATTTCACTGTGGTAAATGATGATGCAGACTCCTCATATACAGAATCCTACTCCTCTTTGATTTATGTAGGCGTATTGCCTTTCAAAAACAAAAATTTAATGACCTCTCGATACCCAATTTTGTCCATTTTCACAAAAACCTTCACATCGACTCACTCAAACGACTGTCAAATAAAAACTACGCATCCAAAATATCTGAAATTTTGGTGGGTTACTGTCAAAAGATGCACAACCATATTTATTGGCGACTGCTGCTATATTCACGTTGAGGTCGGAAACTTTTCAGCCCATCTACGTATTAATGAGGGAGAAACTGAGTACATGGTGGCAACTTCTGCGAAGAAAAGACCTAACTTTGCCCAAACAATCAGGGTAGCGGAGCACGCATTTGAAGTAGTGCAATCCTTTAACTACTTTGGGTGAATAAAATCATTATCATCATCATCATCATCATCGGCACTACAGCCGGGATCCAGTCTTGGCCTTATTTAGCAAGGCTCTCCATCGGTCTCCGGTCCATATCTGAGGCTTGTTAAACTGTCCATAATAATTTGTTTTTCCGGGCAAGGTTATTAGCCTTGTGGCAAAGGGTCAGTAGTATCAGTCGATAACACTATGGAAGAAGAAATACGCGAACGGCTGATCAAGTCCAACAAAGCCTATTACGGTATATCAAGGCTCTTTAAATCGCGAAATTTATCCAGAACATCTAAGCTACTACGGTACAAGACCATGGTCTTACCAGTACTCATGTATGGATCCGAGACCTGGGTTCTCAATAAAAGGCACTCTGCACTCTTAGCCGCGTTCGAGAGGAAGGTCTTAAGGAGAATTGTTGGCCACATATGTGAGGGAGGACGATTCTGGAGACGCTACAACCATGAGTTGTACACAAGCTACCTTGAAGCTAACGTTGTAAGAAAAGTCAAGCTCGGTAGACTCCGGTGGGCGGGACACCTAGCTTGAATGAGCAAGGGGAGCCTGCCCGGAAAGTCCTTTGTGGCAGGATGTATGGAAGGAGACAACGCGGCAGACATTGTCTGCGATGGAGAGATGGCGTAGACCAGGACGTCCAGAGCCTGGGTGTTCCAAATTGCATGACACCGGCTTGAAATCGGGACCGGTGGAGAGATTTACTAAATAAGGACAAGACCGGATCCCGATTGTAGTGCCGATGACGATGACGATAATGATATCATCTTCTTCACTATATACGAAAACAACATCGACCTAGAACATAGAAGGCACTACAGGGACCAGTAAGTTAGATCATAATTTAAATAAGCTAGAATTTAAATCTTTTTGGTCTAGCAAGTAAGATACATATAAGAAAAAGAACAAAACAAAAATGTATGTAAAAGGAAAAATGAAAAACATTAAAGTTACGCCCTATTATGTTGGAGTTTTTCTCTTGAAATTTGAAACCAGTGTAAGTATAAGGAGAAAGGCGGCAGAGAATATTGGCGCATCCACGATCATAGATTTCTAAGATTCAATCGACTTTGATTTGATTGACCGTTCGGTTGATTGATTTATTGATGCTAATTTTCTAGAGTTAAAACCACAATCTTTTTATCAGTTTCGTTGGCGAAAGCCTGCTTTTCGAAAATGTTAGTGCTTCATTCCTTTTTAATTGTCTGTTTAGATTTTACACAAACCAAACCATTAATCCGCACATTTCTCTTCTTTTCAGATGATGCAAAACATAAAAAATGAAGGGCACGAAGTCGAATTAAATGGTTTTTAGCAAAACGATAATATTAAAGTAATATCCTTATAAATTGCGACAAGCCGCTTAGAGAGCGTCTTCCCGAACGTTGTTGTATCCCCAATCTAACAACAGATACTCAGCATAACGTGTACTGCAGGGACCTCATGTTGCTAAAAATCGACATTATACCCTCTTAGAACGTTATCATCATCAAGCACTGTGAAAAAGACCGCACAAATAATCTGTGGAACACACCCTCCGATATTGCGAGAAAATATCATCGTCCGGCATTATCTTCGTCATAATTTGTAACTTCCACCGTTAAGCACGCAATCTCACCACCGGCAAAATGAAGGGATTACAAACGTTCAAAGAGAAGGCGTCCGGAGTATTCGGAGGGTAAGTCACTGCATCAGCTCATAACCATATTCGTGAATGAAAATTTAATTTAACGGCCGACTGACTAAATAACTGAAGCACATCCTCTCACTCTAGTCAAAACCGTGATTTATCGACTTGAATTCTCAATACTAAATTAAAACACCATCTAACTGGATCTTATTAACAATAACTTTTTAAACTAAGTATGAAGAAAAAATATCAGAAGTTACAGGGTACGATATTTGGAACGTTCCGGTGTTGACCTCGATTAGATTTGGTCCTGTAACAATGCCACACTTTTATGAACATCCTCTTTAATGAGCCAGCCCTTAAGCAAGCATTTTTTTCCTTCTCCCCTTATTTACACTGAAGGCCTTGATAATTGAGGACAAAGTGGAGAAATATACTCAATGGCGATGCGTCTGCCAAGTAATTCTCGGTTTCAAGAATTTATTCCTTCTGGGAGATTCACTGCACGTCCAGAATACGTGCCAATAAAGTGATAGGCAAACGATGATGTGGAGACAACCGTTTGCAGCTTTAACTCGTTAGACGCACTTAATGTGATAGCCGGTCGGGTTTGCCCACATTCAGTAGAGTTGCATTAAGGAATTTTTCTTATTTCTCGGCGCTCACGATGAGGTAAGTTTTGTGTCATCATCGTTGTCAACGTCGCCATGCGTCCATGCCCCCTCTAGTTGTCTGGCAGTGTCATAAAATTGATTGAATAATTCGGTAGATCAGCCGAAACCCCAGTTACCGAAAGGAGCGTTAACAGCAACGACAGTAGCTGTGAGTAGATATTAAACTCGTACTAAACGCGCCGACATCATCCCGGCAGACTGTTAATTAGCTGCCACTTACTAGTACTCAAATTTCTTAACGAGAAGCATCGCTTCCCCCTTTGCAAATAAGAGCTCTTAAAGTCGCGTGCAGCTGCTCAACCGCCACCAAACCCTCACATCTACATCACATGGGCGTAAAATGAAATTTAATTGTCTTCACGAGAGATTCCACTCAACCGGAAAATGTCCTATTGTTGAAATTTTGCTATTCATCAATTTCCAACTCAAAATGAAGCAAGAAAACGTTTAGGCGGCGCATTAGTATCTAGAGTCGAATTATTACATAACATATCCAAACGTATGCAATTCTTTCAACTTCACTATATTAATTAATTGCAAAAAGTGTAGAGGTCACATTTTAAATCATATATCCATTTAAAGCTCATAAAAGGGTTTTTGAAGTACCTTTAATTGTCAGCGGAGGAAGACGGATATGAAAAGAAAGTACGAGTATCGAAGTGTATCGGTCTTGAAAGCGTGGGTATTAAAATGACCCCGAAACACATATCAGCGGAACGTTCCACATTCGTGTGTTTCGGGTAAAGAACAGTTATTTGTTGTTATCCTTCATCTGAAGTTAACTTTTTACATGAACTGTTGCTACTCTCTAATTAGCTACTCTAATTAGCTAATCTAATATGACGAGGAAACGTTTGGAGAGATGGAATGTATTTCGTTGAGCAACGACTGTGGTATTGCTTTTTTTTACACTAACACGCACACAAAAGGGGATTTTGAAGTACCCTTAAATGTCATAGAACACTGCGAGCAGAAGGATAGGAAGTGGATAAGGAAAGGAGGTATCGATCAGTCTTAAATGCCTGTACATTACAACGACGAGGAAACATATGATCAGGTAGAGCATTCCACATTCGTGTAGTTCGGCTAAAGAATGACTCTATGTTTATTTGTTCGCCTGAAGTTGATTTCCAAAGTAAACTTATGCCCAGTTCAGCTGAACAACGACCGCGAGAATACCTATAGAAAAGAGATATGCATGATACGTTGCGCCTATGTTCTAACGTCGAAATTGATCGACTTACAGCTGGGTCCCCTATAAGTTTCCCTGCTCGTTATTGCATGGTATCGAGCATGTCTATCGCCGTTTTAGATCCGCCTGACCAAATATGGGACTTGAACTTGAACTTGAACTCCATTTTGGAACGAATGTATACCTTCTAAATAGTAACCAGATTGGATGAAGTGAAGTATTTTTTACATCTCTTAAGGAACGCCATTTGGCTGAACTTTTCGGAGCTTCAAATATGTGGTCGTTCCAATTAAAAGTAGAATTAAATCTAATACCGACGATTGATAGTACTTTGGCGTTTTCGATGCAAGTGCTGTTCATCGACAATTTATTTACTTTGGGGTTCCCCTTTGACGACAAGAGGCAAAACTGAGTTTTTGAGACATTGAATTGTAATCGGTTAGATAATCCCCATTGATGTATCTTGTTGAAGTCTTTATTCAATTTATCAAGCATAACCTGCTGATTGCTAAAAACATTCCAAGAGTTTAGTGGGGAATGTTCGTATGAGTATGAGAAATTCAGAGTGTTATCATCAGCAAACGAGTGATTTGGTTTGTGGGTAATGCGGTGTATCATTTATAAAGATCAGGAAGAGAGTGGGTGTGAGGACTGAGTCCTGGGGAACGCCCACATTAATTTGATAGAAGAAAGATTTAACGCCATCACAAACCACTTGGATTAAATGATCACAAAGATAATTTCATATCCATCGGATCAAGGAATTGTCCACTCCAAAAGAATGTAATTTCGACAAAAGGGCTGGATGTCAAACTCCGTCGAACGCTTTTAAAATAACCAATACGACAATGTATGGAATGGCTCTACTTTTGGTAAGATTCACCATTAGATCTCCTGCAGATCTGTCCCTACGAAACCCATATTGGTGGTTATTGGGGAGGTCATCTGATTCCAGACATTTCAAAAGTTGACGGTTAATAAATATTTCCATTACTTTCGACAAAATTGGTCGTTGCAAGTACCAGGTTTCCGCGTAAAGATATCTACAAAGCCACCTGGGTATCACCAGATGGAGCCACTCGCAACCAAATTGACCACGTGTTGATAGATCGCTGCTACTCCTCGACCCTGATGACGGTACGAACATACCGAGGTGCCAACGTCGACTCGGATCACTATCTTGTTGGTACAGTTTTCCGACCGCGGATTGCCTGTGGGGAGGAGAAGTATTGTGCCTGGCATGGGCACTACGTTCAATCCTATCCCCATCCGACTGTCCCTAAAGTGCCGACACGTATCGTTCGCAAGGAAGGCAACACAAAACAAAACTTCTCAACACAGGAAACATTTTAAATGAAACACACGAATTAATTGCTGATTACATCTTTTACTTTTATTGTTTCTTAACACACGGTAGTTTTGACTTAATCACAAACAGTTTTCAATTCGGCGTTGTGGTTGCTGTAATATGTTCACTTAATGTTAAAATATTTGTATTTGGTTTAAACTAGGCCCAACGTTCCCGGAATACGTAGTAAAGCGAATAAAAGGATACATCCTGCAGGGGTGCAGAAAACAAAACTCTGTGCGGTCACTGACGGATGAATGGAGGATCGACCAGCTCGGTCAGTGTGTGGAATAAGACGCACTGATATCCTCTCCAATAAGGATATCGTTTTTACCTACCACCAGAGAAACGTAAAGTCTCTCTTGGTGGTATAGGAAACCAGATCTTGTAATAAAGGTCATGGTGGTATGTGTGCGATCGTTCAGATCTGTGTGGTTTACACGTACTCGAGGGCAATGGGAAAACGAAGCAGACAGGTAGTAAAAACAAGGGGATCGAAAAGATCGTCGTCTATGGAGTGTATCGCGTCTAAGTAAATAGACGACGATACAGCGAAGAAATGTGGCAAAAGAAAAGATGGGACGAGGGTATCATAAAAGTCTTTGCGGGATGATGCCCTTGTGTAAATATACGAATAACCCTTCGAAAGAGGTGCTAATGTATTTCAATACTTTATACAATGAGAATTGTATATCGTATCTTAGGTGGGTGGCCAAAACGAATCCCTTGCTTACATTTGTATATGCCGGGTAATTAGTTGCGGCAGGGAAAGAAATTCAAGATTGTTTGTCTATTGAACAACGAATCGCTGGTCGGCTTGCTGCAGCTGTAAAAACAACCCGTCCGTCGTTGCATTTCAATTGATAACAATGGGTGCCGAATGTTGTATATTTATGGTGCATATGCGCATTGAGGAACTATTTTTAGGAATGTTATCTAGCACGTTGAAAGCATCAAATGTCCTTCCAAAAGGAAATGTCTCAGGTATGGGAAATTTAAATCTGGCTGGGATTCTTGGATAGGTAGAAAGAAATTTTTACAGGAAATTATATTCGAAGTGATGCATGAAGGTAAGTTTTCTTTCACAGGGACTTTTTGGATTATAGATTTGATCTATATAATGCGTGAAGCATTTAAGATGCTAATGCGATTGCATTAGTGTAAGCTTATGCAGACTGGGTTGTATGGATCGGGGTTTTTCAGGAAGGTGAACCGTGGGATTTGGCGGAGCCGCCACATGCCTTACGGAGACGTATTGCATTCGCGGGTGAGGTTCGAATCAACATGAGAATACCAGTAACACCTTTGTCTTGGTCTTGCGTTAAGACTCGCCTTCGAAGAGCTCGACGGAGGGAGAGTAAGTCTTAAGGCCAGAATGCCGGTCGTAGAAGAGAAATGGACACGTCTTAAGAATATAGTCATTAGTACTGCCAACTCCATCTTAGGCTGTAGTCGTAGAGATCGGAGCGACTGGTTTGATGATGAGTGCAAGCTAGCGACTGAACGTAAGAATGCTGCATACCGGGCAAAGCATCAGTCTCATAGCACGCGGGTACGCGAGGAGAAATACAAACAGCTCAAAAGATCTAAAAAAAGGCTTCATAGACAAAATAAAAGTGCCTGGGAAAAAAACCTTGTCTGTGAAATAGAGAAAAGTAGAGAGCGAGGTCCGCACCAGGCGCGGAGGTTCTAGTAAATAATCCGCAGTTTGACGCGGTACACACCACGCTGCATTTACTGCAAGGATAAATAGGGTAATCTGATCACCGACCCTGAAAGCATTCTGGAGCGATGGGAAGTGGCTTCAATGAATTGCTAAATGGTCAGCTCACAGAAGAATGGGAGGCTCACCCAATGCAAAATCAAGACCAAATGTTGCCATCACCAAGCATTGAGGAAATAGTAAAACCCATAAGACAGCTGAAATGAAATAAACCCTCCGGACCTGATGGCATACCAATTGAGCTGATCAAACAAGGAGGGACAGCATCACATCACGCAATTCATGACATCGTGGTGCACGTATGGGAGTAAGAGGAGATGCCGGAAGATTGGCGCCGCGGTATAATTTGCCCCATACATAAGAAGGGAGATATCACAGTGTGCAGCAATTATAGGGGTATAACATTGCTGAGTACCGCCTAAAAGATACTCTCAACTATCCTACAAGATCGGATAACCACATACGCTAAATCCATCATTGGTCAATATCAGTGTGGCTTCATCCCAGGCAAATCAGCGATTGATCTGATATTCACCTTTAGGCAGTCGATGGAGAAATGTCTGGAATTTGAGATTCCATTATATCATCTATTTATAGACTTTAAGGCAGCCTACGACAGCATAGCCAGGGTAGAACTATATAATGCCATGAGAGTTCGGCATCCCAAACAAATTGATACGACTTCGTAACTACTCAAGTAAAAATAGCGGTATTGCTGTCCAAACCAATAAACATCTTTAATGGACACCGAGAAAGCAATCCGTCTCTCCCTATTCCTCAGCATGGTTGCCTGTGAGGGCGTTACACTTGATATAGCGATTTTCCAACATTTAATGCCCTTTCTGTAATATGTAAGATCCAAGCCTTCGAAATTCGTCGCGGTTTCCGCGATGACATCTTCATTCGATCTGAATATCTTTCCCTGGAGCCACCGCTTATGGGGGTATCCTGTTGTAGAAGGCGAAAAAAAACCGATTTTGTCTATTTATTTAGAAAAAATTATTCAATATATATTTTTGCAAATTTGAACATTTATTGTGCATACATAGACGTGTTTAAATTATTTTTTTCATTAAATTTTATCCATAAACAAGCAAATTATAAGTAAAAGACATCAGCGCAAAAAAAAAAAACTTGTTTAGAGGTGTTCAGTGTAGAGCCTTGTTGGATGATACGTAAAAAAATTGTTTTGTTTAGTTTATGAGCGTAGTCAATTGATGAGTATTTAAGGTATTTTAAAAAAAAAATGTATAAAAAACGTAATTGAAAAAAAGCGATTTATTTTGCGAAAATTGTCAACCTTATTTTTGTTTATAACTTTTTATAAACAAAATGTTAACTTCTAAAAATATATTCATCAAGTGACAAATTAACTAACCTTTAATTAAAAAAAATGTATCATATGAATTCATCTGTAAAGCCATGAGTGATCTTGCACACACGTTTCAAAAACATAGTTTTGAGAAAAATGCATTTAGGGTTTCCGAACACTATACAGTGTGTTGGGGCATGCGTACTTTCCGAGTTCACTTTGACCCGCTAAAATACGAATCCATACTCGGGGTCTTCTAGAGCATATTCTGCAATGGTATACTATCGATTAAGATTTTAAAAAATCGGCTTTTTGAAAGCGCTACACCAGTGTACCCCCTCAAGGTTTGGAAACAGATAATAGTCGCCGGGGGCAAAGTCTGGAGAATACGGTGAGTGAACAATCAGTTCAAATCGTAATTCATCCAATTTGTCCATCGCTTTCAAGGACATGTGGTCCAATTTGGCCATTGCTTTCAAGGACGGTGCGTTATCCTGATGGTACAGCATTTTTTTCTTCGCCATATGGGGCCGTTCCCTCTTTATTTCGTAGTTCAGTTTGGCCAATAACACTTCATAATACTATCCTGTGACAGTTCTACCCTTTTACAGGTAATCGGCAAACAAATTATTCCATGCACATCCCAAAAAAAAACCGGGGCCATAACCTTCCCGACCGAGCGTTGGTCATTTGGCCGTTTTGGTCGTGGCTTACCAGCCACCCTGCAATCTACCTGTTGGACCCAGACATATGGTAATGGACTCACGTTTGATCCATCGCCACATAACGTCGAAAAAGTCAGCTCGTTTACGCTGCAACATTGCCAAACAGGTCGCTGAATCATCAACGCGCTGATGTTTTTGGTTAACGGTCGGCAATTGCGGCGCCCATCGCGCCAATAGCGATTTCATCTCCAAAAGATCATGCAAGATATATCCGGCCTCTTATTTTGAGATGCCCACGACCTCAGATAACTCGCGCAATCTCACTTTACGATCACTCAAGACGATTTGATGCACCTGCTTCACGATTTGCGGATCGCCACCTCAACGGCTGAGATGGTAATGAGGTTGTGTCTTACGTTTGATTGTGCAAACTTAGGTTCAAATGACTCGTGTTATTGTGCAATTATTGAGTGGTAGGTAGGGTCCCAAAACCTCTGAAAAGTTTCCGACCTAACAAAGATACGACATTTTTTCTTAAAATTTATTTTTATTTTTCTACATACAGGTAGTCCCCGACTTACGACCGTTCGACTTACGACTATTCGCACTTACGACCATTTTTTTTCCAATTTTTTTCATAGAAAATATTTAAAGAAGACAAATATGTAGTTGCGGGGAATCCGTAAAATATATGAGAAGAATTTAAAAAGAAACAAAGTAAAAAAATTCGATTTACATACATACTTCAGTACAAATAATACATTACATTAGCTAAGCCGGAATTATTTTTATATGAAATTCGACTTGCGACTTAATCGACTTACGACCGATGACCAGGAACCTATCTCGGCCGTAAGTCGGGGAATACCTGTAGTCTCCTTGTAACTCTACGCACTTCTCCCAGCGATGCTTCAATCACTCTAACCCGTCCAAATAGTACTCGGTGGTTTTTTCTGCAAAATAACTGTTCACGAAGGTGATTACCTCCTCATTTGACGAAAATCCCTGTCCTTCAAGCGCAATTTTTAGATTAGAGAACAAAAAGAAGGCGCTTGGGGCTAGATCTGGTGAGTAAAGCGGATGGTCAAGTAGTTCAAACCGTAATTCGTGGATTTTCGCCATGGAAACCGCTGAGGTGTGAGACCGCGCGTTGTCTTGGTGAAACAGGATTTTGTTTTTCTGCAAATGTGGGTATTTTTCCGCAATTTCTGCCAAGTTTAGTTGGTCAAGTAATGATGCGTAGTATGCTCCTGTAATGGTTTTTCCTTTTTGAAGATAATCGATCAAGATAACTCCAGACTATCCCAAAAAACAGTCGCCAACACTTTCCTAGCGGAAAAAAAACATTTTTTGCTTTTTTGAGCCGATTCCCCTGTTTTGACTCTATGTCTCGAGGCTTGTTAAATTTTCCATAATGATTTGTTTTTTCGGGCAAGGTCATTAGTCTTGCGCCAGAGGCTCGCCAAATATCGGCCGATTGCCCTATACAGATGCGAAACATGGGCTCTCGTAAAACGGGAAGAAAACGAAAATTCCGCATATTCGAGAATAAAGTTTTAAGGAGTATCTTTGGAGGTAAATATGACGAGGGGACAGGACAATGGAGGAAACTCTACAACCACAAACTGAAAGAGCTATACCGCAAACCTACAATAGTGAGGGTAATCAGGTCGCAAAGATTAAGATGGGTCGGACATGTGGCGCGAATGGGCAACGATAGGACCGTGCGTATAATTCTTGGTGGAAGACCAACGGGAAAGAGACCGGCAGAACGGTCGCGACGGAGTTGGGAGGACAATGTTAGCTTTCACCTTGAGGAAATGGGGTCCGATGGTCAAACGCGGAAGGAGAGTGTACAGGACAGGGAATGATGGCGGAGTCGAGTCGGCGAGGTCATGAACTTCTGGGTTCCTACACGCCAATAAATAGTAGAATAGTACTTAAATGTCGGAGCACAGTGCGAGCGGAAGGAGAGGAACTGGATAACGAAATTAGGTATCGATGTACAATGTATCGATGCTGATTGCGTTGGCTGGTCGACCTGTTGCAAAGAGTAGTAATCTAAGACCTCTTTAACCTCAGGTGGTGCCTACGGCGGTGGTTGTGGCGGAGTAAGTGTATATTCACCAATAAAGTGGCATTGTCAGAGAGCGTTTTGTTGCAAGTTGCTACTTCGAATGGATTTTGTGCTTTTGTTACCATAAATGGATAATGAAAAACTGGCTCTAATGATTGGAAGTCTATCAATGGTTAGAGTGAATATGATTAAATTTCACCCATTAGTTTTTCTCTAACATCATACTCAACCTTGATAATTAAGATCACCTTCGAAGTCGGAGGGGCCATATTTAATATCTACCGTGTTGTCATCTATTATAAATATTTTGTTTGCAAAGTTATCTTCCAATAGCCAAGGCTCTATCGATTTAGCAAACGACAGGAAATCGCCGCTGAGCGGCGACGACGGTTCCATTTTTCCTTTGCAAACCAGATCGCCCGACAATGTTAACGACTCCATTGTCAAGTACTTCCTGCTCATGTGACGTTTCAAACATTATAGATGATATTAACAGCGAACTAGCTATTAGGGGTACAACTTTGCTTCCGCCGTTTTTTCCGAAATTCGAGGCTTTATTGTAAAAAATCGCCGTTCTTGAAGCGTTGAAACCGCTCTCGGCACGTTCTTTCACTAATAGCGGCCTCACCATAAGTATTTGAGAGCATTCGATGAGCCTCGGCCGCAGATTCCTTCATATTAAAGCAGACAATTAAAACCTCCCGCAAATGACGAGAATTTGGCTCGTAAGCTGACATGTTTAATCGAGAATAACTTTATGATGCAGACACAAATCGACTAATATTTCGATGGCGTTATATTTACAAATACCTAAGCTTATTGTATGACATCTATGATCTACGAGGGTTGCCTCTTATGTTTCGGGATTTGGCAACCCTAGTGTTGCAATCCGGCAATTGACAGCTCTGTCGTAAAGTTGGACATTTTTGAGGTTATACGCACTCAGAACGTTTTGACATACGAGCGCTATTTGTGTTGTTTACAGTAACTTAAAAGATTCATCTCGGCCCAAAAATGGAATTAAATCGTCAACATTTTCGTGCGATTATTTTTTACAACTTTCGGCGTGGATTAACTCAGCAACAGTGCATGGATGAACTTAATTCAATTTTTGGCGATGAAGCTCCACCAAGGACCAGTGTTTATCGATGGTATGGTGAATTCAATCGTGGTCGTAGTTCACTCCAAGATGAATTTCGTGAAGGTCGTCCAAAATCAGTTGTTGTTCCGAAAACCATTGCTGCTGTGCGCGAGCTGATATTGGAAGATCGTCATGTGAGCTATCGTCAGATTGAGACAACCTTAGGCGTTAGTGGGACCAGCATACATTCAATATTGCATAAACATTTGACTGTCAAAAATATTTGTTCGCGTTGGATCCCACACAATTTGTCAATCGCCCAAAAAAAGGCTCGTGTCAATTGGTCGAAAGAAATGCTCAAAAGATACGGTCGCGGTGCTTCGAAACACGTCTATGACATCGTGACAGGTGATGAATCGTGGATTTACGCGTATGAGCCCGAAAGTAAACAGCAGTCGACTGTCTGGGTGTTTCAAGATGAGCCAAATCCAACAAAAGTTGTTCGCGCACGAAGCACTTCCAAGCAAATGGTCGCCTGTTTTTTCGGAAAAACTGGACATGTCGCAACCGTACCACTAGAACAACGCAGAACAGTCAATTCTGAGTGGTACACAACTATTTGTTTGCCAAGAAGAAATCAGGAAAACCAGCCGCCGAAGACGGATCACTCTTCACCACGAAAATGCGGGCTCTCACGCATCGGCTGCGACAACTGCATTTTTGAGCACCCAAAACATCGATTTGATGGGTCATCCGCCGTATAGTCCTGACTTGGCACCGAATGACTTCTTTTTATTCCCGTACGTAAAAAACAAACTGAGAGGTCAACGTTTTTCGACACCTGAAGAAGCGGTTGCTGCATTCAGAATGCATGTGTTGGAGATACCTCAATCAGAGTGGCAAAAGTGCTTCGACAATTGGTTCAAATGCATGCAAAAGTGTATAGATCTTCATGGGGAATATTTTGAAAAACAATAAAGTGATTTTCGATGATCAATATTTGTTTTTGTTCTCTAATCCCGAAATATAAAAGGCAACCCTCGTATTTATTTCAACTACCACTTACCACTATAGCCATCTATTGCAAAACGGCGGAGGCAAAGTTGTACACTTAATATATAATCTAAGTCGTATCCTGATGATAACTTTGTTAGTTGGTGTTGGGGAGCCACGGCGACTAAGTTTTAATTAACATTTTTTAATATTAAGTTTTTAATTAACGCTTGTTATGCGAGTTAACGTATTCCAACGATAAGACACAATCACATTCTAACAGAAGATAAGAAAGAACGCCAAACCTTTTATCAATAACTAACGATAAGAATATAGTGTAAATAGGAGGCCATAGCATAGCCTCAACGCTGTACGTTTTACGGTGTATTTTGTACACCCACGTAGGAGAAGCATAAGAAACACAGTCAAATGTAATTACTCCACTTAGTGTAAGAGATTCCTAAAACTAAAGACAAAACTCGCGACACTGAAACGCGTTTATATTTATTGAATTTGTAAGCATTGGAAGTAATAACTCGCGCAAAACCGCAAAAGATATTTTTATTATATATTTAAAAGTAAAATTGTATATTACAATCGCCATAGTTCCCCCAACCATGTTATTAAGTACCTAACGATGTAGTATAGCTAATATTTAGTTGTTGTGGTGATATATAGCTGTTATGATCCATACTTACTTACCACTGCAATTCCCTACTACTACACCTTTCCTTGCATCTCTTCGCATACAATTCCTGTAAGAGTTCTTTCTTACCTTATCATAAATTCCCTGTAATAATATTCATCGGTTCGCATATCATACGACTGCATATCAGCAAATCTTACCCTTGAGTTGGCTAATCCCAGTCTCAATATGTGTACATAAAAACTATCTATGCACTTCGGCTGTCGACCCTTTTAGCCAGCGATACATAGTCCAACACCAACTGCATGTAATTAACACCATCCACGTTGAGACTATTTCACTAACTAGCACCATGAGTAAACAAAAGACCGCTGTCCTTCATCAGGCATTCTGGCGATACGCAAACAATTCAATCATTCTAGTATCCCAAATGCACCTACCATCTAATGAGTTGCAACTTATTTACTCAGTTGAACTCTCAGGTCATAAATTCATTTTATCCTACATAGTTGTGGATTCATTTCCCAGTAACCTTCTCACATAAACAAAGATCTCCACGATCCCCTTTTCCTTTCTTTGTTTCAGGTTCATTCCCATGGCCTTGTGTATGAAAAAAACCAATTTGATCTTCACGCACACATACACATACATTGCTAAGTCTTTCTTCCTTGTTTTCACCACGAGGGAAACATTTTCTCTCTCGGGAAAACTCACCCCAAACGATTAAATATCGTCGAGTCGTTTTTCATCACACGACCGAGCCGGTCGGACGATTTTTCTCGCGCTGCCCGTAGCGATGCGAGCACGCGTTCTATTTCCAAAGTCGTGATGGTTTTCCTATCAGTGTTAAAACTTTTAATCGTTGTGTATAATATCGCGAATAAAAAATATACATCGCAAGTGAGATGAACAGTGTAAAGAGTATATCTGCTCTATCCCATCCGCTTCTTTATAATATAAGAACTTAATAAAAGATCAGTGTCAAATATTTTCTTTTACATTGTGAGCAGTTGTGAAAGTAGATTATAAAAAATAAAAAAGAACCTTTGTTACAACATTAAGCAGTGTGTTTCACTTGTCCGGTGTTTGGCGTTTTCTTCTCCGCTATGGCGATCGTTTTTTCGTGAACAGTTTTCTGACAGTGTTTGGCGGAACATTGTCGAAACGTTTAGTGATAGACGAATGGGGATAGGAGTGAAACGAGTGCCCGTGTCTGGCACAATACTCCTACCCCACAAGTCCATATGAACGAATTTTGCTCAGCAATGCCCCGTGCCAGACGCGGCCAAAAACCTTGGAGATATCCAATGCGACCGCTCTTGACTCACCGTGCCGATCAATCGCAAATGTCCAGATATCGGTTATAAGGACCACCACCCACGGAATCCGTATTGACAATCATTCCGAAGTTCTTCGCACTCCAAATACTTAATTAACTCGGTATTGAAGACCTTTTCCATTATCTTAGATAACATAGACAATAATGCTATCGGCCCGTAATTTTGTGGTAGACTCTTTTTCCCCTCTTTGGGATTGGCTGGACTCGAGCGAAAGAGTCTGCAAGAACCGGCGATAGTTCTGGAGCACAGTTCTTACGCACTATTGCTGGTATTCCGTCCGGTTGGCTTCCACGTAGAATGCGCTGAAAAGTACGTGGGCTAAACCTCGCATCACATCGAAGAAAGTACCGGCGCAATCACAGGTAGTTCCAAAAGACCGCGATCGAGGGTTGATTACGTGGAAAATAAATTCGCGAAGACATTAGCTTTATGGTTTAAATTTCTGACTAACGTCCCGCTGACCGACATCAACGGAGGAAAAGAGGAGGAGGCAAGGTTATTTCTGACAGCCCTTGGCTTTGACCAGAAGGAGCGCGAACCAGTCGGGCACTCAAGGAATTTATTAGTCACCCTGTCGTCGTAGGTCTTCTTCGCGGTGACAATCGCCTGGTTGTACGAGTTTCTGATTGTAACAAAATTCGTTCTGTTAACATCGGTGGGATTGGAGCGCACCTGTTTAAAATCTCTATTTTTGCCGCTGTAATCTGCTCGCACTTTTTGTCATACCACGGACTATCAGATAAACTTTGTTTGGTGGAATGTGGAATGTAGATCTCCATCCCCAGAAGAATAATCTCTGTTACTGACTCCGTGCAAGCGTTAACCTCGGAGTCTCCGAAGCACACATCCGACCATGGAAAGGATGCGAAGAAATCTCGCAAATCGTCACAGTTAGCAGCCCCATACTTCCATACATGGCGAAGCTGTCTAGGCCGGTTATGTGCTTGAAATGCCAGTGGTTGCGCGAGAGATACGGAGCAGTGATCTGAGTTTCCCACTGGCACAGTAACCTTGACGGTATAAATACTCGGTTCGGATGCCAATAATAGATCCAAGGTGTTCGCTTAATCACCTCGGGCATCCGGCACTCGCGTTGGTTCCTCCACGAGTTGAGTCAAGTTGTGGCTAACAGCAAACATCTCCGCCAGCCTCCCAGCCTCATCAGTTCTGTTAGAATGTACCAACAGCCCAGAATTGTGCACATTAAAATCGCCAAGGACAACAATTTCAGAAGCTTAGTCGTTGATCTGTATCCAGTCGACGGTATGTGAAAGATGTTCGAAAAATGTCGCTGGCTGATCGTCATTCGGGGAGCGATAAAGACAAGAAAGAAATTTAACAGAATCCCTCAGCACGACCCTCAACCACATGATGCGGGTTCCAACGCCTCCATTCTCTGGCAAGCCAGATCGGACTACGCGAAAACGCAGACTCCGCCCTTAAAACGGAATCTCGCATGTAAGTCGTATTCTGAGAAACGAAGATATGTCGAATCAGTTGACGAATCAACTTGGGTCTCAGTTAGGGCAAGGATATCAGGTTTCGTTGTTTGCAAATATTGGTGAACGGCAGTTACATTCATATTGGTGAAACCGATGCCCCCGATGTTACAAAATGCCGTTACCAGTCGAGCGCGGGCCGAGCCTCGACATCGAGCCCGATTATGCGATAACGAATTTCTTAAAGTTTGGTTATTTATCATAATATCTGCATGATGTTCCCTGACATAGCCCTGTGGCGGTTCCGCCAAATCCCACGGTTCGCCTTCCTGAAAAAATCCCAATAACTGCTACCCAGTCTGCATAAACTTTCTCTAATGCAATTCGCATTAGCATCTTAAATGCTTCACGCATCAAATAGATCTAATTCGTATAACCCAAAAGTACCTGTAAGAGAATTCTTACCTGGATTGATTTATTTGAATTCAAAATTCCACTTAAGAATTCTGTTCCAAACGGCCTATCCCCGAAAAGAAAACCTCGGTTCACATATCACGTGACCTTCACCAGGGATCATAAATATTGCGCTGTCTATTTACCAACTTCGCCATGTGCACGATAAATGTCTTTATGTACACATTGGCTGGCGACTTTTTCTCCCAGCAATAAAATTCCCCGACTCACACAATGTGCAAACCAAAGCATATACACATTCCGCGTCCCTTGGCATCAATTGAATTCAAAGCATAAACAATGCAAATATAGAATCCGTTTCCCACAAACGGATTTCCCTCCATATATAAATGCTAGCAAGGGATTTGCTTCGTCCACCAACCCATTAGCACCGTTTTTTCCCAACGTCGATAATAGCGACGACGCAACGCGTAAACAATGACCCGCATTACCAACGGCGCATTTGGTCATTTCTCCCTTTTGTCTTTACCGCCTGTCTGCTTCGTTTACCTATTGCCATCGAGCACGAGTAAACAACAGAGATCTGAACGATCTCACACATACCACCATAATCACCATAGCGAGTGAGCTCTGCATGAGCAAACTATCGTCGAGTTGTTTCCCATCTGTTGACCATGCTGGTCACACGCGATCTCCCGCTGTCCGTAACGCTGCGGGCACGCGTTCTGTACACTTCATAGTGGTGAGTTTGTCATCTCTGAGTGCTAGTCGCGAATCAAGTTTTAGCTTTTCGCAATTACCATAAAATTAAAATTAGGAACAGTGCGTGGAGTTAGAATGTGTTAAATGTGACAGTTTCCTTGATCACTCTGAAGTGCAATCTTTTACGCCCGCGACGATACGGTTTTGTAAACTCTCTTAGGCGTAAGCAGTTGAATACACTACAGGATAAAGGAATAGTTTTTGTGTCTCACCTGTGACCAGTATCTAAAGTTTTAAAATGTATGTAATCGAGAAACTCACCGCGACTACTGTCTAACTATAATAAAACCAAGTATAATAAACTAAATCAGTGTGTTTCATTTTCTGTGCCGCAACTTCCCGTGTGTTTTATATCCTTTTCCCTGGTGATCGTCATGTTGTATTCGGTGGAACATTTATGATGGAGGAGAAAGTGAATCAGCGTCGTACGCCGGCGCTCCATACTTCCTCGCCACAGCCCCCCCGCGCGAAGATCCGCATGGGAAACTTGTTTACCTCCGGAATTCTTATTATATTCTTATTATTATTATTATATCAGAAGCTACCCTCATGCCTTCCATCTCCGTGCCAGTCCGGGCCATCAGCCACACATCCGAAACACCGTCGAAGATTTCTCTCGACGATATCGCGCGATGTACAGCATGACGGGGTGGTATCTCACCTTGGAACCGACTATCACCTAAACCAACCTTTTCGCGAACCGGTCCATCAGCCAAGCTCCGAAACATGTCCAGGGATTTCTCCCGACCATTTCACGGAGCCTAAAACTTGATAGGGCGGTATTTCACAGTTTGCTTTTATTTAAGCTTAGTTGTTTATTAGCGTATGTTTTGAGAATAGATGCCAACGAAAATCGAATTAAAAATTGTTGATAGAGAAGAAACCGTTCGAGAAGATGACAACCGAGATACAACGGTGGCACCGACAGATTCGCAAATGGACAGTAGTAAATGGTAAAGTCGCCTACCTGTTGGTCGAGTAAGCCCTCCGTGCTGCGTCCCTGATCCGAAGCTTGTGCCAGCAGCGGACGACTCTTTCCTCTGGATTCAGTAGATAAACTGCTGCACCCACCGTTGTTAAAAGAAGCAGCAACCGTTGTTCCTTCGATGAAATTTCCCAGGAGCTGTCTGCACCAGAGAGAGTAGGTTGCATCCCCAACCGAAAATGTGTAGTTGGAGCGCCAAGGTACTAGTTCTTAATGCAAAATTTCACTTGTAAACGGTGGATGTCCTTAATATTAACAACTAATATTTTATCCAACTGAAAACAATTGCCCCAATAAATTGTTCAATAATCACTGATATAATAATAAATATAATACTGGTCAACTCCTCCGATTTTACATCGCGCAAGATATCGCTGTGGTCCATGTATAATTCAAAAAATATTTTTTTTTTTGCTTGAGGAGCATGAAGTTTATTCACTTGAGATTTTTACAATAATAATACAATGTTACAATTTTCTTACGTCTATTTATACTACTTCTTAGGGTTAGCTTATCAGGGAACAAAGGAATATTAGGAGTCTAAGTCATCTTGAGTTATGTCGCATACTTCTTGTGAGCAAATATATTCTTATCTTGGGTAAGAGTAAGATACTCCTTTGTTCTTAAGTAGTGAAATATATTTCTATCAGACTCATACATGGAGTCAGGGGTTAACTCGCGCATGAACTTGTGGGGGTTCTCTATACCACATGGAGAACCAACCCACTTATAAGCTATTCCACCTGTAAATCATGTTAAACGGACGCATAGCTAAACTCATTATCCCATGCAGATGATGCATAATTGAGTTTAGCTATCTTTTCGCCATACGGCAACCCCATTTCGCTAACCCATGAGATTTCCACCGGAAATCGCACCATGTCGGTTAGCAACGGCATAGTCTGATGCAACCGCTGGGAAAATTATCAAAGCATTTAATTCAGTTCCCATGATCAGATTTCCCTATCCAATTCGGCGTCCTATTCACTTTCTCCAGACACTCCACTCGCTGGGGATCATGCTCTCTTTTCGCAGGTGAATAGAACCAGCTAAATTTTCCTCTCCTCCACAATTTTGTCTGCCTACAGGTCAATGCATGCTGAGGTCACCACATTCACCGAATTGTGTCAGTGGGTTTGTGGGGGTCGGTGGGTGCTGTGCGCCAACGTATGGCACTATTTCACTACCGCCCTACTTACGTGTTCGTCGCAATCGTCATTGGAAATTCGTGGTGCCAAGGGAAATGAAAATACCTGTTTTATTTGTAGACGTTCCTTTAAATGTGTTCTTTATTCTGCTCCCGCACAGTTCGGCTTAACTTGATACAATTAATTCACGCACTTAATCGTAAAGATCGCAACCTTGTCACTTAAATCTACTTAATTACCACCACTCGGCTATGTCATAAGATCTTGTTCTCTCCACACTCTCGATACTAGAAGCACTTAATGGATAATCCAAATGATTAGTTATTTGCTTCAGTACGTGACACTTTTCACTTTGCCAATTTCTTTTTACTACTCAAAAGCGGTTTAAACCAACGGTGAGAACCGACCCTCCGATCGCACATCTACGCAGCTTGAGGATTCAGAAAGAACGCGGGCTCCCAGTCGACTCGGGTGAAGGTAACACGCGACTGTGTGCACTCGGTGGTACTTGGATTGCGACTCTTTGTTGCGGACGCCACGGTGGATAAATTGCGACTGACTCATGGAGTTGAAAATCCATTGCGTTGTGGTAGTGGCATCGTAAACTCATTGTCACTTCCTAAGAATCTAGTGGAAGAGTTGCTATGCCTATGCATATGAGTTTAGTTCCAGCGAATCCTTGCCGTATAAGCTAAGTTGGATTCGTTGGTTGTGTATACCAGGAAATTGAAATTGCTTGGGTGCAAGAAAGGGGTATCGTTTAGATAGAAATGTTAACCGAGATAATTTCGGGGGAAATGTGCGCGGTTTGGTATACTCGCTAATGTTCCGTTGAGGATTTGAATATGCGCTTTGTTAAGGCATATAGACTTCGGAGAAATGTGTGCGGCTTGGTATACTTGCTAATGTTCCGTTGAGGATTTGATTTTTGCATGTTTGCAGGTTAGGGTTGTGGGTTGGTTCTCCGTGTGATGTAGAGAACCCCCACAGGTTACCCTCAAAGTGGCAGTGATTCATGCACACACAACCAAACCCACCTCGAGATCATAGCACATTGTTTTTCTGTTCTCTCATTCTCCCATGTTCGTCGACTATCGTTTTAACCGATGTATTCACCACACATCAGCAGAAGTATGATCTCTATTGGTTGTCCTGAGTGCAAAAAAAAATTAAATTACCCATCCTCATCCCTTTGTCAGTCAGTCGTTATTCAACTACCGCGGCGTGTGCACGCTGGTGCACTCGCTTGAGTCAGAGGTAAAAGAGAAGTGTTGTCAGACGAACGTCCCGCTAGTCAATCGAGAAAGAGAAAGGCGTTGCCTTTTTTCTTTTTAAATAGACAGTTTACAATTATATCATTTTTCAACGGAGTAACTAAAGTCTAAACTAAAAATAGATAAGTTGTAAGTGAAAATAAAGAAAAGGATATATTAACAAATAAAGAACGATAAAAACTCACTAAAACTACACCAGTGCATTTCATTCCTCTCCTTTTCTTCTGGATATTTTTGAGAAGTGTGTTCGGCGGAAGAAGTTTCGGGGATTAAAGTGAATCCGTGCCCATGTTCGGCATCCATACTTACATCCCCACAAACTCTTTTGTACTCGAGATGTTTTTAGAAATAAGATCAGCAGTCGTGGCGTGATCTTTTGTTTTCCTTATTTTTCTGTCACCGACCAGCCGTTATCAGCTGCCAAATCGCGAATGTAATAGAATAACGCGAGGCAATTTTCAATAGATAATTTACTAATCTGCAACACCGTACATTACACATTATCGAGGTTTTACTAATTATTATACAAATGTTTAACAGTATTTAGAGTTCTAAGTCGATATTATTTTTATATATCAACTTGCCGACTTTAATACACAATAATTAATAATGCGTTTTATTTATTTATTATAATTTGTTTTTGAAATTCATAGACATGCATCACATTCGATTCTCTCTTTGACCACTAACCACGAACCAAAAAACACGAGTAGTTACTACAATTTACTAGAACAGTGTTTTATGACACGACGTTGTTTTTCTCTCTTTTTCTCAATTTCAATGTTCGCTGACGAAACTTCGAATTCTTAATACAAAACTTTAAAAGTGGCGTCGTTCAGAACGGAAACAATTTTTTTTTTCGCAAATAGGGTAGTTGATAGCTAAAACAAAATTATTAACAGATTTTTGCAAAATGATTTAATCAAATGAAAAATGTTTGCGATGATTTTAAATAAAAATTTAAATGATAATAAAAATAATAATAAAAGAAGTAATAACTAGAAATTAGTAAATAATAATAACAGTACATATTGCTTTAACATTTGTACTACCAAAAACTACAATGTACTAAGGGCTGGCTAATTGTATATATATATACTTTTTGTTTTTTGGGTTAATAGTGAGACCGTTGTACTGACTTGGCCAATATGGCCTGCTTAACCCACTAACATTTTTATTTAAAAGTGAGAACTCTCAAAAGTTTTTTTGCCGTCATAACATTAAATCAACCTCTGTAAGTTGTTTTTAGTGCGTTTCCGGCCAATTTCCAATAAAGTGTTGCTCCGTGACGCACTTGAGGAGCATCCATAAGTCCATGGATGGCTGCTTCTTGTATATAGGCACTCCATAACCATCCGATTCGATTAACTCGGTATTGTGTGCGACTTATGAGAGGAATCATACAAAAAGCACAAGTGCAAGAATTCATTAAAATTCATTTCACGTTGCCGTCAATCAAGCCCCGTTCCTTTCACACTCCGATGCGCCCATTCTCACTTAAATACAAGACCAGGAATGATATGCCAGCAATGGGGTGCGCAATAGCATTAAAACTGAGCCTCTGTTGCTGATACAGTTGTAATAATGCCACTTATCATGTTACGGTACAGTGAATTTGTGAGGTGAGATTATGAATGAAATCAAAATCTAGCATTCCTGTTTCTCCCCACCCCAACAAGTTATATAGCGGCCAAGGGAAGAACTTTCTTCGAACTCAACCCCAGAAAAATCGGTTAGGGTTAGAAGAGAGAAAGGCCAACAAAACAGGAAGAGAAAAAACAAAAAGCATTCCATCAAAAAGTTAAACGGCAGAGTCCTTTCCGGATGAATTTTTCTTTTCAATTCTTGAAAGAGGAAAAGGCTCCTGATATCTACTCGAAGAGGATGTCGAATTTCCATTAACGGATTCTATTTATCAGGACAAGTTGAATCGTCTCTCAATGAACTCGGGCCACGAACCAAAGTTCAATCGACTAAAATGATATGAATGTCCTAAATGTTCTTAAGGAATTTTGCCAAGAGTGAGATGCGCGCTAAGGGTAAGTTTTTTTTCGCACATTACTCCCGAGGGGCATGTGTACTCTATAAATCCCGTGACTGAGAGTTAACAAGCGCAGGTGACGATGATACGACCTGTTGAGTCCTTATTACAAGTTCAATCCCAACAGCCAGCAAGGAAGCAGTATTCCCACGGGGGTAGTTTCGGGTTGCTGTCGTGAGGTAAAATATCAATAAAATTCAATTGGATTAAGCAATAAATAGATGTAGTCTGTGCGGAGGATATGTGTGGCTGCCTGTATTTATGCTGATTGCAGTTTCAGGACACTTTATTGCCACTTGATGATACGGACGGTGACAGATAGATGCGATTTAATCTAGATAATTGATTGCATTCTAGCTGAAAAAAGGATGCCATATATGTAGAAGATTCTTTGCGATGGATTCGCGATAAGTTTTGGTCTAAGAAAGAGTACGAACAATTTTTATGAATCAACGATGCAGAAGGAGATGGAGAACTAATGCGTACCCTAAAACCCACTAAAATTCGACACGTTGAGTTAAACAACAACACTGCATCGTTCGGTTCGAACTCGTACTTTGGAATTGTGATTTCAACCTATGAGCCGATTAAAAAGTAACTTCGTTTCAACAAATGGGATTTTGGGGTACACCCAATTTTCAAAGTACGAACGGAAGACGATGGTTAAGATAAGAATAAGAAGAGGAACTATCGATATACTTTGGCACTGCATACGGGTGAACAGGCAGATCATACCACATACGTGTGGTTCGACTATAGATCGATTGTCTGTATTTATCGGTGCATCTAAAGTTGAATTTCAACGAGATGCACACTCTCGGATTTAATGAATAACACTTAAGAAAAAAAAATGTTTTTGTGTAAAGGATGATACATTTCCTATTTCTCGACTTCTGTTGGCGGAGCGATTTCCCAGCACACAAGCACTCAGCACAACGGTCGGGTGTAGAACTACTCAAAACGGAAGCCCAACGAAAACCATTTAAGAGGGAAGAGCACGACAATCAGCTGTATGCCCATCGCGAAAAATCACTCATGAGGAAACGAGTGATTGAGAAGAAACAAAGCGAACGAAGAGACAGCTGCGGGCTATACAAAGCGAGCGCGGCGGTGAAGCAGGAGGAGGAGGAGTCGTCTCAGGAACTCCTACCCAACAGGTCTTGTCAAGAGCAGCTCCAAAGAGAATTAGCAGAAAAATAATAGCAAAATAATAGGAAACAATACTAATAAGAAAATAAACGTTAAGCGAATAATTTGGGTCGCGTTTTGAATATCTCCTTTCTAGGTCGCGTTTCCACTTTTGGTCGGTTAGGGATCCGTACTGGGCAAGACTCAAACGCCTGTTTCATCCAGAGAAGAGTCCGGATCTGGAGATACAACCCTCGAATTACAAAGCATCGTTGGCCGGCCAGTGCCGGAAAATACAGTCCGCTAAAAGCGAAAACTTTTGGGACGTCGCTGGAGAAAGCGCCGTCCGCGATTTTAGTATTTCTTTTCGTTTCAGCAACATTTTTGGTCCTTCGAGCCGGATCTCGGCGAGAAAATGAAGATGCCGATAACGAGATCAGCCAAAGCAAGGAGGACGCTGCCGTGCCCTACGGCAGGACTGTGTACTCAACCTGGAGTGGGCAGCACCGGACCAGGAGTAAGCGCCACAGGAGAAGAATCTCCCACACGACTTGGGGGAGATCACGACGCACCTGTCGGAGCGCTTGCCCAAAGGAGGGAGCCGGCACACATGAAGAAAGCAAGGGGGATCACTCCGAGCCCCGCACCCCCAGGTAGGGGACCGACCCAACGTACCAAGAGGTAACCCAGAAGACCAGCGCCACCGGGGAGGTCGAAGACTGGGATGCCCGTCCCAAATCGAAGCGCGGAGCGGAACACGAGGCACAGTCTCAAGGGGAAGCTCGGTAAAGTTGTCGAGGCGGACCGAGATCGAGGCATGTAAGGAAGTCACCAGGCGAGAGGTGGAAGTCGCCGAGCCAAAAGCGAAAGTGGCCCGAGCGAGACTGGAACTGATGGGAGGAAATTCAGAGGACGAGACTAGCCAGAGCGAGGCTACCGAAGACGAGTACCAGCAGGGGACTTGCGATCCATGGGGCAAGCGAAGGAAGACGAGAGGATCCTGCCTACGAGGACAGGTCACCGCATCGCGAAGAAGTAAGGAGCGAGATCCAGGATCTGGCCCAAGACATTGCCGGGTTATCACGAGCATCCCCCGTAGCAATTACTTCGAGAGAAATTATCGAGCTCCCCCCCTTCAACGGTGCCAGCGAGGAGTGGCTAGCTTTCAAGAGATCGCTTGAAGATACCGCCGCCAGATTTACACACGCGCAGAACTTGGCGCGTCTTCGGAGAGCTCTTCAGGGAAGAGCGCGAGAAGCTGTTAGAAGTCTCCTGTTCATTGCCGAGGACCCACAAGAGGTAATGAACGGACTGCAGACTCGCTTTGGAAGACCGAGAGCGTTGGCCTTGGCGGAGCTAACGAAGTTAAAAGGACTGCCTCGAGTCACAGAGGGCCCGAACGAGGTTGGAGTCTGTGGCGGTTCTACGAACCACACAATCCACTATTGGTCGGGATGTCGTCGTTCCACCAAGGAACACACTCACCTATAGGTAAATTACACGTGCCCACAGACACGTGTCCTCAAAAGCCCCCCACCACACCTGAAATGAAGGAAACATACATCTGGGAGGCAACTAACCCCACGTGCCCACAGACACGTGGGTCACAAGTCCGACCAATCGTCCTACGCCTGCACGGCGGTCGAAGGACACAACAAACTGGCAAACATTGCCTTACCGTTTAACGCATCGTCCTAAATTTCTGAAAATAATTCTATACATCATACAGGCGTCGCAAATTCGAAAACCTGATCGGCGTCCCTGTTAGCCCGCGTTACCTGCCAACGTGCAAATATAATCCGAGCCTTGCCACCAGCTAAGATAAGAGACTCAATTACCATTGTATATCGAAATCTCTTATAGCACTATTGTCCTAATTGCGTTGCAGGGTATTAAGCAGCTACACAATGATCCTATGGTGCTCCTTTGTTCCTTCCTCTTTTCTCAATTCCGTTTTCACATGACCTTCGCTGCATGAGAAAACAATAGATCTATTAGCACACGTGCTAAGATCAACCGTCGCGATTGACAGTCGTCAATTAGCAGTCTACTTCGAGAACAGTCGTCACAGATAACCCGAACGAGGAGGTTAGTCCGCGCTGCGAAACCCGTTAAATTAACCGAACATTACGTACTCTTTCACCAGTGCTAAAGGGCGGAATATTAAACGTGCGTGTGAAAGCCGCAAGTAACATGTGCCGCGTAAATTAATTAAGTGTGATTCGGTTTTGTATTTTTAATGTGTTAAAGGCGCGGAAATAACTTACCTGCAAATAAATATAAACAGTACTAGGGGGTTCTTCCCCGGTCCTTTTCTTTGTACCCACTGTAATTGATGCATGGAAAACAAAGGGGATGAAACAATAAAAATAAAAGGAGTGTTTCCGAAAAGTAGAACCCGTGTTTGATTTGTTACAGTGTCTGCTCCAGGTACGTTTTTCTTTTGTGAACAGTGTTCGGCGGAAGACCGCAGCCGACGATAAAAATACGCCAACTCCGTGGCCACCATCAGTGCGCTAGGCAATGAACAGAACCTGAACTCACCTGAGACGATAAAGGAACTGACCGCCAAGATGCCGTCAACCATGGGGTACAGGTGGTTCATGTACCACCACAGTCATAGAGGAGAGGACCTGCCAGAACTGAAGGTTTTCAGCGACTTCGTGAGACTGGAGGCAGACATATGTGCCGAAGTAGCATGGGAGCCGAGAGGAGGCGACCATCAACATGCATCATCCCAAGGAGGGCGCGACTCGGGAAGTAGAGCAATCAATACCGTCCGAGAGAATGGCGCACCTGCGAAAGGAAGCAAATTAGAATGTCCAGTTTGCAAAAAGCATGCCGTCTTCAGATGGTCCATGTTTGAGGGAGCCAGTATTAACGCGAAATGGGATCTGGTGAAACAGGCAAGGCTTTGCTTTAAGTGCCTTCGATGCAAACATCGAAGATCGGATTGCAGGGAACCACCGTGTGATAAGTGCGCAAGAGAACACCACGTCACTCTCCAACCAGACGAATTTTCGCCGAGGATGGCACTAAGAAGAGAAGGAAGATCACGCCATGACATCTCCCCATCGAACAACGATTGCGAGCAAACCAGAGGAAAGGTAGTTACTGCCATGTGCACCGTTAGTGGCATCAAAGCATACCTGAAGTTGATCTCTACAGGCCTAAGTGATCGACCCGGGTACTGGCTATGCTTGACGAGGGATCCACCATTTCGTTGCTGGACACGTCAATCGCCGAAAAGATCGGTGCGAAAGGCGGACAGGAAGCGCTCGTTCTGGAGACAGTCGGTAGATCGGCCATCAAGACGAACGATTCGCAAAGTATCCAAGTGCGATTAAAAGGAACCCACAGCCGAAATGGAAGATCGATCGAGGTAAGAACCATCCCTAATTTCAAACTTCCAAAGCAGGAAGTGAGGAAAGAGACGATTGGGGGATACGAGCACCTACTAGACGTCGGAGACCAGTTGGCATGCCCCCAGAAGGAGCCTAAAACACTTATCGGTCAGGACAACTGAGACCTGCAAGTTACAAGGAGGCTGAGGAAAGGGAGAAGCACCGAACCCGTTGCTTCACTTACCAGTTTGGGATGGCCAGGAACAGCCCACCAGCGAAATTCATCAACTGCGACAGAACGAAGGAAGACGATACAGAACTGTTCGATGCGCCTCGCAATAAGCAAGCAATAAGAAGTACCCCTAAACCACCAATAGAACGAGACCCAGGTAGAACCGGAGGGCGAAGGAGAAAGAAAAAATTGACAACTCCGCGAATAGCACACTCTACCGGAACATCAAATTGGCGAAACAAAGCTGAATATGTATCCTACATCATTGAGGGAGAAGCCGTTTACACCGACCCAACAACCAAGTACAAATACAAGTGGTGCGGTATCGAAGAGAAGTGGCTGCCTTGGCGAGAACATGATGGTCAACCCGAAGACAGTGCAAATCAACAGATGAGTCTTTATGAAAACGAACACTATCGCTGCTGCGGGAAAACAAATCAATGGACCACTAAAGGTCTTGAGACGAATGGTGAACGATTCGAAACTGAATATTATCGTTGGGATGTCAGCAAAAATCAGTGGATACCAAAGAATCAGATATCCGTGAATGAGGATAGGTATGGTTTTGAAATTGGTGTACGGACATACACAGACAAGGATGAAGCTACATTCTTTTGGGACAGCGAGAAGAAAGCATGGTTTCCGAAAATCGATGATGACTTTGTGACATAGTATCGAAGGAGTTATGGCCTTATTGACAACACGACACCAACGGCGGGACAGCAAACAGGGGAACGAACGAAACCACTGTTATGTGCGTTTACAATTTGAGTATATATTAAGAATATATATTTAGGTAAAGTAAATTATATTTAATATAATTTAAAGTAAGAATGGGACTTACTTTGGAGACCGTTGAGCGGTCGCTTCAGTTACTGCTTGTTGTTGTTGGTTCTTCGGCGACTGGTTGCAGGTGGTAAAAGAAAGGCTGCTACAGAGCCACCACAATGGTTCGATTTGGAATCGAACGACGAAGAATGCTTCACGTCGAACTACTTCCTGCTGCGGCGCTCTTGCCGTGCGACGGCACCCGATGACTTCGGTGACCACGCCCTTGTTGGTAGGGCGAGCTGCACAACGGCGCAGTGGCTGACGGGCCATCTTCCGGAGAAGAAGGGTAGAGGAATACCTGCCAACCCTGATGGCAAGAGGGATCTATGAACGAGATACCAATGACCCGCAAGTTGGAGATGTAGTCCTGGTGGTGGATCCTTCACCACCTCGCAGTACCTAGCCCCGCGGGGAAGTATAAACTGTAAATCCCGGAACTCGCCAGAAGGATCAGACTCTTGGAGGTGGGCAACATGAGGAACGCCGCGAAGATCAACGCGCCTAATCGTGGTGCTGATTCCAGCGACGACATCGCCTTCAAAAGAGGAAGTGCTGTATTGCAGAGTTAAAGTTATATGCTACATGGCTCTCATCAGACCGATGATCATATATGGATGTCCAGTGTGGTTTAATGTGGGACCTAGCTTAATGGAAAAGATTCGGATTTTTGAGAGACAATGCCTCAGGACGTGTCTCAACGTACATCGGACTCCTGAATCCGATCACAAAAAATACTATCCCAATGAAGAATTGTACAATGGGGCCAATATAAACAGAGTGGATAAATTTATGATCAAGCTGATCCGAGGGCATCTTGCGAGATCAATGAGCTCCCCGAACGATTTAATTTTTGGTGCATATTACCCAAACAATATGTATTATGAGAGGGTACGCCGCAATGGCTTTATTCCACCAGAAGCATTCCTTAGTCTTGACATGAACGGCCTTATACAAAATGAATCCACTATACCGTTGATTTATCACGTACGTCGGTCGGGTACAGATAAACGAATATGTTATAATCGAGAAGTTGCACACAGATGAAAAGCGCCTGCAGTTCAGTAGGGCAGTAGCACAGAAAGACCGAAAAGACACGAATAAGCAACACCAGAGATTTTGGTGGCTGAGTGGCAATTAAAAACCTGTTTCCTTATAAAACTGGCAAAAAAAGGTGTTGTATCCAACAAGCGTTGAATACAACGCGGTCAAGAACACGATGATGTCTCCTGGCCAAAGAGATCACCCTCGGTGGGAACACGATGGTGTCTCCTGGCATGTAAATTATCTTGATTGTGTACGGCAACACAGCAATTTGGTAATGGCGGCAGCAATATGATTCCTGAAACCAACTTGATATTAAATGAAAAAAGTGACCGGAATACCTGATCAATTCACAACAACAACAGTGAAACGCGGTGAAGTGAAGTGGTGGTGTTACTTTAAGATTTATTCAGCGGATGGGCTATATTTAATTGGATTATAAATCGTCGCAGCGATAGTTGATTGACATCCGTTCGTAAAGAAATTAACAAGAAGAAGAAAACAAAACATAAAAATGGTTGTCAAGTGACAACCCACAGAATTCATAAATGTCAGCTGATTGCTGACATTGTTAATGGTGATGCCACAACTAGTTATTGCGAATTCGCTGGTTGTTTCGAATGCGAATCCGCAACAAAAGGGAAGTAATAATAATAATAATAATAAAGCCCAACAAACTATGGGAAGCTTGCATAGATTTAGCATTTCGAAGTCTTGATATTAGGTTTAGGATAGAGTTAAGGTTAAAAAAAAAAAAAAAAATTAGTTGAGTATTTAAGTTAGATTAAGGTAAAAAAAAATAACAAAAACAAAGTTTTTTCTGTTCTTCATTTTCTTTGTATCTAATTAAGTTCCATAAAATTCATGTAAACAAAATAATCATAATGTCGAAAGACAAATTTTCATACTTTAAGCGTATGCATGTAACTTAGAGAGTCCGCAAAGGAACAGTAAGTTAAGAAATAAGATAACATAAGCTAGAGTTTAATCATTTTTGTCTAGCGAGTAAGTAAATTATAAATAAATTATATACATAATAGGAAGAAATAAAAAATGATATTTAAAAAAAAAAAAAAGGAAGTGCTGTGCACTGCGGGGGAAACTGTGACAACTTGCTTCCACATTAAACACGAATTTCAATGAATTTTCAGTGTTGTTTTTTTATATAACTTTTGTGGTTATAACATTATAAGAAACACAGTGTCTGTTCACATTTTTATCATACGGTAATTGAATGTATCAAAATGCAGGATAATCTATTGCAAGAACAATGGGTTTATATATACAACTTGTTATAAAAGCATGATTTCATGGGCTTGCGTCATTTTTACCGCACTAATTCCAAATGTCATCATCCTGTTGCATATTTTCATCTTAGCAGTGGTCATGAAGCAGTTAAATTCCTTTTAAACTACCGTCATCTCGTTAGTAGAAATCACAATGACCTATAACAGATTCCCCATGAGTCATCTGGCATCGCCACAAAACGAATTTGTCTAGTTTCGCTTATAGATTCGGCGCCACGAATAATTCTTTCGACGCCCCAAAGTCTATTCAGTAGCATCGCATAGACATAAAACATCCCCAAATTGTCTGGCAAACTATTTTGTTGTATTATGGGAAACGTTGTCTTTATTGTCTCGATATTTGTTGTTCAAAGAGTATTTTCTGTTGGATAAATAGTTTTCCTTTACTTCGTTCCAGAAAGAAAGAGAGTAAAGGTCTGCAAAAATTAAGGATTTATATGGTTTATATGCAGTACCAACCCCACGCCACCCTCACGTCTTTTTAGACGAAGACAGATGAAAAATAATGTGCCGTCGAATTTTTTGTTTAGTTCTTATCGCCAAAGAATCTCGTCGCCACAATTCCTAACTGAAACTCGAATAGAGATGCTCTTCGACAAGGGTTGAAATCCATTTCAATACTCGATTTGATGACTGGGTATTGTTGATAGACCGCGCCGATAAAATCACTTACCCACCGACTTTTCCTCCTGATGATCAAACGAAGAGGGTTGAGTTGTATAAAAGGAGCGGATTTTCTTTTGCTCCTGCTACCATAACAACAACTCGTTTAAGCTAATGGCTTCGCCTATTCTTTGGATAGGTTTCAATTCAATTTCAGTCGACAATCGTCAGGTAGACAAGTGAATAGCGTTTCGTTGGTATGTATCGGTTGCTATTGGTACTAATCGAGAAACACTTGAGGGATTTTCTAGATTTCATAAGTCTTATATAATTTCGAAAACGTGGATATTTTTCATGTGATGGTAAGCAACAGGTGTGAGGTAGATTATGTAATTTCAAATCAAAGAGGTGTTGCTTAGAGGGAAACGTCGAAAGATAGATATGGGTGTTTCAAACATCTGATAATGTTCGTTCGTATTGTCGGTTATACAAGAATTCTTGAGATTCGAATGTTTATTTCATTCGGAATTCTAACTTTTTCTATTTGGTTGAGTAATTTATGTATTGTATTATCCTGAATATTATGGACACTATTTCTATTATACAGTAAATTTGCAGACGATATTTAACACTTTTTGTTAGGGTCTGCTAAACGTGTTGTATACAAATATTTACATAGGTGTATTACAAACAAAGAGAGGTACTCACAGTTACAGCTTCGCTGTTGTTGAAATTGGGTCAGCTGTTCTGGTTGCTGGGGGCGTTGGTTTCTAAACCCCCGTTGTAGTGATTGATTGATGAATCTCGACTGTAACTCGTCCGATGGGAAATATTTTCCGAAATCACTGTTATATTTGTTCCCACGGCACACGCGAATGAATTATTTGTATTCGTATAAAATTCTTGAATGGTTTTTATTTGCTTTATACGCGAATCAATTATTTTTCTTTGCAACGGCACACACGGACGCGTTGCAATCATTTTTCTTCAATTGAATCATTTTTTAGTTTTTTATATTTTCCTATTTCTTGGCGCCTACTTTTTTTGTTTTATTTTATTTTTTTACAGCAGTTTTTTTTTAAATATTTTTGTTCGCCTACTTGTAGTTCAGTTTAGTATAGTTATTTGGTATTCGTAATCATTTATTTTCAGAAGAGGGAGCGGTTTTTGTTATCTAACAGTTCCTCCCCCTATGAACATGGAGTTTCATTCTTTGAAGAGGAGTGAAACTCATCGAATGGTGTACAAGTTTTGTAGGGTTGTTAACACCACCTGTAGTGTGACAAAATCTAGTTTTTTCTTTTTGCTCCTCTTATACGAGGGTGCCTTTTATATTTCGGGATTAGAGAACAAAAACAAATACGTGCGTTTGAACCGATTGTCGAAGCACTTTTGCCACTCTGATTGAGGTATCTCCAACACATGCATTCTGAATGCAGCAACCGCTTTTTCAGGTGTCGAAAAACGTTGACCTCTCAGTTTGTTTTTTACGTACGGGAATAAAAAGAAGTCATTCGTGCCAAGTCAGGACTATACGGCGGATGAGCCATCAAATCGATGTTTTGGGTGCTCATAAATGCAGTTGTCGCAGCCGATGTGTGAGAACTCGCATTTTCGTGGTGAAGAGTGATCCGTCTTCGGCGGTTGGTTTTCCTGATTTCTTGGAAGACAACTGGCAAACAAATGGTTGTGTACCACTCAGAATTGACTGATCTGCGTTGTTCTAGTGGTACGGTTGCGACATGTCCAGTTTTTCCGAAAAAACAGGCGACCATTTGCTTGGAAGTGCTTCGTGCCGGAACAACTTTTGTTGGATTTGGCTCATCTTGAAACACCCAGACAGTCGACTGCTGTTTACTTTCGGGCTCATACGCGTAAATCCACGATTCATCACCTGTCACGATGTCATAGACGTGTTTCGAAGCACCGCGACCGTATTTTTTGAGCATTTCTTTCGACCAATTGACACGAGCCTTTTTTGGGCGATTGACAAATTGTGTGGGATCCAGCGTGAACAAATTTTTTTGACAGTCAAATGTTTATGCAATATTGAATGTATGCTGGTCCCACTAACGCCTAAGGTTGTCTCAATCTGACAATAGGTCACATGACGATCTTCCAATATCAGTTCGCGCACAGCATCAATGGTTTTCGGAACAACAACTGATTTTGGACGACCTTCACGAAATTCATCTTGGAGTGAACTACGACCACGATTGAATTCACCATACCATCGATATACACTGGTCCTTGATGGAGCTTCATCGCCAAAAATTGAATTAAGTTCATCCATGCACTGTTGCTGAGTTAATCCACGCCGAAAGTTGTAAAAATAATCGCACGAAAATGTTGACGATTTAATTCCATTTTTGGGCCGAGATGAATCTTTTAAGTTACTGTAAACAACACAAATAGCGCTCGTATGTCAAAACGTTCTGAGTGCGTATAACCTCAAAAATGTCCAACTTTACGACAGAGCTGTCAATTACCGGATTGCAACGCCAGGGTTGCCAAATCCCGAAACATAAGAGTGTTACGTACGTCGGCCACCACCATCATTTAATAATTTTAAATTTTAAATTTTAATTTTAAATTTACATTTAATAATAATAACAATAATTGAATTTAGTACTTTGTTTCAACATAGTATGATGGTAAGGTGGTGGAAGAATTGCATGATCCTGAAGTGAGTTTCTGAACCCACCCTGATTCGGGTGTGGATCGTGCAGTTCTTCGAGTTCGAATTTGTTTTTCGAAGTGGACGTGAGTGGAGAGCGAGAGAGATGGAGGGTTGACCCTTTTAAAAACGATACGCTTTAGAGTTCCGAGGAGAGAGTTGAGGCACAGGTGAGGGAGGAGGGACTAAAGCACTTCCTCCTCACGTTGGGTAATGTCCCTTTTCGTAGCCTGGTGGACCACCTAACCGGATTCGAGCGAGCTCGAAGGGAAATGCTGAGGCAGGACGACCTGTTAGTGGATGCGCGGCCGACAGCGTCAGGAACATTAGAGTTGGGACCGGGGAGTTGTTCGATCCTTTGAGGACCACTCTGGGTATTAAGTGCCAATAATCTGGCACTCCTTGCCCTACCAGTAACGCAGTGCGAGAATAAAATGTTTCCTCGCGCGTTCTGCGGCACCAGAATGGCCTCTTCCCGGATGTCAATGGGGATAGCCACCTCCATCTGGGAGCGAGCCGGCACTTTCACCGGCCTACTCAGGGCTACTTCGATCCTCGGCGGCTCACGTTCACGCTGGATCCCTCGTATCTAGCTCCTTTTATTCGTAGTAGGGTTTCAGCCTATTGTTGGGCACCAGCACGTTCCTTTTCCATATTCTGATTAACGAACTCACATGGCCACTACCTTATTTATTTTATTTTTTTATTTCCACTACATTTTAGGGAGTCCTCTATATAGGAGCTTTTTTCTTTGGTTTCGGTAGGAAGGTGGAAATCTTCAAAAGATACCTCTGGACTGATCCAGAGGCATGTCGGGTTTTTACTGACTAAAACCACCTCCGGCCAGGCTCATATTCCCGTTGATGCCCCCGGAACTTTCTTTTAGATATTCCATCGCGGGGCGGAACGGAGTTTACCTGTTACTCGGCTCGTCGCGTGGCAACTGCTGCATCATTTCACAGAGAATACCATTTGTTACAGAACATGCCTGTCTTGAACTAAGCATGTATTCTATTACTCCTCCGGTGTAACTGCCCGTCTCATATATCTTTCCAAAATCGTTCGCACGGTTTCGAATCTCACACACTCTGTGAGCACGTGTGCAAGTATTGTGGCGGTTCCACCAAATCCCACGGTTTATCTTCCTGAAAAACCCCCATAATCATCACCCAAGACGTTTAAGTCCTCGCCAATGCATTCGCATTCGGCACCTAAAAATGCTGCACGCATTTAAGAGATCAAATTTATGATCTTTAAGTCCCTGTAAAGAAAACTTACCTTCATGCATTCTCTTCGCATACCATTGCTCCTTAAGATTTCTTTATTAGCTAACCAGAAATTTCCAATCAATTTCGGCATCTACGTCGCCAGTCAAATTTCCTTAGATGAATTCCGGTAAACAAATAATTAGATTTACATACATTTGTAACCTTCATGACAGGCACCATAAATACTGCGCCGTCTATTTTCCCAGCCGCGTCCTGTACCTTTTTATACATATTGCCTGGCAACATTTTTTGTTTGTCTTATCAATAAGCAACCCAAGCAGCTGCATATAATTAGCGCAATAGACGCCGAAACCAAATTCTCCAGCATTTCCTAATGCAAATATGAACCCGGTTGCTACTGCAGCCATAGATGCCATAAACATCCAATTTGCTTTTAGCACCTTTTTCTCCCAACGTCGAAAATAGCGACGAGGCATCGTGTAAACAATGACCCACATTACCAACGGTGCATTTGGTCATTTTTCCCTATTGTCCTTGCCGCCTGACTGCTTTCGAACACGTGCAACAACATTGAATCTGTTCGATCGCGCACATATACCACTGCACCAAAAAGATCGCATTTTCTTAGTGGTGACACCCTTAAGAGAAAAGTTTTTCTCTCTCTTCCTTTTTTTTCTTAGCGAAATCATCTCTGCATGAGATGACGATCGTTGAGTCGTATTCCAACCTTCAAGGCGGTCGGGTCACTGCCAATCACCGCACCGGCGCCGGTACGGTGTGTTAAAATTAATTAAAACTAAGTCCGCACCGTGTGTGCTTTAATAACTAATAAAATAAAAGTTATAAATTACAAACGACAAGCCGCAAGTGTTTTCATTTGGTTTTACCTCTGGTGGACGGTATGCTAAGACGATGTACTTGTTTTGTTTCTTTTGGTGGACAGTGCATTTGACTTTCTTTCCCGCGGAACCTTAGTGACAATAAATTAGTGTGTTTAACTTTTCCTGTGTTGATGTCGCGGAGTTTCGCTTTGTGGTTCCCTCTCGGTGCGCCTGTTTTCCCCTCAGAGACATTTTGCTGTTTGTCCTGTCGTTGTGTCAGAACTGTTTTCAGCGGAATTATGATGGAGGAGGAAGTGAATCAAGTACACATGCTGGTACATTACTTCCTCCCCACAGTATTGCCGAAAACATCCATGTCCTGATATTAGCAGAGTCAGGTGGTAATTCAGCTCGCCATGTTTTCTTTTCATCCATGTTTCTATATCAGGTATCATGACGTGGGTCCATCTTCCTTTGGTGGAAGAATCCCACCTTCGTTGCCATTCTCTTAGGCTTGAGAACACTAATTGTGACCGGATTCTCCGAAGATTCTCTTGGGACACCTTATGCAATGCAGCGTTTTCTTTAGCTGCAATGTCAGGTGGCGTCCTCTCGGCCAAAATATTTATAGAATCTTCGGATACCGTTCGGAATGCACAACATACTCTTAGTGATGCCAGCCTATGTGCGGAGTTCACTCCCCTCCTGTATAACCTATATTGCGCAGCTCCTGCCCGTATGTGAGCTGCATACATTATAATGGAGGTCTTGAAACTGGTTATGAGTTTCCTTATGTGGGGCCGGGGTCCTCCAACATTGGGTAGCAGTCTCGCTAAAACTTTGCATACTCTTGCCGTTTTTTCACTCGTTTTCCTCAGGTGTTTCTTGAAGGTCAACCTGTTGTCGAGTATAACATCAAGGTATTTAATATAGGGACTGGATCTGATTATTTGTCCTTCTATTTCCAAATCAAGGTGTTCAACTTTCTTGCGGCTGCTTATTAAAACTGCCTCCGTCTTATGTCCAGCTAGTTTCAGTCCCGCCATATTTAGCCATCATTTAATGATCTGGATTGCTGGGGAGCAAATATTCTCCAGGTCATCTAGATGTTTAGCTACGGCCACTATTGCCAAATCATCTGCGTACCCAATGATTCTAACCCACTCCGGTACATTGACCCTGAGCACACCATCATACATTATATTCCATAACAGCGGACCTAATACAGATCCCTGAGGTACACCCGCTGTTATTTTATATTCCTGTGGTCCCTCATTCGTGTCATAGGGCAGTCTTCTATCCGAAAGATAGTTTGCTAGTATACGCACCAAGTAGGGTGAGACTTGCAGATCGCGCAACGCTTCTAGAATCCGATTCCAATTCACCGAGTTAAACGCATTTTTAACATCTAGCGTCACCACCGCGCAAACGTTTTTTGTACCACGTAACCATCGTGCTGCAGCTATCGCATTTCGAGCTTTGTCGCACACCACGGATAGAGCCTTCCCGGTTGATCTACCTTTTCGAAATCCATACTGCGATTCAGAAAGCCCCGATGTCCCCTCAGTGAATTGTTCCAGGCGAGTGGCAATTACTCGCTCAAGTATTTTTCCTGTCGTGTCCAACATGCACAACAGGCGATAAGATGACGGCGCCTCTGGATTCTTGACTCCTTTTGGAATAAGCAGAAGCCGATGTTTTTTCCATCGTTTGGGAAATTGTCCTGTTTGAAAGCAGAATAGTCTGCTGAAGACTTCCGGCTTTTTTGTTAAAGCAGTCTTCACTACAGCGTTAGGGATACCACCCAGTCCCGGGGTCTTGTTTTTTTTTTTTTGACAATCCTTGCAGCCAAGAGCACCTCTTCGGTGGTCACGGAAGGTATCTCTCCTTCAGTGATACTCCGCTCCTCTTGCATTCTCAACACCTCATCACACTGCGGGAAGAGAACAGCAACGATTCTGGGCATGCCAGTTTTACTTTTTTGCATTTGACTACTGTTGTTCTGTAGTCTTTTCATGACTATCCTGTAGGCGCTGCCCCATGGGTTGCTATTTAATTCATCCCTTAGGGAGCAGAACGCGTCATATTTACTTTTGCGGATTACAATCCTCAACTCTTTCCATTGGTTGACGAATTCCGCATGTAAATGTGGGTATGTGTTACGGTTTCTTGGTCTTGGTTCAAGCGTCGTAACCTGTTGCACTCCGATCGCACATGGGCGATTTCTGTGTTCCGTCAATACACTGGTTTGATAGCCCCTGCTGGTTGTCTTTTTCGTGGCATAGAAGCATCACATGTGGTAGTTAGCCACTTCATGACTTTTCCAGACTGCCTGTTCGCATCGGCCTCTGCGTCAAAGTATGCGATTTGGTCTTCCAGTATATAATTGAGCAGTTCCGCGCCGAAGTCCTTCTCTTTCCACCCATTTTTTGGGGGTTTCTTCGCCAATTTGCCAGTGATGAATCCCCTGTGCGGTAATATTTCGTACATCACGGCTTGGTGGTCACTATGGGTGTAGGTGTCCAAAACTCACCACTCCATACTTCTTGCCGACATGGAGCTGACAAATGTGATGTCGATTTTGGACCGGCCTCTCTCGTTTATGAAGGTGTCATCAACACCATCATTAAGTAACACCACATCTAGGATTGCGAAGGCTTCAAATAGTGCCTGGTCTCTTCCCTATTCTACTGCCCATGCGTTGAAATCTCCAGCAACTATAAGAGGCCTCTTATCTCTAGCTTCTTGTGTTAGTCTGTCCAAAAAGCATTTGAAATATTCTATTTTCCACCTTGGCGTAAGAACAGTAGAAATGAATTCCTCTGCTCTTAGCATAGGCAATTCCTTCCAGCCTCTGGACACCTCTGCATTGCATGGGAGAATTCCCAGTTGTACAGATGGCCGCTGTTCTGCTGCTGTCTTCCTCACATGTGATAGTACTAGTGCCAGGCAACCTGTACTGTTCATTGATGAGTACCACGTCGGCACCATATTCCTTAATCGTTTGGGAAAGGCGATCTTGTCTGATCACTTAAACCTGTTCATTTTTATTGAGAAGATTGGACATCGCATTTTTAAATGCTCGGCATTTGTAACTCCCTGTTGAGTGGTGGTTACCGCCTTCGCATTCTGATTCGCAGAACATGCATTTGGGTTGTGCTTTACAGCCCATTGCTTTGTGGCCTATTTCTCCACATTTCAAACAGTTTTCCAAACGATCTTCTTCGGATTTGCAGGATTTCGCCACATGACCGTATTGCCAACATCTGAAGCATCGTGTGTGTGCGATGTGGTCTCGAAGTCTGCATCTCACCCATCCAACCATCGAACCCGTAGGAAACCTGTAGCCAGCAAGATGAAAGACTTTTCTCTTGGTAAGCGGATCATGGCAGCCTGCGTGCCATCTGGTTTTCTTCTTAAGCCCTTTACCGCTTCCTTTGGGATCGCGTTCAGCGCAGGGAACTCTATAGCGATCGCTGTCAGGATTTCCTCCACAGCGGTCACCTCATCTAAATCACGACACTCAACCGTGATTTCCTGTGACACTGTTTTGACATTAGCATCTTCCTTTTGTACTTGTTGTACCTTTGCTTTCCGTGTCTCGGTGGTGGCCTCTAGTCGGTGTTTCAGTTCTAGCAGCAATTCCCCTTTTGCTGTCTTTCGAACTTTATTTACGCAATTTCCAAGTTCACTTGGCTCGGGCTTCTCCTTCATAAACTTCAGTATATCCGCATATGTTTTTTCCCCGGTTTTGGATGTTATTATAGCGTCCGGGCGTGGTCTCCCTCTTTTCATAATATTGGTCTTCGCACTATCACCTTCATCATCCAGCCTCGCGTCCCCCTTCCTTCCCCTCTGGTCAATTGTAAACAAATTATAATTGGGTGACTCGACATTGATCTGCAACAATGCATAGGTGTAAGCTATTATACACGAATGTTGCCGTTCTCAGGTGTTGATCCAATGATTGAGAATTTACGTCCATAATATTGCGTAGGTAATCTACGAGTGGGCGATGAGCTCATTCCAGAACTCCATTCGACTGTGGATAGTACGCCGAGGTCTGCAGTTTCTTGATACGGAACAGCTTGCACACGCTTTTAAACAAGCTGCTTAGGAAGTTGCTTTCCTGATCGGTGATCAGTTGCTTCGGAACACCATATCGAGCAAATATTTGGTCAAAGAAAAGAGTGGCCACGGTTTCTGCCTCCGCATTGGGTAAGGCGTAGGAATCTATACGGTATACTTAGAAAAATGTCTAAAAATGTGAGTATATATTGATTGCCTGTTGGATCCCGATCAAGAGGACTTACTATATCCAAGTATACTTTCCCAAAAGTCCTCTTTGCAATGTCGGATATTACCATGGACATACGTAAGTTTGTGAAGATTTCGTGGCTTTGTAGTGCTCCAAGAAGCTCTACAACTTTTCTCCCACATTTCCTTTTCCCCCCACATCCATAATGGATACAAATTGAATTCCCATCCAATATCATATATTCATGTCCCCAAATCTACGTTAAATTCAATGTAAAGAAAATTGAACCAAAGGTTCAATTGCCAAACATTAAATTCAATTCCGAAAATCCAAACATCACAATGCATATTTTCACATGCATTTTATGTACCATCAAACACGTATCCACACAAACCCGTGGCGTTTCTAACATATACACACACAATACACAAGCATATAGTGAACAACACCGAACGAAAATCGAATAAGAAAAAGCATCAGCCGTGTACCAAGCAATAACATAGCAATTCCACATCAGTTCAGTGTACGTGAGTTTAAAAATCGAATTCGTACACGCGGCACTGGCCTGATGTGTTGAACATTGGTTCAATTTTTAGTGATTCTAACCATCATAGCGTCAGTTCGAACCATGCGCTCTTCACGATCGTCCATTTGATCCGCCGACACACAATTCCGGCAATCTAAACATCACAATGCATACGCATTGTAACCAGATGTTTTATGACATGCACAAATAGACCCAAATTCCCATCCATATTCTCACCCATTTCCCACTGACTCTGACCTCATTTAAAGTACAATATAAACTCTTGTTTGCATTAGCCAGACACGATAATGGATATCAAAAAACCTCAAAGAAGATCTGCGATTAGAGGCGATGTGTCCGAGACTTCGGGGAAGAAGAAAAGTAGATTACAAAGTAGTCAGTTGGTAGTGCGAAGGAAGTGATGATCTAAGAATAAAAAGTACACTAATATAATTAGTCTGTGTTTTACTACGGCTACGGCAGTGAACAGAGTTCCTTGCAAAGTTGTAGTCCGCTGTGTTGAATGACATTATAGAATGGAAAATAGTGCGTTTCTAGTATATTGTGATTTGCTTGTTCTCTGGTTTTGAAAAATTCTCTTCATGTGTGCGCTTTGACACTTGTGCCCATAGTTGTATTATCCTGCGTTTCACCTGTACATGGACGGCGTATCCCATAAGGGCTATCTGGACAAACTAAGGACCCGGACCACGTGTCTCCACGTATCCATAGTCGGACCAGGACTCAACAACAAACAACAAGCATCCATTCAGGATCCATCGTTCGCTTCTCTTCTTCGTTTAATCGAGAAGCACGGAAGCGAACCGTACTACAGTTTGTCATATTTTGGATACTTTAATCTACATGTTCTTCCACCAATAGTTCCTACGTTTTTTATTATATGTTTTAATCACTCCTTGGTCCACTCAAAGGAGGACCATGGTAACCCCGAAGTTAGAACTGGATTTCCTGAGGGCTTGTTATCTCTATTCCTTTTGCCGTGCAGGAACGAATGGGATCCTCGTGAAGAGATGACTCGTCGGCCTTTGGACTTCCTCGGTTGCCCTAATTTTTTAGCTTGCGTGTTACTACATTGCACCTTTGTAGTGTGGTTGCCTCATCACAATTTTGCGAGATGGGGTCCAAGGCATCCGGATTGCTGTTATATTTACCGGCTTTGTATTCGATTTGTTAATCGAACTCCGATAATTTATGATGGAATCTGGTTAAACATAACGTGGGATCTTTCAAGTTAAATACTCCCTTTAGTGGCTTGTGATCCGTATATATGGTGAACTTACGCCCTTGTAAATAACAACGGAAATTCTTAGCAGTCCACACAATGGGTAATAACTTCTTCCCAATGATGGGTTAATTCCTTTCCGCCTTATTCAAGGCTCAGCTGACATAAGCGACAAGCTGGTCTTTACCAATTTCACCTTGTGAAAGCACGGCACCCAGTGGTCCATTATTTGCATCTGTGGGCAGATTAGAGGCTTTCGTGAAATCTATATAGATTATTAGTGGCGGCGAGACTAACACCTCCTCTATTTTATCAAATACCTGCTGGCATTTGTCTGACCACGTGAATTTATTAAGGTCCTTTTTAACAAGTTCGTTAAGGGGCGCACTATCCTCGAGAAATTTGCAACAAATTTCCTATAGTACTTTGCCAGGCCTAGAAAAGATTGGACGTTCTTTACCATCTTGGGAATGGGGAAATCCCTGGCACTAGGTGTCGCGTCGGAATTTGGCATTGCCTCTTTTTCGGAACAAAAGTGTCCTTGGTATACTACTTCTTTTTGTAGGATCTTTCCGGTTGAAATTTGAGGTTGTGGTGTTAGGTTTTTTTCCGAAATTCGAGACTTTATTGTAAAAAACTGGTTATACATTTATGATTCAAAGTATTGTCCATCGCTGGCCACTACTTTCTCCCATCTTACGGGCAGCATACGAATCCATTTCTTCATATTAAAGCAGAAAATTAAAACCTCTCGCAAATGACGAGAATTTGGCTCGTAAGCTGACATGTTTAATCGAGAATAACTTTCTGACGCAGACACAAATCGACTAATATTTCGATGGCGTTATGTTTACAAATGCTCCCCGGTAGTATAGTGGTTATGGCTCCTCGATAGTATAGTGGTTAGTATGCCCGCCTGTCACCCGGGAGACCGGGGTTCGATTCTCCGTCGGGGAGCCCCTGGCGCAAGACTAATGACCTTGCCCAGACAAAATAAATCCCTATGGAAAATTTAACCAGCCTCAGGACTTGTTAAATAAGGCCAAGACCGGTTCCCGGTTGTAGTGCCGATGATGATGATGATGAGTATAGTGGTTAGTATACCCGGCTGCCACGTGGGAGACCGGGGTTCGCTTTCCCGTCGGGGAGCCTCTGGCGCAAGACTAATGACCTTGCCCGGAAAAAACAAATCATTATGGAAAATTTAACAAGCCTCAGGACTTGCTAAATAAGGCCAAGACCGGTTCCCGGTTGTAGTGCCGATGATGATGATGATGTTTACAAATACCTAAGCTTATTGTATGACATCTATGACCTATTTATTTCAACTACCACTTACCGCTACAGCCATCTATTGCAAAACGGCGGAAGCAAAGTTGTACACTTTGTAGTGATACTTTGGAGGATATGGTTTTTTTTTTACGAACAAAATCTCTTTATAGATCCCCCAAGTTCGCTCGTTGCGGGGGTCACCGTGCTTCTGAGCTTAACCGGGAAAAGTAACGACCGATTGTTGAGGGAAAAGGTAAAAGACACCCCAATACTGATCCGTATTGAGTTTTAAAATTTGTTTTATTTAATACTTATTTTAAGTGATTGGCGTACTCAACAATCAGACGCCAATCCAGAGACTGACCCTGGAATACAAAATCCATCACCTTTTTATACAAAATCTTATCGGGGTCGCCTGGAGTAGAGTAGTGGGGATTGTGTAGGAATTCGGTCAAGTAAATTCCTGGAAATTTGGGATATGCAGGGTATATGAAGATATGCACTGGGATTAGGGTATGGTGATTGAACATCTGGTCCAACTTATCATGCGTTTGTTTCAATTTGGGGATTATGGGGAATTGGTTGTATGGGCGATAAACAAGCATTTGATTCGTTTATCAGGAATTCTGTTTGATCTGGAGAATGGATTTGTGAATTAGTTGAATCATGGAGTTGTTAATTGGTTTGAAATGAGCATCTGATTCGTTTATCAGGAATTTGGTCTTGATCAGGAGAATGGATTTGTGAATTAGTTGAATGTGTTACGTCCAAAACGTACGTAACAAATGGTGGAGTTGCTAATTCGTTTGAGTTTAAGTTTAGGTGTACGGATTTGGTGGAATTGGATGTATGTGTGGGGGAAGGAGATGGTGGCGCTTTTCAGACCACTACAGTATCTCATTTGTTCGAATACCCTCCGGAGTTTGTCGTTACGGTTATTTAGGTTTTACCCATATATGACAATGTCATGCAGACAAAAACAGGATTCGATACCTTGCAACCCAGTTAAGACATAGTTCATGAGTCTGTAGAACGTAGCCTGTGCTTCCTTTAGACCGAATGGCATACGTTTGAACTCATAATGGTGATTACTCTTTTGTAATAAACAATAAGACACCACCGCCTTTTTCAATATATTTGTGGAACTAATGGGTTTACATTTGGAGCAGGCATCAGATATGGAAACATTGCTATTGAGCAATCCGAAATCGTCACTATTGGCGGCAACATTGAAAGTACCGTCGGTATAATCAAAGTTTTGTCCACAAGGATTTGTACCTGTTTAGTCGATGTTTGGCGGCGGTGTGTTTGATGTGTTTCTTGATTTAATTAATTTTTAATATTTATGTTGGAGGGAGGAGAAGACGTAGTCGATGTCTATGATTGTGTGCAAGTGAAGATTTACCGGATGTTGTTTTTTAATTTCTTGGTGGTGCTACAGTTCTGATGTTCTATTATAACGTCCTCATTTGGTTTGGTATTTATTACTTTCAATTTGTTATTTGCGTAGTAGTTAATTGCTACAATATTGTGTTTACCGCGAAATTTTAATATATCTACTCCTATTTTTTTAAATGGCAAAACTGGTATTGGGTGAGGTCTTAGTATGTGTTTTTTGTTTTCGAGTCTATCATCATCATCGTCGGTACTACGAACGGGATCCAGTCTTGGCCTTATTTAACAAATTTATCCACCGGTCCCGATTTCGACCGATGTCATCCAGGCCCCGGGCGTCCTGGTCTACGCCATCCCTCCATCGCAGACAAGGTATGCCGCGCTGTCTCCTTCCATACATCCTGTCACAAAGGACTTTCTGGGCAGGCTCCTCTTCGCTCATTCGAGCTAGGTGTCCCGCCCACGGCAGTCTACCGGGCTTGATTTTTCTTACAACATTAACTTCAAGGTAGATTGCGTACAACTCATTGTCGCATCGTCTCCAGAATCGTCCTCCCTCACATACGGGGCCCACAATTCTCCTTAAGAGCTTCCTCTCGAACGCGGCTAAGCGTTCCAAGTGCCTTTTATTGAGCACACAGGTCTCGGATCCATACATGAGTACTGGTAAGACCATGGTCTTGCACAGTAGTAGCTTGGATGTTCTGGATAAATTTCGGGATTTAAAGAGCCTTGATAGACCATAGTAGGTTTTTTGGATTTGATCAGCCGTTCGCGTATTTCTTCTTCCATATTGTAATCGGCTGATACTATTGACCCAAGGTAGTTAAAGGATAAACATAGTTAAAATTCGTGCTCCACTACCCCGATCGTTTGACCAACGATAGGTCTTCTCTTCACAGAAGTTGCCACCATGTACTTAGTTTTCCCTCATTAATGTGCAGTCCCAATTTTTGTGCCGCCTGCTCGATTTGGGTGGAGGAGTCCCGTACAGCCGATTCGATTCTACCGATGATATCGATGTCATCTGCGTAGGCAAGTATCTGGCTGGATTTGGTGATAATAATTCATCTAGTTGTGACGCAAGAGTCACGGATTGCTTTCTCCAACGCCAGGTTGAAGAGGAGGCTGGGGACGCCCTGGTCGTAATCCATTAAAGATGTTTATTGGTTGGGGCAGCAATGCCGCTACTTTTACCTGACTAGTTACGTTGGTCATGGTCAACCTACAAAGTCGTATCAATTTGTTTGGAATGCCGAACTCTCTCATGGCATTATATAGTTCTGCCCTGGCTATGCTGTCATAGGCGGCCATAAAGTCTATGAATAGATGATATAATGGGACTTAAATTCCAGACATTTTTCCATCGCCTGCCTAAGCGTGTAAATCTGATCAATCACTGATTTGCCTGGGATGAAGCCACACTGATATTGATCAATGATGGCTTTAGCGTATGGAGCTATCTGATCTTGTAGGATAGTGGAGAGTATCTTATAGGCGGCACTCAGCAATGTTATACCCATATAGTTGCTGCACACTGTGATATCTCCCGTCTTATGTATGGGGAAAAGTATACCACGACGCCAATATTCCGGCATCTCCTCTTGCTCCCATACATGCACCACGATCTCATGAATTGCATGATGTAACCTATAAGACTGCTAAAATGCCCGGTATGCAGCATTCTTACATTCAGTCGCGAGATTGCCCTCATCATCAAATCAGTGGCTCTGATCTCTACGAGTACCGCGTAGGATGGAGTTGACAGTACTAATGACAGTATTCTTAAGGCGTGTCCATTCCTTTTCTACGCCCGGCATTCTGGCACCAGGACTTACTCTCCCTCCGTCGAGCTCTTCGAGGATGAGTCCTAGCGCATGACCAAAGCTGTTACTGATATTCTCATTGCGTAAGGCAGCCGTGTTGATCCGAATCTGACCCGAGTCGACGTTGGAAGCGTCATCAGCGTCGAGGAGTGGCGGCGATCAACCAACATGTGGTCAAGTTGGTTGCGAGTGGGTCCATCAGGTGATGCCTAGGTGGCTTTTTGGATGATTTTACGCGGACACCTGGTACTCGCAACGACCAAGTCCTTTGATACTACCAGTTCGATGACCCGTAGTTCATTGTCATTAGTGTTCTCATGCAAACTATGGGAACCTGCGTAGTGGCTGAAAACCGAATCCGGACCTATTTTCGCATTCAAATCACCAAGAACGATTTCCACATCGTATCTTGGGTAGGCATTGAGGGTGTTGTATAAAATGTTAACAATTTGTAAGCAATATAATTAAGAATATAGTAAGGGTTGTGGACTTACTTGGGGAGCCGAGCGTGGAGCGGTCGTTGCTTGTTGACCGGTATTCAGGGTGCAGGGGCGTTAATCCTTCTGAGCCCCCTGTTCAGCTGCCTAGTTTGTTTTATCACTTTATTTTTTTTTTTATTATTTATTATTTATTACATGAAATTAGTTTTCGTTGCCAGAAAATCTCTCGCCTTCTCCTTCAGCCTTCTCTCTAGCTGTTTTCTGATATTGAATTGGTTTTTCATAATATTTTTGCCGTTGACGTTTCTATTTTTTATTTGGCGCCAACGGCTTTTTTTATTACATTTATTGCCAAGTAGAATTTGCATAAAGTAGCTTATGCTAACAAACTACTTGACGATTTTTCTTTCCTTTACATGTTAAGAGTTGAAATTTGCAAAAATTAGTGGGTGTTGGGCGAGGATACGGAAGGGAGGTCCGTAAAGGGGGCCCGTTCGAAGTTCTCCTAGAATTCTTCCTTTTCGTCGTCAGAGGACTCCTCTGTAGGTCCATGAACGTTTATAAGGCTTATGTTCTTAAACTTGCCTCGCACGCGAAGAGTGCATAGCCTTTCGTTTATTGCATTAAAGCCGATAATGGCAGGCTTCATTTTTGCATGACAGCTGTAATAAATGTCATACTCGTTTCTTTGAATAACACCACTCCCCGTTCATTCTATTTCTTGTACTGCTGTTATGTCAACCTTATATTCGGACAGGGTATCGGCTAGCTGCTGTGCAGCTCGAGCTCTCTATAGTGAGCGGACATTTCATGAGAAAATTCTTAAATCGTTTAGACATTTTCGTTTCCGTGGTCGTCGTCGTGTATCCGGTCCATATCGGTGGCTTGTTAAATTTTCCATAATAATTTGTTTTTACGGGCAAGGTTCTTAGTCTTGCGCCAACCTTTCTCAGGATGTCAATGCATGCATTGGTTCACCACAGCTACCCAAAGTAGCTATCCAGGGATGTCACGTGGAGAGTTCATGTCAACTTGCCTTCGCCGGGTTGAAAGCAATCAGTGACTTTGCCCTGTATGTTCGCTCCCATCTCCCAGAACGGCTTTAATTTTAAGAGTCTTGATATCGTCCTCAACATTACCTGTAGACCTTGATAGAGGGACAGTCGCGCAGCAGAAATATGCCTAAATAGTTGAAGCACAAGCTTTTTTGGTTTGCTACGGATTTTCGTCGTTCAGGCGTCAGCGCTTTTAAGCCATCGCAGGTGGAGATGTAATGTGCATACACCTCCGCCTGTTGCTTTGGAGATGATTTTGATTCGATGTGAAGTCCGCATTTATTTTAATTCAAAATCAAATTATACATTTTTCTTTATGTAGGACTAAATGCATGTCCTGTTTGACAAATATTGTTCTTATGTTAATTTGCTGGCTCTTTACAAGGCCTCTAAATTATACAACAACTAGTTTTACGTTTATGCCTTTCGGCGTCCAATAACTTTTGTAATTTTGTTTACAATGTAATCAATATGTGATAGGTCTTCCTCTTTTAGAATTTTGCTAACGCAATATACATATATGCATCGGAGATGATTGTGATGGTGCGTGCAGATGACTACAAGCCACTTCAAAGAAATATGAGTTTTGTTCTGGGCTCCTTGATTTCGATTAACGGCAGGTTTGTGTAGTTCGATTAACTCGATGTGGGTTTTCAAAAATGTGTCGAGCTGCTTGGATTTTTAGGGGGTTTAGTAGTATCCTCCTGAGATGTTTCCCAATCTCGGCCAGTGCGATGATCAAGTCGCTGCGTAGTCAAGTATACGTGTATGTGGTCCCAGTCCTTTACGGATCGACCAAACGCATCTAGGGGCTCGACAGCGTCGTTCATAGTATCGCGTAGCTGACGTAAGACCACGGCCGACTTTTGCCACGGGACGTATCTGAAACAAACCGCACAGAACAGATTGAACAAGAGTACAAAGACTACGAACACACAGGGAAAAGTCTCTGATTGCTTTCAACCCGGCAAAGGCCAGGACGATCCTTATCCCTGTTCAATCCAAGTTGACATGCAGTTTCCACGTGACATCCCTGGATAGCTACTGTGGCACCCGACAATTTATTATTATTATTATTATTATTATTATTTATTACGATGTAATTAATTACACAATAACTTAATTCTAAATAGCGCTAGCTGCTAGGGCTTTCGGCTAATATCGAGTTACTTTAAATTTTGTTATGAAGGTTAGTAAGTGTTAGTAATTCGTATGTGTAGTTGATATTCTGTTCTGATGGTTTTGCCAGAATGTTGCTGAAGGGGTCGTTTCCAAATAGTTGGTTTGCGATGGTTTGGACTTTTGGGCAGTCGAATATGATGTGATGTGGAGTAAGTGGGACTTGCTTGTTGCAGTTACTGCATTGTGGGGGGCTGGTTTTTGTAAGGATGTGTTGGTGTGTGATTTTGGTGTGTCCTAGTCGGAGTCGTAGGAAGCATTTTATTTTTCTGTTTGAGACTGTTGTTGGGTAAGTAACGGGTTTGGTGTCCTGTTTAATAGTGCTGTACAGGTGGGTGTAGTGGTGCCATTCTTCTTCCTCCACGTTCTTAAAGGCATTTTTTACCTGTCTTCTTATGTCCGTTTTGTTAGGATAATAGAAGGAGACGAGAGGCGATTTTGTCCCTAGTTTTGCTTCATTTCCACTAATGTTACAGTGCCCGGGGGTCCAAAGTAGCTTTATTTTATTAGCTTTCTTAATAATGTTATCTTGGATTTGACGAATGACAGCATTTGTGGAGTTTACGTTGGTTATTGCTTTTAGAGTTGAAAGGCTATCAGTACAGATAATCGTTGGGATTTTCTGGATCAGTTTTGTTGCTTCCAAAATTGCCGTTGCTTCCGCTGATAGGATGGAACAAAAGGTGGGAAGTGATCCCATTCTGATTATTTCTTTGCGATTGTTGACTATAGCAAATGACACATTTGATTCGTTTTTGGAACCATCTGTGAAAAACAGCTTCCAGTTTTGATGTTTGTCGATGGTATCCTTGAAAAGTTTTTGATAGATTATCTGATTTGTTGAATGTTTTGGATAATGGGACAGGTCATCTAAGATTGTATTTCTCGGAATTAACCATGGAGGGTGTTGTGTGCGGTGGGGTTTTAAAATATTTATAGGGATATGTAAGTCCTTGGCTATATCGATGGCCCTTTCCAGTCCTGAGCGGTATCTTGACCTTCGTTTTTTTTTATAAATTTTTCGGATGTCCTGCACTATGGGGGTTGCTATAGACATTGTAAATTTGTAGGCAAGTGTAGCTGATATATATTTTAGTCTGTTTTCTATAGATGGGAGACCGCATCCACGAGGATGTTTTTAATTGGTGTAGTACGGAATGCTCTGGTACTTGCTCGAGCTGCGGCGTGATAGGGAGATTTTATTGTTTGTAGGGTCGTTTTGCTACATTTTCCGTATATCATTAGTCCGTAGTCGATTTTAGATAGGATGATGGCTTTAGTTATGTTAATAAGGGTGTTAGTATGTGCAGATCCATTCTTATATGCTAAGTATTTTACAATATTTAATCTTGCAGCTAGGCTTTTCTTAAGTGCTAAACAATGTTCTATAAATTGTATTTACTGTCAAAGAGAATACCGAGGATTTTCATGGATTGGATTGTAAGGATTGTGTGATTCTGAAAGGGAAGTGTGATGTTTTTGCTGCAGCTGGTTTTTCTACAAATGTGTAACATTTTAGTCTTTTCGAGGGAGATCTTTGCGCCTGAGGTTTTACACCAATTAGTGATGTCGTGTAGTATTTCTGAATAGGTAGATTGTACTTCGTTGAGATCGTTTACGTTTGTTAGAATAACTAGGTCGTCAGCGTAGAGGCAGTGTTTTATGTTTTTATATTTTACGAGAATGTCGTTTATTCCGTCAAAGGCTATAGCGAATAATAGGACTGATAGTGGAGAACCCTGTGGAATACCGTTTTTTATGTTGTATATTTGTGAGAATGCACCACCTGTTTTGACTCTAAACTTCCTGTTGGAAAGAAAGGACTTGATTATGTAGAACATATTGTTACCAACTCTCCATTGCGTTAATTTATTCAAAATCACATGAGGACCGATCCGGTCGAACGCTTTTTCAAAATCTATGGAGAGAATTGTTGTATGCTTTTTGGTTGACAAAGAAGATGTGATGAAGTTGTCGATATGGAGTAGCGCATCAATCGTTCCACGTCCTTGCTTGAAACCAACCTGTTCAATGCTTATTAGATTGTTTTTCTCCATGAACCAGTTGAGTCGTCTAGCTACAATTTTTTCAAATGTTTTTCCTAGACATGGGAGTAACGATATTGGGCGATATCCTTTTGCCGAAGTCGGTTCGCCCGTGGGTTTTGGTATGGGTACAATTGTGGCTATTTTCCACACTTGTGGAATTACACCTGTTTGGAGTATGTTATTGAAGAGATGGAGTATTCGGTGTCTCAGGAGTGGTGGACTGTTCTTTAACATTATGTAATCGACTCGATCATATCCTGGTGTTTTACCTGTGGCGCCGTGTAGGGTTGACTCTAATTCAATTTTATTGATCGGGAGATCTATTAATTTAGAGGATGGGCTTGTGTGAGGGGACGGGCTAATTGTGTCTCTTTTGGCAGAGAGAAATGACGGATGAAAGTTTACGTCTTCTGCGTAGTTTGACCATGTTTTGCCGAGATGGTCTGCAATTTGCTGGGGAGATGTGAGAGTGCCTGAGTCGGTGTTTATGCATTTTATTGAGAGGGGGCGATACTGCCCAGTTAGCGTTTTTATATCCGCCCAGATTTTTCTGGTAGTAGAGTTCGGATTTAACTTTTCGGTAAATGTTTGGAAGGCTTTTCTTTTTTCTTCCTTGGCATTTTTACGAAAAAGAGCATTTAACTTTGTATAATTGATTAGGTTAAAATCGGAGAGGAATCTTTTGAAAATTCTCCAGACTTCTTGTTTTTTCTTCCTTAGGTTGTCCAATACTGGATTCCACCAGGGAACTACTGCCTTATGGAGTTTTCGACTTGTTTGTGGTATCGAGGCATTTGCTCCTATTCGGATTGCTTTAGTGATTATGGCTGTTTCTTGATTAATATTTTGACTCTCTACATGTTGACTTAGTGCCTGGGTAGTTATATTTTGAAATTTACTCCAATTAGCAAGTTCGGTTTGGAATTTAGGAAGAAGTTTGGAGGGTTTGGGACACATGCTAGTGTTAATGTTTATTATTATTGGAAAGTGGTCGCTCCCGTGCAGGTTGGGTAAAGTATTCCAAGTGCACATTGGGGCCAATTGAGGTGAGGCTAGTGATAAGTCTACATGTGTGAAGGATTTGTGAGTGGAAAAATGTGTGTGGCTACCGTTATTGAGTAGTGCTAGATTTGCGGTCAGTATGTATTTCTCTACCGTTTTTCCCCTTTTATTAGTGGACGAAGATCCCCAGATGGGACTCCAGGCATTAAAATCTCCGAGGAGAAGTATCGGTGTTTGGATGCTATCTGTGATAGTGGTAAGATCGTGTATCGTTATTGGTTGGGATGTGGGGGTGTATGCTGATATTATCGTGAGGTTTCTGCCGATATTTATTTCTACTGCTACGACCGAGATTGCAGAGTGTACTACTATAAGTTTATGTGGGATTGATCTACGTATAAGTATACCTGTACCATGTTTAGAAGCAACATTTTCCGTAAGGTTGTGAAAGAATGCCGCGTATTCTTTGGGTCCTGTGGCCCGAGAGTCGTGGCGGATGTGCGTTTCTTGTAGAGCTATGATGGATGGTTTCAGATCTTTGATGAGTATTTGGAGCTCATGCATATTGTTTTTGAGTCCGTTCAGATTCCACTGTAGTATTGTGAGTTTATGGACATGAATGCTATTGTGTATATTAAACCTGCTGCTGTTGGGGATTTTGTTGTTGTAAGGGTTCAGTCACCGTGTCTCGAGTGTTGATCCATTCAAGCCAAAGCCCTGTCTGCTTCGGCCCGAGTTGGGATTTTCTCGATACACAGAGACTGTGCTTTCGTTGGGACTGTTAGGGTTATATGTGGTTATTGTGAGGGAGTGGGGAGTTTAATAATTCTTGAATGGTGGGTTCATTTATTTTTATGTTAGTGTTTTTTTTAATAGGTATAGGTTCGTTGTTACGGTTAGTTGTTGTGGGTTTTATGATTAGAGGTGATTGGTTTTGTATGGCTTTACGGTATTCTGCAGATGTAGAAGCGCAGTTTGAAATGAATGAAGTGTTTGTCGATGTTGGTTGGAGTGTAGTTTTTGTTGGGTTTTGTTTTGTAATTACTTTTATTGGTGGTGTTATATGTGTGGCTGTTGTTTTGAGGAGTGCGGCATAGGATTCCTTTGGTTTGTTTGGTGGCGTGGGATTTCGTTCCCTATATATCCGTTTCGCTTCGGATAGAGAAATTTTATTTCTTGTCTGTATTTCAAGAATGGACTGGTTTTCTATATATTGGGGGCATGATGGTGATGAAGCAGGGTGAGGGCCTTGACAGTTGGCACAGTGGGTTCGAGTGCATTCTAAGTCGGGGTGTGGAGGAAGGTTGCAGTTGTTGCACGCTGGGTTTCGTTTGCACCATTTGGCTGTATGTCCGAGTAGTTGGCATTGGCGGCAGCACATTGGTCTTGGGATATACTCATTTACTTTGGCTTTGTGCCATCCGATTTCTATGTTACTCGGTGGATTGAAGCGGTCAAATGAAAACAACATTAGTCCGGAAGCGCTGATTTCGCCATTTTGCGGTTTTTTAAATTTATGGACACTTACCACTCCTTGAGGTTTCATTTCTTGGACGATGTCTTCTTCCGGAACATTAATTAGGTAAACAATACCTTTCGAGAGGTTTAATTTCGGATGCAACTTTATTGTTACCGGACATAGTTGATCGAACCGTTTGGTATTTACAAAACGTAGAGCTGTTTGTTCATCTTTCACTAGTAAGAGAACCGTCTCTTAGCATGGACACTTTTTCATATTGTGTACTAATTGAGTCTATAGCTCTTTTTAACACGAATACGTTCACTCCGGTCAGAGGTTTTGTCGCGTCATTAGGAACAATTTGTATAAATTTCGGGTTTTTTTCACTTGTCTTTGCTGGTAATTCCGGGAAGTTCGATTCAATAGGACTAAATGCCTGCCGTTTTTTTTTATTGACGGGGACGTCACCCAAGGACGTTTCCTGCAACATACCAAATCTGTTGCCGGTGTGCTGCTTTGGCCCTAAGGCCATTTTTTATTTATTTCTCTTTTACTCTTGCTTTACTTTGGAACCGGTTAATTTAAAGTACACTAACAAAAGCAATACACTTACAACACGCACAGTACCGTAATAAAATATTCACACGCGGTTTTGTGTTCATAATTCTTTCACTGCACAATACGGTTAAAATTTGCGTCCTTACTGTTCGAGAGTTCGTCTGGCAATGGCACCCGACAAGTAGCGAATCAATGCATGCAGCGATATCTTGAGAAAGGTTGGCGCAAGATTAATAACCTTGCTCGCAAAAACAAATTATTATGGTAAATTTATCAAGCCACGGATACGAACCGGATACACGACGACGACCACGGAAACGAAAATGGCTAAACGATTTAAGAATTTTCTCATGGAATGTCCGCTCACTATACACAGCTCGAGCTGAACAGCAGCTAGCCGATACCCTATCCGAATATTAGGCTGACATAACAGTATTACAAGAAATAAGATGGACGGGGAGTGGTGTTATTCAAAGAAACGAGTATGACATTTATTACAGCTGTCATGCAAAACACAATGTGCTCGGGGTAGCTTTCTAGTCGGTCAAAAACTGAAGCCTGTCATTATCGGCTTTAATGCAATGAACGAAAGGCTATGCACTCTTCGCGTGCGAGGCAAGATTAAGAACATAACCCTCATAAACGTTCACGGACCTACAGAGGAGTCCCTTCACGACGAAAAAGAAGAATACTACGAGTACGACGAACTGGCTCTCAATGCCTGCCCAAGATACAATGTGAAAATCGTTCTTGGTGATTTGAATGCGGAAACAGTCCGGGATCCGGTTTTCAGCCAGTACGTGGGTTCCCATAGTTTGCATGAAATCGCTAATGAGAATGGACTACGAGCCATCGAACTGGCAGCGTCAAAAAACTTGGTCGTTGCACGTAGCAGGTTTCCGCGTAAAGATATCCACAAAGCCACCTAGGTATCACCTGATGGAGCCACTCGCAATCAGATCGACCACATGTTGATAGATCGCCGCCTCTCACCGAGCCTGATGACGGTACGTGCGTACTGAGGTACCAACGTCAACCCGGATCACTATCTTGTTGGTATAGTTTTCCGAGCGCGAATTGCCTTACGGAGACGTATTGCATCCAGCTAACACTTTTGGTCATGCGCTAGTACTCGCCCTCGAAGAGCTCGACGCAAGGACAGTAAGTCCTGGTGCCAGAATGCCGGGCGTAGAAGAGAAATGGACACCCCTTAAGAATACTGTCATTAGTACTGCCAACTCCATCTTAGGCAGTACTCGTAGAGATTGGAGCCACTGGTTTGATGATGAGTGCAAACTAGCGACTGAACGTAAGAATGCTGCATACCGGGCAATGCAGCAGTCAGATAGGACGCGGGTACGCGGGGAGAAATACAAACAGTTGGCCACGTATGTGTGGGAGGACGACTCTGAAGACGCTACAACCACGAGTTATATGCGATCTACCTAAAAGCTAATGCTGTAAGAAAAATCAAGCTCGACAGATTCCGGTGGTCGGGACACCTTGCTTAAATGAGGGAAGAGGAGCCTGCGCGGAAAGTCCTTTGTGGCAGGATGTATGGGAGGCGACAGCGCGGCAGACCTTGTCTGCGATGGAGGGATGGCGCAGACCAGGACGCTCAGAGCCTGGAAGTGCCAAACTGGATGACATCGGATCGAAATCGGGACCGGTAGGAAGATTTGTTAAATAAGGCCAAGACCGGATCCCGGTTGTAGTACCGATGATGATGAAGTGGGTGTTTCCCTTTCCTTTGTGATTAAACGAATTTTCGATCCGGTAAATTAAGATACGTGCGCTCCGCAACATAAAATATTCTTTTGTTGGTTTCCTAAGCAATGCAGAGCTATAAAGTAAAAAAATGCACATTAACAAAATACTGTTTCTAAGACACAAAAACCAACTAAAATCCTCCAAAGTAATTCCTTCTTTGATGTCGCTTTCTACATTTTTTCGTCCTGCAGTGAATTAGTGTCTTATGGTCTTGTATTATTTTATCATTCCAGACTTAAGCCACAGTTTGAAAATTTCGATATCGCCAAACATGGATACGAAGAAATGGATGGAGGAGTCGAAGGCGGAGATAGAATGGTTGGCAAGTCGTTTGATGCAGAATCTCCAAATTCAATCGAAGAAATTGAACGACCACCGTTGCGGAAAATCGACAAATACTGTAAAGCTGAATGCCCCTGTCTTCCCGCTCGCTACACAATCGCCATGATGGCATGTATCGGTTTCATGATATCCTTTGGTATGCGTTGCAACATGTCAGCCGCGAAATTGAAACTAGAACACAATGGGGTAAGTTAGACCATGTCTACAATCGAATACTCTTAATTACACGATGACTTTGTTTCGATCAAATTAAATCAGTCTGTCAATTAAATTTGAAATGTTCTCCTTATCCGTGAGATACAATGTAGAAATACTCAGAACTCGAAGGAGCTCATAGACCAGGAACACAATAAAATTAGAGATCATATTTGTTACCAGTTCTGTCACGCTCGTTAATAATGCCTTCAGGGGGTGTAAAGCCCTAAAACAGAATATCCTTAATACCATCATTCCATATCCTTCACTGGTGGTAGCGAATACTCTTTTGTGAATTTTCAGTCCGCCCCTTTATCGTTATATGACCAGCGTTCTCCTTCCACTTCCTTTCAAATAGCATACAACAAACTTTCGCAGAGTGTGGAAACATTCCCCCTTGGCGATGTGGAAACGTTCTAAATAAATGAAATAAAAAGTCATAGGCGAGGACATGTATTATAAAAAATGGGAACACTCTTGCAAAAAGGATATATTCATCGCCATGAAGGTTTATATTGCAAGTGCTCATTGGAGCGGTGTGAGAATGCATTAGACTGAGTACTTTAATGCATTGTTACGGATGGCTAAAAGGGATTCACTTCGTGGTGGATGTATTTCAAGTAATGTGGACGCACGAACACCCACAAATCTATGTGGCCTAAACTATTTTTTGCCGATGTGAATAATTATAATAAAGAATTTTATTTTGTATGTTCGCCAATGTGTGATCTACATCCGCCTTATCATTAAGTCAAAGAATGGGCAAAAATCGGTTTTCATCAGGATTTTCAGATAATATTCTTCTTAGCAGGGGTTGACCAATAAAGCAATCGAGACGAGTGTGATGGCTCATTCAATCCATTGACCACCTATTCTATTAGTATGTTTAGGAAAAGCTATGTGCTCTTATAAAATGTTATGGTCAACAGAAATAAAGTCCGTTTTGTCTATCGTCCGTGTTCTTCAAAGCATCAAAAGGTTCTTATCAGAATATAGACAGTTCTTTGTTTTTCACTTTTTTTTGCTCCTATTGTCCAATTCTTTAGAAGATACCATCACAACATTACATTACATATATTCTAGCCTTGGAATACAAAAACTCACAGTGATATTGTTTCTTTCTTAATTACTTGACGAATTTCTTTATTAAGAATCTTCAAAGACTTTCCTTCTCAACGATGAACTCAAGCAGTTCAGGCTTATAAGGCCTAACCGCGTCCCCTATATATTTAGCTGCTCCATTCTCCTAGGCAATGTGCCATTCTCTTAATTACACGATGACTGAACACCTACTACAGCCTAATTTTCAACAAGTAATGGCATCCAACACAAATACCAGTATGTCTTTATGAGAGTGTTTATCTTTATGATATAACAAACGATAAAGGCGTTGTGGCAATTCTGCACGAAAATATTACTCATACGATCGGTAGTTGGTTGTCAAAAACGTGAATATTTTTAAGTATTTTATAATTCACAGTTAGTTGATAAAGACTGTATGGGGGTCTGGGGATAATTGTGAGAATTTCTTCATAATTTTCGGATCCCACCCGAGGATTTAACAAATGTCCTAATGAATAGAGTATTTTGTTGCCTATATATTGAATATAGGGATATCTCACTTCGTACATAAGTGGCTTGCCACTATGCGGCAAAAACAGGGTACTAAATCATAACCACGAAAGTTGAAATATCGTGGATTCAGCTTATTGCAAGGACTTGTGGTCAGATATGTAGATTGCTGATTTGTGCTTTTATATGCAAGCAAACACAGCAGAGAAATTGCGTTTTAAGCCAAGAATGTTACACTCTTCGACCGGGTCCTCCGTTACCGTTGCATTTAGCCCTGTGAGTAGGGCGTTAGAATATACTCACAGCTAGGCCGGCTTGTCGTAAGAGGCGACTAAAGGCCGAGTGGTAGCCGGGGTCCAAACGCTGTGTGAGCCCGGTGAAATACCACCCCATCATGTCACGGGGAACATCATGCAGATATCATGATAAATAATAGAACTTTAAGAGGTTCGCCATCGCATAACCGCTCGCTCTCGAGGCTCTGCCCACGCTCGACTGGTGACGGCATTTTGTAACATCAGGGGCATCGGTTTCACCAATACTAATGTAAACGCCGTCCACCAATATTTGCAAACAACGAAACTTGATATCCTCGCCCTAACTGAGACCCAGGTCGATCCGTCAACTGATTCGACATATCTTCGTTGCTCAGGGTACGACTTACATTCGAGATTCCGTTTTTTTAAGAGTCTGCGTCTTCGTGCGGTCCAATCTGGCATGCCGGAGGATGGAGGCGTTGGAACCCAATAATATGGACATCATACGGTTGCGAGTCGTGTTGAGGAATTCCGTTAAATTTCTTTGTTGTCTTTGCCGCTCCCCGAATGACGATCGACCGGCGACATTTTTCGAACATCTTTCACATACCGTCGACTGGATACAGACTAACCCGGCTTCTGAAATTGTTGTCCTTGGCGATTTCAATGTGCACAATTCCGACTGGGTGCTACATTCTAAAAGAAGCGACAAGGCTGGGAGGCTGGCGGAGATGTTTGCTGTAAGCCACAACTTGACTCAACCCGTGGGAGAGCCAACGCGAGTGCCGGATGCTCGAGGCGATTATGCGAACACCCTGGATCTGTTTTTGACATCCGAACCGAGTATTTATACCGTAGAGGTTTCTGCGCCACTGGGAAACTCAGATCACTGCTTGATATCTGTCGCGCAAGCACTTGCATACCAATCGGCCTAGGCAGCCTCGCCATGTATGGAAGTATGGGGCTGCTAACTGGGACGATATGCGAGATTTCTTCGCATCCTTTCCATGGTCGGAGGTGTGCTTCGGAAACTCCGATGTTAACGCTTGCGCGGAGTTGGTATCAGAGATTATTCTTCTGGGGATGGAGATGTATATTCCACATTCCATCAATCGAAGTTCGTCTGATAAACCTTGGTTTGGTAAAAAAAGCGAGCTGATTACAACCGCAAAAAATAGAGGTTTTAAGCAATGGCGCTCCAATCCCACCGATGTTAACTGAACGAATTTCGTTAGAATCAGAAACGCGTGCAACCAGGCGATTGATACCGCGAAGAAGGCTCACAACGACAGGGTGATCAATAAGCTCCTTCGGTGCCCAACTCCTTCTGGTCAATGGCAAATGCTGTCAGCACTAACTTTGCTTCCTCCTCTTTCCCTCCGTTGGTGACAGACAGCGGGACGTTAGTCACGAATCCAAAGGATAAAGCTAATGTGTTCGCAAATTTATTTTCCGCGAATTCAAACCTCGATCCCAGCCTTTTGGAGCCACCTGTGATCTCGCCGGTACAGTCTTCCATGCGGGATGTGCGATTTCGTCCGCGCACTATTCAACGCATTCTACGTGAACTGGATTGTAGGAAGGCAGCCGGCCCGGACGGAATATCAGCAATAGTCCTTAAGAACTGTGCTCCAGAACTATATTCGGTTCTTGCAGACTCATCCGCTTATCTTATGCACGGTGGACCTTTCCTGCCTACTGGAAAATCGCTCGAGTTCAGCCAATCCCAAAGATGGGAAAACAGTGTCTCCCACAAAATTACCGTCCGATAGCATTACTGTCTATTTTATCTAAGGTAATGGAAAAAGTCATCAATACAGAGTTAGTTAAGTATTTGGAATGCAACGGACTTCTGAATGATCGTCAATACGAATTCTGTGGCAGGCGGTCCACAGGAGACCTGTTGACACTTATAACAGATATATGGACATCAGCGATTGAACGGCATGGAGAGTCAAGGGCGGTCGCATTGGATATCTCTAAGGCTTTTGACCACGTCTGGCATGGGGCATTGCTGAGCAAACTTCTTTCATATGGACTTCCCCAACAGGTTTGCGACTGGACGAGAAGCTTCCTCGAGAATCGATCGATCCGAGTTGTTGTGGACGGCGAGTGTTTGGATCTGTATCCTGATAATTCGGGGGTGCCCCAAGGTTCTATTTTGGCTCCTACCTTGTTCTTGCTTCACATAAATGATTTGTTGGAGACAACGGATAACAAAGTGTTCAGTTTTGCGGATGATGGTACGCTTGTTTCCTTCTTTTCGAGTGTTCGGCCGATTAGTGCATCAATGTCACACCAGCTGAGATATAAACAGATTGACTCTCGGAATCGGGATCTGGATAAAGTCCTGCAGTGGGGAAAGGCCAATCTTGTCGACTTAAATGCAACGAAGACCCAGTATACAACATTGACAAAGAAAGCTGGATCATCGGTTCCACAGCTGATGAGGAATGGCCGGGCCCTCAAGGCTGGGGAAAGTTTGAAATTGCTCGGCGTTACGGTCTGTGGGAATGTATCGTGGCATAAACACGTGCCGAACACCGCCAGGTCAGCCTCAGGAAAACTGAGTTATCTTTTTAGAGCCAAGAAATATTTTACTCCGGGCCAACTTCTTCTCCTATATAAATCCCAAATTAGACCCGCGCTCGAATATTGCTCTCATGTTTGGAGCTCGGCTCCTAAACATACCCTCGACCTACTTGAGAGCATACAGAGACGAGCGATCCGCCTGATCGGGGACTCGGCGCTGACGTCGGGACTACAGTCGCTATCACATCGAAGGCGCGTAGTCGACCTCTGTCTGTTTTACAGATATTATCACGGGTGCTGTTCTTCTGAGATTTTTGGTATTGTTCCACCCAATTCGGCTTATATGCGCTCCACAAGACAATCCGACGGATCGCACCCGTTTGTGGTTCATCTCCCGACGGCGCAAACATCCCTGCATCAGAACTCATTTCATTACAGAGCGGGAAGGCTGTGGAACTCCCTTCCCACGCGAGTGATCCCGGAGCGTTACAATCTGCAATTGTTCAAAGAGAACTGCAACAGTTATCTGATGGCATCTCGGGGCGCCCACTCGGCGCTATAGGTTCGCCTCTCCCGAGAGAAATCTAATAAAAAAAATAAATAAATAAAAAATTGGCCCGGTACAGAAAACCCATGCATTCTCGGAAAGTTGGAGTTTGTAGTATAAATCGCTTGTTTTCACAGATCTGACTTCCTCTGCGTTTCTTTTGACGCCAAATTTGAAGAAAATTGTGAACCGAAAACCGAGGTGATAGCAACAGTTACTGGGTATTTTGCAGATCAGAAGTCTAAGGATACACGAAGTGAAGGATACGAAGTGAAGGATACATCACAAAAACGAAATTAAGAAACTAAGAGCCGTTTATCAGAGCATTAAGGTAGCAATCCACAACGAAAGTAGCTTGTTGAAACATCTTCATTAAAGGGGGTCGTAATATAATTTTTTTGCAGTACAATTTAATTTTCGGTATAGATCACCATTGCACTTTAAAGACTGAACGCGACATTTTAATTTTTTGACTCTATATACTCAACTCAACGCCTTGGATAAAACGAAAGATGACATAAAGTACAGCTACACTTTAAAAATACGTTCTTTGTATATGACTCCAGAGCTATTAATCTTTTTACTCGCCGTACTTCACCCTTGCAATGGTCTTTTCCTTCCTGATTGCACACTGGAAGAGCGCGGATTGAAGTCGTGCACACTGACATGATTGTTGCCCTTCGTATCAATTCTCACATCCTGTTGATTTTCCTCTCTGTGCAATTTACGAACCTGATAACTTTTGGATTCACTTGGATTGCTATTCGTGGACAGATCAGTGGTTATTTATTTCATAATTTTTTTTTTGTGTGGGTTGGGGAGGGGGGTAGGGGTAGTGTTCCAATATATAGGAACATCATATTTTGTCTTATGATAATTGGCTAACTTCCTACTGGTAAAGATCCGTGATGGAGCGACCCAGATGGTGCTGGTATCAAAGAGGATCATCATATTTGTTTAGACTCGTTTTTCTCAGGCTGCCACTACGAGATGTTGCTGCGGTTAGCCAATTCGTTCACCCATTGGCACGAAATAAAACATGGCTGCCACAGCCCAGGCGTCAACTATTACCGTGTGGTGTGAACAGCTGGGGATTGAACCGTTTTCGCTGGGCGAAGAGTTGTGAGTTTCTGTGAGCTCTGTGAAGACTCGTAGAGTCCCCATAGCATGGGTCCTCCAGCCCGCGTATTGTTTCATTCACCTCGTAAACGTTTATCACACTCTTGATTTACTTAATTGGTGGATGGTACGAAGAGAAATATCTACTTTACTTTTCACTTTTAATAGCCAAAAGGTGTGAATTTACTCGTAGCTGCAACGTAATAAACAAGTCAAATATCGAAACAAATAATGTTAGTTTTGCTAAATCAACCAGCACTTGTCAGCTTCTGATGAGAGCTTCTCACCTTACCTTTGTGTGGTTTTACTTGAGTCAGCGCTCTAAGATGCTATTTTTTTTCTCGCCAAAGGTGCTCAAGGACTTTTCCCATTTCATGAAGCCTATAGCTTAATGGGATGGTATTTCACCGTGCGGCTACCTACCACTCAGTAATTTTGCCGAACTGCACAATAGCAAGAGTCGTCAGTTGAACCCAGGTTTGAACAATCAAATGCAAGACACAAACTCCTTACCAACTCAGCCATTGAAGTGTTGTAACATTGAAGAGGAATGTTACAACACTGCCAATGTAACCCATCACACTTAAGTTTAGTCCGGCTACAACCCCATTTATTGGCTTAATTCAAGCAATATAAGTACTCATAAGCTAAAGTATATAAAACTTTACAAACTAAAAAACGTAAGAACCAACTTAACTAAGCTTAACCTAAGGTAATCAGGACATATGATGCCAGCAGTAGAGCAGGAGATGGCGGCAGGTTAGAGAGGAAATTGAAGAAAAGGTCACTTAAGATTGGTGTTGAGAATGGTTTAGGAGGCGGTGCTTGAGAGTATGGGTAGAGAGGTTGAAGTCGAACAAGGTGGTCTGGAGTTGACATTTCTCAGTATCCGCGAGAGGGATTAATTGAAACCATAGGAGGTTGGTTGGAGGTGGGCGGGGGGGGGGGGGGGGGGGGTTGTAGAGAAGGCGGGGATTACGCGTATTTCGAGGGTTTCTGTTCAGATTAATTAAGTTAAAGAGGTACCCCGGAGAGGAACTGTAGAATGAACAGAATGCAGGACAAGACTCTACGCTCTGAGGTCATTAATGTGAGGCGTTTAATGTATGGGGGTAGGCTTAAAAGATGTTCGCATCCTAGCCCTCGGAGAGCGAACCGAAGGAAGCGACGTTGAATACTTTCGATTCTATGGATATGGATCTTGTGACAAGTAGACCATACCTGTCTGGCATATTCTTGCAACCGATGGACGGAGGTAGGGTAAAGGCATCGAGTTACGTAGGGGTCGGAGACGTTTCACGAACTCGAGAGCAGAGTTGGCTTTCTGAATCCTCTCAGCAATGTGGGAAAAAAAAGTTAAGCCGCCTGCCGCTAAAGATCCCGAGGTCTCGAATAGATTGGACAATCGTTAAGGGTTGGTTATGAAAAGAATAGGGACGCGAGGATGTTGAATACGCTTACGGGAAAAGGTTATATATTGGCCTTTAGGGATGTTAAGTACAAAGCAATTTTTGTTACACCAAGTCGAGGATTTGTCAAGGACTGATTGCAACAGTGCAGAATCAAGTGGTGACTCGATGATCTTGTCATCAGCATATAGGGTCAAGCCGAAATTCTTAATGACCTTATAAATGTCATTAGTGGCAAGTGTAAATCGGAGAGGACTCAGGGGGCTACCTTGAAGGACCCCAGAGGTGGCCACGGAGGGGTTGGACATCATGGACTTACACCGAACGGAATATAGTCTATCCTTTAGACAGGAAGAAATCCATTTTAGCAATCCAGGTTCGAAGCCTAGGACGGATCATTTGAAGAAGATTAGATTGTGGGAGAATTTGTCGAATGCTTTACTGAGGTCGGTTGAGACAGTTGTATTATATGTTTGTCACAAAATATTAAATAGGCAGTAGTTAATGTGCCTATGTTGTATTTTAAATATTCACAACAAAATAAAAGTTACTTACGTGGCTGCTGTCTGGTAAGTTGTCCTGCGTTCTGTCTAGTCGTGGTTGCTCCCACTCGACGTCCAAAGGCCAAATCCCGTTTCAGCTCAAATCCGATGATAGTTGTTGCTTATGCCGTTGTTGTGGGTGCTGTCATTGGGCCGATAAGTTAATGCAGCACTAGAAAGAACTGTATTCCACCACAGGAAAAGTGTGTTTTGTAAAAGTCTGCTCCGCAATTCTCTGTTACACTCTGGTTTCAGTCTTTTTATTTCATTGTAATTTATTTTAAACAAAGTTCTAAAGTTTAAGTTTAAATATTCTGTTTCGGTTTCTCGATACAAGTATTTATATTGAACACAGTTTTAATGTTTAAGTTTTAAATATTCTGTACCGCCACGAGTTTGCCGCGACCAATTCCTTTTTTCACTCTGACTTTTACGACTTTACATTTTCGACTTCTGCACTGAACCGTCAACCGTCCTCCGTGTGTGGCACCATTCAAGACTTCTTTAGGACTACTGTTGAAGACTAAAAACTCTCTCTTTTCATTCCCCCGTTACCCCTCCGAGAAAACTCAGTTCGTGACATCGTTTTTGGGACCCTTCTTGTGGGTGGGAGTGATGAAGGGTGTTTTCCAAATGCGCGGGATACTTGAGAGAGTGAGAGATTGAAGATCAGTGAGGAGGGAGCAGAGAGAATGAATTTTGTTTTTTTTTTTACACTAACGCGCGCATAAAGAGCGATTTTAGAGAACCTTTAAGTTTTAGTGCAGTGCGAGCGGAAGGAGAAGAAGTGGATAAGGAAAGGAGGTATCGATGTACATTGGTCTTAAATGCCTGGACATTACAACGACGAGGAAACACATGATCAGATAGAATATCCCACATTCGTGTGGTTCGACTACAGAATGGGTCTCTAAGTTTGTTTGTGTGCGAAAAGTTCTGTTTCAACGTGAACTGATGCGCATTCTCAGATTGACGGGTATCGCGGGAAAATTCCTGAGGAGATGGAACGCATTCAGTAAGTTCAGTTGTGCAACGACCGTGGTAATACCTATAGAAGAGAGATAGGCATGATACTTTGGGGATACGAGGACGTGGCGCCGGCATGGGCGCAGGGTTCTACCTCGTCCTCACAAATTGTTCACTGTCACCCACCGTTGTTCTGTCGACTTCTGCTGCAACAACGACCACCATAACCGAAGAGAAAACATCACGCACGGGAGAAATTAATCGAATCGCACTGGATATCGTTTATTCATTAAATGGTTTCTTTATTAAAACGGTAGATACTTTTTTTTGGTTAACTAAATGAAAAAAAAAACATGAATTAAAAGTCACTTGGAACCTTTCAAATATCTTAATTTAAGCATTCTCATTGCCATCGTTCAAACGTACACAATTCACAAACTATCTAAACACTTCGCACTATAAGTCCGACTAATACTATTAACTGAATATATTTGGTATTCAATTAATCTAATCCCGACTCCTGGATGCACGCGTCCCCGGACGCCACGGGCAGCGGAAGACGAACTGACCGGAACGGTGGTTGAAATACGACTCAGCGATATACATTCGCTGAGAAGAAAAATCCTTCTCCCTCGCATTCGAGGGAGAAGGATTTTGCTGGTGAGGTCCTGTGGTGGTGTGGGTGTAGTTGATCGTGAAGATCACGCTGCCTATCCATGCGGTGAAACAAAGGATAAACGAGATGCATTGTTTTACTCATGCACGAGGTCATGAGAAACGAAGCTGACAAAAAAGGGAAGATGGACAAAAGGCATTATGAGATGTGCATTGCAGGTAAATAAATAAAAAGCTAGTCATCCGGGAAATGGTGCTAAAAGCAAATTGGATGTTTATGGCATCTCTGGCTGCAGTAGAAACCGGATTCGTGTTGGCATTAGGAAATGCTGGAGAATTCGGTTTCGATGATAATGCCTAAGATGTGGTAATTGTTTGTCCATTGAACAAACGAATCGCTGGTCGGTTTATTGCAGCTGCATAAACAAGCTGTCCGACATTGCATTTTAATGATGACAAAGGGTGCCGAATGGTTTGGGATTTATGATGCATATGCACATTAAAGAATTCTTACAGGGAATTTGAATAGCGCATTAAACGCGCGAATGTTGGGAGAATTCTTTTCAGGAATTTTAGATAATGCGTTGTATGCATTAAATGTCCTTGGAAAAGGAAATGTTTTCAGGTGCTAATGCAATTGCATTAGCGAAAAACAATGGGAGTTGGGTTGCAATTATGGGGGGTTCTTCGGGTAAGCTTAAAAGAACCCCCACAATACGTTGCGCCTATTTTCTAACGACGGAATTGATCGACTCACAGCTGGGTCCCCAATAAGTTTCACTGCTCGTTTGTGCATTCTATCGAGCACGTGTATAGCGGTTTTGGATGCGCCTGACCAAATATGGGAGTTGAACTCCATTTTAGGACGAATATACACCTTGTAAATAGTGGCTAGGTTGGATGGAGTGAACTATCTATTGCAGTTTAAAAAATGTGGTCATTCCAATTAAGAGTCGAATTAATTCGAGTGCCGAGGATTGATAGTTCCTTGGCTTCGTTGATACAAGTGCCGTTCATCGATAGTATGATATTTACTTTGGGGTTCATCTTTGACGACAGGAGACAGCACTGAGTTTTTAAGGCATTGAACTCTACTCGGTTAGATAATCCCCATTGATATATCTTGTTGAGGTAGGAATTCAATGTATTAAGCATAATCTGCTGATTGGTATTGACTTTCGAAGAGTTTGGCTGGGAATGTTCGTATGAGTATGAGAAACTCAATGTGCTTTCATCGGCAAACGAGTGAATTGGGTTGTGGGTAATGGACAAGAGATCATTTACAAAGATGAGGAAGAGTGTGGGTGAGAGTACCGAACCTTGGGGAACACCTGCATTAATTTGATGGCAGACCGGTTTGACTCCATCAAGAACCACTTGAATTGAACAACCAGAAAGATAGTCTCTTATCCATTGGATCAGGGAATTGTCCACTCCATATGAAGGTAATTTTTTTATAAAAGGGCTGGATGCCGAACTCTGACGAAGGCTTTTGAAATATCCAGTGCGACTACCTTTCTTTCGCCGAGGTAGTGGATGGAATGGCTCCACTTTTCGGTAAGGTACGTCATCAAATCTTCTGTGGACCTGTTGCTACGAAAGCCATATTGGCGGTGATTGAGGAGGTCATTTGTTTCCAGATATTTCGAAAGTTGTCGGTTGATAAGTGATTCCATTACCTTGGAGAGAACAGAAATTAGTGCTATGCGTCAATAAGAAGAGAGGTTTGATTTGTCACCCTTTTTCGGGATTGGCTGAATGTTCGCTGACTTCCATCTATTTGGGAAACGGCCAGTAGAATAAGACAAATGGAAGGGTTTCCGCAGTGGTTTGGCGAGTGAAGAGGAACATCTCTTCAAGAGGATTGGGGGAATGCCATCCGGACCAGGCAACAGTACGCGTTTGGAAGTGAATGTGGGTCATGGTGTGCTGCTTATGCTCAAGTTGAGGCGGAACTGATGTGGTATTGTGGGGAGGAGGTAATGTACCTGCATGGGTACTCCGTTCTACTTCCTCCTCCATCATGTATTGTTCCACCGACGAGCACTAAACAATTCCGCCGAAGCAAAGGAACGAAACGCCGCCACGTTTGGAAACAACCAACAAAACGAACACCAAAACTCGGAACGAACAACACACCGTCCACCAGAAGTGATTAATTGAAAGGCATTGTTTTTTGAATTATTAAATCTTTATTGTTACTAAAATTATACGTTAGCAATGCGCGAAAGTTATATTAAGAACACAATATCACAATCTTCGCCACGACTCGGGGTATATTTTCGTCACCGTGTGCACCGGTGAGCGGGAGATCGCGTGTGACCAACATGGTCGACGAATTGGAAACGACTCAAACGATATCCTCTCCAATAAGGATATCGTTTTTTACCTACCACCAGGGAAACGTAAAGTCTCTCTTGGTGGTATAGGAAACCAGATCTTGTAATAAAGGTCATGGTGGTATGTGTGGGATCGTTGAGATCAATGCTATTCACACGTGCAGTGGAACAGCGAAACAGGCAGGCGGCAAGGACAAAAGAAAAGGCGACCAAATGGTTCGCTCTTTGATGAGGGTCATGTTTATACGATGCCTCGTCGCTATTTTCGACGTTAGGAGAAAAAGGTGCTAAAAGCAAATTGGATGTTTATGGCATCTCTGGCTGCAATAGAAACCGGGTTCATATTTGCATTAGGAAATGCTGGAGAATTTGGTTTCAGCGTCTATTGCGCTAATTATATGCAGCTGCTTGGGTTGTTTGTTGGTAAGACAAACAAAAAAGGTTGCCAGGCAATGTGTATGAAAAGGTATATGACGCGGCTGGGAAAATAGACGGCGCGATATTTATGGTCCCTGTCATGACGGTTACATTGAATGCAATCCGAATTATTTTGTTTACTGGAATTTGTCTGGTACCGAATTGGTTCAGAATACCAAATAAGCAAACAAAGAAATCTTACGGAAAATTGTATGCGAAGGGATGCATGAAGGTAAGTTTTCTTTATAGGGATTTTATGATTACAGATGGTGATCTATATAATGCGTGAAGCATTTACAGGTACCAATACCGTTGCATTAGCAAACTTAAGGGAGTTGGGTAGTAGTTATGGGGGTTTTTCAGGTAAGTAGACCGTAGGGTTTGGCGGGAACGCTACAGTACCCCCCCCCCCCCCCCCCCCCCCCCCCCCCCCCAGTGACGTAGTCACGAAAAATAGGTAGGGCTGTAGGTGTGCTCGAATGCATGGTGCTATGATAGGCGGAGGGCTGAACACTTGACGAACAAGGTGGCCCTGCGCACTTCGGTAGGCGCTGTAATTAAGTTGGGGGAACTGTCATGGTGACTAGTTCCAGGTATGTATGAGCCTTTGTCGATAAGGTGGACACAGTTGTTACCGCCTGATGCCATCAAGGGAAAAGGTGTGCGGCGTGGTCAAAAGACCTGTTATGGGTCACTTGGGCCAACAGGTTTATCGTCCAAATAGGTCGGAACCTATCGGAAATCTGCTCGCGTCCGCAGTCACGAAGTAGCACGCGCGGAGTTCGAGCATATGATCGAACTAGGTATCTGCCAACCGTCAGACAGCCCTTGGGCAAGCCCACTCCACTTAGTGAAGAAACGTTCCGGTGAGTGGCGCCCATGTGGCGATTACAGGCTGTTGAATGCAGCAACGGTCCCGGACAGATACCCTATCGCACACCTCTACGATTTTTCGTACAAGTTACGAGGGTGCAATGTCTTTACTACCCTGGATCTCACTAGGGCATACCACCAAATTCCGGTGGCACCAGAAGACATCCCCAAGACCGCAGTCATTACACCTTTCGGACTCTTCGAGTTCAAAGTGATGACTTTCGGCCTCAGGAATGCCGCACAGACATTCCAACGTTATATCGACACGGCTTTACGTGGTTTAAATTGCTGCCATGCATACCTTGATGACATTCTCATCGCCTCCAAAGACCACGCCGAACATAAACGCCACTTACGTCAGGTCCTAGAGCGCCTCCGTGAATTCGGTCTTGTCATCAACCCAGATAAGTGTCAATACGCCAAGGAGCAAATCACCTATCTGGGTTACGTCGTTGACAACCAAGGCATTCGCCCACTTCCAGGCCGTGTGGAGGCCCTCATGAAGTATCCTCGTCCTACTAACGTGAGTGAGCTTCGTCGATTTCTGGGCATGCTTAATTTCTATCGTCCAACACTGAAGAACGCTGCCCAAATTCAAGCTCCCTTAAATGAGTTCTTGAAAGGAGCTAAGCGCAATGATAAGCGCCCCATCAATTGGACAGAGGTCTCTGATCGAGCATTCCAACTGTCCAAAGAACAATTGGCAAATGCCACCTTACTCCGATACCCCCTCGAGGGAGCGGCACTTTCCATCCAATGCGACGCATCGGATACCGCAATCGGAGCTGTCCTTGAACAGGACATTGAAGGCCGACCGGAACCGCTCGGTTTCTTTTCAAGGAAGCTGAGTCCCACTGAGCGACGTTACAGCGCCTACGACCGTGAATTACTCGCGATCTACAGCGCTGTTAAATACTTCCGTCATATGATAGAAGGTCGCTCACTCTCCATCTTAACAGACCACAAGCCATTGGTCTATGCGTTCCGGAAGAAGTCGGGAAATGCCTCCCCCCGACAAGAGCGTCAGTTAGATCTCATTGGGCAATACACCACGGAGATCAAGCATATCGCCGGTAAACAGAACGTAACGGCGGACGCCCTTTCTCGAATCGATACGATTCATTTGCGTACCGCCTTGAATAACACTGACCTTGCCCTAGCTCAAGAGGAGGACGAACAGCTCAAGTCCCTCCTAACTGCCGATACGGCACTAGAGCTTAAGAAAATTACCCTTCGCGACCCTTTGGGCGAAATCTGGTGTGACGTCTCCACTGGAACCGCTAGACCTTACATTCCCGAGAAACTTCGTAAGGGCGTGTTCCAGGTTTACCACAACCCAGCCCACCTCAGCGGCCGAGCAACAGCCGCTGCTGTCCGTCGCAAATTCATTTGGCCCCGGATGAACAAAGATCTCACCGGTTGGGCCCGTGCTTGTCTCCAGTGCCAGCGCTGCAAAGTAGCGCGACATAATGTACTGGAGCCAGCGCAATTCAAGCTTCCCACGGCACGCTTCGCCCATGTCCACATAGACATAGTGGGGCCGCTTACTCCATCAAGAGGATTTTCTTATATCCTCACTATGATGGATCGCTGCACGCGATGGCCAGAGGCGACACCTCTCCGGACAGTTACTGCCGAATCAGTCGCCAAGGCTTTTTACTCAACTTGGGTCACACGCTTCGGTGTACCAAGCACCTTAACTTCGGACCGAGGTCCACAATTCGAGGCGACAATATTTAAGCAGCTAACAAATCTCCTTGGCTACCAAAGAAGTCGTACCACCGCCTACCACCCACAATCCAATGGGATGATAGAGCGCTGGCATAGATCCCCCAAGGCCTCACTCATGTGTCATAACGACACCCAATGGTTCGACGCCCTGCCCACTGTCCTCCTCGGCCTGAGGACAAGTATTAAGGAGGACCTGGGAGCTTCGGCATCAGAGCTCACCTACGGTACTAACCTCCTTCTCCCAGGAGAACTCTTCCTGGACGGCGAAACACCGCGTGACCAACTTCGCGAATTGGGGCATCTCCGTGACCTGCTACGTAAAGTTAGGGCAACACCAGTAGCCAGGCACGGCTCCAAAAAACTTTTCGTCCACCCTGAACTGCACAGCTGCACGCACGTCTTTGTCAGGGTGGATAAGGTCAAAAAACCCCTCGACCCCCCTTATGATGGCCCATTCGAAGTCTTCCGCCGCATCAACGACCGCGTCTTCGAGATCGATATCAGAGGCAAGCGATCCACGGTCAGCGTCGAAAGACTTAAGCCCTGCTTTCTGGAAGCTTCAGCTCAAGAACAGCCTCCTATCCAAGACACAACTGCCGCCCGAACTGCACAACCTCCCCGCACCCGCGCCTAAGTGCGCGCCCACAGACAACTACCCCCCTCTCAATCTTCCTTACCTGTTTCGTGACTACGTCACTGGGGGGGGGGGGGGGGGGGTGACGTGGCGGTTCTTTAATACATTCCCAAAGAACCGTCCATCCTCTTAAATGAACCACCTTCCAAACCCACCATACCTACCTGCAATTTTGGGGCAGCGTAAGCTACCCTTCATTCTCTTTCACCTGAAAGTTAAATCTTAAGGCATGCATCACATTGAATTTTTCCGTTTATGATCCGTACCATATCTCCATCGGCTCGGCGTGTCAGCAATTATAATAGATAAATACTAGCTGGCCAGCGTAATTGTTGACATAGCTGAAGCCGATGGTTTCTTGCTACGGTTCATATCCATTTATTGCCCCAGTCCCAAGGTTCGCAACACTTGCGACCAATTTCCTTTGTCGGTTATCTACCGATCATGGGATTTGGGCACTAATATGATTGACGTTAGACAATCATAACCCAAATCATACCAACGATGCTCCGGCCTGTAAAACAAACAAAATCTACCATAGCCTAGGTCATAGGCAAGCAAACCATCGGTTTGCTTATCGCCACGAAAACTCTATAGCCTACAATGGCATTAGCATGAACGCCTAAGTAAACACGATGTGCATATCATCGTGACCCTTGAAATAGCGTTTTTGTGTATCTTGAAGCAAAAACCTATTTCGTTCTCAGGCGCAGGTCATCAAAGATTTATGGCCCTCGAAATAGCGTTTCTGTTTATTTAAGACACAGAAACCTATTTCTCCCTTCGGCGATTTTCGCCATCGCTTATCTCTATAATACCCATTCATTGCACCAGCCCATGTTTATTTAGGTGCATTTTCATCGTTGTCGATATACAGGCTGAAGGGCAACGTACATGTCCCATACGGACACATATAGAATCCTCCCACATCAATGTAATCCACACCGTGAATCTGGCAGATATGGATGGTTTCTGGGAGTCAGATTGCTACCACCCAACCGCACACACGTGCCCAGGAGCCAAGTTTCTTCTAGTGCGCCAGAGTTGTCGTTCGCGAGTCCTGCGGATGTATGATTTTAATGATGTGTTCCGCGGATTTCAAATATTAATAAAAGTTAAAAACCAAAACCGAAACAAATACCCTTTAAAATTTTTATAAAATTATATATTCCTCTTGGGTTTGATACTCTTTACTCTGTGTGGAATAAAGGTTCGCATGCCAAACACAATCGTGTCTGTCAATGTGTCCGCTATAGAGTCTACATCATTACTGAGGAAAAATAACAAAGAATTTAACTTCCCAAAAAAGTCGTTCAGACCTTCCCAGTTCGCTTTCCCATAGAACCCTACTCTTCTTTTGCGAGTTTTCTCGTAAGCGCTGCTGTTGGTTAGAGCAAATTTAGCTCACACGATACAGTGGTCTGAAGTGCCCAAGGGCGAAGAAACTTCAATTGTGTATTTGTCGGTGTGCCAGGCGAGAAACAGGTCCAGTGTGTTGGCGAAATGACCATCTATAGCTGGTACCCGTGTCAGCTCACTGACGAGTTGAGTTAAATTGTTTGACTCAGCAAAGAGCTGGGCATACTGACCCTCGGGGTTGTGTGTCCGGAGTGACGAAGCCACTGAGACTTATGCACATTAAAATCACCCGCAATAACGATTTCAGTGTGCGGATATAGGGCCAAGATCCTATCGATAGAATCAGACAGAGCATCAAATTCGTTAAAGGATGCGTTTCTATCCAAGTTTGGGCTTCGGCAAAGAAAGCAGTAATGGATGATATGCTTACGAACGTGAAGTTTTAGCCAAGAGAAATGAAATTGTGGGTTGGAATAGATCCCATATTGTGGCAGAAGCTGATAAGCAATATCACTTCGTATGTATGTAGCTAGACCACGATGTGGAAAGAACAAAGACACTAAGTTATAACCATAAATATGTGTATTAGTTATTACCTGAGTCTCGCTAAGTGCAAGGATAGTTGGTTTCTGGTTAGAAACGTAGGCAGAAACAGAGGAGACATTGCATTTTAGGTCGCGAATATTACACAGATCGACGTGAAACTGCCGTTCCATTGAAATGGCCTGACACAGCAAACCAATACCGCCTCAGAAAAGGATGAAAGTCGGACCCGGCGATAGATAACCGAAAGCAACCACTGCAGGTGTTATGCCCTTATACTAGGTGCCCTACTAGATCCGTGCCGAAATCCAGGTCACATCGCTTTCGTGACGAATATTACGCCACTCAAAACACCAAAAACGCTCCAAAGATTATAAATCAATCGAGAGTACCGATGCCTGAGGGACGAAACAGAGGTGCGAAAAAGAGGAAAAACAGACACAAGGAAAGAAAAGGGTATGAGTTTTCCCGCACTGTACACTTCCACACAATTTTCACACTACGGTGCGAATCCCATAGATATCACTGCACTACACTCGGACGCGTTTGTGGTGATCCGTTTGTTTACATCGGATCCCACAGAATACTTGACGCGCGAACCGATAGTGCAATTAGGGTATCTTGTGTTCACTTAAGATACCCTAAACGGATTACACAATTGATCCGAGGGTACGGATCAAAAGGCAGAGGCGCACGAGTTATGTTTTTTCTTAATTGCAGTATAAGGGCATAACAAAACATTTTTCAAATAAAAATTTATATTTTTATTTAATTTTCATGAGAGTTAAACCGTCTGCTCTTCGGAGAGTCGTTTCTAAAATTAAATTTATTTTAACATCAAATCTTATACCTAGGCTTATCTTTCTACATTGCAATATAGTATCTTTCTCACAATGGATATTATATTGCAATTTGCTTAATTACCTTTTTCGTGTTTCCACGAATTATTGTTAATTACCTTTTAGTTAGTTCTTAATAGATTGTATTTCCATCTAGAGAAAATGTGTAATTAGGTATTGTCGTAATATTCTGCTGTTGTGGGGGTTGTTCCTTAGGAAGCGCGTTTTCTTGTCCTGAAAAGGACGTTAGATCTCTTTGTTGATAGTTCCTGACACAACACCCTCCAGCAAGGGGTCGTTGCCGTGCTGCCTCTGACCCAGAGGGAAGAGCAACGTCCTGATTGTTCGTAACTTAGGGGATAACGTCCTTATATTCTGCAACCTCAGTACCGGTTCCTGTACCAATTTTTGGAGTCGTTCTCGTACACAAAAGAAAAGAATCATCCAGCGTTGGTGACAACACACAATTTCCAAAGCATTTAAAAGAAGTTAGTTTTAATTTTTGGTTAAGTTTTATTGTGGAATTTTATATTGGAGTATTACAACTAGAATTAGAAAAATCACTGCACTGTGGCTTGAGGATTTAGATACTGCGGCCAGGAGATTTTTTTTTTTTTTTTTCAAAACTGTATTTATTAACCATAATTAGAATTCGTACATTTAAGTAATACAGTGACTTAAAATTAATTTCGTAACAATTGCTTACATGTAATTATTATAATAATATATACATTTTCCAAACAATATTTTATGAGATATAAGATAGATGCGTGTTTATAAATTTAGTGGTATTATCTTCCTGGAAAAGGTCAGAAAACCAGGAATTTGTTTTTTCAACTTTACTTAATCTAAACTTAATCCTAATTATATAAATAACTTAACCTAATTTAGCCTGATTACAGTATGATTTTCCTAAAGCCATAAACAAAGTTTTATAATTAATGGGGTATTTGAATTAAAGGATGTGGAATGAGGTCAGTTATGGGTTTGGGGAAGAGTATCTCTGTCCGGTTGTTCGTTGGAAAAGCGTAGGATGTTGGAAAATGGTTGGACGTTACAGTATTTGAACTGGTTAGGGGTAACTTCGGTGTTGTAGTATATGATCTCATTTGTATCATTTACCGGTCTGCTTGAGGCGAAGATAGCTCTGGTGTGGAGACAGTTGGGATAGTTAGTTCTGATATCTAGAGGGTTCTCTAAGAGCGAGGTTATTATGGGGTTGGGATTATTTTGTAGGTTTTCGATAAATTTGATAGACAGTTCGAGGAATCGTCTATCGAGGCGCTCAATACCAGCGGTATTGTAGAGTTCGACGTTACTATAGTACTTATAGGAGTTAGGACGACGATGTAACCCAGAGACATACCTAAAGCATTTTCTTTCGAATACTCGTAATTTCTCCATTTGGGAGGGAGTGATATGGTACCACAATGGGCACGCGTACGTGAGTGTGGACCTGATAATTTGTTTGTAAATGAGCAGTTTGACTTTGTGAGAGAGACTATTAGGTTTCCACATTACTCTTCTACAGAAATTAAGCTGAATTGTGGCTTTTTGAAGGGAATTTTTAATGTGGGAGGAAAAAGAGCAGCTATTAGAAAAAGTGATTCCCAGATATTTTAGGGTTTTGGAGGGTTTTATTAGAGTGTTGTTTAGGTTAAGTTTAATTTTGTTGTGGCAGCGTCTAGTGTTGTTTGTACAGTGCTCGTGTTTGCCCTTGAACACTATGAGCTGCGTTTTATTTGGGTTAAGGTGAATTTTCCACTTATTAAAGTATGATGATAGGTTAGGGAGGAAGTTGTTAATGCGGTTTCTTGCAGCCTTAACAAATGTGCTGCTAGAGTAAATTAATGTAACATCAGCATAATTCAGCATCACAACATTAGAAGATACGTGTTGAGGAATATCCGCGGTATATCATCATCATCAGCACTACAACCGGGAGCCGGTCTTGACCTTATTTAGCAAGTCCTGAGGCTTGTTAAATTTTTCATAATTTTTTTTTTTTTTTTCTGGGCAGGGTCATTAGTCTTTCGCCACGGTATATAACAGATATAAAATTGGCCCTAAAATAGAGCCTTGGGGAACACCCGCGGTTATGTTGTGGGTTTTTTGAGACGGACGAATTTATTCTAACAACGAGCTTTGTTGTGTGAGAGTTTAGATTAAATATGGAGTGCAGTTTGTACAGAAGCCCTGAGGTCCAGACGGAATCAAACGCCTTAGAAATATCTAGAGATATACGCACAGTAGGGCTTTGGTTTTGGAGACCAGTTGTAACATCGTGTGTAAGTTTTAGTAGAGCATGACATGTGGATTGTCGCTTACGAAATCCGAACTGACAGTTAGGGATGAGGGCATTCTCATTGGCAAATGAGAGAAGATTTTGGTAGATCTTGCGTTCCAGTACCTTACTTAATGTACTTAATAGGGATATTGGACGATAATTGCAAGGGCTATTACTACTACCGGACTTCTTAATAGGAATTACTACCGCAGTTTTCCAGTTCTCTGGGAAGTGCGATGCATTAATTATATGATTAAGAAGAATGAGGATGGGAAGTAGATTCGGTGGGCGTAGCCTTTTAAATAGAAGGCGTGGGATTCCATCTAATCCAGTTGATTTTTTGTTATTTCCTGATCTTACGATCTCGGATAATTCGTCAGCAGTTAGAAAATTTGTAGTGTCTAAGGGGTGTGAAGCTATGTTTGTGTTGTTAAATTCACCGATGAAATGTGTAAAAGATGGGAATAATCTGTTTGAGATGTATTCGTTTACTGTGTTCTCGAAGCCAGGAGTTGAGAGGGAATTATTTTGCTCATGAATCTTTGCAAAGTGTTCTGTGAGGCAATTTGCTATGTCCTTATCGGACTGGGTAATATTATTGCTGATTGGGTTGATGAGATGATCAATTCGGGGTTTACATTTACGACCAGTTAATTGGTTGATGTTTTTGAAAAGATCCCGATTTGATTTGATATTTTTAAGTGTGGAGATGTAGTTTTCATCTGCGAAGTTTTTCGACTGCTCATTTATCAGAGTGGATAGGAGTTGGATTTGGCTTTTAATAAAGGGGTAGTATCTTGTATGAAGTTTACGACGGAGCTGCTTTTTAAGGCGCAATAATTTGGTTAGGATGCTGGGAAAAGGCTTTCCTAAATAGTTATGAGGAATGGTTGTCGGGGTGTTGTTGCTGAGAGCCTCCTTAAGAATTTTCTCTATTCTTAAAGATGCTTGATCGATTTCAGTAGGGAGTAAGTTAGATGCTTCAGGGATATACAAGTCAGAGAAACTTATCGCTATGTCCCTATTGACTTTTCTCCAATTTGTTTTGGTGAAGTTTGGGACAGGGTTTGACGAGTATAGTGGATCGAGAGAGGGGATTTGGATCGTGGTGTGAACGGAACCATGATCAGAAGGAAATATAAAGGAGACTGTAGGTGGACCCGCTGAATAAACATCGTCGGACTTGAGGAAGAAGTCGATTGCTGACCTGGCTGAGCTAGAGACACGAGTTGGCTGTAATGGGGAGTCAATGTAAGTATATGGATAAGACTGGAGGAGGGCTAGCAATTGGCGACCATATTTGTTGCATTTATTATCATTGAATGCTGTATGACGAGCTTTCGAGTCTCCTCCGATTATAAATGGAGCGGGAACGGACTGTTGGATAATCTGCGAAATGTCAGTATCTGGGAAATCTGGTTGTCGTGAAGGGTGAATATAAATGGATGCTAAAACGAGCACTTTATTGTTCTCACAAAAAAGTTTTACTGCTGTGTATTCAATGCTGGATATATCGGTGAATCTAATTTCACTGAATTGAAATTTTTTGTGAATTAAGAGGCCGGTACCTCCATGAGATCCATTAGTTCTGGGGTTAGAGACTAAAGTATAATTGGGAATGGAAATTCGGAAATTTGGTTTGAGCCAGGTCTCTGAAAGGAATAGGATATCTGGAGAAAACTTTTCAACAAACAACCGGAGGTGTTGCTTACGTATGTTAGAGCAAATGGATTCTGTGTTGAGGGAGGGCCAGGAGATCGTTTTACTATTCCTTTATAAAGGAAAGCAAGTCGAAAATAGTATCGTAAAGATACACATTTTCGTGCAACAATCTCGATTTTTGGATATTTCTAGCGAGATGTTGTGTTTACATAAGATAAGAATGAATTCTTACGAAACTATTGCGCAGATGTGGGAATGTACCTGCTTTTGGTTTTTTGTTTGTTTTCCTGAGTGGAAAATTTTCAGATAGAGATAATGATCCCTGAATTTTTGGATTTGGGTGATGCTGTGGGGCAAATGTGAAACGTAAACGAATATTAGATTCGTTTATTGTAAGTTTTAATTTTAATTTGGATTTTGGGTTAATAATGCCGTGGGGGCAAATGTTATGCTCTAAACGAATGTTTGATTCGTTGATTACGAATTTTGGATCATGTTTGGGTTTTTGTTGGTTTTGATGTGTTTTTTGGTTTTAACGTAAGATAGCTAGGATTTGGATGTAGGAATGGGGGAAAAAGGTAGTAGGGCTTTTTGGAGCACTACAGTAACATATGTTGCGATAGACATTACATTGCAATTTGCTTATTTTATATTTTAATGTTTCTATTGAATTTTATTATTTGTTACCTGCAATTCTTTTTTTTTTATGTTATTCTTAATTATGTTTCCGTCTAGAGGAAATGTATAATTAGGTTACACATTTCGGTTGATGGGTTTTTTTGGTGTCGTCGAAGGATTCTTTGACGTAACACACGTGCTGACTCGTCGGCGGTTAGTTTAATACTCATTACCTCAAAAAGTCAGAACTTCTACGAAAAATGTATATTTGACCTTGTATCACGTTGAAAGAATGTCATAAATGCCAACAGATACTATTTTGATTGAATAAAAATGTACGGAAAAATTATATTGGCTTTTAAAATGTTTACTATAAAATCAGACATTTCATGTGGTAGAACCCACTATATTACCTTTGTCCATCCTCTTCTGGAATATGCCCGTCAAGTATGGACACCACATCACAGAATTCACATATGTAGAATTGAGAGTATTCAACCACGCTTTGTACGCTTTATCCTGCATGGACTAAGATGGGAAAACCCTCTGATATTCTCTTCATCCTCAGGATCGGTTGAATGGGCGAATGGTTTCCATCCTATCTCCTTCAGCACCAACTCTCGGAATTTACCCGCACGCCACATGTCATACGACTCTAATGAGCCTATCGGGTTTGCTACGATAATGAAGAACGTGTGATTCGAACTGGCGCTATGACGGTTAGAATCACTAAAAATTGAACCAATGCTTAATACATCAGCCCACTGCAGCGTGTACGAATTCGATTTCTAAAACTAAAAATACACTCAACTGATGTGGAATTGTTTTGGTATCGCTATGGCATACGGCTCTGGTGCTATTGCTTATTCGAATTTCCTTCGGTGTTTTTCACTATTGGCGTGTGTACAGTGTGTGTATTTGTTACAAACGCCACTTTACTCCCTCCTCAGTAACTTTGTTACGGTCAACTTCGTGTGCGAACGGCGGAGCGAGGAACCAGCGAGCGAGAGGACGCCGGAGTAGGCGAGTGTGCCGGTGCAGTATGCGGAAGTCGTGATCGAGTAGTTTACATATGGGAGATTGTGTGTTATGTGTATATACAGATCACGTCGGATTGTTGTGTTAAGCAAGGATAGTGAAGACGGTGATTTGAACATACGATGAAAAGGGTGAAACGCGAAGCATTGAGGCACCAGACTACTGGCCGCGTGTACGAATTCGATTTCTAAACTCAAGTACACTCCACTGATGTGTAATTGTTATGTTATCGCTATGGTATAGGGCTCTGGTGTTTTTTGCTTATTCGAATTTCCTTTCGGTGTTCTTCACTATTTGCTTGCATATTGTGTGTGTATTTGTTAGAAACGCCACAAGTCTATCTCCAGAATGCTGCAAAATACTAACTAGAGGTCAACCTTTATCGACTTTAACCTTACCACTTCTGCTCTCAAGCTCCGTCTCCTAATTACGCCCTCTTAACTCTTAATTCCTCCTCCCATGCCGCGAACAGATTCTCTAATAAACACCCAGTTTCCTCGTTTTATCCGTAGTCATTTCCTATCTTATCGCTGATTGTCTTTCATCCATTATGTCGAATTAAAATTGAAAAATTGTTAATTGAAAGCGTTTGCTTTTTCTTTTCCTTTGTCTCCCTGTCTTATGTTAAGTTAGGCTTTTTTTTATAAGTTTTATACTATATGAATTTAAGGCTTGTACTAAGCTCACAAATGACGCACTTACCCCACTAAACTAAATTACCGTCTACCTCCTGGCACCAATTCCTGTCCGCCTAGTACATTTTAATTAAGTATTCCTTCTTTTTTTTCCTTCTTTATTATACTTTAGTTTTAACTTAGTTGTTAAGTTTAATTGTTCGCTTGTATTGCTAAACATTGAGGGTTCTGCCCTCATCAAATGAAAGCATGTCGTTATCCATTCTTGATTACTTTAAAATCCTGTTATGATTTTAGAGAAGTAATATATGAAATGGCAGTAAAAATCTGACATAAAACTAATCACTAGCTATTAAATACGTGTATCTAAAGTTGACAACAGGAATACAAACAGACCCAAACGTTAGGTGGTCCTGCAATGAAATATATCGAATCCTAACGCCGATGTCATAAAGATAGTTCCTCTTTACACATAAACTCACTAAAAAAGCATTGTTATGCAAATAAAAATGCAGGAAAAATTAATGTCCTGGAAAAATTATTCACGGAAACGTCTGGAGATCTAGAATATAAATCACAAACTCATTCAAAAGGATTTTCCGGAAATGACTATCAGCAGGGCACACCCCGCAGACTGAAGCTACTTTGTGAACAAAGACCATCCAATAAGACCATTTACCAGATCCCCTAGTAAATCCTTACTAAACAAACCCATCTTTACAGACAGCTTTCCTCAACTGGACCGTGGCTATTGAAAGTCATGTCGATTCATCATTTTTCTGGGGCTATCTGGTGACACAAATTCCTGGAGGTTTCATTGCGTCTAAATTTCCTGCGAACCGAGTGTTTGGGCTTGCCATTGCAAGTTCGGCTACTCTACATCTCTTCGTCCCCTTTGCGATGACACTGCTGCGAGGAAAGGTTGTGATATGTGTGCGTGTCCTACAAGGATTATTTGAGGTAAGCAAAAGCATCTTTTCATCAACCCCCACAATCTAGGATTCATCAATGAAATGGAAGTTTGATTTTTCGGATTTCGCTAAGAAGCTAACAATCTTTTGAATCAATCACGAATGTACCCTTTGTGCAGTTAGGTAAAACGAATTCCCCTGTGGTGAGATATGAACACATGACTTAATCTTGAAAAATCCTTTTTTTATGAAGAAACAAACCAAGAAGAAATAATAACAATAAACGCTTCAGTGAACCAAGATAAAAAAAATAATGAATGTATTCTCATCATTCAGGCAGATGTGTAACTTAAGACATTTGATGGTTTTCATCCCTCAGGGCGTAACGTATCCAGCTTGTCACGGTATCTGGAGATTCTGGGCGCCACCAATGGAACGTTCACGACTAGCTACGTTGGCATTCAGTGGGTCTTACGCAGGCGTTGTGTTCGGTCTCCCATTGTCGGGGATCCTGGCTGATGTCATAGGATACCAGGCGCCCTTCTATGCGTATGGGTTTTTCGGAGTCACATGGTAATTAGGGGATGGTCTTGAAAACATCGATACTCAATAACCCATCTTGTAATAGGTATCTGTTTTGGTTATGGCTTTGCTTTGAAAATCCTCGCAAACATCCTGCCATCAGCATATCAGAACTTAAGTATATCGAGAAGTCACTTGGGGAAACGTCTGTCCAGCCGAGTATGCCTTCCTTGGCCACCACCCCCTGGCATGATATCTGTAGGTCAATGCCAGTCTACGCAATAATTGTAGCGAATTTCTGCCGCTCCTGGAATTTCTACCTGCTTGTGTTGTATCAGAGTTCATTTCTAAAGCACAAGTTCGACTTCAAGATAGAGGAGGCTGGCTTGGTCGGTTCGTTGCCACATCTAATCATGACCACGATTGTGCCATTCGGCGGCATGCTGGCGGATTACCTGCGGAAAAATGGAATAATGTCGACAACAAACGTGAGGAAACTCTTCAACTGTGGCGGCTTCGGTATGGAGGGCCTCTTTTTTCTATTCGTGGCTCATTCAAACAGTTCGGTGAGTATTTGGAAGATTTCAAAGGCATGCCATTGAGTAAAGCAATTATTATGTGTGAAAGGTGATGGACATTTTAAATGCCGGTGAATCATTGTTTTTTTTTTCTCATTTCAGACGGGAGCTATGTTCGCTCTAACGTGTGGTGTGGCTTTCAGTGGATTTGCCATTTCGGGCTACAATGTGAACCACTTGGATATTGCCCCAAGGTACGCGAGTATACTGATGGGTCTGTCAAACGGCATTGGTACCTTGGCTGGAGTCATTGTACCATACGCGATCGAAGGCCTGATTAAAGCAAACGTGAGTTATGTGGAATTATTTGTTGTTATTATTGCACCTAATCGCATTCAATAGGAGAAGTTTATATCAAGAAAAACGATTGTGGGCAAACTCACTTCTTTTTTTTTTCAAATACTACTTCTTAATAAATAATTTAAATGTCATGCTAATTGCATGCTATATAATATAACATAGGAAAATAATTTTATTCAAACATTGATCTGTATGATCAGTGTTGGTATTCAATCTACTATTTCGGAAATTACCGAAGTCTATACATTATATAGCAGATTTTAAATTCTAAGATCGTTATACAACTGATGTCTTTATTCAGTGATACTCAATCCAGAGTATAAGTATAACCGACGATGAGGCAACTTATATACTTCTGTTTCGGAATCCGTATTGTCGGATCCCGATATGATAATTCGTCGTGGGTGTATGGTGTGAGGGTTCCCGAGAAAGGCTGGCGCAAGGCTAATAACCAGGCCCGTAAAAATGAATTATTATGCCAAATTTAACAAGCCTCGGATATGGACCGGATACACGACGACGACCACGGAATAGAAAATGGCTAAATAAATTAAGATTTTTTTCATGGAACGTACGCTCACTATACAGAGCTCGAGCTGCACAGCAGCTAGCCGATGCCCTGTCCGAATATAAGGCTGACATAACAGCATTACAAGATATAAGATGGACGGGGAGTGGTGTTATTCAAAGAAACGAGTATGACATTTATTACAGCTGTCACGCAAAACACCATGTGCTCGGGGTAGGCTTTCTAGTCAGCCAAAAACTGAAGCCTCTCATCATCGGCTTTAATGCAATAAATGAAAGGCTATGCACTCTTCGCGTGCGAGGCAAGTTTAAGAACATAAGCCTTATAAACGTTCACGGATCTACAGAGGAGTCCCCTGACGACGAAAAAGAAGTATACTATGAGAACGTCGAACGGGCCCTCAATGCCTGCCCAAGATACGATGTGAAAATCGTTCTTGGGGATTTGAATGCAAAAATAGTTCGGGAGCCGGTTTTCAGGCACTACACAGGTTCCCATAATTTGCATGAGAACACTAATGACAATGGGCTACGAGTCATCGAATTGGCAGCATCGAAAAACTTGGTCGTTGCGAGTACCAGGTTTCCGCGTAAAAATATCCACAAAGCCAGCTGGGTATCACCTGATGGAGCCACTCGCAAGCAAATTGACCACGTGCTGATAGATCGCCGCCACTACTCGAGCCTGATGACGGTACGAACGTACCGAGGTGCCAACGTCGACTCGGATCACTATCTTGTTGGTACAGTTTTCCGAGCGCGGATTGCCTTACGGAGACGTATCGCATCCGCGGATCAGGTTCGAATCAACACGGCTGCCTTACGCAATAATAATACCAGCAACACCTCTGGTCATGCGTTAAGACTCGCCCTCGAAGAGCTCGACGGAGGAAGAGTAAGTCCTGGGGCCAGAATGCCGGGCGTAGAAGAGAAATGGACACGCCTTAAGAATACTGTCATTAGTACTGCCAACTCCATCTTAGGCAGTAGCCGTAGAGATCGGAACGACTGGTTTGATGATGAGTGCAAACTAGCGACTGAACGTAAGAATGCTGCATACCGAGCAATGCAGCAGTCTCATAGGACGCGGGTACGCGAGGAGAAATACAAAGAGCTCAGAAGATCTGAAAAAAGACTTCACAGACAAAAAAAAAAAGTGCCTGGGAAAAAAACCTAGTCTGTGAAATAGAGAAAAGTAGAGAGCGAGGTCCGCACCAGGCGCGGAAGTTCTACCAAATAATCCGCAGTATGACGCGGTACACACCACACTGCACTTACTGCAAGGATAAAGAGGGTAATCGGATCACCGATCCTGAAGGCATTCTGGAGCGATGGGATGTGCACTTCAATGAATTGCTAAATGGTCAGCTTACAGAAGAATTGGAGGCTCCACCAATGCAAGACCAAGACGAAATGCTGTCGCCGCCAAGCATTGAGTAAACATTAAAAGCCATTAAACAGCTAAAATCAAATAAAGCCCCTGGAGCTGATGGCATACCAGCTGAGCTGATCAAACAAGGGACGACAGCGTTACATCACGCAATTCATGAGATCGTGGTGCAGGTATGAGAGCAAGAGGAGATGTCGGAAAATTGGCGTTGTGGTATAATTTGCCCCATACATAAGAAAGGAGAGATCACACTGTGCAGCAACTATAGGGGTATAACATTGCTGAGTACCGCCTAAAAGATACTCTCCACTATCCTACAAGATCGGATAGCCCCATACGCTAAAGCCATCATTGGTCAATATCAGTGTGGCTTCATCCCAGGCAAATCAGTGATTGATCAGATATTCACCCTTAGGCAGGCGATGGAAAAATGTTAGGACTTAAGATTCCATTATATCACCTGTTTATAGACTTTAAGGCCGCCTACGACAGCATAGCCAGGGTAGAATTATATAATGCCATGAGAGAATTCGGCATTCCAAACAAATTGATACGACTTTGAAGATTGACCATGACCAACGTAACTAGCCAAGTAAAAGTAGCGGGATTGCTGTCCAAACCAATAAACATCTATAATGGACTCCGACAAGGGGACCGTCTGGCCTGCCTCCTCTTCAACCTGGCGTTGGAGAAAGCAATCCGTGACTCTGGCGTTACAACAAGAGGGACTATTATCACCAAGTCCAGCCAGATACTTGCCTACGCAGATGACATCGACATCATCGGTAGAACCGAAACGGCGGTACAGGAATCCTTCACCCAGATCGAGCAGGCGGCACAAAAACTGGGACTGCACATTAATGAGGGAAAAACTAAGTACATGGTGGCAACTTCTGCGAAGAGAAGACCTAACGTTGGTCAAACTATCGGGGTAGTGGAGCACGAATTTGAAGTAGTGCAATCTACCTTGGGTCAATAGTATCAGCCGATTACAATATGGAAGAAGAAATACGCGAACGGCTGATTAAATCCAACAAAGCCTACTATGGTCTATCAAGGCTCTTTAAATCCCGAAATTTATCCAGAACATCCAAGCGACTACTGTACAAGGCCGTGGTCTTACCAGTACTCATGTATGGATCCGAGACCTGGGTGCTTAATAAAAGGCATTCTGATCTCTTGGCCGCATTCGAGAGAAAGGTCTTAAGGAGAATTGTTGGCCCCGTATGTGAGGGAGGACGATTTCGGAGACGCTACAACCATGAATTGTACGCAATCTACCTTGAAGCTAATATTGTAAGAAAAATCAACCTCGGTAGACTCCGGTGGGTGGGACACCTAGCTCGAATGAGTGAAGAGGAGCCTGCCCCGAAAGTTCTTTGTGGCAGGATGTATGGAAGGAGACAGCGCGGCAGACCTTGTGTCCGATGGAGGGATGGCGTAGACCAGGACGCCCAGAGCCTGGGAGTGCCAAACTGGATAACATCGGCTCGAAATCGGGACCGGTGGAGAGATTTGTTAAATAAGGCCAAGACCGGATCCCGGTTGTAGTGCCGATGATGATGATGATGATGTATGGTGTGAGGCTAGCCGAAAACCTTAGTTGCTAGAGCTACTAGATTTAAGTTACTATGTAATTTACTTACATTGTAATAAATAATAAATAAATAAATAAAATAGGGTGTGAGAGTGCCGTAACATTACAAAACCTGATCTGACTGGTACAGCTGCTATAAGCGCATAACACGTACAGTGGTCGCTTTTACTCATCTATTGGACATTTTTACTTCCATCGTACTCTGAGTCGGTACTGCTTTTTTTTGTGTCAACTTGTGGCAATGTCCAAGAGTTGCGCTTCGACTAGTGCAACATTCAATGATCCAATTCCTCTTTTGCATTGATAACTGACCTGTCATCGACTATACGCGAAGGCATGGATGAGAAGAGAGAGTTTTTGATGTTCTTTACAAATGTAAAGTTTCTAGTACTTGTTGTAAAGTGTAGCATCCTTCGTCTCACTTTTTAGTTGTTCAAAAACTTTGCAAGTTAAATGTGCAACTTCTGTCGTTCCTATCCTTCTTGAATCTTCTCCGGTTTTCTTCTATACTTTTCAATTTTGACAAGGGGAAGTTTAACAGTTTAGCCCTAATATCCATCTTGCAGATAAAATCTAAATCAAATATTGCCCTTGGGTTTAATACTCTCTACCTGGTGTGGAATAATGAATGAATAGAGGGTAGCACCCTTATTTCGCTTAGTACAAGTCGTATAAACATATAAACTTATAAATAAACTTACGAACTACCTTTAAAACTAAGGCATGAGGATTGTGGGTGGCGGACTGACTTTAAAGTAACTTAAAAATGGAATGGGGAACTAAACAAAGATGGATAGAATAATAGTCTAAGTGGTAGGACAGAGAAGGGCGAGGATGAGCCGTATGCTAGGGTGTGAGTATGAGTGCGGGAGTTTGTCGGGGATGAACGGGGTAGGTTCAGGAGGGGTAAGCGAGGAGACGACGTTTGAGAGCAGGAGAGTTGAGATTGAAGTCAAAGAATGTGTGGTAAGTGTTTGCCCACTCCTGCATTCCCAAAATGGAATGCAGACGTGTGATGGGCGGGCAAATAGAGGATACGAAAGTTTCGTAGATTTCGGGGATTAGTGGAAAATGTGATGGAGGCGAGCAGGCTTGGGCAGTTGATTGAGCCTGAGAGCAAACGGTGGATGAAGAGGATGTCGGCATGAAGACTACGCTCTTCAAGTGTGTTAAGGTTAATTAGATGAAGTCGGCTCGTGTATGGGGTAGAATCAGAGGATTTTCCCAATTCAAGCCTCGGAGGTCAAACGCAAAAAACGACGTTGCACGCTTTAGACTCTGCGAATTTGAGACGAGTAGTGAGGAGACCAAACTTGATGAGCATATTCAAGAAGGAGGCGGACAAAGGCTATATAGACCGATCTGGAAACATAGGGATTAGAGAATTCTCTCGACCAGCGTTTCACAAAACCAAGGACAGAGTTGGCCTTGAAAATAAGGTCATCATTATGTGGGATGAAGTTAAGCTCCCTATCACATAAGATGCCAAGGTCACGAATCGATTGTACAAGTTTTATCTGTTGGTTGAATAAGACATAGAGACGTAGCGGGGGGGGGGGGGGGGGTCATTTACGGGAGAAGGTGATTGAGTCACACTTGGCAATATTAAGTTCGAGGCAGTTATTTTGGCACAAACTTAAAAAACTGTCGAGATCTGTGGCGGACGGGGTAGATGTGCCGGCGTATGGCACTGGTTAACTACCTAAAGAGTTTGCTGGATGGGGCACTGTAAATCGTTCACTGACGTGGTGGAACCCTGCGTAGGCGGTACGGCGGTCGGTTCTCGGCACGGACCGGAAACGGCAAAAAAGTAAACACTCAGGAATTGTTTGTAACTCGTCTTCATTTATTTTAGCTGGTTCTATTTTATTGTTCACATTCTTTGCTTATATTATATTTCGCTCTTTCGTTTATACAATTTTAACAAAGTATCTCAAAATGAACTATGCGCACTCCGTCTGTAAAATTATGGCGTTCGCAGACACTTTGCATCGAAAGGTTATTTTATGGTAGTTTATTACGTCTTTAATTTGCGTATGTCGCGTTGACCATTGACAGCGGTAATGTTATGACACGCGAATAACTCGCGGCACCCTGCTTTGGCAAGTAGAAGGGAAAAACACCACACAAGTCACCGTTCCGTTTGGGGATACGTTGCATCGAATTGATTGGTAAACCGGCGAGCTCTTGTTAAGACATTAACACCAAGCGTCAAACTAAAACGCAAAACAATTAGGACGCGGAGGACGCCGGCAAAGTGGTACTAGTTCGTATTAAAGACTCCCGCGGGCACACTCCTGGTTGAGGTGCGTCTGCGCGCACTGGGGTTATAAATGATATGCGCTCGGTGGCGGTTAGATGAAGGCCCCGTGTTGTGGTCCCGGTGGCGGTTCGCTAGCGACTGACTTACGAATGAAAATAATTCATTCATTGCGTCGTGGCGGTGCGTCATAGCAAAGTTAGGCTCGCTGCCAATTACAAAGAATTTTGGAAGAGTTGCTATGCTCGCATAAGAACTCAATTCCAGCGAATTCTGGCCGTACAGGCTGGGTGGAATTCGTTGGTTGGGTGTACCGGGAAATCGACTTTGGGAACGCGAGCAAGTATGGGCATGCATTTTCGGGGGAAATTGGTATTGCATGGGTGCAAGCAAGGAATATTATTTGGGTGAAATGTTAACCGAAGTAATTTTGGGGAAATGTGCGCGGCTTAGTATAATTGGTGGCGATGGTTGATGCTCCGTAGTGGATTTGAATATGCGTTTCGTTACAGCATATGACTTTCGGGAAAATTGTGATTGCTTGGTCGCAAGGAGGGAATGAGAATTCGGTAAAGGATTGACCGATGCGATTTTGGGAAAATGAATGCTTGGATGAGTAGAATATATTCCGTTGAATTATATTCTGTTGGGAGTTTGGAAAATGTTTTATTGCAGATTGGGAGATGTATGCTATTCGGGATTTGCTTTAGCATGTTAGGTTAGGATTGTGGGTTGGTTCTCCGTGTGATATAGAGAACCCCCACAGATCCATTTGGGGAAGTGAGGAGTCCGCAGAAGAGCGGATCGTCTTGAAGAGTTTAGTGTCGTCCGCTTATAGAGAAATGGAGGAGTGCTTGATACCAGATTCTATATCATTAATAGTAAGAATGAATAGGAGGGGTCCAAGGTGACTGCCCTGGGGAACCCCTGACGTGGGAAGAAGAGGATTGGAGAGGGTGTATATAGATCTGACATGGTAGGTTCGATCGTTAAGATAAGAAGAAATCCACTTAATCAGTAGGGATTCGAACCCAAGGGAGGATAGCTTAAAGAGGATGAGGTTGTGTGAAATTTGGTCGAAGGCCTTGCTGAAATCGGTTGTGATTACATCGATTTCGTTACCGTTCTCTTAGACACGGAGAGCGTGGGATGAGAATTCATTGGTGGTGGTCGTAAGGAAAGCGTGCCGGTTGGTTTTTTTTTTTTTTTTTTTTTGGTTTTGCCAGGAAGGTGGAAATCCTCAAAAGATACCTCTGAACCGATCTAGAGGCGTGCCGGATTTTTACCGAATAAAACAACCTCCCACCAGGCTCATATTCCCGTTGATCATCGCGGGACTTTCTTTTAGATATACCATCGCGGGGCGGGACGGAGTTTACCTCTTAATCCGCTCATCGCGTCACAGCTGCTACATCAATTCACAGAGAATACCATTTGTTAGGGCCCATTCCTGTTTTGAACTCAGCATGTATTATATTACTCCTGTCTCTCCAAAATCCTTCGTGCGGTCTCTAATCTCACGCACTCTGTGAGTACGTGTTCATCCCCCTGCCCGCCAACAATATCCAGTTGTTAGTGGAAGTTGCGTTCGACGCTTGTTGATCGGAAATAAATAAATAAATAAATATATATATATATATATATATATATATATATATATATATATATATATATATATATATTACATTCCGTCAGCTCTCATCAAAAAGTGTAAATAACCAAATTTATATCTCTATACTTTTCGTTTTAGCCAAAAGGATGCTGGACAACTGTTTTTACAATCGCCGCCACAGTGCATTTAATTGGTTGTTCATTTTATGGATTTTTCGCATCGGGTGAATTACAACCATGGGCGGAGCCTGCCGTGGAAGAACAAAAGGTTTGGGTTCAGCCAGTGAGCGGCACGCCTGGTGGCAGTGTTAAAGAAACAGCTTTTGTAAGTATATTCCAAAGTTTACTTTTTACTAGAGACGTAGTTGTTTTGATAAATTATTATGGACCATTATGTAAGCGTTTATCAACAAAAACTGCTTTTTCCTAACGTGTTGTGTTCCTAGTATCGGTAATTGTTTCTTCCTTACGTTCATGGGTTTCCTCCTTGCGTCCATGCGTCATGAAAAATGTGAAGCTACTAATCATCCATAAGCTAGTTAAATATTCATTAATGTAAGAGTAATAATGACATATTCATACATGATTATCTGCACTTTTCGAAATCATTACTTTAGTCTTAGGTGTTATGAGACATCGAATATGTCAGAAACAAACAAAATAGGTAACGCACTCAATAGGATTCCCAATTGCATTCAATTTTGAGACATCCCGTAGACATCCAGTAGCTTTTGCCATTGACTAGAAGTGATGTAAACCAATTTAGCAGTCAAATAGTTTGTTGGTTACCTTATAGCTGTCAACCTTTTCCGCCTTCTCAATCGTTTGGTTGCATGCGTTTTGATTCTGACAAAATTCACTCTGTTAAGCTCTGTGGGGGTAGAGCGCCACCGCTTAAAAACTTCATTTTTGTCTGCTGCAATCGATCATTCTATCAAATCAACTGTTATCGGATGTGTTGCATTTGATGAAATGAAATGTAAAATTTCATCCCAAGGAGAAAAATTTAGGTAATTGATGGCGTAGGAGTTAGCTTTAGAGTTTTCAAAGCAAACCTCCGACAGCGGAAGCGAAGCAAGGAAGTACCACAAATCGCCCCATTTGGTAGACCAATAATTGCGTACTTGTCGAGGCCGCTTCGGTCTGTTAGTCATTTGAGAGGTAAGCAACTGTGGAAGCGATTTCAAACAGTGGTCCGCGTCATTTATATGGAATAAATGTTTGCCTCGGATGTAAGAAACAAATCCAGGTTGTCCACCGAATAATTCTGGTTATATGACACTCTCGTAGACTCTACTTCCAGCTGAACCAACTACGACTAATATACTCTCAGCATCGTTTTTTTCTATTGAAATATATTAACCAGTTGGAGTTGTGCACGATTTCATCTGGACGACGTCCAAATTATTAGGTTCTAACGTTTCTTCCTTTTAGTAAACCAAATCAGACTTGATAAAGACGCAACGCTACCATTAAAACACAATCTTGCTAGTAAGACGTCTTCGGGTCAACAAACATATCTCGAGTCGGTTGACGAATAAACTCGAGTCTTGATAGGTGCCAGAATATCGGATTTGTCTGTTTGTAAATATTAGTTTATGTTAGTAATTTACGAAAGAGGTATGCTATATCGTAATATCGTAATATATACACTATTACGACATTACACAATTGCGACATTACGACATTACGATATTACGATATTATGATACTACGATATTACGATATTATGATTACGACTTTACATTACGGCGTTGCGACATTACGATATTACAACATTAGGCTGTTACGACATTATGACATTACAACATTACTACATCACGACATCACGACATCGCGGCTTCAGGACATTACGACATCACGACATCACAATATTACAACACTGCGGCATTGCGACATTACTACATTACTACATTACTACATTACGACATTACGACATTACGACATTACGACATTACGACATTACGACATTACGTAATTACGACATTAAGATTTTACGACATTATGACATTATGACATTACGACATTACGACATTACGACATTACGACATTACGACATTACGACATTACGACATTACGACATTATGACATTACGACATTACGACATTACGACATTACGACATTGCGACATTACGACATTACGACATTACGACATTACGACATTACGACATTACGACATTACGACATTAAGATTTTACGACATTATGACATTACGGCATTGAGACATTACGACATTACGGCATTACGACATTACGATTTTACGACATTACGATGTTACGACATTACGGCGTTACGACATTACGATATTACGGCATTACGATGATACCATATTACCATATTAGGATATTACTATATTATGGTATTGCGATATTACGATATACGATATATGATACCAAAAAGTGAAAAAGATGAAATTTTTAGCAGTCGTTTTTTGATTCACTAAGCGTCAACACCTTTGCCTCTATACAAAGCCTGAATGGTTTTTTAAAACGTCGAAGCATATTTTTTCTAATTATCCATCAAGTTACAATTAGCATTGGTATGACGATGTTATTATTCAGTTGCCTTGAAGTTATCTGTCAATGGGGTTTAGACTTAAAGAGATTTTTGACACTGATTTTTTGGTAAGTTCAGCCTTTGGCAATTTGGTCTATGGACCGATTTGGAATTCAAAAACGTGTAAAAGTCATTAAAGCAGATTACGAATATCATTGTTCACTTAAAAAACATTTCGAATGATTCGTAATTTTTTGTTCAACAAAATCGGTAGCAGATGTAGAACCATCAGCGCGTACTCATGCACGTCGTTCAGCCGAAAATATTGCTGGGATGCATACGAATGTGATCGAGAATCCAAACACGTCGAGTCACCATCCATTGCAGGAATTAAACCTCTCCACGACCGTGTTAGATCACATTAGATGAGAAAGGATTTGGTTCTACATGCGAAGAAAATTCAATGAACGCAAGAACTGCAGCCCACTAGGCATTTTAAGCGCCGTGTCTCCGCCAATTACATGCACGAGGGAAGTCGAAAAGATGAGAATTATTCACAGAATACTACTTTTAGTATTGAATCCCATTTCCGTCTTGGTGGCTTGTGAACGGTCGCATTTGGACTGATAAAAATCCGAGAACGTCTGCTGAAAAGTCTGTGCATGCATTTTTTGTTGTAGGAATCAACGGAACCTTTTTTTCGCAAATGAAGCAGGGCATTCCATCCACCAACTTTTGTGACCCCTATTGGATGTGTTACGAATATGTTTGCTACACTATACGTAACATTCACAATACACTTTAACCACGGTAAATCATATAACACTTTTGACTTTGTTATACACACACTTTATTATTTATACACAAATTATCATCATCATCGGCACTACAACCGGGATCTGGTCTTGGCCTTGTTTAGCAAGTCTCGAGGCTTGTTAAACTTCCATAATAATTTCTTTTTACGGACAAGGTTATTAGCCTTGCGCCACAAGTCACAAGTCTACACATCCTTAATTGAACCAAAGCAAACTAGTCTTAATTTTAATTCATACTTGATGTTTATTCTGCGGTTTGAAGTTATTTATACGGACACACTTAAATACAACTAATCTATTGCACACACGACACGCATAATCGGTCTTGGTTGACGGTTGTTATCGACTCTCTTTTTATTTTTGAATTTAAAGCGCGACGGGCTTTAAAAATAAAGTCCGTTTTGGACAATGGTTGTGTACAGACATCTCTTTTTAAATCAAATGTCCAAACCGGACGACGTTCGCACACAGACCCCTTATTATCTCTCCTTCGATCGTGCAGACCGAAGGATGCATCCATTGTTTACATGCACAATAGATATTTTTCCCGCACAACAGATGTATGCTTCGCAGTACATTTATTTGTTTATCTAACATTGGAAATGTTTATGATCTGCGAGACCTGATTGTGTGGATGCGGGTGATACAATTCTTAGAACCTTGTATTTACGCAAGTGCTCATTTATGGTCAAGGATGGCAAAGATATTTCGTATACTTTATTGCTTTGTTACCATGGAATTGTTCTCTGTTTTGAGTAGCACATTATTTTCATTGTGCCGTCATAGGCGTTTCCCGGATGTGGTATCTGGATTCCATGATTCGCCCATGTATGCATTTTGTATCTAATGCACCTTTACAGGTACTCATTGTATTGGATATGCTGATTAGAATTAATCTGGGGCTTCACATGAAGGTAAATCCTGTTAATGGTAGGGGGTGGCCCGAAAAGGATGAGTATTAGGGGAGGGTGGGCGTTGCATGTAACAGATGGGTATTCATAGAACACAAAATAATCAACACTGGAAGCATCACGTTAAGTGAATCCGATGGGAAGGTATTCGAAGATAACACAATTTTGCATGTAACAGTGACATCAATTCACCAAAAAGGTGTTTTTTGTTTTTTTTTTGTTTTATATCCACATTTATTCAACGATTCAATTACATACTTCACTTAAGACTAAATGTTAACATCTATTTTATAAATAACATCCTTACATTAACTTACTGGCTCTTCGCAAGCACTCTAAATTACACATTATCATATTTCATATGCCTTTCGGCGTACATCACCAAAAAGGTGTTCTCAGAATAGTGTTCTTTGAATTCCGTGAATCGTGTAACATTCCATCCTAAAAAGTCCAGGACTACCTGTTCACTTGTGGGGGGTAAGAAGGTATTGCGCCAGAGACGGGCACACGGTTCACTTCTTCCTCCACAAATTTTCCACTTTGAGAAATGATCACCAGGTATATCCAAGGAAAAAAATTAATGAAACACTCAGATGTTGTTCCGCTGTACTTTTAGTTTCTTTATTGTTAGTTGATTTACATTTATTTACTCGTAATAATATACACTTTGGTTATGTCTTCATTTATCATACAATGATTCCACGGGCACCAATAAATTAATAAAATTTAACTTTTTTCTTGAAGATAATTAAACCGACTTTTCGTGGCAAATATAATACTCTACCCGTAAGACGAAATTAAAACGACGTTCAATTCTTGAACGGACCTATTCTCGACTCCTGGTTAAACCGACACGAAATAAAATTTTCCGAGAGCGGCGGCGTGACCGACCGCGGTTGTGACTGTGTAACGACTGATTAGAATTAGGGATGAAAATTGGGATTTCTACTTTTGCACAACGATCAGCCAATGGTAATCGCGCTCTCTTGTGCATGTTTCAATTCCCTACGCTCATCGAAGTGGGTAAAATACTTGCGTATTCGTTCGACGTCGATGGGCGTAGAAAGAATGAGGAAATCAAAAGGAAAGCACAATAACCCAGGGTTGATCTGGCATAGTGTATCTGTATTAATGCAGCCTCTGAGAATGATCCACTGACCTAGTGCGGTGATTGTGGTGATCTCAGAGTGCATTGAACTATGGAAAGACAGAATTGTGAAGGAGAGGAAAATGTATCTGGTGCTACTCACCTGCGAAAAGAGATCATTGATCCCCAGCGAATGGAGTGTCTGGGGAAAGTGAATAGGACCCCGACTTGGCTAGGGAAATCTGATCATGGGAACTAAATTAAATACTTTAAAAATTCCCCCAGGGATTGCATTATTATGCAACCGCGTTTGATCAGACTATGCCGTTGCTAACCGACATGATGCGATTTCCGGTGGAAATCTCATGGGTTAGCGAAATGGAGTTACCGTATGGCGGAAAGATAGCTAAACTCAATTATGCATTATCTGCATAGGATAATGAGTTTAGCTATGCGTCCTTTTGGGAAACATGTTTTGCAGGTGAATTACCGAACAGTGGGATAGGGGTTGATATGACGCGCTGAAAGCGGTCGAAATAAGTCGGAAATTGTGGTTGAAAATGTGGGTTGGTTCTCCATGTAGTATAAAGAACCCCCACACAGTTACGCAACACTGGACGCATCACGTTAAGTGAATCCGAAGGTATTCGCAGGTAACACAATTTTGCATGTTACAATGACATCAATTCACCAAGAAGGTTTTCCTATTGATATTGAGATCCTCAGAATAGTATTCTTTGAATTCCGTGAATCGGGCAACATTCCATCGTAAAAAATCCAGGACTACCTGTTCACCTACCCATTCTACGTCAATCAGAAAAAGCAAACACTTGATACAATAAAAAAATCGCCTCTCTCACCGTTAAACAAAGCCAAGCTCTTGATATTTACATTAAAGAGCACCTTAAGACATTATTACCCTAAACAAAATGAATCTTAATATCATCTTTAACGACTCCGAACTTTTTCCCTCTGACTATGACACATCCCATAAAAATGGACAACAAAATTTCGCAAAGACGTCCACACGAGGAGTTCCACGAGAACTATATCGGACTCGGTGATATCAATATCCCAGTGCACAAATCTCAAGACGATCCCCGGGCGGGTAAAAAGTATTCCGTCACCCAAAAGAGATTTTTTGAAGAAAAAATGTATAGAAACAATAAATACTGTGCTGTCTCAATGGCAGTAGAAATCTCTGGAAGACCATCAAAAACTCTGTCATATCCGCTATTCTGTCGCTCATACCTAAATATAATTCAACATAAATACAACAGACAAAGCCAAGTTACTCGCAGCATACTTTGATACTATATCATATCCGCTTCGACTATTAGCACAACAATTAAGAGATTTAAATATATGTAAATCTACTGTTGCAGATACCATGGTCTCTATAAATTTGAAGATGTGTTCTTATACAATAAGTAAGGTTTTCATTTGAATAGATCAAAAGCTTGTTCGAAACTTCAGGAGCGTCGCTTCAATTAATTATTTACTCTATAAGAGGGTGGTAGAGCCGCCACAGCACCACAAACAAAATTCACCTATCTATTTTTTTTTTATATTTAATATAAAAGCTAAAATGATATTCTTTGATTTCAGGGAGATGAGGAGAACGAATACACCCAAATGCAACAACCTAATGCTATCAATTACGGTGCAACCGGGCACGTGCCGAACAACCCATTCGCATTTCCAAGCACAATTACCGAAGAGCCAGCCCAACCTGAAGCGACTGACACATACGATTATAATCCATAAGGTGCACGTGATGCCACTAATTAAATGTCCCTTAATGTAAAAAACTATTTTTACCACCTCAGTATAATTTTTTTGGTACAATGTCTCAGTGAAACAACAAACACGGAAAGTAACTTAACTACAGGTTATTGTAAGATCGATCCATTTATTCGAACTTTTACGTTTATTTAAAGTTGTGTTACGTTTACACAAAAGGACTACGTTGTTTTTAGTATAATAATGTGGAAGAACGAATGGTTGTAAGTTGCTGAAATTCACTGTGATACATTTTGAGTTTGTTCGTGTAGAAAACACTAAAAGAAGACTTGATTCGACTCATCACCTCCGACGATGTATATTATTGACGGCGAAAAACCATCTTTCGTTAATTTGACTTGTCCAAAATATAATCAATGAAAATAAATCTGGTTTAGCGAATAACTATAATTGTCGAACTAGGATTCAGCATTATAAGGATGCTTATTGAGCCCATAATAGGTGTCGTCGTCTTAGAAATAACCACATAGTAGTTCGTCAGAAATATATTTATTTAAAAAATTAGTGAAAGTGAACCGAAAAAAACTACACTGAATAAGAAGGTGTATTGGGTGACATATATAGGGTGTCCCAAAAGTCGTTTTCAATTTGTTTTTCTGCTTGTACGAATGTAATCGCTGGGCGAGGCTCGGGACATACGCCGATCGTTAGCCCCATTATTGGGAATTCAGTCGATATAGAGTGAAACGTACGCAGTGCATGCGCGAATTTTACAAAACCAACAATTCTGTCATTCTGCGGCGAAAAGTTCTTATTAAGTAAATGGCCAAAGATCGCACTTTTATAAAATGTATTAGGTGTACAACTTTGCTTCCGCCGTTTTTTTCCGAAATTCGAGGCTTTATTGTAAAAACTGGTTATACATTTATGATTCAAAGTATTGTCCATCGCTGGCCACTACTTTCTCCCATCTTTCGGGCAGCATACGAATCCATTTCTTCATATTAAAGCAGAAAATTAAAACTATTAAAATCCTAGGTCATTAAATATATTGGGTGTTTTGTTAAAGAATTTTTGCTTTGAAAAAAGCTTTAGGGGCATCCTCTTTACTATCGGCAATACTGCTATACTAAGCAGTTGAAGATCGTCGACAACAGTTAGTTCTCATCTCTATTGGCATTGACTTTTTCGTCTAGTGTGTGCCAGACGATATATTTTTGAAGGAGCTTGTGGGGGTTCTCTACACTACATGCAGAACCATCCCACAATTCCAACAACCCTTGACCGCTAACAGCGCGTCACCTTAATCCAACTCCCCATGCAAAATCTGCAAGCACATTCATCCCGAACCACCAAGAATCCATCTCCCAATCTGTAACGAGAGGCATTTCCAAAAACTTACAACAGAATACAATTCAACAGAATACAATTCAACAGAGTACATTCTAAACCATCTCCCTCATCTACAACCAACCGCATCTAATTTCCCCCGAAAACCATTTCGGTTCCTATTCTACCTAAAAGACTTAAACCACATCAATTCCCTACAATCAAACCGCATGCATTTTCCCCAAAAACCCCTTCGGTTCATATCCTCCTGAAACTATTTTTCTCGCTCGCAACCAAGCGACATTCAGTTTCCCCGAAAACTCATGCCCATACTTGGTCGTGTTCCCAAAACCGATTTCTTGGTACACATAGCAACCGAGAAATCTAGCCCAGCCAGTACGGCAGGAATTCCCGGAAACAAACTCCCTATGCAGACATAGCAACCCTTCTTCGTGTTCCTAGTAAGTGGCAGTGAGCGTACTTCGCTATGACTCAACTGCCACGACACCCTTAGTAGATTCCCACCTTCATCATCATTAGTCGCTCGCAACCACCGCCGCGGCCACACTCACGCATCGTCGTCCCGCCGTCACCGCGGTCGGCCGCACCTCGTCGTTCCACGCGAGGCGCCTCCCCATTTAGTTAGCGTAATACCCACGGTGCAATGTTGCAAAGGGTGATTGTATTTAAACGAAATTAGTGAGAAATAGAAGAGAAAACATTCGGACGAAGTTCGTGAATAGAAGCTGGACAACATATGGAAAATCGTGATTTTATTCAAAACCCAGTATTCGGCACAATCGTATCAGTATCACTGGCAAGCACGAATGGATATATTTATTTACAGTGTACAAATTTCACACAAACAATATTTTGGATAGTTATCTAGGACATTTGTATATATGTACAAGAATAACAAGAATATGTGTGTAGAGAACTAATATTGTGAATGGATAACTCATGTGATGGTTCAGATACTTGCCACCGTCAATAGCGAGGAAGACGAGAGAAAGATACAATAAAACGACTGTAATCCTGGATATTAACGGCATTAAAAATTCCCTTGACCACCTACTGGTTATTGCACCCCGTGCAAACAAAGATGTTTTAGTGTATTAAGCAAGCAAAACTGACCCCGTATATGTTAGGACCACCATAATAAAAGCCCATTTTACTATGTTATAAATTACTGAGCGCGTTTTATTTCTCGGCCCATCACCTGCCCATTTTGCTCGCTTGTTGTGGACGTGCCGTCGGCGGAATGACTTGATGGGGGTCCAAGTAAACGGGGTCATACGTTGGCACACCTACTTCGAACCCCCACAAGCTTGTTTCAAATACTACAGAATTCACTGTCTTTGCGTTTTAGTGATTTTTCTGTGATGTGCCGTGGTGTGAGTGGACTGCTATTTCTTTGTCGATTAAGGACTGATACAAATTCCAGAAGTCAATAACAAGGTCCGAAGATGAAGCTAAACATATTTTATTACTTTGACGAGAATTCGCAACTTATCTATATCTTTCTTAACGAGAGTTCACAACGTGTCCTTGTTCTGCATTATCGCGCGGATCTTTATCCGAATAAGCTTCCTTCGCGAAAGCGAAGATGCTGTGAATGTTGACGAGGAAGCTGCAGTTGAAGCTAAAGTTGAAGATGCTTCTGAATATATATCACTATCGTGAGTTATCCCTTGCAATGAAGGCGGTCGATTATTTGTCGCAAATGCCGATTGTTGAACAATAACGATGTCAGGTTTATCGGTGGTGACCTTCTTGAACGTTGTTCCGCAAAAAATGTTGTTTGTCCAGTTGGTCGCGTTGAAATCTAAAAATGAAAGGTGTCGCCCCGACAATACAACTTCTTGATGTAGAATCGATAATCACCACTTGGATCGATGAAATAGTCCACAAAGGATCCAGTGCACAGCCTCTTCTGGATGCGTATATCGGCGGCGGAGGTGGTACGAAAACGAGGACTCCCGACACCGAAAAACCTGAGATATCACTACTTTTTCCTTCGTCGGCCGCGACCAATCGATTCAGCACTGATTAGTTACTTTTGGTTTCTTGAACAATCGCTGTTAATTGAATTTGTACTTATTACACCGAAAAAGCAAAGACAGTGGCCACACTAATTCACTGTAAAAACCGAAATCACTGTGTAAAACTAATTCGCACCATCACCTCTTTGTCTTTTCGTTCCTTTCATCGATCTCTTTCTTTTGATTTGGTACAGGAGATTTTTGAAGTTTTGAACTTAAAATTTTTCCAGCTTATCACATTCATGTGGTTTGGCTAAAGAATGATTCTCTATGTTTATTTGTACGTCTAAAGTCGACTCAGCGTGCGTCGATGGCCAATCTCCAATTGAAGAGTATCACGGGAGAATGTCTGAAGAGTTGGAATACCCTCAGGGTTCTACGACGCTCGATTGATTACAGGACTTAAGACTGACTACTATGGTATGTCAAAAATGAAACATCAGTTCCGCGATCAGTATGATAACTGTTATTTTCTCTCCTCTTTTTTGCCTCAAGCACCCGTCTACCATGTCCCGGGGGTGTCAGAAACCCGGCTAAATATTGCTTTCAAGAAATACCTTAGACATGAGAACTTGTTTCTTAACCAGAAGTCGATTTAATTGCCTTGTCTTGTATTACACATACACGGGTATCCATATATATGTGGATTAATTACATTTCAACCTTATTAAATACAATTCAATGCAGAACATCTATAAATATTTTAAGTAAATTATCATCATCATGCTCGGCACTACAACCGGGAACCGGTCTTGGCCTTATTTAGCAAGACTCTCCACCGTTATCCTGACCTTATCCGAGACTTGTTAAATTGTCCATAATAATTTGTTTTTCCGGGCAAGGTTATTAGCCTTGCGCCAACCTTTCTCAGGATGTAGCTGCATGCATTGGTTCACTACTTGGGGGGGTGCCAAAGTAGCTATCCAGGGGTGTCGCGTGGAGCCTGCATTTCAACTGGGTTTGAAGTGGGACAAGGATCGTCCCGGCCTCCGCCGGGTTGAAAGCAGAGACTTTGCCCTGTATGTTCGTTTCCACCCCCCTTAAGTAAATTATATGTTACTCTTAATTCAATATATTTTAAAAATATTTAGCTAAATTATAAACATAATTGTATATATATATATATATATATATATATATATATATATATCTTTTTTCTCCTTTATTTTACTTCTCCCAGTCAATGCCCTTAGATGTTATTTTTATTCGACCGGGTCCATCACCCAAGCTCACAAAGATGCTCAAGGATTTCTCCAAACCATTTTACGAAGCCTATACCTTAATAGTATAGTGGTAGGTATCCCCGCCTGTCACGCGGGAGAGCGGGGTTCGATTCCCCGTCGGGGAGCCTCTGGCGCAAGACTAATGACGTTGCCCGGAACAAATTATCATGGAAAATGTAACAAGCCTCAGGACTTGCTAAATAAGGCCAAGATCGGTTCCCGGTTTTAGTGCCGATGATGATGATGATGATACCTTAATAAGTTGGTATTTCATCGGGCGGCTGGACTTTAGGACCCTACCTACCACTAATAATTGGTGCCGAACTGCAAAATAGGAAGAGTTGTCAGTTAACTCTAGGTTTGCTTAATCAAACTCAGCCATTAAGGCGACAAATATAATATAATATAATAATATAGGGTGGGCCATACATTTCTGCACATTTGAAACATGAATAGAAATAAAACTACAAATGTTAGTTTGTTGATCATTTATTAAACGTAATAAATGTTTATTGAAATTTATTTTTAAAAAATGACATTGTCGACATGTGCCCCGTCTCGTCGTTGGCACTCCTGCAAACGACTACGCAGACTTTGGAAAACTCGCTGACACATGCTGATTTTGGATGGTTCCTTACGGAAATTTCAACCTCCCGAATGTTCTCATCGCTTCTTCTTGAACGTGGCCGCCCTGTTTGTTTAATATTCGTTGTCGATCCCGTTTGCTGGAACTTCTTGACCCAAGCTTTGATTAATTTAGCACTTGAACACTCACTTACAGGGCGTAATCCGTATTCAATACGAAATAGGCGTCGCACAGTAACGTACGAATCATTCTTTTTGTAAAATTGTTTTACACAAAAAGCACGCTGTTGTCCTGTGAAGCGCCCCATAGTGACTCAAATAGCATGAAGAGACACACAATTCCCTGCCACTCGCGCGAGCTATGATTTTATGTACTCACCGTCACCAGAGTCACAACACCAAAGGAGCGGAGACCAAATCTTCCTTTTTACACCAAAATTTAAGAAATCAAAACTGCGTGTCTTTCTTTGACTTGCATCCACTTTTATTATTTTTCTTTTTCGTTTCTTAGCTCTATCTTAGTTATTTAACAATATTGGTTTTCACCTTGAGTACGTTCTTAATACTACTTATTAGTTTCACGCTTTAATTTCACAATCTTCTTCAAGCATAGGTCTAGTATACACTTTATTTGTCTTTCTGTTTTACATTATTTACCAATTTCTTATTTGTCTTTACTGTATCGGCTTTTCTTTGGGATTTTAGAGAAACCCGAACTGCACCAACACTCAAGCTCCACTCACCACTTATTAACGTAACACTTTATTCTTACAGCTTTCTTACTAGCAAAAAAAGTTAGTTTATATTTTACTCGTCCTTTGCGTTACACTATCTACTACTATTAGTTTCTCTCTTAAGCGATTTTTGTCTTTGGAAATTTAAAGGATCCCGAACTGTACTGACATTCAAAACTCAGTAAAACAATTTTGTCTCTTGGACTCTCTCGGCCCATTAACTTCACTCAAGATTCACCACCGGACTCCGTGACCAACAACAGACTACCTCCTATCTTGTTCGTACTTCATTACGTTACCTTGGGGTCAGCACCTCCCGACGACGATAATGCAATTTCGTTGTGCAATGACCTAATTTCTGATTTTCGATTCCAATTGGCAATTGCGTCGAATTGTGGTGTCAGCCGATATATCTTCATCGATGTGCGCCAAAGTTCAACATCCGCAATTGCTAACTGACCTAGTTATTTCTTGCGCAATTACCGTGGTTTATTGATTGTACCGAAATATGCATTTAATTAATTTTTGTCTCGGTTTATTGGTCATGCCGAAATGTGCAATTAATTGCTTTGTTGTGATTTACCGATTGCGATGAAATGTGCAATTAATTGCATTATCGTTCTGGGGGTTATCCGAGTTCAGAAATGGATAGCCTTTTTTGGTTTGAGTGTCACTGACACACTTAACAATTAAGTATTGCCATTTGCAAAAATGCATGGTCCACCCGTTTTATAAAATAAAAGAAATAAGTTGTAGGGTTGCAAACCCGTCAGTTTTTGATTTTTGTATAAATGTCTGTTCTCCATTCTCTGTTCTGGTTTTTTTCGAAAGAGATCCCAAGTATTTGTATCAAATGATGCTTGAACAATGCCGCACCACATTCGAAATATTGATTGTGGCATTTGGAGAATTTATTGTGAGTAAAGCGAAAGTTTGTAACAAACATTTCCAGGTCGAATTTGATGCTACAACTTTGAGAATGTAATCTCCATATGTGCTTCCATTTTTTCATCGGCTGCACCAAACTCTTCCCTTAAAATGTTTGTTGCAAACTTTCACCTTACTCAGAATAAATTCTCCAAATGCCACAACAAATATTTCAAATGTGCTGCTCCATTTTTCAAGCAACATTTAATACAAATACTCTGACTCCATCTCTTTTGAAAATGAAAAAAAAAAACCACCGAATACACCAATACACTGTCACAAATAAATTGCGCATTCAAAGTGGCTGCAAATGTCAGTATTCGTCAAGACATAGATGGATAAAAGTTTATAGTAAATGATTACGTGAGGTTCCATGCAGAAGTGTGCAAATGTTAGAATTCGTCAAGACATAGATGGATAAAAGATTATAGTAAATGATTACGTGGGGTCCCATGCAGAAGTGTTGTGCGCATTTAGTATGCATTTAGATCTGTCACGCCCAAATATTATTCTTTGATATTGTGGTCTTGTATTTATCAGTGCTACAAAATGGATTGCTCCAACTTAATTGAACAATGAAGGAACACGAAATTGTTCACGCAATTTTTGGAGGAGAAGAATAATGCCATCATGGACCGCTCCTGCTATTCTCCAAATTTGACGCCGTTTTTTTTTTCTCTTCCCAAAAGTAAAAATGATGATGCAGCCAAACAGTTTATGGACGTGGTAGCCACTCAACATGAAATAACGGGGTACCTAAAATCGTTGACTTCAAGTGACTTGAAAGATTGTTTCCAGGAATGACAGAACACTGGATTAAGTGTATCACTCCCAAAAGATAGTACTTTGAATGGGATACATTTTCTGTAGATGAATAAATAATGGAAAATGTTTATAACATCATTTTACTAACTCGGAAAGTCCGATATATACCCGTGAAATTCAAAATTTTCTGTAACTTTTTAACACATGTGCTAGTCAGGTTCAATATAGAACGTTTTCAGATGTTTCAAGATATTTTCTACAATTTCGGATGACCAATGTACGAAGGTCATCCGAAATTGTAGAAAATATCTTGAAACATCTGAAAACGTTCTATATTGAACCTGACTAGCATATGTCTTAAGTTGTTCGTCTGTCATGCACGAGTGATAAACATGGAATAATTAATGGTAGGAGTTGGAGGGTTGGCAATTGCGAGATCAGGACTTCAGAAAAGACTAAGACACCATACAATTTTTTTGAGGTATTAGAAATAACACGTTTACGAGGAGAAATATTAAATTAAATTCATTTAAATCTACACTAGTGTATACAAATATCTTAACACCCATACCGGCAAGCTTATTGTTCATAATTAGAAATTTACTAATAAGCCTGATTTAATATAATGGTATTTTAGCGGGTTTAAATGTTGTTGTCGAGTATGTCACCGAAGTGTTCCGCCGAACACTGTTCACGATTGGGGAAACCACCTGGAACACGGAGACACTGTCAAACTAATTCAAACACGGATAGTTATTTTTACTTTCTATTTTATTGGGTAACGTCTTTTTTTACTTTAGTCACACATAACTACAGCGCAGAAATTCGCTTCACGCACCAACCGACACACATTTCCTTTCGACGACACGGAAGGTTTCGCGTGCGATATTATTCGTTAAGTCCTCGACTATCCTCCGCGATGCTCTAAGTATCCTCTTGTCGCGTTGACGATCACCAATAGACTCCCCGTCTGTCCAAAAAAAATATCCCGATTAAGATTTCCGATCTGTATCTGCACAGGAGAAAATTTCCCATTTCATCTGCTGACAGAATTTTCCACAGTATCTGTTAGCAGCATACCATATTCCTTTTCATCTCACAAGGAGAATTTCCCACAGTATCTGGAAGGAGAAATCTCACCTAATCATCATCATTATCGCCATTCGATGCTGGTGGACGGTATCTTGTTTCTTCCTTTGTTTACGGATCGGATGCCGCACATCTGGCATGCGGCAAAGGCTCGCCTGCATTTCGGATGTGTACCGGATTATGGGATGTAAGGCTTTGTTTGACTTTCCCATCGTACATCTATCTGGGATAGTGTTTAGAGTTTAAGCTGCTAATCAGCGGCGCAACGAATTGATTGTTTGCGCAAGTGTGCCTGGTTTAGGCGCTAATTGCATTTAGCTACGATCGTATGCATCCGTCGCTCTGTCTATTTACCGAAAATGTAATTCCTTGGAAACATCGCCAGATGTTTAGGATGGAAGATTTATGACCTGTATTCTGGGATTGGTTTTGCATACGATGAATGGATGCGTTGACTCGATATTAAAAGTTTTTGAACGTTAAGTTCCTTGTTTTTTGATATCGGGTTCAACATTGTTGCAGCTTCTGTTACAGGTATGATTAGGAGCTTTGGGACACGTGTCTGTGGGCACATGTAATGATAAGATAAGTATGTTCCTTGAAGGGTAGGAACCTTACCTGGGCGGAATTGTGCGTTCGTAGAACGCTACAGTATCCTAAGGTGGAAAATTAGATAGAATTTAGGCAGAATATATATGTTGCAAGTAGTAGTATTATCAGTAGAGCGACCGAGCCTCATCTTTGTTCAAGTTCCAGTATGCTGGTTTAAGGTAATAGGTAAATAGATGGGTTAGCAAAGTATAACTCGAAGGATTACGATCTTCTTTGTTTATGAACCTCATCAATTGAACGTATCAAACTGCAACCAGTGTCTGACTTCCATTGAAATATTTTTTTTTTCACAATGTTTTTTTATATAAAGAATGAGTAATGCATTAAATATATTGGTAAATAATTGATAAATCACAGGATTGGCAAACTTTGACTGATTGTTTTCAAACCTTGAAAAATGATAATTTAAAAATTTTAAATTTATTTTAAAATTTAATATATATATTTTAAAAAATTAAAATATATAAAATTTCAAATTCTCTAATCATTTTGTATCAGCCAAACGAAGTTGTCCCTGTATTATATTTGAGAAGAGTTTGTTGTCTATAATCCTCTCTTAACTGTTATAATTATCTTGGTTAAAATGTAAAATTTTATTTAAGTATATAGAGAAAATAATGTTTGTAACAATATATTGTTATGTTAATGATAAGAAAGGTCTACATCCCTGTTTACTTAATTGTTTTTTATTAGATAGATGTCTATTCTACACTATTTCGTAATAATAATGTATAAAATAAGAAATATAAATAACTTGTTGATTCTTAAATTCCTTCTATTGATAAAAAATTAATAATAATCGAAATTGAACTGTTTACATATTATATTGAATACTGTCTATGAAAACCAAAATTTGTATTCATACATAAAAATACGTTATATATAATGTGTATATATCTCTTCACTTTATATTTTATATCTCAATATTGTTATATAGCTAATATTTAATTAATAATGTATATTTTGTATGTAACAAGACAATTACCTATTTATTTCTGGTTTACAGTACTTTGATTTCCCCCGACAATTGTCACATAAAAATTGTGTTTCAAGTGCTAACTTCGGAGTTTTAAGACGCAAAATGTTCAAGTGTTAATATTAAAACCTTAGAAATGATAATTGGAAACTTTAGGTATGCTTAATTTGATACATCCAATGTGTTCAACATTAAACATTTAATAAGTGAATATTCACTTTTCGTACTTTAAAAATTAAACGTGTATCTCAAACTTACATGTGCGCAAAATCTGTATATTAAAGTAATAATTGGTAATATTTACATTTTGTTTTAAGAAACGAACCCATGGAAGACACAGTTTAGATGTTGCTTAATATCAGAAACAGAGAGACATAAATGAAATTTTCATGTCTTAAAGAAGAGCATAAGCAACTTAGGCATCAAATAAAAAAATTATATCATATTTAAAAGTTGGTGTTTTGATTATAAAAATTTAAATTAAACAAACGAATAATATATTACATGTATCTGAATATAAGTAGAGCTATTTTATTCATTGGATTAATACATGTATAGTTTTGTATTTGTAAATAAATTGAAAGCAATGCATTATGCTAATACCTATTATTTATGACAATGCATGCTGATTGTATATTACCTGCTAAAGTGTAAGACCATTGAATTATATAGTCCCTTACCAGTGGTTTTATATTTCAATATATATATTCAACATTTTATTTGTTACATTGTTTCCTACATTATATTGTATATTAATGTGCAATATGTCAAAATATAATTTATATAATACAATTTAAAGTTACATGAATTTAATTTTTTTTATAATTAAATATAGTTTAAAATATTATTTAAAGAAAATTATGTCTTATATTGTTTTCAGCGAGTTTTAGATTTTATTTTATGGAATTTTTAAATTTGTTAAACATATGTCACATTTTAGTTTAAGTTAAGAATGATATTAATATATTTACATAAATTATAAAAATAAAAATGTTATTTAAATTGTATTTTACTTTGCCTTTAGTAAATTTCAAATTTATTACGAGTAATTTATAAAATTATTTTAAATAAATTCCGTTTTTTGTAATTCCAATACATTTTAGAATGTACATTAAATAATTTTAAGTAACTTATAAAATTATTTTAAATAAACTACGTTTTATTTCAATTCTAATACTTTTTAGAATGTACTTTAAAAAGTTTTAAGTAAATTGTAAAATTATTTTAGGTAAATTATATATTATCTTGAATTCAGTATATTGTTAAAATATTTAGGTAAATTATAAGCGTAAATAATGCAAAATATGCATCACTTTAATTTAAATTAATTTGTACAGTAATGAAATTTTATTATATTTATTATACAAAAGGAAAATAAATGCTAACTACCAACTTATCTTTAACTGTAAAAACAAACCAAAATGATATTATCTATAAGATAAAAGAATCCTTTGATGTTCTAGATTTAGCTTCCTTTATTGTATGGTACGTCTTATCGTTTATTCTGAATTTACCTATTAATATTTTATCTTATCATGTAACAACCGACTGTCAAGTAGGATGCATTATCCTCAACTATGAAAAATACCTAATGCTTCCGCAGCTTATCGATTGAATCTTCGTCTTACCATTTGTCGCTTTAGAGGTGTATTGGTATCCATTTTTACGACACAGTCAATCAATTTGCATAGTTTTTGTTTTTTACCTTATGTAAGATATATCTTACAGTTGCGTCATATTCCACTCTGAGGTGTAATTTACTGACTCTTAATCCACTGCGACTCTTAATCCGCTTTGATTCTTAATTCATTGTGACTCCTAATCTACTCTATTTCCTAATCCACTCTCACTATTACTATTTACTATTTATTAGCCTGTAGTATATATTGTCGTCAATGACTCGATCACGCCCCATGTTATCTTCCCATCTCTATATATATACTTCTCTTAGGAGAGACGAACCTAAAGCGCCCACATGGCGCCCCGATATACCCCGATATGCCACCAAATTACCGTTGCAATTCTTCTTGAATAGTTGCAGGTGGTAACTCTCGGGAAACACTCGGGCGGGGAGGTAATTCCAAGGTTTACACACTCTGTAACGGAACGAGTTCTGATGTAGGAATGTTCGTGCCGTCGGGAGATGAACCGCAAATTGATGCGATCTATCGGATTGTCTTGTGGAGCGTATACACACCAATTTTCCGGAACAATACCACGAATCTCCGAAGAACAGTGCCCGTGATAATATTTGTAAACCAGAAAGAGGTCGGCTACGCGCCTTCGATGTGATAGCGACTGTGGTCCCGACGTCAGCCTCGTGCCCCGATCAGGCGGATCGCTCGTCTCTGTATGCTCTCAAGTAGGTCGAGGGTATGCTTAGGAGCAGAACTCCAAATATGAGATCAATATACGATTGCGGGTCTAATTTGGCATTTATACAGAAGAAGAAGTTGAGCCGGAGTGAAATATTTCTTGGCTCTAAAAGAGATAACTCAGTTTTCCTGAGGCGGATTTGGCGATGTTCGACACATGCTTATGCCACGATGCATTACCACAGACCGTGATGCCGAGCAATTTCAAGACTTCACCAGATTCGAGGGCCTGGCCATTCAACATCAGGAGTGAAACCGATGATCCACTTTTCCTAATGAATCTTGTATATTGTGTCTTCGTTGCATTGAAGTCGATGCGGTTGGCCTCTCCCCACTGCAGGACCTTATTCAGATACCGATTCAGAGAGTTGATCTGGCTACATCTCGGGTGGTGCGACGTTGATGCACTAATCGGCCGATCACTCGAAAAAGAGGAAACAAGCGTACTATCATCCGCGAAAGTGAACACCCTGCTTTCCGTCAACTCCAACACATCATTTATGTGAAGCTAAAACGATGTTGGAGCCAAAATAGAATTTTGAAGCACCCCGGAATTAACAGGATACAGCTCTTAAAAGATAAGCCAGTTTTACTGGGGCATACCCGGCGATATTCGACAGGTGTTTATGCCACGATACATTCCCACAGACCGTGACGCCAAGCAATTTCAACCTTTCCCCGGATTCGAGGTCCTGGCCATTCATCATTAGGCGTGTTACTGCTGATCCACATTTCTTTGTGAATGGTGTATACTGTTTTTTTTTTTTTTTTTTTTTTTGGTTTCAGTAGGAAGGTGGAAACCTTCAAGAGTTATCTCTGAACCGATCCAGAGGCATGTCGGATTTTTAGCGATTAAAACCACCTCCCGCCGGGCACATATTCCCGTTGATCCCCGCGGAAATTTCTTTTACATATTCCGTCGCGGTGCGGGACGGAATTTACCTGTTACACTGGTCGGAGCGTTGCATCTGCTACATCATGTCACATAAAATATTTGCTACGGACCATGCCTGTTTGGAACTCAGAATGTATTCTAACATATTACTCCTATCGGAGAAACGGCCCGTCTCATATGTCTCTCCAAAATCGCCCGTGAGGTCTCGAATCTCACGCACTCTGTGAGTACGGGTTCCGCTTTTTCTATTTTTCCTTCGCAGTAAAAGCAGTATGGGTGATTGATATGATTATACTTAGTATTCCCGAAAGCATCGATGTCTTGATAGAAGCTGAGTTAGTCAAGTGGTAATTCAGCTCGCCATGTTTTCTTTTCACCCAGGTTTCTACATTAGGTAACATGGTGTGGGTCCATCTTCATTTGGTGGAGGAATCCTACCTTCGTTGCCATTCTCTTAGAATTGAGAGCTCTAATTGTGACCGCTTTCTCCGGTAAATCTCTAGTGAGTCCTCATGCAACGTAGCGTTTTCTTTAGCTGCAATGTCAAGTGGTGTCCTCCCGGCCAAAAGATTTATGGCAACTTGTATACCGTTCGTAATGGGCAGCGTACTCTAATGATGCCAGTTTTTTTTTTAGTTTTAAGACCACATTTAATTTCCTAATTCTTTTTACATATTATGTGTAAGATTAGGGGTTAATGTTAAACCTTATTTTACAATTACAGCCCGATTTATACTATGCGGCTCCTGCCGATATGTGGGGTGCATATATTATAATGGAGGTGTTGACACTGGTTATCAGCTTCCTTATTTGGGACCGGGGTCCACCAACATTGGATAGCAGTCTCGCCAAATCTTTGCAGACTTTTCCCGTTTTTTCACTCGTTTTCTTCAGGTGTTCCTTGAAGGTCAACCTGTGTCGAGTATAACACCAAGATATTTTTTATAGGGACTCGAGTGTCATGGCATACTTCCTTTTCACAAACATCAGGGAATCTTGACGGCACCACAAGACACCCAATTAGTGTCCGGAGACAAGTGAGTAAGAATTACACTAACTTTACGGAGAATTCCCCTCATTTTTTTCTATAGAAGTTCCCACTCAAAAGTTCAAGCGTTTATTACTTCAAAAGTGGAGTTTTCAAAGAGAAATTAATTTGTTCCACTATGACTTTCAATCCACTCTTAGTCTCAATCCACACTGAGCCTCATTCCGCTTTGACCCTAATTACGCTTTGAGCTTCATTCCGCTTTGAGCTTCATTACGCTTTGAGCGTCATTACGCGTTGGGCTTCACTTCACTCTGAGTCAAGTTTCGCTCTTAAACGTATTCCACTCTGTATTATTTGCTATACTTTGCGTTACACGCCACTCTAAGTTGCCCCCTATCCGAATTACAATCTCATCATCATCATCGGCACTACAACCGGGAAACGGTCTTGGCCTTATTTAGCAAGTCCTGAGGATTGTTAAATTTTCCATAATGATTTATTTTTTTCCGGGCAAGGTCATTAGTCTTGCGCCAGAGGCTCCCCGACGGGGAATCGAACACCGGTCTCCCACGTGACAGGCAGGTATACTAACCAATATACTAAATAAGCCCAAGACCGGTTCCCGGTTGTAGTGCCGATGATGATGATGATTTGTGTAACTCACGCACAGATCACGTCAGCTCAATTTCCGCTCCATAATGATTGAATATCTGATGAGGCCGACGTTAGCGTATGCCCGCTCGTCTCCCAGCGGTTGTATTTGTACAAAGAGCAAAATATATTGACAATGATTTTTGGGATACCCTGCATTTCCAACATGGTATGTTGCTATTAGAGATAAAAAATGTGCATACCAACATTTCTGACGTTTGGCTTGAACAACACAGCACACACTCTACAAATCCATGTCCGACGCTGTGTTTAACGGCTTTCTTGGTCTGTGTCAGTAGCAGGTGCACAAAGCAACTTATCAATTGTATTGAAGAACGTGATTCGAACCCACGACATGAAAAGCTCGCAACCAAAGCACAACTCGTCAGGTGACAGCATTTATACGATATTGTTTCAACTCGCTACATGAGTTGTGACAGCTACGTTATTGTTTTGGTATGTGACGCTGATAACTTGTTCGATTTTCTTTTGATATTTAAGTCTACAAAATGGTTGCTTGTTTTAGAATTGCTACAACTTCACCTACATCTGCGCTTATGTTTTTTTTTCTGTTCCTGTTCGCAAGGCTAATAATCTTGCCTGGAAAAACAAATTATTATGGACAATTTAACAAGTCTCGAATATGGACCGGATACCGGTGGAGAGACTTTGCTAAATAAAGCCAAGACCGGATCCCGGTTGTAGTGTCGATGATGATGATGACGAATGTAGCATATACAGCCACACAAAATTTGATTAATGAAGTAATAATTTGGTTACCTGGGTTTTACCGCCGTTTTCAACTACTTTGCCGGGGAGAGTTGGAGGTCGGAGCAGCAGCTTCCATCCGACTCAGTCCTGGTTCTTCTTCCCCTGGGCCAACAATTTAGCACATTCAGCCGCAGCTTCCTTGGATGTCACTTGACGCTTCTTCCTCAATGCAAGACGTCTTCGTTTCCTTGGGCCAACAATTTAGCACATTCAGCCGCAGCTTCCTTGGATGTCACTTGACGCTTCTTCCTCAATGCAAGACGTCTTCGTTTCCTTTGAAAGACAATTGGGGTTACCAATCGTTGGATTTTTGGAGCCTTCGATATGGCTGCGACTGGCCAGTCCGATCTTTAAACACTTGCGTTTTTACTTTTGTATTAAATAAGAAAAACTTTACTTCCACGAACACTTTTAGTGTTTTATAATTTTTATTTCGAGTCCAACTTTTTTTTCTCTTTTTTTTACAATTATTATTATTATTAATTTTACGTCTCCAAAAAAGAACAAAGAACAAAAAAAACGGGAACACCTTTTTTTCCTTCTTGCTTTTCTTCCACTAGCTTTTACAACTCCGTCAACGGAACTCAAAACCGTATCTTTCAAAAAGGGTCAACCCTCCATCTCTCTCGCCCTCCACTCACGTCCACTTCGAAAAACAAATTCGAACTCGAAGAACTGCACGATCCACACCCGAATCAGGGTGTGTTCAGAAACTCACTTCAGGATCGTGCAATTCTTCCACCACCTTACCATCATACTATGTTAAAACAAAATTATATTAAACACAAACTACCAAATGATGGTGATGGCCGACGTACGCAACACGAATGCTTACCGTTTATAATACGTTTGGCTGATCGCCTACAGTTTGTATTATACTATTTGTGGTTGCCTTCTATCAATAGCATTGCAACTGGTGAAAATGGTAGAACCAAAATCGAGTGACATTGGTGTCGGGTGGCTTAAGTTGTTCTAAGTAATTAAATGATTAAACATGTGCAGTAGAGCTATAGCGTATTGCGACGATAGTGAAGAACGTCTGATTCGAACGGACGCTATGACGGCTAGAATCACTAAAAATGCAACCAATGCTCAACACATCAGGCCACTAGCCGCGTGTACGGGTTCGATTTCTAAATTCAAGTACACTCAAATGATGTGGAATTGTTGTGTTATCGCTATGGTATACGGCTCTGATGCTTTGCTTATTCGAATTTCCTTTCTGTGTTCTTCACTATTTACTTGCATATTGTGTGTACCTGTTAGAAACGCACCAGAGCCACTTAAAAATTAATAAAGAAAAGGGTATATCTATGAAATTATTTTAAAGCCCTCTACTCAAATTAATTGAGTTTTCAAGGAAACTCTACGTGAAGAATGACTTAGAGAGGATCGTATTCGGAGAGGTACAAAAGCAGTGAGCAGTAATGAACGAGTAGTGATTACATTTCTCCATCACAACTCACAAAATCGTGTTGTTCAAGGTTGATTACATGTAAAACAAACAATATGCTGGTTAATTAATAAGTGATCTAGGATTATTCAAACAGAAAAATGTACTTCCTGTTATCAGAAAACGTACCAACTGTATAGTGATTCTTCTGTCCTAAATTAATTAATTATTACGCTTCAGTTAGCTAAATCTAAATGGTCATGCGTAGTGGGTAATCCCATTAGATTGGTATTTTAAGAAGTTCTTCAATCCGCACTGCCATAAATACACACAACTTAGCAACTAAATTTAACATTAATTACTCAACTACGTAGAAACAGTTATAATATTAATACAGTATAAATCAATTTATTGTGATATTGATGTTGTTAAAATGCATGTTGTTAGTAGCTTAAATTTTGCTTTCGTTTATTGAATTTTCATTTTAAATACCATTATTAAAAAACTAAAATGTATGCAATTTCTAAACTAAAAGAGTCAATTCTTATTCTATAAATGTAACGATATAAACAAATGTGTATAATATTTATTGCGTTTACAAAAAATACTAATAGTAAATGCAAAGTGCAAATATTATGTCTTGTAAAAATGTACAGTGTCTTAGAATACTTTAAAAATACTTTAACATAATTAATCTAATCACAAAATACATGCGTTTTGATAAGTGTGTTTTTGATCATAAGGTATATAATAGATAAATACGTTTCTATATTGTAACTAAATAATTTGCACATACTGTTATAAGCTAAGAAGCTAAAAAAAAAACAAAAAAATTGCAATGAAAGTTTACCTCAATGCAATTTTTAAATAAATAATTATAAAACTATTTTCCAACTGAAAATTGAAATAGTTAGTTCAGTTTGCCATAAAACTATTGCGTTGTGCTTATAGTGACTTTGTTATTTTGATTTTTAAAACACCGTATTTTAATACATTCAGAATCAGTGTATATTTATTACATTAATCACCTATTTATTGTGTATCTAATGATAAATATTTTAAATTTACTGAAGAACACATTGATTTAATAACGCAGATAAGTATTCCACTAAGGAAATAATATTAAAATACTGTGTCTATGTATACTAAAGACCAGTCTTTGTATAAATAATCATACCAAAAGCCCTAAGTACTATATATAATTAGTTATTACAATGTTAAAAATTATATACTTATGCAGAAATATTTGAGGATATAAATAAATATTGAGGGTTCTCACTCTCAAGGCTGTGTTGACAATAACGAATGTAACTAAAGAAGATATTCAAGTATTTATATAATAATTATAGAACTTAAATAATTATTAAATAAATATGTTTGTTTTAATTTGCGATAAACAATATATAATAATCTCTAAGTAGAATATTATAAAAACAAAATATAAAAAGTTGTACATATGGAAAACACTAAAAAATGCTATATATATATATATATATATATATATATATATATATATATAATACATATAACTATATTAGACAAATGCAAATATAAAACTAGTTATACATAATTATATACAATTAAATAAAACTAAAAAATAATAGAGCTAAATTAATCATAATTCCGAGGAGTTAATGCTGTGCAAGACAATAATAATATGAAAAATATAGCACAAAATGTAGGGTTATGTTTCAAAATTATATACAATAATAGATGTTTCTTTACTCAACTATTTAAAACTAAAAAATTTGTAAATGGAAACCGCAGATTGTTATACATTATTTAATTAGCTCAAAATTAGATTATGTTAAGTAAATACCTAATCATTAATTACCTTAAAAACTGTACATACGTATATTAGAAAATTGAGAGAAAAACATACAATATCATATCTATTTTTTTTTTTTTTTTTTTTTTGCTATACCCAAATCTGTGTGTTTTGAAGACAACTACCATTTTTATATATATGTTCATTGTACCTCTGTCTGGAATATATAATATAATATATGATATTTCTTCTAAGCAGCTTATAGTCAATATATGGGAAATAAAACTTAGACAAAAATACTATACAATTACAATTACATGAGATTCTTATTAAAAACGTTGTAGGTTCCACTATATCATTCGTATTACTTTTACACGAAACGCACGAACAAAATCGATGACATATCAAATCGCAGTGCGACTGGAAGAGAGGGGAAGTATAAGGAAAGGAGGTATTCATGTGGCGGTTCTTTAATACATTCCCAAAGAAACGCCCATCCTCTTAAATTAACCACCTTCCTCTTTGGATGCAAACCCATAGTACTTACCTGCAATTAGGGGCAGCGTAAGCTCCCCTGCAGTATCATACCTGAAAGGCAAACCTACCCGACGGCATCCACACATTCTGAATTTCCCTGGTTCATATTCCATGAACCAGTTCATCTCCTATCGGCTCAGCATGTCTTCAATTACGAAAAAAAATAAACGCTGGCCAGCGTATTGTTGACATAGCTGTAGCCGATATTCTTTCCTTAGTTCTTGTATATCGCGCCTATACCCTTAGGTCCGCGACAATTGCGACAATTTCCCGTTATCGGCTATCAACCGATCATGAATTTGGGAACGGACATGATCATTGTTAGGTAACCTTACCCATGCCATGTGTTACGGCTCCAACGCCGTGCTTCCTCTTTCGAGGGAAGAGCGTGGAGGTTATTATAATTTTTTATAATTAAGGGGTTATTAAATAATTAAACTTTTGTTTATTTAAATATTTTGTTTTATTTTTATTTTATTGAACTCAGCTATCTCAAGCTGAGCTCTCTTCTTTCTAATTTTTTCATATAAATTTACTTGTTTATATAGAACATTTTGTTCTAACTGACTGTGGCGTATAAACTGAACAAAACAATCTAGAAGTCTCTGTGACTTAGAATTTTGAATAAACTTTGAACGAAAATCAAAGTGGCCATGTTTTGAAATGAAAAATGTGCTTGTTATGAAAAGGGGCATATTTATGAAATGTGCTGTAAGTGACTGGATATAGAATATAGTGTCTGTTTATTTATGAAATGTGCTGTAAGTGACTGGATATAGAATATTGTGTCTGTTTATTTATGAATTGTATTAACTGAGAATGTAGGATATGTGAGGATGTAGTTTTAAGGGTTGTGTTTGAAAGGACATGAGTTAGTGTTAAAGCGAATAAGGGTAGTATTCTGGAATACAACATCCCACCCTTCTTCGAGAAAGAAAATTATCCTTGAAGAGAATAATTTTCTGTTAACTATTGCTTAGATTAGGTTTAATTACCGACTTGGATTTTCATTCAATTACAATGGCGTTCAAAGTTAATCTTATATCAAAAGTTACAAAAATCCAAAAGTTCTTAATACTAGAAAAATAGGTTACAATAATCTAAAAGTTTACTTATAGTCTACTTACATTATCTTTTAACTAACTTTAAATATTTCTAACTAACTTAATATTTCCACTTGGAACCTTTTCTTTTATTATCCAACAACTTTTTTTTTTTTCTATATATATAATTAATATTATTTCTCAAAATTCTCTTTTTCGTTCGAATTTCCAATTTATTATATCCCAATATATATTTTAAAATGTATTATATCCCAGCATATAATGAAATTTTTTTTTCTAAAATTTTCTTTCTTTCTTCCCCTTTTTTACCTTTTTTTTTTTTTTTTTTTTTTTTTTTTTTTTTGTCGTTTCCGTCATTTCTTACAATTGTTTTATATATTGAATAAAAACAAAGGCCATTTGTTAAGTGTCTATCTTTTCCTTAAATTTATGGAAAATTTTCCAAAACTTTTTGGGGCCTATTATTATGATGACTGCATAGAATTGCATAATACCAAACATTTTCTTAAGAAATTATCTCAGTTGTCCTAAATGACCACAGAAATTGCATATAATGTTATATTCTCTTTTTATTGGTTGTCTATTCGGAAAATTGTTGGACTGCATGTTCCGATAACATGTGTCCTGAGAATGACCTGGCTTACCGCAGGTTTGGCAGACTATTCGATTAAATCTGTCATTATAGTTATATGGCCTGGGAGAGTTGTCCATTCGAGCAGCATGTGATACTACATGTGCAATAGACTGTTTTAAACTACTTCCCCCATGGACTTTGGCTAGGATTTTCAGTTGTTCATTCTTGAGACCATCCTCAAATATTTGCACTGCCAATTTTGAGTTTTCTTTTATCAAGAATTCTCTAACCACCGCGTCTGCTGTTATTCCACACGTAGCAGAGTTCAGCGTCCTCAGAGCATTTGCAACTCTATTTCCGTATTCCCGAACGGTTTCTCTGAAGTTTTGTTTCAGGGATATCAACTCATTGTGTGCCGTTGACCGAGATTGCTCCTCTTTATATTCTGATTCAAGTTTATCCTTTAAATCCTCCCATTTAGCAATTGTGCTATACCTAATTAGATCATAGGCAGGACCCTCTAGTCTATTTTTGACTAGCTCCAAAAATGTTTCATATATCTCCGGGTCTGCCCTTTTTATAGATCTAAATAAAACGTCTCCCCCGGAAATAAATTTATCTAGGTCGCAGGGTTTTCCGTCAAAGGTAGGGACGATTCTGAAAACATCAGAAATTCTGACAGAAAGAGCCATTTCAGGGGGGTTATGGTGTATTTGTAGAGAGTGGATTTGTTCTTCCCCCTGCCTAGCCGCCTGTCTCGTGTAATACGGACTCGTAATCTTGAAAACTCTGAAATCGATGTATGGCAAAATCACTTCTTAAAAATACGGTATAAAAAAATGGCCTTTCTTTTAGTTATTCAATATATATGAAAAAGAAAGTTAATTTGGTCTCAAAGCTGTAGAGAAAGAAAATTCGGCGAAAAAGACAAAACGGAAATGTCGTCGAAATACTGGAAAGAGAATATTCGAAATAATTTCTATCGGACAAAATTGTTAGTAAAAAGGAAAAGTTAAAAGTTCCAAGGTAAAAATATTCCTACGGAAAAATGAACAGAAAAATTTGATATTTCGCTAACGATTCTTACTACTAATATATGTTGATTGATGTTTTGTTCTTTTTTTTTTTCTGATTAATGTTTTGTTCTTTTTTTTTCTGAGGTGTTGTCTTCTTGTTTTTTTTTTTTTTCATCTGCTGCCACTGAGGTTAATTTAGATTTCCTCTGGAACTCATCGGCAAATGAAATTTCGAAGTTATTTGCACTCGATACATCGAATGTTCCGCCATCCAAGTCGAAAATGAGGACCTTCCTTCCCTCTTTAGGGTTTTATCTTGCACTAATCTTCCTCTGGGATCGAGTCCTCCTTCGAGGATTAAGTCGTCCTTCGGGGATTGGTCTTCCTTCGTGAACTTAGTCGTCCTTCGAGGATTAAGTCGTCCTTCGGGGATTGGTCTTCCTTCGAGGATTAAGTCTTCCTTCGAGGAGTAAGTCGTCCTTCGGGGATTGGTCTTCCTTCGAGGATTAAGTCTTCCTTCGAGGAGTGGTCGTCCTTCGGGGAGTCCACCAGTCTTCGTGGATCGGTCTTCTTTCGAGGATTGGTCTTCCTTCGAGGATAGAGTCGTCCTTCGGGGAGTCCACCAGTCTTCGTGGATCGGTCTTCCTTCGAGGATAGAGTCGTCCTTCGGGGTGTCCACCAGTCTTCGTGGATCGGGCTTCCTTCGAGGAGTCCACTAGTTGGGAGTCCACCAGTCTTCGTGGATCCCACCGCTGCCACCAGTGTTACGGCTCCAACGCCGTGCTTCCTCTTTCGAGGGAAGAGCGTGGAGGTTATTATAATTTTTTTATAATTAAGGGGTTATTAAATAATTAAACTTTTGTTTATTTAAATATTTTGTTTTATTTTTATTTTATTGAACTCAGCTATCTCAAGCTGAGCTCTCTTCTTTCTAATTTTTTCATATAAATTTACTTGTTTATATAGAACATTTTGTTCTAACTGACTGTGGCGTATAAACTGAACAAAACAATCTAGAAGTCTCTGTGACTTAGAATTTTGAATAAACTTTGAACGAAAATCAAAGTGGCCATGTTTTGAAATGAAAAATGTGCTTGTTATGAAAAGGGGCATATTTATGAAATGTGCTGTAAGTGACTGGATATAGAATATAGTGTCTGTTTATTTATGAAATGTGCTGTAAGTGACTGGATATAGAATATTGTGTCTGTTTATTTATGAATTGTATTAACTGAGAATGTAGGATATGTGAGGATGTAGTTTTAAGGGTTGTGTTTGAAAGGACATGAGTTAGTGTTAAAGCGAATAAGGGTAGTATTCTGGAATACAACACATGCCTATGATGACCCGCCTGAAAACCTAAATTAAACATACAGTATCTCACTGTGTACGTTTTACTTACCCGCATATTAATAAAACATATAGCCATCCAGCCTCAGCCTTTGCCGCCGTCGATGAGGTTTCTGCTGACTTATGTCAACAAAATAATTTGCCTCCTTGTGCACCGGAGCCATACGGCTAGATTGGATATTGCCTACATCGGTGTTTCCAAGGAATCTTAGACAAATACCATGACGACCCCTTGTATCATAGGCACATCATTTACATCATGTGTGCCACCATTTGATCTGTGAAATAGCGTTTTTGTTTACTTTGAAACAAAAATCTATTCCGATCCCTGGCATACATCATCAACGATGTATGGGTACATCGCCGCAGCCCCCGATCATCGTACGTCTGTTTAATCAGGTGTCCGCCGATCATGGTCCTCACCGCAGGGCATCGTACTTGTCCTATACGGACACATAGAATCCTCCCCTATCGATGCAATTCGCGGCCATTGAATCTGATGGATGTGAATTGCTTCGAAGAGTCAGATGTCAATCTCCATAGCGGACGGTCGCACCCTTCAACATTAATCTTTACCTCTAGTCGCGTTGCATCGGGGAGTCAGCTGGTGTTTTTTAGTCTGTGGTAACCACTGGCTAATTACATTTGTTGTGTCTTTTTGCGTTAATCTCCGAAGTACAGTGTGTGTTATTAAGTAAATTAATATCAATTAATCGACTCTTGTGTGTACTGTAATAAATCTTATGAACTTTTGCGTACATTTATCTGCTTCGTGTAATTAAAATATCGTACGTGTACCAAGCGGTATGTAACTCTAAATTTAAAAGAAAACTCGAAACGTTAAATCGCCGAACGCGAGTAGAGCGTTATGTATGTGTGCGCTAATACTTTTGTGAAATAAAAATAAACAGTTTTAACCCTTATGTCAATGACCAACTTTACCGACAGTAATCATTTCGTCGCAATTTCACGATTGCTCGGCCTAGTAGACGAATTTCGGTCCCATGTCTTAGATCATCTCCATTCAAACGTTTTTGAAATTTCAATGAAAAAAAAATTTTTTTTACTTTCAAATTGACATTTTAAAAAATCGAAATGGGTACCCGGGTACCCGGTCATTGACATAAGGGTTAAAACTTTAATCAACAAGTAATCCTTCAGTGTGTTTTATTTTTATCCTTCGTTGTCGAACAGTTCCAGTGTTTTCCTTGTTGTTCCTTTGTTTTCCGCGGTGGTTGTTTTTATGAAATAAGCGTCCGTGTCGATGCACCTAATAAAAATTAACCACATCTATGTAACAGGTGATCAATGTAGTACTGTATATTTTGTAAACATTATTCCGGCCGAGTATTGTTTCTAACTTCCACCCACATTGGCTATTGTGTTCAGTATTGTTTGACCAATCATCACAGAAAGATATATGGTTACATAATACATAGGCCAAACTGTATGACATCGGCTCGAAATCGGGACCGGCGGAGAGATTTGTTAAATAAGGCCAAGACCGGATCCCGGTTGTAGTGCCGATGATGATGATGACTACATAGTTATTGTCAAAATTTATTACAAAAACTATGAATGTCTTCGGACCACATATTACTTTACATTAATGGTGAACAATCGACCTATAGGGCATACTTTTCGTAATTTAATTGAACAATTCTAGTCGAATGGTAGTGCTTGTGGTATCAAAAGTCTATTGCGGATTGGCAATTAAATCTATTGTGAATTGACTCGAGGAGGGTGGGAACGAACATACAGGGCAAAGTCACTGATTGCTTTCAGCCCGGCGAGGGCCAGAACGATCCTTGACCCTGTTCAATCCAAGTTGACATCCAGTCTCCACATGACACCCCTGTGTAGCTACTTTGGCACCCGCCAATAGTGAACCGATGCATACAGCGACATCCTGAGAAAGGTTGGAATAATAATCTTGCCCGGAAAAACAAATCATTAAATTTAACAAGCCTCGGATATGGACCGGATACACGACGTCCAAAATTCACCACTCCATATTTCTAGCTGGCAAAGGTGATGATTTTGGACCGGCCGCTCTCGTTTGGTCGGTTTGGTCGATGCGGTCCCCACTGTGCTTCCTCAGACCTGAGGGAAAAGTGAGGACCGATTTTTGATGAAAAAAAAAAAAAATACGATTGAGTTGGTTCCTTTATATTTGTATATTATTAACTTCGATTTAAATCGAGAGACGGACCGATACGGTATAAACAAAATTCTTGAAAGAGGATCTGTAAATGGGCATTTAATGACCCAAAATATAGATGCGCGACAAACAAACATGTGGATCGTTTTGTGGGAGAAAGCAAAAAGGGGGTCTAGACCAGATTTAATGTCGATGGAATGGAAAATATGTTGATGGAGTGTTGGCGTACTGCACCGGGTTCCCTTGTCCACCCATCATAATTCCGCTGTAAATAGTTCCGGACACAACGACAGGATAAAAGTACAAACAGAAACTCCACACCACTCCGCTGTTCGAACAACAATAGGCTACCGTTCACTAGAAAAAAATGGTGAATCTAGCCAACGACGTCCACAAGCAGTAAAACACACAAGGCATAATAGTTCAAACTGTTTTTTATTCCAATTTATTTGAGAGTACAAAATTAATGATACAAGGGCACTCGTGATTTCGATGTATCTAAAATGGTTTAAACTTTCATTATTTTAACGTAGATTAGTCTATTGTTGCCACTTCACTAAATTGCCGTGCACTTGTATAATTTAAACTCGAAAGAGAATATATATGGATTGCAAAGTTGAAAAACTTAGCTTAATGGGAAGGACAACACTTAACGATGCAAGTTTTGACTTAACTCGGATCACTGTTCGGAATTACACTTTGACTAAGGACTGTACGCATCCTCGGCGCGCGACGAGGAGCGGGAGACGAGCCGACCGGCTCGGCCGACGATGGTAAACGAATCCACGAGGATAGAACTCTGACTTGAATTCAATCCTCAGTTAAGGGTGTGATACGGAGGAGAAAGAGAAAGTTTTCTCTTAAGGGTGTGGCCACCAAGGAAATGCGATCTTCCCTTACTGGGTGTGACCAATGGACGGCGATCTCTTTATGCAGTGGTGTGTATGTGTGATCACCGTGTCTATCGATGCATTTCAGCAAAGGATAAACGAAACCTACAACGAGGAAAAAAGAACAAAGGGAGAAGGGACCTAAGGCATCGGTCTGTAATTAGGGTCAGCTAAATAAATAAGCTGCAACTCATTAAATGGGAAATGCATTTGGGGTACCTCAAACAATTTGGATTGTTCATCGTATCGCCAGAATGCCCGCGGAAGAATAGCGTTCTTTTGTTTGCACATGATGCGTGCTAAAGAATTGGTTTTAACATCTATTGCGCTAATTGTATGCAGCTGCGTCAATAAGCTGCTGGGAGTTGCTTTGTCATTGGGTGAAAAGGTCGCCAGCCAATGTGTATGTGGGGAAATTTATTGTACACATGGTGAGGCTGGGAATAGGCGATGCACTGATCATTATCCCTGGTTATGATGGCTACATGGTACTGTAACCGATATGTTTTCTTTCAGGGATATGATGTTTGTTCTGTTACGTCTCCAGTCGCCGTGCTTCCTCTTTCGAGGGAAGAGCGTGGAGGTTATTATATCTTTTCTTATTTGAAATAATTATCGTTTCTTAGTTATTAAATAATTTATAAAGTTTTATTTATTTTTATATTTTATTGAACTCAGCTATCTCAAGCTGAGCTCTCTTCTTTCTCATTTTTTCATATAAATTTACTTGTTTATATAGAACATTTTGTTCTAACTGACTGTGGCGTATAAACTGAACAAAACAATCTAGAAGTCTCTGTGACTTAGAATTTTGAATAAACTTTGAACGAAAATCAAAGTGGCCATGTTTTGAAATGAAAAATGTGCTTGTTATGAAAAGGGGCATATTTATGAAATGTGCTGTAAGTGACTGGATATAGAATATAGTGTCTGTTTATTTATGAAATGTGCTGTAAGTGACTGGATATAGAATATTGTGTCTGTTTATTTATGAATTGTATTAACTGAGAATGTTAGATATGTGAGGATGTAGTTTTAAGGGTTGTGTTTGAAAGGACATGAGTTAGTGTTAAAGCGAATAAGGAGGGTAGTATTCTGGAATACAACATCCCACCCTTCTTCGAGAAAGGAAATTATTCTTGAAGAGAATAATTTTCTGTTAACTATTGCTTAGATTAGGTTTAATTACCGACTTGGATTTTCGTTCAATTACAATGGCGTTCAAAGTTAATCTTATATCAAAAGTTACAAAAATCCAAAAGTTCTTAATACTAGAAAAATAGGTTACAATAATCTAAAAGTTTACTTATAGTCTACTTACATTATCTTTTAACTAACTTTAAATATTTCTAACTAACTTAATATTTCCACTTGGAACCTTTTCTTTTATTATCCAACAACTTTTTTTTTCTATACATATAATTAATATTATTTCTCAAAATTCTCTTTTTCGTTCGAATCATATCCCTATATATATTTTAAAATGTATTATATCCCAGTATATAATAAAAATTTTTTTTTTTCTAAAATTTTCTTTCTTTCTTCCCCTTTTTTACCTTTTTTTTTTTTTTTTTTTTTTTTTTTTTTTTTTGTCGTTTCCGTCATTTCTTACAATTGTTTTATATATTGAATAAAAACAAAGGCCATTTGTTAAGTGTCTATCTTTTCCTTAAATTTATGGAAAATTTTCCAACCGTGTTTAATTTTAAGATCATTGTTAAAAATTTGGTTATGTTGTGTGTATGGGTTATTTATTTATTCCGAAAATAGTTTTATATTATTATTGTGTAAAACTTTGAATTTATTTCCTATTTTGATTTCTGAGTTTTCATCGGATACTATGTTGTGTATTTCGTAGGGACCCTCCCATAAGGAAGCGAACTTATTTTTTCTGGTATGGTTTTTTATGAGTACCTTGTCGCCAACTTTGAATGTTTTATGGCTTGTCCCTTTGTCATAACACGCTTTAGCTTTTTCCTTTTTGTCCTGCATTATGTTTTTAGCAATCTTGTAACCGTACTGTAGGCGGGCTTTTAGTTCGTTAGCGTAGTTCTCATAGTTGTATGACGTTTGCGGATTTATGCTGATCGAATTCGGTATTCGTGCAGGAAAACCATAGAGTAATTCAAAAGGGCTAAATGCGGTGCTACTGTGCGGTGTGGTGTTATACACAAACATTGAATATGGTAGCCAAGTATCCCATGAGAGTTGGTCCTTGTTAACGTAGTGTCTGAGATATTCGGCCAACGTTCGGTGGCTACGTTCTAAGGCTCCATTTGTTTGGGGATGATAAGGTGTTGTTTGTATCTTTTTGATTTTTAGAATCTTACATATTTCTTTAAAAAGGTGGCTTAGGAAATTGGTGCCTTGGTCCGTTAATACCGCGTCGGGTATTCCGAAACGACATATGATTTTCTCCACAAAACTACGAGCTATGGTGGGTGTTTCCGCATTGGGTAGCGATATAGCTTCAGTGAACTTTGTTAAGTCATCTTGGAACGTTAATATGTATTTATTACCTTCGTAACTATTTGGGAGCGGGCCAACAATATCTAGAGCTACTCGTTCGAAGGGGGTTGTACTTGTTGTTGTGATTTTCATCGGGATTTTTCTGTTTAGCGTTAGTTTGTTTCTTTGACACGAGTCGCATTTGCGGATGAATTCTTTCGTATCTTTTATGAGGGTTGGCCAAAAGTACCTTGTTTTAAGCCGTTTGATTGTGCGGGAGACTCCCTGGTGCCCTCCAAAAGGTGAATTATGGAAGTCACGGAGGATTTGAGCGATATCCTGTCGGTCTTCGATATAGATTCTTTTGTCAGAGTAAAGATACACGGTGATCTTGGTTTGGGCGAATGTTTGTATGATGGCATTTTTAAGGCGGGGGTTTATTGGCTCTTGTTTTGGGATAGAAACGTCGATATGGTTTACCTTTTCTTTTTTACAATAGTTATGAATTTTGCTGAGTGTTTGTTCAAAGCTGGGTTCGGTTCCTATGTCTAGCAGCAACGTAGTAACAATATATAAAGGGGATTTAGTCGTGTTTGGGTATAATTTTATTTCGTTTGGATTCGGACGTGTATAGGTAGGGATGGTTTTAAGTATCTTTTCGGTTTGGCCTTCTTTATTGGGTAATATAAAGATCTGAATGGGTGACCGGGTTTTGGCATACTCTATGGGTTTAGAGATTTCGATTATCTTACATTCGGTATGTCGGAGAGTAATTTCCTCACTTGCGGCTACTAGTGGTTCAGCGGTACCTTGACCTCTCGTTTTGCTTCTAGTGGTAACTAGTACCTTGCCTACCTCTTGTGTGTCTTGGAGGTTAATAGGGAGGCGGGTAAGTGCATCTGCGTTGGAGTTGTATTTTCTTGCCTTGTAAATAATTTGGTATTCATATTCTTCTAGCAATATTCTCCAACGAGCCAATCTTGATGTCGGGTCCTTCAGATGCATGAGCCACTGTAGTGGTTTATGGTCTGTACATATTGTGAACCTTCGTCCGTAGATGTAGGGGCGAAATTGTTTGACGGCGTAGATGATTGCCAGTAGTTCCTTTTCTGTAGTGCTGTACCTGGATTCGGCGTCGTTAAGGGTACGGCTAGCATAACAGATAGCTTTGTCCTGGCCAATTTCTCCCTGCGATAAGACCGCGCCTATTCCAACGTCGCTAGCGTCCGTAGTTACTATAAAGTCTTGATTGAAGTCAGGGTAAGCTAATATGGGAGGTTCTATAAGTTTATTTTTTAACGTATGGAAGGCTTCATCACAGAACGGGTCCCATTTAAATGCTTCGGTTTTCTTTAGTAACTTCGTTAGTGGCTTTGCTATGGTTGAGAAATTGTCTATGAATCGCCGGTAATATCCTATGAATCCGAGGAATGATTTTACTCCCTTGACATTCTTGGGTGTGGGATATGTTTTAGCAGCTTTAATCTTTTCGGGGTCTGGTTTAAGACCGTGTTCAGAAATTACATGACCCAGATACATTAGCTCCTTCTTCAGAAAAGTGCATTTATCTGGTTGAAGCTTAAGGTTATTCTGACGTAAACAATTAAATATTCGTATAAGCTTTGAGTTGTGTTCTTGCAGGTTATATCCGTAAAGGACTATGTCATCGATGTATACAAAGCAGTCGAATCCTTGTAATCCCATTAAAACGTTGTTCATTAAACGTTGAAAAGTTGCGGCCGCGTTTCGTAGACCAAACGGCATACGGTTATATTCATAATGTCCATAAGGGGTACTGAAGCCGGTTTTGCACTTGTCTTCATTGTCCATTAGGATTTGATGAAATCCGCTTGCGAGGTCGAGGGTGCTAAAATAAGTTGCCCTCCCTAGTTGATCTAGTATGTCCGTGATATTTGGTAACGGATATGCATCGGCAACAGTTACTTCGTTTAACCTACGGAAATCAACCACAACTCTCCATCTCTTATTACCTTCCCTGTCAGCCTTTTTTGGTACCAAGAGCAAGGGGGAGTTCCAAGGACTAGCACTGGGTTGGATAATACCACTTTGTAGCATGTCATTCACCTGTTTGTGTATCTCGGTTTTTTGTGTGTCCGGGAGCCTGTAGGGTTTGGTAAATACGGGCGGCTTGTTCGGGTCAGTAATGATTTTATGTTTCAGCGCTTCTGTGAATGAGAGGTTGTCACCTTCGAGAAAAAATAAATCATTGTATTCTCTACATATTTGAAGGATAGATTGTTTTTCTTCACAATTACAGTGGCTGAGATTGATTATTGATGTTAATTTATTTAACCTGCCTTTGATTAGGTCGTCGGATTGACTAGAGATTAGGTTGAAATCACTTAGCTTGTCCCATTTGAAGTCTACGTCTTTAGTATTCACCGTTTGTTCTGCTTCCGAAGTGTTCATCATTAACACCTTTAATTTGGAGCTCTTGGGGCTGGTTAAGGTTTCGCCCACGTATATTCCTGGCATGATTCGTTTTTTTTTGAATGATTATATCGCCGGACATGTCCTGGTGTTTACTATTTAACGGAAAGTCTACAATTTGTTGGCTTCTGGGTTTTAAAGTGAAAGTTGCTCTTTCAGTCTCATATGCTGCTGGAACATTCTGTACTTCAGTCTTTGCTGCTGAAACTTTGTCACCCAATCTTCTCTGTTTTCGCTTTCTATTCTGTTTAGAGTTATTACTTTTTCCTTTTGATTCGAACTGAAGGTCTGAACAGGTGGCTCGTGATTCACATACTAGCTTATTACGGAATAGGCTCGGTGACTCGTTTGTAGAGCCGTATGGCTTTCTTCGATGCTCACTATCATTACACTTTGACATTGGAATCTTCAGGATGTGTTCCTTGAAATCGATTATACATCTATATTTAAATAAAAAATCGTTTCCTATGATTCCGTCATAAGGCAGATTTATTTGTTCGGTGAGTAGGTGGAAAGGATGATCCATGAGCATGGTATGATCCTTGGTTTTTACTTCTAGGGTGCCACTTACCGTCCCCAGGGTTTTCAAAGAATCACCTGCTAGTGTGGATATTGTGTAGATCTTGTCATCTTTTTTCTGATTCTTTAAGCACGATGATTTTAAAAGGCTTAGGTCGGCGCCGGTATCAATTAGAAGAGTCGTGTACATATTGTCTGCGGGACTAACTCTAAGACGTATCGCTGGTTCTTTAAATTCGGGACAAAAGGGTACGTGGAATCTTAGATTTGGTGTATATTGATGATTACAGTCGTTCGAAAGGAATGGCTGTGTGTCTCCTTCCGATTTGCCTTGTTTCCTCTCTATCTGAGTCGACCGAATACTATAGATTGAAGAGTGCCGTTCAGCTTGATTCTGTTGGCGTCTGGCCTCGCTTTCCGACTCTTGCACCCGAGAAAAGTGAACATTTTGCTTATCGTTTTGTCTATTGGTGATTCTAGGATATTCACTAAAACGATTTTCGGTGTTTGCAGGATTATTTCGGAATGGATTACGCGTTGTTGTACCTTGTTGGTAATTTGTTAAGGATGGTCCATTCCTAGATATCTTGTATCTACACTCGTTCTCTGTGTGATTATTCCGTCCACAGAAATTGCATATAATGTTATATTCTCTTTTTATTGGTTGTCTATTCGGAAATTTGTTGGACTGCATGTTCCGATAACATGTGTCCTGAGAATGACCTGGCTTACCGCAGGTTTGGCAGACTATTCGATTAAATCTGTCATTATAGTTATATGGCCTGGGAGAGTTGTCCATTCGAGCAGCATGTGATACTACATGTGCAATAGACTGTTTTAAACTACTTCCCCCATGGACTTTGGCTAGGATTTTCAGTTGTTCATTCTTGAGACCATCCTCAAATATTTGCACTGCCAATTTTGAGTTTTCTTCTATCAAGAATTCTCTAACCACCGCGTCTGCTGTTATTTCACACGTAGCAGAGTTCAGCGTCCTCAGAGCATTCGCAACTCTATCTCCGTATTCCCGAACGGTTTCTCTGAAGTTTTGTTTCAGGGATATCAACTCATTGTGTGCCGTTGACCGAGATTGCTCCTCTTTATATTCTGATTCAAGTTTATCCTTTAAATCCTCCCATTTAGCAATTGTGCTATACCTAATTAGATCATAGGCAGGACCCTCTAGTCTATTTTTGACTAGCTCCAAAAATGTTTCATATATCTCCGGGTCTGCCCTTTTTATAGATCTAAATAAAACCTCTCCCCCGGAAATAAATTTACCTAAGTCGCAGGGTTTCCCGTCAAAGGTGGGGACGATTCTGAAAACATCAGAAATTCCGACAGAAAGAGCCATTTCAGGGGGGTTATGGTGTATTTGTAGAGAGTGGATTTGTTCTTCCCCCTGCCTAGCCGCCTGTCTCGTGTAATACGGACTCGTAATCTTGAAAACCCTGAAATCAATATATGGCAAAATCACTTCTTAAAAATACGGTATATAAAAATGGCCTTTCTTTTAGTTATTCAATATATATGAAAAAGAAAGTTAATTTGGTTTCAAAGCTATAGAGAAAGAAAATTCGGCGAAAAAGACAAAACGGAAATGTCGTCGAAATAGTGGAAAGAGAATATTCGAAATAATTTCTATCGGACAAAATTGTTAGTAAAAAGGAAAAGTTAAAAGTTCCAAGGTAAAAATATTCCTACGGAAAAATGAACAGAAAAATTGATATTTCGCTAACGATTCTTACTACTAATATATGTTGATTGATGTTTTGTTCTCCTTTTTTTTTCCCTTTTTTTTTTTTTTGATTAATGTTTTGTTCTTTTTTTTCTGAGGTGTTGTCTTCTTGTGTTTTTTTTTTTTTTTTTTTTTTTCTGCTGCCACTGAGGTTAATTTAGATTTCCTCTGGAACTCATCGGCAAAGGAAATTTCGAAGTTATTTGCACTCGATACGTCGAATGTTCCGCCATCCAAGTCGAAAATGAGGACCTTCCTTCCCTCTTTAGGGTTTTATCTTGCACTAATCTTCCTCTGGGATCGAGTCCTCCTTCGAGGATTAAGTCGTCCTTCGGGGATTGGTCTTCCTTCGAGAATTTAGTCGTCCTTCAAGGATTAAGTCGTCCTTCGGGGATTGGTCTTCCTTCGAGGATTAAGTCGTCCTTCGAGGATTAAGTCGTCCTTCGGGGATTGGTCTTCCTTCGAGGATTAAGTCTTCCTTCGAGGAGTGGTCTTCCTTCGAGGAGAGAGTCGTCCTTCGGGGAGTCCACCAGTCTTCGTGGATCGGTCTTCCTTCGAGGATTAGTCTTCCTTCGAGGATAGAGTCGTCCTTCGGGGAGTCCACCAGTCTTCGTGGATCGGCCTTCCTTCGAGGATTGGTCTTCCTTCGAGGATAGAGTCGTCCTTCGAGGAGTCCACCAGTCTTCGTGGATCGGTCTTCCTTCGGGGATTCCACCAGTCTTCGTGGATCCCACCGCTGCCACCAGTGTTACGTCTCCAGTCGCCGTGCTTCCTCTTTCGAGGGAAGAGCGTGGAGGTTATTATTTAATAAAGAATAAAAGATCCCTTTTTTTTATTTTAAATATTTTATTTTTATTTTATTGAACTCAGCTATCTCAAGCTGAGCTCTCTTCTTTCTACTTTTTTCATACAAATTTACTTGTTTATATAGAACATTTTGTTCTAACTGACTGTGGCGTATAAACTGAACAAAACAATCTAGAAGTCTCTGTGACTTAGAATTTTGAATAAACTTTGAACGAAAATCAAAGTGGCCATGTTTTAAAATGAAAAATGTGCTTGTTATGAAAAGGGGCATATTTATGAAATGTGCTGTAAGTGACTGGATATAGAATATAGTGTCTGTTTATTTATGAAATGTGCTGTAAGTGACTGGATATAGAATATTGTGTCTGTTTATTTATGAATTGTATTAACTGAGAATGTAGGATATGTGAGGATGTAGTTTTAAGGGTTGTGTTTGAAAGGACATGAGTTAGTGTTAAAGCGAATAAGGGTAGTATTCTGGAATACAACATCGCGATGCACTGATCATTATCCCTGGTTATGATGGCTACATGGTACTGTAACCGATATGTTTTCTTTCAGGGATATGATGTTTGTTCCATAAGGAATTCTTCTAGGAAAGCAAATTTGATGCATTGAATTATGAATCCTTTTAGGAAATATTCTGCCGATGCGTTGATGCTTGGAGAATGCCCTTGTGAAAGGAAATGCTTTGATGCGGGGAGATTGAGGTGCAAATATGGGTTGCGAATATGGGGGTTATGGGAGCTTCCGGGCTGGAAGCTTTTAGGTGGTTGCGAAAGGCGAGTAGTGGCATTTATGGAACATTATAATGTGAAAACACATTCCTGGAATATCGCGAAAATGAAGACATTTTATGATCTTAGATATAATTAGGAAATGAGTCAATGCATGAACATCTGGTTCACGTATTTAATTTGACTTCAGAATTTCAGGTAATTTGGGAATCTTTTATTATTATGCATTAATTTATGTGGGGTTATGGATATGGGGGAAAAGAAAGTGTGAGGGGAAATGGTAGGTGTTGATGGACCACTACACCGGTGCTTTCCCATTCTATTGCCGTTGAAATCTCCAGCAATTATGAGCTGACCCTTAGCTCTATCTTTTGGGTTCTTGGTCCACCTTGGTGGGGCGTAACAATACTAGAAAAAAATGTTTCTTTTACACTAACGCGCGCACAAAGGGGGATTTTGAAGTACCCTTAAATGTCAGAGCACAGTGCGAGCGGGTGGAGAGGAAGTGGATAAGGAAAGGGGGTGTCGATGTATATTGGTCTTGAATGTCTGGACATCACAAGTACCAAGAAACACATGATTTACAGAACATTCCAAATTCGTGCCGTTCGGCTTAAGAATGGCTGTCTATGTTTATTTGTGCGCCTGAAGTCAACATTCAGTGTGAACTGATGCGCATTCACTAGTAGAAATGAATTCCTCTGATCTTAGCATAGGCGAATCCTTCCTGGTCAATTTTAGGCTTGTGGCGACTCTAATAGATACACACACAATTCACAACCAAAATAGTGAAGAGCTGCGAACGAAAAATCGAATAAGAAAAATACATCAGAACCGTATACCAAGCGATAACAAAAATAATTCACATCAGTGGAGTACAGTCGAGTTTAGAAATCAAATTCAAAGCACGGTCAGTAGCCTGATGGATAACGCTTAGGTTCAATTTTTTCATGATTCAAACTGTCATGGCGTCACGATCTTCTTCACTATTATTTCAAACGCTATAATTGGTGACTACGACGTGATCTGTACACACTGCATACACTTTCCCATAGTAAGCAGAACTTCACACACGGTCACGACTTCCGCATAGAGCCCAGCCTCCGACGTTTTCTCGTTCTCTCGTTCGTCCGTCGTTCGCATACGAATCCGAACGAAGTTACTGCGGAGGGAGTGGTGTGGCGACTCTAAAAGATACACACACAATTCACAAGCAAAATAGTGAAGAGCAGCGAACGAAAAATCGTATAAGAAAAATACATCAGAACCGTATACCAAGCGATAACAAAAATAATTCACATCAGTGGAGTATAGTCGAGTTTAGAAATCAAATTCAAAACACGGTCAGTAGCTTAGGTTCAATTTTTTTCGTGATTCAAAATGTCATAGCGTTAGTTCGAATCACACGATCTTCTTCACTATTATTTCAAACGCTATAGGCTCTTTAGGACAAATTTTTAGTTGCACATATAGCCGCTTTTCCGCTGCTGTCTTCTTCCCATGTTATTGTGTCGGTGCCAGACATCCTGTACTGCTCGTTGATGAGTGCCATGTCGTCACCATATTCCTTAACCGTTTGGGAAAGGAGATCCTGTGCGGCTCCATAATGGTTTCAGCTACCATTTTTATCCAGAATATTGTCCATCGTCTTTTTGAATGCTGGCATTTGTAACTTCCTATCGAGTGTTATAATTCGCAGAAGAAGCATTTGAGTTGTGGTTGACAACACCTCGTTTTATGGCATTTTTCTCCTCATTTCCGAATCTTATATGTCTGATATATGTCTGAGCGACCTTCTTCTGATTTGCAGGGTTTCGGCATATGTCCATATTGCCAGCATCTGAAGAATCGTAATGCAGGCATATATGACATTAACGGTGATACATTAAAGTTTTAATCACTTCGAACTAAAAAAATTCTTTCGGTAAAGCATCAAAATTAATTCCCTTTTACAAGCGACGGAGCTCTTTCGGTGTACCGATGAAACACTGTCACACGCCTATCTTTTAATATACGCAAATTCCCATCCTGCAATAGCATATGCTATGACTGCACATAATTCCCATAACTAAAATTGCAATTCTGCAATTCCCGCATTCCATCAACTAACAACTAAAATTGCAATTCTGCAATTCCCACGTTCCAACCTAGCGCATGCCCTCTGTTCACATCACCGTAAATCGTTTGACGCCTGGATCCGTTGGCTGAAATTTTCTCACAACCTTGGGGTAAAGCTGCAGCCAAAGTAGGTGCAAGGTTGCCATCTCTGGCTGAATGGCGTCAATATTGCAACGTTGCAGTTCCCATTGTGGTTGGCATGGCCTGCGACTAGGCAGGCATTGATTTTTCTTACAACATTACCTTGAAGGTAGATTGCGTACAACTCATGCTTGTAGCGTCTCCGGAATCGTTCTCCCAGTTTTTGTGCCGCCTGCTCGATCTGGGTGAGGGATTCCTGTACCGCCGTGCCGATCCGATCCTACCGATGATGTCGATGTCATCTGCGTAGGCAAGTATCTGGCTGGACTTGTGACAATAGTCCCTGTTGTTGTAACGTCAGAGTCATGGATTGCTTTCTACAACGCCAGGTTGAAAAGGAGGCAGGCCAGACCGTCCCCTTGTCGCACTCCATTATAGATGTTTATTGGTTTGGACAGCAATCGCGCTACTTTTACTTGACTAGTTACGTTGGTCATGGTCAACCTACAAAGTCGTATCAATTTGTTTGGAATGCCGAATTCCCTCATGGCATTATATAGTTCTACCCTGGCTATGCTGTCGTAGGCCTTAAAGTCTATAAACAGATCATATAATGGAATCTTAAATTCCTGACATTTTTCCATCGCCTGCCTAAGGGTGAATATCTGATCAATCGCTGATTTGCCTGGGATGAAGCCATACTGATATTGACCAATGATGGCTTTAGCGTATGGGGCTATCCGATCGTGTAGGATAGTGGAGAGTATCTTACAGGCGGTACTCAGCAATGTTATACCCCTATAGTTGCTGCACATTGTGATATCTCCCTTCTTATGTATGGGACAAATTATACCACGACGCCAATCTTCCGGCATCTCCTCTTGCTCCCAAACGTGCACCACGATGTCATGAATTTCGTGATGTAATGCTGTCCCTCCTTGTTTGATCAACTCAATTGGTATGCCATCAGCTCCAGGGGCTTTATTTGATTTGAGCTGTCTAATGGCTTTTAATGTTTCCTCAATGCTTGGTGGCGGCAGCATTTGATCTTGATCTTGCATTGGTGGAGCCCCCAATTCTTCTGTGAGCTGACCATTTAGCGATTCATTGAAGTGCACTTACCTTCGCTCCAGAATGCCTTCAGGATCGGTGATCAGATTACCCTCTTTATATTTGCAGTAAGTGCAGAGTGGTGTGTACCGCGCCATACTGCGGATTATTTGGTAAAACTTGGGCGCCCGGTGCGGACCTCGCTCTCTACTTCACAGACTAGGTTTTTTTCCCAGGAACTTTTTTTTGTCTGTGAAGTCTTTTTTCAGATCTTCTGAGCTCTTTGGATGTTCTCCTCGTGTACCCGCGTCCTATGAGACTGCTGCATTGCCCGGTATGTAGCATTCTTACGTTCAGTCGCTAGTTTGCACTCATCATCAAACCAGTCGTTCCGATCTCTACGATTACTGCCTAAGATGGAGTTGGCAGTACTAATGACAGTATTCTTAAGGCGTGTCCATTTCTCTTCTACGCCCGGTATTCTGGCCCCAGGACTTACTCCCCTCCGTCGATCTCTTCGAGGGCGAGTCTTAACGCATGACCAAAGGTGTTACTGGTATTCTCATTGCGTAAGGCAGCCGTGTTGATTCGAACCTGATCCGCGGATGCAATACGTCTCCGTAAGTCAATCCACGCTCGGAAAACTGTACCAACAAGATAGTGATCCGAGTCGACGTTGGCACCTCGGTACGTTCGTACCGTCATCAGGCTCGAGAAGTGGCGGCGCTCTATCAACACGTGGTCAATTTGGTTGCGAGTGGCTCCATCAGGTGATACCCAGGTGGCTTTGTGGATATCTTTACGCGGAAACCTGGTACTCGCCACGACCAAGTTTTTGATGCTGCCAATTCGATGACTCGTAGTCCATTGTCATTAGTGTTCTCATGCAAACTATGGAAACCTGTGTAGTGGCTGAAAACCGGCTCCCGACCTATTTTTGCATTCAAATCCCCAAGAACGATTTTCACATCGTATCTTGGGCAGGCATTGAGGGCCCATTCGACATACACGTAGAATTCTTCTTTTTCGTCGTAAGGGGGCTCCTCTGTAGGTCCGTGAATGTTTATAGGCTTATGTTCTTAAACTTGCCTCGCACGCGAAGAGTGCATAGCCTTTCATTTAGTGCATTAAAGCCGATGACGAGAGGCTTCAGTTTTTGGCTGACTAGAAAGCCTACACCGAGCACATGGTGTTTTGCATGACAGCTGTAATAAAGGTCATACTCGTTTCTTTGAATAACACCTCTCCCCGTCCATCTTATTTCTTGTAATCCTGTTATGTCAGCTTTATATTCGGACAGGGCATCGGCCAGCTGCTGTGCAGCTCGAGCTCTGTATAGTGAGCGTATGTTCCATGTAAAATTCTTAAATCATTTAACCATTTTCGTTTCCGTGGTCGTCGTCGTGTATCCGGTCCATATTCGAGGCTTGTTCAATGTGGCATAATAATTCATTTTTTACGGGCCTGGTTATTAGCATTGCGCTAACCTTTCTCAGGATGTCGCTGCATGCATTGGTTCACTACTTGGCGGGTGCCAAAGTAGCTATCCAGAGGTGTCACGTGGACACTGAATATCAACTTGGATTGAACAGGGACAGGGATCGTTCTGGCCTTCGCCGGGTTGAAGGCAATCGGAGACTTTGCCCTGTATGTTCGCACCCATCCCGACATACATATTGCCGGTGCCAAATAGATAATTTATGTTGATACATTTTTGTTGGTATTACAATCGTGTGGGTATGATGTGTTCTGGTAGTGTGTATCTCACTCATCCGACCCACCGGAAACCGATTGCCAGCAAAATCCTAGCCATTTATCTAAAGTATGTTTACTGGTGTGCGATACAATATTAATTGCTTTGGTATACTGCTCTGACGATTTTTCTTGTTTTTTTTTTAATTTACCTTTCGTTTATAATGGCTTTGCTGGTTCGTGCAGTTGTCGGGTTACGTCTATCTTGTTTGAGTGGCCAAAGTGGGTACAATATTTTCTCCATCAATCTGTACAGTCAAGAGGGTCGGTCAATTTTTATACAAAAATAATAGAGTCAATCTTAAATCGCCAATAAACGTGGTAGATTATTAAAACGCGGGTGACCGGGGTTCGATTCCCCGTCGGGGAGCGTCTGGCGCAAGACTAATGACCTTGCCCGGAAAAAACAAATCATTATGGAAAATTTAACAAGCCTCAGGACTTGCTAAATCAGGCCAAGACCGGTCCCCGGTTGTAGTGCCGATGATGATGATGATGATGATAAATGAAAAGGAACTATTATAAATTAGGAAAGTGTGTTTCGTTTTGCTAAAACTGTGTATGTGGTGAGTTACCACTATAGGAAGTAGTGTCTCATACACCAGCCACACACGGCCGTGACTGCACACTAAAGTGAGCAACGGCACAACTCTAACGTTTGCGACGATAGTGAACAACGTGTGATTCTAACCGACGCTATATTGGTTAGAATCACTAAAAGTTAGAACCAGAGCTCAACGCATCAGGCCACTGCCGCAAGTACGGATTCGATTTCTAAACTCAAGTACACTCAACTGATGGGGAATTGCTATGTTACTGCTTGATATGTAGCTGACGCTCTGTGCTTATTCCATTTTGTTTCGCTGTTCTTAACTATTTGCTGGTGTGCTGTGTGTGTGTATCTGTTTAAAGCGCCACACATTCATTTCAATCCACTAGAGGCACCAAAAAGTGTAGGTGGTAATTGAGAGCACCCCTAATTTATAAAATCCTTCTTTATTCTACAAGGCACGCCAAAAATAATGTTATAAATACACAAACTAAACTTGTTATTAATTTCTTGTAAAAATGAATGGAGAGAAAATGGATCAATATATTGATAACCCAATGACAGGCTTGATGAACGATCTCAAAAGCTGGTGACCAGTGATGTTATACGACACATTACGTCTTTAGACCGTGGTATAAATAATGACAAGGAAATAAATGGCAAAGCAGAAGTAATTAACTTCAACTTTTCAAAATCATGTATCCCCTGACTCTGCAAGTGAATATTCCAAGAGATGTTTAAAATTAAGCTCGTGTATCATCATCGCATAAATAACATTTAATTATCGGAATTCCTATTTAGTATAATAAAAAAAACTAACGACTTACAACTATACCTACATTAAATTTGTACATGATTTTACACTGGACATCAATTCATGGACAACATATACACATAAATCACAATTGTTTTACACAAGGAAACGTGGAAAAAGCGCTTAAAAGAAATACTAACTTTTATCTCCAATTTCGTAGAAACCAAATACATCGCTCGTATGTACTAAACTCGCCACATCACGGTTTTATTTTTATTTCCTCAGTCCCTTATATTCACCGCCGAATGCTGACCTACCCTTGCTTGGAGAACCTCGCGCATATGGCGGCTTGGGATTCGTGGTTACATAATAAACACCTCTAGCCCTGAAACATTAAAGTTTTATTTGCAGCTCACTATTTATATAATACTTCACATCTACTTACTTATGAGACACATGTTCCCCCATTAACACGATTTCACTGTCCTTTGGCTGACACCATCCGAGTAGGTAAGTTAATAGATTTGGACACGGACCTGCGTAGAAACCCCTCGTAGTCGTTATTGATTCTATGAAGTACGGGGTTACCTTCGTATGGTCACAAGCCAACGTTTCTAAGCAAATCAAAATAATATATTAATTCCACATTCTTTAACGGTACAGTTAAATATAAATACGGAAGATCGTTGATGAAGCACACCCAGGCTGACTGGTCCCTCCATTTACGTAGAAGTCGGCGTGTCCACTGCTATGCCACTGTCCCAAAATCCCCGCTCCTGTGTGCAGAACATCTACAAAATTCGCATCGGAGGGATCTAAGTCGCGGGAATTATTTGCTCCAGCGTAGAAAAATATTGTTGGATCCAAGCCAGTTATGCGACCTATTTTACCTTCTTTAGGTGTTAGGTAATTGGCCACCAAACCGGCGATGTGAGCCCCCACACTGTATCCAATGAAATGCAAGTCTTCTGGCTGAACACCTCTCGGATGTTGAGCTAAAAACTTAACAAGTTGGGCAATGCATAAACTGCCAAAGCGCGGCGCCCATTCCATTTGACTGAGGCACGGTTCCTTAACAGCGTTCCCATAATCCACGATGATTATATTATAATCGCCAATCGTGTAATAGGCTTCTCGTATATCAGGACTTGGTGAATTGTTGCGACCGCCACCAAAACCGTGTATAATAATTTTTGTGGGATGTTTTGGGTTAAAGTGGCTAAAATACAGCGACTCCTCGTCTAGAACATTTAACAACTCCGGATTTTCTTGCGTCCGCTTTGTGTATAAATAGAATTCAATCTTTGGATGCGGACATCGAAATGGTTTTTCCAAACACGAATTTGTAACATAAACATCGTTACTGCCCTTAGAAGTTTGTGCAGCATCTGGAAATAAAAATTAGAAAGAAGAAGTTACAGACAAGACCAACATACATTTAAAATATTATGATTGTATCTATACATAATTTACCAAAACGTTCTTCCAAATTTTGAAATGAAGCACGGCAATAATTAACAAGCTCCAAACATGAAAAAATTATTTATTTTGCAGGGGTTTCATGGGGTGACAAAAGTGTGGACCATTACGAGGATGGGCTGAAAACCGACCTCAACGTGAAGATAGCAGCACTCGTCAATAAAAGCTAGTGAATGTAGGTGTGAATCTTTAGACAGTTATTCACCAAAATCTCAGCCACTTTGGAGGCGTAGTTTTTATTTGAGAGTCGTTTGAGTGAGTCGATTTTGAGTTTTTTTGTGAAAATGGACAACATTGAGTATCGAGCTGTCATTAAGTTTTTGTTTTTGAAAGGCAATACGCCTACGCAAATCAAAGATGAGTTGGACTCTGAGTATGAGGCCTCTGCACCGTCATTTACCACAGTGAAATTTTGGGCAGCTGAATTTAAACGTGGCCGTGAGAGCTTGGGAGACAATGAACGCTCGGGACGTCCAAAAACTGCAAGAACTGACGAAAACATCTCTACGGTTCATCAAGCCGAATTAAAGTGAGCGAGATAGCAGAGGCTATGAAAATGTCCAAAGAACCTGTTTATCACATATTAAATCAAGATTTGGAAGTGAAAAAGCTGTCCGCGTGTTGGGTGCCGCGTTTGCTCACGTAAGACCAAAAACGTGTTCAAATGAACATTTCCAACGCTCTGTTGGCGCAGTTTAAGCGCAATAAATTCGAGTTTTGGTACCGATTAATTACTGTCGATGAAACTTGGTTACACCATTATACGCCCGAAACAAAAATACGGTCAAAACAGTGGACTGCAAAGGGGGAATCAGCTCCAAAAAAAGCAAAAATTGTTTTTTCGGCTGGGAAAGTGTTGGCGTGTGTTTTTGGGGATAGTCATGAAGTTATCTTAATCGATTATCTTCAAAAAGAAAAAACGATTACAGGATCATACTACGCATCATTACTTGGCCAACTGAAGGCAGAAATTGTGGAAAAACGGCCACACTTGCAGAAAAAAAAATCCTGTTTCACGAAGACAACGTGCCGTCTCACACCTCAGCGGTTGCTATGGCGAAAATCCACGAATTATGGTTTGAACTGCTTGACCATCCACCGTACTCACCAGATCTAGCCCCAAGCGACTTCTTTTTGTTCCCTAATCTGAAAATTGCGCTCGGAGGACAGAGATTTTTGTCAAATGAAGAGGCAATCACATTCGTAAACAATTATTTTGCAGAGAAAAACGCCGAGTACTATTTGAGCGGGTTATAGAGATGGGAGCATCGCTTGGAGAAGTGTGTAGAGTTAGAAGGAGACTATGCAGAAAAATAAATATAAATTTTGGGAAAAAATGTCTTGTATATTTGTTAGGTCGGAAACTTTTCAGTCAACCCTCGTACGATCATCCACAAACCTGAATATTTTGTTAGTTATTGTTTCTAATAAATCTTTAATGTGATTACAATGAATCACTCAGGCTATGTTGACGGAAACATATGGTGCCAGTAGGGCCAGCCATGTCAGAGACGCTAGCACGAAGTAACACACACAGATCTGTCACCCCTAATCCAGGGTGTTATGCGTCACGGTGCCCATTAGATGGCTTGCAGCCAGGGGTATACCGGGCGTATTATAACGGCACCTCTCTAACACCGTTTCGAATCAGAGCAGTAACCATACCTTACCATATCAAAACGGGACTCTGATATAACGGACTATTTGAAACCGCACGACTCGTGGGAAAAAATGAATAACCAATACACACAAAACAATCTCACGAAAAACCCGGTGGGCGTAGGTGTGATGAGCCGACAGTACCATAAGGGAAAAAATCATCAAGAAATCACCGACTCGGCAAAAAGAAGACGTAGGGAAAAACTGAAAAAGCGGGATATACGCGTCGGCACGTGGAATGTTCGAACGTTATATAAACCAGGCGCGATACAGACGGTCGTAGAAAACGCGAAACAATACAAAATGGACATCGTCGCGCTTCAGGAAGTTCGACTCCCACATCAAGTAATCGAAACCAACGGGTTTACACTGGTGTATGGAGGTACGGATACACATAACCTCGGAACTGGCTTCATCATAAGCAAGAAGATTACGTCCCATGTAAAAGATGTACGAATTATTAATGACCAAATGTCGGTGTTAAAAATGGTACAATTATGTACTTATAAACGTACATGCCCCAACAAAATCTACCGACGAGGACACGAAAGGCACGTACTACGAGACACTAGTGGAAGTATTTGATGCGATCTCATCATTCGATGTTAAAATCCTTCTCGTGGACTTCAACGCAAACATTGGAAAGCCTACATGATAATGGAATTCGGGTTATCACGTTCGGGGCGTCAAAAGATGTGGGAGTAAAAAGAACGATGTTCAAGCACAAGCAAATCCATAAAGCCACATGGATATCACCCGACGGCGTAACGCGTAACCAAATAGACCACTTCCTCATAGACCAAAGACACCACCCGAACATCCTTGACGTATGATCATATAGAGGAGCAGATTGATCATCTTATTGTGATGGCAAACCCACATGGGCAGTCACGGATAGATGAGCAAAACGTTCGACATTGATAAACTAAAAGACCTGCGCAAAAGGGTTGAATATCAAGACGAACTAACATATAGATTTAGCATCCTAGAGAACGGGGGTAGTGAGGAAGAAGAAACCAATAATGTGGACACTAAATGGGCATCGATCAGAAACGTAATCAAACAAGCAGCCTAAAAGGTATTGGGATTTAAGAAACCAATTAAGTCCAAACCTTGGTTTGACGACGAGTCCAGGGCGAAGATCTAACAACGCAAACCCCTCAGAGTCATCCACTTACAAATATATGATGAAGTCAACGCAGAAACATACACGACGATTCGGAAAGAGGCAATGAGACTTCTGAAACGCAAAAAACACGAATGGGAGAAGACTTGGATCGAAAAAATCCTAGAAAATGCCAGAGCAAAGGACGTCAGAGATGGCTACCTAGGAAGAGCCAAAATAATTCGAAACACAAACGGCTGTCTGGTCACATAAATAAAAAATATCGTCACAAGATGGAAGCACTGCTCTAAAAACCTGCTCAGTGTGCGCAACCATCAAGCACAAATAAACGCACCAAACGTATGTACGTTCCAGCTTCAGATCCCAGAGCCCTCTCTCAACGAAGTTGTAGACGCAATAAATCGATTAAAAAACAACAAGGCTCCGGAGACGACTGCATATCGGCTAAGGCTAATGAAGCATGGATCAGAGGCAACCGCTCGAAAGATCTATAGCGTTTGCAATGATAGTGAAGAACGTGTGATTCGAACAGACGCTATAATGATTAGAATCAATAAAAATTAGAAACAGAGCTCAATACAACAGGCCACTGCCGCGTGTACGAATTCGATTTCTAAACTCAAGTACACTCAACTGATGTGGAATTGTTATGTTATCACTATGGTATACGACTCTGATGCTTTGCTTATTCGAATTCCCTTTTGGTGTTCTTAACTATTTGCTTGCATATTGTGTGTGTATCTATTAGAAACGCCACAGATCCACCAACTGAGTAAAACAATATGGGATAATGAAGTCACTCCGGAAGAATGGAAAACCTCAACAGTCCTCCCTAATTTCAAAAAAGGCGACAGATCTGATTGCGAAAACTACAGAGGAATATCATTGCTCCCAACCACATACACAATACTAACAAATGTCATACTGGCGATAATCACACCATACGCAGAAGAAATACTCGGACACTACCAGTGCGGATTTAGAAGGAAGCGATCAACTAGCGACCAAATATTCACAGTAAGACAATTGTTGGAAAATAAATGCGAGTACGGAGAGGCGGTTCACCAATTATTGGTTGATTTCAAAAAGCCTACAACTCGGGAGAAAGACAAAGACTTGATCATATTGTTGTTGAGTTGGTAGTCCCGAAAAAATATCCCGTTCTCATACAGATCTGCAAGAGCGAGAATAAAAGGCGAGTTAGAATAGAAAACCACCTCTCAGAACCATTTGTAATCCGCGACGTACTAAAACAGCGGGTTGGCCTCTCACCATGTCTTTTTAACCTTGTTATCGAGCATGTCATCAGAAAGGTACAAGCCGACAACATGTCTGGATCATCCCGTGAATGGGGAAACCCCACAACCACGAATTGGAAGTGGAGGGGGGGGGGGGGGGGGGCTATGTCAGGGGGAACATCATGCAGATATCATGATAAATAACCGAACTTTAACAGGTTCGTCATCGCATAGCCGGGCTCGCTCTCGTAACCGCCGTTCACCAATATTTGCAAACAACGAAACCCGATATCCTTGCCCTAACTGAGTCCTAGGTCGATTCGTCAACTGATTCGACATATCTTCATTGCTCAGGATACGACTTGTATTCGAGATTCCGTTTTAAGGGCGAAGTCTGCGTTTTCGCGCGATCCAATCTGGCTTGCCAGCGGATGGAGGCGTTGGAACCCAATAATATGGACATCATATGGTTGAGGGTCGTGCTGAGGAATTCCGTTAAATTTCTAGGCAGCTTCGCCATGTATGGAAGTATGGGGCTGCTAACTGGGATGAATTGCGAGATTTATTCGTATCCTTTCCATGGTCTGATGTGTGCTTCGGAAACTCCGGCGTTAACGCTTGCGCGGAGTCGGTGTCAGAGATTATTCTTCTGGGGATGGAAATGAATATTCCACATTCCATCAAGCGAAGTTCGTCTGATAAACTTTGGTTTGATAAAAAATGCGAGCAGATTACAGTGGCAAAAATAGAGCTTTTAAGCAATGGTGCTCCAACCCCACCGATGTTAACAGAACGAATTTTGTTAGAATCAGAAACGCGTGCAACCAGGCGATTGATGCCGCGAAGAAAGCTCACAACGACAGGGTGATCAATAAGCTCCTTCGGTGCCCGACTGGTTCGCGCTCCTTCTGGTTAATGGCAAAAGCTGTCAACGGTAACTTCACATCCTCCTCTTACCCTCCGTTGGTGACAGACAGTGGGACGTTAGTCACGAATTCAAAGGATAAAGCTAATGTGTTCGTGAATTTATTTATCGCGAATTCAAACCTCGATCCCGGCCTTTTGGAGCCACCTGTGATCTCGCCGGTACGGTCTTCGATGTGGGATGTGAGATTTCGTCCGCGCACTATTCGACGCATTCTACGTGAACTGGATTGTAGGAAGGCAACCGCCCCGGACGGAAAACCAGCAATAGTACTTAAGAACTATGCTCCAGAACTATCGCCGGTTCTTGGCAGACTCTTCCGCTTATCTTATGCACGGAGGACCTTTCCTGCCTGCTGGAAAATCGCTCGAGTTCAGCCAATCCCAAAGACGAGAAAAAAGTGTCTCCCACAAAATTACCGTCCAATAGCATTACTATCTATTTTATCTAAGGTAATGGAAAAAGTCATCAATACAGAGTTACTTAAGTATTTGGAGTGCAACGGACTTCTGAATGATCGTCAATACGGATTCCGTGGCAGGCGTTCCACAGGAGACCTTTTGACACTTATAACCGATATATGGACATCAGCGATTGAACGGCATGATGAGTCAAGGGCGGTCGCATTGGATATCTCCAAGGTTTTTGACCACGTCTGGCATGGGGCATTGCTGAGCAAACTTCTTTCATATGGACTATGCCAACAGTTTTGCGACTGAACGAGGAGCTTCCTCGAGAATCGACCAATCCGGGTTGTTGTGGACGGCGAGTGTTCGGGTCTGTATCCTGTTAATTCAGGGGTGCCCCTAGGTTCTATTTTGGCTCCAACCTTGTTCTTACTTCACATAAATAATTTGTTGGAGACAACGGATAACAAAGTGTTCAGTTTTGCGGATGACAGTACGATTGTTTCCTCCTTTTCGAGTGTTCGGCCTATTGGTGCATCTGCGTCGCATCAGCTGAGAGGTAGACAGATCGACTCTCTGAATCAGGATCTAGATAGGGTCCTGCAGTGGGGAAGAGCCAATCTCGTAGACTTCAATGCAGCGAAGACACAATATACAACATTCACAAAGAAAAGTGGATCATCGGTTTCACAGCTGATGATGAATGACCGGGCCCTCAAGGTTGGGGAAAGTTTGAAATTGCTTGGCATAACGGTCTGTGGGAATGTACCATGGCATAAACACGTGCCGTGTATCACCAGGTCAGCCTCAGGAAAACTGAGCTATGTTTTTAGAGCCAAGAAATATTTTACTCCGGCCCAACTTCTTCTCCTATATAATTCCCAAATTAGACCCGCGCTCGAATATTGCTCTCATGTTTGGAGCTCGGCTCCTAAACATACCCTCGACCTACTTGAGAGCATACAGAGACGAGCGATCCCCCTGATCGGGGACTCGACGCTGACGTCGGGACTACAGTCGCTACTCTCTGAATCGGGATCTAGATAAAGTCCTGCAGTGGGGAAAGGCCAATCTTGTCGACTTCAATGCAACGAAGACCCAGTATACAACATTCACAAAGAAAACAGGATCATCGATGATTGAAATTGCTCGGCGTCACGGTCTGTGGGAATGTATCATGGCATAAACACGTGCCGAACATTGCCAGGTCAGCCTCAGGAAAACTGAGTTATCTTTTTAGAGCCAAGAAATATTTTACTTCGGCCCAACTTCTTCTCCTATATAAATCTCAAATTAGACCCGCGCTCGAATATTGCTCTCATGTTTGGAGCTCGGCTCTTAAACATACCCTGGACCTACTTGAGAGCATACAGAGATGAGCGATCCGCCTGATCGGGGACTCGACGCTGACGTCGGGACTACAGTCGCTATCACATCGAAGGCACGTAGCCGACCTCTGTCTGTTTTACAGATATTATCACGGGTACTGTTCTTCGGAGATTCTTGGTATTGTTCCAAGCAATTCGGCTTATACGAGGGTTGCCTTTTATATTTCGGGATTAGAGAACAAAAACAATTATTGATAATCGAAAATCACTTTATGGTTTTTCAAAATATTCCCCATGAAGATCTATACACTTTTGCATGCGTTTGAACCAATTGTCGAAGCACTTTTGCCACTCTGATTGAGGTATCTCCAACACGTACGGGAATAAAAAGAAGTTGTAGGGGTTTCTCTATCCTATAGGAGAAACAGCCCACAATTCCAACCAATACCTACCCATAACCCTTGATAGGTATTTACCAGCAGGACATGTCAAAGGGACGCTTAGCTAAACTCATTTTTCTATGCAGATAATGCATAATTGAGTTTAGCTACAATCAACAACATTCGCCAACCACCTCAACCTCCACTCACCCGAAGCCGAGCACGTCTCCTTGAGCAATCAAAAAATCCTCCCAATCCACCTCCAATCTAACTTCCTTCCGACAACCATCAAACTACTCCTTCCGACCTACCATGATTTCGTGACTATGTCACTGGCGGGGGAGTACTGTAGGGGTTTCTCTATCCTATAGGAGAAACAGCCCACAATTCCAACCAATACCTACCCATAACCCTTGATAGGTATTTACCAGCAGGACATGTCAAAGGGACGCTTAGCTAAACTCATTTTTCTATGCAGATAATGCATAATTGAGTTTAGCTACAATCAACAACATACGGCAACACTATTGCGCTAACCATGGGATTTCCACCGGAAATTCCATTCGTATTGGTTAGCAACAACCAAGCCAAACCAAGCGACGCGGTTACGTCATAGTCCATAGGCTTGGGTATTATTGAACATTCCACAGAATGGAATTATATCCCCAGCCGATGCGGCGTCCTATTGATTTTTCCCAGATGACCCATTCGCTTGGGAACAATGATCTCTTTTTGCTGGTGAATAACCTCAGCTATGTTTGCCCTCTCTCTCGTATTTCTGTCTTGCTATAGTGCGTTGACCTAAGAGATTGTCACTAGGTCAGTAGACCAGCCGTATACACGGCATTGACGCACACACACCTAGCCAGATCCTCCCTGGGTTGTTGTGCTTTCCCTTTTGATTTCTCCATTCTGGCTACGCCCATCGACGTCGAACGAATACACAAGTACGTTTCGACCTGGATGAGTGTGGTGAGTTGGGGAACACACAGGAGAGCATGATTACCATTGGCAGATCAACCGTAAGGAGCAGAAATATGATTTTCCACCCTAAATTGAGTCAGTCACTATTGAAGAATAGCAAAAGTCAGTCGAGTGTCAACTGTTGATCGGTGCGCAACCTAGAATTTTCAATGTAATTCAAATTAATAACCGCAAACTATTCTGTTTTACGATAAATATAAGTGTCATTTATCCAAATTAAATACTGCAAACTATTCTGCTTTACGATAAATATAAGTGTTATTTATTCAAATTAAATAAAAATAAACTATTCTGTTGTTCGTTAAAGACACGTGCTATTTAACCACAATAAAGTACTTATAAACTATCCAACAGTGTTCTTTATTGTTTAAATTTTTTCTCGCAACAAAGTTGTTTAAACACCCAAATAGGACCACAATCTTTAGTCCTACCCCACAAAGTCATTCGGTGCCAAGTCAGGACTATACGGCGGATGACCCATCAAATCGATGTTTTGGGTGCTCAAAAATGCAGTTGTCGCAGCCGATGTGTGAGAGCTCGCATTGTCGTGGTGAAGAGTGATCCGTCTTCGGCGGTTGCTTTTCCTGATTTCTTGGAAGACAACTGGCAAACAAATGGTTGTGTACCACTCAGAATTGACTGTTCTGCGTTGTTCTAGTGGTACGGTTGCGACATGTCCAGTTTTTCCGAAAAAACAGGCGACCATTTGCTTGGAAGTGCTTCGTGCGCGAACAACTTTTGTTGGATTTGGCTCATCTTGAAACACCCAGACAGTCGACTGCTGTTTACTTTCGGGCTCATATGCGTAAATCCACGATTCATCACCTTTCACGATGTCATAGACGTGTTTCGAAGCACCGCGACCGTATTTTTTGAGCATTTCTTTCGACCAATTGACACGAGCCTTTTTTTGGGCGATTGACAAATTGTGTGGGATCCGACGCGAACAAATTTTTTTGACAGTCAAATGTTTATGCAACATTGAATGTATGCTGGCCCCACTAACGCCTAAGGTTGTCTCAATCTCACGATAGGTCACATGACGATCTTCCAATATCAGTTCGCGCACAGCATCAATGGTTTTCGGAACAACAACTGATTTTGGACGACCTTCACGAAATTCATCTTGGAGTGAACTACGACCACGATTGAATTCACCATACCATCGATAAACACTGGTCCTTGATGGAGCTTCGTCGCCAAAAATTGAATTAAGTTCATCCATGCACTGTTGCTGAGTTAATCCACGCCGAAAGTTGTAAAAAATAATCGCACGAAAATGTTGACGATTTAATTCCATTTTTGGGCCGAGATGAATCTTTTAAGTTACTGTAAACAACACAAATAGCGCTCGTATGTCAAAACGTTCTGAGTGCGTATAACCTCAAAAATGTCCAACTTTACGACAGATGTGTCAATTGCCGGATTACAACACTAGGGTTGCCAAATCCCGAAATATAAGAGGCAACCCTCGTACCTTAGTATACCCGCCTGTCACGTGGGAGACCGGAGTTCGATTCCCCGTCGGGGAGACTCTGGCGCAAGACTAATGACCTTGCCCGGAAAAAAACAAATCATTATGGAAAATTTAACAAGCCTCAGGACTTGCTAAATAAGGCCAAGAGCGGTTCCCAGTTGTAGTGCCGATGATGATGATGATATTGCGTTAGCCAAATTGTAAAAGAGGAAGATCTATTATATAGTGATTACCCTGTAAACAAAATTATAAAAAGCATTGTACGCTGCAAGACATAAGCAAAAACTAGATATCGTCTAATTTTGAGTGCTTGCAAGGAGCTAGTAAGTTAACAGAACAATACTTGTAAAATAGTCCTACATAAAGAAATATGTATAATCTGATTTTAAATTAAAACAAATGCGGACTTCAAATAATAATAAAAAACCAATTGGAAAAGAGTGTTAAAAGGGATTGTTGGTGATTGCCTTTAATTTGATATCTAAATCAATCCAAGAATCATCGACTTAACATGTGAAATATCTCCGAAAGAAAAATCCAAATATCAAAACTCGAAAACCAATCCATAAATTTTATTCCTGTATAAACATTTTGTTTTATTTGTAAACCGGTATTATTTTCATCTGGCGCAAGGCTAATATCCTTGCTAATTTAACAAGTCACGGATAAGGACCGGATACCGGCGGAGAGCCTTGGTAAATAAGGCCAAGACCGGATCTCGGTTGTAGTGCCGATGATGATGATATTATTTTCATACAAAAAATGTCTGTATGTGGATTATTTGTAAACAAATATATTCTCAAAAATTCGAAAAATTCGATGTAATATGTTTTGTTTAATAAATCCTCGAACATCATCTTTTTTCGCCAATCACAGTAGGTGTGCCCCTTAAGTAAAGTTAGGTTAAGTACTCGCATGTTAAATTAGTTCCTAAATTAAGTAGTAAGTATTTTGTAAATTTGTATTAGCCTAAATGAGTTGTTTACTCCAAAAAGCCAAACCGAATCCAACCTTAAAGAGGTCAGTACTTTGATTTGCTCACATTATTTCACGCTAAGTGCATATAAAGAAATTAACAAATGCATATTTACTAGTGTAGTCTAAAGGAAACATTGGCTTACACAGAGTTTAGCTCATTTCTATTGATGCGCACAGAAGGTAATAACTAGGTACAGGCCATATTCATTTGGATTACTTACTTGAAATTGTTACAAATGTCTCTTGTATACATTAGGCCTCAATTCGAAAAGGTTAGTATGAGGTAATAATTTTCTGGTTGAAGAGTTTAAGGCTTAATGTCTTTTACAAATTGGAAACAGAAACCACAGTTTGTTCCAGTTCACTAGACACAAATATTTAATTTCCCTGTGGATAATACTTCAACAATCGTTTTCTCTATCTACGAAATTATTAGTAATCGATAGTTGTGCGGAAGCGAGTATTTAAAGCTTGTATATAAGTAAGGGAATTATGCGTAGTGATTTACTCTGTGGCCTGAAACAAAATTAAGTAAATGTTCTAATATCAACTGCGCAAACTCTGCGTTGTATATTATAAATTTTTACATATGTGCATTATAAAAATTAAGTTTTTTAAATGCTCTACAAATATTTATTATCAAATATTATTTATTATTGCTATTAAGCAAATACCAATTTAGGTTATATGGATGAGTACAGAAATTCTTCCGTATTTTTTAACTCTAAAATAGATGTGTATACTTTATTGAAAAAAAAACAATTGGCATTTAAAAAAATTTAACTCCCAAAGTTTTTAACAATGTTTCTTCAACGTTCAATTACCTGATGGATTCCTTATTCGTAAAATCCATGTGGGTTTATTTTATTTATTTTTTTTTTGCAAAGAAACTGACGAAGTGGTTTTCGATTTCATGTATGGGGTTGAAGTCTTTCCCTTTTAAATCGTTTTGAAAGATTGGAACAAATGATAATCTGAAGGTGCCATGTTCGGAGAGTACGGTGCTTGTGTAGTGCTCTGAAAAGTTCTACCATCTCCTTCCCCCACATATACATCCGAATCCCTACACCTAAACCTAGGTTAACATAAAACATTAATCTAAATCCAAAAATTCGCAATAAACGAATCAAATATTCGCTTATCGCTTTACATTTGCCTCACGACATAATCTAAACTCAAAATTCACAAACACATTCTCCCAATAAAATAAAATCCCAGATAAACGAATCAAATATTTGTTTATCATATACACCCAATCCCTCATAATTTAAACAAACCAAACCCATGACAAATCAAACCATATGTTCAATTTGCCATACGCAAACAAAATCCTCATATGGCTCATATGCCCTATAATTTCATGAGAATTCATAAAACTGAATTCTTATCTCAAAACAAACATTGGGCACCACACCCAGTGTATCTAAATCGAGATTTCGCGTTCGAATCGATCGTTTCAAGAAACATATCTCGATTTGTTTCCGTTTAAAAGGAGCATGCATCGTGATCTGATGTTCATCAGAGTATTTTGATGTTAATCGTCCTTGGAGGAAGTACCCCAGGAGACCAGCTATAAAGGAAAAGGAAATAAATTGAAATACTCTAAAAATCGTTGTTTCATTTGAACAGACTGGTAAGTTGAGCTGTGGTCCATCCACAAACTATGCCATTGTAGTATCACTGTATCGAGCAACCCCAGTGGAAGCCGGAAATAGCTTACTCTCTACGACTGGTCGCTACTCTTCCCTCGGGTTTGAGGAAGCACGGCGGCGACCGCAACGGATTCCCTCGGGGGCGGTCTAAGGATATCCCTCATCCTTTTCAGGAGAAGGAGACACGCTACCTGGAAGCGAGGCCAACAGAATTATGACAGTTGTGACAAGATTAACCACTTATGAAAATCCCTTTCTCGGAATTTGTTAAACTAATGCGTGACTGTACGAATGTTTCCTGCAGGGTCCAAATACATCCCCCGAACACTTTATAGCGTTAGCGACGGTAGTAAAGAACGTGTGATTCGAACTGATGTTATGACGGTTAGAATCACTAAAAATTGAACCAATACTCAACACATCAGGCCACTGCCGCGTGTACGAATTCGATTCCTGAATTCAAGTACCCTCAACTGATGAGAAATTGTTATGTTATCGCTATGGTATATAGCTCTGAAGCTTTGTTTATTCGAATTTCCTTCCGGTGTTCTTCACTATTTGCTTCCATGTTGCGGCTGTATCTCTTAGAAACGCCACCACTTCTTGTTGCATCACTAGCGTTTACTCTTTTCCGGCACTAATATAACACGATGTGGAGAATATGAAACTCTTCCTTTCAAATGAAAGTTTTCGCGGTTGAAATCAAAACTAAACTTCTATTAATTGGTACGGTGCTCAAATTAAAGCCAGGAGCGTCATCTTTCAAACAACATATATTTAAATATTATCATACTTAGATCATGTTTGCCGTGCTATGGAATATCGAAAATGGGCAAGAACTGATGTAGCTGATATTTAATTACTTGTTTTCTTTGCGCAGTCTTTTCGGAATCACTCTGAATTGTAAGCAAATAATCCATGTTGTTGTTGTACTCTTTCATCAGACCAACGTCTCGTACAACTACATCGGTGACGACTCTCATATTTTGACAATTTCATTAGCTGACCTATATATTTCTTCTTCTTCACATGGCTCAGTATCTTTTTGGTTGAACTTGAATGAAATGCCTGCAATGTCGAAAGATTTCATTGTATTTGTTGATACGAAATCTTCGATATTTGTATTTATAATTGATTGTCCCTTTCTAGGATTATTTCCTTCTTCAGTCCTAATATCATTTAACGTCTTGCTCTTCGAAGATAACCCAACATATTTTTTATTGTGACTTTGACTAAAACCGTATTATATTTTTCGAAAATAACACCGGCAAATGAAAATCACTCGGTTACTAGTTTACGAGTATGTATGAAGTTTCGTGACATTTCGTATATTCGTTTACAAGCTACAGTCGTTTGAGTGACGCTACTTTCGCCTTCGTGAAAAAAATGGAAAAACAACAATATCGGGTCTTGGCCATATTTCAACCACCCAGCTCTTCAAATTGTCGTTCTTGGCGATTTTAATGTATACAACGCCGGCTGGTTGGTACACTCTACCAGAACCGACGAGGCTGGGAGGCTGGCGGAGATGTTCGCTGTTAGGCGCAATTTGAATCAACTCGTGCCGGATAACCGAGGTGATTATGCGATTATGTTCTTTGACATCCGAGCCGAGTATTTGTATCCTGGAGGTTGCCGCGCCACTGGAAAACTCAGATCACTGCTTGGTATCTATCGCTCAACCACTTGCATTTCAAGCGAATAACCGACCTAAGTAGCTTCACCATGTATGGGGGTATGGGGTTGCCAACTGAGACGGTTTGCGAGATTTCTTCGCATCCTTCCCCCGGTTGGGGGTGTACTTTGGAGACTCCGATGTTAACGCATGCGCCGAGTCGGTCACAGAGATTATTCTTTTTGTATAGAGATCAACGTTCCTCATTCCATTAAACAAAATTCACCTGATAAGCCTTGGTCAGATAAAAAATGCGACCAGATTATAGCCGCAAAAAATACAGCATTTATACAATAGCTCTCCAATCCCGCCGACGTTAGCAGAACGAATTTTGTTAGAACCACAAACGCGTGCAACCAGGCAACTGATACCACGAAGAAGGCCTACAACAACAGATTGACCAATAGACTCCTTGAATGCCCAACTGGTTCGCGTCCCTTCTGGTTAATGGCAAGGGCTGTCAACAGTAACTTCGCGTCCTCCTTTTTTCCTCTGTTAGTGACGGGCAGCAGGAAATTAATCAAAAATTCAAAAGGTAAATCAAATGTGTTCGCGAATTTATTTTCCGCGAACTCAAACCTCGATATCGGTCTTTTGAAGTCACCTGTGATCGCGTCGGTACGGTCTTCGATGTAGGATGTGATGCCCCCGTACTATTCAACGCATTCTACGTGGACTGGACTGTAGGAAGGTAACCGGCCTGGACGGAATACCAGCAATAGTACTTAAGAACTGTGTTCCAGAACTACCGCCGCCTCTTGGCAGACTCTTTCACTTATCTTATGCACGGCGGACATTTCCTACCAGCTGGAAAATCGCTCGAGTTCAGTCAATCCCAAAGAGAGGAAAAAAGTGTATCCCGCAAAATTACCGACCGATAGCATTATTGTCTATGTTATCTAAGGTGACAGGAAAAGTCATCGACGCCGAGTTAATTAAGTGCTTGGATGCAACGGACCTCAATATGGATTCCGTGGCAGGCGTTCCACGGTAGACCTTTTTGACCCTTGTAACCGATATATGGACATCTGCGATTTTTTTTTACTATTACACTTCTCTCGGGAGACGCCGAGTGGGCATCCCGTGATGCAACAAATAACTGTTGATTGAGGGCCATGGTGAGTTCAGGGCGGTCGCGTTGGATATCTCCAAGGCTTTTGACCATGGCTAACACGGGGCATTGCTGAGCAAGCTTCTCTCATAAGGACTATCCGAGAAGCTTTGCGACTGGACGAAGTGCTTCCTCACAGATCGATCGATCCGGGCTATTGTATAAGGCGAGTGTTCGGATCTGTATCCTATTAACTCCGGAGTGCCTCAACGTTCTATTTGAGTTCCAAACTTGTTTTTGCTTCACATAAATGATTTGTTGGAGACAATGGATAACAAAGTGTTCAGTTTTGTGGATGATAGTACAATTGTTTCCTCTTTGTCGAGTGATCGCCCGATTAGTGCACCAACGTCACACCAGACGAGATGTAGGCAGATCGACTCTCTGAATCGGGATCTGGATAAGATCCTGCAGTGGGGAAAGGCCAATATCGTCGACTTCAATGCAACGACACAATATGCAACATTCACAGGGAAAAGTGGATCATCGGCTCCACAGGTGATGATAAATCTCAGGCCCTTCAATGTAGAAAATTCTTCAAATTGCTCCCAAATTAGACCCGCACAGGAATATTGCTGGCCGAACTTCTTCTTCTAAATAAATCCCAAAGTAGACCCGCGCAGGAATATTACTCTCATGTTTGGTGCTCCGCTCCTCGCCATACCCTCAACCATCCTCCTCGCAATCCTCCCAATCGCTGGGCTCGGTCTCGGTCTCGAGACATCTGAAAAGAAAAGAAAAAAGGGGGGGTATCCAAGGATTGTGTGGACAGTGTTAGTTCGGGTGTTCTCTAACTAGTTGGATGGAGGGATGGTGGAAAAAAAATCATACAAGACCGGCAGGTCTTAAGTGCGGTGGTAAACGCAGATTACGTCTTTGGCGTCTGATGATCTGCGCTTTGGTCGGTGTGTGTATGTTTGTGCCGTCTTGTACTATGTCCGTGTGTGTGTGGTTTGTTAACAGTAGACCCTATGGGATGGATCCAGGAATCCTCTATTGTAGAGGGGAATGTTGTTGGGAAGGGTTCTTTCTTCAGGTTTATACTGAAGTGGAAATTGTGGTGGTCTGATCCGAAGAGATCGAGAGAGAGAAGGGTCAATAACGCAAGACTCCCGTACAAGTAGATTCTCGCTGTTCTGTATGCTGTATGCTAATTTCAGCAAGACTCGTCGATAGGGGTAATGGAGGCACCTTCGTATAATTGAGAGTTGGGATAATGACGACCGTCAGACCTTCTAGGGTGATTGGTGCATCTTCTGAGGAGTTTCCTTTCGAAAACTCGAAGTCTTTCCATTTGGGCCGAAGATATGCAGGACCATATGGGAAACGCGTACGATATTCTAGATCGGATTAGCTGCTTATAGCAGAGAAGCTTAACTTTGGTGTCAACTTTGTTGCTCCACTTCAAGATGTTGTGCAGTTGCTTAGACCGACCGAGGCCCCTTTGGAGAATGTGGGCCACATGTTTGATGAAATTAATTTTTGACGTATAAATGACCCCAAGATATTTCATCCTGTCCTGTGTTTTAATCGTAGTATCTCCCATTTTTGTTCGAAAATTCTGTGAATATCGAGAAGTAGGTTGGAAGTGTTTACTACTCAGAATTATAACTACTGGTTTAGATGGATTAATCGAATTTTCCATCGACTGTAATAGATCCTCGAATCTGAAATTCATCACCCTTATAAATGAAACCAAATCGTGATTTTGTATCTCGAAGAGATCGAATTGAAAGCAAAAGCTCGATTTGGATACTTTGGCTGGAGCCAAGTATTTGTTTTTTGAGATAAGAATTCGGTTAGGCGAATTCTCTGAAACATGAGCGAGAGTATGGAGATTGATCAGCTGGTTCAATTTACCATATGTTTGCTTTTGTTTGAGGACCATAGGAAATTGAATGTAGGGATGATAAACGAATATTGGATTCCTTTACCAGGAATTTTGCTGGATCGGGATACTGTATTTGTGGATTAGTTAGAAGATATTGGGGAGTTGGGCGCAAGGTCGATAAACGAACATTTGATTCGTTTATCGCGAATTTTGCATTTAAATGATTGTTTTTTGAATTTTAGTTAAGGATTGAGGGATTTGGATGTACTTGCGGGGGAAAGAGGTGGTAGGGCTATTCAGAGCACTACACAGGCCCCCTCGGGTGAGGCAAGTTTTCAAATACGTTACGACCCTCTTTCAACGCTTGACACCACCAAATATTCTTGTTCTCAATATTACAGAATCTCCGTAGACTTCTTTCCATATTTTCATCGCATCTGAACAAGAAAATCCCGTCGGCACACAGAATTTAAAAATAAAACTTTTTTTCCATAGTTAAAATCTTCGATAATAACTTCAAGTAAACTCATCCCTTTGGCCACTGGCAACAAACTAATTGACAGATTGCGTTTAAATACTGCGTCAAAATTGATGAAAGTTGTACCAACAGAGGGAAAAAAAACATTTTTCCTAGAAACCACAAAGGCTATCCGTTTGATGACTCAGTCTCGGTTACAATTCATAAGAATGTATGTAGATACGCTCGGCAATATCGGACCGTCATTTTATTATGTAAAGATTAGCAGTTGAATTCGAGCTGTCGCCTGTTGAAGCTGATTACACAAGATTCCGATTCCAGCGTATAAAAACATTAGAACAAAAAATAAAGATATAATAAAGAAATAAATTAAATCAAATACATTTTTCATTTAACCTAAATGAGTCCTACACATATAACATAAAAGTGAATGTGGATACAACGTACAGCATTACTTCAACTTATTTCTCTTGGCCTCAACCTTTACAGTCTCGATCCTTGTTCCACATCCCACTCAAAACCTGCTACGGCCTGAGTAAGCCCTACGTTTCTCGTATGTTGAATAATTGATTTCCAGCACACAAAAAACTCATTAAAACCACCCCTCCTGCCTCACACGGCCACTTCTAACCTGAAGCTGAAAAGACTAGTACCAATATTGAAATTATTGTATAAGTTAAGACTTGCAGTTAGATGAATAAATAAATACCTCTGTGAAAGGAAAAACATGAATAATTTGCAATACATGTAAAGCTTGAACTCTTTTCTATATTTTAAGCTTGACATAGCTTCCAAAATTATGTTGAGTTCCCTATTATTAAACTGTCTAGTTTTAATAATCTTTTATTGTTAATTGACTCGCTTCCGTTTAAACAATTGATAAATTGAAATAATTGGAGCCCGTTCGGGTGACAGGTAACTGAACTTATGTATCTTCCGATGGCCGTCATAAATATATTTATCAATATGTCCATTTTAACCATTTTTCCAAAAAATTATCTTCGTACGCATGTACAATAAATAATATAAACAAATAAGTTCAGGATACCGTTTTTAACATACTTCCCATAATTCCTGTCTAGTTGCCCTAAATATTAAAGGAAATAAATTGTAGATGTGGAACCGGTAGATACTTATAACGTCTCCAGTTGTCATAACAAATGAATATGTATTCAAACCACAAAAACATACTAGTAACGAACAAGCGGGGCGACGAGCCTTGCAGAGAGTTGGATTTAATCTTTAGAAAATCTGATGCAAGAACTAGTTATTAAGTTGTAAGATTGTGCTGGATAAAATCCAGTACAAACTAATTAAGTGCATTCTATGTTTTATTCTCTGCAACCAGATACTACAAACACTGTTTGTAACTAGAGCCGTAGAATAATCTATTGGTGAATATGACGTTGGATAGATGAGGTTGTTGTATACAATCCATTTAATTTTTACGCCGGATGTTAAACTACAATTTAGTTTCTGTCATTAATTATACCGCAGATTAGAGAATTGAACTACATATAGTACTTAGGTATTTGCGTACACGATGTGCTTGACTTCCAAATGATGGTCCGATTTTACCTGTAAAAACTGTTTGAATTTCTTAAGAATCTTAAGGCCCACTTCTATTGGTCCTATTAAGAAATTATAATTCGCGCAGTTGTGTAGCTTAACTATTTGAATATGACTATCGTCAGCTATGCGACAATAAAAGTAGCATAACCATATGGGGACTGGACCTAATGAGAACCCTATTCGCAGATCTTAGCCATTGATTTTCAATACAATGTCCATATAGAATATAAGATACTAGAGTTTGGAGGGCTAACACACTTGACCCCTTGACTGAATTACAGATTGTGCACATCAAAAATTTGACCCTCACCTCTTCGCATCAATGGGGCACGCGCTCGTAGAGCAGCACTTCAGCGATTTCGAGGAAGTTGGAAAATGGGTCGAGGAATGGTTTGCCGCGAAAGACAAGCAGTTTTTCTGGCATGCTATTCATTAATCACCTGAAAGAAGGGCGAGATGTATAGAAGCCGATGGCAAATATTTTGAATAAAAAAAATTAATTTTCCTAGAAAATTACGTTTTTTTTTTTTACGAAAAAACCGGAAAAAAGTTATGCATACACCTAGTACATATAAAATACGTCCGAAGTAGGGGTATGCAATACGCGTTGGAAACGACGTGGAAACATCATATGTTGTTTACTTCTTTTTTATTTTGACATTCGTGAGGTTGGAGCATTGAAAAATTGAACAATAAGCCGTCAAACAATGCGTTAAAAACTTGCAACCGTTTCAATTAATAAGTAATATTTCCGGTCAGCATCGTCCTACCGAGCACACAATTTGAAAGACCGTGTAGAAATTCAAAGATACTGAGTTTGTGGTGAACCTTGAATATATGCATTCCACCGCCTCATACCATGATGAATATTGTTGCTGCTCACGACAGTATGGGTGAGCACGCGGACTCATCAATTCGTCATCCTACTCAGGAATTGAACTTTGCACCAACCACGTTGTTCAAGATTTTGACAAGGGATATGCACCTGCATGGGGGGATGGGAGGGAACATACAGGGCAAAGTCACTGATTGCTTTCTACCCGGCGAAGGCCAGGACGATCCTTGCCTCTGTTCAATCCAAGTTGACACGAAGTCTCCACGTGACTTCCCTGGATAGCTACTTTGGCACCCGCCCAGTAGTGAACCAATGCATGCAGCGACATCCTGAGAAAGGTTGGCGCAAGGCTAATAACCATGCCCATAAAAACGAATTATTATGGCAAATTTAACAAGCCTTGGATTTGGACCAGATACACGACGACGACCACGGTGTAGTGATCCCAAATCACTACTCCCATCGAATCCCCATTATTTCCTATAACCTGAACCTTATCCCAAAATGAACCATTGAGCCACGAATTATACCAAAAGTTAATTTGTCGCACATTGATCCAATTCCTAATTACCTCACCCTTACCTTTTTTATTTTTTCATCATCATCATCATCGGCACTACAACCGGGATCCGGTCTTAACCTTATTTAACAAATCTCTCCACTGGTCCCGATTTCGAGCCGATGTCATCCAGTTTAGCACTCCCAGGCTCTGGGCGTCCTGGTCTACGCCATCCCTCCATCGCAGACAAGGTCTGCACGCTGTCTCCTTCCATACATCCGGCCACAAAGGACTTTCCGGGCAGGCTCCTCTTCGCTCATTCGAGCTAGGTGTCCCGCCCACCGGAGTCTACCGAGCTTGATTTTTCTTACAATATGAGCTTCAAGGTAGATTGCGTACAACTCATGGTTGTAGCGTCTCCGGAATCGTCCTCCCTCACATACGGGGCCAACAATTCTCCTTAAGACCTTTCTCTCGAACGCGGCCAAGAGTTCAGAGTGCCTTTTATTAAGCACCCAGGTCTCGGATCCATACATGAGTACTGGTAAGACCATGGTCTTGTACAGTAGTAGCTTGTATGTTCTGGATAAATTTCGGGATTTAAAGAGCCTTGATAGACCATAGTAGGCTTTGTTGGATTTAATCAGCCGTTCGCGTATTTCTTCTTCCATATTGTTATCGGCTGATACTATTGACCCAAGGTAGTTAAAGGATTGCACTACTTCAAATTTATGCTCCACTACCCTGATAGTTTGACCAACATTAGGTCTCCTCTTCGCAGAAGTTGCCACCATATACTTAGATTTCCCCGCATTAATGTGTAGTCCTAGTTTTTATACCACCTGCTCGATCTGGGTGAAGGATTCCTGTACCGCCGATTCGGTTCTACCGATGATGTCGATGTCATCTGCGTAGGCAAGTATCTGGCTGGACTTGGTGACAATACTCCCTGTTATTGTAACGCCAGAGTCACGGATTGCTTTTTCCAACGTCAGGTTGAAGAGGAGGCAGGACAGACCGTCCCCTTGTCGGAGTCCATTATAGATGTTTATTGGTTTGGACAGCAATCCCGCTATTTTTACTTGACTAGTTACGTTGGTCATGGTCTACCTACAAAGTCGTATCAATTTATTTTGAATGCCGAATTCCCTCATGGCATTATATAGTTCTACCCTGGCTATGCTGCCGTAGGCGGCCTTAAAGTCTATAAACAGATGATATAGTGGAATCTTAAATTCCAGACATTTTTCCATCGCCTGCCTAGTGGTGAATATCTGATCAATCGCTGATTTGCCTGGGATGAAGCCACACTGATATTGACCAATGATGGCTTTAGCGTATGGGGATATCCGGTCTTGTAGGATAGAGGAGAGTATCTTATAGGCGGTACTCAGCAATGTTATACCCCTATAGTTGCTGCACACTGTGATATCTCCTTTCTTATGTATGGGGCAAATTATAACACGACGCCAATCTTCCGGCATCTCCTCTTGCTCCCATACGTGCACCACGATCTCATGAATTGTGTGATGTAACGCTGTCCCTCCTTGTTTGATCAGCTCAGCTGGTATGCCATCAGCTCCAGGGGCTTTATTTGATTTTAGCTGTCTAATGGCTTTTAATGTTTCCTCAATGCTTGGTGGGGGCAGCATTTGGTCTTGGTCTTGCATTGGTGGAGCCTCCAATTCTTCCATGAGCTGACCATTTAGCAATTTATTGAAGAGCACTTCCCATCGCTCCAGAATGCCTTCAGGATCGGTGATCAGATTACCCTCTTTATCCTTGCAGTAAGTGCAGCGTGGTGTGTACCGCGTCATACTGCGGATTATTTGGTAGAACTTCCGCGCCTGGTGCGGACCTCGTTCTCTACTTTTCTCTATTTCACAGACAAGGTTTTTTTCCCAGGCACTTTTTTTTTTTGCCTGTGAAGTCTTTTGTCAGATCTTCTGAGCTCTTTGTATTTCTCCTCGTGTACCCGCGTCCTATGAGACTGCTGCATTCCCCGGTATGCAGCATTCTTACGTCCAGTCGCTAGTTTGCACTCATCATCAAACCAGTCGTTCCGATCTCTACGGCTACTGCCTAAGATGGAGTTGGCAGTACTAATGACAGTATTCTTAATGCCTGTCCATTTCTCTTCTACGCCCGACATTCTGGCCCCAGGACTTACTCTCCCTCCGTCGAGCTCTTCGAAGGCGAGTCTTAACGCATGACCAAAGGTGTTGCTGGTGTTCTCATTGCGTAAGGCAGCCGTGTTGATTCGAACCTGATCCGTGGATGCAATACGTCTCCGTAAGGCAATCCGCGCTCGGAAAACTGTACCAACAAGATAGTGATCCGAGTCGACGTTGGCACCTCGGTACGTTCGTACCGTCATCAGGCTCGAAGAGTGGCGGCGATCTATTAACACGTGGTCAATTTGGTTGCGAGTGGCTCCATCAGGTGATACCCAGGTGGCTTTGTGGATATCTTTACGCGGAAACCTGGTACTCGCGACGACCAAGTTTTTCGATGCTGCCAGCTCGATGACTCGTAGTCCATTGTCATTAGTGTTCTCATGCAAACTATGGGAACCTGCGTATTGCCTGAAAACCGGCTCCCGACCTATTTTCGCATTCAAATCCCCAAGAACGATTTTCACATCGTATCTTGGGCAGGCATTGAGGGCCCGTTCGACGTTCTCATAGTATTCTTCTTTTTCGTCGTCAGGGGACTCCTCTGTAGGTCCGTGAACATGTATGAGGCTTATATTCTTAAATTTGTCTCGCACGCGAAGAGTGCATAGCCTTTCATTTATTGCATTAAAGCCGATGATGGCAGGCTTCAGTTTTTGGCTGACTAGAAAGCCTACCCCGAGCATATTTTATTACATATTATAATAATATATTAAAGAATTTTCTCATGGAACGTCCGCTCACTATACAGAGCCCGAACTGCACAGCAGCTAGCCGATGCCCTGTCCGAATATAAGGCTGACATAACAGTATCACAAGAAATAAGATGGATGGGGAGTGATGTTATTTAACCCTTATGTCAATGACCAACTTTACCGACAGTAGTCAATGACCGGGTACCCGGGTACCCGCATATAGAAACATTGTTTTACCAATGTTAAAACAAATATTTTGCAATAGATTTTAATTTGTTTATCAGAAACAAATATATTGTGAATATTTAATGTCTATTTATAACTTGCGAGTTTATGGTGAAACCACTCGAATCCGGCATTAGAGAAAGCGTGGTTCAGCCAGCGTCCTTTGTGCATCTGAGCATCTTCAAAATGACGACTTTGTTGACACGTGCTCAATTCAACAGGTAATAATATTAAAATTAATATTGTTAATGTATTTAATAATATTAAATAATTTTGTTGTTGTATTTTTGTTTTTAGATTATGTAATGCACAACGAGATGCCTACTTGAAAAGCGTGTGTGGTGAATCGAGAGCGAGAGAGCATAAACCTTTCTGATAGTGATGACGATGATTGGATTCCTGACGAGCGAAATGAAAACGAGGTATCTGATAACGAAGAATATTGCGCGGATGAAAATGATGCAACAGAAGCAGCCATTGACGATTCTGAAAGCGAAGATGACAATGATACGAACGGAGATGTCGACGCAGTTTCAACTGCAGGTAAAAATAATTCTTTTCGTTTTATTTATTAATTTTTCATGCACAACGCGTTCTTATTATTTTTATTCTTTTTTATAGATTCAACTGGACGTACGCTTGTCGCGAAAGATAAAACGGTATGGCAAAAAAACACCTCCTAACACAACTCAAACTCTCCGTCACAATATTGTGAGACAAAGAGCTGGTCCCCATCGCTCGACCGAAACACTCTCAGCGGCTGAAACATTCAAAAGGATTTTTACTCACGAAATAGTGGATTTGATTACTCGTTACACTAATCAGAAGGCAGATCTAGTTATCAGAGAGTGGAATGCAAACAATTCAAATCGACCGTCGAGACCGTGGAAAAATGTTAATCGTCAAGAGATGTATTCGTTTTTTGCAATTCTAATTGCAGCAGGGGTCAATAATGGAAACAAAGACCATACTACAGAGATGTGGAAAACGTCATCATTCCCTTTATACAGGGCCACAATGAGTATCAATCGTTTTTGGAATATCTTACGTTTTATCAGATTTGATGATGCGTGGACACGAGAGGAACGGTCCAGAGAGGACAAAGCAGCTCCAATTAGTGAGATCTGGGCGATGTTGAATGCAAATTTGTCCGCTCTGTACCGGCCCGGCACAGAACTTACCATCGCCGAGCAGCTGTATCCGTACCGTGGGCGAACCAATTTACGCAGTATATTCCATCAAAACCAGCCAAGTATGGTATCAAAGTGTGGTGGATTTGTGATGCTGAAAATGCATATCCTCTGAAAGGCATTATTTACACCGGGAAAAGTGGCAATGTTAGAGAAAAAATCAAGATGAAAATGTTGTCAAAAAATTAGCAGCAACGTACAAAGGGAGTGGAAGAAATATTTATATGGACAATTTTTTCACGACGTTACCGCTCGCGAAGCTTTTATTGTTGTGGGACTTGACGGTCGTAGGAACCTTACGAAAAAAGAAACGTTTGAATGGAGATGATCTAAGACATGGGACCGAAATTCGTCCACTAGGCCGAGCAATCGTGAAATTGCGACGAAATGGTCATTGACATAAGGGTTAAAGAAACGAGTATGATATTTATTACAGCTGTCATGCAAAACACCCTGAGCTCGCGGTAGGCTTTCTAGTCAGCCAAAAACTGAAGCCTGCCATCATCGGCTTTAATGCAACTAAACGAATTGCTATGTACTCTTCGCGTGCGAGGCAAGTTTTAAAACATAAGCCTCATAAACGTTCACGGACCTACAGTGGAGTTCCCTGACGACGAAAAAGAAGAATACTATGATAACGTCGAACTGGCCCTCAGTGCCTGCCCAAGATACGATGTGAAAATCGTTATTGGTGATTTGAATGCGAAAATAGGTCGGGAACCGGTTTTCAGGCACTACTCAGGTTCCCATAGTTTGCATGAGCACACTACAGACAATGGACTACGAGTTATCGAACTGGCAGCATCAAATAACTTGGTCGTTGCGAGTATCAGGTTTCCGTGAAATGACATCCACAAAACCACCTGTGTATTACCTGATGGAGCCACTCGCAACCAAACTGACCACATGTTGATATATCGCCGCTACTCTTCGACCCGGATGATAGTATGAACGTACCGAGGTGCCAACGTCGACTCGGATCACTATCTTGTTGGTACAGTTTTCGGAGCGCGGATCGCCTTACGGAGACGTATTGCATCCGCGGATCAGGTTCGAATCAACACGGCTGCCTTACGCAATGAGAATACCAGCAACACCTTTGGTCATGCGTTAAGACTCGCCCTCGAAGAGGGAGAGTAAGTCCTGGGGCCAGAATGTCGGGCGTAGAAGAGAAATGGACAGGCCTTAAGAATGCTGTCATTAGTACTGCCACCTCGATCTTATTTATTTGGGTTCGAGGGACTCTTCCTCGATTTCGTTATGATAAATTAATATATTTGGCTTGAAAAAGATGTTTGCCTTTTTCATTGAATTATTTAATATTTTTTTTAGGGTTAAAGCTTTATTTAATAGAGAGTCGTACAGATCGGAATGACTGGTTTGATGATGAGTGCACACTACCGACTGAACGTAAGAATGCTGCATACCGGGGAATGCGGCAGTCTCATAGGACGCGGGTACACGAGGAGAAAAGAAAAGTGCCTGGGAAAAAACCGTGTCTGTGAAATAGAAAAAAGTAGAGAGCGAGGTCCTCACCAGGCGCGGAAGTTCTACCAAATAATCCGCAGTATGACGCGGTACAAACCACGCTGCACTTACTGCAAGGATAAAGAGGGTAATCTGATCACCGATCCTGACGGCATTCTGGAGCGATGGGATGTGCACTTCAATGAATTTCTAAATGGTCAGTTCACAGAAGAATTGGAGCCTGCACCAATGCAAGATCAAGATCAAATGCTGCCGTCACCAAACATTGAGGAAATAGTAAAAGCCATAAAACAGCTAAAATCAAATATAGCCCCCGGAGTTGATGGCATACCAGCTAAGCTGATCAAACAAGGAGGGGCAGCGTTACATCACGCAATTCATGAGATCGTGGTGCACGTATGGGAGCAAGAGGAGATGCCGGAAGATTGGCGTTGTGGTATAATTTGCCCCATATATAAGAAGGGAGATATCACAGTGTGCAGCAACTGTATGGGTATAACATTGCTGAGTATCGCCTGTAAGATACTCTCCACTATCCTACAAGATCGGATAGCCCCATACGCTAAAGCCATCATTGGTCAATATCAGTATGGCTTCATCCCAGCCAAGTCAGCGATTGATCAGATATTCACCCTTAAGCAGGCGATGGAAAAATGTCTGGAATTTAAGATTCCATTATATCATCTGTTTATAGACTTTAAGGCCGCCTACGACAGCATAGCCAGGGTAGAACTATATAATGCTATGAGAGAATTCGGCATCCCAAACAAATTGATACGACTTTGTAGGTTGACCATGACCAACGTAACTAGTGAAGTAAAAATAGCGGGATTGCTGCCCAAACGAATAAACATCTATAATGGACTCCGACAAGTGGATGGTCTGGTCTACCTCCTCTTCAACCTGACGTTGGAAAAAGCAATCCGTGACTCTGGCGTTACAACAACAGGGACTATTGTCACCAAGTCCACCCAGATATTTGCCTACGCAGATGACATCGACATCATCGGTAGAGCCGCATCGGCGGTGCAGGAATCATTCACCCAGATCGAGCAGGTGGCACAAAAACTGGGACTGCACATTTATGAGGGCAAAACTAAGTACATGGTGGTAACTTCTGCGAAGAGAAGACATAACGTTGGTCAAACTATCAGGGTAGTGGAGCACAAATTTGAAGTAGTGCAATCCTTTAACTACCTTGGGTCAACAGTATCAGCCGATAACAATATGGAAGAAGAAATACGCGAGCGACTGGTCAAATCCAACTATGGTCTCTCAAGACTCTTTAAATCCCGAAATTTATCCAGAACATCCGAGCTACTACCATACAAGACCATAGTCTTACCAGTACTTATGTATGGATGCGAGACCTGGGTGCTTAATAAAAGGCACTCTGAACTCTTAGCGCGTTCGAGAGGAAGGTCTTAAAAAGAATTGTTGGCACCATATGCGAGGGAGGACGATTCCGGAAACGCTACAATCATGAGTTGTACGCGATCTACGTTGAAGCTATTGTTGTAAAAAGAAATTAAACTCGGTAGACTCCGGTGGGCGGGACACCTAGCTCGAATGAGCGAAGAGGAGCCTGACCGGAAAGCCTTTTGTGGCAGGATATATGGAAGGCGACAGCGTGCAGACCTTGTCTGGGATGGAGGAATCGCGTAGACAAAGACGCCCAGAGCCTGGGAGTGCCAAACTGGATGGGATGACATCGGCTCGAAATCGGAACCGGTGGAGAGATTTGTTAAATAAGGCCAAGACCGAATCCCAGTTGTAGTGCTGATGATGATGATGATGCACCTGCACGCGTACAAAGTCCAGTTGACACAGAGATGAAGCCCTCCGACCATTTGCGCTATAGTCAGTACGTGCAATTGATGCAGGAGATGGCCGTAGTGAACTATGACTTTGCTTGCAAACTCATCTACAAATAAGTGGCTCCCTTTCACTTCAATGGATTTGTTAATAAGGGGTTGACGCATAAGGACGAATCGAATCTCTAGAGCGATCATTGAGAAATCTAAGCTTGCACACAGAGTCACCGTCGGGTGTGCATTTTGGATTGGCCTAGCCATCTGCCGTACACCTTCGAAATCAATGCCGACCAAGCAATTAGCATTGAAGTGGAGCAACAAAGTTGACGCCAAAGTTAAGCTTCTCTGCTATAAGCAACTAATCCGATCTGGAATATCGTACGTCTTTCCTATATGGTCCTCCATAACTTTGGTCCAAATAGAAAGACTTCGAGTTTTCAAAAGGAAACTCCTCAGAAGATGCATCAACCACTCTAGGAGGCCTGACGGTTGCCTTTACCCCATCTCCCACCTATATAAAGTTGCATCCATTACCCCGGCGAGTACTTACTAGAATTGGTTCGAACTTTCAACGCCGCTGCGAGCATACCACAAGGCTCCATTCTAGGTCCCTCTTATTTAATTTCTATACACCAGATATTCTTCGCCCTGTGGACGGGGGAGTAAACCAGATATGCTATGCGGATGACGTCCTAGTGTACACGCCACCCAAAAACTATAAACTTGCAACAAATCGACTCAACCGTCACCTGGAGAGACTGTATCAGTATTACAGTCGATGGAAAATTCTACTTAATCCTTCCAAAGCAGTCGCCATAATTGTAAGTAGTAAACACTCCCAACCTACTTCTCGATATTCACAGAATACAAATAGGATGTACTACGATTAGACCATAGCACAAGATGAAATATCTTGGGGTCATTTATTCCCCAAAACTGAATTTCATCAAACATGTGACCCACATTCTTCAAAGGAGCCTCGGCCGGTCTAAGCAACTGCACAACATTTTGAAGTGGAGCAACAAAGTTGAAATCAAAGTGAAGCTGCTCTGCTATAAGCACCTAATCCGATCTGGAATATTGTACGCCTTTCCCATATGATCCTGCATATCTTCGGCCCAAATGTAAAGACTTCGAGTTTTCGAAAGGAAACTCCTCAAAAGATGCATCAACCACTCTAGAAGGCATGACGGTCTCCATTACGCCATCTCTCATCTATATGAAGGTGCATCTGTGGCAGTTCTACGAACCGCACAAACCACTATAGGTCGAAATGTCGTCATTCCACCAAGGAACATACTCACCTATAGCCAAACTACACGTGCCCATAGACACGTGGACCCAAGTCATCCTTTCCACCTGAAAAAAGGTAACATTCATCCTGGAGTCAACAACCCCACGTATCCACAGATATGTGGGCTACAAACCCCGAACAATTTTTCTACGCCTGCACGACGATCGAAGGACATGACCCAGCACAGAAATTGTGTATCGATCCATCAACTGGATATACACAAATGGTTGGCACAGCTGCGCCAGATGTCGACAAACATCACATCTCTGGCGATAAGCGAATTGCCAGAAAACCAATCCGTCGGCAAAACCTTTGTCCCTGCCGCTATGTACTTCGCCTAAACAAAGGCCATTGTGGAGCAACAGCAATAATGCTGTTCCCATAGCGATAAGAAAACAATGATAATTACCATTATCCCATGATCGCCTAATGTAAACCACACATTCGATTGTGTGCATAATAAATGCAACAGCAGTGTGAAAATTCTGATGATCACAGAATGATCTACAGCAAGCAGACAATAACATCCGCGTCTGTATGTGTGGGGGCGATCTTCCCTGGTGTAGAGATTCTCGATTGAGAGAAAGTCACCACCCAGGGAAAGCGAAAGGAGAGAAAGTCACCACCTAGGAGAAAGAAAACTATGGGGTGAATAGATTCATCCCCAGAGAAGTGCCACAGTCGACATTGAGAATTCCAGAAGAGGACACCAAAGGAAAAGAAAGAGCGTCGCGCGTGTGGCAGGAGTAAAATGTAAAGACAAAACAGAGAATTAATGAAGGATCCGTAAAACAAAAATGAGATACTTGTGTAACGTGACCGTGAAGATAAGACGTTGGACGTTGTTGTTTGTAAAACGATTCTCCCTTATGTGTAAAACCGAATCAAGTGATTTACTTTAATAAAAAGAAAAGCTGGAAAACCAATGCTCGCTGTTTTATTTGTTACAGTGTCTGCTCCGGGTATTTTTCTTTTTTGTGAACAGTGTTTTATTTTTCTGCTGTATTCTCCCCGTGTTTTGTTGGTGAACAGTGTTCGGCGGAACACACCAACATTCGACGAAAATACTAAAAATTCGCCAAACATCCATTATCCCGACGAGTACTTGCTAGAATTAGCATACAAGTACCTCGAAACTATCCAGAACAGCGAGAACCTACTTGTACCGGAGTCTTGCGTTCTTGACTCTTCTCTCTTTCGATCTCTTCGAATCCGACAACCACAATTTCTTCTTTAGTACAAAACTGAAGAAAGCACCCTTCCCAACAACATTCCCCTTTATAATAGAGGATTCCTGGACCTGTGGCGGTTCTTTAATACATTCCCAAAGAACCGCCCATCCTCTTAAATTAAGCACCTTCCAAACCCATAATACTTACCTGCAATTTTGGGCAGCGTAAGCTCCCCTGCAGCATCACACCTGAAAGTTAAAGGTTATCAAACATGCACATCAAACAAATTATTCCATTCATTCATACGTGCCATACGTGCGAGGGGTAGCACACAAAGATCTACCGCCCCTAATCCAGGGTTTTACGCGTCACCGTGCCCATTGGATGGTTTGCAGTCAGGGGTATACCGGCTGTATTATAACAGCGCCTCTCTGACACCGGGTCGAATCAGAGCAGTAAGCAGACCTTACCATATCAAAGAGGGGCTCTGATATGGCGGACCATTTGAAACCCCAGAGTGATCCAATGAAATGAATGATCAATACATAAAAAACAATCTCACAAAAAACCCAGTGGGCGTAGGTGTGATTAGCCGACACTACCATTAGGGAAAAAATCATCAGGAAAACACCGACTCGGCAAAAAGAAAAACGTAAAAAGAGGGATATACGCGTCGGCGCGTGAGTAGTATGTTTATGTGTGTTCCAGGACAGTTTTATGGGCGTTCTGGCTCAGTGACGTCATCACAGCCGAAAGCTCTACGTCAAGATTGAGATATGTTTGGTGGGTGGCGAAGGCAGTTTGTGGGAGAGATTCATGGTTGGCGGGGGGTTGTACGCCGACTGGCTCCCAAAAAATTACGCGCGGCACGCGCAGAATTCGATCACATGATCGAACTTGGTATCTGCCAACCGTCGGACAGCCCCTTGGCAACCCCACTCCACTTAGTGAAGAAACGTTCTGGTGAGTGGCGCCCACGTGGTGATTACAGGCTGTTGAACGCAGAAACTGTCCTGGACAGATACCCTATCGCACACCTCTACGATTTTTCGTATAAACTACGAGGTTGCAATGTCTTCACTACCCTGGATCTCACCAGGGCTCACCACCAAATTCCGGTGGCACCAGAAGACATACCCAAGACCGCAGTCATCACACCTTTCGGACTGTTCGAGTTCAAAGTAATGACCTTCGGCCTCAGGAATGCCGCACAGACATTCCAACGCTATATCGACTCGGCGTTACGTGTTCTCAATTGCTGCCACGCATACCTTGATGACATTCTCATCGCCTCCAGAGGCCACGCCGAACACAAGCGTCACTTACGTCAGGTCCTCGAGCGCCTCCGCGAATATGGCCTAGTCATCAACCCAGATAAGTGTCAATACGCTAAAGAGCAAATCACCTATCTGGGATACGTTGTTGACAATCAGGGCATACGCCCACTACTAGACCGTGTGGAGGCACTCATGAATTATCCACGTCCTACGAACGTAAGTGAACTCCGACGATTTCTGGGCATTCTGAACTTCTACCGTCCGACCCTGAAGAACGCTGCCCAGATACAAGCTCCCCTCAATGAGTTTTTAAAAGGAGCTAAGCCCAATGACAAGCGCCCAATCCCCTGGACAGAAGCCTCAGATCGAGCTTTTCAACTGTCCAAAGACCAATTGGCAAACGCCACCTTACTCCGATACCCTCTCGAGGGAGCGGCACTTTCCATCCAATGCGACGCATCGGATACCGTAATCGGAGCTGTCCTTGAACGGGACATCGAAGGCCGACCGGAACCACTTGGTTTCTTTTCAAGGAAACTGAGTCCTACAGAGCGTTACAGCGCCTATGATCGCGAATGACTTGCGATCTACAACGCTGTCAAATACTTCTGTCATATGATAGAAAGCCGCTCACTCTCCATTTTAACAGACCACAAACCGCTGTTCTACGCGTTCCGGAAGAAGTCGGGAAACGCTTCCCCGCGACAAGAGCGTCAATTAGACCTCATAGAGCAATACACTACGGAGATCAAACACATCTCCGGTAACACAGAACGTCACGGCGGACGCCCTTTCTCTAATCGATACGATTCACTTGCGTACCGCCTTAAACAATGCTGACCTTGCCCTGGCTCAACAGGAGGACGAACTGCCCATACGGCACTAGAGCTTAAGAAAATTACTCTTCGCGACCCTTTGGACGAAATCTGGTGTGATGTGTCAACTGGAACTGCTAGACATTACATCCCTGAAAAACTTCGTAGGGGCGTGTTCCAGGTTTACCACAACCTAGCCCACCTCAGCGGCCGAGCGACAGCCGCCGTTGTCCGTCGCAAATTCATTTGGCCACGGATGAACAAAGATCTCACCGGTTGGGCCTGTGATTGTCTCCAGTGCCAACGCTGCAAAATAGCGCGACATAATGTACTGGAGCCAGCACAGTTCAAGCTTCCCACGGCACGCTTCGCCCATGTCCATATAGACATAGTGGGATCGCTTACTCCATCAAGGGGATTTTCCTATATTCTCACAATAATGGATCGCTGCACGCGATGGCCAGAGGCGACACCTCTCCCGGCAGTTACTGCCGAATCAGTCGCCAAGGCCTTTTATTCAACTTGGGTCACACGCTTCGGCGTACCAACTACCTTAACTTCGGACCGAGGTCCAGAATTTGAGGCGACAATATTCAGGCAGCTAACAAATCTCCTTGGTTGCCAAAGATGTCGTACCACCGCCTACCACCCGCAATCCGATGGGATGATAGAGCGCTGGCATAGATCCCTCAAGGCCTCACTTATGTGTCATAACGACACCCAATGGTTCGACGCTATCGCATATCTCTATAATACCAATTCATTACACCAGCCCATGTTTATTTAGGGCATTTTCGTCGTTGCCGATATGCAGGCTGAAGGGCAACGTACTTGTCCTACACGGACACATATACAATCCTCCCACACCGATGTAATCCACACCGTTGAATCTGGCAGATATGGATAGTATCTTAGAGTCAGATTGCAACCTCCGTCGCGTGCACGTACGCTGTCGTGCTACGCGTTTTGTCGTTAATTTTAAATGGAGTCAAAATTTTATCATCAGTCGGGTGCGGAACTAGAGTTAAGAGAAAATCGTCGCTTAGTTAACCTCAGTTCAAACATCCACATAGTTTAGTTCGCATTGTTTCATGTTGTTTTAATAACTGTATCTCATCATCAAACTGTACGTGAAACAGAATATTGTGCATAATATACAAACCACATCCAAGATTAAGTGTTTCATTTTGTTTTCCTTTGCTGCCTTCGAGGATCAACTTGTGTGCTTGTTTTTTTCTTTGTTTTCTTCGCGGAACAATTTAGTGCGCCATTTAGTGTTGTGGGGTATTTGACTGAATCCGCGTCCGTGTTTACACCTAGCAAATATCACCCACAGACCCATCCCATAGAGTCTACTGCGAACACACCATACACACGCACGCACAGTACAAGACGGCCCAAACATATACGCACACCGACCAAAGCGCAGATTATCAGACGCCAAAGACGTAATCTGCGTTTACCACCGCACTCAAGACCTACTGGTCTATACCACCATCCCCCCAATCCATGATCCAAGTAATTAGAGACCTTTGAACTAACGCTGTAGACACTATCCTTAGATACCACCTCCCCTTCTATTTTTCAGATATCTTGAGACCGAGCCCAACATCCTCACGAATGTAGGTTATTCTGGTTGTCGCAAGGTGGGCAGAAGCCAGAGACAAGATGAGGGGCACATCTGTCCTTGTCTCGTTGAATCAGCCTCCCGCCAATCCTTTTTTGTACCCAAATTTGACTCTCACTTTCTCCACACGGAGCGTAACATATCAAGTCTCTCTAAGGCTAATCCTACGAGCACTTGATAGGTTGACCAAGCGAAACGGGACAGTGTTGCTCCACCTTTGCTTTTGAAAATTAACAAAAGACGTGGGTTTTATTTTTTCCTGGAGAAGTTGCCTCGCTTCATCACATTCTATTTTACACGTTTGTGTTGGGCCACTCTAACTTTGCGGTAGGGATCGAATGTCATGTCACTCTAAGGTTTTCCTTGGGGGATGCACCCGATCAACGGGAATGCATTCCGCTCCATAAAGGTGTTGCACTGGCCACTTTTACTTCGCGGTAGAGATCAATTGCTTCGTCACTCTAACGTTGTCCTAGACGGGCGTGGCCGATCGAAGGAGAGGGCATTCCGCTCCATAAAGGTTTTGCATTGATCCACTCTTACTTCCCAGTAGGGATCGGTTGCCTCGTCACTCTAAGGTTTTCCTATGAAGGGGAGCCTGATCGAAGGGAAGGCATTTCGTTCTATGGATCTTGCCCTTTTCTTTCCATTTTCCTTTTCCTTTTCCTTTGTACTTCGCGGTTAAGGTTGGTCTATTCGCAACTCTAAGGTTTCCTAAGACGATAAGCCCGGCCAACTTTGCCGCGATACTTTAGGAAATTAGCCAGGTCAGCCCTAGAGTTGATCGACATGCAAATCTAAGGTTTTCCTAAGAGGACAGGTCCGGTTAAAATTGGTATTGCCGTTTAGGTTTAGGACATGGTCTTGGTCCATCCAGGGGCTTGTCCCTCGGCTAAAACTTTTGAGCTATGATCTGCAACCCAGGCTCCTTTATCCTCTCCAGAAAGTCACTGTTGCAAAACGCAACATGATCCACCCACAACATAAGCGTATCACGTAAATTTCAATTCAATCACCAGATCACGTAAAATTCGATTACGGAAGCCAGTAATCTGCAAAAGACCAAAAGACACGCCTTCGACTAGCCAACTGCCATCGGCATAATACTTGGAATGTCGACCAAGGCGGACCCCGAGGGAACGTATGAAGCAAATGGAGAAATTATGATCCAAACGTTCACATAGCTTCCACAAGTAACAGCCAAGAGAAAGGGCGGCTTGAATTTAGGTCAACGAGAGAAATGTGGGATGGAGAGTTATTGTAAAGCGATTGCGGGTCACTGGCCGAAATCAAGGGCATCGTGAAACTGTTGGTGCTAGGCAAAAGGAAAAATAAAACTGCACAAGTTGATTGGCATGCAGAGTGTGCATCGAATTTCTTCGTCGGCGGTGTGGTAGGCAGCCAGTCATCAAAAACGTCTTCGTCGGTTTCGCCCGAATAACCTTCAGCAATTTTTTATACGCCAAAAAACAGTTTTTGATACCTTGTTGGTTAATACATAAAGAAAGTCTTATATTGACTATCGGCTTTTTCACTTCATCGCGATTTAATATGTCGCCTTAATGTGCTTGGAGCTTGTATTCATTAAGAAATTTCAAAACAGTGTTTGAGATAACGAAGCCTCCGCAGTGCACTAGGAAGTCAAAGTGTATTGAGCTACATTTGATATCACTTATCTTAAGCTCTAAACCAGGACAATCATTTTACATTTGGCGCCCAACATGGGACTCATTCGATAGTTGACTCTAAATGTAGGGCAACATTTTACAATGTGCGCCGATGTTGCCCTACGTTTAGAGCCAATTATCAAATGGGCCTGTGGCGTTTCTAACAGAATCATAAACAATACACAAGCAAATAGTGAAGAACACCGAAAGAAAATTGAATAAGACCAAGCATTAGAGCATATGGTAACGATAACATAACAATTCCACGGCAGTTAAGTGTACTTGAGTTTAGAAATCGAATTCGTACACGCGGCGGTGGCCTGATTTGTTGAGCATTGGTTACAATTTTAATGATTCTAACCGTCATAGCATCAGTTCGAATAACACGTTCTTCACTATCGTCGCAATACGCGATAAGCCCACCTTGGGCATCAATTGTAATATGATGGCTCAATGTGGGACTCATTCGATAATTGGCTCTAAATATAGGGCAACATCTTACAATTGGCGCCCAACGTGGAGTCATCATATTACAGCGTACATTATCCTCATTTCCTTTTCTTGAACTATTTGACAATTCATAAAACCAATAAATCAAGTGTTAGCACTTCTTTATCTCAAGGAATTTTAAGAATATTTCAATGCTCTCTTTATCCATTATACGAGAACGAAGTTGACAGCATTTGGAAGACCCACATAATCAACCCGTACATGGTCGTCAACAAGCAACTGACTTGTATCAGTTTCGGGAAAAAGAAATATTTTAACATTTTACTTAACGCCGAGAGAAATCTTCGACGGTGTCTCGGATGTGTGGCTGATGGCCCGGACTGACACGGGGATAAGTCATGATGGTACCTTCTGATATAAAGAATTCCGGAGGTAAACTAGTCTCCCATTCGGATCTCCGGGGGGGACTATGTCAGGGGAACATCATGCAGATATCATGATAAATAATGTAACTTTAAGAGGTTCGTCATCGCATAACCGGGCTCGCTCTCGAGGCTCGGCCCACGCTCGACTGGTGACGGCATTTAGTAACATCAGGGGCATCGGTTTCACCAATACCAATGTAAATGCCGTCCACCAATATTTGCAAACAACGAAACCTAATATCCTTGCCCTAACTGAGACCCAGGTCGATTCGTCAACTGATTCGACATATCTTCGTTGCTCAGGATACGACTTACATTCGAGATTCCGTTTTAAGGGGAGTCTGCGTCTTCGTGCAGTCCAATCTGGCTTGCCAGAGGATGGAGGCGTTGGAACCCAATAATATGGATATCATATGGTTGAGGGTCGTGGTGAGGAATTCCGTTAAATTTCTTTGTTGTCTTTACCGCTCCCCGAATGACGATCGACCGGCGACATTTTTCGAACATCTCTCATATACCGTCGACTAGATACAGATCAACCACCCAGCTTCTCAAATTGTTGTCCTTGGTGATTTTAATGTGCACAATTCCGGCTGGTTGTTACATTCTAACAGAACCGACGATGCTGGGAGGCTGGCGGAGATGTTTGCTGTAAGCCACAACTTGACTCAACTCGTGGAGGAGCCAACGCGAATGCCGGATGCCCGAGGCGATTATGCGAACACCCTGGATCTGTTTTTGACATCCGAACCGAATATTTATACCGTAGAGATTTCTGCGCCTCTGGGAAACTCAGATCACTGCTTGGTATCTGTCGCGCAAGCCCTTGCATACCAAGCAAACAACCGGCCTAGGCAGCTTCGCCATGTATGGAAGTATGGGGCCGCTAACTGGGACGATTTGCGAGATTTCTTCGCATCCTTTCCATGGTCCGAGGTGTGCTTCGGAAATTCCGATGTTAACGTTTGGGCGGAGTCGGTATCAGAGATTATTCTTCTGGGGATGGAGATGTATATTCCACATTCCATCAAGCGAAGTTCGTCTGATAAACGTTGTTTTGACAAAAAGTGCAAGCTGATTACAGCGGCAAAAAATAGAGCTTTTAAGCAATGGCGCTCCAATCCCACCGATGTTATCAGAACCAATTTTGTTAGAATCAGAAACACGCGCAACCAGGCGATTGATACCGCGAAGAAGGCTCACAACGATAGAGTGATCAATAAGCTCCTTCGGTGCCCAACTGGCTCGCGCTCCTTCTGGTCAATGGCAAAAGCTGTCAGCGGTACCTTTGCATCCTCTTCTTTCCCTCCGTTGGTGACAGGCAGCGGGACGTTAGTCACGAATTCAAGGGATAAAGCTAATGTATTCGCAAATTTATTTTCGACGAATTCAAACCTCGATGCCGGCCTTTAGGAGCTGCCTGTGATCTCGCCGGTACAGTCTTCCATGCGGGATGTGAGATTTCGTCCGCGCATTATTCAACGCATTCTACGTGAACTGGATTGTAGGAAGGCAACCGGCCCGGACGGAATACCAGCAATAGTCCTTAAGAACTGTGCTCCAGAACTATCGCCGGTTCTTGGCAGACTCTTCCGCTTATCTTATGCACGGAGGGTCTTTCCTGCGTGCTGGAAAATCGCTCGAGTTCAGCCAATCCCAAAGACGGGAAAAAAGTGTCTCCCACAAAATTACCGTCCGATAGCATTACTGTCTATTTTATCTAAGGTAATGGAAAAAGTCATCAATACAGAGTTGGTTAAGTATTTGGAGTGCAACGGACTTCTGAATGATCGTCAATACGGATTCCGTGGCAGGCGGTCCACAGGAGACCTTTTGACACTTATAACCGATATATGGACATCTGCGGTTGAACGGCATGGTGAGTCAAGGGCGGTCGTATTGGATATTTCCAAGGCTTTTGACCGCGTCTGGCACGGGGCATTGCTGAGCAAACTTCGTTCATATGGACTTTCCCAACAGCTTTGCGACTGGACGAGGAGCTTCCTCTAGAATCGATCGATCCGGGTTGTTGTGGACGGCGAGTGTTCGGATCTGTATCCTGTTAATTTGGGGGTGCCCCAAGGTTCTATTTTGGCTCCAAACTTGTTCTTGCTTCACATAAATGATTTGTTGGAGACAACGGATAACAAATTGTTCAGTTTTGCAGATGATAGTACGCTTGTTTCCTCCTTTTCGAGTGATCGGCCGATTGGTGCATCAATGTCACACCAGCTGAGATATAAACAGATTGACTCTCTGAATCGGGATCTGGATAAAGTCCTGCAGTGGGGAAAGGCCAATCTTGTCGACTTCAATGCAACGAAGACCCAGTATACAACATTCACAAAGAAAACTGGATCATCGGTTCCACAGCTGATGATGAATGGCCGGGCCCTCAAGGCTGGGGAAAGTTTGAAATTGCTCGGCGTCACGGTCTGTGGGGATGTATCGTGGCATAAACACGTGCCGAACATCGCCAGGTCAGCGTCAAGAAAACTGAGTTATCTTTTTAGAGCCAAGAAATATTTTACTCCGGCCCAACTTCTTCTCCTATATAAATCCCAAATTAGACCCGCGCTCGAATACTGCTCTCATGTTTGGAGCTCGGCTCCTAAACATACCCTCGACCTACTTGAGAGCATACAGAGACGAGCGATCCGCCTGATCGGGGACTCGGCGCTGACGTCGGGACTACAGTCGCTATTACATCGAAGGCGCGTAGTCGACCTCTGTCTGTTTTACAGATATTATCACGGGTGCTGTTCTTCGGAGATTTTTGGTATTGTTCCACGCAATTCGGCTTATATGCGCTCCACAAGACAATCCGACGGATCGCACCCGTTTGTGGTTCATCTCCCGACGGCGCGAACATCCCTGCATCAGAACTCGTTCCGTTACAGAGCGGGGAAGCGCTGGAACTCCCTTCCCACGGGAGTGTTCCCGGAGCGTTACAACCTGCAACAGTTCAAAAGGAACTGCAACAGTTATTTTATGGCATCTCGGGGCGCCCACTCGGCGCTATAGGTTTGCCTCTCCCGAGAGAAGTCTAATAAAAAAAAATAAAAAAAATAAAAAAACAAATAACATACTTCGAATTATTCGATTTACTCCTATTTACTCCGTTTTGTTTTGTGGCTATTTGAAATGTAAATGCCTCTGTCATAGAACTCGGGATAATTATATATTAGATACTCGCCTATCCGATTTTCCAGTCTTTTCTTGATATGAATGTCTTATTATTAAAGAAGTTTTACTGTGATAACAAGAAATGCTAATGAACCGATTTTCCAGCCTTCTCTTGATAAGAATGTCTTATCGTTAAAGCAGTATACAGTGATAACAAAAAATGGTGATCACTTGGTGATAGTCACGGACTATAAGGTTGATCGGCGGGGGACGAAATATTGTACCAAACACGGGCGCTAGGTTCGACTTCGCCCTCACCGAAGTCACTACAAGTTCATCGGTTCCGCCATTAACCGATCACCAAGGATTAAGTCCAAAACACAGAACAAACACAGCACAGCGAATAAAATACACCGATGGAAGTTACCAAAAAAATAAAATGCACTGAGCACAGGTTTGTTATAATTAACGTTTTTTATTTCAAATATTTCACTTTACAATTAGAGAGGTCCTGGGGGGAAATTCCCAGCGAGGGAGGGAAAGATCAATTACATTACAAGCTTAACAATACGTCAAAGTTAATTGGTATGAACTGAACCACGATGGGAACATCAGTTTCGGTGGCTGTGACACTTTTTGGCCAACGTACTCAACACTCCGACAACGACTCCGGGGTATATTCGCGTCTCCGTGCGCACCGGAGAGCGGGATATAGTACGACCAGGGTGGTCGGCTGATGGAATGAGACTCAGCGATAAACGGCTCGTGCAGAGCCGACTCGCTAATGGGGTGAGTTTTCCCGAGAGAGAAAGTGTTTCTCTCGTGGTGAAAACAAGGAAGAAGGACTTGGTAATGTATGTGTATGTGTAAGTGAAGATCACATTGGTTTTTTCATACACAAGGCCATGGGAACGAATCTGAAAACAAGAAAAGGAATGATGTGCATCAATGAGATGTGAGTTCGGCTAATTGGGGTATCTATTTGTTCAATGCCGCTAGTCATGAGAAACAGATCCAGAAATATGGGAAGGCAAAGAGATCGGGTAGATCATTGTCTAAGCTATGCATTGCAGCTGTAACGATATCCGCAATACCCATGCACATGTTGCTAATTGATTCTATCTTATTTACATGGAATTGGTGTTTATTGCATCGCTGCCAAGGGTAAGTATACCATACCTATTTGCATTTACTTATGCTGTAGGATTTAATTGGTGCCAAGAGACGCGAGATGCGTATATTTGTTTTGGTCCCTTGGGTGTGGGTCGCCAGCCAATGTGTTTGTATGGTGATTTATGATACACTTGGTGAGGACGAGAAATAGGCGACGCAATGTTTATGGTCCCTGTTATGATGGTTACATTGCATGTAAACCAAATCATTTTGTTTTCAGGAATTCGTCTAGGGGGATTCGCCTGGCGCCAAAGGTGCCGAATTGGTTTCGGGATTCCTGATAAGTTAGGAAATAATTCTTACAGGGAATTTGTATGCGAAGAGATGCATGAAAGGTAAGGATTCTTTACAGGGACTTTTAGATAATAGAGTTGATCTGTTTGATACGTGAAGCATTTAATGTGCTAATCCGATTGCATTAGCGAACTTAAGTAAGTTGGGTAGCAGTTATGGGGATTTTTCAGGTAAGTGGGCCGTGGGTTTTGGTGGAAGGGCCACGGATCAAACTCCCGGAGTTCCGGGCGAGTCATTATAAATGTGCCCAGTGTGAAACACACCACGACAGATATTGGCCCATTCTAGTCGTTTCTGGTCAATCGTTAGCTTAAAATTCTCGATAGTAGGGGTCTAAATTTAAAATTTGATCACCTGGTAATATCTTATGTTAAATGTTTCCTTTCCAATCCCATCACATGCACACAAGTCTTCGTTAAGACGGTCGTTTGGTGGCTTAGCCGCGGTTTGAGCCACTTCACGATCGTTTTCACGTAACATTGCTGTACGTGACTGTCAGTCACCATCTGTTTGAGTAATGGGTCTATGCCGTACTGTTTGGGCAAGGCTTCGGGGACAGAAATTCGTTGCACCATCGTCTTTTTTTTTTTGACTTGCGTCAATTCATGTGGCACCAAACATCTTTTCGAACCCAACTTTGTGTAGATGGGTGGAAACTGTTTATGGTCAATGTTTAGCTCGTGGTGGTTCTACGACCTCTAACTTCCTTGTCTATTTCGATCATTTCCATGTTTTATCAACGTTTTAGACAGAGTGCTGGGGGAACGAAGCATTGTGCACCGGCGTACGGCGCTGATTCTCTTCACATTACCATCATTCACTTAATTTAAGTTCCGCCAAAAATTGTTCGCCGAAAACAACCGAATGAAATGCAGCAAAATGTCACCTAGGGGAAGAACGAAACGCCGCCACGTTTGTTGACCTCATTAAATGATCGGCACCACCAGAAGTAAATAATTGACACGCACTTTTTATTTATTATAAAAGGTTCTTATATTTCACAATCATTACCTTTGTTCAAAACCATTATTAAATATGTTAGTGTTTTTATACTTCACTTAAACTACGTTTCCAAGAGCATTTAATTTTGGTTTGATTTCCAAAGCGAAATTTCGCAAATCGATTTCAATTAACACGAATGAGGACTTTTGAAAATAACGTCTCAAGACAGTTTGCGACTCGACTGCGTATATCTATGCTCCTCCGCCGCGCGACGGAGAGCGGGAGCGGCAACGACCGCGGTGGTCGGCGGGTGTAAGTGGACTCATCGATAAAACTTTCGTTTGGGGTGAGTTTGTGGTGTGGTGGTAGATATCCTCTCCACTAAGGATATGTATTTACTTACCACCAGAGAAACGTAAAGTCTCTCTTGGCGGAATAGGAAACCAGATCTCGTAATGAAGATCATGGTGGTATGTGTGTGATCGTTCAGATCTGTGTTGTTTACTCATGCGCGGAGGCAATGGCAAAACAAAGCAGGCAGGCGGCAAGGACAAAGGGATCAAGAAGATCGTTGTCTATGAAGTGCATCGCGTCTAAATAAATAGACGACGATACTTCGAAGAAATGTGGTAAGAGAAAAGATGAGACGAGAGCATCATAAAAGTCTTAGATGAGTGATGCCCTTGTATAAATATACGAACCGACATTCGAAAGAGGTGCTAATGTATTACAATACTTTATACAATGAGAATTGTATATCGTATCTTGGGTCGGTGGCCAAAACGAATCCCTTGCTTGCATTTGTATATGCAGGGAAATTCGTTTGTGGCAAAGAACAAAATTTGTGATTATTTATTCGTCTAGGCGAGGGATCACGGTCGGGTATATGCCAGCTGAACAAACAAGCTTCCCGACGCTGCTTACCAGTTGGACAATGAATCGATGTGTATGTAAGAAAAGTTGTACACATGTTAGGCTGGGAATAGCAAACTCAAGGCTAAGATTCCCTGACTATACGGTTACATTATGTGTGAACCGATTAGTTTTCTTTTCAGGAATATGCTGTTTGGAACAGAATTTTTAAGAGGAATTTTGAATTCAAATAAATGAATGCAGGTAAGAATTCTCTTCTATGAGCTTTTAGGTAAATACATTTGGTGAATTTTGTTGCGTGAAGCATTTACAGCTGCTTAATGCGATTGCATTAGCAGAAAGTTGATACAGACTGGGTTGTGGGGATGGGGGTTCTTTAGGTAAGTAGTGGGGTTTCGCGGAACCGCCACAGTACGAGTTGCATATTTAATATTAAAAATACCGGAACGGAATCAACGAAACTAAAATAGTACACAATTGGGTCTGACAACATCAGGACCGCCAATCATCATCATCATCATCATCGGCACTACAACCGGGATCCGGTCTTGGCCTTATTTAGCAAGTCCTGTTTTTTCCGGGCAAGGTCATTAGTCTAGCGCCAGAGACTCCCCGACCGCCAATACCATCCTCAAAATCAGGCGCCTGGTCTGCATTTTTACCTTTATCAAAGATAAATCGTAAAGTATACAGATTATTTTGCTTGGCAACTTCCATACTTGACATCATATAACTGGCCAATGAATCGAGAAATTCAAAAACTGCCAAGGAATTCTTTTTATCAGAATGTCACTTTTCCAACTAGCACAACTCGTTAAAACCTGTTAAAAGTTACTTCATTGGCATTGGTGTTCCTCGTTCTACAACATTGTGAACATGTCAATTCACTAGTTAAGCGGTACGAAAACGCGAGGTACTAATGAGGGGTTGTGGGGGTATTCAACTCTTACGCCTGCACGGGCGTGGGTTGAGTAAATTCCCACCGATGTTATTCCGAACACTGCTCGCCAAAATGTCAAATAAAACACACTGAACGGTTTGTAGTAAAAGGGCCCTTTAATTGATTGCAATTGGGTTTCATTTATTAGTTGTAATACACCTTGGTTATGATAATGTTTTCCTCCCTTTGAAATGATGGTCGAGCTATAAAATGTCACTGTTTCTGTTTTTATTTCTGTTAAACTAGTGTTTATACGCAACGGACAAAGGCGCGTAGTGGATAGATGGTGGTCGATCTCTGAAATGCCACTGTTTCTATTTTTGTTTTTGTTAAACTAATGCTTATACGCGACGGGCGAGCGCACGTAGCGGAGAGACGATGGTCGAGCTCTGAAATGTCACTGTTTCTATTTTGATTTGTTAAATTAGCGTTTACAGGCGATGAACCAACGCATGTAGCGAGGAAAGGATGGTCAAGCTCTGAAATGTCACTGTTTCTATTTTTATTTTGTTAATAGTGATGATTAAACGCAACGGACAAACGTCAAATGCTTAAGACACTCGACCGCGCTCCTCGGGTGTAGAATTCGGTCCCTTCTCGATTGGTTGTTAAAACTCGACTCTGTTCGGATTGGAGACGCTCGATGGTGGCTGCGACTCGACTGACTAATCAAAGGCAAGAACCCGTTCATCGTGTCGTGGCAGTGGAGTCATAGCCACATAAACTCACTGCCACTTACTAGGAATTTGAAATGGGTTGCTATGCGTGCATAGAGAATTTAGTTCCAGCGAATTACTGCCGTGCAGGCTGAATTAGATTCCTTTGTCGCTATGTGTACGGAGAAATCGGTTTTGGAAACACGACCAAGTATGGGCATGAGCTGTCGGTTAGACAAAGGGATATGGGTCTTGGTCGTTGCGATGGTTATTTCGTGGAAATGCAACGCATCGTGCTGGCGGCCTACTAGTAAGGGGAATTGGTGTTGTTTACATTGGTTTAGTTGAGATGGGAGTCGAAATGGTTTTCGGGGAAAATAAATTTTGCTTGGTTACAAGCGAGGGAAATGGCTTAAGCAGGAAGTGAGCCGGAAGGGTTTTCGGGGGAGATTAATGCTGCTTCGTCGTAAGCGCGAAATATAGTTTAAGTAAGAAATTAACCGAAGTGGTTTTTAGGAAAAATGTACGCGGTTCGATGTAGATGAGGGAGATGATTAATATTCCGTTGTAAGTTTGACAATGCGTTTAATTACGGCTTGGGAAATGGATTCTTGGTAAGTTTGGGGATGTATGCGATTGCAGATTTGGGGACGGATGCTGTTGCATATTGGGAAGTGTGTTCTTTGCGTATTTAGGAATGGATTGCGAGTTTGGGTTATGGTGGTGCGCTGTTGGTGGTCAAAATTGGTTGGAATTGTGGGTTGGTTCTCCATGTGATATAGAGAACCCCCACAGGGTAACGAACAGCGGATCGCTTTTGATAACGTATTGCGCAAAAGATCATGGAAACCCACTGGCGAGCCACCGAATGCCACTTCGAAAGCTGACCTTTATCCGAGGAAAATTTTGCTATTTCGATTATCGCGATGTACTGTTTCACAAACTGTGTCAGGGACCCGATGCGAATGTTTATGTCACGCAGCTAACGAAATTAAAACAAGCATCCCAACCGAAACGCCCAGAACTGGTCAATCGCAAACGTGTCATATTTTATCATCACAACACCAGACCACACCCTGGAACAATCAATTTAGCAAAAGTTAGTGCAACTTCGTTGGGAAGTTGTGGTCTTTAGCACATATCTGGGACCATCAAACTATCACTTAATCCAGTCCTGCAAAACTCCCTCAACGAAAAATCGTTCATTATTGTGACAGCTATAAAAATGTATCTCGAACAATTTTTTCCCTTAGGCCCAAACCTTCTACAAGATAGTTAGAATTCGTAAACCCAAAATACAATATTTCATTGATTAAAATCCATTTTTTGTGCATTAAAAAAAATAATAAACCAAGGACCCAATCTACCGCATCCCTACAGCCGTCTTGCACCCCGATCTTATATATAGAAATCTTTAAATCACTGAGTTGTATTGGTGAAATAAGTCGGTCAAAATTAGACCTTATATTACGATGTAATTTTGGCCGATTTATTTCGGTAAATATAACTGCCGAAATAGAGCCCTGTTTAAGTGGACAAAGGGGGGATGGGTGCGAACATACAGGGCAAAGTCTCTGATTGCCTTCAACCCGGCGAAGGCCAGGAAGATCCTTGTCCCTGTTCAATCCAAGTTGGCATGCACTGTCCACGTGACACCTCTGGATAGCTACTTTGGCACCCGCCAAGTAGTGAACTAATGCATGCAGCGACATCCTGAAAAAGGTTGGCGCAAGGCTAATAACCAGGCCCGTAAAAATGAATTATTATGGCAAATTTAACAAGCCTCGGATATGGACCGGATACACGACGACGACCACGGAAACGAAAATGGCTAAATGATTTAAGAATTTTTACATGGAACGTACGGTCACTATACAGAGCTCGAGCTGCACAGCAGCTAGCCGATGCCACGTCCGAATATAAGGCTGACATAACAGCATTGCAAGAAATAATATGGACGGGGAGTGGTATTATTCAAAGAAAAGAGTATAACATTTATTACAGCTGTCACGCAAAACACCATGTGCTCGGGGTAGGCTTTCTAGTCAGCCAAAAACTGAAGCCTGCCATCATCGGCTTTAATGCAATAAATGAAAGGCTATGCACTCTTCGCGTGCGAGGCAAGTTTAAGAACCTAAGCCTCATAAACGTTCACGGACCTACAGAGGATTCCCCTGAGGACGAAAAAGAAGAATAGTATGAGAACGTTGAACGGGCCCTCAATGCCTGCCCAAGATACGACGTGAGAATCGTTCTTGGGGATTTGAATGCAAAAATAGGTCGGGGGCCCGTTTTCAGGCACTACACAGGTTCCCATAGTTTGCATGAGAACACTAATGACAATGGACTACGAGTCATCGAATTGGCAGCATCGAAAAACTTGGTCGTGGCGAATACCAGGTTTCCGCCTAAAGATATCCACAAAGCCACCTGGGTATCACCTGATGGAGCCACTCGCAACCAAATTGACCACGTGTTGATAGATCGCCGCCACTCTTCGAGCCTAATGACGGTGCGAACGTACCGAGGTGCCAACGTCGACTCGGATCACTTTCTTGTTGGTACAGTTTTCCGAGCGCGGATTGCCGAACGGAGACGTATTGCATCCGCGGATCAGGTTCGAATCAACAAGGCTGCCTTACGCAATGAGAATACCAGTAACACCTTTGGTCATGCGTTAAGACTCGCCCTCGAAGAGCTCGACGGAGGGAGAGTAAGTCCTGGGGCCAGAATGCCGGGCGTAGAAGAGAAATGGACACGCCTTAAGAATACTGTCATTAGTACTGCCAACACCATCTTAGGCTGTAGGCGTAGAGATCGGAACGACTGGTTTGATGATGAGTGCAAACTAGCGACTGAACGTAAGAATGCTGCATACCGGGCAATGAAGCAGTCTCACAGGACGCGGGTGCGCGAGGATAAATACAAAGAACTCAGAAGATCTTAAAAAAGACTTCACAGACAAAAGAAAAGTTCCTGGGAAAAAAACCTTGTCTGTGAAATAGAGAAAAGTAGAGAGCGAGGTCCGCATCAGGCGCGGAAGTTCTACCAAATAATCCGCAGTATGACGCGTACACACCACGCTGCAGTTACTGCAAGGATAAAGAGGGTAATCTGATCACCGATCCTGAAGACATTCTGGAGCGATGGGCAGTGCACTTCAATGAATTGCTAAATGGTCAGGTCACAGAAGAATTGGGGGCTCCACCAATGCAAGACCAAGATCAAATGCTGCCGCCACCAAGCATTGAGGAAACATTAAAACCCATCTGACAGCTAAAATCAAATAAAGCCCCTGGAGCTGATGGCATACCAGCTGAGCTGATCAAACAAGGAGGGACAGCGTTACATCGCAATTCGTCAGATCGTGGTGCACGTATGGGAGCAAGAGGTGATGCCGGAAAATTGGCGTCGCGGTATAATTTGCCCCATACATAAGAAAGGAGATATCACACTGTGCAGCAACTATAGGGGTATAACATTGCTGAGTACCGCCTATAAGATACTCTCCACTATCGTACAAGATCGGTTAGCCACATACACTAAAGCCATCATTGTCCAATATCAGTGTGGCTTCATCCCAGGCAAATCAGCGATTGATCAGATATTCACCCTTAGGCAGGCGATGGAAAAATGTCAGGAATTTAAGATTCCATTATAGACTTTAAGGCCGCCTACGACAGCATAGGCAGGGTAGAACTGTATAATGCCATGAGAGAATTCGGCATTCCAAACAAATTGATACGACTTTGTAGGTTGACCATGACCAACGTAACTAGTCAAATAAAAATAGCGGGATTGCTGTCCAAACCAATAAACATCTTTAATGGACTCCGACAAGGGGACCGTCTGGCCTGCCTCCTCTTCAACCTGGCGTTGGAGAAAGCAATCCGTGACTCTGGCGTTACAACAAGAGGGACTATTATCACCAAGTCCAGCCAGATACTTGCCTACGCAGATGACATCGACATCATCGGTAGAACCGAAACGGCGGTACAGGAATCCTTCACCCAGATCGAGCAGGCGGCACAAAAACTGGGACTGCACATTAATGAGGGAAAAACTAAGTACATGGTGGCAACTTCTGCGAAGAGAAGACCTAACGTTGGTCAAACTATCGGGGTAGTGGAGCACGAATTTGAAGTAGTGCAATCCTTTAACTATCTTGGGTCAATAGTATCAGCCGATAACAATATGGAAGAAGAAATACGTGAACGGCTGATTAAATCCAACAAAGCCTACTATGGTCTATCAAGGCTCTTTAAATCCCGAAATTTATCCAGAACATCCAAGCTACTACTGTACAAGACCATGGTCTTACCAGTACTCATGTATGGATCCGAGACCTGGGTGCTTAATAAAAGGCACTCTGAACTCTTAGCCGCGTTCGAGAGGAAGGTCTGAAGGAGAATTGTTGGGCCCGTATGTGAGGGATGGCGATTCCCTAGACGCTACAACCATGAGTTGTTCGCGATCTATCTTGAAGCTAATGTTGTAAGAAAAATCAAGCTCGGTAGACTCTGGTGGGCGGGACATCTAGCTCGAATGAGCGAAGAGGAGCCTAGCCGGAAAGTCCTTTGTGGCAGGATATATGGAAGAAGTCAGCGCGATAGACCTTGTCTGCGATGGAGGGATGGCGTGGACCAGGACACCCAGAGCCTGGGAGTGCCAAACTGGATGACATCGGCTCGAAATCGGGACCGGTGGAGACATTTGTTAAATAAGGCCAAGACCGGATCCCGGTTGTATTTCCGATGATGATAATGATGTTAAGTGGACAAATGTTGAACAATTGATATTTTCCGTCGTTGGTCTATAAGGGAAAAAAAAGTGCGAACAAGGCAGAGAACGATGGAAAATTCTTATCGAAGCGCTTACTAAAAAATTCTTACGTAAAGTCTCTCACCCAAAATGCATCCAAAGGGCCAGTTTAAAATGTTCTCTATATTCGTTTGCACGCAGTTTTGAAATACTTTCCGCAAGCTGTAATATCAATTAATTTAAGTGGCTAAGATATAGTTTATCTCATACATTATTATAATATTAAAACAAAAAAATATGAAATTTGATTAACACAATTACAAAGTCAACCTTCACATTAGCCTGACCTCATACACGGTTCATTTCAGACTACATTTAAGTCAACAGGGTCAAGAAAAATGAATTATAGCTTCAAAGCAGCTATACACAGAATTCAGTTAGATACTTAATATTATACCGACTGCTTATAACTCTCAATGGTACAGAGCACAAAAAGAAAAATAACCACATCAACAAAAGTACACCGAATCAGAAACAGGAAGTCGTCACATCTGTCCAATACATAACAGGAGACAAGCGATTGTAACGCGATTTACGTTCGCTTTTCCTAGCAGGAAGTCGGGTAAAGAGAAAACCTGTTCAGAACAAGTAATAAAAAACAAAAATGGCAAAGCCAAGAAGGAAATGCTTTCCTTTTCATCGATGTTACTTTATCATCATTTAACATAACGTCCAACTAGCCGGAAGGTCTTGACTTTGATTATAGCAAATCATTCTTTCGCACATCTATCGTGGGTTTTTCCGCAGCTGCACATCACGCGATGGTAAAAAAAACCCAAGAAACGACCTTCGATGTTGTATTTCAAAATCCATAACTTACACCAGACTAAGAAATGAAAGTTTTGTATAACATACTAACATGCAGAAGTTGTAGAAGCGATGAGTAGTCCGATTTTTACGCAAATCTCCAGCATATTTGTAAAGCATCCCAAACCTTCACACACACACTGTTGAGTACAGTAGGGGTCACAAAGGATTTACATAATTCAAAAACTCAAATTTCGTGTAACTGCACTTCGTCACATAAACGCGCCAACGGAATTCCGGTCTTTTAGTAGATACAATTTCACTTCTTGCATGTAAACAGTTGAACAAATATTTACAGCAAATGCTGTAATGTTGTTTTGATCAAATTAACTAGACGAAGTATGTGAAGTACGTAACCAGGGCAACCCGTTAAAACCTCACGATTCCGCACGCCAAAACACCGAGATGCTAAGCTTAGCTTGATCCGACGACTGTTGTTCAACTAAACGTGTAGTTACTCACGAGTATCCATAACACCGACGGTCCACAAGAAGTCGCTACGGTTGAAAGTGAGAGTTACTTATTCCCCACCGATTGGTTGGGGTTTCGACAGAAGAGCGACTTCTTTGCGTGACAAGCAGTGACCAGAAGCCGCCAAGTGCAGAAAAATCGAGGTCAGACTACTTCCAGAAATTTCTTTAATGCAAACCGCTGGGTAGGAGTTCCTTAGTTTTTATTGAAAATTGACTTTTTCGGTATTTGCCTTTACAATTATGATACTCACACGGTGGGGTTGCTACTGTGGGTTTATTATTGCGATAATGGAACACATCATCTGAAACCAAACTTGGCTGGGGCCAAATTGAGGCATTGATGTACGCATATGTCACGGGGAGGGGGATTTCATTATATATGACCGATTATACTTTGGCTTTGGATGTGACATGTGTACACCATGCATATTAATAGCCCTTCTCACAGAAATAAATAGTTATTGACACCTGGCTTATTTGGTACCAGTAATGTGGTACGTTTCAAAATTTTAAACATTTAACTAACGCTTTTGGAATGCCACAGAGAGTGAGAATAGATGTATCAACAACATAGCAATATAAACAATGACATTGAACCAATGCTCACAGCACACAGCGAGCGCTAGCGTTTAAAAATAGCAGTTACAAAAATACGTTAAAAATTGTGCAAACTGTTTGGATTTAAAGGACGTTGCTTTGTTTTTCACAAAAACTGTAGGTGGGCCCATTATCGACATTTGACAGAACAACCTTTCACGTGCTATTGTAGTAGGAAGCCAATAAACTTGTTTTTTTATTTCTGTCAAATTGCGACATGTTGAGGGATATAAAATACCATGACCCGACATGGTACTCAGAGCATTCCACATTCTCTGCGTTTAAACGGAAAATGTATTTAACGAACGCAAATTTTATGATCCTGGTTGAATGCCGCGCCGACTGGATTTCCTTCTACGGACGTGTTCCGAAACGAATTCCATTAAGAATGATTATAATGTAATTTGTGTATTGTGGCACACAGACTGCAGTTTATGTTTCCGCAGAAAGCTAATAATCACTCCGCGGAAATTCGTTTTCGAAACACAACATTGAGAAGGTATAAAATTCCCCAATTTTCCACAATTAATTTTTAACTTAAATTAATGCGCATGATTGCCAGGTATTGTGGAAAATTATTTGGTGAGTTCATTTAAGCAAGGATCGTTGTAATTAAAATATCGATCAATAACAACCTCTGTCTGATGACAATGTTACTGACGAAATTCAACATTACCATCGTGTTGTTAGTTATTTTTGGCACCTTATCGTTTCAAGCGCGTTGGATGTTCTTTCGCTTCAGAAACACAAAAAAAAAAAAACTCGTAGGTCCATAATTGAGCTCAAGTAAAGACAAGAAGAAAATAGCTTTCGAAAATCACAAAGTTTGAATTCTTAGTTCACTGTGTGGGTTATATGTCGTGGTGCCGGCACGGGCACAGGTTCACACACACTCCACACTTAAAATCACAAAAACTGTGCACCACAGAGGAATGAAAAATAGAAACGCTGGTGATGTCTAGATACTTAATCGTCCCTTGTATTTTTACGTGTCTTCCAAATCCAAATTACACAGGTTTTATCTGGTTGCTTAATTGTCCTTTTTTTATTTTTACGTAACTTACAAATCAAATTCACACTGGTCTCGTCTAGTTGTTTACTTGTACTTTTAATGTGTGCGTATTTTCCAAGTCAAAATAACACAGGTATTGTCTAGTGGCTTAGTTGTTCCTTTTTATTTTCATGTATTTTTCAAATCAAGGTAACACTGGCTTTATCTAGTTGCTTACTTGTTCTTTTAACGTTTACGTGCTTTCCAAATCAAAATAACACAGGTATTGCCTAGTCGCTTAATTGTTCTTTTAATGTTTACGTTTATTGCCACAACCGATTTGCTTTTTGATCGCGTTAGCCCACTAAAAGAATGCAGCGCAATTGACGCGGCGGTATAAATATGTGGAAGACACTATTTTCCGAACGGACGTGAATTTCCAAGTACGAACTTCTCCTGACTCTCGCAACACACGACCTCGTCTTGATTCCTCGGTGGTTGGTATTAGACTGGGTAACGGAAGAGCGGTGTGCGCTCGGTGACGGTTGGGACTCGACTAATTACTGGCGAAGAAAAGTTCGTCGCGTCGTGGCAGAGGAGTTATAGCTAAAATCAACCCACTGCCATTTACCGGGAACTTTGAAAAGGGTTGCTATGCCTGTATAGGGGATTTAGTTCCGGGGAATCATCGCCGTATAGGCTGACTTGGATTCTTTGGTTGTGTCTGCCTGGAAATTGGTTTCGGCGGCATAGCCAAGTATGGCCAAGGGTCTTGATCGTTGCGATGGTCGTTTCGTGGAAAGGCGACGCATCATGCTGTTGGCTTGCCAGTAAGAGGGAATTGGTGTGGTTCTACGTGTTTTAGGTGGAATGGGAGGCGAAATGGTTTTCGGGGAAAATAAATGTTGCTTGGTTACAAGCGAGGAGATAGTTTAAGCAAGAAGTGAGCCGGAATAATTTTCGGGGGAAATTGGAATTGCTTGGTTGCAAGCAAGGGATATAATTTAGATGGGATATTAGCCGAAGCGGTTTCTGGGAAAATGTGTGCGGCTCGATGTGGCTGATGGTGAGTATTCGGTTGTAAATTTGAATATGCGTATATTACAGGATATGATTTTCAGGGGAAATTGGAATTACTTGGTTGCAAGCAAGGGACATAATTTAGACAGAGAATTAACCGGAGCAATTTTGGGAAAATGTATGCGGCTCGGTGTAGTTGATGGAGATGGTGAGTGTTTCGTTGTAAATTGGATATGCGTTTATTACAGCTTGGGAAATGGGTTCTTGGTAGGTTGGGAGTGTATACAATTGCAGGTTTGGGGAAGGATGCTGTTGCATATTGGGATGTGTTTCTGCATGTTTGGGAATGGATTACAGGCTGGGTTAGGGTGATGCGCTGTTAGCGGTCAAAATTGGTTGGCATTGTGGGTTGGTTCTCCATGTGACATAGGGAACCCCCACAGCACCGTGGAGGCTTCGCTATCTGGAACACTGTCTTGAACCTTCTTAATGAATACAAACTCCAAACACATTAAGGTGAAATGTTAAATCGCGATGAACTGAAAAAACCGACTGTCCATATAATACTTTCTTTATTTACTATCTAATAAGATGTTAATACCCACTGGCAATGTAGATCCGTAATCCGCTTGTTATTTTCGGATGGATGCAAGGATATTAAATCGAAGTTCAATAGTGTTCATGTGGTCCCTTTCCCCTTAATGCTAACCATGAGAATTTAAATGCGGTCGTACATTGACCGCACGAGTTACTATTTTACGCTTTTGTTTTTATATAAATAATCATACGCTTCGATTGCAGTCTCAGCGTATCTTCTTTATTTCCCTTTCTGTATATAATGGGACAATACTTAATCCTAAGGGCTGTGTGGGGATTCTCTATATCACACGGATTCACAACCCACAATTCCAACCAATTTTGACGGCTAACTGCGCGCCACCATAACCCAAACCTGCAATCCATACGCAAATACGCAAAGAACACACTTCCTAAATCTGCAATCGCATGCATCCCCAAACTTACCAAGAATCCATTTCCCAAGCCGTAATAAAACCCATTTTCAAACTTACAACAGAATATTAATCATCTCCCTCATTTACATTGAACCGCATACATTTTTCCCAAAAACCACTTCGGTAAATTTCCTATTTAAATTATATTTCTCGCTTGCAACCAAGCAGCTCTAATTTCCCCCGAAAATCATTCCTGATCGCTTCCTGCTTAAACCATTTCCTCGCTTGTAACCAAACAACATTTACTTTCCCCGAAAATCATTTCGATACTCATCCCAACTAAACCAATGGAAAAAACACCAATTCTTCTTACTGGTAAGTCATCAGCACGATGCGTTGCATTTCCACGAAGCAACCATCGCAACCACCAAGACCCATATTCCTTTGTCTAACCGACAACTCATGCCCATACTTGGCCGTATTTCCAAAACCGATTTCTCTGCATACATAGCTACAGAGGAATCCAATCCAGCCTGTACGGCAGTAATTCGCTGGAACTAAATTCTCGATGCTCGCATAGCAACCCTTTTCAAGTGCCTAGTAAATGGTAGTGAGTTTATTTAGGATGACTCCACTGCCGCGACACAATGAACGGATTCTTGCTTTTGATCAGTCAGTCGAGTCACAACCGCCACTGAGCACGCATCGCTCTTCCGTCACCCCAGTCGAATATTAACCACGGAGGCCGCATTAATTCTCTAGTAAACGTGCGTCGAATTGGATCCATTCAGGAAGCAATAAACGGTGTCGCGAGTTTACCTAATTTAACAAAATTGTACAATCAGAAAGGAAGTCTTAATTTAGAACAATTTATTGATCAAGAATCTCGTTTAAGAACAAATTGGTGCCACCGAAAATATTAACAAACTTCTCGTTGAAGAACAATTTTTTGCGGCTGCAAAATAATGATAGAAAGGTCTTGCCTAAGAACAACTTGGTGTGACCGAAATATATCAATGTAAACTACTAATTTAGTGTCAGGCTAAGAAGTGTGAGCTTTCCATACATTTTAAGACGTTTAAACGAAAAATAAAAAAGAACTCAGACAAAAACATTACTAGTGAATCTTGTTTCCTTCTATTCTCGGCGTGTGGAGTAACTGCGAACAACTTTCTTCGGAGTAACATCGTTGGTGGGTGCTAGTGAATCCGTGCCGTACGCAGGCACCGAACTTCTAACCCCACAGCTGTGCTTACCCTTGAAGCAACATTTCCTAACGTCAAATTCATCATCATCATCGGCACTACAACCGGGACCCGGTCTTGGCCTTATTTAGCAAGTCCTGAGGCTTGTTAAATTTTCCATAATGATTTGTTTTTTCCGGGCAAGGTCATTAGTCTTGCGCCAGAGGCTCCTCGACGGGGAATCGAACCCCGGTCTCCCGCGTGACAGGCGGGTATACTAAACGTCAAATTCACTGACGTCAAAAAACTCTCTCCCCCGCAACGGTTTGTGAAAATCAGACCGCAAAAATACAGCAAGGTGAACATAGAGCTTCAGCTTGCCCCCGAACTGACATAGACTCCATAATACGGACAAAGTCGCTTCCAACTCTTCATCAACAAGTTGTCTTCGACGTATTTCATAACAATGAAATACCTCAATGCCGACGTTTCCAACGTTTCGGGCATGTTTCCCGGAACTGCAACATGCATCGCCGTTGCATCCGTTGTGGAAAATCCCACGACATTGACAAGTGCGAAATCCCGGCAGCAAAATATGATCCTGCTACAAGTGTGCAGGCTGAAATTACGTTGCCAACATGCTGCAACTGCGGTAAGAAAGGACATCCGGCCAGCTACAGGAACTGCCCTAAATAAAAGAGATAGTCCACAGAACCAAGGAGACTCGAGCTAACCAAGTAGCCAAGTCAAACTTTGGAACACAGCCCACACAAAATTTCATCCAAAATGGATTTACATTCGCTCATAAGGTTAAAGGGATCCAAACAAAGAATATTAAATGCCATGAGAGAGTTCGGCATTCCACACAAATTGATACGACTTTGTAGGTTGACCATAACCAACGTAACTAGTCAAATAAAAATAGTGGGATTGCTGTCCAAACCAATAAACATCTTTAATGGACTCCGACAAGTGGACGGTCTGACCTGCCTCCTCTTCAACCTGGCGTTGGAGAAAGCAATCCGTGACTCTGGCGTCACAGCTAGAGGGACTATTGTCACCAAGTCCACCTAGATGCTTGCCTACGCAGATGACATCGACATCATCGGTAGATCCGATTCGGCTGTACAGGACTCCTTCACCCAGATCGAGCAGGTGGCACAAAAACTGGAACTGCACATTAATGAGGGGAAATCTAAGTATATGATGGCAACTTCTGCGAATTGAAGACCTAATGTTGGTCAAACTATTAGGGTAGTGGAGCACGAATTTGAAGTAGTGCAATCCTTTAACTATCTTGGGTCAATAGTATCAGCCGATAACAATATGGAAGAAAAATACGCGAACTGCTGATCAAATCCAACAAAGCCTACTATGGTCTATCAAAGCTCTTTAAATCCCGAAATTTATCCAGAACATACAAGCTACTACTGTAACAGACCATGGTCTTACCAGTACTCATATATGGATCCGAGACCTGGGTGCTGAATTAAAGGCACTTTGAACTCTTACCCGCGTTCGAAAGGAAGGTCTTAAGGAGAACTGTTGGCCACATATGTGAGGGAGGACGATTCCGGAGACGCTACCACCATGAGTTGTACGCAATCTACCTTGAAGCTAATGTTGTAAGAAAAATCAAGCTCGGTAGACTCCGGTGGGCGGGACATCTAGCTCGAAAGAGCGAAGAGGAGCCTGCCCGGAAAGACCTTTGTGGCAGGGTGTATGGAAGAAGTCAGCGCGATAGACCTTGTCTGTGATGGAGGGATGGCGTAGACCAGGACGCCCAGAGAGTGAGAATGCCAAACTGTGTGACATCGGCTCAAAATCGGGACCGGTGGAGAGATTTGTTAAATAAGCCCAAGACCGGATCCCAGTTGTAGTGCCGATGTTGATGATGATACAACAAATATTAATTCCACCTTTAATTTAATACATCGAGAGTTTGTTTGACTGTTACACAGTACGGCACGCCACAACACAGCGAAAAAAGAAAACAGGAGCAGTTTTTAATACTTCTCAAACGCTGCTGGTTCGCGAACTTCACTATGGTAAAAACGTAAACCTTGACTGATCTTTTGACGTTAACAGATCTTGGAAAAAAGTTAAGAGTACGTTCGTATTAAAATATATAATTGTTATGCCCTTTTTGAAAAACCATACACTATGCGGCTTATGGGATTGACTCCAGCGCTGCCGTTTTGTTTAATTTTTTAATATAGCACTAACTTCTATCCTCTCCAAGGTAATGGAATCAAATAACCTCCTCTATGACCGCCAATATGGCTTTCGTAGCAACAGATCCATAGAAAATTTGATGGCGTACCTTACCGAAAAGTGGAGCCATTCCATCCACAACTTCGGAGAAAGCAATGTTGGTGCACTGGATATTTCGAAAGCCTTCGACAGAGTTTGGCATCCACCCCTTTTGTCAAAATTACATTCTTATGGAGTGGACAATTCCCTGATCCAATGGATAAGAGACTGTGGGGGTTCTCTTTATTACGTGGAGAATCAACCCACAATTAGAACCCAATTGCGCCCACTAACCGCGCACCACGTCAACCCCAATCCCTTCCGTCGGCCTATTTCACCTGTAAAAGGTACCTACCCAAAGGACGCATAACCTGAATTCATTCTTCTATGCAGATAATGCATAACAGAATTCAGCCTTTTTACGCCATAAGGCATCATATATTTTATAAACCACATGAGATTTCCACCAGATATCAAAAATCTCATGTCTGGTTAGCAACAGCAAAGTTTGGGTAAACGACGCTGTTGCTGCATAGCGAAACGGCTTGGGTGAGATCGAATACCGTTAGTTCTTTTTCTCTCTCGCCGATATTTTCCCAATCCCATCGCGGGGTAATTTGACCTGCGCCAGACACGGCTATTCGCTGGGGATCAATAAACTCAGTAGTCAGGTGAATAGTACGAAAAATATACCTTTCATCCCACCCCATTTCCCCTTCTCGGAGTGCATTTTGGGTTCTGCACTCTGAGAGCAATAAAAATACCAAACTGGGTCATGCGGTCACCAGTTGGTTTTGCTTTCGTTGCATGAGAAAGCAAACCAAGCCCGATATAATCACGCTCTCTGTTTCAGTTTCCCATTCTCTCTAAGTCCATTGACTGTTGGGTAAATTCGCAAGAGTTATTCGCCTCAATGGGCGGGGAAATGGGAGAATGCAGATGAGTGTGCGATCAAGATTGGTTGATCGTGTGGATAGAGTCAGTCAGTCAATTTTCATCCCCCCTGGACTGCGTACACACAACCGGAGTCGTGAGTTTTAAAACGAAGCGTAACAGTGTTACTTTTTGTCGAGTTGAGTTGAGTTGTTCCTAACGTAATCATTTTTGCAAAAGGCGGACAAAATAAAATTCGAGACGTTTTTGACAAAATAAAATTCGAGACATTTTTCTGATACAATTCGTGTGTGTTCTTCAGTGTCGCGAATATACCAAAGTTAACGGATAAGCGAGTTCCCTGTGCTGCCGACTAATTGTAACAATCATCATCATAATCGGCACTACAGCCGGGATCCGGTCTTGGCCTTATTTAGCAAGTCTCGACGCTTGTTCAATTTTCCATAATAATTTATATTTACGGGCAAAGTTATTAGCCTTGCGCCGACTTACAAAAACTATATTCGTCCCAAAATGGAGTTCAACTCCCATATTTGGTCAGGCTCATCCAAAACTGCACTACACGTACTCGATGGGATGCAAAAACGAGCAGTGAAACTTATTGGAAACCCAGCTGTGAGTCGATCAATTCCGTCGTTAGAGCATAGGCGCAACGTATCATGCCTATCTCTCTTCTATAGGTATTATCGCCGTCGTTGCTCCACAGAACTTGCTGAATGTGTTCCGCCTCCTCAGACATTTTCCGCGATACCCGTCAGTCTGATAATGCGCTTCAGTTCACGTTGCAAGTCAACTTCACGCGCACAAACAAACATAGAGAGTCATTCTTTAACCGAACCACAAGAATGCGGAATACTCTACCTGATCGTGTGTTTCCTCGTCGTTGTAATGTCCAGGCATTTAAGACCGATGTACATCGATACCCCCTTCCCTTATCCACTTTCTCTCCTCCCGCTCGCAATGTGCTCTGATACTTAAGGATACTCCAAAATCCCCTTTTGTACGCGGCTTTGTGCGAAAAAACAAATAATACTTAATTACAGGTATATTCAAATTTAATATTCACCTTATTGTTACAAATCTTTATTAAACGCCGCTTTAGTTATTTTCAGTCGTTAGTAATAGTCACCTTATTATTATCTTTATTAATTGATTGATTTGCGTACTGCAAATCGTCCACCAAGCAATGGGTTGCGTTGGTGGATCGATGGGATGACATCAGAATACGTACTACGCAGCTCCTGGCGTGTAACGATGATAGTACCAATGATGTTGGTATTTTAGCAATTGTCCGCTAGCCAAAGTGTTGTTTGGGGGGGGGGGGGGCCAAAGAAATGAATTGAATTTGTTTGACAGATAGCAATTCAGTCGTTTATTCGTTGTCATGACAACTGTTTGCTGACTTTTGTTGATTATGGTTACGATGGTTGCATTCAATTGCGAATTCGCTGGTTGCATCCAGTGCGAATCCGCAACATTCCGCCCGCCTTCGCCAATCATTGGCGAATCATCTGAATCCAGGTGTTCGTCCAGAGCTTGGTCGGGGGGTTCCTCCTCCAGTGGAAGGATGCTGATTGGTCCCTTTCGTCGCTGGAGGCCGCTCTCTTTTGTGGTCACGGAACTGGCCATGTGATTGGGTTGCAGTTGTAAGTTCGCAACCCACGATCAGTGACCACGTGCTGGCTGGTGATTGGTCTCACTACATCGAGACCAGTGGTGATGACGAGTGCTGCGTCCACTGGCGCTCGTCCGAAGTTAGCGGCCGGAGAGATGCGGTCGTTGGCGTGTGAGGCCGCATCGTTTAGTCGGATGTTGCGGTTGGGACTCGGTTGGTCCCTGGATACTGGGGAGCCCCGCTCGCCAGGCGGGCATTGCGCGCTCCTTGGTCTACTGTGGTAGCTGTGTGTTGCCTTGATGCCTTTGGGTGGCCAGGCTCCCGGCTTTTCGATTGCCCGTTGCACTTGGGGCGGTTTAGCGGGGGAGTGGCATGTCCGACATTGGGGCCAGGGGGGAGCTCGGGTGAAGGTGCACCCGTCAGTATCCACCCCAAATGAGTGTCCTGTGCGATTATGACCGAGGCGATGATGTCAGAGTGGTCAGACTCCACCCGCCTCCGCCAATCATTGGCGAACCGTTTGGTGCCAGGGGACGAGGGCCCAGGGCCGTGGTCTTCTGGTGATGCGAGGGTCTGGAAAGAGCCGTCCGCCCTGAATTGGTGACGGATGAAGAATTTGTGATGACGAGAGTTCCTTCGCCGGTATCCGGTACCCTGGGTCGCAGAACCGACCATTTGATCTGGGTTGGAGTTGTAATTTCGCAACCCACGATCAATGGCCACGTAATGCCTGGTTGTTATAAGTACTGTGTTGAGACCACCAGTGGTGAGAATTGCTGCCCCATTGGCGCCCGTCTGATGGTAGCTGCCGGCGAGATGTGGCCTTGGGCATGTGAGGCCACAACGTTGAGTTTGGTGCGATATCTTCCATGGCACCGCCCGCGTATCCTGGCGGAATGGTAGTCGCGGACCCAGTGCCTACTGGGCTGATTGAAGGACCGCCTCTCCTGACTTACTGAGAGGCATGCTTGTTGGCTGGGATGCGATTGATCCCTGGGTGCTGGGGAGCGCTGCCCACCAAGCGGGGCATTGCCCTCTCCTGTCCCTATTAGGGAGGCTACATGTGGTAGCGGTCGTCCTTGATGATTCCTGTCATTGGCCGGAGTTTGGCCATAGGGTGTCTCTGTTCGGTTGCCTGTACTACTGACAGTTGCTGAGAGACCACCAATTGATGGAAGATATCCATCCGAGTTTTGCAACGAATTATAATTGGCTGGTATGTTGTTCGACATCACCGATAGGTTGGTGACTGACAAATGCGTTTGGTCTGCTCCTAGGCCATTTCCTGGTGAATGTTGCTGCTGCTGCTACTGTAGTTGTTGCTGTTGCAATTTGTGTTGCTGATAAGATCGGCTATTAACCGGACTCTGTGGTTTGTCACGGTCACTGCGGACATTGTTGGTTGCTACTGTTGTTTGGGCAGTTGATGGCGCATTCGTGGAATGCACTGACATTAGATCTGGCACGGATTCTGTATTTGCCATAGCTACTGCTTGCTCTTGAAGCGTTTTGTATACGCAGCTAGTGGTCGTTGAATTACGTTCAAGGTGAGCCAGTTCCTCTGGGTCGGAGTTGTAAGTTCGCAACCCACGAGGAACGGCCATGTGATGTTGTGCCCCACAATACGTGCGCGGCGTCTGTTTCTGTTGGGGCTTCAGCGTTGGTCCAAGCATCGGGACATGGGCCGGGTTGAGCTTTGGGCAGGCGGCACTCCGGTTGGCGGCCTGCTGGTGCTTACCGCCCGGAATGGGATTCGGTTCATTAACTGAGCAGGCAGCGCTCGGTTCGGCGGCCTGCTGGTTCTTACTCACTGGGAGTGTGTGCGTTTCCTTAACCGCTTGTTTGATGGTGACTTCTGGCAGCTGCACTGAGTTCAGCTCGCTAATGTCGAGTTGGCGGCGCTGTTCACCGTAGTTGGGGAGACTGGGTCGAGCACGAACTGGGGCTCGAGCAGTCTTGGTAGTTTGGCATCATTGCCTTGGTCGGCACTGTTCGCCGTAATTGGGGAAACTAGGTCGAGCGCGAACTGGGCCTCGAGCAGCCTCGGTACTTGGGCATCATTGCCTTGCTCGGCGGGCTTCTCTGCAGCAGGTTTCTTTCCTTCTTTCGGTGCATCGGATTTCTTGGCATCTTTCTTCGCTGGTGCTAGAGCACTGGCAGCTGCTGGTGCCTTCTTGCTGAAATCAGCGTTGTTTTGTGGTGTCGCTTTAGCGGTAAGGGATGCTGCTGCAGTTTTCCCTTCTTTCACTGCCTCTTGAACCTTCTTGATGTCCTTGGCGGCGTTAGTTGTAGGTTTTGGATCGGTTTTCTTCTCGACCGTTCCTCCTTTGGCTGTCTTGCTTTCGGCAGTACCTGCCTTGGCTGGCTTTTCGATGTCTGTCGTCACACCTTTGTTGTCCGTAGGGGGTGTGTATTCCGGGGGCATAATTCGTCATAGTAATCTTGATGGATGGCCAGGTGACATTCGCATGCCAGGTGTTGAAGGGGTTCCCGGCCGCCAAGGTGGTTGTGACATCATTGGTGGCAAACGACTTGGTGGTTGAATGACGATGTCCGTCGCAGTCTTGGATGCGGTCGGCGGTCGGCGGTCGGCGGTAAGGGCGTTCCTTGCCTCAATAAACTTGGTGACCTCGTCCAGATAGATCTTCTCGGCTTGACCGATGAATCTGTCCACGAAGCAGCGGTGGCCGCTGGTCATCTCTGGAGTGGCATTAATTTGAATTTGCTTGACAGATAGCAATTTAGTCGTTTATTCGTTGTCATGACAACTGTTTGTTGACTTTTGTTGATTATGGTTGCGATGGTTGCATTCAATTTCGAATTCGCTGGTTGCATCCAGTGCGAATCCACAACAACGAATGGACAGTTTACTTTTCCTGGCCGTTTCGGCCAGTGTCTCGCAACCCACTCCTCGTCTGCCCGAACGAAAACTCTTTCTTTCGATCGTGCAGTTCGAAGGATACACTATTTTGTTTGTATGGCCCTTTTGCCACCCGCCATTTCCTTTTTTTATCTTTCCCGGATTGGGATCAAAAGGGGAAAACACAAAGGAACAACCAACAAAGGATCTTGCTGTTGAGCATTTACGATCCTCAATGTCGGTGGGTGATAAAACGAGCATGTTGAATGGAAACGGTTGTTGATTGTCAGAAATGATTTGGGTAAACAAAATTTTAAAGGATTGTAAAGTTGTAGACGCGCGTTTTATATTTCTCAACAATTTTCTTTGAAAGTTGGTCATCTTGTCCGCGCATTCGGATCCAGGGGATTTTGCGTATTGAACATATGGTTCGTTTATCACGTATTGGATTTTTTTAGGTTGAATTCAATATGGGAAAATTGAACGTTTAGTTCAATTTGTGTGATATTGAATCCAAATATTAATTTGAGGATATTTAATGTATGGGGTCAATGCTAGGACTTGCGGAGTGCTTCATCCTTTAAGTGGATGGTTTTGCGTGTACCGCGATTAATGGTGCGACCTTTGTTTTCGTTTCACCGATTTCATTTACATTGTTTACATTAAGTTGCAATATAAATTATGCTAATAAAGTACGTCATGTATTATTAACATAATATTTTAGGTTATTTCCCTCCAGATGTATACAGTATATTTATGTTACATCAGTCCAGATGCATACATTACAGTTCCAATGTTCACTGTCATAACGTCAATAGATAACGATCAGCGCATCTTTCGTATTTGCTAAGCCATAATACCTAGCAGGCATTTATTAACTTCCTATTGACATGATGCCTAATCTGAGACTGTTTCAGTACCACCTCAAACCTAATTTAGTGTTAAACTGGTTTTAAATGCCGGCAATATTTATCTAAAACTAAATGACTCTAGTTGCGTACAATGAACCTGTCCAAACTCAAGAATGACACTGATGAAGGCAACACCTTGCAGATATATACGCCATTGCACCCACGTTTATTAGTGTGGTAAGTATCTTACAGATCTGTCGCTTTGTTGCATTTCTTGGTTACATCTTGTAAGATATTAAAATTTGCTATTTGTCAAATGTTGGCAATTGATGCGGTGTAGACTTGATCCAGAAAGAGAAAGGTTTGACGGCGTCCCACTTCTCACATTAAAAGCAGTATGTGTCAACATTGAAGACATTTCCTAATCTCATTGCTTTGTGATAGAAAACGTAACTCGTATGTTTCGATTAATGGGTAATCATTTTAGACAACTCGAATTTATTTAATTTTCAACGTATTTTGATGCGATAGCGACATAAATGTGTGATGTTACAGAGATTTATGGGTACCAAATGTATCATAAACAAACATTTTATTAACATCAACTAAATGATTTACAACATAAATTACATAAGCCAAAAACTGCCTGATTGGTTTTAACGTTAGATTATCCAACTTATCATAACTTCAGAGGAATTTTACCTTAATGGCAATCATCTCAATGTCAAGGTTCTCAGTTCAGCCTAGTCTCCAAATCCTATGTGTGTCGTTCGTCCTAGTAACCGAACCACTGAAGTGGGTATTATAACAGAGGTTGTCAGCGATTATTCCGAGTTTGTGGTAATATGATTATAAATTATCAGAAATTATTGCTAAAAAATTTCGTACAGAGGTACGATTGTATAATATGATCGGAATAGTATAATCTAAGTAGATGTTAATTTTATTGTGTATTTAATGGGTGATCACCATTTCGTGGTTTGGAAAATATACTTCTGTAATTACGGCAACTGTTGAAATTGAATATCATCCAGCTTGGGATCTTAGTTTACGGTTTGCCATTTTCAAATATCGACCATTTAACAACCGAACGACGTGTAAGAATTGTTAATTTTTTTTTTCTTTTTTTAAATGGTGATTCTGCCGAATCCACATTTCGCACGTTGTGGGGAGATTATGGTGGAATCCTACTTGTCAGCGTACAATTTCCAAGTTGATCTAAATCTAAATCTAGGAAAGGGAAACGGGAGCGTTGCGCCTTAGGGGCATACTATATTTTGGAGACGTAAAGTCCTCTCTTCGTCAATATTCCACCACCAGTTGGGATGATATCAGGCTCTTTTAGATTTATCTCTTTCACCAACTATTTTGAAACGCAGGTGATCTGGAACATTAGAGTACGTATGTAATTATATGTTTTAATCACTCCTTGGTGTCCACTCAAAGGAGGATCATGGTACCCCCGAAGTAAGAACTGGATTTCCTCAGGGTTTGTTATCTCCATTTCTTTTTCTTTGTCCTTTTGAATTTCCTGGGTTGCTTCACTTGCCCTTAGTTTCTTAGCTTGAGCGCGTGTTACTACATTGCACCTTTGTAGTGTGGTAGCCTCATCACAATTTTGCAACATACGGCTCAAGGCATCCGCATTGGTGTTATATTTACCGGGTTTGTTTTGGATTTGGTAATTGGATTCCGATTACTTGTGATGGAACCTTGTGGCGGTTCTACGAACCACACAAACCACTATAGGTCGTGATGTCGTTCCACCAAGGAACATACTCACCTATATCCAAACTACACGTGCCCACAGACACGTGTCCTCAAAAGTCCTCCTTTCCACCTGAAATAAAAGGTAACATTCATTCTAGAGTCAACAACCCCACGTATCCACAGCTACATGGGCCACAAGTCCGAACAATTTTTCCTACGCCTGCACGGCGATCAAAGGACATAAACCAGCATAGAAATTGTGTATCGATCCATTAACTGGATGTACACAAACGGTTGGCACAGCTGCGCCAGATGTCGACAAACATCACATCTCCGTCGATAAGCTAGTTGCTGGAAAACTAATCCGTCGACAAAACCTTTGTCCCTGCCGCAATGTACTTCGCCTAAACAAGGGCCAGTGCGGAGCAACAGTAATAAACGAAAATGCTGTTCCCATAGGGCAAAGTAAACATTATCCCACGATCGTCTAACGTAAATCACACATTCGATTGTGTGCATAACCGATAATCACAGAATGCTCAACAGCAACCGGGCAATAACCTCCGCGTCTGTATGTGTGAGCACGATCGTCGCTGGTGGAGAGATTCTCGATTGAGAGAAAGTCACTATCAGCGAAAGGGAAAAGAAAACTATGGGGTGAATGGAATCATCCCCAGGGAAGTTACCACAATCCAGTTAGAGAACCCGACGAGGAGGTTTCCGCGTAGCGAATTCACTTGAGTCGAAACAGAGATTCCGAACGAAGGAGGAGGTATACAGGAAGTGTTAACCGAGAAAGTCGCACCGTGTATGTTCCAAAACGTTAGCGCCGTAACTTGTGTTTTGTTTGATGTGAATTAGCAAGGACCTGTGTTGTTATATTATAATAAATCATTGTATTGCGAAACCTCGAAATGGTTTGTGTTACATGATAATAAAACATTATATTGTGAAACATCGAAACGATTTGTGTATATTATAATAAACAACATTTTAAACGAAAACATATCCGTGTTTCGATGTTCGGCGGAACACCCCTGTTTAACCGTGGTCGTTATACACTCGACTAGGAAAGCAAAAAATTTAATCAATCAAAAGAGAGGTTTTTATGGTAGCTGATCTTCAATATTTATTCACACTTTGAACCAATGTAATTTAAAGCAAATACAATTTCAAGGTCTTTAAATTCGCTTAATTTAATTTGCCACTTCAACGGCCACTTTGATTGATTTTAAAGAACAAACGATAAGCTGATTTGAATTGAACAAGAGCAAAACGAAGAAGAAGAAATGTTGTCTCTATGCGTCCGTTAATATACCTCGTACAATCCATAGTTCCCCGTTAATGTCATCCGACCAAAAGCACCGTGCCATCGAACAGCACATTATCGTGAAAACGGTTGTATCGTACGAGTGCCTTCTCCGTGGTAATGTCGATACCAATAATTTTGCAAAAAACGGAGTATACCTTTCGGCGATAGAATTGTCGTGGTGAATTTTGTTGCTACGATGGCAGGTAAATTGACTATATGAATTTGTGATGAATCGATTCTCCTTTTGTGATATCGTTGAGAAATCGATTCATACCTGGTTGTTATTGTTGCTGTTTGTGCTGCCACATCTTGCCGGGCCGGCGATGACATTTAGACAAAGGGTTGTTGCTATGGTTCCAACGATGAGATCAGCACGGAGATGCCGTAATTTTCCTGTTGACGATACAACTTCTATAATTAACCAAGTGGGTCGTAAGAGTACCTGCCACACCGTTAAAAAAAGATGGAGCCGATGATGTCCACAACCGAGAATACTGGGACCGATGCTGAGATTCCTACAGGTCTGCCTGAACTTATTCCGGATCGCAGATCGGCTGGTAATCGTATCTCTCTTCCAATTATAAGTATTGCTGGCGAATGGCCTGCCGTATCGTGATTAGCGGATCTATAACTCAGGAGAAAGGTTTGTACATATTTGTCCCAATCTCGTTGGTGATCACTAACGACCTTCGATAAATGCTCTTTTATTATTCGATTGAACCTTTCGAACATTCCATCTGACTGCGGATGTAAGGGTGTGGTCCTGGTTATCCTTACGCACAGTGCCGCACAGATGCCTTGAAATATCTGTGATTCGAAGTTTCGGCCTTGATCGGAATGAAGCTCACAGGGAACTCCATATCTGCTGATCCAATTATTGATGAGCTGCTCAATGGTGGTTGTTGCTTCTTGGTTTGGAATTGGAAGGACTTCCACCCACTTGCTGAAGTAATCCACGATAACCAACATGTATTTGTTGTTATCGTTTGTTTTTGGGAATAGTCCTGAGATATCAATCGCAATTCGCTCGAAAGGGGCACCCACGCTGTACTGCGTCATAGCGCTCCTTGGTTTTGCTGGTCTTTTGGTCGCAGTGCAAGTTGGGCACGTCCTACACCAAGACTCGACGTCGTCTCTCATGTGATGCCAGTAGAATCGAGACCGTAATTTTGAAAGTGTCTTATTAACTCCCAGATGTCCACCGGAGGCCCCGTCGTGCATTTCTGTTAGTACATCCTTCACTTTTGATGGTGGGACTAGAATCTGCATTCGATGGGATTTTCCGTCCACGGCTTCCCATTTACGCTTTAGAATTCCATCTTCCACCAGCAAGGAATTCCATTGTGCCCAATACGCCTTAAATGTTCTACTCTTGTCGGAAATATTGTTCCAAGTTGGCCGCTCGTTCTTTTCTTTGTGTTTCAGGGTTAGCGACATATCTTCATCCTGAAGTTGAGCTGCGCATATAGCATCACTGGTCCACCCATCTAATACTTCTACTTGTACATTTCGCAGGTCGTACGCCTTTTCTCTCTCTTCCGCTCTATGACAATGTTTACAGTCTGGCTTACATGGTCTTCTTGATAGAGCATCAGCGTTATTATACACCCTCCCTTGACGGTGGGAAATTTGGAAATCGTACGTTTGAAGTCGTTCGATCCATCGAGGTATTTGTCCTTCCGGATACTTAAAATTTAACAACCATTTCAGGGCGGCATGAGCCACCCGAAGGTGGAATCGACGTCCGTAGTGGTACTTATGGAAATTCTTATCGCCTTCTACGACAGCCAGTAGTTCTTTTCTTGTTGCGCAGTAGTTTCTTGCTGGTTTAGATAGAACTCGAATATAATATGCGACAACTCTCTCTTTACCATCGACTTCCTGTAACAACACTGCTCCGATTCCTGTGTTACTTCCATCAGCATCCAATATAAATGGGCGATCCGCTCTTGGGAATGCCAGTGTTGGAGTCTTACATAACTCGGCCTTCAATGTGTTGAATGCCCCCTCACACTTTTCTGTCCAATTGAATTTCTTGTTTTTACCCGTTAGTTCGTGTAGGGTTTTACCCACATTGGCGAAACCTTTAACAAACCGTCGGTAATATGTGGCCAATCCCATAAAGCTTCTCAACTGGTGCTTGTCTTCTGGAGTAGGCCACTCTCGGATGGCTGCTATCTTATCAGGATCCGTTTGGACTCCTGCAGATGAAACGATGTGTCCCAGGAATTTTACTCTCCTTTGGAAGAGTTCACATTTCTTCGAATTGAGCTTTAAGTTGGCCTGTCTTAGTCGTTGGAAGACGGAGCGCAGATTATTGATGTGTTCTGGTAAATTCCTTCCGACAAAGATTATATCGTCCAAGTACACAAGACACGTCTTCCATGTAAGTCCCCGTAGAACACTTTCCATTAATCGTTCAAACGTTGCTGGAGCATTACACAATCCAAAAGGCATCACGTTGAATTGATAAGTCCGTTTCCGGTAGTAAACGCTGTCTTCTCCTTGTCCTCCTCCTTCACTTCCACTTGCCAGTAACCGCTTTTTAGGTCCAATGTTGAAAACCACTGAGCTCCAGAAAGGGTATCTAGTGTGTCGTCGATTCGAGGAAGTGGGTAACTGTCTTTCTTCGTAACGTCGTTTAACCGGCGGTAGTCGACACAAAATCTAGTTGTCCCATCCTTCTTCTTGACGAGCACTACCGGCGAAGCCTATGGGCTCGATGATTTCTCGATGACTCCTTGCTCTTCCATATCTCGAATCATGTTGCCTACTTCCGATTGTTTGGCCAACGGTAGTCGACGAGGTGGCTGCCTTATAGGTCTTGACTCACCCGTATCAATGCGATGTTTAACTATACCGGTGCGTCCGAATTTATCATTTCCTGTCACAAAAATATCAGAAAAATCGTTCAGCAGTGATTCAACGCTTGTCTTTTCTTCGTCTGTTAATCCGATTTTCTGGGGCATCAGCCTATTAACCACAGGGGTTGCACCAGAGGGCTGTTGAATTGAGTGGTCCTCTCCCCTTGTCTGAATTGAGCTTATAATTGACACGGGTGCACATTCTGCGATTACCTCTCCTTTTGTTATTGCGATCGGCTCCTTGGACGCATTTAGTACTCTGACGGGTACACTGTGCTTCTTCGCATCGATAAGGGCTTTCCCAACAAGGATGTTCCCCTTACGCAGATTTTGTTCAGCCTCGGTGATGTAAAATCGATTGTCACCGGGATCATTCTCGAGACTGGTCCAAATTACCGAGTCTGAACGAGCTGCGATCTCATCCTCCTCACGCACATAACATTTCAGCCTTCGCCATTGTTCGTCCTGCACTGTAATAGCAACCTCCAAGTTACCAATTCGCAGTGTTCTTGGCCCGATATCTAGAACAACTTGATGCTCCTTCATGAAATCCATTCCAAGAATGCATTCGTCCGTAATATCGGCAACCAAAAATTGGTGGGAGATGGAAATATTGCCCAGCACTGTTATGCTCTCGACTTCTCCGTAGACTGTAGAACGTTCTCCTGTGACAGTCTTCAAAGCGTATTTTCTATTTTTATTAAGGGCTATTTTGCCCACGACATCCGGCCGAATTATGGATCTCGTTGCTCCAGTGTCGATTGTCACTGCTGTTGTCCTTGCATTAACAATCGTAGTTTTAACCAAACTTTGGTTATCCCGTTGGAGTTGTGATACAGTTACGATGCTGGGGCTGCACATTCCATCGGGCGACTTTCGCCCCATAAAGTCTGCCCTTACAAGTTTTCCGAGCTATTGAGCTCAGGTTGGTCCGTTGATAGTCTCCCTTATGATTAGCGCATGAACAACAATTCTCAATTGATGTTCCATTCATTCGTCGACGTTTCCTACAGTCAACAGAGATGCGGCTGACTTCGCCACATGTCCAACACTTCATATCAGGTCTCCGGGTTCTCCGTTGTACATGCCCGATTCTTTGGCAGGAGCATTCCTGACGGACATTTCTCTGACTCTATATGTACTCTTGGTAGCCAGTTTAGCAGATCCACATGCCAATGCGACCGCCAGTATTTCATTAGTCGTCTTCTTTCCTGCCAATCGAACGGCTTGGAGTGCGTTTATAAATGCATCCATGGCTACCTCGTTCAGAAATTCCTTAGTCATATTTGAATAAGACAAGTTTGCCAATCGCTCAATGTCTGCCTGCAACTGTTGAAGATTTTCTCCAGGTTTCTGCGTTCTGCTCCGCAGATGCATGCGGTAAACCTGCTGCATGTGGTTGTCTCCATACCTAGCTTCAAGGCCGTCTCTTACCGCTTGGAAATCTGTTTGCTTCTCTGCTGGTATGGTTTGTAGCAATTCTGCAGCCGCCCCGCGGAGTGACAAGATTAGTGATGTTGACTTTTGCTCATCCGAGCACTTATTATAATTGGCAGCGGCGTCAAACTGACGTATAAATACGAAGAAGGGTACCGTTCCATCGAAGGTTGGCGGTTGCATCCTTGTACCTTTGTAATCATGTTGATTCTCTCAACACACTTAAGTCTCTTTTTCGACTCGTGTTATTTCATCGGTGACTTTCTTAAATTCAGCTTCGTTTTTTAGATCCAGTTTTTCTTTTTTTTTTTTTTCGTTTTTAAACCACATTTATTTTCCTAATTCTTTTTACATGTATAATATTAGGGGTAAATGTTAAACCCTTTTCTACAATCACAGTCCTTATATTAACTTACTGGCTCTATGCGAGCTCTCTAAATTACACATTACAACTTGATTTTTATATATGCCTTTCGGCGTACATCTTTTTTTTTTGTTTCTTATATATATATATATATATATATATATATATATATATATATATATATATATATATATATATATATATATATATATATATATATATATATATATATGAAATAAGTCATATATTAGAGGGACTCCTCGTTTACATCTATATGTATACATTATTATTACAATTTTTTTTTTTTTTTAATTATAACAAACAAAAACTTCAAAACAAAACGAATAAAACATAAAATAAGAAATAAAAAATAAAATAAAAATAAAAGTAATGGGGAAATGTGGACAGGGGGAGGGGGGACAAGAGGAAGGAGAGCGTTGCTCTTGAGAGGCATACTATATCTGAGGTAGTGAAGTCCTCTCCTCGTTGAGAAGCCACCACCATTTGGGAGATGTTCGGTCTGTGGCTGATTTATCTCTTTCACTGATCGCCGTGCTAAAACGCATGCGGTCTGGGGCATTGGAGATATCACTATCATGGAGAATTCGTTTGTCCCTGGCACCACGGAAAGCGTGGTAAATAATCGGGACTCCATGCACGTCTTGAATAAGGCCTTTTTGATCCAAGAAAGGGAACGCTTCTGGGGGAATAAGCCCATTCTGGAGGGTATTCTCCATATACATATCATTGGGATAGAATGCTCCGGAGATAAGATTATTGTCACTGCACATTGCCCTTGCTGTGTGACCAAGAATAATTTTAAGTATGAAATTGTCTATCCTATTTAACCCTGATTTGTTATACAGGATTTTGTTGGGATAGAATTTTTTGTATTGCGACTCTGGTGTTCTATAAAGTCCGAGGCAGGAACGCAAACACTGCCGTTCGAACACACGAAACTTCTCCATATAAAGTGGAGATATATTATACCATACTGGACAGCCATAAATCAAAACTGGTCGGATGAATGCCGAGTACGAAATTATTTTGACTCTGGGGTCAAGAAGACTACTCCGGAATAGACTTCTTGTCATAGAATATGCGCTTTTAGCTGCGGAGAGGGACGCTGCTACGTGCTTGTCAAAATATAAATACTGGTCTAGCCAGATACCAAGGTATCTAACTACAATTTTCACAAGTGGAAGGTTATTGTTACCTACAATAGAAAAGTGTTTCCAGTTGTATTTTGTATCCCTCGAGGCCCTGGATATGGGCGTTCTGAAAAGAATAGTCTCGGTCTTCTGGAAATTAATCTTTAATTTCCAGTCGTCGCAAAATTGTTTTATTTTGTTGAAGTCATCTTGAAGGTGCCTATTGATGACGTTTATTTTTTCTCCTGTTCTGTACACCACTATGTCATCGGCGTACGCAATGGCGTTTTCGAGAGAACTCACTAGATCATTAGTGTAAATATTGAATAGAATGGGAGAATTCACAGCTCCCTGCTGTAAGCCATTTTTAATTTGGAAGGTCTTGTTGGAGAGTATGTCCCCGCATTTCACCACAAAATGTTTGTTCATTATCATACCATAAATGATGTATAACAAATATTGCGGCATACCCAGGTTTGTTAACTTATAGACAAGTCCTTCTAACCATACGGTGTCGAAAGCCTTTTCAAAGTCAACCAAGCAGGCGCCTGTACATTGTCGCTTTGCCTTGTTCCACTGTATATCGGTAACAAGTTTCGTCGTTGCATGAACTGTATCATGTCGCGCTCGAAAGCCAAACTGGTTGTTGGGGATGATATCGTTTTCATCACACCAACCTATCAGTGCTTTGTTTATAATTTTTTCGAATACCTTGCTGATGGTGGGAAGCAGGCTGATCGAGCGCAGATTAGCTGGATTGCTCTTCTCCTTACCCTTTTTGGGGATAGGGTGGACTACTGCAGTCTTCCAATGGGTTGGATAGTGTGCATTGTTTAGAGCGTTGTTAAACAAAGTAGTGTATATGTTCACTGCTTCGCAAGGCCAATGCCTTAGAACCACATTTGGAATGCTATCTATTCCAGATGATTTCTTATTTTTTATTGAGCTAAGTATGTTTCTAAGTTCATCCTTGCGCACAAACATATTTGTATTTTCATTTCTGACGGGAGAATCCGCTCTATTATTTTCGCCGAATGTGATGAAACTATGGTTTTCGGATCGCCAGGTGTGAAGTTGATTGCGCAGCGAGCAATGTCTTTGACGGGCATTGCTTTCAATTTAAGTGTTAGCATGAACTGATTCGTTAACTCTGTACACTGCTTCGAAACATGCTCCAATTGAATTCGCTTTCTTTTGCGGATCTTCGACTACTATTACTTCATCATTGGAGTTGATCTGCTCTAAGGTGAGTCCTGCGTTCAGCATTATCTGACAATTCTCGGGAGTCCGTGGAATTCGGAGACAGGGAATGTCATTGTGATCTTTTCTTCGACATATTTTCTTGATTTGTGAAAACATGTTCGGTCCGTTTGCTTGGACAGCTCGAATTCTGTTGCTCCACTCCTCATTTATTACTGCTCGGTAATCATCCCGGATCAGTTTTTGAAGATTTTTAATCAAGGACTTGATAGTTTTGATTTCACTGCTATTTGGGTCACTGAACTGCCTATAGCGCAATTTCAGCTTTGAGAGCAGGGTGCTCTTTTGCCTATACAAAGCATCGATAGTTGCATTTCTGTATCGGTGGGTATAGCCATCTATATGAGCTACTTTGGGGATGGAACGATTCATTGTGTTAGTAACAATATCGTTCATAGTTAGGAGGTAATGATCGATTTCATCATTACGAAGGTTTCTATTAGTCGGTGGGTCTATGCCAATGTTGCGTATTTCTCTTTTGACTATGCGATCGAAACGCGACCAATGTGCTTTTCGGAAATCGAAAGAGTGTACCTGGTCGTACTGCTCAAGTAGATGGTACTCGTTTGGCACGTGTATTACGGCTCCAAGTCCGTAATGATCACGGACAATTTCGAGTCGTTACCTCGGTATCTGGTAACTGAATTCGATCATCTGTCATGAGTAAATCCAGGAAGGAGTTACCTCTTGGATAAGACGGTGTACTTGTAGCGTACAATTCTAGTTTATGCTCGATCGCATTTGTTTGCCACCAATCAAACAAGGCATTGCCTCTGGTGTTCGAGGTCAGATTGCCCCAGGCACTGTGCTTGGCGTTAAAATCACCTGCCATTAAAAAGTAATTGTTTTCCAAATCTAAATCCAGTTTTTCTACTTCGTTTCGAATTTCTTCCTTAAAGTGTTGAAGATTACATTTCATCCACTGGGCATCCAACTTTGGATTAACATCTGCAGCTTGCGCGTCGAATTTTGAATTTTGCGCGTCCAATTTTGTCATCATCATCCTGAGCATCTCCGAAACGCCCAACTGTGGCGAACTCTTCTCCGTTACATTGGCACCATTTTAACTCGCTGTTTCATCTCCATCCGGACTGTCTGGCCCAATCGTAAAAACGTATGTGTGGACATCAATATCCTCTTCCTCCATTGTTGCTTGCAGACGCTGTCGAAGAATTTGCTTCTGTGCTCTGCTATCCAGATTCCCGTCCAGTAGTTCCTTCTTCAACTCAGGAACGCGAAGATCCTCCAAATGTCGATCTGACATCGTCACAACACACTTTCACAGACTTATTTACTTCACCAATAATTAATCCCACATCTGGCACCAATTGTAGCGAGCTTAGAGTTCGCTGGATTAATTATTTTAATAAATAAGAGCCGTTAAATCGATTCTCCTTGCAAACACTTTATTAGTCTGTTAATAACAACCGTTACTTGACTTTTCGCTAAGAACTCGAAACTTATCGTTTAATTCCTCGCGCTTGTTTACTTATCGCTTCCTTACTCTCGCTTTCTTCGCTGCTTGCGTCCTTGGCTGCTTACTTCTTACTTATCTTCCCGATCTGCGTGCGACGTATTTATACCGTTTTTCCTCATTCTGATTTGGTGTTTCGTTTACGTCCGTTCCATAGTCTCGAATTTTCTACTGCTCCTAGTCTCCAGTTTTCCAGTACTTTCTAGAATAGTCTAGTACTTTGTTTCGGACTTTCTAGAATATTCTAGTACTGATTGTCATATGCGTCACAATATATATAATGTTGGCTCCATTTTGTTATACTGTTATACTGCGAAGTAAACAAGAATTTATCACAAACAAATCATTGCGATATTAGTTAGAAAATGATTTTGAAGCCGGATAAACAAAGGTTAATAACACACTTAGTGCTTAATCATTTGTGCAGTATTATGCTTTTGTATTATAATGATTCTCTACTGTTTCATTATATTGTACGCTTTGGAATTGACAACAACAAGAAATTGCATTAAAACAGAACAAACTCAATTCTGGTACAATCGCCTTTGGTGAAAATGTCTTTACCAGCTTACCGAATTTTCGGAGTTGCGGAAACATTGTTTTGAACTTCAGTAAACTTCAGCTGTTTGATTGAGATCTACTATTATAATTTGTTTTTATTTTAGTTCTTACGATCTGTTATGGGGCATATTAAAATGCTTCCCGAATGCATTGAAGTCCTAAAAGATATTTTCTTAAAATCCGTCCATTCGGTTCGGCCTGCAAATCTCTTCAGCAACAAGTACAGCCTTAAGCCCGCGAAAGCCGGTGGCCGTGAAGTGATCACAATTGACGGAACAGCTATCGACATCACTTCTAAACGATGTCACGTCGTGGGTTTTGGAAAAGCCGTTCTCGGGATGGCTGTCCATCTCGAGAAGTGCTTGGGAGAGAAGTTGTGTTCCGGAATACTAAGTGTCCCAGTGGGAATCGTCGAGCAATTCCCCGGGGATTCAAATATGCAGTTGTCGAAGGACTCTAAAATTCGTGTTTACCAAGGTGCTCCGAACAACGAAGCAGATCAAATTGCATATGAGGCTGCGAAGAGCATTAAACAGCTCGCGGGAATCATGGGACCAAGAGACGTCCTCTTTGTACTTATCTCTGGTGGAGGTTCGGCACTGCTGCCGATCCCCAGATCACCATTAACTTTGGACAAAAAACAGAACTTAATAAGGACTCTTTCGAACAAAGGTGCGTCTATTAATGAAATGAATATCGTACGCATAGCGTTGTCTGATATCAAAGGAGGACGTTTGGCGGCAGCTGCAAAAAGTGCTTACGCTGTCATCTCTTTCATAATAAGCGATATCGTAAATGATCCCGTGGACTTGATAGCCAGTGGACCTACATGTACTGCAAGATCGGAGAATTACAGTGCAAAATATATCCTGCAAAAATACAATCTTTGGCAGGGAATCTCTGAGGAAATTCAAAGGATAGTTGAGAACGATACGATTGAACCAGCGATACCCAACAACTGGATTCATGTCGTAGGTAACAACAAAGTAGCGACATCGGCTTGTCGAGCCGAAGGTATTAAGGTAGGATACAATCCAGTCATCCTTACAACATCTCTCCAGGGCGCAATAAATGACATTTCTAAATCCTACAGAATACTCTTGGAAGCTCTAATAAAATTCCGAGATTTCCAAATATCCGAAGACGATTTCCGGACTGTGTTCCCATTCGATAGGCAACTTTTCAACGATCTGATTCAAACCATTCGTTTCAGTGCCGAAAATCGGCATCCAATTTTGTTGATTGTTGGTGGAGAACCAACCGTTGAGGTAAAGGGATCAGGCGTAGGTGGAAGGAACCAGGAACTGGCTTTGAAAATGGCTTTAGAATTCTATTCGAACCCAATTTTAGCAAACGTGTGCTTCCTAAGTGGTGGAACTGATGGTATCGATGGACCTTGTCCAGCAGCAGGGGCAATAGGCTGCAAGTTAATGATCGATGAGTTTCTCAAGGACCACGACCTCCAAATGGCGTACGATGCCGTCAATCAAAATGATTCGTACACATTTTTCCAAAATCTCTGCGACGGAAGGTTTCACTTAATAACAGGACACACAGGGACTAATGTGATGGATTTGCATTTAATCCTAGTCCCTTAGACAATAGGTGATCTTTGGAGTCGGAAGAACTCTGTTAATTTACTGTTAGTCGGGAATATTTTTAGTAAATAAAGGAGTGTACGAATTTTATTGTGGATAGAGAATTGTATTTTATACCAATGTAGGTAGTTAAACTTCTAGTGAGGAACCGTACAGCCAGCAATTGATAGGATGGTAAATCCACAAAAACGTATGTGTAAGGTGTGTTCCTGTCATGTCTGATGGGAGTATCTCTTGTCTAATTTTGTTATATCATTGCGGTTTTCCTTTGGGGATTCTCCTGGCAATTCTGCATAGAAGTGGATTGCTTTCTAAAGACTTTGCCGAACCAAACTGGTTATTTAATGTTTCGTTTTTCACTTTTATCAAACTGATATCTTGCTTTTATTGCAGCTTTATCGACTACGTTTGTCTAGAGATTTCAAGTAGAGCTCTGTTACTGCAAGGCGACGTCTCGATAACGTAGCGAGTGCGGATCGCCTATCAATGAGTGGACTGTATTTAGTTTATAGTAGTTTATTTTGATTATTTATTTTAACACTATTCCAATCTGTATAACGATCTCTTCGCAATGTATCCTATTGTGGGAATGTCCCACTCATACCGAACGCGGCTCGCTATATATAGGCTAGTCACTTCCCCGTTCGCTTCTCCACGCCCGAGTCTGGTATTTAAACAAACAGTTGGCTCGTACTTTCACTTCAACCCAATCAGCAATAATATTGCCCAATCCGATATGGTAATAGCAAATTGCCTCGCAGAACACTTCTCAAAGATTCATCGGCAAAATAATTCCCGCTCAACTTCTGGCTTCGAAGACACCGTAAACGAATACATTTCAAACAGATTATTCCCATCGTTTACTCCTTTCATCGGTGAATTTAACAACACAAACATAGCTTTACACCCCTTAGACACCACAACTTTTCTAACTGCAGACGAATTATCCGAGATCGTAACATCAGGAAATAACAAAAAGTCAACTGGATTAGATGGAATCCCACACCTTCTATTTAAAAAGCTACGCCCGCCGTATCTACTTCCCATCCTTGTTCTTCTTAATCATATATCATATGATTATGCATCACACTTCCCAGAGAACTGGAAAACTGCGGTAGTAGTTCCTATTAAGAAGCCCGGTGGTAGTAATAACCCCTGCAATTATCGTCCAATATCCATCTTAAATACACAGAGTAAGATACTTGAACGCAAGGTCTATCAAAATCTTCTCTCATTTGCCAATGAGAACGCCCTCATCCCTAACTCTCAGTTCGGATTCCGTAGGTGACAATCCACTTGTCATCTTCTACTAAAACTTACACACGATGTTACAACCGGTCTCTAAAACCAAACCCCGACCGTGTGCATATCTCTCGATATTTCAAAGGCGTTTGATTGCGTCAGGATCGCAGGGCTTCTGTACAAACTGCACTCCATATTTAATCTAAACTCTCACACAACAAAGCTCTTAGCCTCTTAACTTTCTGACAGAAAATTCGTTGTGAGAATAAATTCTTCTGTCACAGAAGCTCGCAACACAACCGCGGGTGTTCCCCAAGACTCCATTTTAGGACCAATTTTATATCTGCTATATACCTCTAATATTCCTCAACCCCTATCTCCTAATGTTGTTATGCTGATGATAAATTAATTTACTCCAGCAGCAAATTTGTTAAGGCTGCAAGAAACCGCATTAACAACTTCCTCCCTAACCGATCACTATTACTATTTATTGGCCTGTAGGAACCCGAAAGGTTATGACCTCACCGACTCGACTCCGTCATTGTTCCCTGTCCCGTGCGCTCTTCTTCCACGTTCGACCATCTGATCCGATCTCCTCGAGGCCTAACCTAACATTGTCCTCCCATCTCCGTCGCGGCCGTCCTACCGGTCTCTTTCCCGTTGGTCTTCCGTCAAGAATTCTACACACGGCCCTATCGTTGCCCATTCGCGCCACATGTCCGCCCCATCTTAATCTTCGCGACTTGATTACTCTCACTATTGTAGGTTTGCGGTATAGCTTTTCCAATTCGTGGTTGTGGAGTTTCCTCCATTGTCCTGCCTCCTCGTCATATATGCCGCCAAAGATAACCCGTAGGACTTTATTCTCGAATACGCGGAATTTGTTTTCTTCCCGTTTTGTTAGAGCCCATGTTTCGCATCTGTTTGGCACTCGGTCGTCCAATACGTATGTTACTACGAACGGCAGACTGCGCCTTGCAAGTTCCACCAACAACTGCTTTTGGTGGTGGGCCACCAGCACGGTATATAACTGTGGATTGTTGTCGTCCTAAAACAATTGCAAATGTAAGGAAAAAGGGAAACGAATACCTTTAGTTGGATGGACTGTTGACGGAACCTCAAGAAGAATCCTCCAGTTAATGTAAAAAGAACACGGTGGTATTCTGTTGTACCTTTAAGTATATTTCTCTTTATTTTATTTATATCTATCTTTTTTGGAACTGTGTCTCTTGCTATGATTTACGACGAATGTCAACTCATTTAAATATTATTGAAATGTCAGCTGTTGGCTGACATTTGTTTGTCATGACGGCATTTCAGTAGTGCCTGCGCCAGTGTTGCCATCGTGTGCTGTTCCGTCTCCAACAGCATCCGTATAGAACAATCGGTATGATTATGGTTCTATAGAGGCGGAGCTTTACGTTACGTGATAGCAGTTTTGATTTCAGCAGTTTATTGACTGTGTACCAACTAGCGTTGCCGGAATGCAGTCTTTTGTCAATTTCCTTCGACATTTCGTTACTGGCCGTCAGTATCGTTCCCAGATATTTAAAATCTTTAACTTTTTCAAATATCTTGCCTCTGGCGTTTATATGTGTTCCCTGAGATCCAACTGCTCTCACCGTAATTATGTATTTTGTTTTGTCTTCATTTATTTCTAGGCCCACCTCTTCTGCCGCTTGCATGTTGATTTCACAGTTTTTACTTAAAGTTTCGATATTATCGCCCAGAGCGGCGATGTTATCCGCATATGAGAGCACTTGTGTGACCCCGTTCAGGGATGATCAGGCCAGTTTGTCGTCTTGTACCTTTTTGATGATACACTCGAGCATAAGGTGAAAAAGACACGGTGATAGGCCATCCCCTTGTTTTAGTCCGTCCCGGATTTCAAATGGTTCTGAGAGGTGGTTTTCTATTCTAACTCGCCCTTTGTTTTCGTTCATGCAGATTTGAATGAGGGCGGCATATTTTTTCGGGATTCCCAGCTCAACCACAATATGGTAGAGTCTTTGCCTTGCGACTGAGTCGTAGGCTTTTTTGAAGTCAACGAACAGTTGGTGAATCGTCTCTCCGTATTCCCACTTCTTTTCCAGTAGTTGCCTTATTGTGAACATTTGGTCGCTCGTTGACCGGTTCCTACGGAATCCGCGTTGGCAGTCTCCCAGTATTTCTTCTGTGTACGGTGTGATTCTCGCCAGTATGACATATGTTAGTATATTGTATGTGGTTGGGAGCAATGATACTGCTCTGTAATTTTCGCACTCAGATCGGTCACCTTTTTTGAAAATGGGGACGACTATTGAGGTTTTCCATTCTTCCGGAATGACTTCCTTATCCCATATTTTTGATGAGTTGGTGGATCTTTCTCGTCGACTCCGGGAGCCTTGTTGTTTTTCAATAGATTTATTGCGTCTACAACTTCGTCGAAAGATGGCTCTGGGATCTGACACTCGGCTGTATGTACGTCTGGTGCGTTTATTTGTGGTTGATGGGTGCGCACATTGAGCAGGTTTCCAAAGTACTGCTTCCACCTTTTCACGATATTGTTTGTTTCTGTGACCAGACATCCGTTTGCGTCTCGGATTATTTTGGCTCTCCCTCGGTAGCCATTTCTAATAGTATTTATGCCGGCATACATACCTCTGATATTCTTTGCTCTGGAATTTTCTGGGATTTTTTTGATCCGAGTCTTCTCCCATTTGCGTTTTTTTTTTTTCCGTTTGAAAAGTCTCATTGTCGCGTATCTTTCTGCGTTGACTTCATCATATCTTTCTAAGTGGATCACTCTGTGGCATTTACGTTGTTCGATCTTCGCCCTGCACTCATCGTCAAACCAAGGTTCGGACTTAGTTGTTTTTTTAAATCCTAATACCTTTTGGGCTGTTTGTTTGATTGTGTCTCTGATCGATATCCATTTAGAGCCCAGATTATTTGTTTCCTCTTTTTCACTACTCCCATTCTCTAGGATGCTAAATCTATTCGTTAATTCGTCTTGATATTCAACCCTTTTGCGTAGGTCTTTTAGTTTATCAATGTCGAACATTTTGCTTGTCTCCCGTGATTGCCCATGTGGGTTTGCTGCGAGCCGGCTCCTGATTTTGCCCATGACTAGAAGATGGTCGGAATCGTGATCTGCTCCTCTTTATGATCTTACGTCAAGGATATTCGAGTGGTGTCTTTTGTCTATGAGGAAGTGGTCTATTTCGTTACGCGTTACGCCGTCGGGTGATATCCATGTGGCTTTATGGATTTACTTGTGCTTGAACATCGTGCTTTTCACTACCAGATCTTTGGACGCTGCGAACGTAATAATTTGAGGTCCCCGAGGAGGATTTTAACATTGAATGATGAGATCCCATCAAATACTTCCTCTAGGGTCTCGTGGAACATGTCCTTTGCTTCTTCGTTCGTAGATTCTGTTGGGGCGTGTATGTTTATAAATACATAATTGTACCATGGTCCCTGTATTTTTTAGCACCGACATTCGGTCATTAATAAATTTCACATCTTTTACATGGGGCGTAATCTTCTTGCTTATGATGAAGCCAGCCGAAGTTATGTGTATCGGTACCTCCACACGCCAGTGTAAACCCGTTGGTTTCGGTTATTTGATGTGGGAGTCGGACTTCCTAACGCGCGACGATGTCCATTTTATATTGTTTCGCATTTTCTATGGCCGTCTGTATCGCCCCTGGTTTATATAACGTTCGAACGTTCCACGTCGCGACGCGTATATCCCGCTTTTTCCGTTCATCCCTAGGTATTTTTTTTTTTTGCCGAGTCGATGTTTTATTGACGATTTGTTCCCTTATGGTAGTGTCGGCTCATCACACCTACGCCTACCGGGTCTTTCGTGATATTTATTTTTGTATATTGATTATTCATTTTTGTTCCCACGAGTCTTGGGGTTTCAAATAGTCCGCCACATCAGAGCCCCATCTTTGATATGGTAAGGTCTGCTTACTGCTCTGATTCGACTCGGTGTCAGAGAAGCGCCGTTATAATACAGCCGGTATACCCCTGGCTGCAAGCCATCCAATGGGCACGGTGACACGTAACACCCTGGATTAGGGGTGGTAGACCTATGTGTGTTACTCCTCGCTAGCCTGTCTGACATGGGTGGCCCTACTGGAAGCATATGCCTCCGTCAGCATACCCTGAGTGATTCATTGTAGTTTAAGCCCCCGCACCACGTCAAGGTTTCTACCAAGCGGGGGCCCTAGCCTATCAACATACTTGAATAAGCGGAAAATTCACCTTAACCCAAATAAAACGCAGCTCATAGTGTTCAAGGTCACTATATACTGCACAACGAGCACTGTACAAATAACACTAGACGTTGCCACAACAAAATTAAAATTAAACTAAACAACACTCTGATAAAACCCTCCAAAAACCCTAAAATATCTGGGAATAACTCTACCTCTAACCCATAACTGACTTCACTCCACATCTTGTAATTCGTATATCCCCTTAATTATAAAACGTTGTTTTGTTTACAGCTCATTTATAATAATCAGACTAAGTTAGGTTAAGTTATATTTATAATTAGGGTTGGGTTTAGATTAAGTAAAGTAAAAATAAGAAATTCCTGGTTTTCTGACCTTTTCCAGTAAGACGAAACACAACTAAATGTATAAACACACATCTATCCTGCAACTCTTGAAGCATTGTTTGGAAAATGTATGTATTATTATAATAATTACATGTAAACAGTTGTTACAAAATTAATTTTAAGTCACTGTATCACATAAATGTACAAATTAAAATGACGGTTAATAAATACAGTTTAAAAATACAAAATAAAAAAACGTACTTTCACATGTATGCATCGAGCAGTGGGTTCGGACGTTTACTCGTGTCCGTGCCGTCCTCAGTCTCATATGTAACGTCGCCAACAGTCTCCGCCGCAGTGCAAGACACTTCATCCTGTTGATGCCACGCTTTTATGGGAACCAAAACGAAAATCCAGCGGGTCAGTCTTCGCAGTACTCCAAATGATGTCCTCACATCAAGAATCCTGATTCTGCCCTCTGGCCCCGGATACACAGTTTGGACCCCCATCGGGACCAAGTGTTTCATGGTAGTGACGCGTCCACCAACAAGACTATGTCTACGACCTGTGGGCCCACAGGGTTTCGTCCGGAAATCCTCTTCGGCATCAGGGTAGATAGATATTCCTTGATCCACGTATTCTAAAAATGGTCCACCAACCGGTGGGCAGTCCTCCAGTTCGCTCTTCCCAGGAGCTCGCAGTCATTGAATTCGCCAGGCGATGTCCTTCCGCGGGATCGCCCCAACAAGAAATGATTTGGCGTCAGACTCTCTTCTTCCTCCGGATTAGTACTTATGGGAGCAAGTGGGAGTGAATTTATGACATGATCCACTTCAGTCATCAATGTATGGAGAACCTACTCTAGTGGGACCCTCGTGCGCAGAACGGCAAGGCTGTTTTTACCGAGCGCACGAATCTTTCCCGCGCCTCCCATGTTCGGACATCCGGGCGGTATGAACTTCTACTGAATCCTTTCCCCTCGTGCCGCCTCTTCCAGCTCTCTATTTCCACCCATGAAGTTAGTCCCGTTGTCGCTCCATATCACCTTCGGAGCTCCTCGTCTCGCCATCATTCGCCGCAAGGCCATAATCATGGAACCACCATTGAGTGAGTTCGTCGACTCCAAGTGCACAGATCTTGTGGTCAAACATATGAATAGAACACCCCAGCGTTTTTCTGTTCTTTTTCCAACCTCTTTCATTGGGCCGAAGTAGTCCACTTCCGTAGCGGAAATCCTCCGTAGCGGAAATCCTCCGTAGCGGAAATCCTCCACCAATCGAATTGCCTTCTCCACGGAATGTGCTCCGGATTTACAATCATCCATGTAAAAGTCCTCTCTGATGATTCGCGCTGCCTCCGGACACGATTGTTGATGGTGGTTGTCCGGACATGCACCAAGGTGTGATGTCTACACTGGCATTGCTGGTACGCCTTGCTGGAGTGGCAGTCGCGCAGCCGGTGGCGATCCAAACAGTTGGAACACAGGCTCCTGATTTCCGCAAAGGGCTTCCGCCGGGCAGTTGCAAGCGACCGAAAGCCTTCACGGGCATATATGGAGTGTGGGGCCGTGCAGAACGTGCATGGAGCCTATTGCCTTGGCGATTCCGGCGGTGTTGTATCCATCGGGATACTGGGCTTGAGGTTGGCTATCAGACCAGCGGCATTCTTGTTAGTGATTGGCTACGGGGGGGGGGGGGGGGGGGCAATTTCTTCCCCACCTGATTGGTTGAGAGCGTCGGTAGCAATGACGTCGGTCGGGTCTGTGGGTGTTGCCGGGAAGTCTGAGTCAGGCTTGTATTGGGCATCGATGAGCTTTGCCTGCTCGCCGAGATTGTTGTAATATATTTTAACAATTTGTAACAATATAGTAAGGGTAGAGAACGGAAGTGACTTACTTGGGGATCGGACCGCGGAGCGGTCGATGCTTGTTGACCGGTATTCAGGGTCCGGGGTCGTTGACCCTTGTGACCCCCTGTTCAGCTGGCTAGCTTGTTGATGATGGTTATTTGTATTTTGTTTTTTAATTATGTTGCGTCTGTTATAATTATTTGATATATTTAAATTTATATATTTAATATATTTGACTATATTTTATGATAATTATTTGAATATATATTTAAATTTATATATTTAATATATTTGACTATATTTTATGATTATTTAGTAAGGTATTTGGCCTCTGGCGCAATACTAATGACCTTGCCCAGAAAAAATAAATCATTATGGAAAATTGAACAAGCCTCAAGACTTGCTAAATAAGGCCAAGGCCGGTTCCCGGTTGTAGTGTCGATGATGATGATTTGGGAATAGAGGACTTACTTTGAATAATCTTGATCGAATCTTGAGCGTCCGTGGAGCGGACGCTGTAGCTGCAGTTGGTGATGCTGCTGGCAGGTTGCAGGGGTCATTGAGCGTGGTGCTCCCCTGTTCAGCTTGTTGGTTGGCTGAGAGTTTCCTAGGTCTCGAGAGCGATTTTCCTTTTTGTGTTACTTAATGTGTTCTTGAAGGCCAGTCAATTAGTGTTGAAGGCCCTCTTAAGTATTTTGACTTTCGGTGAATACTTACTTTGTTCGGAGTTTAACGTCGAATGTCAAATTTATTTTTATTTGCCGTTGACGTTCATTTTTAATCCGGCGCCAACGCCGTTTTATTATTATTTTTCTACCAAGTAGAATTTGCACAAAGTAGTTTATGCAGATTAGCTACTTGGCGATTTATTTTCCTTATACAAGTAAGGGGGGGGGGGGGGGGGGGGCTTACGAAAGGGGGGACCTGGACGCGAGGTAGGTCGGCGATGAAATTCTTTGCGAAGTATTTGTGGTTTCGGTGTTCCAGGGCTGCCACGTGGATGATGTCTTCGTGTCGACACGAATACCCTCCCATTCGAGGGGAAGATCACACTTGAGCCCCTCTATCGTGGTCAGCGTTGGTTGCCCCTTGCCCTAGAGGTTGAGGAAAGCGCGAGACATCCTGTCTTATGGATATGTTCCTCGAGCATTGCCGTGGTGACCGCTTGAAGGTAACCGACGTCGTGAAAGTGCCCCGAGTCTTCGTTGACGGCGCAGCCGCGCGAGTGGCGTCTGAACTGCGATGAGTTCAGTAACGTCCGGACGAAGGAGAACGCGATGCGTCGTCAACACCGTTGGTACTTAGCACTTGGGCCACGGACAGTCGCACTGTTACTTTTCCGGTTCGACTTATCGCGCACTGTAGGGCGAAAAAAATCCTGCTCGAAGGACCATTAAATGTTTGTGAAATGTGTCCGATTGCATGGTAGTGAATTTACTGTTTCTGACTTTCTTTGTTGGTCGATTAAAACCTCTCTAATAACCTTTTGTGATATTAGTTTATTTATGTGAAATTATATAAATTGCCGATTATAGATAACTTGACGGTGTGGACGTGTTGGCGGTCCAATGCAGGTCGGTCAAGCGACCGTTGAGCTCGTTCAAATCGGGGTGACGCTTAGGTGGCGTCCCTTTACTCACGCGTACTCAGCTGGCGGGTGACAATTGTCATGGCAAGCAGATGTGAACGTACTATATTCCTCTAGTACATTCATTTGTAACTCCGCAACACTTATTATTCTTTATTTTTCTTGTTTCCCCCCTGTTTTCTCCCTTTTCCTTTCCACTCTTTTTCTACTTTTTTTTTGTTTATATATACTATTGTGACGCATATGACAATCAGTACTGGAATCTTCGAGAAAGTCCGAAACAAAGTACTAGATTATTTTAGGAAGTACTGGAAAACTGGAATAGAACATTCAAGATTATGGAACGGACGGAAACGATACACCGAATCAGAATGAGGGAACGGTATAAATACGTCGCATACAGACCATGGAGAGGAGTCATAAGTAAGGAAGTGAAGCAAGCGATACGTGCGGAAGCGAAAGTCTCGAGTAAGAAGAAGAAAGTGTTTACAAAGAAATCATTATGTGTACGGTAAAAAGCAACGGTTGTATTACGGACTAATAAAGTGTTGTATCGATTTAACGGCTCTTATTTAATTTAACATAATTAATCCAGCGAACCATAAGCTCGCTAGACTATTATAAAATATGCGTATGCATTCAAATAAACTTTTCTTTTAGGTTCAACACAAATTTTATTTATTTATTTATTTTTTTTTATTCTTTTTTTATAGTATCTGATTATGAAGATATTTATTGGAGTTTATTATTAGCTATAAATTTGTTTAGCAAAACTCTTAATATCCTAGATTTAAGTCTTTAAGATACCTCCTTTGAATAAGGAATGAAGAACAGGATAACATATGCGTACCAAAAATAATTGAAGATTGAATAAGCAGTAGCTGAATCATCATGGATAAAGATCATTCCACGCTTCCATAATTTCATTTAAAGCCCAAGAATCATTGGTCTTCCTTGGAATGAACGAGTAGAACCACAGCCTCTGGCTTGAAAATGAAAACCACGAGCCTCGTCATACACTGATCAGAGATTTGTAAATTAAACATGTTATGATGTTATTAACACACAAATTAATAATATATTAATGGGAATTAATTATAATTTAATAGGGTAAGTTGGGCGAATTACGTGAGTTTACTCGACCGTTGAGTGGTCACTGCAGTGACTGCTTATCAGTTGCTGGTGGGTCTGCTGCTGTTGTGTACTGCGACTGGGTGCAGGGGGCGTTGAACGTCGTGCTGCTCCCCTGTTCAGCTTCAGTTGTGCTTTCCTTCGTTCTTGCTTCTCCTTTTCGAAATTAATAAATCTTGGATTCTATTTTACTTTCTTATTTTCTTTAACCGTTTTCCTTTATTATTTTTCTTTGAAATTATCGAACTCTTGTTTTCGAAGTTACGTCGAATCAATTATTTTTGTTTTTTGCCGTTGACGTTTTATTTTATTATTCGACGCCAACGCCGGTTTTTATTATTTTCTCTGCCAAGTAGAATTTGCATAAAGTAGTTTATGCAAATTAACTACTTGGCGAGTTGTTCTCCGTTTAAAGGTAAAGAGGGGAAGATAACGAAAGGGGATTAGTGGATGTTGGGGGGACCTGTACTCAAGGTCGGTCCGTAACAAACACACTTTTCACATTTATTATAAGGAAGCTAACTGGGACGCCCTTAAATATGATCTAGACAGCATACATGAAGAAGTGGTTGATGTATAGTAGATATTCTTACACCACTTACCTCACTATGGCAGCTGCTTCGTTCGTTATCTTGCTTGTTGCCAAGTTGGAGGAACTATTGAATAGAAGCGGTTTCATGTCGGATGAAGAAGATTCAGATTTTATTTTTCCTAAACAGCGCCTTACAAAATCCTTATGAGGAATTGCGATGAACAGAGTTTTGGAGAAAATCTGATGGGCCATCCTTAATTCTGTCTCGATGTTAAATACACCAGTAATCTCCAACGAATTGTTAAGAAGGCTCTGTTGCTGTCGGCCAAGTCTACTCTCAAGAAGATTGACACACGAGAAGTTCGACATTCTTCGCAAGCAGCTCATTTATGTGCAACAGGAAGTAGTAGTTAATCTCCTCCATGTTCGCTAATCGCGCCATGTAAAGGTCTTAGCTTCATTGTTAAATATAGATTTATCCTCGTTCGCAGTAGTTTTTTCTCGAGAACAGCACCAGAATTGTTGTTAAGCGGCTTACGTAGCGTCCTCAGTGGCATATATCGCGAACCATGTTTCATCAGCTCGAATCCTCCTCACCGAAATGACTTGGTATTGCTTTTAAAGTAATTTCCGACTTCCACAGACATACTCACAGAACGGAATGGTAGCAGTCTGCAATCACTGCACTTGATCTTTGCATATAAATATTATGATCTTTGTATATATATTATATTATTTGTCTATTTTTTAAATTAAGAGCGTTTACTGATGCACACCTCCCGACAGACAGGAGACAACCCCAGGTGTTGGACTTTTCAGTATTTATTTATTAAATATTTTTCCATGGCGACTGCTATTACCCGGAGCGTGTTGCAGTTTATCGTCAAACTCCTTTTCTCAATTATTATCCAAAAAGCGTTTCCTAATATCATGAAATAATGAAAGTACCTCCAATAATGTTTCAAAAAATGTCCCTCCTTCGTGGTTTTTCTCCGTTACCCAAAAGTCTGCAATGAATATATTCCTTCCTTTTTAAAGATCCAACCATTGGCACCTTTAGCAAAAACGTTATCTATGCTAATTTATTATTAACATATATAATTTAATTGGTCTTTGACCAGGATCAACTTATCACATTGTAACCTACAAACGTCCTTAAGCTCTATCTATTAAATTCTTTAATTGTTTCTGTACAGTATCACGAAGCTTCCTCTTTTCCCTTTCGGATTTCTTCAAAACCGAGAACATAGTTTTCTTTTCAGCCTCCTTCATCTTGCCCAGGATAACGATGACCGAATTGGGATCAACAGTATGATACCGACTTCCTTCCTTGCCATAATCGTGCAGATACGAACTCCATTCTTCCATGATGAGCAAGTCGAGCAATTGTCGAACTTGGACAAACTGTTTCATGAGCTCATTGGCTTTTAGTCCTGGCACTGGCTCCGATGCTGCAAAGCATTCGCACTGCATCAAGTCCAAGTTGATTTGTTGCAGTGCCGCGGGCGTTATAGAGTTTATCTCGTCATCCATCAGGAGATTGAGGATATTGTCTGAGATATGCTTACAGGCAATGACACACGTTACTTGTGCAATTTTAGGAAGAATGTGGGCGAAGCTTTGGAACGTACTGCCTAAATATGAAATCATATCGGTGACATATGTCGAAGCACTGCCACTGGGTTCAGGTAATAGCCAATTGTAATCCGATATTCCAAAGAACTCGTCCACCTTGGAGCAAATTCTGGCTCCAACTTCTTTGTCGGCTTCGAAGCTGGCTTGGAATATCTGAGTTGAAACCTGGCTGATGTTTTCCTCGGTCGTGGTCATCTCGCATATGAAATCATTGAGGTGAGGAGTAGTTTTGTCCAAGTAGGTAATGTCAAGGATAATTTGTATGATCTGTGGTAGAGTCAAACTCGGGTTACGAAACAACGAGAATATACAACCACTGAAGCTCCTGGTGAACAGTAGATTCGCCGCTTTCCTGACAGTAATAGCGACTTCATTGGGCGTTAGCGGCAAATCCTCGCAGAACTTCATGGCGGCGTAAATGAACTCTTTCGCTTCATTGTAAACCTTGTACACCATCCAGGAGAATGGCAGTGTTTTGGGAAACTCATACCGCTCGACACTCTCAATATTGAATGGGAAGTTATCCATTAGCGATTCCAGCTCTTGGGCGGATTCGATTTGTATGGGCAGATACTTTTCCTTGTCCAAGATGTCTCGAAAAATGTTGACCCACATTTGCAGGAGAACCTCGTTATAGTGATCCCGCATGGCGTACAGCGAGTCCCACAGATGACTGGCCAAGTACCCGCAAGATTTCAGATTGTGGATGGCTAACAACGTTAGCGTTTTCAGCTTGAGAATTACATTAGGATCAGTACAAAGGCAAATGTTGATGTTGAGATTTGTAGCGAATGTGTTCAACGAACTACCCCACAGTTCCTCCAAGTAGAGCTTCGAAGCAATTTCATCGGCAGTGTTCCTCACATGGTCCTCCACAATCAGAAAGCCCACCACAGCAGATACGTATTTCTTGTATATCTCCAGATCGTCGTGCATTGCGCGAGGAGGATGGAGTACCAACTTCATTTGATCCTTGCGTTGTTGACGGTAGTCCTTCTCGAAAAACTCTTTATATCCCAACTCACTGTAAATGCGATAGGTACGAAATATCGGCGAGAAGTCTATTAAGTCATACGCACTCGTATTCGATTCAATCGGCACGGGAGAGTTTCTCTGTGCCTTATACTCGGCTATGATGTTCTTCACGTTCTTCTTCTGCATCTGTTTGATGTAACGCATGGACACATCTCCGATTTTCGACGAAAACTTCCTAATGTTCTCCAGGAACTCCCGGAATTCTGCCTCAGAACACACTTTGATATTGTCCTTCAGCTTCGGGATAATGTTTTTCATCTGGGAGCTAAATCTGTAGTCTTTGATTGTTGGCATGTATTCATTTTCAAGGGTTTGTAAGATTTTCAGGGATTCATAGTATTGCTTCTGTTTTATATAGTAACCGAACTTGGAGCAGCACTCGAATATGGGTAAACATTTTTGGAGACACTCAATTGCCTTGTTGATGTTCGCTTCGGTGGCGTGGAACTTACGAATCTTCTCCCCCGTCGTGATGAATTGATGCGATTTCGCACTGATGACGCTATCTATTTCGAGAACTTGATGATTTAACGATTTTACCTTCGACTTTACCTGCAGGAACTCGTTAATTGAATCGATGAATCCCTCGTAAAATAGATTGCAAATCTTCTCGATATCCTTATCGAAGTAGTTTAGGTTCGACTCTATTTTGTCCGTCAGGGAGCCAGTTGTGTCACCTGAAAAGGAGTTAAATTAAAGTTCAGTGCTGCTGACGCTTATTTTAGATGCTCACATAAATCAAAGTGTAGAAATTCAACTATTTCACCCATTTTCTACTATTTATTGTACTAATAATCTACAAGGCACAGTTTTAATCCGCCCAGATATTATTTTGACACATGGTATACTATGCAATAGTGACGTACATTTTCCCAGACAGGGTGGGCCACATATATCGAATGAACAATTTTATTAAAACAATTTTATGTGCCGAATAAGAACAATGTTATTACTGTTCTGCTTATTAAATTAAATAAAAAATGCAGGAAAAAAGCAATCTTATATATAAATTCAACTTACAAAAAGACGCAATTAAAATGCAGGTACCTTAAAGCTACAAAGCTAGAGTTGAAGGTCAAAATCTGTTCAAATGAATAAACCCCACCCGAGCTGCGGTTGGAGCAACTTGATGAACTAATATGGTAAGTATAGTGATATGAAGCCAACAGGGATATCTGACTATAATTATATTAAATCAAGAATATGAGGCCAAAAAGAATATCAAGCCCATTGGAATATCACACCAAAAGGAGTATTAAGTTGAGTACGGCAATAGGCCTGTGAGTAGGGCGTTAGAATATACTCACAGCAAGGCTGGCTTGTCGTAAGAGGCGACTAATGGCCGAGTGGTAGCCGGGGTCCCAACGCCCTGTGCGCCCGATGAAATACCACCCCATCAAGCTTTAGGCTCCGTGAATTGGTCGGGAGAAATCCCTGGCCATCTTTCGGAGCTTGGCTGATGGACCGGTTCAAGAAAAGGTTGTTTTTTTTTTGTTAGTTTTTAAACCACATTTATTTTCCTAATTCTTTTTACATGTCTAATATTAGGGGTAAATGTTAAACCCTTTTCTACAATCACAATCCTTAAATTAACTTACTGGCTCTATGCGATCTCTCTAAATTACACATTACATCTTGATTTTTATATATGCCTTTCGGCGTACATCTTTTTTTTTTGTTTCTTATATATGTATATATATATATATATATATTTATATATATATATATATATATATATATATATATATATATATGAAATAAGTCATGTATTAGAGGGACTCCTCGTTTACATGTATATATTATTATTACAATTTTTATTTTTTTTTTATTTTTTTTTTTTAAATTATTATAACAAACAAAAACTTCAAAACAAAACGAATAAAACATAAAATAAGAAATAAAAAATAAAATAAAATAGCTACACATAAGTAATTGGGAAAGGCGGACAGGGGGAGGGGGGACAAGAGGAAGGAGAGCGTTGCTCTTGAGAGGCATACTATATCTGAGGAAGTGAAGTCCTCTCCTCGTTGAAAATCCACCACCATTTGGGAGATGTTCGATCTGTGGCTGATTTATATCTTTCACTGATCGCCGTGCTAAAACGCATGCGGTCTGGGGCATTGGAGATATCACTATCATGGAGAATTCGTTTGTTCCTGGCACCGCGGAGAGCGTGGTAAATAATCGCGACTCCATGCATGTCTTGGATAAGGCCTTTTTGATCCAAGAAAGGAAACGCTTCTGGGGGAATAAACCCATTCTGGAGAGTATTCTCCAGATACATATCATTGGGATAGAATGCTCCCGAGATAAGATTATTGTCACTGCACATTGCCCTTGCTGTGTGACCACGAATAATTTTAATTATGAAATTGTCTATCCTATTTAACCCTGATTTGTTATACAGGATTTTGTTGGGATAGAATTTTTCGTATTGCGACTCTGGTGTTCTATAAAGTCCGAGGCAGGAACGCAAACACTGCCGTTCGAACACACGAAACTTCTCCATATAAAGTGGAGATATATTATACCATACTGGACAGCCATAAATCAAAACTGGTCGGATGAATGCCGAGTATGAAATTGTTTTGACTCTGGGGTCAAGAAGACTACTCCGGAATAGACTTCTTGTCATAGAATATGCACTTTTAGGTGCGGAGAGGGACGCTGCTACGTGCTTGTCAAAATATAAATACTGGTCTAGCCAGATACCAAGGTATCTAACTACAGTTTTCACTTGCAGTGGAAGGTTATTGTTACCTACAACAGAAAAGTGTTTCCAGTTGTATTTTGTATCCCTCGAGGCCCTGTATAGGGGCGTTCTGAAAAGGTTAGTCTCGGTCTTCTGGAAATTAATCTTTAATTTCCAGTCGTCGCAAAATAGTTTTATTTTGTTGAAGTCATCTTGGAGGTGCCTATTGATGACGTCTATTTTTCCTCTTGTTCTGTACACCACTATGTCATCGGCGTACGCAATGGCGTTTTCGAGAGAACTCACTAGATCACTAGTGGAAATATTGAATAGAATGGGAGAATTCAAAGCTCCCTGCTGTAAGCCATTTTTAATTTGGAAGGTCTTGTTGGAGAGTATGTCCCCGCATTTCACCACAAAATGTTTGTCCATTATCATACCATAAATGATGTATAACAAATATTGCGGCATACCCAGGTTTGTTAACTTATAGACAAGTCCTTCTAACCATACGGTGTCGAAAGCCTTTTCAAAGTCAACCAAGCAGGCGCCTGTACATTGTCGCTTTGCCTTGTTCCACTGTATATCGGTAACAAGTTTCGTCGCTGCATGAACTGTATCATGTCGCGCTCGAAAGCCAACTGGTTGTTGGGGATGATATCGTTTTCATCACACCAACCTATCAGTGCTTTGTTTATAATTTTTTCGAATACCTTGCTGATGTTGGGAAGCAGGCTGATCGAGCGCAGATTAGCTGGATTGCTCTTCTCCTTACCCTTTTTGGGGATATGGTGGACTACTGCAGTCTTCCAATGGGTTGGATAGTGTGCATTGTTTAGAGCGTTGTTAAACAAAGTAGTGTATATGTTCACTGCTTCGCGAGGCAAGTGCCTTAGAGCCACATTTGGAATGCTATCTATTCCAGATGATTTCTTATTTTTTATTGAGCTAAGTATGTTTCTAAGTTCATCCTTGCGCACAAACATATTTGTATTTTCATTTCTGACGGGAGAACCCGCCTTATTATTTTCGCCGAATGTGATGAAACTATGGTTTTCGGATCGCCAGTTGTGAAGTTGATTGCGCAGCGAGCAATGTCTTTGACGGGCATTGCTTTCAATTTCAGTGTTAGCATGAACTGATTCGTTAACTCTGTACACTGCTTCGAAACATGCTCCAATTAAATTCGCTTTCTTTTGCGGATCTTCGACTACTATTACTTCATCATTGGAGTTGATGTGCTCTAAGGTGAGTCCTGCGTTCAGCAGTATCTGACAATTCTCGGGAGTCCGTGCAATTCGGAGACAGGGAATGTCATTGTGATCTTTTCTTCGACATATTTTCTTGATTTGTGAAAACATGTTCGGTCCGTTTGCTTAGACAGCTCGAATTCTGTTGCTCCACTCCTCATTTATTACTGCTCGGTAATTATCCCGGGTCAGTTTTTGAAGATTTTTAATCAAGGACTTGATTGTTTAGATTTCGTTGCTATTTGGGTCTCTGAACTGCCTATAGCACAATTTCAGCTTTGAGAGCAGGGTGCTCTTTTGCCTATACAAAGCATCGATAGTTGCATTTCTGTATCGGTGGGTATAGCCATCCATATGAGCTACTTTGGGGATGGAACGATTCATTGTGTTAATAACAATATCGTTCATAGTTGGGAGGTAATGATCGATTTCATCATTACGGAGGTTTCTATTAGTCGGTGGGTCTATGCCAATGTTGCGTATTTCTCTTTTTACTATGCGATCGAAACGCGACCAATGTGCTTTTCGGAAATCGAAAGAGTGTACCTGGTCGTACTGCTCAAGTAGATGGTACTCGTTTGGCACGTGTATTACGGCTCCAAGTCCGTAATGATCGCTATCGTACTCAATTGTGCGAAGACAATTTCGAGTAGTTACCTCGGTATCTGGTAACTGAACTCGATCATCTGTCATAAGTAAATCCAGGAAGGAGTTACCTCTTGGATAAGGCGGTGTACTTGTAGCGTACAATTCTAGTTTATGCTCGATCGCATTTGTTTGCCACCAATCAAACAAGGCATTGCCTCTGGTGTTCGAGGGCAGATTGCCCCAGGCACTGTGCTTGGCGTTAAAATCACCTGCCATTAAAAAGTAATTGTTTTCCGAATCTAACTTGAGACTTCGGAAAAGCGTATCGATTTCACTGATAAATTGGGTACCTTGAACAGATTCAGGAGCGTAAGCAGCGACTATATATAAATGCCTTTGACTTTTTAGCGGAATGTCTATAATGCATGCCTCTAGCACCTGGAATTTGTGTACTTCCGTGCTGTAAACGACCTTATGGTGAAGACCTTTTTTAACTAAGATAGCGACCCCACCCGCTCGAGTAGAGTGTGGTCGATCTCGTCTAATTATGTTATAATTTTTGTAGTCCATTTTGTGCCTTTGGTTTAGCTTTGTTTCGCTAGCCAAGAGCACATCTGGGCATTCGACTTCGAGCAGATTGCCTAAATTATCCCTTCTTTCGATGTGGATTAGTGAATTTACATTCACAGCTATAATTTTTAGGTTAAGTTCAGACGGAGGGTTGAAGATTTTGATGTGGAGAGTTATTTGAGAACAGGGTTGAATAGAGAGTATCTATTCGTGCTCTTTGTTCAGTCAGTGTTCTTTGAAATTCGGCAAATTGTCCTTGCATGGTTAATAACATTGTTATTATTTCTGAATGTGCCTCTGGTGCAGGCATTTTCCCATTACTATATGTATGTTCCATGGATGCTGGTTGCTTAGGAGCACCGGCCATTTGTGCATATGACACACAAGGAGCCACGAAATTGTTATAAGAACGAGTTTTCATTTTTTTCTCTTCTTCAACTTGTTTCTTTTTGGATTCCAGTTTTAATTTCATTTGTTGAAATTTAGGACATCCTCTAAAATTAGCAGTGTGACCTGTATTTTTACAGAGGACACAGGACAGTGTTTTCCTATCTGGAAGCTGTTCCTTGCCCAAGGGGCATTCACCAATGATATGGTCGGAGAGGCACTTTACGCACCTGAATTGCATAAGGCAGTTTGATGCCGCGTGCCCGAAGCGTTGACAACGCATGCACTGCAATACGCGATCGATTTTTCTAATTTTTTCCCAACTTATTGTTTGGTGGTTGAGGTGTTTGATGTATCGGAGAGCATCAACTTTACTGTTGGGACTCAGTGATACAATAAAGAAAGGCAATTTGCAATTGCGTTTTCTGGAGTTCGCGGTAGAGAAGGGTTTCACACCTGTAAATTTTAAATTGTCGGTTTCGACATTTTTTAATTCCTCTAATACCTCCTCAGGGGAAAAAAATGGATCAACGCCTTTTAGGAGCATGGAGATTATTTTCTCCGATTTCGGGGTGTACGTGTAGTACTCGCTTTTTGTCCTACCCAAAGCAGTCATTACTTTGCGATAACCTTCCATATCATCGCAGATTAATTTTATTTTAGAATTATTAATTTTTTTTGTTTTGAAATTTTTACAAGTTAACTCACCTAATTTTATAACGTCCTTTGTTTCCATGGACGTAAGTATTATAGGCGGCGCCTTTTCCTTGTTGTTGGTTACGATGTTCTGGTTTGTTTGCTGCTTCTGCATCTCCTTTATTTGCTGCCTTTTGTTTGCTTCCTGATGTTGTTCCTGATTTTTCCGTTGTGCTGTTGTATTTTCTTGGCTTTGTTGTTGCTGCACCAGGTCTTTTAATTTGAGGATTGCTTCTCTTTGTTTATTGAGTTCCTCTTTTTTTGTGTCAATATCCGCAAGGCGTTTTTCTAATTCCGCCGGATCTGTTGCAGTACCTGTGATATTGTTTTCTTCCTCAGCAGGTAATTCGATTTCACTTGGGTCAAGGTCAACCAATTCGTTGAATTGGTTGCCTGCGCCTGTGTATTCGTTTTTCTTTCCTTTTGCATTTTTTTCGCCGTCTGAATTTGGCTTGTGCCGCTTTGTTATAATACTCGGCTGTCGCTCGAGTCGGCTCCGTGTCATCGCTTTCAGGTCTGCCTGGCCCCCTTTCATGAAAGGCGACGAGCTCTTTAGCACTTTTTTGTGTTTCCATAATTTTTTATTTATTTTTTATTTTTTTAAACAACCGCTCTCAGTGGTGGCCACACTGTGTAATCCACACTTGTTCACTTACACTCGCGCGACGAATTTATTTATTTATATATTTTTTTCTTTTTTCTTTTCTTTTGCTTTCTCCTGTTGTCAGGTATACGTCTTATCTCTTTGGCGTGTTGGTAACGCCTGAAGAAAAGGTTGGTTAGGTGGTAGTCGGTCCCAAGGTGAGATACCACCCCGTCACACCCCGTTGTTTTTGTAAAATTGTTTTACACATAAAGCACGCTGTTGTCCCGTGAGGCGCTGCATCGGGACTAAAATTACATGAGGTGGCGCGCAATTCCCTGCCCCTGTTAGGGGTGGGGGCTAACGGTTTTTATGAAATCAAGTGTTTCCATTTTCAAAAATGTATGGCCCACCTGATATATGTCCTTATTGTTATTGTCAATAATTGTTGTGTTTGAAAGGGTATACACAAAAAGTGGGTACTCAGTGATGTCCCTATCGTGGTCTACCTGGCGGTCGTGGTGGGCGGAAGTGGGGCTGCCCCTGCTTCCTCAGTTATGTGGTATTGTCTCCTCAAATTTCTCGGTCTTCTAAACCCTTATATCTGCCGGCTTCCTCCCGTGTCGATTGCCCTGGGTACGATTCCTTCCCCAATTTTGCCTTCACAGGAACACCGATGGTTCAGAAACGTTGTCCTATTTATACAGTGACTTGCAAAGTCAGAGGATGGGGGGCAAATCAGCATAGTGGGACACACTGTGATGTTAGGGTTTCGGTTTTGCCATTTTGGTTGGTGCTGTAGCTGCTGTAGATACTCGGCGGACCACCGCGACCAGAAGTGTTCGTACATGTTCCGTAGCAGTTGCGACCGGGACAGCCGCGATATCGAGGGGTGGGACGTGGAAAGCCCCGGGATGATTGACGTCGGGCCTCCAATGAGAAAGTGTCCGGGTGTGAGTCGGTCGGTTCGTCCCTCAGTGCCTATAATGGGCGAGAGTTGAGGTAGGATGGGCCAGCAAGGTGGAGAGTTTGTGGAGGTTCTTAAAGCTCACCTGAAGAACCCCCGTATTCGCAACCCATATTGGCATGCCCATCACCAGCATACCTGAAACATTTCCTTTCTCAAGGACATTTAATGCATCCAACGCATTATCTGAAATTCCCTAAAGAGAATTCTCACAGCATTCACGCATTTAATGCGTTATTCAAATTCCCTGTAAAGAATTCTTCACATCATCATCATCATCATCGGCACCACAACCGGGAACCGGTCTTGGCCTTATTTAGCAAGTCCTGAGGCTTGCTACATTTTCCATGATAATTTGTTTTTCCGGGCATGGTCATTAGTCTTGCGCCAATTCTTCACATCATACGGCAACATAAATCCCAAACCATTCGGCACCCTTGTCATCGTAAAATGCTATGTCGGACAGCTTGTTTACACAGCTGCAATAAACCGACCCGCGATTCGTTTGTCCAATCGACAAACAATTACTGCATCCCAAGCATTATCGTCGGAACCGAATCCTTCAGCATTTCCTAGTACACACAAGAACTCGGTTCCTACTGCAGTCTGAGAGGCCATAAACATTAAAACCCATTAGCCCCTTTTCCTAATGGCGACGCATCTATTAACGCATCCGCACCACTCATCCACGACTGTAATGATGCTCTTATTTGTTTTCAGCACTATTTCTCCGATGAATTGCCGTCTATGATAGCCACAATACACAGCGTAAACAATAATCTCTTCATTCTTTTTTACTCGTTTCAGGTTTCGTTTATCCTTTGCTAAATGCATCGATAAACACGGTGATGGGTACGATCACACACGCACACCGCCGCGTGCCAGAGATCGCCTTCCATTGGTCACTGGTCAAAGGAAATTTCATTTTCTTTTCACCACACCACCAAACTCACCCCAAACGAGGGTTGAATTACTTAGTCTTATACCAACCACCGATTAGTGCGCGTCGTTTTATTCATTCCCTTAGAATGCACACGGGGGTGCTCACATCCCCGAGCGTTTATAATAGTCGAGTATAGTCGAGAGTTAAAGATTGTCGCTCATCTTACCTGGTCCCCTTTTATGTGCGTAATTGTGTATTCAGTGAACGTCTGAGTGTTAAATTAAATATAAATGTTTTCTTTTACATAAAAAAAAGGTCCATTCTCGCCCTTCCCTGCCCAACCGGTTACGAGTATATTACTGTTTATCCATCTTTGTTTAGTTCCCTTTACCAGCTCAACCTACCAATAACTTTATCCTTACAAGCGCCCCCCCCCCCCCCCCCCCGCCGCCGGCGGTCTCAAGGTTTTAGGTTAGTTCTTAAGTTTATTTATATATTTATACCACTTGTACTAAGCGAAATAAATGAGGGTCCTGCCCTCACTGCATTCATTCATTCATTCATTCAAAAATTGTTGCACGTATAGTTAAACATAAGAAATATAATGTAATGGTTTATATGTATATAAAAACCTTTAATTAGGCTCAATTAACCACTACTACTACTGCTACCAATTAAATTTACATAAAATTACGGATAATTGTAACTGGTCGCAAATCTACCAGTGGCTGCAATCTCGGCTTAGTATAACAAATGCCGTATAAAACATTCCTTACTTATCCCAAAAGTATGCTATAAGATCTTGCATAAAAAAAAAACAGCAGAGTATGCCGATAACTTTATTAAACGAACATCAGCAAGGCGTTTGAAAAACTAATAAATAAATCATTATTAAAATGGTCCGAGGTTAATAAAATTATCCCGGATAACCAAATTAGTTCTCGGACTCGGCATGACACTATCCATGCCCCGTCGAAACTTATTTCCGAGATACAATGGAGCAAAGCAAAACGGCACTGCCGGGGGCATGTTCTATTGAATTTAAAAAGGCCTTCGACACCATTTGGTTAAGGGGTCTTCCTTATAAGCTTACCAGCCCGGGATATGCCGGCAAACATACTATATATTGTATATGACATGGTAATGGGAAAACAATTCGTCGTAAAATGTAGCGACACATTTCCCAACAATACTTTCTTCATAACAAACGGCTTACAACAGTGCGCAGTCAATCCTCCAATCCGATTAATATTTACACCAGTTATCTAGTGGATTCTCTTACTCATACTATTGCATATGCTTTTCGAAGCTTGGTTGATGGATAGCTTCGAGAAAAGGTTGGTTTATGTGCTAGTCGGTCTCATGGTGAGATACCACCCCGTCACGCTGTACATTCCGCGATATCCCCGAGAGAAATCTTCGACGGTGTTTCGGATGTGTGGCTGATGATCCGGACTGACACGGAGATAAGGCATGATGGTAACTTCTGATATAAAGAATTCCGAAGGTAAACCAGTTTCCCATCCGGATCTCCGGCAGACTATGTCAGTGGGAACATCATGCAAATATTATGATAAATAATCGAACTTTAAGAAATTCGTCATCGCATAATTGGGCTGGCTCTGTCGAGGCTCGACCGTTAACGACATGTAAGATCAGGGGCATCCATTTCACCAATACGAATGTAAACGTCGTCCACTAATATTTGCAAACAACGAAACCTGATATCCTTACCCTAAGTGAAACTTGGTCGATTCGTCAACTGATTCGACATATCTTCGTTGCTCAGGATACGACTTACATTCGAGATTCCGCTTTAAAGGCGGAGTCCGCATCTTCACGCGGTCCGATCTGACTTGCTAGAGGAGGGAGGCATTGGAACCCAATAACATGGACACCATATGGTTGAGGGTCGTGCTGAGGAATTCTGTAAAATTTCTTTGTTGTCTTTATCGCTCTCCGAATGACAATCGACCAGCGAAATTTTTCAAACATCTTTCACGTACTATCGACGGGATAGAGATCAACCACCCGACTTCCGACATTGACGTTCTTGGCAATTTTAATGTACACAATTGCGGCTGGTTGGTGTATTCTAACAGAACCGACGAGGCTGGGAGGCCAGGGGAGATGTTCGCTGTTAACTTTGACTCAACACGTGGAGGAACATACTCGAACGCCTGAGGCACGAGGTGATAGTGCGAACACCCTGGATTTGTTTTTGACATCCGATCCGAGTAATTATACCGTGGAGATTGCTGCGCTACTGGGAAACTCAGATCACTGCTTGGTATTGGTCGCCCAACCACTTGCATTTCAAGCGAATAACCGACCAAAGCAGCTTCGCCAAGTATGGATGTATGGGGCCGCTAACTGGGACAATTTACGAGATTTCTTCGCATCCTTTCGGTGTCGGAGGGGTACTTCGGCGACTCCGATGTTAACGCCTGCGCCGAGTCGGCCTCAGAGATTATTATTGTCGGGATGAAGATCTACATTCCGCATCCCACAAACAAAGTTCATCTGATAAGCCATCGTTTGATCAAAAATTCAACCAGATTACACCGGCAAAAATAAAGCTTTCAAACAGCGACGCACCTATCCCACCGAGGTTAATAGAACGAATTTTGTTAGAATTCGAAACGCACGCAGGCGATTGATACCGCGAAGAAGCCCTATAACGACAGAGTGACCAATAGACTTCTTCAGTGCTCGACTGGTTCGCGCTCCTTCTAGTCAATGGCAAGGGCTGTCAGCAGTAACTTCGCTTTCTCCTCTTTTCCTTCGTTGGTGATGGGCAGCGGATTCAAAGGATAAAGCTATTCTGTTCGCGAATTTATTTTCCGCGAATTCAAACCTCGATGCCGGTTTTTTGGAGCCTGCTGTGATCGCGGCGATACGGTCTTCGATGTGGAATGTGAGGTTTCACCCGCGTACTATTTTTCATTCATTCATTTTTACAACATTTTTTTATTTTCTTTTTATCATCTTAGTTTCTAAATTACATGCTAGACACAAAAATGCTTAAATTCTACCTTAATTATCTTATATTATAACTTACTGGTCCTTCGCAGACGCTCTAAGCTAAACATTACTTAACAATTGTATAATTTGCCTTTCGGCGACAGAACTTTGTGGCAGTATTGTGATTATTTGGAAGACAAAGAAAAATTTGAAAAGCTTTGTGTCGAAGCGCCTACGTACTGGAAATGACAGATGGCAGCTGGCAAATGCGAATGTACTAGAATTCTCCAATAAATTTAATTATGAATCCGCAACAATTGGGAATTAAAATAACGATTGGTCTGCTCAAATTATCAATATAAAAATATATTGAAAGAGTGAAAAATTTAATAACAATTCTAGAATACGTTTTTTTTAAAGTTCATAAATAATATTTCTTCAAATTACTGAAATAAATGTGAGAAATAAAAAGAATGGACTAATCCTGTAAATGGTAGCAAATAAAATTCTGTCTTCAAGTTGTATTTTTTCTTCTTTACAAATAATTTTTTTTCCATTTTGTCATATAAATGTTGCAGTCCCGCCGTGCTTCCTCTATCGAGGGAAGAGCGGGGACCTTTTGTTTTTCTTTTAGTTATTATTCCTTTTATTTTTCCTTTTATTTATTATTCCGCTCCGATAGATAGTATGTTTGAGCGGAAATTTGTTGCAATTGAGAATTAATTAATTAAGAAAAAAACTAATTTCCGTCTCTTTAATATTGTTTATTTTGTGTATCATCTTCTTCACTCAAGGAAAACTTATTCTCAACTCAAAACATAAACTTACTTGAGACTGTAATCAATTCAACTAACTCTGTTCTCTGTTCCAACTCAACTGATTCTCAACATTTTCTCTCTACTTATGGAACATTGTGTTCTAATTTACTGTAAATTATAATATGAACAAATCAAATTTTCTCAAAGTATTCCTTTAGTTTCTGTGACTTTTAAATTGAATAAAATTTGAACGAAAATCAAAGTGCTCTGTTTTGAAATAAAAAGGGGCAAGTTATTAAAAAGGGGCATGTTATGAAATGTACTGTAACTGTAACTGGCTTGATATAATATTGTGTATGTTTATTTATGGTATGTATTAAATGAGATGTTAGATATGTAAGGAGATTCAGTGTTAAAGCTAATAGGGGTAGTATTCTGGAATACCAGGGGAATGCCTGCTGTATTATAACGGCGCCTCTCTGACACCGGACGAATCAGGGCAGTAAGCAGACCTTACCATATCAAAGAGGGGCTCTGATATGGCGGACTATCTGAAACCCCAAGACTGGTGGGAATAAAAATGAATAATCAATATACAAAAAACAAACTCACGAAAAACCAGGTAGGCATAGGTGTGATGAGCCGACACTACCATAAGGGAACAAATCATCAAGAAAACACCGATTTGGCAAAACGAAGACAGGGAAAAACGCAATAAGCGGGATATACCCCTCAGCACGTGGAATGTTCGAACGTCATATAAACCAGGGACTATACAGACGGTCGTAGGAAACGCGAAACAATATAAAATGGACTTCGTCGCGCTTCAGGAAGTCCAACTACCACATCAGGTAATCAAAACCAACGGGTTTACACTGGCGTCTGGGGTACCGATAAACATAATCTCGGAACCGGCTGCATCATAAGCAAGAAGATTACGCCCTATGTAAAAGATATGCAATTTATTAATGACCGAATGTCTGTGCTAAAAATACAGGGCCCACGGTACAATTATATATTTATAAACGTACACGCCCTCACAAAATCTACGGACGAAGAAACGAAGGACACGTTCTATGAGACCCTAGAGGAAGTATTTGATGGGATCTCATCACTGCATAGTAAAATCCTCCTCGGGGACCCCAATTAGAAAATTGGAAAGGAAGACATCTTCCAACCAATTATAGGTAAAGAAAGCCTACACGGCGTTTTAAATAATAATGGCATTCTAATTAATACGTTCACAGCGTCAAAAGATCTGGTATTGCAAAGCACGATGTTCAAGCACAAGTAAATCCATAAAGCCACATGGATATCACCCGACGGCGTAACGCGTAACCAAAGACACCACTTCCTCATAGACAAAAGACACCACTTGAATATCCTTGACGTAAAATCATATAGAAGAGCAGATTGTAACTCTGATCATCTTCTACTGATGGGCAAAATTAGGAGTCGCCTCGCAGCAAACCCACATGGGCAGTCACGAGTAGATGAGCAAAAAGTTCGACATTGATAAACTGAAAGACCTGCGCAAAGGGCTGAATATCAAGACGAACTAACGAATAGATTTACCATCCTAGAGAATGGGAGCAGTGAGGAAGAGGAAGCCAATAGTGTGGACACTGAATGGACACCGATCAGAGATACAATCAAACAAACAGCCCAAAAGCCCAAAAGGTATTAGGATCTAAGAAAACAATTAAGTTCAAACCTTGGTTTGACGATGAGTGCAGGGCGAATATTGAACAACGTAAACGTCTCAGAGTGATCCACTTAGAAAGGTATGATGAAGTCAGTGCAGAAAGATACGCGACAATTCGGAAAGGGAAAATGAGACTCTTCAAACACAAAACAGGGCGAATGGGAGAAGACTAGGATCGAAAAAATCCTAGAAAATGCCAGAGCAAAGAATATCAAAGATATGTATGTCGGCATAAAATCAATTAGAAATGGCTACCGAGGGGGAGCCAAAATAATTCGAGACGCAAACGGATGTCTGGTCACAGAAACAAACAATATCATGGCAAGATTGAAGCAGTACTTTGAAAACCTCCTCAATGGGCGCACCCATCAACCACAAATAAACGCACCAGACGTACATACAGCCCACCTTCAGATCCCAGAGCCCTCTTTCAACGAAGTTGTAGACGCAATAAATCGATTAAAAACAACAAGGCTCCCGGAGTCGACTGCATATCGGCAGAGCTTATGAAGCATGGAGGAGAGGCAACCGCTCGGAAGATCCACCAACTCATCAAAAATGTGGGATAAGGAAGTCACTCCGGAAGAATAGACAACCTCAATAGTCCTCATTTTCAAAACAGGCGACAGATCTGACTGCAAAAACTACAGAGGAAGATCCATATCCAAAATACTAACAAGTGTCATGCTGGCGAGAATCACACCGTACGCAGAAGAAATACTGGGAATATATATACCAGTGCGGATTCCGTAGGAACCGGTCAACAAGCGACCAAATGTTCACAATAAGGCAACGGGTGGAAAAGAAGTGGGAATACGGAGAGACGGTTCACCAACTGTTCGTTGACTTCAAAAAAGCCTACGACTAAGTCGCAAGGCAAAGACTCCACCATATTGTAGTTGAGCTGGGAGTCCGGAAAAAATATGCTGCCCTCATTCAAATTTGCATGAACGAAAACAAAGGGCGAGTTTGAATAGAAAACCACCTCTCAGAATCATTTGAAATCCGGGACGGACTAAAGGAGGGGGATGGCCTCTCGCCATGTCTTTTTAACCTTGTGCTCGAGTATGTCATCAGAAAGGTATAAGACGACAAACTGGCCGGATTATCCCTGAGCGGGGTCTCACAAGTGCTCTCATATGCGGATAACATCGCCGTTCTGGGCAATAAACTAGAAACTGCAACCAGCAGAAGAGGTGGGGCAAGAAATAAATGAAGACAAAACAACATTCATTATTGTTTTTATGGATTACGGCGAGAGCAGGTGGACCTCAGAGAACACATATAAACGTCAGAGGCAAGATATTTGAAAAAGTTAAAGAATTTAAATATCTGGGAACAATACTGACGGCCAGTAACGAAATGTCGAAGGAAATTAACAAAAGACTACATTCCGGCAACGCTAGTTGGCACGCAGTCAGTAAACTGCTGAACTTAAAACTGCTATCACGTAACATAGAGCTCCGTGTCTATAGAACCATAATCATGCCGATTGTTCTATACGGATGCGAAATATGGGCTCTCATAAAACGGAAAGAAAACAAATTTCGCGTATTCGAGAATAAAGTTTTAAGGGGTATTGTCACGTCATGCTGAGGTTTTTCCCTATTTTATGAATACAAATTCAAATTCAACAACGAACCAAGTCCAGGCAAGGGATGCCATTTATCTATCGTCAAAACAGATACGCGTTACCCAGAATATCTTCATTCTTATTTTATCCATTGTGTTGTATTTCCTGCAGGTCTCTTCTAGACACTCTGCATTCTTGGCCCTTGCTTAATTACTTCATTAAAATGTCATTATTTTTGTACCGACTGTTTTCCACATGTTTTAATAGCATGCAAAACCACGTGGCTGCAAATGCTCCGTCTATTTTATCCTAATGTAAAATGTTTCATTCCCATTAAGTTCCATAAATATTGTACACATACATGTAAAAGAGGACTGCCCTCTTATAACGCTATAAGCGCAATTTGTTTTCTGGCTTTTACTCTCTAAAAATTACTAGCATCTTATACAGTCCACATCGTTCGTTTTCGACCTAGAATAAAATACCTAGAAAATAACAATTTTCGTTCGTTTTTATTTCGTTTCGTTTATTTATATTAGCGTGATAAACGCATCGTGCCGACAGATATCTTTGGCGGTAAATATGACGAGGAGGCAGGACAATGGAGGAAACTCCAAAACCACGAATTGGAAGAGCTATACCGCAAACCTACAATAGTGAGAGTAATCAGGTCGCGAAGATTAAGATGGGCTAGACGTGTGACGCGAATGGGCAAGGATAGGACAGTGCGTAAAATTCTTGACGGTAGACAAACGGGAAAGAGACCGGCAGGACGGCCGGGACGGAGATGGGAGGATAGCGTAAGGTTTGACCTTGAGGAGATCGGATAGGTTGGTCAAGTGTGGCAGGAGAGTGCACAGGACGGGGAACGATGGCGGAATAGATCCGGCGAGGTCATGAACTTCCGGGTCCCTACAGGCCAATAAATAGTATAGTTTATTATTTATGTTGAGGTGTATTTGGGGACAAAGCTGTCAGCACACATAACGTAATTTACATTTTTCTATCGATAGTCTGCCACCTGGGGCATTTCCACCATTCTGAAATATCTTTCAATGTTTCAGCTAACATGTTTTTGCGGGAAATTAAATCACTGGATTTACTTAAGATTAATATATCATCGGCGAAAATACAATGGTCTAGACATTTCTGTTTATATATTAACGTACTTATGTCATCAAAGGCGATAATGTATAATATAACTGACAATGGGGATCCTTAAAGGATTCCGTTGTGTGGCGGGAGTGTATTGTAGTATAAGTGGTTGGCTTTACACTGAAATTTTCTATTACTTAGAAATGATTTAACGCACTCGTATATGTTGTAACCAACTCCCCACTTTGACAACTTGTTAAGTACAAGGTGAATGTCAATTCCGTCGAAGGCGGAGGAAGAAAACTGAGAGAGAAGTTTATGATGCGGTTTTTAGCGGATAGAGCCCTTTAGGTGTAGTGGTCAATGTGAAGTAAGGCGTCCGTGCAACCTCTGTGGTCAGAGATGTCAGATGTCAGTTTCTTTGTTTCTATAAACAAGAGCAAACATTTGCTTACATTTTTTTTCTAAACGCATTGTAATACAGAGGATTAAGGATATAGAACGGTGACTCTCTTTCTTTCTTCTTTCTTCGGTTTGGGAATAGGTATTAGGAGTACGGTTTTTCACATTTGTGAGATATGTGATGTTTCAAAATTTTTATTGTGTAATTTAATGATTTTCGGTTTTGTATTTTGCGAAGGGTGTATCAACATTGGGTAAGATATTCGATATCTTCCTGGTATTTTGCCTTTGGTTACACTAAGTGCAAATTCAAATTCAGTAAATGAAATGTATTTTTCGATGCGGTGGGTCGCAGAGTTGGAGTCTTGCAAATATAGTCTCATCTTGGGTCCGATTTTCAATATGTTTCAACTTTCCTTGACCGGGTCTGTGGCGTTTCTAACAGATACACACACAATACACACGCAAATAGTGAAGAACACCGAATGAAAATCGAATAAGAAAATGAATCAGAGCCGTATATCATAGCGATAACATAACAATTCCACATCAGTTGAGTCTACTTGAGTTTAGAAATCGAATTCGTACACGCGGCCAGTAGCCTGATGTTTCAATGCTTCACTTCTCAACCGTTTCATCGTGTGTTCAACTCACTTTCTTCACTATCCTTGCTTAACGCAACAACCCCGAGTGTGATCTGTACACACAGCAGACACTCTCCCATAGTAAACAGGGCTTTACTACTACGATCCCGACTTCCGCATAGAGCACCGGCACACTCGCCTGCTCCGACGTCCTCTCGCTCGTTCGCTCTTTGCTCCGTCGTTCGCACAGGAAGTTGATCCCAACAAAGTTACTGAGGAAGAAGTAGTGTGGCGTTTCTAACAGATACACACACAATATGCAAGCAAATAGTGAAGAACACCGAAAGGAAATTCGAATAAGCAAAAAGCATCAGACCCGTATACCATAGCGATAACATAACAATTCCACATCAGTTGAGTGTACTTGAGTTTAGAAATCGAATTCGTACACGCTGCAGTGGCCTGATGTGTTGAGCATTGGTTACATTTTTAGTGATTCCAACCTTCATAGCGTCAGTTCGAATCACACGTTCTTCACTATCGTCGCAAATGCCATAGGTCCACTAGCTAAGTTCCAGAAGATGGTCAAGGAATTCTGCCGTCCTTTCCACGGAGCCGATAACTTAACGTATTTTACCAAGTGGTGAGCTCACCTACCGGCATGGAGGGTAGCTATGAATAAATTCTAATTTCCTACTCACAGAGCATGCATTTTTCAGTCCAATAGTTTGTGGTTTATTTATTTCTTTTTCAGGCCGTACAGCAACAACCATAGTAGTACCAACAAACTTCCGACAGAGTGCTTTCCGCTTATTTATCTGGAATTGCGTTGATCCGAAATCGGAGAAATTTATAAGGGTGTGACAGTACTCTTGCTGGTTTTGCCACAGAAAATCAATTAATGTTTAATTTTACCTGTGATTGTTTTCGCTGCGTGCCGCCTGGTGAGATTTCCATTCCCAGTCAATTGTTTATATGCTTTTCGAATATCTTGAGCAGTTGCATGACGAGTCACTCCAAGACTTTTATGTGGGTCACCTAAATTGATGGTGCATACAATTTTGTTGACCTCCAATTAACTGGGTGCACAAATTTTGCCTGATGATCTATCAATTTTGAGAATTACTCTGCCTCAGTTTGGGATCGATGTACAATTCCGAAAATTTGTTTTTTTTTCCTCTACGAAAATTTATACACCATAATGCTCTTTTTGTCTGACAGTTCTGAGATTTATTACAACATTTTTAATATAATTTTAATGTTAACAATTTTAACTTTTCCCTTTTTGGGTCTTTGAAAAATCTCCGGGACAAAAAAACGAAACCGATTTTTTTCTTACTGCTTTTCTTCTTTTTCCTGCTTTTCTGCGAAAACGGAATGTCAATCACCGTACATCAAGAAAAACATTAACCCTTTCTCTCTTTCGCTCCCCATTCACGTCCACTTCGAAAACCGAATTCGAACTCGAAGAACTGCACGATCCACACCCGAATCGGGGCGTGTTCGAAAACTCACTTCTGGATCGTGCAACTTCTCCACCACCTTACCATCATACCACCTTAAAACAAATTATATTAAAATTACAAAATGATTAATTGATGGGGTGGCGGACGCACGTAACAAGGGCAAGAGCTCCATCGAATATACACAACCTTCAATAATAAGACCCATGAAAAACATACAACACATCCAGAACCAAAGAACAAACCGTAAGTAACCAACTATTAAATATTCATTATAACAAATTCCCTTGAAGTCCGTTTTTTTTTAACTTCAATGTGAAATATAAAACGGAATCTCAATTAGAGTGCTCATCACTGAAATTAATATACTCGTAAATAATCACAATTTCTTCTATAAAATTCAATGCTAATCTAATCCTAACTCAAAACTAAGAAGAATTGAACTAATTTAAGCGGGCCATTGGCAATACCTGGTATGCGGATAAGCAGTCTAGAAAAGAATGGATGTGGTTAACAAACGTAAAATAAAACCAGTTCGGGGCATCAAGCAAGTCCACGCATATTGGTGGAGATCAGAAATAGCTAAACTATGAGTTGAAAGTTAAATATAAATGACGAGTACAATAAAGAGGAAGAAATTATGACAATTACCAACAACTCCTGAATTTATGAACAATCGTAAGGAGCTGAAGAATATAATACACAAAAGCAGACAAGAGCCGTTCTGCCTCCTAAAGAATGAACTATATTATAATCCACGAAGCAGCCCATACTAATTAGTAATAAAAAAGGTTCACAACAAAATGTTAAGGAGCAAAAGGGGCCACCCTCTTCCCACATTAGAAAAATACGAGGGTGGGTTGAAAAGTTTCCGACCTAACAGAGATACGAGGGTTGCCCCTTATGTTTCGGGATTTGGCAACCCTAGTGTTGCAATCCGGCAATTGACAGCTCTGTCGTAAAGTTGCACATTTTTGAGGTTATACGCAGTCAGAACGTTTTGACATACGAGCGCTATTTGTGTTGTTTACAGTAACTTAAAAGATTCATCTCGGCCCAAAAATGGAATTAAATCGTCAACATTTTCGTGCGATTATTTTTTACAACTTTCGGCGTGGATTAACTCAGCAACAGTGCATGGATGAACTTAATTTAATTTTTGGCGATTAAGCTCAATCAAGGACCAGTGTTTATCGATGGTATGGTGAATTCAATCGTGGTCGTAGTTCACTCCAAGATGAATTTCGTGAAGGTCGTTCAAAATCAGTTGTTGTTCCGAAAACCATTGATGCTGTGCGCGAACTGATATTGGAAGATCGTCATGTGACCTATCGTGAGATTGAGACAACTTTAGTCGTTAGTGGGACCAGCATACATTCAATATTGCATAAACATTTGACTGTCAAAAAAATTTTTTTTCCCGTTGGATCCCACACAATTTGTCAATCGCCCAAAAAAAGGCTCGTGTCAATTGGTCGAAAGAAATGCTCAAAAAATACGGTCGCGGTGCTTCGAAACACGTCTATGACATCGTGACAGGTGATGAATCGTGGATTTACGCGTATGAGCCCGAAAGTAAACAGCAGTCGACTGTCTGGGTGTTTCAAGATGAGCCAAATCCAACAAAAGATGTTAGCGCACGAAGCACTTCCAAGCAAATGGTCGCCTGTTTTTTCGGAAAAACTGGACATGTCGCAACCGTACCACTAGAACAACGCAGAGCAGTCAATTCTGAGTGGTACACAATCATTTGTTTGCCAGTTGTCTTCCAAGAAATCAGGAAAACCAACCGCCGAAGACGGATCACTCTTCACCACGACAATGCGAGCTCTCACACATCGGCTGCGACAACTGCATTTTTGAGCACCCAAAACATCGATTTGATGGGTCATCCGCCGTATAGTCCTTACTTGGCACCGAATGACTTCTTTTTATTCCCGTACGTAAAAAACAAACTGAGAGGTCAAGGTTTTTCGACACCTGAAGAAGCGGTTGCTGCATTCAGAATGCATGTGTTGGAGATACCTCAATCAAATTGGCAAAAGTGCTTTGACAATTGGTTCAAACGCATGCAAAAGTGTATAGATAGATCTTCATGGGGAATATTTTGAAAAACAATAAAGTGATTTTCGATGATCAATATTTGTTTTTGTTCTCTAATCCCGAAATATAAAAGGCAACCCTCGTACAAGACATTTTTTCGTAAAATTTATTTTTATTTTTCTACATAGTTTCTTTGTAACTCTACACACTTCTCTCATGTATACGACTACAACATGAATGCCATAGAAGATTCCAGTAAACAATGAGGAGGTACTTAAAGAGGCAAGAGTAATTAAAATCAATAGGATCCTAATTCATTATTCCTAATGTTGTGATGGAGAGTGCTTGGTTAATAAACCAGATGCTTTCAACAGCCTTTTCGCCATCCATCCTCAAACTGAAACGTTACCATGAAGATAGAAAACACACCGACTTATCTTTATATTCAAAAGAATCAAGAAGTTCGAAACTCCGACATATCGTTCATTGTGTATTAGTTTGGGGAGAAATAAATCCATTGTTTTTACATTTATTCTTTCAAAATTGAGGTATTGTGTGCTGAATATGGCATTTCGAGTGCAGGCATGATTTTGCATAGTATTTGCGTAACTTAAAAGCTTTTAGGGAGCTCCTTTGAACAATTAAGTCGTTTCGACAGAACGTTTCCGAGGGACTAGTAAAATAAAAGCTGAAGCAGAACTACACGTATCCGCATAAAGCGATCTCAGTGTATAAATAGCAATAAAAGTTAATAGGAGGAGTTCAGATTGGCTACAAGAAAAATTAAAACAATACAAGGTGAAAAACAAAAGCAACAAGACTACAGCAGATCATATGCAATGATGAATCTAGTCCCAGCATTCATCTTTTCTATCTACGATCGGAATGATCAGCTCCTGCAATAAAACCGAAGAGTTTTTCTCTAGAACATAAGTCACATTCGTATGCACCTTAAAACGACACCATCCAGAGGTAAGAATGCAATAACAGTAAAGTTTTATCGCTTTCCAAATAGGGCTTAATGGCTACTTAGATGCTCATGAATTTCTCCTAAATTAAGTGTAAATTACATCGCATTACACAAGCATCACATTAACGATCATCAATTGATTAGAAATGGTATTCTCGTGTGATCAGCAGCGTATTTATTTGCCTGAAAATGAAAGAGGAAGGAATTCTAAACACAAATTGAATGGTATTTAGTTCTCGGTGTTCCTTGAGCTTGCTTACCTTTGGTATTGGAGAAATTATTATGCTGCTGAAGGATTTAAGAAATTTTATGATTTCACAAATAGAAGGATGTGTCTCGTTTAGTTCGACGTATGTGCTTCTATTCGGTGGCGCCTTTAAATGAGGAAGCATTTTAGGTTTTAGGCGAATAAATCGTTCGGGATAAAAATATGCTGAGTGGAATGCACTTTTTTGACCGAAAGACTATACAACGTTGTAATTGTATTTATTGAATTTCGGTGGAGATATCATCATATACCAATGTAATGGTCATTGTGATCTGGATTTTAAGAATAAAATAATATTCATTTCTGGTTGTACAATTATGTAAAATGGTGTCAACAAGACGATTTTTTGTGTTAAAAAAAAAAAAAAAAAATTATATTTGCTTAAGAGAATTCTTTATATTGAAATCCTTGTTTTAATACAATTGTGTCAGATGAAAGAATGTAGAGACAAGTCGCTGTAAAATCGATATGTCATTATTAGTAGGTGGGCAACTAAGCTTTCGCTCCTTTTGTGCAGTAGATGTAAGGTAGAAATCGAAGGAGGTAGTTTGGCGGATTTAGTCTATATCCTTGCAGGTGATGTGTTCCGCCGAACACTGTTCACTAGTAACACAACGGAGCGAACACGGTTGCAAATGAAACACGATGAAATTTTGTTTTATTTCAATTTTTATTTTTATTCTTGTGAGAGTGATCAAGTCCCGAAGATTAAGATGGGCCGGGCACGTAGCGCGAATGGGCGATGATAGGACCGTGCATAGAATTCTTGACGGTAAACTAACGGGGAAGAGACCGACAGGACGGCCGCGACGGAGATGAGAGGACAATGTTAGATTGGACCTCGAGGAGATCGGATCGGATGATCGAACATGGAAGGAGAGCGCACAGGACAGGGAACAATGGCGGAGCTGAGTCGGGGAGGTCATGAACTTCCGGGTTCCCACAGGCCAGTAAATAATAATAATAATAATAATAATTTTTATTCTTGTTAAATTTTGTTTCTATTAACACATCAATTGATACGGGTTTACCAAACAGTTGAACGCCTGTGGCGATTCTATAAGAACTGGTGGGTGTACATTTGTCTTTTCTTATATCCTGCTTTTTGTATTGTATGCGACGTATGCTACTTGATTGCAAGCGAAGTGTCAAAACTCAACGGAAATTTGTAATGTACTTAATTTGGGTTATTGTTCATTATTATCTACTGTTAAAAAATGTTTTAACTCATATCGCACAATTAATTAATTCACAGGAGACATATTAATCGCGACTTTCTGTCACACGTTAGGGTACACGACAGTGTCACTAGGAGGATAACCGCCGGGGCAGTTCGGTCGATTGTCTTAAGTTGACTCGCGTAATTTACTTAGATTTACTTCGGGGAGACCGTTCCTGTAGCGATTTATTGTGCGGCGCGGACTAACTTCCTTGCTAGGTTCTCTATGTCGACTGTAGTCACTTTCTCCGGGATGATCCTATTCACTCCATAGTTGTTTTTCACTCCCTTAGCTTCTGGGAACTTTCTCTCAATTGAGAATCTCTCCACCAGTGAAGATCGCGCTCACACATACAGACGCGGAGATTATTGTCTGTATGCTATAGATCACTCTGTGATCGTCAAAATTTCACACCCCTGATGGATTGCTTACGTAAACAATCGAGTGTGCGTTTTCTTTTAGGCGATCATGGGATAATGTAATTATCGTTGTTTATGTAATTATCGTTGTTTGTTGCATCGCAACGACCTTTGTTTAGGCGAAGTACATTGCGGCAGGTACAAAGGTTTTGTCGACGGATTGGTTTTCCGGCAACTCGCTTATCGCCGGAGATGTGATGTTTGTCGGCATCTGGCGCAGCTGTGCCAACTTTTTGTGTATATCCAGTTAATGGATCGGCACACAATTTCTATGCCTGGCCATGTCCTTCGATCGCCGTGCAGGCGTAGGAAAATTGCTCAGGACTTGTGGCCCACGTATCAGTGGATACGTGGGGTTGTTGACTCCAAGATGAATGTTACCTTTTGTTTCAGGTGAACGACCTTCAGCGAATTAGATGGTGGAAGTTTGGTGAACCCCGCGCCCTTGACGGCTCCCCGACCAAACCCGCCGCAATCTGACTACAGTTTTTACTTGTAGTGGAAGATTAATACTTCCTGCGATGGAAACGTTTTTCCAATTCCGTTTTGTATCCCTTGATGCACTGGACAGGGGCGTTCTGAAGAGAATAGTCTCTGTTTTTTGGAAATTTATTTTTAATTTCCAGTCGTCGCAAAAACGTTTGATTTGGTTGAAATCATCTTGTAGAAGTCTGTTGATGACATCAATCTTTTCTCTAGATCTATGCACCACAATGTCGTCGGCATACTCAATTGCATGGTTGAGAGAATTCACTAGATCACCCAGTATGAGTGACACAGTGACCGTGTAGTTTGGACATAGGTGAGTATGTTCCTTGGTGGAACGACGACATCTCGACCTATAGTAGTTTGTGTGGTTCGTAGAACCGCCACAGTAGGGTAAGAGTTTGCCCACTTCAGCATTCGCGAAACGGGCTCATTAGAGCCGTACGAAGTGTGGTGGGTGGGCAAATAGAAAAGACAAGGGTTTCGCAGGTTACGGGGGTTAGCGTGGAATGCGATTGTGCCTGAGAGGAGAGGGTGGATGAAAAGGATATCTGCATGAATTTTGCGCTCCTTCAGTGTGTTGAGCTTAATCAGATGGAGCCGGCTTGAGTGTGGGGGGGGGGGGGTATGGGGGTCCGGGGATTCTCCTAGTTCAGCCCGCGGAGGGCAAAACACAGAAACCGACGTTGCACGCTTTCGATTCTGCGTACATGGGACGAGCAGTGTGGGGGCCAGAACTGACTGGCGTATTCAAGAAGGGGGCTGACGAAGGCTATGTAGAGGGAACCGGAAACGCAGGGATTAGAGAATTCTTTAGACCAGCGTTTCACAAACCCCAGGGCAGAGTTGGCCTTAAGAATAATGTCATCATTGTGCGGGATGAAGGTAAAGTCGCTGTCAAATAAGTTCCCGAGGTCACATATCGAAGGTACAGATGATATCTGCTGGTTTAGCAGGAAGTAGGAACGGTAGGGGGGGGGGTGGTTTCGGAAGAAGGTGATGGAGTGACATTTGACAACGTTGGGTTCGAGGCAGTTATTACGGCACCAAATTGAGACGTTTTTTTTTGTGGTTTCGGTAGGTAGATACCTCTGAACCGACCCAGAGGCATGCCGGGTTTGTTACCGACTAAAAGCACGCCCCCCCAGCGCCAGGCTTATATTCCCGTTGATCCCTGCGGAATTTTCTTTTAGATATTCCATCGCGGGACGGGACGGAGTTACTCCGCTCCTCACGTCATAACTGCTGCATCATTTCACAGAGAATACCACTTGTTACGGACCATGCCTTTTTGAACTCAGCATGTATTCTATTACTCCTGCCAGAGTAACTGCCCGTCTCATATGTCTCTCCAAAATCGTTCGTGCGGTCTCGAATCTTACACACTCTGCGAGTACTCGTTCCGCATTTTCTATTTTGCCTTCGCAGTACAAGCGGTGTGGATGATTCACAGGCTTATACTTGTGCAAGTATTGCCGAAAGCATCCATGTCCTGATATTAGCTGAGTCAGGTGGTAATTCATTGCCATGTTTTCTTTTCACCCATGTTTCTATATCAGGTATCATGATGTTGGTCCATCTTCCTTTGGTGGAAGAATCCCACCTTCATTGCCATTCTCTTAGGCTTGAGAGCTCTGATTGTGGCCGCAATTCTCCGACGATTCTCTGGGGAAACCTCATGCAATGCAGCATTTTCTTTAGCTGTAATGTTAGGTGGTGTCCTCACGGCCAAAACATTTATGGCATCTTCGGATACCGTTCGGAATGCACAGCATACTCTGATGCCAGCGTATGCGTTGAGTTCACCCCCCTCACGTACGACTTATACTGTGCGGCTCCTGCCCATATGTGAGCTGCATACGTTATAATGGATGTGTTGACACTGGTTATGAGTTTCCTTATGTGGGGCCGGTGTCCCCCAGCATTGGGTAGCAGTCTCGCTAAAACTTTGCATACTCTTGCCGTTTTTTCACTCGTTTTCCTCAGGTGTTCCTTGAAGGTCAACCTGCTGTCGAGTATAACACCAATGTATTTTTATAACTTTCTTGCGACTGTCTCCGTTTTATGTCCAGCTAGTTTCACTCCGGCTATATCTAGCCAGTATTTAATGCTCTGGATTGCTTGGGAGCAAATTTTCTCCAGGCCATCTAGATGTTTAACTATGTCCACTATTGCCAAATCATCTGCGTACCCAATGATTCTAACCCCTTCTGGTACATTGACCTTGATCACACCATCATACATTATATTCCATAACAGCGGATCTAATACAGACCCCTGAGGTACACCCGCTGTTATTTTATATTCCTGGTCCCTCATCTGTATCAAAGCGCAGCCTTCTATCCGATAGATAGTTTGCTAGTATACGCACCAGGTAGGGTGAGACTTGTAGATCGGGCAACGCTTCTAGAATTCGATTCCAATTCACCGAGTTAAACGCATTTTTAACTTCTAGTGTCACCACTGCGCAATATTTGTTTGCACCACCTAGCCATCTTGCTCCAGCTATCGCATTGCGAGCGATGTCGCACACCACAGATAGTGCCTTATCGGTTGATCTACCTTCCCGGAACCCATACTGCGATTCAGAGAGCCCCGATGTCCCCTCAGTGAATTGTTACAGGCGAGTGGCAATTGTTCGCTCAAGCAGTTTTCCTGTTGTGTCCAACATGCACAACGGGCGATAAGACGACGGCGCCTCTGGATTCTTGACTGCTTTTGGTATAAGCACAAGCCGCTGTTTTTTCCATCGTTTGGGAAATTGTTCTGTTGAAGGCAGGTTATGAAGAGACTGTGGCGTTTCTAACAGATACACACACAATACACAAGCAAATAGTGAAGAACACCGAACGAAAATCGAATAAGAAAATGCATCAGAGCCGTATACCATAGCAATAACATAACAAATACACATCAGTTGAATGTACTTGTGTTTAAAAATCGAATTCGCACACGCGGCCAGTAGTCCGATGTGTTAAGCATTGGTTCAATTTTTTGTGATTTTAACTGTCATAGCGTCAGTTCGAATCACATGTTCTTCACTTTCATCGCAAACGCTATAAGACTGCTGACGATTTCCGGCTTTTTTGTTAAAGCAGTTTTAACTACAGCGTTAGGGATACCATATAGCCCCGGGGTCTTGTTTTTTTTTTTGATAACCGTTGCAGCCAAGATCACGTCTTCAGTGGTCACGGGGTGAATCTCTCCTTCAGTGATACTCCACTCCTCTTGCACTCTCAACACCTCATCACACTGCGAGAAGTGGACAGCAGCGATTCTTGCCATGTCAGTTTTACTTTTTTGCAATTGACTACTGTTGTTCTGTAGTCTTTTCATGACTATCCTGTGGGCGCTGCTCCATGGGTTGTTATTTAATTCATCTCTTAGGGAGCAGAACGCGTCATATTTACTTTTGCGGATTACATTCCTCAACACTTTCCGTGTGTTGACGAATTCCGCATGCAACTGTGGGTAGGTGTTACGGTTTCTTGCTCTTTGTTGCAAGCGTCGTAACCTGTTACATTCCGATCGCACGTGGGCGATTTCTGAGTTCCACCAATACACTGGTTTGATAGCCCCTGCTTTCTTCGCCAATTTGCCAGTGATGAACCGCTGTCACGGCTTGGTGGTCACTATGGGTGTAGGTGTCCAAAACTCGCCACTCTATACTTCTTGCCAACATGGAGCTGGCAAATGTGATGTCGATTTTGGACCGCCCTCTCTCGTTTATGAAGGTGTCATCAATACCATCATTAAGTAACATCACATCTAGGACTGCGAAGCTTCAAGTAGTACCTGGCCTCTACTGTTGGTCCTTGTGCTTCCCCTTTCTACTGCCCAAGCGTTGAAATCTCCAGCAACTATAAGAGGGCTCTTATCTCTAGCTTCTAGTGTTATTCTGTCCAAAAAGCATTTGAAATATTCTATTTTCCACCTTGGCGGGGCGTAACAACAGTAGTAATGAATTCCTCTGATCTTAGCATATGCAATTGCTTCCAGCCGCTGGATGCCTTGCATTCCATGGGGAAATTTCCAGTTGTCCAAATGGCCGTTGTTCCGCTGCTGTCTTCCTCCCATGTAATAGTACCAGTGCCAGGCAGTTGAGAAACTGTCGTGATCCATTTGGAGAAGTGCGAAGTTGAGAGGAGAGATGATCGTTTTGTAGAGTTTGGTGTCGTCCGCATAGAGGGAGATGGATGAGTATTTGATCATGAAGTCAACATCATTGATGGTAAGGGTAAATAGGAGGGGACCTAGGTGACTCCCCTGGGAAACCCTTGACGTGGGAAAAAAAGGAGGATCTGAATTTGACACGGTAGGATCAGATTATAAGTTTACCACTTAATCAATAGGGGTTCAAAACCCAAGGAGGACCGTTAAAAAAGGATGAGACTATGGGTGATTTTGCCGAAGGCCTTGCTGAAATCTGTGGTGATTACATCGACTTCGTTGTCATTATCTATCCCAAACGTTTTTAGGAAAATGTTCCACAACATATTTCTCTTGTTCCGAAGAGTACAGAGGGTGCAGTTGTACCACGGGGGCGATGAAACCGATGACCTGTGACGAGAATAGCGCACATATAGGGCGATGGCATAGTATATCTCCTTATAGAGAGTGGCAGTAGCTTCTTCTACCCACATATGATCAAAGCGAAACGCCGTTTTACTAAGATGCTCATTTAGAAGGTAGAAGTCAGCTTTGTAGAAGTTGTAGGAAAAGCTGTCATGAGGTATAGAAGGCTGGGTTTCATGATCAAGATATAAGGATAAGAGCAGCGGGAGGTGGTAATTGTCAATGGTAGAGAGGGCGTGGGGACTTGTGTGGGTCCGTCGTGAAGACGAGATCCGGTTGTCTCTTCATATCATTTGGGACATTGCTTATTTGGTGGAGGCAGTCGGTGAGACCGTTTATAAAAATACGTTCCTTGGCTCTTGTGGGATTTGAGAAGTAGAAGGGTTGTTCATCAGCCAATGTCCATTGGAGAAGGGGGAGGTTAAAATCGCCAAGAACGACGGTATCATCCACGGAGGAGCTTAACTCGTTTAGGTTACCTACCGCTTCTATTGCGAGTTCGTATGACACGGTGGGTCGTGAAGGGGGTATAAAGAAGCAGATAATGTATAAAGACTTAGGACGCTTGTCGATTTTTATTGCGTCGTAGTCAAGATCGGGAGAAGAAGAGACGGCAATTAGAGACGAAGCGAGTCTGTTATGACTGGCAAGCGAGCGTTTCCAGGTATGTTTCACCGGGTTTGGCAACGTGAGGCCGGGCGCTGTGATGCTGTAGAAACACTTTTTCGTACCTCTGTTCGTATTGTGGCCGTTTTTCGGGCAGTGCTCATCTCAATCGCACCAATGGAAGTCGATACCGTTACCCAGTGATGGTTTCGTTCGGTTTCAACAGCTCATAATAAATAACACTGACCTGGTCCCACCAAATTCACAGCATAACCTTCACAGCATGAATATTCAGCCGAGCCGACGACGTAGAATCATGACCAGTCAGTCCCCATCACTTTCTTTTTCTTGGGTTGCTGTAATAAATCCATTTTTCATCACCCGTCACGATGCGATGAAGTAAACCTTTCGTTTTTTGCCACAGGAGCAATTGTTCACAGTCGTCCCTTGGCTTCAAATCATAAGGAACCCAAGTTTCTTGTTTTTCCCAACACATGCAATCGCTTGGGAATGACTTGGCGGGTAACTCCTAATACTGATCAAAGCTCTTGTTGCGTTTGGCATGGATTCTCATCGAGCAATGGCGCCAATTCAGCGTCTTGGAACGTTTTTGGTCTTTCTTGACGTGGACGGTCGTCAACATCGAAATCGTCGTCTTCGAAGCGACGGAACCAATCACAGCACGTTGTTTAACTTAGAGCAGCATATCCGTAAACTTGGTGGAGCTCTTGATGTGCTTCAGCCGTCGTTTTCTTCAAATGACATAACCAAAAGTATATGACGCCAAAACGAAATCACTACTGTGTCAAAGTGGTTTGTTTACCAGATGTGTAAGCTTGATTCATGACGTTTTGGATATGTCGAAATTGACCAAAACTTATTGCTGGAGCCATCATCGCGAACTTAGTTGCGCTACTAATATTCAATTTCCAGTGATTACCAGTGAGCATACCGGCTAATAAGAGAGGCGGCACCCAGCTCCTTCCCGGAGTTCGAGTAGCCCCTACGGAACGCGTACCACCACAAGGGTCATATGAAGAGTTGTGTGCATCGCTTTTCATAATGCGACAACCCGTTGCGGAAGATACGACAGGCTTTGTTTCTCACCATTGTACGTTGCAGGTAGGCGGCGGAGCATTCCCACGGACAGGTGAACGGTGTCATTTTCGCTATCCAGATAGAAAGGATGCTGATGTCCATTATAATGGGCGGTGTCAGAGAGGAGCATTTCCGACACCATTTGCTGGTTTTCGGGGATGGACCTCTCCATGATATCTTCAATAGTCTTCTCTCACTAATTCCCGCAAATTTCCCCTCTCTGTCTGTAAAGGGAAGAAAAATCGTCAAGTAGCTAATTTGCATAAACTAAAAATTCTACTTGGCAGAATAAATACTAAAAAACGGCGTTGGCGCCGAATAACTAAAAGTCAATGGCGAAAATAAAAATTAATTCATTCGACGTAAAACTACGAACGAAAATCATACAAACCAATCGTAATTACTGGACCGAGGTCAAATTCTGATATAGAACTGAAAAACTAGCTAACACTCGAATTGAAAAACAACGTCGTAGGTTCAAGTGCTCAATTGTAAGTGCTATTCTACCGGTATATGATCCTGAATATAAACTTAGAATAATTGCATCACGAGGTGCAACTTCTGGCACAAGTGCTCAATTGCAAGTGCTATTCTACCGGTATATGATCCCGAATATAAACTTAGAATAATTGCATCCCGAGGAGCAACTTCTGGTGCAAGTGCTCAATTGCAAGGGTTATTCTACCGGTATATGATCCCGAATATAAACTTAGAATAATTGCATCTCGAGGAGCAACTTCTGGTGCAAGTGCTCAATTGCAAGGGCTATTCTACCGGTATATGATCCCGAATATAAACTTAGAATAATTGCATCCCGAGGAGCAACTTTTGGCGAAGAAGAAAGGTTTGAAGTAGAGGACTCGCTAAGAGGTATTGACAAATAATCAATAACCAACAGCAAGCTGAGCAGGGGAGCACAAAGCTTCACACCCCCTGCAACCTGCCAGCGGCAGAGACCGCGGCAGCTACAGCGACCGCTCCACGGTCGACCAAGTAAGTTCTCATTTACTTAACCCATAATAATATTTAAATATATTACAATATATAATTAAATTGTGTGAATAAACCATAACACCACCATCCCTCCATCCAAATAGTTAGGGAACATTTGAACTAACCCTGTCTACACTATCCTTAGACACTCCCCCTCCCCTACCTTTCTTTTTCAGACATCTTGGGACTGAGCCCAAAAACCTCACGTGTGGCTGATTCTGGTTATCGCAAGATGACTAGAAGCCAGAGACAAGATGAAGGACGCATCTGCCCTTGTCTCGCTAAAGTCGGCCACTCGCCACCCCATTTTTTTTTTTGAGTTGAGTAGAGTACAATTTAAGCAGTCGCAGAAAGCGCTGCTATTAATAAAGAGATCTTGACAAATTGGTAAGGGCTTTCTCTGTTACGAATTTGTATATAGCACTTGCACTTTAAATACAAATATTCATAAAAACACTCTTGAGAAATTAGTTTAATATACGTACAAATTATATCTGAAAATGTTAATCATTTACACAATGCACAGACCTAACACATATTTAATTTAATACACAGTTTCGATAGGCAGAACGCACTTGACACTTTAATTTAAAAAACCTGATTTCACACACGGCACACGACTTCCGTCTTGGTTGACGGTTGCTTACGACTACGATTTTAGAAGCGCGATCGGATTTTACATTTTACGCCCGCCTAGGACAACGATTGGAAACAGACCCCTTTAAATCAAATTTAGAGCGCGATGGGCTTTATAAATAACGCCCGTTTTGGACAATAGTTGCGTACAGACTCTTTTTAAAATGTGCAAACTGGGCGACGATCGCACACAGACGTCTTTATTACCTCTCCTTCGACCGTGCAGACCGAAGGAGGCATCCATTGTTTACATGCACAAGAGATATTTTTCCCACACAACATATGTATGCCTAACAGTGCATTTTTTGTTTTGTTTAATATTGAAAATGTTTATAATCTGCGAGACTTGATTGTGTGGATGCGTGCGATACAATTCTTAGAACCTTGTAACATATTTACACAAGTGTTCATTTATGGACAACGATGGCAAAGATATTTTGCATACCTTATTGCTTCGTTACCATGGAATTGTTCTCTGTTTTGAATAGCACATTATTTTCTTTGTGCCGTCATAGATTTTTCCCAGATGTGGTATCTGGATTCCATGATTCGCCCGTGTATGCATTTTGTGTCTAATGCACTTTTACTCATTGTATTGGATATGTTGATTAGGATTAATCAACATATGGGGCTTCACATGAAGGTGAATCCTGTTAAGGGTGAGGGATGGCCCCAAAAGGCTAAGTATTAGGGGAGGGTAGGCGTTGCGTGTAACAGATCTACCAATACTCAGAGAGTTTGAAATAAACCAAGTAATCACCATTCACAGACTTTCAAGTAAAACGAATTTACATAACAGAGATAAGATAATGAAAGATTCTTCTAAGAGTGTAGCTGTGACAATGGTGCCGACTCCGGTTGAGACTTGGCGTTCGTCTAAATCGAAAACTTCATATAATTCTTACTGAAACAAAGGAAGATTGCAAAGTTTGTTCTACTCGAAACAAATCAGGTGAAAGACATGAGACGACATATTATTCTGATACATGATAAGATAAGACAAGAAAGCATCTTGGTCGATGCTTTATAAAGTGTCACACAAAGCGAAACTACAGATAGTTATATTTGTAAAGATATAGTGTTAAAGATGTAAGTATAGATAAACAATCGAAACGTTTTTATAAGATAATTTATATGTAAGATATTTTTATTGTACTCGTATCATGTCAGTCACTCAACACATTCGCAAAAATCGCCTCATCCCACTATCTCACCAGGCCCAAAATGTCGTCGTCCGCAAAGAGTTAAATAATTTATAATAGATGAGACAGAGTTATATCAAGTTCTTAGTTCTCCCTATTAGTCACTTGATAGATCTTCTTTATTATTTAAGCATTTCAGAAAAAGGCAGTTATTTGTTTCTGAAACGAGTAGTTTTGAATGCTTTCATATTGTTAACGTACCCGATTTGCATGACATCCTACGATCGATTTATAAGTTTTTACAGTCAGAAGTTTGGTTTCTGTGTGGCGCTACGTTAAGAACTTCCGAAATTCATAACAGGGTTTCAAAATACAGACTTTTGCTTCTAATCGTCCACTATTTACCTCCTCTATATATGCACAATGAAAAGTCACCTAAATTATCAATGTTTTTGGCATATTTCCCACTGGGCTTTTGGTCATATTTTTCAACCAACTGACCTAATTATGAAAATCTTTTAAAACCTTATCACGCATTACAAACTCAATAGAGAAACAAGTACTCAGGTGTGCAGGTGCATTTAAATGCCTGGAAATTATTTGTTTCTGTTCTCCAAGGAAAAGACAATTATGGATTCAACTCCAATAGCTAGCCCTGACATCAATTAGTACTCCGCAGTAAAATAGTGACTAGAAAGGATATCGTGTGATATTGAATATGTAATCTTATAAGACATGTAAGGAGACCCCATTGGGTGCGCGTGTCATAATGTCATGCACTGAAGAGTACCAAGAATAATCAAACAAATCAAACACGTTCCTTCTTATCTCACACATATTTATCTTTCTGTCAACTGGACGCATATACCTTTACTCATGGACTCCCGTGGCGTTCATCATGTTCCTTCATTCAGTTTTCTCCCAACCGACTATTCGGCGGTCGTTCTTAGTACTAGGAAACAATAAGACGCGGTAATTTATTGAGCATCTCAAAGGGAATACTATCCTAAAAACATCACGTTTCTCCCAAAGTACGAGTAGTTAGCACGCGTTTTATCTTGTTTTTCAAGATTTTGAAAACCGACCCTTTCGCGGAGAAGCTCTTTCGAAAATCAGGGATACTATGTGGTTGAATAAATGAAGCCAATTGTGTCAGAGATTAATGTGTAGCATGAGTTGGGTCGCGTAAAATAAACTTTCGCGAAGTATGCTTTATTTTACTAACTCCTGCCACGAGTGGCAAATATATAGTGCTGATGCCGCTCCTTGAGATAAGAATAGGTAATTCCTAATGTCTTGCTTTTATTTTAAATACATATCTGTTTACCATATATATAATATTTCTCAGGAATGGCGAAAAATAATGATCCTATAACATGGAACTAACGTGGAACTGTTGGAGCTGTTTTTGAACAGTTGCAAATTGTAGGGCTTCAAAAACACTCATACCGGAAACGAATTCCATAGATTTCTCGTACTGTAATAAAACGAAATTTGATAAAAATGTCTTTTATCTGAAGTGCCCTGTAATGCACAAATACACAGAATCTTTTTGGATAATGATATGAATCTCTAAACAACAGCCTCCGTAGTAATATTTGTATACTACTGTATCTAAAAAAAAGTATTTATTTATTATTCCAAATCTACTTCAAAGTATCTACCTCAGGCACAATACGCTAATGTTTTTTCCAATCTTCGCAACACTTTTTACAGTCCATTACTGGAATGGTTCTTAAAGTGTGTAGCGAATTAACTTGTAATAGTTGTGCAAGTGGAAACTCGGCTATTTTTTCAAATTCAACTTTATCGGAAAATGTACTTATACAAAGATTACGTGATATTGCTTAGTGAGAAACTCCTAACTGTTCAGCAAGCTCTTCTTGAGTTTGACATTTTTCATCAGTAAAACTTGAAGTTCTCGTCGTCAAATTTTTTTATTGTGTGGCGATTCTAACAGATACACACACAATTCACAAGCAAAAATAGTGAAGAACACCGAACGAAAAATCGGATAAGAAAAATACATCAGAACCGTATACCAAGCGATAACAAAAATAATTCACATCAGTGGAGTATAGTCGAGTTTGGAAATCAAATTCTAAACACGGTCAGTAGTCTGATGAGTAACGCTTAGGTAAAATTTTTTTCGTGATTCGAGCTGTCATAACGTCAGTTCGAATCACACGATCTTCTTCACTATTATTTCAAACGCTATAATTGGTGACTACGACGTGATCTGTACACACAGCATACACTTCCCATAGTAAAGCAGAACTTCACACACGGTCACGACTTCCGCATAGAGCACAGCATCCGACGTTTTCTCGTTTCTCTCGTTCGTCCGTCGTCCGCATACGAATCTGATCGTAACGAAGTTACTGCGGCGGGAGTGGTGTGGCGATTCTAACAGATACACACACAATTCACAAGCAAAAATAGTGAAGAACACCGAACGAAAAATCGAATAAGAAAAATACATCAGAACCGTATACCAAGCGATAACAAAAATAGTTCACATCAGTGGAGTATAGTCGAGTTTGGAAATCAAATTCTAAACACGGTCAGTAGTCTGATGAGTAACGCTTAGGTAAATTTTTTTTCGTGATTCGAGCTGTCATAACGTCAGTTCGAATCACACGATCTTCTTCACTATTATTTCAAACGCTATAATTGCACCTGGACGTGGAGCGTTCTCAAGACTAAAATATCCTACACCACTTTTTTACTGCTGAATAACTCACAGAACGTTCACCCAAAGTTGAAGTAATCAGTTTCTTAGCTTGAGCAAATTTTTTTTCATTTGAACACCGGATAGAATGCAATGAATAGACAAAGGTTCGCGAGCTGTCTAAGATATAAGTTCTAATTTTAGTTTAGTGGGGCTACCACCACATTTACTAGCTTAACACAAGCAGTATAAGTACTTACAAACTAAAGAACGTAAAAACTACCTTAACTGAGCTTAATCTAAAGTGAACAAGTCATACTATGAAGGTATGAGCAGGGCCGGGAGATGGGGGCGGCTTAGAGATAGTAAAATGTAGATAGCGCCACTTATGATTGGTGCTGATAATCGGGGCGGTGTTTGAGAGTGTGGGTAGAGAGGCCGAAATCGAATAAGGTGGAGATAGAGTTGACATTTCTCAGCATCCTCGACGGGGGATCGTTGAAACCAAAAGAAGTGCGGTGAGGTGGAATGTAGAGAAGGCGTATTTCGAGGCTTTGTGTTCAGAGGAATTAAGTAGAGGAGCTACGCGCAGTCGACCGAGCCGGAGAGGGCCCGATGAATGAACACTATATCAGCCAAGGCCCTGCGCCCTTCAAGGGTTCTGAGGTTGATTAATTTAAGGCGGTTAATGTACGGGGGAAGGATTATTTAGTTTTCGCATCCTAGCCTTCGGAGAACGAAACATTGCAAGTCATTATCTCTCAGTGGATTAAATAAAATAAAAAAGAAGTGCACAAAAACCGTTCAGTGAGGCGCAAAAAGTGTTCGAGACAATAAAAACAAAAACAATAAAGAGATAACACTTCGGTCGCAAACGCGAAAATTAAAACATACAACATATTGCTCGTTAAGAAAGCAATTATTAAAGCATCGTTTGACGTGAGTGCAAAGTTAGTGACTCTTAGTCGACGCTAGGCGAATTCGACGGAGATTACGGGAGAAGTCGTCGTGGTTCATATACCAGGTCGCCTTTGTTTTTTTTTTTATTGAAGAAAACAAACTGGAAAGAACCAGTATGAACACGGAGGACGATAAAAACGCGACAACACAAAAACGAAAAGCAGTCCCGAAAAATCCCATTGTGTCTCGCAGTAAAACCGCGAAATTAACAACGCAGAAAGGAGAACAGCAGAGGAGGAGGAAAGTGAGCTCCCCGCCCCCTCCACCTTTAACATGTATGGGGCAAACAATTCATTCGCTTCTCTTGCATCGTCAGAGTCTGAGGATGACGAAGAGGGGAGATATGAACGCCAAGCATAGAAATTGGGGAAATTATATATCTGATGCCAGAGGAAATCAGTTGGCTGGTTGGTTAGATCAGTTTTATATTGAATATAGGACTGACCTGCTAGCTACGGAATATTCATCGTTCCCCAGAGGTCGATCGTTCTTAGATATCTTGCTAATCGACTCACAACTGAGATTACTTAACACCAATAGACGAAACACAAACTGTTTACGTACAATTGAATACGACAGTGACCACTGTGCATTTACAGCAGTAATAGAGCTTCCGAACGAGCTCGTAGATCTGGAGGAATTCGTGATCCCGCAACCCTATAACTACGGGGCAATGCGATGGCCGCGGTTCACCAGATCATTAACAAGAGAACTTCGTTCGAATGACTTTAATCTGGCAGTAAACAGAAACCTGACAAATGACGAAATTGACAAATACATCCAACAAATGGACGAAACCGTAAAACGAACAATGGACAAAACAATTCCAAAGCAACAGTTACAGATCACATAAACATGTACAGAAACGCAACAATAAACGCACTCCACAAGAAAAAGAGCACACTGCTATCGAAATTAAAACAATTACACAGACAGTTTACAGACAGACAAGACCAGGAGATAATATCACTGAAATCCCGATTAAAAAACCTCCAACAATTACTTAAAGCTAACTATAGATTAGCAACAAATTTGTATTGGAACAATAGAAGTCGGCTATAAAAACTAATATGTTCCCACAAATAAATAAAATATTCAGGAGATATAATCAAAACGAGATTCAGTCTCTCTAAATTGTACGTACTGAGGTACACAAGCAGCTGCTAACCAACATTGGCATAGATACAGAGAACGCTACCCTCAATAGTGAGCTCTTCGTGATCGAAGATCCTTTGGAAAAGGTGAACGCTGTGGGAGCTGTCTTTCAGGAAATGTACAAGGTGAATGAAAGCATTCACCGAAATCACGACTTGGAGGACAGAATTCTACTGAATCACCTGCACGCCCGAAATGAAATTTCACATTAGCAATCGGAGAATCCGGGGTTTACGGAATTCAGTGACGATAATCTGTCAATTGACATTAATGCCAATGGTGAGGCTAATAGCTTTTTAATCACAAGGGAAGGAATCCAGAGTATCTTCGACTCACTAAGAAGCAAAAAGTCAGTGGGAATAGATGGAGTAGCTAACATCGTACTCAAGAACCTGCCCCCAATGGCAATAGATATATACACGGTTCTGTTTAACAACGCGTTAAATAATGCATATTATCCCGCGCGTTGGAAACCGGCTATCATTCAGCCCATCACAAAAAAGGGCAAAGACTGTACAAACCCAATGAACATGCGTTCGATAAGTTTACTCCCAAGCATCAGTAAAGTATTTGAAAAAACCATTAACAAAGCTCTGGTAAAATGGGTAGACGACAACAGCATTATTCCAAATAACCAGTTTGGCTTTAAGGCGTGTCATGAAACCACACATGCCGCAGCTAACTGGTCTCCGACATACAATGGAATAAATGTAGGAACCAATGCACAGGTGCCTGTCTGATTGACTTGGAAAAAGCCTTTGATACCGTCTGGATCGAAGGGTTGTATTACAAACTGGTCAGACATGGCATACATAAGCCTTTACTATATGCACTTTACGATGTGTTAAAGGACAGGAGGTTCGTGGTCAAAAGTGGTAATATGACCTCTAATAAAACGAATAATATCAAGAATGGCTTGCAACAGGGCGCGGTACTCTCTCCGATTCTTTTTAACATTCACATTAGATTATTAGATGCACTTCCGCAGGCTATTGCGTACGCAGATGATCTCATAATTTACAGAAGAGCTCCGAAAGTTGAGATCATAAATAGTTTAATACAGCGCTATTGCTATGACTGGAAACTTAAGATCAACTTCCAGAAATGTGAAGCCATCCTATTTAGAACTCCATTACATAAAGTCACGAACGACACAAGAAAAAACTGGCGAAAGCTAGTTGTCGTGGGACCGCTTGGAGATAAACTGGAAACCAAGAGTTTAGTTAAATACCTGGGCATCCGGCTAGACCAATATCTGTATTTCAACAGACATGTACAGGCTGCTCTGGTCAAGGCTAGAAAAACGTTTGCTATGACAATAAGGCTATTTCACAGTAGCCAACTTGACAGCAGGGTAAAAGTCATATGCTACATGACGCTAATCAGGCCAATGCTCATATATGGTTGTCCAGTATGGTTTAACTTAGGTCCAAATTTGATGGAAAAGATTCGGGTGTTCGAAAGGAAGTGTCTGAGAACCTGTCTCAGATTATGTCGAACACCGGAATCGGAATACAAAAAGTAATACTCAAATGAGACTTTATATAATGAAGCCTGCATAAATAGGGTGGATAATTTTATGATTAAATTAATCAGAGGACATATTGCGAGAGCAATAAGCTCGTCCAATGACCTAATTTTCGGGGCTTATTATCCAAACACTCTGTATTATGAGAGCGTGCGTCGCAACGGTTTTGTTCCACCAGAGGCGTTCCTTGATTTGGATATGAAAGGGCTTATACAGGATAGATCCGGAATTCCGCTGATCTATCATGTAAGTAGATCATCCGTAGACGGGCGATTGTGCCACGACCGGGAAGTAACGCGTGCCGAAGAAGAGCTCTTGCGCTTCAGTAGGGCTATCTTCCACAGAGACCGGGACAATAGCATTGGACAGCGTCAACAGTGCTGGTGGTTGAATGGCATATAAAGACCTGGATACCAAAGTCGGTAAAGAATGACAGTATTATCAGCCAGCTTACATAGACTTAGCTTTTCTAGAATTAGGCTAGTATAGGATTTAAGTTAAGTTAAGTTAAGTTTTTTTAAATAAAATTATATAAAAAAAAAATTTAGGTTAAATTTTAAGAAAAAAAACAAAAAAAAATTTCGACACAAAGTTTTCAACATTTTTCTTTGTCATTTAAATAATTATAAGTACTCCCACAAACAAAATTCTGTCGCCGAAAGGCAAATTTTACAATAGTTATGTAATGTTTAGCTTAGAGCGTCTGCGTAGGACCAGTAAGTTATAATATAAGATAATTAAGCTAGAATTTAAGCATTTTTTGTCTAGCATGTAATTTAGAAACTAAGAAGATAAAAAGAAAATAAAAATATGTTTTAAAATGAAAAAAAATGAAAAAGAGCGAAACATTGAATACTTTCGAATGTACGGATATGGATCTTGTGATAAGGAGACCATACCTGGTTAGCATATTCAAGCAGTGGATAGACGAAGGTAAAGTAAAGAGATCGAAGAATTCCTTAGACCATCATTTCACGCATCCAATGGCAGAGTCGTCTCATCAATGTGAGAGAGGAAGTTAAGCTCCCTGTCGCAAATTATTCCAAGATCTCGAATGGATTGAACAATGGTCAGGGCTGGTTATGAAGTGAATAGGCACATATGAGTGAATACGTTTACGGTAAAAAGTTATAGATTCCCATTGGCGATGTTAAGTATAACGCAATTTTTGTCACACCAAGTGGAGAAGTTTTTTGTTTTCTTATATCTCCACATTTATTAACAATTGAATTACAGATTTTACTTAAGACTAAATGTTAAATTCTATTTTACACATATCATCATCATCATCGGCACTGGAACCGTGATCCGGTCTTGGCCTTATTCAGCAAGTCTCTCCATTGGTCCCTATTTCGAGCCGATGTCATCCAGTTTCGCACTCCCAAGCTCTGGGCGTCCTGGTCTACGCCAACCGTCCATCGCAGGCAAGGTCTGCCGCGTTATCTCCTTATATACATCGTGCCACAAAAGACTTTCCATACAGCCTATCTTGGGTCAATAGTATTACCCGATAACAATATTGAAGAAGAAATACGCGAACGGCCGATCAAATCCAACAAAGCCTACTATGGTCTATCAAGGCTTTTTAATTCCTGAAATTTATCCTGAACATCCAAGCTGCTACTGTACAAGACCATGGTCTTACCAGTACTCATGTGTGGTTCCGAGACCTGGGTGCTCAATAAGAGACACTCTGAACTGTTAGCCGCGTTCGAGAGGAAGGTCTTAAGGAGAATTGTTGGCCCTGTATGTGGGGGAGGACGATTCCGGAGACGGTACAACCATGAGTTCGCGATCTACCTTGAAGGTAATGTTGTAAGAAAAATCAAGCTCGGTAGACCCCGGTGGGTGGGACATCTATCTCGAATGAGCGAAGAGGAGCCTGCCCGGAAGGGACCTTTGCGGCAGGATGTATGGAAGGAGATAGGGCGGTAGACCTTGTCTGCGATGGAGGGATGGCGTAGACCAGGACCAAACTGCATGACATCGGCTCGAAGTCGGGACCGGTGGAGAGACTTGCTGAATAAGGCCAAGACCGGATCACGGTTCCAGTGCCGATGATGATGATGATATGTGTAAAATAGAATTTAACATTTAGTCTTAAGTAAAATCTGTAATTCAATTGTTAATAAATGTGGAGATATAAGAAAACAAAAAACTTCTCCACTTGGTGTGACAAAAATTGCGTTATACTTAACATCGCCAAATACGAATCTATAACCTTTTCCCGTAAGGGTATTCACTCATATGTGCATATTCACTTCATAACCAGCCCTGACCAATGTTTAATCTACTCGAGATCTTGGAATAATTTGCGACAGGGAGCTTAACTTCCTCTCTCACATTGATGAGACGACCCTGCCGATGAGACGGATCCCGGTTGTAGTGCCGATGACGATGATGGGGATGTACGACCCGAACGCTTGGCGTTTTCCGAGTTCGCTTTTTGTCGACACTCTGCCGCCATGTGGTTGTACCGATTATGTTCTTGGCGCCGTTTATCGCCCTTATTTTGAGCAATTTCGATTTGTTTGGCGCTTTGTTCTGTACTGTCAGAACTAGAACGGCTTCGGCCTGCCTCGGTCCAACGGTATCTTTGTCGGGTTATCGTGCCTTTTGTCCTCTTTTTGCTTTTTATTTGGCGTGTTTTACTATTTGTGACCTTCATCCATTTGAGGTTAGCCGTACAGGTCGGTGGGGTATTGCGGCGACGTACAGTCCTGGACGTTTTGGTTGCTTTACAGGTTGGTAATTTGTGGGTTTTTTCCCATTTATTCCTGTAACCGCACTTCTCCCTCGTGTGACCATTTCGGCCACAAAACCTACAGCAACATCGAATGCTGTGCACTTTACGATCCGATGTCGTTGGTGGTTTGTTTGTAGAGGGTTTGACCGGCACGTCGGCCATGAAAACTACGATTTCTACGAGACTGGGACACAAATTGCTTAAGGACTCCGACTCGTTGTCACCCCACGGCACTCGACTGCCAGATAATGCAAGCGACCAATTCCGACGGCGGTTGGATTGCGACTGTGTAACGAGGGAGCGATGTGCGCTCGGTGGTTGCTGGGCAGAGACTGACTCACGAATGAAAATAATTCATTCATTGCGTCGTGGCGGTGCGTCATAGCAAAATTAGGCTCGCTGCCAATTACAAAGAATTTTGGAAGAGTTGCTATGCTCACATAAGAACTCAGTTCCAGCGAATTCTGGCCGTACAGGCTGGGCTGGATTCGTTGGTTGGGTGTACCGGGGAGTTGGCTTTGGGAACGCGAGCAAGTATGGGCATGCATTTTTGGGGGAAATTGGAATTGCTTGGGTGCAAGTAAGGAATATCATTTGGGTGAAATGTTAACCGAAGTAATTTCGGGGAAATGTGCGCGGCTTAGTATAATTGGTGACGATGGTTGATGCTCCGTTATGGATTGGAATATGCGTTTCGTTACAGCATATGACTTTCGGGGAACTTAGGATTGCTTGGTAGCAAAGAGAAAATATAACTTAAGTAGAAAGTTGACCGAAGCAATTTTGGGAAAACGTATGTGGGGATGATGAGAATATATTCTGTTGAATTATATTCTGTTGGAGGTTTTGGAATGTAGCTATTGCGGAGTTAGGAATGTATGGAATTGCGGATTGGGTTTTTGCATGTTTGCAGGTTAGGGTTGTGGGTTGGTTCTCCGTGTGATGTAGAGAACCCCACAGTACTGATCACCACCGCCTTGTTGATGTACTGATAGGTACGGATGTAGACCCGTTTTGCGATTGAAAAGAATGTGTTGGTGCGTATGACTTGATTGGTCACAGGTTGGGGGCGTTTAACCGATGGAGTTGATCTGTGAAGGTCCGAGTAGTGTCGACTGACCTACTATAATTGTTCCCAGCTATTCGAGACGCGAGTTATGTTTTTCTAAATTAAACTTAAGTGAAATAATAAAAAAACGTTTTTTTTAATAATAAAAATCTATATTTTTATTTTAATTTCGATTAGAGTCAAGAAATCGTCTGCTCTTCAGAGAGTCGCTTCTAAAACTGAATTTATTTTTACATCAAAATCTTTTCCTTAGGCTTATCTTTCTACATAATAGATATTATATTGCAATTTGCTTAATTGCACATTTCGTGATTCCACGAAGTCTTGTAAATTACCTTTTAAATACTTCTGTTATAGTCCGAGACGCCGTGCATCCTCGGATGAGGGAAGAGCGTGGAGGTTTTATTTTTTCCTTTACTTCTTTTGCGGGTCCTGTACGCGCAACAGTCTTATTACATCTTTTCCACTCTGCTGATAGAAGGCAGTCACACCCGCAAATAGTTAAACCAATGAAAGTCCAGTTACAACTGGCTGAGGCGCCATTAACAAGAAAAAGCCCTTATTAAATTCAACGGCTTTATATATCAACTCAAAACTTCTTAACTCACAATTCATACTAAACTCAATACTTCTACTTCAATCTTCTAACTCAAAACTCAATCTCAAACTTCTTAATTCAATACTTTCCAAACTCAAACTTCCTCAACTCTATTTCTCAAACTGATTTTACTATTGAAATTTCTCTCTTCTTATGCTACTTATTGTTCTAATTGATTGGAAATTATAATGTGAACAAAACAAATTTTCTCAAAGTATTCCTTTAGTTTCTGTGACTTTTAAACTGAATAAAATTTGAACGAAAATCAAAGTGCTATGTTTTGAATGAAAAAAAGGTGCATGTTATGAAAAGGGGCATGTTATGAAATGTGCTGTAACAGGCTTGATATAGAATATTGTGAAAGTTTATTAATGTTATGTATTAAGTGAGAATTAGATATGTACAGAGGTAGTTTCAAAGAAGTGTTAGAAAAGTAATGAGATTCAGTCTTAAATCTAATAAGGGTAGTATTCTGGAATACAATATCCCACCCTTCTTCGAGAAAGAAAATTATCCTTGAAGAGAATAATTTTCTTGTAACTATAGGTTAAATTAAGATTAATTAAAGACTTGGATTTTCGGTCAATTACAATGGTTTTAAAAATTAATCAAAGGTTACAATATTTAAATTTCAATCAAAATTAATCAAAGGTTACAATATTTAAATTTCAAAAAGTTCTTAACACTATTGTCTATTTACATTATATATTAACTAAATTTAAATATTTCTCCTTGGAACCTTTTCTTTTCTTATCCAAAAAATGTTAATACTTATTATATTAATTATATAATATTAATATTGTTTCAAAATTCTCTCTTCCGATCGAATATATATATTAACTCAAAAATTTCCAATATATATCTAAAATTTTCTTTCTTTATTCCAATATATATAAATATATATTAACTCAAAAATTTTCTTTCTTTATTCCCCCTCTTTAACTTTTTTTTTTTTTTTTTTCATTTCCGTAATTTCCTACAATTGTTTGATTATTTCATATACATTGAATAAAAAAACAAAGGCCATTTGTTATGTGTGTGGCTTTTCTTTAAATTTATGGAAAATTTTCCAAAACGTTTTTGGGCCTATTACTATGATGATTGAATAAAGATGATTATTACCAAAAATCTTCTTGAAAAATGATCTTAAATAATTTAAATGACGGTGTAACTTTTAATTTTTTTGTATTTTGTGATCGAATAAATTTTTATTGTTGTTAAAAAAATTTGTAATGTATTTACATAGTTTTTCTTTTTAATACCTATTTTAGTTAAATTATTATTTTCATTTTTTATTGTTTCGTGTTTGGGTAAGTGTTTGTGTTCAGTTTCGTTGTTCAAAATATTTAGTGTTTTCGGCTTAATGTCGTCATTTTTCATAGCTTTAACTGCTGTCGGAACGTTTACCTTTTCAGTCTTACTCACTGCTGATGGATCATTCAGCTTGCCAGTCTCATTTACTGATTCGTATAGTTCTTCAGACTTATTAGCTGTTAGAATATCTTGGTTCCCAGTCCTATTTGCTGTTTGAACTATTTCTTCAGTTTTATCTGCTGTAGAAACATTCAATCCTTCAGTCTTTGCTGCTGAAAGGATTTGTTCATCAGTGTTAGCTGCTGAACTGACTTGGGTTTCGATTTTAATTGCAACTTTTTGATCTTCAGTCTTTAACACTGCTGAATTTTCAGTCTTTGTTGCTGAAGTGTCGGGGTTGTCAATAGGGATAGCCGAAATATGAAGGATTTATGTTTGTATTTTTTCTGAAAATTCCGAAGTTTCAGTCTTTAATATTGCTGAGGTTTCAGTCTTTGTTGCTGAATTATTTTCCAGAATTGTAGTCTGAATCGGACTCATTATATTGGGGTGAGGTTTATCTTCGTTGATATGTATAGCTTTATAGGAATATGCGGGCTCAGGGTAACTTTGGCTCGGAGCTTCATTAAAATTGTCGTTATCTATTTCCAAAGATCTAATGCTGTAAATAGAAAAATTTTGTCTGTCTTCCATAAATTTTGGTTGGCGTCAGGCCTCGTTTTCCGACTCTTGTACCCGAGAAAAGTGAACATTTTGTCTATCGTTTTGTCTATTTGTGGTCCTAGAATTTTCACCAAAACGATTTTCAGAGTATGTAGGATTATTTCGGAATGGGTTACGCGTTGTTGTACCTTGTTGGTAATTTGTTAAAGACGATCCATTCCTAGATATCTTGTATCTACACTCGTTCTCCGTGTGATTATTCCGTCCACAGAAATTGCATAAAATGTTATATTCCCTTTTTATGGGTGGTCTATTCGGAAAAGTGGACTACATGTATCGATAACATGTGTCCTGTGTATGCCCTGGCTTACCACAGGTTTGGCAGACTATACGATGAAATCTAAGATTTTCATTATATTGATATGACCCGGGAGAGTTGTCCATTCGAGCAGCATGCGCTACTACATGGGCAATCGACTGTTTTAAACTATTTCCCCCATGGACTTTAGCTAGTATTTTCAATTGTTCGTTCTTCAGTCCATCTTCAAATATTTGCACGGCCAATTTTGAGTTTTCTTCCATCAAGAATTCCCTAACCACCGCGTCTGCTGTTATTTCAAACGTGGCAGAGTTCAGAGTCCTCAGAGCATTCGCAACTCTATCTCCGTATTCCCGAACGGTTTCTCTGAAGTGTTGTTTCAGAGAAATCAACTCATTGTGAGCCGTCGACCGAGATTGCTCCTCTTTATATTCCGATTCTAGTTTTTCTTTTAAATCTTCCCACTTAGCGATTTTGCTATACCTAATAAGATCGTATGCAGTACCCTCTAGTCTATTTTTGACTAGCTCTAAAAATGTTTCATATATATCCGGGTCTGCCTTCTTTATGGATCTAAATAAAACGTCTCCCCCGGAAATAAATTTATCTAAGTCGCAGGGTTTCTCGTCAAAGGTAGGGACGATTCTGAAAACATCAGAAATACCGACAGAAAGAGCCATTTCAGGGGGTTTATTGTATATCTGTTGTGAGTGGATTTGTTCTTTCCCCTGCCTAGCCGTCTGTCTCGTATAGTAAGGACTCGTAATAGTGAAAATTTGAAATATATCAATTCTTAAAATATGGTTATGAAAAAAAGGCCTTTATTTAGTTATTCATTATATATATGGAAAAGATATGGCTTGGACCCAAAACTGAAAAGAAAGAAAATTTTCGACGAGAAAGAAAAGAAACAGAATTGTCGTCGAAAAAGCTGAAAAGAGAATTTTCAAAATTTCTATCGAGAAACGCTTTTTTTTTGAAAAAGGAAAAAATTCCAAGTAAAATATTCCTACAAAAAAAAGGAAGAGAGAAAAATCTTTTATCAAAAATTGCTTACTACTTCTAACTGTTGATTGAAGTCTTTTTTTTTTTTTTTGAGTTCCTCTTTAACTTTTTTTTTCTTCTGCTTGAATTTCCTTTGTGTTACCGTCAGGCAGACTTCTTTTTTTTTGTTTATTATTATTTTTTGTTTGTTTTATTTTTGTTTAAGTTTTTTTTTTCTACATGGTTTATTTTATTTATTTAATCTTTTGGATGGATCCCACCAGTCTTCGAGAATTTCGTCTCGTCATCATCATTATCTGAGAGTCCTCATCATCGTGATCATCTTCATCGGGATCCCGTTATCTGGGCATCCCACCGCTGCCACCAGTGTTATAGTCCGAGACGCCGTGCATCCTCGGATGAGGGAAGAACGTGGAGGTTTTATTTTTTCCTTTACTTCTTTTGCGGGTCCTGTACGCGCATTGGATCTTTTCCACTCTGCTGTTGAAGGCAGTCACATCCGCAAATAGTTAAACCAATGAAAGTCCAGTTACAACTGGCTGAGGCGCCATTAACAAGAAAAAGCCTTTATTAAATTCAACGGCTTTATATACCAGCTCAAAACTTCTTAACTCACAATTCATACTAAACTCAATACTTCTACTTCAATCTTCTAACTCAAAACTCAATCTCAAACTTCTTAATTCAATACTTTCCAAACTCAAACTTCCTCAACTCTATTTCTCAAACTGATTTTACTATTGAAATTTCTCTCGTCTTATGCTACTTATTGTTCTAATTGATTGGAAATTATAATGTGAACAAAACAAATTTTCTCAAAGTTTCTGTGACTTTTAAATTGAATAAAATTTGAACGAAAATCAGAGTGCTATGTTTTGAATGAAAAAAAGGTGCATTTTATGAAATGTGCTGTAACAGGCTTGATATAGAATATTGTGAAAGTTTATTAATGTTATGTATTAAGTGAGAATTAGATATGAACAGAGGTAGTTTCAAAGATGTGTTAGAAAAGTAATGAGATTCAGTGTTAAATCTAATAAGGGTAGTATTCTGGAATACAACACTTCTTAATAGGTTTTATATCCATCATATGTTGCAATAGACATTACATTGCAATTTTTATATTTTAATGTTTCTAGAAAATGTGTAATTAAGTTACACATTTCGATAGATAGGTTTTTTGGTGTCGTCGAAGGATTCTTTGACGTAACATGCGTCCTTCACAGGTTGATGTTGCCTGTCGAACGGCTCCCGTACAATTGGTGGGTATTCCCCGTAAGTCTGTTTTTTCTTGGTGGTTTCGTGGAAGTCACTTGATGTGACCTCGGGACGGTAAACAGAGTTCAGACTATTCACAGGGTTGTGTTGGCTATACGAAGCTCCGTGCGAATGCTGAGGTGGACTTGACAAGGTTTGATTCAGCTGAGTTTTCCTATTCAAAAATGTTGAAAAATGGTTGGTACTATGCATGGCCAGTGTTGTGACTATGGTGGAGTAGTGACCTGGGTTAAAAACTGTCTCATTGTGAGAAGATGTTCGGTAGTTTTCGGTCCTAGTCATGTCTCCCATACCAATGAAATCCCATTTTCTAAGCATTTCCTTCTGTTTCTTTTCCATTTTAAGGAGCAAGTTGATATAGATAAGTAATAGGATCTCGTTTGGAAGCCATGACATTTTTTTAATAAGTTATTTCCTATCTAATTATCATCGATCAATTTTACAAATATACCTCTCGTTTCCAGTGTTACTGAGCATTGCTGTAATAAAAAACGGGCAAATACAATTTTTTATTTGAATGTATTGCATCCCTTCAAAATAAAAGCGTCGCTGCCATTTGAAGACTCTTTAAATATATATTTTTCAGTATTCTTCCACTGTCGCTGCGATCGTGTCTTTTTTCACTTCGATATTTTAAGCGCTATTTACGCAAGTGTATCACAACATAATACTTACCTCAAACATTCCAGAACGCACTCGAAACATATTTATTACACCTTACTAATCGACATAATCGATTTTCGGGCACAAGTGTTATTAATTTATCCAAAATGTTTAATAAAGCCGCACTAGTAGATATTGTTTGTTTTGAGGAAATTTAAAGGCGTTGATACCTTGGCCGTTGCCGCCTTTTATCAAACAATAATTGTTTGAAAATGTTTATTGTTACAAATCGTCGGGTAGCTGGGGTAATACTTGACTCCATGTACCGTGGGCGAGGTGGTGTACTTGTTAATGAGCACATTGACAGCCTGACACCGCTTAGAAGTGTGGCCTTTGATATAAATCCTCAATATTGATTTGTTTATGGATCGTGTGGGAGTCATGTTATTTCCTCTGAAGGGCGGATCGTATCAGGTAGCCCATGCCATAGACAAGTTGAAGTAGAACGTATATTGAAGTACCTACGGTTCTGAAATCAATGCCTGTCATTGATGTAAATAAATCACGTTTGTAGGAATCAAATGCTCTTTGGCTTCTTGACATGAAGAACCACTCAAAGTGATCGTAGGAGTTGTTAATCGTTAAACTCGAATACTTCAACAGCGTTTTACTTTCTGAAAAACGTTTTTTAATATTTTTTTAAGTAAAAAAGGAAAATGATACACAAGTAAATTGAAAAGCAGTTCTCAATGGCATACGTGAATTTCATGGTGTAATTCTGATTTTGCGATTTATTTACATTTTTCAATGTTAAGAACGAAATTACTTAGATTTTAGGTGTCAAGTGCTTTTTTTTTTCTGTTGCTACATTCTATAGAAATGGCTATCTTACTCCAACATTTAAAGTTTTCTTTTCATCACTTATGGTTTACTTTCTGTCAGCAAGGGCGGCTTTAAATGTGACGGTATCTATAGTACTCTATTTTTTGGAAATGGACTGTAAAAGAAATTGATTTGAATTACCCGTTTTCAACAGATTACACAGACGCAACTATAGTGTATAAAAAGTAAATCAAAAAAGAAGACTTCTGGTGCGTATAACACATCGTTCAAGAAGTCGTGAGAATTAGCCAGAGATGGCACCTGTAATTAAAAATCTGACTTTCAGGAAGTAGTAGTCTTCAAACGATATGTAAAAAATCTTTATGACTTTTAGGATTAACTAACTGTTGTGTGTTCAACCAAGCGATGAACACACCTTCCACACACAAAGGGTTGTTGATTTGTTGTGGGCTGGATGCTAGCGTCTGGAACACGATGATGTTGGTAGTGATGGCTCTAAAATAATCTGGATAATTAGCACGTGAAAGGAACAAAAGAATACCTCGTGGGGATATCCTAAATTGTGTCAGACAATTTCCAATAATGACTTTCCCACACAGAAGCAGCCGCAATTATCGCTAATAAAAGTCGTCTTTACTATTGTACGAACCGTGTCGCTTTAACAAAGTTACGCAGAAGAAGAAAAACAATGGTTGTCGTTTGACAACCAACAGTATTTCATTTAAAATGTCAGCTGATTGCTGACATTGTTTAGGGTGGTGCCACAGATAGCATTCAATTGCGAATTCGCCGGTTGTGTCCAGGGTGAATCCGCAACATTCCGCCCGCCTTCGCCAATCATTGGCGAATCGTCTGGCTCCAGAGGTTAGTCGTCCGGAGCTGGGTCGGGGGTTCTGATGAATGGTCCAGGAGGGGGTATCTCCTCCAATGGAAGAATGCCGGTTTTGGCGATGGTACTCGTGAGTGGGCTGGTAGCGGTCCGCCGCAGTCCACCGTCACGTCGATGGCCGATTAGGAGAGAGCCGCCCGATCTGAAAAGTGTTGAAGACGGAGGTGTCTTGGACGGCCCCGAGGGTTGATGATTATGGGATGGTCCCCTTCGGTGCTGGAGGCCGTTATCCTTGCTGGTCATGGACCTGGCCACGCGATCTGGGTTGGAGGTGTAAGTTCGCAACCCACGATCGGTAACCATGTGATGGCTGGGGACTGGTATCACTACCTACCTACGGCGGTGGTACGTGCACCAGAACAATGGTCGGGTTGATCTCTGTGCATTCGGCACTTCGGTCAGCGGCCTGTTGATGCTCACTGACTTGGGAATGGTATGGCTTTTTTTCCGCTGACTTGGTGGTGACTGTTTGCGGATGCATTCGACAATCATTGGCGAATCCGTTTGATCCAGGGGCCCGAGGCCCAGGGCCGTGGACTTCTAGTGATGTGGATGTCCGGAGAGAGCCGTCCGCCCTGAATTGGTGATGGTCAAAAGATTGGTGACGACAAGAGTTCCGTCGTCGATGTTCGGTACCTTTGACCGCAGAACTGACCATTTGATCTGGGTTAGAGTTGTAAATTCGCAACCCACGATCAATGACCACTTAATGGCTGGTGGTCGAAAGTACTGAATCGAGACTTACTGATGGGATATGGCCTTTGGCATGTGAGGCCGCAACGTTGAGTTTGATGTGGCTTCTTCCATGGCATCGTCCGCTGGTCCTGGCGGAATGACAGGTGCGGACCCAGTGCCTACTGGGCTGAGAAAAGTATCGTCTCTTCTTGGTTACTGATAGGCATGCTGGTTGATTCTTGAATGATAGGGAACACCGCCCGCCAAGCGGGGCATTGCGATATCCTATCCCCATTGGGGAGGCTACATGTGTTAGAGCTCGTTCTTGATGATTGTCATTGGCCGGAGGTTGGCCACCCGGTGTCTCGGTTTGGTTGCTTTTACTACTGGAAGTTGCTGCGAGACCATCGCTTGATGGAAGATTTCCACCCGAGTCGTGCAGAGAATTAGAATAGGCTGGGTCGATCGACACACCGATAAGTTGGTGAATGCGAAATGCGGTTGGCCTGTTCCTAGGCCATCTCCTGGTGAATGTTTCTGCTGATGCTTCGGTAGTTGTTGCTGTTGCAATGGATGTTGCTGATGAGACTGACTATTAAATGGATTCTGTACTTGGTCATAGTCATTGGTGACATTGGGCGTGGCTACTGTTGCTGGGACAGTTGATGGCGTCTTCGTGAAATGCATTGGTTCAAGGTGGTCCAGTTCCTCTGGGTCGGAGTTGTAAGTTCGCAACCCACGAGGAACGGCCAGGCGATGGGACTGCTGGTGCTTCTTCACTGGGAGTGTGTGCGGTTCCTTAACCGCTTGGTTGATGGCGACTTCTGACAACTGTACTGAGGGCAACTCGCTAATGTCGAGTTGATTGGCGTGGTCCATAGTAGTTGGGGAGACTGGGTCGAGCGCAAACTGGGCCTCGACCAGCCTCTGTAGTTTTCTATTGCCTTGATCGGCGGTGTTTGTCTTAACTGAGGAGACTGGATCGAGCGCAAGCTGAGCCTCGAGCAGTCTCGTTGATTTGATATCATTGCCTTGATCGGCGAGTTTCTCTGAAGCAGGCTTCTGTCCTTCTTGTGGTGCATCGGATTTCGTGTCATCTTTCTTCGCTGGTGCTGATGCACTGGCAACTGTTGGTGCCTTCTTGATGTCCTTGGCGGCGTTAGTTGCCGGATTTGGAACAGTTTTCTTCTCAACCGTTCCTCCTTTGGCTGTCTTGCTTTCGGCAACACCTGCTTTGGCTGGCTTTTCGGTGTCTGTCGTCACACCTTTGTTTGTCAGATGGAATATGGGTTCCGGGGGCATCATCCGTGATGGTAATCTGGATGGATGGCCATGTGGCATACGCAATCCAACTGTGGAAGAAGTTCTCGGCCACCAAGGTGGTTGCGACATCAATGGCAGCAACCGACTGTTGGGTGGATACAATGTGTCTGTATCAGTCTTGTATGCGGCCGGACGGTCGGCTGTGAGGGCGTTCTTTGCCTCAACAAACTTTGTGACCTCTTCCAGATAGATCTTTTCGGCTTGATCTATGAATCGGACCAAGAAGTAGCCGTGGCCGCTGGTCATCTCTGGAGTGGCCAGGCGTTCTATCTCTTCATGATTCTTTCGGACGTCCTCCCACTCCATCTGGAGGTTGTGCTGGCGTAGGGCCACCGCGACCAACGTTGGCGGGCCTCTCTTCTCGAGGTTGAGATAAGCACAGGGCATCCGTTCCTGAGGGGCGAACTGGGCGATGATGAGCTGTTCCGCCAATGTAGACTTTGTCATTCTACACTTCTCTGACATTGGGGCGCTCCCTGGTTGTTCACAACGGTGGGTCTTTGCGTCTGGACTTGGTGTCCCGCGTCCTTGACGTTGGTCGGCCCTTGAGCTGGGCCCTTTAGAATGCCGCGAACTTAGCGGCGGTAGCCGATACAGATCTGGATCCCGGGCTGCACCGCAAACTGGTGGTAGCTGATCCACAGATCTGGCCGTCATTGTGTCTCGAACTGGGCGCGATGTAGTGGCAGCTGCTGGAGTCAGCTTCGGTTTGCCACAAATTTGGTGGCGGTAATTTAATTGGAAATTGAAAATTCTCTTACCTGAGAACCTGGGCGGTTGTAAACAGATGCACTGGCCAGCTCGTTATGGTCACTAAGCTGGCTGGGGGTAGGTCCTTAGGCTGGACGGGGGCTGCTGGTCTGAGCAGCGTTAGTTGTAGTTTTGGGTTCCGACAGACTATGCCGCGAACCGGTTGGTTGATCTGTATGTCTGGATTCGGTGATTGCGCTGCGAACTTGGTCGCGGTGTGGTTATACTGTAGTTGCGTTGGGGCCACTTGTTGCACATCGGTTTGATCCACAGATGGATCTCTGGCAGTGGCCACGCACTGGGTGGCGGACTGCGCGGTTGTTGCTTCGTAAACTATAATGTTCGAAAGTTCCTACGGTCGAACGAATGCTGATATGATTGCAGCACTTCGTGACAAATGTTGTTTTCCGTTCTCTGTAAGTATCTGCAACACTTTCGTCCCTTTTGGTAAAAATATGATTCTGCAAAGACGTGATGAACTTCGATTTTTTTATGCTAATAATTGCGAGTGGTTGCACCGCGAACTTCAGCAGTTGAAAAACTCTTTGTTCCACTGCGAACGGACAGCAGTGGATTGGATCCACAGACTGGATCCGGCTCGAAGGGCCAAAATTGTTGTGTGTTCAACCAAGCGACGAACACACCTTCCACACACAAAGGGTTGTTGATTTGTTGTGGGCTGAATGCTAGCGTCAGGAACACGATGGTGTCTCCTGGCGTTGTTAGTAATGGCTCTAAAATAATCTGGATAATTAGCACGTGAAGGGAACAAAAGAATACCTCGTGGGGATATCCTAAATTGTGTCAGACAATTTCCAATAATGACTTTCCCACACAGAAGCAGCCGCAATTATCGTTGGTTTTTAATAATAAAAGTCATATTTACTATTATGATCAGCTTTATTTATTTGGATTAACAGACGAACACGTCGTTTTAACAAAGTCACGCAGAAGAAGAAAAACAATGGTTGTCGTTCGACAGCCAACAGTATTTCATTTAAAATGTCAGCTGATTGCTGACATTGTTTAGGGTGGTGCCACAGGTAGCATTCAATTGCGAATTCGCCGGTTGTGTCCAGGGCGAATCCGCAACACTAACCTTCAAACGATATGTGTCCAAATTTCATGACAATCGGACCGTAACATACTGAGTTATAGTAATTTAAGTGACGCTATTTTTAAAACTGTTTGTTTACAATGGAACATCGCATTGATGGGTCAAAGCGCTGTTTGGCACTGTTTACTCGGAATAAAGATAATTTTTGGCGTTGGTATTTGACAATGGATGAAACATGGGTTCACCATTCACTCAGGAATGAAATGGGCAGTCAGCTTATTGGAGAGTAGCCGGTGAAAGACGTCCGAAGCGTCGGTTTATCATTTTCAATATTGTAAAAATAGCGTCACTTAAATTACTATAAGTCACTATGTCGTGGTTCGATTGCCATGACATTTTGACACGTATCGTTTAAAGGATAGTAAGTCCTAAAAGCCATACCGATTTTTCATTACAGGCGCAATCTCTTAATTCGTCTCGGGACATATTGAATGTTCTTAGTTTACAAAATATCTTCGTACTGGGTTTGGTTCTAAATTTTTCATTGCGTGGAATCGAATCGCGTTCTTAACTACTATTTTGTCTTGTGAGTAGGGCGGAAGAATATACTCACAGTAAAGCCGGCTTGTCGTAAGAGGCTACTAAAGCACGAGTGGTAAGTGGGATCCCAACACCTTGTCGCCCGGTGAAATACCACCCCATCAAGCTATAGGCTCCGTGAAACGGTCGGGAGGAATCCCTGACCATCTTTCAGGGCTTGGTTGACGGGCCGGTTCGAGAAAAGGTTGGTTTAGGTGGTACTCGGCTCCATGTACATTCGGCCATATTGTCGGGACATTTCACGATATCGTCGGGTGAAATCTTCGACTATGTTTGGGATGTATGGCTGATGACCCTGACTAACACGGATATATGTAACTTATGATGGTACCTCCTGAGATAAAGAATTCCGGAGGTAAACTAGTTTCCCATTCGAATCTCCGCAGGCACTATGTCAGGGCGAACATCATGCAAATTTTCTGAGAAATAACCGAACTTTAAGAAATTTGTCAAGCGTAATCGGGTTCGTTTTCGAAACCCTGTCGACGTTCGACTGATAACGGCACTATGTAACATCAGGGGCACCGCTTTCCCCAATACGAATGTAAACGCTGTCCACCAATATTTACAAAAAGCGGAAGTCGACATCCTTGCCCTAGCTGAGACCCAGGTCGATTCGTCAACTGATTAGACATATCTTCGTTGCTCAGAATACAACTTACATTCGAGATTTCGTTTTAAAGGGTGGAGTCTGCGGCTGCACGCACTACGATCCGACTTGCCAGAGGATCGAGGCGTTGGAACCAAATAACTTGCACATTATATAGTTGAAGGTCGAGCTGAGAAATTCCGTTAAATTTCTTTGTTGTCTTTACCGCTCCCTGAAAGACGATCGACCGGCGACATTTTTCCAACATCTTTGACGTACCGTCGACTGGATACAGATCAACCTGAAATTGTCCTCCTTGGTGATTTTAAAGTATTGTACACAATTCCGGTTGGTTGGTACATTCTAACAGAACCGACGAGACTGGAAGGCTTGCGGAGATGTTCGCTGTTCGTGGAGAAATCTACGTGAGTGCCAGATGCACGAGGTAATAATGCGAACACCCTCGATCTGTTTTTGACATCCGATCGGAGCATTTATACCGTGGAAGTTGCTGCGTCACTGGGAAACTCATATCCCTGCTCGGTATTGGTCGCGCAGCCACTTGCATTTCAAACGAATAACCGACCTAAGCAACTTCCCCAAGTATGGAGATATGGGGCTGTTAACTGGGACGATTTGCAAGATTTTTTGGCATCCCTTCCGTAGTCGGAGGTGTGCTTTGGAATCTCCGTTGTTAACCCATGTGCGAAGTCTCTGTGATCATTTTCCTAGGGATCGAGATCTACATTCCATCAAACACAGTCCATCTGATAAGCCTTGGTTTGATAAAAAATGCGAGCAGATTACAGTGGCAAAAAATAGAGCTTTTAAGTAATGGCACTCCAATCCCACCGAGGTTAACAGAACGAATTTTGTTAGAATCAGAAACACAGGAAACCAGGCGATTCATACCCCGAAGAAGGCTTACAACGACAGAGTGACCAATAAACACCTTGAGTGCCCAACTGGTTCGCGCTCCCTCTGGTCAATGACAAGGGCTGTGAGCGGTAACTTTGTGGCGTGTCTAACAGATAGTGAAGAACACCGAACGAAAATCGAATAAGAAAAAAGCATCAGCCGTATATAAAGTAATCACATAGTAATTCCACATCAGTTGAGTATACTTAAGTTTAGAAATAAAATTCGTACCTGCGGCTGTGGCCTGATGTGTTGAGCATTGGTTCAATTTTTAGTGATTCTAACCGTCATGGCGTCAGTTCGAATCAAACGTTCTTCACTATCGTCTCAAACGCTATAACTTCGCTTCTTCCCCTGTTAGTGACGGGCAGCCGGACGTCAGTCACAAATTCGAAGTTTAAAGCAAATGTGTTCGCGAATTTATTTTCCGCGAATTCAAACCCCGATGCCGGTCTTTTGGAACGACTTGTGATCGCGCCGGTACGGTCTTCGATGCGGGATGTGTGGTTCCGCCAGCGTACTATTCAACCGATTCTACATTTGCTGGACTGTAAGAAGGCAACCGGCCCGGGCGGAATATCAGCAATAGTCCTTAAGAACTGTGCTCCAGAATTCCCGGCGGTTCTTGGCAGGCTCTTGCGCCTATCTTATGCATAGAGGGCATTTCCTACCTGTTGAAAGGTGGCTCGAGTTCGCCCAATCTCAAAGAAGTGGGAAAAGTATTTCCCACAAAATTACAGACCGATAGCATTGCTGTCTATGTTATCTAAGGTTATAGAAAGGGTCATCAATACCGAGTTAATTAAGTATTTGGAGTGTAACGGACTTCTGAATGAACGTCAACAGGGCTTCCGTGGTAGGCGGTCCACGGGAGAACTTTTGATCCTTATAACCGATATATAGACATCTTCGATTGAATGGCATGGTGAGTCAAGGACGGTCGCATTGAATATCCCCAAGTCTTTTGGCCGCGTCTGGCACGGGGCAGTGGTGAGCAAACTTCGTTCATATGGACGTTTCGAGCAGCTTTGCGACTGAGCTTCCTCGCAAATCGATCCATCCGCGTGGTTGTGGACGGGGAGTGTTCGGGTCTGTATCGTGTTAGTTCTGGGGTGCCTCCGGGTGTTGGAGTCGACGGACAACAAAGTGTTCAGTTTTGCGGTTGAAAGTGCGCTTGTTTCCTCTTTGTCGAATGATCGAACGATTACTGTATCAATGTCGCATCAACTGAGATGTAGCCAGATCGCCTCTCTGAATCAGCATATGAATAAGGTCCTGCAGTGGGCAAAGGCGAATCGCATCGACTTCAATGCAACGATGACCGAATATACAACATTCACAAAGAAAAGTGGATCTTCCGTTTCATAGCTGATGATGAATGAAGCATGAAGTTGGTCAAGGTCTATGGGAATGTACCTGTCAAGTCTCACCAGATCCGCCTCTGGAAAACTGAGTTCTCTTTTTTTAGAGAAGAAACATTTTACTATGCACCAACTTTTTTCCTGTTTAAATCCCAAATTAGACCCGCGCTCGAATATTGCTTTCATGTTTCGAGCTCTTCTCCTTGACCTATTTGAGAACATGCAGAGACGAGTGATCCGCCTGATCGGGGACACAGCGCTGACGTCAGGACTACAGTCGCTATCGAAGTCGCGTAGCCGACCTCTGTCTGTTTTACAGATATTATTACGGATGCTGTTCTCCGGAGATTCGTGGTATTATTCTGCGCAATTCAATTTATATGCGCCCCATGAGACAATCCGACGAATCGCATAAATTTGCGGTTCATCTCCCAACGACGCGAACATCCCTGCATCAGAACTCGTTTCGTTACAGAGCGAGGAAACTGTGGAACTCCTTCCCCCGCATGCCACTGTTCAAGATGAACTGCAACGACTATTTGTTGGCATTTCGGAGCGATATAGGTTCGCGCAAAAAAAAAAAAAAAAAAAAAAATAATAATAATAATAATAATAATAATAATAATAATAATAAAGATGTCACCACAAAAATTGCTCAGATGAACCCGAAAGTTGCGTTCCTGGTCTCAAGTAAGCTCTGGAACTCCCTCCCCGTGCGAGTGTTCCCGGAGCGTTACAACCTGCAACTGTTCAAGAAAAACTGCAACGGTTTGATGGCATCTCGGGGTGCCTTGTCGGCGCTATAGGTTCGCTTCTCCCGATAGCAGTACGAGTATATGTATATTACAGTGGAAGCACATTTATATTAGAAAAATAAACGGGCTTAAGGATTGCTAGCTGGATCGATTACCGATGGGGACGAACTTGAGGTTGGAACGGGAATCATCAATCGAAAGAGAGCGAAAAGAGGTGGAGTAAACCCTTTGCTGTCGTTTGATAATTTCCTATCAAACGACGGTAAAGGGTTTTCTCCACCTACTACATCTCTCCAACTTTAGTAGACTCGATATAGCCTAGGCAGTTAACACATTATCTCAATTCTCCAGTGATCATCGGCACAGCATGCAGCAGTGTACGTCTGTGTATACAAATATCACAGGATCTGTACACATCTGCTGGTGTAGCTGGGCAAGCGATTACAACGATCGGAAATCCCAAAGCGGATATGCTTTCGTCTATGGAGGAGAAACGATCCTCTGGGTCTCGAAGGAACAGAGGATACAATCGTACATCAAGTACAGATGCTGAATACGTAAATCTTGAAGATCTTGAGCTGGACCGAGGTACAGTGGCAATTTGGGCCGACAACCGCGGCGAACAGGCGATTAGATGTAGTTTGGGCATCCAGTGGCGACCCAGACATCTTGATATCAGGTATCACTTCGTCAAGGGGGCGGTCGGAGATGGGATGGTCAAGTTGGAATTTGTTGCTTCAGAAAGAGCCGCTACTTTAAAAAATCCGTGCCATTACCAGTTCACATGAGATGTTTCAAACGTTTAGGGATGTGTTTTTTAAACTAAACTAAAATAGCAGGTTGTGGAATTGAGGAGAGGTGTAGGGCGTGAAATGTACATTCCCTTGCCGTCTTTGAACGGATTCATTTCCACTAATCTTTTATTTTGCCATCCACTCGACGGTATATGGCACTGCCAGTTAACTGTCAGATCTCACTCTCCTTTTTTTTTTTCCTACTTATAAGAAAATATGTGTTCATTTTGCATTTAATTAAAAACCTTTAATCCAGAGGAATCCCTTTCTTTTCATGCGCATCTCAACATTTCTGTTTATATAATTCCAATTATAAAATTATGAAACTGGAGAACTGAAGGTTGTAAAGCAAAGTTAACATTATGCATGTCTGAAATTATTTACATAAAATAAAATATTATTTATATAGAACAATAAAAAAATTAATTATATAGAACCGATTTTTATACTTTCGTAACCTTCGCAAAGTTGAATTTGATAACTTTTTCTTACGAACGAATCTGAACTTATAGACGATTTTAGTATAAGTTGTTCTTCGTGCAATCTTTGATGCAGCGCTGAAGCTAGTTGAAGTAAATGGTATTGCATCGAAATATTTTCATCTGATGTTTTTTTATATAATACATAGCAATTTATGGCAGCTAGGTCTAAAATGTGGAAACAATTTGAAGGAATCACTGTTATATAATTAATGTCAATTAATTATCACTCCCCCTTGAATTATTAACATCTCGTGTCTTTACGCACATATCCTTCATCCTTCCCATATCCTTCCCTTCCCTACAAAGTACGAATTGCCTATTCCCTTTACAATAGAATCTAATTTAAATAAACGTAAAACCAATTTAAAACCCCATTCACATTGCAATAGTCATCTTCTTTGTATTAGCCATAGTCGCCCCCTATTCGCCAATAGCCAATTGTGCCGCTTCATAGAAATAACTCGTGGAAGCGGAACAAAAGAGGATATGTGCTGTGAAGCCACGAGAGAGTGCTTCTTGTTAAATGTGCGTTGAGTGAGTGCAGTCGGGCGCTCCGCAAAAATATGCAAATTAGCTTGTTTTGTTGAATCAATTCGTGTACGCGTGCGGTTGTGATCTCCGTAATTTTAAAACCGGAGAAAAATTCAAGGTGTAAAATGAATTCAAATGGTTAGAAACGAAATCATGTGTGCCGTTAAAGTATTAGAAATTGAAATAAAAATAAATTAAAAAGACAACAAAAGAAATATGTTTCTAAATGTAATGCCCGTAGTAGTAGTTTCCCTCCAAGTAATTCCTTCAAGGGTGCGAACAAAAAACAATCACAGGGAGACAAGTCTGGGCTATAAGAGGGATATTTGGGTGTTACGCAGCCCATTTATTCCAAAGTATCTCTTGTCAAGGATGCGTTGTGAGACCTGGCGTTGTCATGAAGATGGATGACATCTCGAATGGGCATGCCTCGTCTTTTGTTTCGATATGGGGCTTCTACCGACTGTAACATTTGACAGTAGTAGGTTGCATTCACTGTTCGTTGTTCATGAAAAAAATGAATCATTCAAACTCCCGTTGCGTCGAAAAAAATCGTTGAAAGTCTTTTCCGGCTGAGAGATGAGTTTTGGTCTTCACTGGGCGGCCTTCATCCCTCCTTCGCCACTCCTTATTTGCCATTTTCGTCTCGGGATTATAATGACGTACCCACGTCTCATCACATTTGACGATACAGTTCAAAAAATCCCCCCCTTCTTATCGAAATCGATCCAGAAATCTTCCACCAATCTCTGACCTGACCTGTTTTTGATTTGCAATCAATAGCTTCAGAATCCATCGAGCAGTAATTTTTTTGAAGCTGAGATCATAAGTGATAATGGATTGAACACTTCCATATCTGATACCCGCTTCTGATGAGATTTGTGCAACAGTTAAGTGGCGTTCACTTTCAATAAATCTCGTTCTCCAGGGGCACGGATTTTATCATGTCTGTACTGACTACAAAATAGAACGCGACCACTAGCCAAACCGGTTCCCCTACTTTTCATAAACCAAACAATGCCCACGCACAAGATTATCTAGCTCGCAACTTGTTGGTAAGCAAAAAAGTAAAATCACTGTATATATTTGATTCACCCTCGTAGTATATTCCGAAATCGTTCTTCAGTAGAATTAAACGAGCATGGAACAATCTGTCATGTCATGTTTTCCTTTCCGGCTACAATTTCTTCCATACTGTGAGTTGACGCTTGAAAAATGCGGCTCGAAAGTCATAGTAGACAATATCTATGGAAATAGTTTTCTGCGTAAGGTTTGATAATAATATTTTATTCTTGAGAGCTAAGCACTGGTCTAGTAAACACTCACACGTTTGCCTTAACTAATCTAAATTAAATACACTTCAAATATAGTATTAAATTAACCTGTCAAACAAGGATGTTATTAAATAAATAAATAAATATATATATATATACAAATACATATACATATATATCTTATTAAAGTCCGTAAACTCATTTTAATTAAAACTAAGCCTTAAGATAGGACACTTATAAACGTGTGAAGCTGTAGTCATTTGTTTTTCGGCAAGAAGTAGTTCAAATTTGAAACGTACAAAGTAACAGAGTTAACATCTAGAACAACTCCTTCAAAGTTATTTACGATCTTGAATGAATGGTATTTAACAATAATTTTATAATTAGCCACACGCACGCTACAAAATACGATCTAACTACATAATGTTGATATATTGTTAATGCGACTGCATGACCGGTATATCATTCTGGATAACCGTTCTTCCACTTGGTCTACTTACTATCATTCACGTCGCATGAATTTTAAAAAAGGGGCGAGTCTACCGACTAATTGTGCCTGGGAACAACACTGGGAATGCCATCAACTAAATATGATCGTATATGAAACTGAATTCACGGCATGTGGTAGGAGAATAAAACTTCACTAGATTCTCAATAAATCTCTTTTTTATTGTGACGATTTCCAAAATCAATGTTCACACTGAAACCCGATACGACTGTGTTCACAGATATGTGGTTTCAAGCACTTGGTGGCTGAGATTCCCGCAGGGAAGCCTCTTAAACAGTTTTGTAATAAAAAACAATTTAATATGAAAAGCTAAACGGGGCCTGAGATACATACTGCAGATGGGCTCAGGTAATTGTGGTAATATCTGATGCTCAATTAAATTGAGTCAATATTATTGAGTACCTCTGTTGGCGTGTGTATTCTGTAAACTGAATGCAGTTGCTTAGTTATTAATCTGCAATCTATTTTCTTTTGTTTTTGTTTTTGTATTACAGAGAAGATAAAAAGAAACCACAAAGAAAAAAAGTTCCGTCTCCGGATGTAACCTGAAACTAATTATTCGATATTGAGTGGCTAAAATTCATTCGGAGAATGAATCAAGTTTTCAAAAATGGAGGAAAATTATGATAAGAGATGCTGACTGATAAGAATTAAGCTAAAGGAAGTGACAAAGAATCACTTTGAAATTCTTTCGGTGCCCAGGATTTGAAATAGTTATAAATTTGCATAAAATCGTCTTTATTGTGGGAAAATGATCTACGAAATATAAATCACGTATCTTTTGAATTCACTATGTTAAAAAAAATGTTTGTGTATGTTCCCTTGCATATACTGTTTGATTCAGTAAGGGGTTCTTTCTTAATCGTCGGGGGTTTCCTATAAGTCTAGCATGTGGTTAGGTCATTTTTATGTATTACTTCAATTCAGTGTTTAATGACATTGCACAATGCTTCAAGCAGAATATGGACCCATAAAGCGCACATTCATGAAATGCTCTAGAACAGCTCAATTTCGATCCATATTTTGATTAAAACATTCTGCAATGTCATTAAACACTGAATTGAAGTAATATTTTGTTCGGCACTGAAGGTCAATTCTGTTACCTACTGAAGATACGTTAAATTGTCGTATTTTTCGTAGACGATGTTTGATAGCTCTATGAATTTATCAGCTCAATATAACGCATTCAACAGGATGTCATTTTCTTGAAATGGTTATTCACCACCCACAATGTACACACATACCTTTTATATTGGTATGGTATGGAGGATGTACGATAAGTACCTGACCTAGGTCAGGTATGGTGCTGCCAGTATTAAAAATGTGACACGTTTTGTAAACATAATATTACACAAAAATATTGTGAGTCTGTCCAGTCGCTGTGTGGTTTATGGGCAGCCACTTAAATAGAAAACTTCCGAGATTTTACAAGAATAGAAGAAATTGAACATCAAGCAGTGATAGAGGATTTTTCCTGAAAAAGAAATAAATAAACTACAAAGTATTTGACAGACAAATGCATACTCTGTGAGTAGGAAATTAGAATCTATTCATAGCTACGCTCCATGCCGGTAGGCGAGCGCACCACTTGGTGAAATACATAAAGTTATCATCATCATTGGCACTACAACCGAGAACCGATCTTGGCCTTATTTACCACGTCCTGAGGGTTGTTAAATTTTCCATAATGATTTGTTTTTTCCGGGCAAGGTCATTGAGTCTTGCGCCAGAAGCTCCCCGACGGGGAATGGAACCACGGTCTCCCGCGTGACAGGCGGGTATACTAACCACTATACTATCGAGGAGCACATAAAGTTATCGGCTCGTGAAATGGACGGCAGAATTCCTTGACCATCTATTGGAACTGGCTAGTGGACCCGCTCAAAGATAGTTGAAACTGATGCAAATCGGTCTCAAAATTATACTATATTTGCAAGACCTCAACTCTGCGGCCCACCGCATCGAAGAATACCAGGAAGAGATCGAATATCTTACCCAATGTTGATACACCCTTCGCAAAATACAAAACTGAGAATCATTAAATTATACAATAAACATTTTGAAACATCACATATCCCACAAATGTGAAAAACCACAGTACTAATACTTATTCCCAAACCGAAGAAAGAAGAAAGAAAGGGGGTTACCGTTCTATATCCTTAATCCTCTGTATTACAATGCGTTTAGAAAAAAATTGTAGGCAAATGTTTGCTCTAGTTTATAGAAACAAAGAAATTGACATACCATATATCAACGAAGTAGCATTCAAATCCTACAGAGGTTGCACAGACGCCTTACTTCTCTTTGGCCACTACACCTCAAGGACTCTATCCGCTAAAAACCGCATCATAAACTTCTCTCCGGTTTTGAGAAAGCCTTCGACGGAATTGACATTCACGTTGTACGTAACAATTTGTCAAAATGGGGAGTTGGTTACAACATATACGAGTACGTTAAATCATTTCTAAGTAACAGAAAATTTCAGTGTAAAGCCAACCACCTATACTACGATACACTCCTGCTACACAATGGAATCCTTTAAAGATCCCCATTATCAGTTATATTATACATTATCAACTTTGATGACATAAGTACGTAAATATAAAAATAGAAATGTCTAGACCATTGTATTTTCGCCGATAATATATATATCTTAAGTGAACCCAGTGATTTAATTTCCGGCAAAAACATGTTAGCTGAAACATTGAAAGATACTTCAGAATGGTGGAAATTCTCCAGGTGCCAGACTATCGATAGAAAAAATGTAAATTAGTTCATGTGTGCTGACAACGACTTTGTTTCCAAATACACCTCAACATAAATAATAAACTATACTATTTATTGGCCTGCAGGGACCCGGAAGTTCATGACCTCACCGACTCGACTCTGCCATCGTTCCTTGTCCTGTGCACTCTCCTTTCACGCTTGACCATCTGATCCGATCTCCTCAAGGTCAAATCTAACATTCGTACACGCGGCCTTGTGTGTTGAGCATTGGTTCAATTTTTGGTGATTCAAGTGTCATAGCGTCAGTTCGAATCACACGTTCTTCACTCTCATCGCAAACGGTATAATTGGTGACCCCGACGTGATCTGTACAACACAGCACACACTTTCCCATAAAAACAGAACTTCACGACACGATCACGACTTCCGCATATAGCACCGGCACACTCGCCTGCTCCGACGTTCTCTCGTTGGCTCGCTCTTCGACCCATCGTTCGCACACGAATTTGATTGTAACAAAGTTACTGAGGGGGGAGTAGCGTGGCGTTTCTAACAGATACACACACAATACACAAGCAAATAGTGAAGAACACCGAACGAAAATCGAATAAGAAAATGCATCAGAGCTGTATACCATAGCGATAACATAGCAATTCCACTGCAGTTAAATGTACTTGAGTTTAAAAATCGAATTCGTATACGCGGCCCGTAGCCTGGTGTGTTAAGTATTGGTTCAATTTTTGGTGATTCTAACTGTCATAGCGTCAGTTCGAATCAAACGTTCTTCACTATCATCGCAAACGCTATAGAGTCTTTTGTTAATTTCCTTCGACATTTCGTTACTGGCCGTCAGTATCGTTCCCAGATATTTCAATTCTTTAACTTTTTCAAATATTTTGCCTCTGATGTTTATATATGTTCCCCGAGGTCCACCTGCTCCCGCCGTAATCATGTATTTTGTTTTGTGTTCATTTATTTCTAGGCCCACGTCTTCTGCCGCTTGTATGATGACTTCACAGTTTTTACTTACAGTTTCTAGATTATCGACCAAAACGGCGATGTCATTCGCAAATGCGAGCACTTGTGAGACCCCGTTCAGGAATGATCCGGCCATCTTGTCATCTTGTGCCTTTCTGATGACATACTCGAGCACAAGGTTAAAAAGATACTGTGAGAGGCCATCCCCCTGTTTTAGTTCGTCCCGGATTTCAAATGGTTCCGAGAGGTGGTTTTCTATTCTAACTCGCCCTTTGTTTTCGTTTATGCAGATTTGAATGAGGGCAGCATATTTTTTCGGGATTCCCAGCTCAACTACAATATGGTAGAGTCGTTGCCTTGCGACTGAGTGGTAGGCTATTTTGAAGTCAACAAACAGTTGGTGAATCGTCTCTCCTTATTCCCATTTCATTTCCAGCAGTTGCCTTATTTTGAACATTTGGTCGCTTGTTGACCGGTTCCTAAGGAATCCGCATTGCTAGTCTCCCAATATGTCTTATGCGTACGGTGTGTTTCTCTCCAGTATGACATTTGTTAGTATTTTGTATGTGGTTGGGAGCAATGATATTCCTCTGTAGTTTTCGCAGTCAGATCTGTTGCCTTTTTTGAAAATGGGGACGACTATTGAGGTTTTCCATTCTTCCGGATTGACTTCCTTGTCCCGTATTATTTTAACCAGTTGGTGGATCTTTCGAGCGGTTGCCCCTCCTCCATGCTTCACAAGCTCTGTCAGTATGCAATCGATTCCGGGAGCCTTGTTGTTTTTCAGTCGATTTATCGCGTCTACAACTTCGTCGAAAGAGGGCTCTGGGATCTGGGGCTCGGATGTATGTACGTCTGGTGCGTTTATTTGTGGTTGATGGGTGCGCACATTGAGCAGGTTTTCAAAGTACTGCTTCCATCTTGACACGATATTTTTTGTTTCTGTCACCAGACATCCGTTTGTGTCTCCGATTATTTTGGCTCTCCCTCGGTAGCCATTTCTAATTGAATTTATGCCAGCATACATACCTCTGATGTTCTTTGCTCTGGCTTTTTCTATGATTTTTTCGATCCGAGTCTTCTCCCATTCGCATTTTTGCGTTTGAAGAGTCTTATTGTCTCTTTCCGAGTCGTCGCGTATCTTTCTGCGTTGACTTCATCATATCTTTCTAAGTGAATCACTCTGAGGCATTTACGTTGTTCGATCTTCGACCTGCACTCATCGTCAAACCAAGATTTGGACTTTTTTTTCTTAAATCCAAACATCTTTTTGGGCTGTTTGTTTGATTGTGTCTCTGATCGATGTCCGTTTACGGTCCAGACTGTTGGCTTCCTCTTCCTCATTGCTCCCATTCTCTAGGATGCTAAATCTATTCGTTAGTTCCTCTTGATATTCAGCGCTTTTGCGCAGGTCTTTTAGTTTATCAATGTCGAAGTTTTTGCTCGTTTCCCGTGACTGCTTATGTGGGTTTGCTGCGAGCCGACTCCTAATTTTGTCCATTACTAGAAGATGATCGGAGCCGCAATCTGCTCCTCTATATGATCTTACGTCAAGGATATTCGAGTGGTGTCTTTTGTCTATGAGGAAGTGGTCTATTTGGTTACGCGTTACGCCGTCGGGTGATATCCATGTGGCTTTATGGATTTACTTGTGCTTGAACATCGTGCTTTTCACTACCAGATCTTTTGGCGCTGCGAACGTAATAATTCATATTCCATTATCATTTGAAACGTTATGTAGGCTTTCTTTACCTATAGTTCGTTGGAAGATATCTTCCTTCCAATTTGCGGGTTGAAGTCCCCGAGGAGGATTTTAACATCGAATGATGAGATCCCATCAAATACTTCCTCTAGGGTCTCGTAGAACGTGTCCTTCGTTTCTTCGTCCGTAGATTCTGTTGGGGCGTGTACGTTTATAAATATATAATTGCAGCATGGGTCATGTATTTTTAGCACAGACAATCGGTCATTAATAAATTTTTCATCTTTTACATGGGGCGTAATCTTCTTCCTTATGATGAAGCCGGTTGCGAGGTTATGTGTATCTCCAGACGCCAGTGTAAACCCGTTGGTTTCGATTACTTGATGTGGGAGTCGGACTTCCTGAAGTGCGACGATGTCCATTTGATATTGTGTCGCATTTTCTACGACCGTCTGTATCGCGCGTGGCTTATATAACGTTCGAACACTCCACGTCCGGCGCGTATATCCCGCTTTTTCCGTTTTTTCCTACGTCTTGTTTTTGCCGAGTCGGTGTATTCTTGATGGTTTGTTCTCTTATGGTAGGGTCGGCTCACCTACCGGGTTTTTCGTGAGTTTGCTTTTTGTATACTGATCATTAATTTCGTGGGAACACTCTGGGGTTTTAAATAGTCCGTCATATCAGAACCCCTCTTTGATATGGTAAGGTCTGCTTACTGCTCTGATTCGACCCCCTGTCAAAGAGGCACCGTTACAATACAGCCGGTATACCCCTGACTGCAAACCAGGGTGGTAGATCTTTGTGTGTTACCGCTAGCCTGTCTGAGATGGGTGGTCCTACTGGAAGCGTATGCTTCCGTCAGCATAGCCTGAGTGATTCATCGTAGTTTAAGCCCCCACACCACATCAAGGTTTCTACCAAGCGGGGGAAGGATAACATTTAATAATACATATTGCTGGAAACAACACTGTTTAGATCTTAAGACGCCACTATCAGCGAGACCCAATATTATTAAAAATGTATGTAACATAATTAAAGCACTCATTTTAAGCAAAATAGAGTACGGTGTTTATATATTCGTGCCAATTGCTCCAGGACAACTCTAAACATACTAAAACCCACGTATCACCAAGCCGCTAGAAACAATATCTTTCTTTCCACAATAACTCCAATTAAATCTATTATCTGAAGCTGGACTTCTAACAATCGAGGAACGGGTGGGGAGGATATCCTCTAGACTTATAGCTAAACAAGAGTTTTTAAGAAACTCCATCATCGATAAAGATATTAAACTAAGATACAATAATTGCAACCGCATTAATCTGCAATTACCAAGATATTAGTACGGTAAAGTACAGAGCCAATAGTCTCAGCTCTTGTATAATTTAAAGAACCAGTAAGTTAACATAAAAACAATAGTTGAAAAATAGAACATGCGTATTTGAATAAAATAAATGCGGATTTCAGCTCTAAAAAAAATAATTATAATAAATAAATAAATAAATAAATAAACAAACAACTAAAAAAAATTAATAAATATATTAATAGATTGTTGCGGATTCGCAAGTGTAATTATTGAAGAATTCTAGTACGCTCATATTTCCCATCTTTCATTTGCTATCTGCCATTTGCCACCTGTCATCCACCAGTTGACAGCGCGTGGGTGACAGAGAGAGAAAGATATTTAACCGTGGGTTATTTCAAATTCGTCTCAACGGTCACTCTGTCTTGGACGCACCGCCATTATTTCAACGGTTATTCTCTCCTGGACGAACAGCCAAAATCTCTACAGTTGCTCCTTCTTGAACTTGCCGCCACCGTCTCAATTGTTATTCCCTCTTAGGCGCACCACCATAATCTTAATCGTTATTCCTTCTTGGACACACCGCCACCATCTCAATGGTTATTCTTTCTTGGTCGCACGACCATCTTCTCAACGATTATTCCTTGTTAGACGCTCCCTCAGGATGAGCAAGCTACCTAAGCGCCTGTCGGTGGACACAGCCTCACCACCAGGATCGGATCCCCGAACACTTATTGGCCCTTCGAACCGGATTGTTATCGCCTACATTCCGCGATAAACTGAACCGTGATCAAGTAGTGAAAGTTCGAGTGCTCATCGGTGGTGGAAGTGCTAAAGACCCACTGTGTTAACGACGCATCGTGTTCTCTTTCGTGTGTGGGTGTTCCTGAGCGTACATCATAACTCAGACGTCATTCCCTTGGTTACGTTATTGACAAAGACTCGTAGCACTCTCGCTGACGATTTGCTCGATTTCAAGTGGTCACAATGCCTCAGATTGAGGAACGCATCGCCGCTCGGTTCTCGGTACAAGACCAGATGTCTCGCGCGTTTCTCAATTTGAAGAAAACGGAACCACCAACATTGGGTTCAGTGGAGACTCACCAGCAGAGCCCTAGAGTGAAATGGGAAGAGATTGTGCGGCTGGCAACTCCAGAAATCAAGCGTTATCGCTACTTCGGGGAGGATTTCATCGACTTGGCCGAGAAAGTTTACTTAGCCGAGCAGACGAAGTTTTCGACGCTCATCATGCCTTCATCTCGGACTTCCCGTAATGATTAAAAGCTTCCGCCATAATTGCTCACATCGCCGATACCAATCGCGTCCACCATGGTAAATTTCCTCCAGTGCCGTTGCCAACGTTCTCGGACAGGTAGTCGGAATGGAAGCCATTCGAACACTTGTTCCAAGTGATAGTGGCGGACCATCCAGATCTCACATATGTGGAACGCTTTAATTATCTGAAGTCCAGCCCCCGTGATGGTGCCACTAGAACCATCAAGAATATTTCCGTCACGGAGGAGAACTACAAACGAGCTTGGGACAAACTAGTAGAGTACTACCAAAATACCCGTGTCCTGGTCAATTCTGCTCTCAACGCTCTCTTCCATGTTCCAAAAATCAAAGAGTCCGTGGTGGGGCTGCATCAGCTCAGCGACTCTACCAACGATGCCGTCGAGACACTAGATGAGGTTGGTCGCCCCGTGGCGGAATAGGATGACGTAGTCGTCTATCTGGCCACTAAGCGCCTGCACCGACGTGCGGAAGCTGGTTGGCAGACATCCCAGGGGGATACTACTGAACCCCATACATACAAGCAGCTCAACCTCTTCCTCAATACCAGTATCGAGGTATTGGAGTTTGTTGCGCTGGCCGGACCAGAAGCTGATTCCCATAAAGTAGCGACAAAGAAGACCAGACCCTTCCCCGTAACGGGGTCGTGCTTCTCAGTTCACACGGCATCGCCAACCTCTCCCAATCCGAAAACTTCCTGCTCATTTTGTGCATCGATCTACTCCTGCGAAAAGTTTAAAACGCCCCCCCCCCCCCCCCCCCCCCCCCCAATCGACGGTTAATCGCATGCAGGCCTACGAAAGTTGTGTTTTAACTGCCTGGGGAGACACCAGCTTCACGACTGCTGTTTCACCTGGGCTTACTGACAGTGTCAGGCACGACACCACACTGGCCAAGCCTCAACCCGCCTGCCCCATTCATCAACACCTCCAGAAGCGGGTTCCAGTCCCAAAGCCAAGGCGGGCAAACCGCTGGAGTATGCTGGCAAGGTCTAAATGCTCCTCCTCCGCGGGCAACACTTATGGCTACGACTCGTGTCTTCGTCCAGTCGAATAATCGAAGCTTCAACGAGTGGTCGAAGTTCGTGCACTGGTAGACGTCTGCTCAGAGGCCACCTTCAGCTCGGAATCTCTCGCACAACGGCTGCGCCTCCGCACCCAGGTTTCGTTTATTCCTGTTTCTGTCGGAGGTGCTTGCTACCTGACGTCCAGGGCGCGATCCTCGGTCACTATACTGCTGCGCCATGACAGCTCTCGAAGTTGGGCCATCAACGGACCGGACCGAACGGATTTCTGATGGAGACCTCTCCATCGTGCCAGTCTTGGATCTTGAAGGCTCGAACATCCCATCAACGGGCAGGGAGGACCTCACCATCGGAGCAGACCTCTACACCGCCCTCCTCCTCGAAGGGTTGCGGAACAACGAACGCTCCGACCTCATCGCGCCGGCTACCCACTTGGGATGGGTGTTAGCGGGCGCACTACCCACCGCATTAACCAGTCCCGATGTGACGAGATCCTTCACCAGCCATCATCATCATCATCATCGGCACTACAACCGGGAGCCGGTCTTGGCCTTATTTAGCAAGTCCTGAGGCTTGTTAAATTTTCCATATTGATTTTTTTTTCCGGGCAAGGTTATTAGTCTTGCGCCAGAGGCTCCCTGACGGGGAATCGAACCCCGATCTCCCGCGTGACATGCGGGTATACTAACCACTACACTATCGATCATCACCAGCCATCACATAACCATTAATCGTGGGTTGCGAACTTACAGCTCCAACCCAGACCAATTGGCAGACTCTGCGACTGCAGATCGCAATGCATCCCAGCCCTATAGAGGCAAGGTTTCGTCCCGATAGACTCCATGGGTTATACAAGAGGTTCATGTAACAAACCGCTATCATCCGCCTGCGTGACACTTCACGCTGGCAGCATCATCAAAAAGGAAAGAGGCGATTGCAGTGCACTGAGGAGCTCCCGAAAATGAAAGACATGAAAGAGTATCAAGGATGAAGAAGAAAATCCCACTCCGAAAAAACTCCAGAGGAATCACAGCTTCGCGATGACCGAAGCCCGGCCAATGACCGGAATCATCGGACTCAACCGCGATCCAACGCAGAAGTAGCACGGGAACCAGAAGCTTTCAGTATTCCTTATGGCGGGCGGCTTCCCTCAGTAAATAGACATCAACATCACCTCGGGATAGGGGTTCTCCGCTGTCAAAGAGGATGATTCGCCAATAGTTGGCGAAAGCGGGCGGAATGTTGCGGATTCGCAACTATATTTATTAAACAATTCTAGTACGTTCGTATTTGTCACCTATCATCCGCCAGCTGACAACACGTCGGTGACAGAGAGAAAAGGAGATTTAAACGTCGCTTTTTTCAAATTTATCTCAACGGTTATCCTTTCTTGGACGCACCGCCATCATCTCAACGGTTATTCCTTCTTGGACGCTCCTTCATCATCCCGGAAGCCACCTACTCGCCTGCCGGTGGACACAGCCTTTTCACCAGAATCAGATCCCCGAACATAAATAAATAAACAAATAAATACACAAATAAAAAAATAATAAGTAAGAAAATACTATTTTTCAAAGATAAAAGTAAAATTGTATTTAGACACATTTCAGAAAATGTTATAGAAAACTATGGCATTTAAAAATAATACTTCTTTTTAATAATACTTTATAAGCAAAAAGTTTAGATCCAATGGTCTTTAATGCGTCGGACAGTTCGTCAACAATTCGAAATAATTTGAAATACGTTTTTTCAAATTTCATTTTCATTTTTAAATGCGAAAGGGATGTGCATCCATTTGAATTTGTGGTACACTCACCTGCAAAATTACGGCGATAGCATGGTCATTACTACCCTTCTCTCACTGTTTTGTTGACGAAGTAAGTGCACTCTTTTTATTCTACAAGAGCCACATTATTTGTCCTTTATGTTAAGTACGGTATAAATACAGAAATTAGTTTAAATTTAACAACAAAAGATATTCTTTATGAATAGTACTCGTAAGTAATGGGTATTCAAAGGAAGATTAGATGTTTCTTCCAGAATCACTAGAAGTAATATCTTCGAATGAATTACTCTCTTCATATGGTAATAATAAACAAATAATTCTCTGAAAACGGATTACCCTAAGGCTTCAAAACGAAAAGTATGCCTTTGAATAGTAAAATCTGAAATGAGTTATAAGTATCTGGGAAATATGTCAATGGGAAAATAACTTCCTACCTGTTTGGCTCATCTTTGTCAGCCTTTGTGACGACCACTTGAGAAAACATTTCGTAGTAATGTTTTGTTTTGGGATTTTCCTGAAACACGCGTTTATGAGGGATAAGCCAATAAGCAAATTTTCTATATTAAGGAAATGAGCTGAGCGAAGGACATTCAAAAGTGAAACTGTACTCGACTCATCACTTCCGTTTTAAATCAAGGACTTGCCTATTTCGCGATGCCAATAAAAATAACTTGCCCTGTGCCTTACGAAACATGCGGGTGTTTTGAAAGACAGGTAGAAACTTCATGACTGCATAACAGATAAAAGGATAGGAGTTTGGAAAAGGTAGAAAAGAAGGGTAGAAAAAAGGGAAGTGTGCCATAATGTGTTCATCGGAAAATCCCATTACAACAACGAACAACCATACACAACCCCATACATCACTAAACAAACAAATTGTCGGAATTGTTAAGTTTGTACGACAATGTGAGGGCGCCAATCTACAAATCGATGACCCTTAATTCACGTTTGTGATTTTATTGTCATGGCGCTGGTGGTAGATATAATCACGGCTTGTAACAGCATAAGCAATACCCAAGCAAAAATATGAAATGTTTTGAAGGCAAGAAACATATTTTCGGTTTATGTAATAAGTTCAAATAAAAAGGGGAACTTTATGGAGTTAATACGAATTAAAAGGCCCAATAACGTTACGTTACAAGAAGTTTCTTTTTGACTCTTTCTTTGGATGATAACTTTAAACTGCTTTAAAATAATTTTACGAGGGAGAATCAAATATAAACGGTAATTTATTTCTATACATTTTTTGAATAATGTTACACACTAACTATACCATCAACATATTTCAATATAGTCTCCTGCGTGATCTACACACTTTTGCCATCGATTTAAAAGCTTTAATACCCCTTGTTCGTAGAAAGTTATAGGTCGAGTTGTTAGCCAAGTCATTACTTTTGCATTTTTTTCCTCCAAATGATTCCTTCAAGGGTGAGAACAAAAAATCGTCAAAAAGAGACAAGTCTGGGCTATAAGGTGGTGTTCGGGAGTTTCCCAGCCCATTTCTTCCAATGTATATCTTGTCAAGGACGCAGTGTGACGCCTGGCGTTGTCAAGAATAAGGATGACATCTCGAATGGGCATACCACTTCTTTTGTTTCGATATGCGACTTTTTCCCCATATCTGTAGGGAGCGAGATCGTGGCGCCAGCATGGGCGCAGGGTTCTACCTCGTCCTCACAAATTGTTGCTATAAAACTCTGAGCAACGCCGCGAAAATGCTCACCAAAAGTCAGCAAGTTCAAAATACAGAGTGGGTACAGCACAGGAACAATAAAACACTCGATTGTGGGTCGTTGATATTTCTTTATTGTTCTCTATTTATTACTACTCTCACCCACTTACCTATAATCCCAATCCAAGTGAATCATATGAGCGACAAGTTAAACCAAAAGTTAGTTTGGAGCACATTGATTCAATTTCCGAATACCTTACCCTTACTCATAATTCCAATCCAATTGAATCATATGCACGACAAAATTAAACGAAAGTCCATCCTAGAACTATTGAAATTATGAAATGCGTAATACTAAATGCATTTCATGATTTCTCCTTCCGGGCATTTGTTCAAGTAAAATTCCGGGAATCCTATTCCAATTGAAAGACACAAAATCTTGTTTGGGCTTCTTGGAATTTTTAAATAATATTTTTAACAAATCTCTGTTGCCACAGAGTATAAAAAGGGAGTGCATTTTGGATTCGAGATCAGTTAAAGTTGGGAAACCAACGTATCACCCCTTAAGCTTTCGCCCTATCTCGCTTCTCACTTGCATCAGCAAAATATATGAAAAATACATATACGAGAAGCTAAATAACTTTGTCAGTGCCAGGCACATAATACCTGATTTCCAATTCGGATTTCGAAGAGCGCACAGCACCACTATGGCTCTCAATTTATTTCAAAACCACGTCTGCGTGCGGCTCTTTAATAAGGAACCCACCGTTGCGGTAAGCCTAGACATTGAAAAAGCTTTTGATACGACTTGGATCGAAGGTCTCGCTTTTAAACTATTAAATACTGGCCTCAGTAGAACGCTATGTAGTATCATTTACCAGTTCGTTCGAAACAGAACCTTCCAAGTTAGAGTGAATGGAAAGCTTTCCCGAACTTTTCACGCCGCTGCAGGCGTACCACAGGGCTCCATTCTAGGCCCCATCTTATTCAATATTTACACCTCCGGAGAGTAAATCAGATATGCTATGCGGATGACGTCCTGGTGTACACGTCAACCAAAGGTCCTAACCTCGCAACAAATCGACTCAACCGTCACTTGGACGAACTGTATCAGTATTACAGTCGATGGAAAATCCGACTTAATCCATCCAAAGCAGTAGCCATAATTCTGAGTAGTAAACACTCCCAACCTACTTCTCGATATTTACAGAATATTTGAATAAAAATGGGAGATACTACGATTAGACCACAGGACAAGATGAAATATCTTTGGGTCACTTATACCCCAAAAATGAATTTCATCAAACATGTGACCCACATTCTCCAAAGGGGCCTCGGTCGGTCTAAGCAACTGCACAACATCTTGAAGTGAAGGAACAAAGTTGACACCAAAGTTAAGCTTCTCTGCTATAAGCAGCTAATCCGATCTGGAATATCGTACGCCTTTCCCATATGGTCCTGCATATCTTCGGCCCAAATGGAAAGACTTCGGGTTTTCGAAAGGAAATTCCTCAGAAGATGCACCAATCATTCTAGAAGGCCTGACGGTCGTCATTACCCCAACTCTCACCTATACGAAGGCGCCTCCATTACCCCTATCGACGAGTACTTGCTTCAATTACCATATAAATACCTCGAAAACATTCAGAACAGCGAGAACCTACTTGTACGGGACTCTTGCGTTCTTGACCCTTCTGTCTCTCTCGATCTCTTCGGATCAAACCTCCACAATTTCTTCTTCAGTACAAAACTGAAGAAAGCACCCTTCCCAACAACATTCCCCTCCATAATAGAGGATTCCTGGACCCATCCCATAGGGTCTACTATTAACAAACCACACACACGAACGCACAGTACAAGACGGCACAAACACAAACATACACACCGACCAAAGCGCAGATTATCAGACGCCAAAGACGTGATCTGCGTTCACTACCGCACCCAAGACCCACCAGTCTTGTAGGATTTCTTTCCCACTATAAAAGTAGTTAGAGAACACCCGGACTAACACTGTCCACACTATCCTTGGATACCCCCCCCTTTTTCTTTTTTCTTTTCAGAGATCGCGAGACCGAGCCCAACATCCTCGCGGATGTGGGTGATTCTGGTTTTCGCAAGATGACCAGAAGTCGGAGACAAGATGCAGGACACATATGTCCTTGTCTCGCTAAATTCGGCCTTCTCGCCACAATTTTTTTTTGATTCGAGATCAGTTGGGATCCAAAGGCTGAGGCAACGGCCAATATAAAAATCACAAAAATTAAATAAATAAAGTAAATAAAATTAAATAGCATTTTAATTTGGCAACCCTAAAGGAAAACACCCCAAAGGAGGTAAGATAAGCAAAAACAAATCAAATAAAATATAACCTCCACAGATGAGTATCGGATTACAAAAGTTGAAACTATAGTGTTACACTTGAACTTAATTTGTTTTAACGCGATATTACTTTACATCTGCGATTACATGTGTGTCGATGATACTTGTTATTTATTGTTTTGTTAAATTCACCAAATTTCGCGTAAATGAAAAGATTAAAGTTTTGTTACTGAAAGTGACACGACCCCGACTCTGGGTATGTACGCGCCCCCGGACGCCCCGGGGAGCGGAAGGCGAACCGACCGGATAGTTGGTTGAGATACGACTCAATGATTCAACCCTCGTTTGGGGTGAGTTTGGTGGTGTGGGGGTAGATATCCTCTCCTCTAAGGATATGTTTTTACTTACCACCAGAGAAACGTAAAGTCTCTCTTGATGGAATAGAAAACCAGATCTTGTAATAAAGATCATGGTGGTGCACATGTATGTGTGTACATTGGTTCATTCATGGGACAAAGCCATGAGAACGAATCTAAAACAAAGAAAGGGCATAGTGTGCATCCATACGATGTGAGTTCGGCTAACCAAACAAGCCGAATCTCTTGGATGCTAATTGGGTCTTTGTTTGCTCATGCTTCGAGGTCATGAGGAACGGATCCAGGGAAACTAAAAGACAAAGGGACCGTATAGATCGTTGTCTAGCATGCGCATCGCGGCTAAATAAATACACGGCGGTGCATCGAAGGAATGGTGTTAAAAGAAAAGATGGGATGAGGGCATCATAAAAGTCTTAGATGAGTGATGCCCTTGTGTAAATAGGCGAATAGCCATTCGAAAGAGGTGCTAATGTATTACAATACTTTATACAATGAGAATTGTATATCATATCATGGGTCGGTGGCCGAAACGAATTCGTTTGTGGCAAAGAACGAAATTTGTGATTATTTATTCGTTTAGACGAGGGATCATGGACGGGTATATGCCAGCTGAACAAACAAGCTACCCGGCGCTGCTTTGGTAGTTGGAGAATGAGTCGCCGGCCAATGTGTATGTAAGACATTGTTGTACACATGTTAGGGTGGGAATAGCCAACTCAAGGCTAAGATTCCCTGATTATGCTGTTACGTTATATGTGAACCGATAAGTTTTCTTTTCAGGGGTATGCTGTTTGGAACAGCATTCTTAAAGGAATTTTGAATTGGAATAAATGAATGCAGGTAAGAATTCTCTTCCAGGAGCATTTAGCTAAATATATTTGGCCATTTTGTCGCGTGAAGCATTTACAGGTGCTAATGCGATTGCATTCGCGAAAACTTAATCAAGATTGGCTGTAGTTATGGGGGTTCTTCGGGTAAGTAGACAGTGGGGTTTGGCAGAGCCGCCACATATCCACTTCTGATGTGATTCCCCAAACCGTTAAGTGGGGATAACTTTCAATAAACTCTCGAACGGCATGGATGTTGCCATCTCTACGACTTGGGCGTCGATCTTGGCTTTCGTTTTCGATACGTTCCGCCCACTTTTAAATTCTCTGGCCCACGTATATACCCGATTCTGAGACTGTGTATCATCGCCAAACTGTGCCTTCAATCGAGAAAAAATGTCCGAGGGTTTAACTCTTTCATTTGTTAAAAATTGTATAATAAGTCGTTGCGCAACAGACGGACGAGGCTGGTTTAAAAAGTTCCCTCAACCTGAAGATAGCAGCACTCATCAATAAAAGCTAGTGAATGTAGTTGTGCATCTTTTGACAGTTACTCACCAAAATTGCAGCCATTTTGCACGCGTAGTTCTCATGTGACAGTCGTTTGAGTGAGTCGATGTAAGTGTTTTTGTGAAAATGGACAAAATTGAGTATCGAGCTGTCATTAAATTTTTGTTTGCCTACGCAAATCAAAGATGAGGTGGACTCTGTGTATGGGGACTCTGCACCATCGTTTACCGCTGTGAAATTTTGGGCAGATGAATTTAAACATGGCCGTGAGAGCTTGGGAGACGATGAATGTTCGGGACATCCAAAAAATTCAACAGCTGGCGATAACATCGCTAAAGTTCACCAAATGGTGCTAGACGACCGCTGAAGTAAATTGAGAGAGATAGCAGAGGCTTTAAAAATGTCCGAAGAACGTGTTTGTCACATATTAAATCAAGATTTAGGCATGAGAAAGCTGTCCGCACATTGGGTGCCGGGTTTGCTCACGTTAGACCAAAAATGTGTTCGAATGAACATTTCCAACGCTCTGTTGGAGCCAATTAATTGCTGTCGATGAAATGTGGATACACCATTATACGCCCGAAACAAAAATACAGTCAAAATAGTGGACTGCAAAGGGGGAATCGGCTCCAAAAAAAAAAAAAAACTTTTTTTCTGGTGGGAAAGTGATGGCGAGTGTTTTTTGCGATAGTCATGGAGTTATCTTAATAGATTATCTTTAAAAAGGAAAAACCATTACAGGAGCATACTACGCATCATTACTTGACCAATTGAAGGCATGAATTGCGGAAAAACTGCCACATTTGCAGAAAAAGAAAATCCTGTTTCACCAAGACAACGCGCCGTCTCACACCTCAGTGGTTGCCATGGCAAAAATCCACGAATTACGGTTTGAACTGTTTGACCATCCGGTTTCTTCACCAGATCTGGCCCCAAGCGACTTCTTTTTGTTCCCTAATCTAAAAATTGCGCTCGGAGGACAGAGATTTTCGTCAAATGAGGAGGCAATCACCTTCCTGCATAGTTATTTTGCTGAGAAAAACGCCGAGTACTATTTCGACAGGTTAGGGAGATGGGAGCATCGCTGGGAGAAGTGTATAGAGCTACAAGAAGACTATGTAGAAAAATAAACATCAATTTTAAGAAAAAATGTCTTGTATTCTTTGTTAGGCCAGAAACTTTTCAGCCCACCCATGTATGTACCTCTTGATCGCTCATGGCTGTACTGGCTACAAAGTCGAGCGCCACCGCTAGCCAAGCCAGTTCACCCACTCTTCATAATCCAAACAACAGCCACGCACACGATTATGTAGCTCGCAACTTGTTGCTAACCAAAAAAGGAAAATTACCCTCGTAATTTCGCTCCTGTGTATACGCTGGCTCCTAACGCTCGATCACCTGGTAAGATTCCGCCCTATTAAGCTATAGGATCTGTATAAGGATCGGTAGAAATAACTGACCATTTTTTGAATTGCTTATGGTGTTGGTAGAAAGGGTTGGAATAGGTACTGGGTTGTTCTTAACTCTTGTCTCTATCTAGTATTCGATATAAGGCCTAATCGAGATCCAAGTCGCCAACCAACTCGGCACGTATTGGTTGCCCCGGATAGGACTTCCATGTGAGAATTCGTTTAGAAGTACAATGGGCGTCTTCAGTTAGCCTAATCTAGCGTATCAAAGGGAATACAAACATGTTGATATCTTATCGATGAAAATCGTTTTACGAGGATCCGCCTTAGTTGCCATTACCGCTTTCCAAAAGACGGTCGATCAGCAATACACTTTTGATATACCATCGACAGGTTAGACATCAATCATCCAGCATCTGAGATTATTATTCTTGGCAACTTTAATTCAATTCAATATTCAAAGCTAGACCGGCTTGTTGTGAAAGGTGAATGAAGGTGATGTGGTGGGTGGTGTGGTGGGTGGGGTCCCAACGTCCTGCCGCCCGGTGAAATACTATCCCATCAAACCATTCGTACCACAAAATGGTCGAGAGAAATCATTGGCCATATTTTGAAGCATCGTTAATGGACCAGTCTTTAAAAAAAATTAGTCCCAAAGTGCGATTAGATAATGGCGGCAAAAAATAGAGCTCTTAAAAGAAACACGACTTACAGATTTTGCGTGTTTTACGGCACTGAAATATTACTACAATAGACTTATTTTACACACAGTTTTCTTTTTACTATTCTTAGCTTCGAATTAAACCAAAACTAGTTAGAGTTAAATCTAAAATTAGCTCGAGAGTCGACTCTCCCAGCTCAGCGGACAGAGCTATCTCTTTTCCTGTTTTCACCCCTTGTTCTTAACTCGGGGTCAACAGCATTCAATAACAGCGATGTGAAGTTGTCATGAAATATATCACTTTGCACATAGTGGTCATAGCTGAAGTGCAAGGTGCCGATCAATTCCATATCGATTGCGAAAACCTTCTGAAAAATGAAAAGTTATCGCTTTGCATTTCCGTTCATATTATTGTGGCGGAATGTAAGGAAGTCAATAATTTTGAAAAGTGTAATGGAATATCACTTTACCATCCCGTCCACATGATTGTGAGAAACCGTAAAGTGTTAATGAGGATCACGACGCCTCACATTTCCGTTCCCATGGTTTTGTAAAATAATATTCGGGAGGTGTTTTCCATTAATGACCTTCAACGAGCTCATCATCCCATCATTTAACACACGCGCAACCAAGCGGTTGATACCGCGAATAAGATTTACAATGACAAAGTATCCATAAACCGCTTGAATGCCCAAGTGACTCGCGTTCCTTCTAGACAATGGCAAAGGCTGTCAGCAATAACGTTGTCTTTCACTAAATAATCGGGCGATAGTATTGCTGTCTACTTTATCCAAAGTGATGGAAACGGCCATTAATGCCGATTTTATTAAATACTTTAAATGCAACGATCTTCTAAATGATCGTCAATATGGGTTTGAAGCTGGGAGTTCAGCGTAGAACTTTTGACCTCTGTGTCCGACATCTGGATATCTGAAAATGAAAAACATGGTGATTCAAGGGAGATCGCATTGGATATCCCCAAGGCTTTTGACAACGTCTGGCACAGAGTGTTATTAACCAAGCAAGTACATGTGAGAAAACAACATAAAGAACCTACGAATTATCCAAATCCCCCCAAATAAAGACACCGACAAGCCGAAATAAATTAAATATTCGTTTACATACAAGATTAGTATCGAGGAGACCCATAAACAAAGTATCCTCCATTGCAAGAGTTGCCTAGGCTTGGGACACTTGGCGATGGCTTACCACCTAAATGTACGCCGCGGGAGATGTCCCGATGAACATCAACCAGGAGAATGCAAAGTCAATCCACAGGGTATGGAACCGGGAAAAATTCAAACCACAAACCCCGATGGATCCATTACCACTAAGGAAATCGCAGTGACATGCTGTAACCGCGGAGGTCTACATCCAGGTAATTTCTCGCAGTGCCCTCATAAGTCGAGAATTCTTCAAAGAAGAGTAAAACCAAGTACAACTAACATATCCGCAACAACCAAATTCCCACCGTAGAATACATTACCACAACCTACAAGGCCAGGAACATCATACGCTGATATTATCAAAAACAACCCAAACACGCCGACGTTACACAATCCCAACCGCATTGGCCTCAACCTGGACATCATGCGCTCCATCAAGAGTGTACAAACTATGCTTCCTACATTGAAGCATATGTCGGATATCGAAAAAAAAATGGTCAGATTCTCTCACTCATAAACTCCCATATTCTCTCCCTCAATGGCTGAACTATCTATAATCGCCCGCAACGCAGAATCCATATACTCCCACATCCGTACGCAACACTTACAGTTATTTGTTAATAGACATCCTCCTCCTCTCATAAACGTGGCTGAAGTCTAACTCCCGAGTATCCATCCGTAGTTATATATTTATTTCAAACCCCAGAACTACTTGATCCCATGGAGGTTCCGGCGACCTACTACACAAAACACTCCAATTCACCCAAATTAGATTGGCCAATGTTTTTAATATTGAACACACGGTAATTAAACTCTTTTGTGAAAACAAAAAAGTAATCATATTAAAATCCATTTACATCCACCCAACTCGAGAACCAGACTTCCTTGACTCCGACATATCTCAAATAATCAGACACTCACTCCCCGCATGATTCATAATCGGACGAGACTGTAACGCTCGACATACAGCATTCAACGACATCAAGAATAACAAATACGGTTGTCAACATTTGGACCTCCTGACATCTCACCCATACACATACATCGAAAGCCTACCGCAGCCAACTCGTGTCACCAACTCGACGTAGTCAACAATCGACTTCTGCCTCAAGTCCGCTGATGTCTACCCAACGAGCACCCCTACAGTATCCTTCCTCTTTCCCTCTGATCATGGTTCCATTCACACCTCGATCAAAGTCCCCTCCTTCGAACTGCTCTACTCACACAGTCCTGTCCCGAACTTCTCCAAGACTAACTGCAAAAAGGTCAATAGACACGTCGCCGAAAGTTTTTCTAATTTGAAAATCCCCGAATCTTCTAACCTAATCCCTGCTGATATCGATCGAGCAGCTCTAAATATTGAGCAGACCCTCCAGGGTGCCCTCACCAGCAATACACTCACTACCATCCCGCATAATCATTTGGGAAAACATTTACCCAGTATCCTAACTAAATTGTGGCGTCTCAAAAAACAACTCCGCCGAAAACTTCATATAAGATTCTGCCCCTTTATTAAAAGTCAGATCCAACTCCTGACCACCCTAATAAATGAACATCTAAAAAAGTTCTCGGATCAGACCTACACCTTCACACTTAACAATATAAAACCCAACCGTGATCTCTTCAAAAACATCAACCGACTAACTGGTCGGAAGTTTAAACCCCGAATTGATCACCTCATCAACCCACTCAGCAACAATCTTATCCAATCCGACATGGACATAGTCAACTGCCTCGCTGATCACTTCTCAAAGATCCATCAACAAAATGACTCCCACTCAGTCCCTAATTTTCAAAACACTGTAAACGGATATAGTGGTTAGTTTACCCGCCTGTCACGCGGGAGACCGGGGTTCGATTCCCCGTCGGGGAGCCTCTGGCGCAAGACTAATGACCTTGCCCGGAAAAAACAAATCATTATGGAAAATTAATTTAACAAGCCTCAGGACCTGCTAAATAAGGCCAAGACCGGTTCCCGGTTGTAGTGCCGATGATGATGATGTAAACGGATATATCTCACACAGATTACCCGCATCTTATACTCCTTTCATAGGGGAATTTAACGACACAAACAAGGCGTCACGTCCTTCGACACACCAGCACATTTCTAACCACACATGTATTAATCAAGTTCATAAAATCACGGAACAAGAAAAAATCGGCCGGTCTGAATGGAATAGCGCAGCTTATATTTAAGAGTCTTCGCCCGCCAAATCTACCTCCCATTCTCATTCTTCTTAACCATATCATAAATCCTTCACATTTCCCCGAGAACTGGAAAATTGCGGTAGTAATCCTCGTTAGAAAGTCCGACAGTTCCAATAACACCTCCAACTATCGTCCGATATCTTTATTAAACACCCTAAGCAAAATATTAGAATGTAAGATCTACCAAAACCTTCTCTCGTTTGCCAATGATAGCGCTCTCATCCCCAATTCTCAGTTTGGCTTTCGTGACCGACACTCCACTTGCCATGCTCTACTAAAGCTTATACACGATCTCACAGCTGGTCTGGAAAACCAATGTCCTTCCGTATGCATATCTCTCGATATTTCCAAAGCATTTGATTGTGTCTGGATTTCAGGACTTCTTTATAAGCTACACTGCTTATTTGGTCTGAATTCCAACATCACAAAGCTCCTAGCATCTTATCTTTCTGGTAGGAAATTCATGGTCGTAATAAACTCTTCCCTCTCACAAACTCGCAACATAACCACGGGAGTTCCCCAGGAATCCATTCTCGGACCCCTTTTATATCTTTTATCATCATCATCATCATCATCGGCACTACAACCGGGAACCGGTCTTGGCCTTATTTAGCAAGTCCTGAGGCTTGTTAAATTTTCCATAATGATTTGTTTTTTCCGGGCAAGGTCATTAGTCTTGCGCCAGATATCTTCTATACACATCCGATATTCCCCAACTTCCACCTAGCGTTATAATGCTAAATTATGCTGACGATACTTTAATTTAGTCTAGCAGCAGATTTGTCAAAGTGGCAAAAACTTTCTCCCGCACATCTCAGCACACTTTAACAAATGGAAAATTCGCCTCAAGCCAACCAAAACCCAGCTAACAGTGTTTAAGGGCAAAAACGCACAAACTACACTAAACATTGTTACAACAAATTTAAACGCAAGCTTAATAACACTCTCATAAAACCGTCCAACACTCTAAAAAATTTGGGAGTAACCCTTTCCAACAACTGTTTATTCTCAACCCATATCAAAAATTCCCTTTATATAGCCTCAATACAGCTTAACCTCTGCAAACGAGTGTTGTGGACACCTAGAGGCCTCTCTTACAAGGTCAAACACCTCATCTACAAACAGGTAATCAGATCCACTCTTACATATGCCTGCCCATTATGGTACCACATCTCACCCTCCCAAATGGAGAACTTACGAGTCTTTGAGAGAGAATGTTTCCGGTTTGTCACTGGCTTACACCGCAAAACCAACTCGAATAGATATTGTGACGCATATGACAATCAGTACTAGAATATTCTAGAAAGTCCAAAACAAAGTACTAGAATATTCTAGAAAGTACTGGAAAGCTGGAGACTATGAACAGTAGAAAATTCGAGGCTATGGAACGGACGGAAACGAAACGCCGAACCAGAATGACGAAACGGTATAAATACGTCGCACGCAGATCAGGAAGAAGTAATAAGTGAGAAGTAAGCAGAGTAAGCAAGCGATAAGTCAAGAAATCGTTAAGTGTACGGTAAAAGTAACAGTTGTTATTAACAGGCTAATAAAGTGTTTGCAAAGAGAATCGATTTAACGGCTCTTATTTATTAAAATAATTAATCCAGTGAATCCCAAGCTCGCTACAATATCATAGTAACAACAATCTTTACAATAAGTCAGGCATCTAACGATTGGATAGAAGGATCCTAGAGCTGTTTATAAAATTTATAGAAAATCTCCCTAACAATCCCAACCCTCTAATAACATACCTCTGCCGATATGCGGTCGACTCCGGGAGCCTTGTTGTTTTTCTTCCTCCCTCTTCCTCCCTGCTCCCATTCTCTAGGATGCTAAATCTATTCGTTAGTTGGTCTTGATATTCAGCCCTTTTGCGCAGGTCTTTTAGTTTATCAATGTCGAACTTTTAGCTCGTCTCCCGTGCCTGCCCATGTGGGTTTGCTGCGAGCCGACTTCTAATTTTGCCCATCACTAGGAGATGATCGGAGTCGCAATCAGCTCCTCTATATGATCTTATGTCAAGGATATTCGAGTAGTGCCTTGTGTCTATGAGGAAGTGGTCTATTTGGTTACGCGTGACGCCGTCGGGTGATATGCATGCGGCTTTATGAATTTGCTGGTCCTTGAACATCGTACTTTTCACTACCAGATCTTTTGACGCTGCGAACGTAATAATTCGAATACCATTATCATTTGAAACGTCATGTAGGCTTTCTTTACCTATAGTTGGGTGGAAAATGTCTTCCTTTCCAATTTTCGCATTGTGGTCGCCGAGGAGGATTTTAACATCGAATAATGAGACCCCATCAAATACTACGTCTCGTAGAATGTGTCCTTCGTTTCTTCGTCCGTAGATTCTGTTGGGGCGTGTACGTTTATAAATATATAATTGTACCACGGGTCCTGTATTTTTAGCACCGACATTCGGCCATTAATAAATTCCGCATCTTTTACATGGGGCGTAATCTTCTTGCTTATGTTGAAGCCAGTTCCGAGGTTATGTGTATCGGTACCTCCACACGTCCGTGTGAACCCGTTGGTTTCGATTACTTGATGTAGGAATCGGACTTCCTAAGGCGCGACGATGTCAATTTTATATTGATTTGCGTTTTCTACGACTGTCAGTATCGTGCCTGGTTTATACAACGTTCGAACATTCCACGTGCCGAAGCGTATATCCGTCGGAGTTTTCTTGATGACTTGTTCCCCCATGGCAGTGTCGGATCATCACACCTACGCCCGCCGGGTTTTTTGTGGGATTGTTTTTTGTATATTGATCACTCCTTCCTGATCCCACGGGTCATGGGGTTTCAAATAGTCCACCATATCAGAGCCCCTCCTTGATATGGTAAGGTCTGCTTACTGCTCTGATTCGACCCGGTGTCAAAGAAGCACCGCCACAACACAGCCGGTATACCCCTGGCTGCAACCCATCCAATGGGCACGATGACACGTAACACTCTGGATTAGGGGTGGTAGATCTTTGTGTGTTACTCCTCGCTAGCCTGTCTGACATGGGTGGCCCCACTGGAAGCATATGCTTCCGTCAGCATAGCCTGAGTGATTCATTGTAGCCCAATCCGCCGCACCGCATCAAGATTTCTACCAAGCAGCGGTCACTCTCACTGCAATATCTAATATTGTAAATTGTAAATTAAATTAGATTAAGTTACATTAAGTTATGTTAAGTAATTTTAAGTAGGCTAAGTTAAAATAAACTATATATAATGATAACTATATGTAAGCTAAATAATTCTGACCTTTTTCAGGAAAAATAAAAATTACAAATATCCAAATCTCACTAAACCCTAAGCACATATAGAAAAAACTGTTTGGAAAATGTTAACAAATTACATGTAACTATTATTATATAACCAATCTATAGGGTGGGCCAAATATTTTTGCAAATGGCAACACTTGATTTCCTAAAAACCGTTAGAGGGTGAGATGCGCGAGTGGCGGGGAAGATCTCAATTTTAAAAAAATAAATTTCAATAAACATTTATTGCGTTAAATAATTTTTTTTTAATAACATCCTTTATTGAATAGTACAATCTTAATAATTTAATTTAATACTAGGTTTAAATTGTACTTAATTTACTTAAATTAAGTAAAACGTGTAAGGGTTTACTGGACCAGTGTTCAGCTCCCAACTCGATTTTAGTATGTAAGATTTTAACATATTAATTCATGAGGTTTCGTCCGTTTTAGCCGTCTCAATTCGTGGGTAATATCCAAGAGCTGAATAGCTTCTACGTTGGTATGATTATGTAGGCGTCTTTCGTGTTTGACAGCATATTCTTGGATAACTTCATAAATCCATTTGATCTCTAGGTCATCATGAATTTCCTGATTTGTCACAAAACGGTAGGCATTCGTGATAATGCGAAGGAATTTATTCTGACTTCGTTGAATTATATCTCTATTGGATTGCTTTGTACCGCCCCATAATTGGATTCCATATATCCAGATCGGCTTGATGATAGATTGATAGATCAATCTTTTACAATAGAGATTGAGTTGAGAGTGATTCCCGATTAACCTATACATCTGTCTACGTTTCAGCTTTATTTGCTTAGCGTTAAATAAATGATCAACAAAATAACATTAGTAGTTTTGTGGGGTTGTAATTTGGTGTCGTCGTAACACTGGTTCACTTATTCCCCAACACTTGGTCGCAGAAACTGTTCACCAAATTCCACAAATAAAAGAGAAAATGAAAACCACTGTGTTGTTTAGTGGTAAACTCATTATTTTTATTTCTAAATCTATTTTCACAAATAATGGTCTGGAACCACAAAGTTCTCGTGCACTTAGACTACTTTTTATTTCTCACTACGGTATAACTATTGAATAGGTCTATATTATACAAGTTAACTTTTATTTATTGCTTGTTCACGATCGAAAGCTGAAGATTTCCCATTTGACGGTTCAGCACATTCCAAAGATCTTCGGGGTTTTAGAAAACATCTGTCTCAAATAGTCAAACTCACAAAGCATATTCTTAATTTCGCCGACTTCAACAGGGAAGATACTCCGTAGATCACCGAAACAATTCGTATTTTGCCAGTTCACACTAGTCGCGGAGAAATTGGACCGGAGGTAGTATTTTTACTTTCGACGCGTGCACACTCTTAAACTCGGATAAACGCCACGTCCCCGGTACGTGTACGCTTCGCGGTGGTTACGATCTGACTCCACAATGCAATTCACATCCATCAGATTCGATGGCCGCGAATTGCATCGATAGGGGAGGATTGTATATGTGTCCGTATAGGACAAGTACGACCTCCTGCGATGAGGACGATGATCGGCGGACACCTGAATAAACAGACGTACGATGATCGGGGGCGATGTACCCATACATCGTTGATGATGTATGCCAGAGATCGAAATAGATTTTTGTTTCAAAGTAAACAAAAACGCTATTTCACAGATCAAATGGTGGCACACGTGATGTATATGATGTGCCTTTGATACAAAGGGGTCGTCATGGTATTTGCCTAAGATTCCTTGGAAACACCGATGCAGGCAATATCCAATTTAGCCGTATGGCTCCGGTGCACAAGGAGGCAAATTATTTTGTTGACATAAGTCAGCAGAAACCTCGTCGACGGCGACTGTGTGTTCAACAAGCGTTGATCACACCTTCCACGAACAATGGTTCTTATTTTTTTGTGGGCCTGGCGTCAGGAACAGTGATGTCTCCTGACGTGCACTTTGGTTGGGCAGGGGCGACACATGGTTGGGTTTCGCCGACCGATGAATATCGTTGGGGAATCTCCAGATGTGGTCACAAACACGGGACTGGATGTGCCAAAGCAATGGCGACCGCAACAATGCTGCCTGAAACTAATTGAATTATTACAAAAGAAAAAGTAAACCGAATACCTCGATTGTAGCAGCAAATTCCTGAAATAGTCTTCCCTCTTGACAAAAGAACTCGACGCCGATAGGTTTGTTATTAGTTAATGTGTTTATTTATCTTGATTCATCGGATTTACAACGATTATTTAGGACATCTGACTGGGCAGAGCAGTTAACGAAGAAGAATGAAACAATGTGACACACTGTTTGTTTTTGTGTCACCATGACAACCAGAAATTCAACCAAACGTCAGTTAGTTGCTGTGGCTGCGTTCAATTGCGAATTCACTGATTGCATTCAGCGAATCCGCAACAGCGACAAATGGTCAGTCTGGATGGCTGTATGTTTAGATTAATATGCGGGTAACTAAAACGAACACAGTGAGATACTGTATGTTTAATTTAGGTTTTCAGGTGGGTCATCATAGGCATGGTATGGGTAAGGTTACCTAAACAATGATCAATTTCATGATCGGTTGACAACCGATAACGGGGAATTGTCGCAACTGTCGCGAACCTAAGGGTATAGGCGCGATATACAATCGTGAACTATGGAAAGAATATCGGCTACAGCTATGTCAACAATACACTGGCAAGCGTTTGTTTATCGTAATTGAAGACAGGCTGAGCCGATAGGAGATGAACTGGTTCATAGAATATGAACCAGGGTAGGTTTTCTTTTCAGGTTAGATGCTGCAGGGGGGTTTACGCTGCCCCTAATTGCAGGTAAGTACCATGGCTTTGTATGGTAAGAGGAAGTGTTTAATTTAAAGAAGATGGGCGGTTCTTTGGGAATGTATTAAAGAACCGCCACAGTTTTATTTCTATTCATGTTTCAAATGTGCAAAAATGTATCATCATCATCGGCACTACAACCGGGAACCGGTCTTGGCTTTATTTAGCAAGTCCTGAGGCTTGTTAAATTTTTGCATAATGATTTGTTTTTTCCGGTAAGGTCATTAGTCTTAATGTATGGCCCACCATATATTATAAGTTAACTGTATTACTTATTCCAACTTTTAATTTTCGGTCAAATAAATACAGTATATATATATATATATATATATATATATATATATATATATATATATATATATATATATATTGTGGATTCGCCCTAAGCTGCGAGCTCTATGCGAATGTAGCGCCGGACCGGGCGTTACTAGTAAAAGTTAAATGAATTCACGCCTTAATGCGCTCACTCTACATCTGACAGTCACACCTGACCGAGCCCTTTGCTTCATGACGTAACACTTAAATTGTTTTTACACTACTCACTGTTAAGTTCGTACGAGTACGAGTAGTCGCTCGTTCATTTCATTTCCTGCTACAACAACATATATATATATATATATATATATATATATATATATATATATATATATATATATATAATTCACAGAAAGAGGATTCTTTCAGAATTACAAGGTTTTGGGAAGAGTGGTGATTCGGGATCACTACAGTATGAATAATATTGCTGTGAAGTTTATAAATATATCGTGCAGTCTTTGTATTGGTTATCATTGCCTCCTAACGTCAAGGATGCTTACAGAAAGCGTAATTCGCTTCAAATTTCGCTGTAATGGGTACTCAAGTGACTTGTGGATGACATATTGCAAAGGAAAGTGGATATAAAAATATATAGGGGTCGCGGTTAGGGGTTCTAATTATAGCCATTTTTGGTGTTTCTTCAGTTGGTGCAGGAGTTAGAATTTAGAAATTAATTGCAGAAATAAACGGAAACACAATACGAAAATGCGAAAGAAATCGAAATTTTATTCGAACAAAACAGAGGAAGGAGCCTAGCTCCATTGCAACCTCTATTAATTGATTGGAATCAAAAATTTTGTTTAGATGTTTTAAAGCGTGTGCCCGTCAAAAAGATAATTGACCAAGATGCAGCCATGGGGTTGGCGAACAATACTACACAATCGAGCGATGATGCGCTCTAAAAATAAATAAATAGAGAATAAAGTAAAAGAATTAAACAAATGCTAGATGCACCTTATTGAGCAAGTCGGTAATATCATCAAATTCTCAAACTTCTTCCATGAAATTTACAATCACAATGAAATCCAGTGTCAATTATATTCCTCGAATTTTTTTGCTCCAAAATTCAATTAAAGAAACAAACTCGCAGCTGGATTCGATGGTTTTAGAGACCCATCATACCACCACCACAAACTAATTAATATTCGTTAATAACATTTGCAATCGGCTTGTGCAATTCGTTTTGAGTCGGATGTTGAATTCAATTTTGTACTCGGTTCCCATGGATAAGAAGAGCAATGAACGTGAGTAATATACTGCTTTATGGTTGATCCTAAAAACAAAACAAAAAAATTAACACACATTTTTATGGGTTGGAGCTATTATTTTAATTCGCTGTATAAAATACCGTAAAATGAAAAACAAACACAAGGATGACTACAAAAGGTCCTACCAAAAACCTGATCAAAACCCATCTTTTGTTTCAGCTACTTCGAATCACTAAACACACACCTGCATATATATTCACAAACACACACGCACTCCCGCCCATGTACATATTTATTAATGTTCATCAAGAACAGCTCATCATACTTAAACAACCAAAACCAAAATCCAAAGGTTTGGAAGAAAAAAATCAAAGAGAAAAAAGTATATAATTAATTGAAAAATACCTCTTCCAAACCGATCAGATGAAAATTCGAAGTAAAATTATGTATAAAGGCAAAATAAAAACACAAAAAAAAACATAGCCTTACATCCACGCCGGCGCTGTGAATTAAACCCTGGCACACATCGCCTACCGTGCAAACAACCAGACACACTCGGTAGACCACCGGGAACCTCACGATCATTCCTTTCAGCTCTCAACGGGATCGCTTCGCTGGATCTTTCGTGTGTTTTGTTCCTTTTGCCTGACATTGTGTGCCCAATGTATTCATTCATAACAAGAGCTCCCCCAACCTCATTAGCTTTATAACTTCTTTATTTACTGGCGGCGATATTTATGAGCGTAAAACTTAAAAGTTTCTTGCGAATTTCCTTTTTTAATGATCTACTCCCCAATAAAAAACTAAATGGTAGGTTTCTCGTTATCCGAACTGGGGCTGTGAACCTGCAGCTTGTGGATTCTGCGAACATGACATACCCTATGTATGTTGGGAGTGGTTAGCTTTGGCAATTTAGATATTGATAAAAGTTCCAGATTTCCATTGTTTTCTTTTTCTAAATCCAAACAATACTTAGTCCGTCATTCGTCCTATCGGCCTATTAGTTATGAACTGACTTCCTTGTTTGTTATGAGTTCAGATTAAGGCACGTTCTCACATTTTGTCTTGCGTGTCTTTTTCTATCTGAATTAATTATCCAAACGTTTTCGGTGGCGTCTCATCACATTAGGAATTAGCATCGCACCCAGTCGGAAACGAGATAAGAGACAGAGGTTAATTAAAAACGACAAGATTTACTTTACACTAATTTTCGACGTGATCCATTTGTATACAACACTGTACTCGTATTTCGTTTTACATCGATGATCATCAATTAGTTAGATTAGAGAATTATCAATCAAAGTGTTGTCTGCCTAATATGGTACATCAGTAGACTGATGTTTACTCATTGGAACGCTATTTGCAATATAATGAAATTTAAAAAAAGACTAATTATAAAACAAAATCAATAATAATAAAGCAGTAAAGCAACGATGATCTCTAAAACTACTAGACAAAATGGTGTTTAATTTTAAATATTTTATTTTCATTAATATGTTGTAGCGAGCTTAGGATTCGCCGGATTAATTATTTTTAATAAATAAGAGCCGTTAAATCGATTTTGAATTAATATAACACTTTATTAGTCCGTTAATAACAACCGTTACTTTTAACGTACACTTAACGATTTCTTAACTTATCGCTTCCGTACTTATCGCGTCTTTTACTTCTTACTTATTACTTTCTACTTCTTACTCCATGAGCTGTGTGCGACGTATCTATACCGTTTCCTCACATTCTGATTCGGTGTTTCGTTTCCGTCCGTTCCATAATCTTGAATGTTCTATTGTCCATAGTCTCCAGTTTTCCAGTACTTTATAGAATATTCTAGTACTTTGTTTTGGACTTTCTCGAATATTCTAGTACTGATTGTCATATGCATCACACTACCCTCCACGTAGATTAGTTCGTCCCGAACTAAGTTCACTGGTCTCCTGGGTTAACAAAAGTCGCCAGTCGGTCACGATGTACCACTTTCATTTTGGCGTTCGGTCTTCACTGAATCCTATAGACAACGTCGTTAATTCTTGTGAGAATCTTATACGGTCCTTCCCAATGTTGCTGCAACTTCGGGGATCTTCCTCTTTGCTAATGAGGGTTATAAAGCCACACGTTATCGCCTGCATTAAATCCGGATGCGTTGGCTCGAACGTCGTACCTTGTTTTCATCCTGTCACTTGATACCTTGATTTGCTTTCGAACCAAATGATGAATCTCATCGAGGCGATTTCTCCATTCGGCTACGTAGTCTTCGATCTTGTCTATGGCGTCTGGAGGAATTCCGAATCGCAGATCGGCTGGTAATCGTATCTCTCGTCCAAATATAATTCTTGCTGGAGAATGGCCTGTCGTCTCGTGATTAGCCGATCTATAGCTCATGAGAAAGGTTTGTACATATTTGTCCCAATCTCGTTGGTGATCACTAACGACCTTCGATAAATGCTCTTTCATTGTTTGGTTGAACCTTTCAACCATTCCGTCTGACTGCGGATGTAAGGGTGCGGTCCTGGTTTTCCTTACGCCCAGTGCCGCACAGATGCCTTGAAATATCTGTGATTCGAAGTTTCGGCCTTGATCGGAATGAAGCTCACAGGGAACTCCACATCTGCTGATCCAATTGTTGATTAGCTGCTCAATGACGGTTGTTGCTTCTTGGTTTGGAATTGGAAGGACTTCCACCCACTTGCTGAAGTAATCCATGATGACCAACATGTATTTGTTGTTGTCGTTGGTTTTTGGAAATGGTCCTGAGATATCAATCGCTATTCGCTCGAAAGGGGCACCCACGTTGTACTGCTTCATAGCGCTCCTTGATTTTGCTGTTGGTCCTTTCGTCGCAGTGCAAGTTGTGCACTTCCTACACCAAGACTCGACGTCATCTCTCATGTGAAGCCAGTAAAATCGAGATCGTAATTTTGAAAGTGTCTTATTAACTCCCAGATGTCCACCGGAGGCCTCGTCGTGCATTTCTGTTAGTACATCCTTCACTTTTGATGGTGGGACTAGAATCTGCATTCGATGGGATTTTCCGTCCGTAGCTTCCTATTTACGGTTTAGAATTCCATCTTCCACCAGCAAGGAATTCCATTGTGCCCAAAATACCTTAAATGTTCCTCTCTTGTCGGAAATATTGTTCCAAGTTGGCCGCCCGTTCTTTTCTTTGTATTCCAGGATTAGCGATATATCTTCATCCTGAAGTTGAACTGCGTGTATAGCATCACTCGTCCACCCATCTAGTACTTCTACTTGTACATTTCGCAGGTTGTACGCCTCTTATTTCTCTTCCGCTCTATGACAATGTTTACAATCTGGCTTACATGGTCTTCTTGATAGAGCATCAGCGTTATTATGCACCTTCCCTTGACGGTGGGAAATTTGGAAATCGTACGTTTGAAGTCGTTCGATCCATCGAGCTATTTGTCCTTCCCGATTCTTAAAATTTAACAACCATTTCAGGGCGGCATGATCCGTCCGAAGGTGGAATCGACGTCCATAGAGGTACTTATGGAAATTCTTAACGGCTTCTACGGCAGCCAGCAGTTCCTTTCTTGTTGCGCAGTAGTTTCTCTCTGGCTTAGATAGAACTCGACTATAATATGCGACAACTCTCTCTTTACCATCGACTTCCTGTGACAACACTTCTCCGATTCCTGTGTTACTTCCATCAGTATCCAATATAAATGGGCGATCCGAACTTGGGAATGCCAATGTTGGAGTCTTACATAACTCGGCCTTCAATGTGTTGAATGCTGCCTCACACTTTTCTGTCCAATTGAATTTCTTGTTTTTACCCGTGAGTTCGTGTAGGGGTTTTGCCACATTGGCGAAACCTTTAACAAACCGTCGGTAATATGTGGCTAGACCCATAAAGCTTCTCAAGTGTTGCTTGTCTTCTGGAGTTTGCCACTCTCGGACGGCTGCTCTCTTATCAGGATCCGATGATATCGCCCAAGTACACAATATACGTCTTCCATGTAAGTCCCCGTAGAACACTTTCCATTAATCGTTCATACGTTGCTGGAGCATTACACAATCCAAAAGGCATCACGTTGAATTGATAAAGTCCATTTCCAGTAGTAAACGCTGTCTTCTCCTTGTCCTCCTCCTTCACTTCCACTTGCCAGTAACCGCTTTTTAGGTCCAATGTTGAAAACCACTGAGCTCCAGAAAGGGTATCTAGTGTGTCGTCGATTCGAGGAAGTGGGTAACTGTCTTTTTTCGTAACGTCGTTTAACCGGCGGTAGTCGACACAAAATCTAGTTGTCCCATCCTTCTTCTTGGCGAGCACTACCCTCGATGACTCCTTGCTCTTCCATCTCTCGAATCATGTTGCCTATTTCTGATTGTTTGGCCAACGGCAGTCGACGAGGTGGCTGCCTTATAGATCTTGACTCACCCGTGTCAATGGGATGTTTAATTATACCGGTGCGTCCGAATTTATCATTTCCTGTCACAAAAATATCAGAAAAATCGTTCAGGAGTGGTTTAACGCTTGCCTTTTCTCTGTCTGTTAATTCGATTTTCTGGGACATCAACTTATTAACCACAGCCGGTGCACCAGAGGGCTGTTGAATTGAATGGTCCTTTCCCCTTGTCTGAATTAAGCTTATCACCGACACGGGTGCAGATTCTGTGATTATCTCCCCTTTTCTTATTGCGACCGGCTCCTCGGACGCCATTCGCACTCTGACCGGTACGATGTGCTTCTTCGCATCGATAAGGGCTTTCCCAACAAGAATGTTCCCCTTACGCTGATTTTGTACAGCTTCGGTTATATAAAATCGATTGTTACCGGAATCACTCTCGAGACTGGTCCAAATTACCGAGTCTGAACGAGCTGAGATCTCATCCTCTTCACGCGCATAACATTTCAGCCTTCGCAATTGTTCGTCCTGCAGTGTAATAGCAACCTCCAAGTTACCAATTCGCAGTGTTCCTTGCCCGATATCTAGAACAACTTGATGCTCCTTCATGAAATCCATTCCAATAATGCATTCGTCCGTAATATCGGCAACCAAAAATTGGTGGGAGATGGAAATATTGCCCAGCACTATTATGCTCTCGACTTCTCCGTAGACTGTAGAACATTCTCCTGTGGCAGTCTTCAAAGCGTATCTTCTATTTTTATAATGGGTTATTTTGCCCACGACATCCTTTGGTTATCCCGTTGGAGTTGTGATACGGTTACGATGCTGGGGCTGCACATTCCATCAGGCGACTTTCGCCCCATAAAGTCTGCCCTTACAAGTTTTCCGAGCTATTGAGCTCAGTTTGGTCCGTTGATAGTCTTTCTTATGATTAGCGCATGAACAACAATTCTCAATTGATGTTCCATTTATTCGTCGACGTTTTCTATAGTCAACAGAGATGTGGCCGACTTCGCCGCATGTCCAACACTTCATAACAGGTCTCGGGGTTCTCCGTTGTACATGCCCGATTCTTTGGCAGGAACATTGTTCGACGGACGTTTCTCGGACTCTATATGTACTCCTGGTAGCCAGTTTAGCAGATTCATATGCCAATGCGAACGCCAGTATTTCATTAGTCGTCTTCTTTCTTGCCAAACGAACGGCTTGTTGCAAGTCCCGGTCTTGGAGTGCATTTATAAATGCATCCATTGCTACCTCGTTCAGAAATTCCTTAGTCACATTTGAATAAGACAAGTTTGCCAATCGCTCAATGTCTGCCTGCAACTGTTGAAGATTTCCCCCGGTTTCTGCGTTCTGCTCCGCAGTTGCATGCGGTAGAGCTGCTGCATGTGGTTGTCTCCATACCTAGCTTCAAGGCCGTCTCTTACCGCTTGGAAATCTGTTTGCTTCTCTGCTGGTATGGTTTGTAGCAATTCTGCAGCCGCCCCGCGGAGTGACAAGATTAGTGATGTTGACTTTTGCTCATCCGAGCACTTATTATAATTGGCCGCGGCGTCAAACTGACGTATAAATACGGAGAAGGGTCCCGTTCCATCGAAGGTTGGCGGTTGCATCCTGGTATCTTTGTAGTCATGTTGATTGCTAGGCGATGTCTTATTTCTCTCAACACACTCAAGTCTCTTTTCGATTCCCATTATTTCATCGGTGACTTTTAGATCCAGATTTTCTACTTCGTTCCGAATTTTTGACTGAATTTCTTCCTTAAAGTGTTGAAAATTACATTTCATCCACTGCGTTTGGGCATCCAATTTTGCCTTCAGATCTGCAGCTTGCCCGTCGAATTTTGAATTTTGGGCATCCAACTTTGCATTGACATCTGCAGCTTGTGCGTCCAATTTTGTGTTAATGTCTGTAGCTTGCGCGTCCAATTTTATCATCATCATCCTGAGCATCTCCGAAATGTCCAACTGTGGCGAACTCGTCTCCGTTACATTGGCACCATCTTGACTCGCTGTTTCTTGTCCATCCGGGCAGTCTGGCGCAATCGTGAAAACATATTTGTCGACATCAATACCCTCTTCCTCCATTGCTGCTTGCAGACGCTGTCGAAGAATTTGCTTCTGTCATCTGCTATCCAAATTCCGCCCCTCAAGTTCCTTCTTCAACTCAGGAACGCGAAGATCCTCCAAATGTCGATCTGACATCGTCACAACACACTTTCACAGACTTATTTACTTCCCCAATAATTAATCCCACTTCTGACACCAATTGTAGCGAGCTTAGGGTCCGATGGGTTAATTAATTTTAATAAATAAGAGCCGTTAAATCGATTTTGAATTAATATAACACTTTATTAGTCCGTTAATACCATATACTTATACCGTACACAAGGATTTCTTTACTTATCGCTTCCGTACTTATCGTTTGCTTCACTTTCTTACTTATTACTTGTCTCCGTGATCTGTGTGCGACGTATTTATACCGTTTCCTCACATTCTGATTCGGTGTTTCGTTTCCGTCCGTTCCATGATCTTGAATGTTCTATTGTGCATAGTCTCCGGTTTTCCAGTACTTTATAGAATATTCTAGTACTTTGTTTTGGACTTTCTCGAATATTCTAGTACTGATTGTCATATGTGTCACAATATTTTATTTTCATTAATATATTGTAATGACAATCACACTTTGTTTTCCCGCCGACAAATATTGTGAATGACGTTCAAATAGCTTGATGCATATCGGGTAATTTTTTTGGTTTTACATTTTATCATTGAAAGACTTATCGAGGTACAGCCTCTACAAATTACTCAAGTGTAAAGGCGTTATACGACGAATGTGTTGCGTGAGTTATTTGGTTTGGTGCACTAAAGACTAAAAAAATAATCTTCCGTCATCGAGCTTACGCTTCAGCGGTAGCAGCCTTTATTTCTCAACATTCTACAAATTAATGAACAACTTGATTTTTTTTAACATACTGTGTTTATTTGAGCAATAATCAATGTTTACATTAAGTACAGCAGCTAACTTATAATCCTAGTGATACAATTGTTTACATGCATACATTACACATTTTTCAAACATAACTGAATGTGTGAATAACTATTTGAGTATTAAAGGTTTTAATATTAACATTTTCCTGGAAAAGGTCAGGAAACCAGGATTTTTATTTTTTAATTTAATCTAATCTAATACTTAACTTAACTCTAACTAGCATAACCTAATTTATATGATAATAAGTTAAATTTGTAATGTGAATATTTTTTTTTTTTAATTCGAGATCAGTCTTCCCGAACTTCTAATGCCGCTGCAGGCGTACGACAGGGTTCCATTCCTCAGATATTCCTCGCCTATTATTTACCACACTTTTCGTTGTACCAGGGATAAACGATATCTCTAATGTTCCAGATCACCTATGTTTCAGCAAGGTGATCAGTTCAGTGAAAGAGATAAATCTAAAAGAGACCGATCTCATCCCAACTGGCGGGGGGTGTGCGACGAAGACAGGATTTTAAGTCCCTAAATATAATACGTTTCTCGGGCGAAACGCTCTCATCTACTTTCTAAAATTCTTGGACAAAAAAAATGTTTTTTTTAAGTTAAAAAAATTTAAAAATTTAAAAAAATTTAAAAAATCAAATAAACGAATTTTTTTTAATGTAAAATATTGAATAAAGAGTACGATATGGAAAAGAGTTTCAAAATTTTGGAAATAAAAAAAAAAAGTTTAAAAAATTTTCAAAATTACAAAAAATGAAGTAAGTTTAAAAAATTAAACAAAACATGAAAAAATTTTAATAAAATTAAAAAAAAAAATTAACAAAGTTTAAAAATTAAAAAAAAATTATGTCAAAGAGGATACCCGCCTGTCACCCGGGAGACCGGGGTTCGATTCCCCGTCGGGGAGCCTCTGGCGCAAGACTAATGACCTTGCCCAGAAAAAATAAATCATTATGGAAAATTTAACGAGCCTTAGGACTTGCTAAATAAGGCCAAGACCGGTCCCCGGTTGTAGTGCCGATGATGATGGTGATGTCAAAGAGGAAGCCCCCATATAGTGGCGAACTAATTAAGAACGATGCTAGAAATTTCATGTACCAAGCTGACTTTCAAACCGACAACTTGTCGCTCAGTTTTGCTCGTGCTATTTATCTTAATCATCCGTTATTTTCACAATAATTATCATAATTTAATTATCATTATCTTGTTTTCTTTGCCTTGTTTTCCGCATACATAAAATGAACAAGTGTTAAAACCGTTAAGTTATGGCCCCTGGGCCACGTGTGTTAAACAAAATTAAGCGCAAACGGTTGCGTTACGACCCCGTTATTGGTGGCCAAACTCCTCCCGATAAACTTTCAAAAGTGAATAATAAAGTTCTAGAAAACTCTAAAATGTGTTCAAACACTAACTTTTTTCAACCACTTCAAAGTCTGATGGCAGACTCACCTGAAATGGGTCCGACCAATGTTGTTATACGTCCGAGCGCCGTGCTTCCTCGTTAGAGGGAAGAGCGTGGACCTTTTATTTCGAAATCTTAATTAAAACGCAGGATTATCTTCTCTCAGCATTTGAATCTGTTTATTCTCATTTTCCTTTTCTATTTACAATCTGGACTTCTAACTTTTGCTGAACTGTATATTCTATACTCTGTCTCTAATATCTTCTCCGTCTCTAATAACTTCTGTTCTATAATAACTTCTGTTCTATAATAACTTCTGTTCTCCACTGACTTCTGTTCTCCACTAACTCTCAACTTATTTCTCAACTCTCAACTAACTGAACTCAACTCCAAACTCAAACTGACTTTACAATAAAATTTTCCCTTTTCTTATAGAACTTTGAGATCTAATTTACTGTAAATTATAATACGAACAAAATCAATTTTATCAAAGTATTATTTACTCTGTGACTTTTAAATTTTGAATAAACTTTGAACGAAAATCAAAGAGCCATGCTTCAAATGAAAAAAGGGGCATGTTATGAAATGTACTGGAAGTGACTTGATATAGAATATTGTGGATGTTTATTTATGATATGTATTAAATGAGAATGTTAGATATGTAAAGAGAATGTTTTATGGATGTGTTAGATAAATAATGAGACTCAGTATTAAACTTAATAGTTATAAGGACAGTAGTATTCTGGAATACTACAATGTCGAACAGTGGGCAGAACTTACTAAAGAAACCGTTCCGCCAATTGTGGTGCTAAAATCAACTAGTGCTAAAGCGCGTGATATTTTGAGCAACATTAAGATAGACAAATACTTAATTAAAAACATATCGCTTGGACAAAAAATATGTGCCTCAACAATGGACACATATAACAAAATCAGAACCGAACTCTTACGGTTAAAATGTGAGTTTGTTACCCACTCGCGTAAGAAAAATCGTCCATTAAAGGTAGTGTTATCCGGATTAGACTTGATTAGCAACGATATAGTGAAAAATGAACTAATTGCACTCGGGATTAAGTGCCTAGATGTTAAAACCATCACATTAAATTCGTCAACAAAAGCCCTGTACAAACACTACTTGTACATCGTCTACATTCAACGCGGTACTGTTAAATTAAAGGAACTAAAACGGAACTACTCTACCTTGTTCAAAACCATCGTTCGCTGGGACTTTAAAAAACATCATCCAGGTAAGGTCACACAATGTCACAATTGCCAGCTTTACGGTCACGGCTCGATGCATTGTCACATAAATAGCTTCGGTGCAATCTGTTCGGGAAACCATAAAACATCCGACTGCAAAACGAATGAGGTCATCAAGTGTGCAAATTGTAGTGGGCCACATAAATCCACCGATCCAGAATGCATAAGCCGAAAGCAGTACATAGACATTCGCCGCAAATTATCCCCACGTGGACGTGGTACAGGAAATACAACGTTCCTACAGCCTCTGAGTGACAAACAGCAGCCACTGCCCGACCGATTATCCATTGATAATTTTCCTCCACTACCCCGATCTGTGCGTCAACCTTCACTTCCTTCATCCACCTGGGCTTCTGGCCTCCATCAAACCCAGCAACCTTCCAACAGTGATACGACACACACGAAGAAAAACCCATCAGAAACTTTAACTAATGATAACTTGTTCTCATTTAGCGAGATAAACTCTCTTCTTAATGAAGTTGTAACCAAGCTTAGTTCTTGTCAAACTAAAGCTGACCAAGTTAACGTCATTACTTCATTAGCTATTAAGTACATATACCGGAAAAAACATGTTAAGAAACTCTCTTAACATCATAACTTGGAATGCGAGAAGCATCAAAAACAAAAAGCATGCATTTTTTAGTTTCTTGATAAATTTTAATATTGACATTGCACTTGTTTCAGAAACCTGGCTCAAACAAGACATTTCTTTCTCACATCAAAATTACATATGTTATCGCCTAGACAGGGTACATGCTAGTGGTGGAGGTGTCGCCATTGTTGTGAAAAAATGTATAGAACATTCCTTGCGTCCTTCATTGCACCTTAAGTTAATTGAGGAAATTAGTATAGATTAATTAAGTGACACCTCCAAGGTGAGTCTTTTTTCGGTCTATTTCCCTGGAGGAAATAGAAACATTGACAAATCTACTTACTTTAAGCGGGATCTGCAAAAATTGTATAGAGTCAACACTCGAAACAAGGTAATTATTGGTGGTGATCTAAACTGCAGACATCAGTCGTGGAATTGTCTTAGGGCAAACTGCTGGGGTAACATTTTACTAGATGTTACTGAATCCAGCCCAAGTTTTTCCATACTTTATCCACTTCTCCCCACCTATATCCCAGCGAGTGCTAACAAGAACCCCTCAACTCTTGATCTATATATCACTAATATTCCAAATTACTGCACAGTACCATTAACTCTAAATGCGTTAAGTTCAGACCACCTTCCGATCAGCCTCACAGTGAATCATACAGTAGCTGTAAATCGCACCAGTTTATACCACAACTATTCCGCCGCCAACTGGAATTGTTATAAATCATATATAAATACGAACTTGGTTCTAGGTGATACCAGCCTAAATTCTATAACGTGCAGCGAGCACATTGATATCCTATGTAATAATTTTGTTTCTGTTATCAATAAAGCGGCCGATCTTGCGATACCTAAATGTTTCACTGGTCCAGTTGATAAGGCACCGACTCCTGAAAATATCTTACATCTGATTAGGCTACGAAACTCTGAAAGAAGAAAATGGCTGCGTTATAGAATCGATTGTTTTCTAGTTAATGTTAAAGTCTTAAATAATATCAATAAAAAAGAAACCTCAGCATATAGGAACAAGTGTTGGAATAAACACCTTTCCTCTCTTGACAAAGCAAGCAAACCGTTCTGGAAAATATCAAAAATTATGAAAAAGAGAGTTTAAAGTTCACGACAAGTTGTTTTTTATCTTCAGTGGAGAAATCGAACCTACTTGCTAACACGTTTAGTAAGAACCACTCCATATCTATGCATCTAAGCGACGCGTATAATGAAGCTGAAGTTGCTAACACTATCCATGTACTTTCTCAAACACCAGCTGAAAGTACTTACGCAACTAATATCAGCAAAGATAAAAAAATCGAAATCAAAAAAGGCTGCTGGTCTCGATAATATTAACAACAAATTAAATAAAAAAATCGAAATCTAAAGAGGTTGCTTGTCTCGATAATATTAACAACAAATTAATTAAAGCACTTCCACCTGCTGCAAGTAACTATTTAACGTTCATTTTCAACGCTTGTCTTAAGAATTGTTATTTTCCGGACTGTTGGAAAACAGCAAAAGTAATACCTATCCCGAAACCCGGCAAACCGAAGAACAGCCCCGAAAGCTACAGACCTATTAGTCTACTTAGCTGTCTAAGTAAGCTGTTAGAAAAAATCATTAAGGAAAGGATTGATCGTTTTGTGGAAGACAATAACATCTTACCAAACTTTCAGTTCGGTTTCCATAGTGGTCACAGCACAATCCACCAAGTCTTGCGCATTAAAAACCACATAGCTGGTAAATTCATCGACAAGAAGTCAACGGGACTGGTTCTTCTAGACATCGAAAAAGCCTTTGATACGGTATGGCACAATACCTTGATTTATAAGCTACTGAAGCTTAAGCTGATCAAAATTATCCAGAGCTTTCTTCGTTCGAGAAAATATGTTGTGAGTATAGGAACCGACATATCCCAAGGCTCGGTCCTTGATCCCATATTATTCACATTGTTTGTCGCAGATTTACCATGTCTAGGTGAAAACATTCAGGTAGCTATGTTTGCCGATGATACGGCCATTTTCTCTTCGGGTGCCTTATTCACTAATGTCTACAACTCTTTGCAAGCAGCTCTTGACAAACTAGCAATATATTACAGGAAATGGAAAATAAAAATAAATGGTAATAAAACACAAGCTGTCTGGTTTTCGAGATGTAGGAAACACTGCTACCTACCAAATGGCACTAAACTCAGTATGTGTGCAGTTGATATTGATTGGTCCGAAGACTGTAGATATCTAGGTATTATTCTAGATAAAAAACTTATCTTTCAAAAACACGTCACTACCACAATTGACAAAATAAACAAAGTCGTAAGAGTTATGTATCCATTAGTGTGTAGAAAGTCAAAGCTTAGCATCGAAAATAAAATTATAATATTTAAAACCATTTTTCAAGCGATACTCCTGTACGGGGCCCCTGTATGGTGTAACTGTGCTCGCACACACAAAATAAAATTGCAAAGGTGTCAAAATAAAATATTGAAAATGTTGCTGAATTTGCCATGGCATTATTCGACACATGAACTACATGAAAACGCCAACGTTAAACCGGTAGAGTTCCTTATTGACAAAATCAATCGAAACTTCTTCGTCAATTGTTCTTTTTCTGACAATGTTCTCGTTTCCCGTCTTGCGTTATCCTAAATCACTACATATGTACTCTGTCTATGAAAATTATATCGAGGTCATTACTATATAAAATAACCGGAAACCCGTGCAATATTAGTCTTAAGATTCAAATAAGGGTTTTTTATTGTAGTTTTCCCTTAATTTATTATTTGTTATTCATTAAAATTGTGGTATTGTCATTATATAGATTTCAGATTATAGTTGTAAAGGAATTGCTATCCTAAATCTCTTACATACTAGTTGTAAAATATACCATAAATGTAATTATCTACCAAATAAAATTGAATGGAATTGATACTAGAAATTTTGTTTACAATAATTGTTTATTAAAATTCTTTCCTATAAACAGTTTGTAAAATGTTTTTTATATATATATTTTAGTATATTAATTAAAATATAAATAATATTTATAAAAAAATAACAAAAAAACATAAAATTAAATTCAAAAGGTTTTGTAAAACAAAATTAGCTGGTGATCTAATTAAGAACGATTTGTTTCTATTTGTATAATTTCATTTTAAACGTAAGTATTTGTTGGTAAATATAATAATTTGTTTGAAAGTAAACGGAATTATAAGTTCTTGCTTTGTTTTAAGACATTTGAGGGATATATGAGAAAGAAAAAAAGCTGTACAAAAAACATGAGAGAAGCGATAATAAATTTTCGAAATAATGAAAGGTTGTCGTATAAGGAAATTTCAAAAAAGCTTTATTGCTCTAAAACAATGGTATTTAATGCTATAAAATATGTAGAAAAACATAAAACCACAGAACTCGAAGCAAGACGGAGAAGATCTCGTAAAACGACTGAAGCCCAGGATAGGCTAATTGTTCGAGCTGCAAAACAACCATTTATGAGTTCAAAAGAAATACGAAAGGAAGTTTTCGGCGAGGACCCAAATGCACTTTCAGCACGCGCTATTAGAGAGCGATTGACTGAGAGCCAGCTTTTTGGAAGATGGGCTAGAAAAAAACCATTGCTATCATTAAAAAACCGAAAGGCTAGGTTAGCTTTTGCCAGGGAAGATGAGAATTGGAACATCTCACAGTGGAAAAAAATATTCTGGAGTGATGAAACAAAAATCAACAGAGTCTGTTCCGATGGAAAGCAATATGTTCGACGGTCAAAAAATCAAGCATTCAACCCTTTCGGTTTTTTAATTATAGCAAATGTAAATATTATTTATATTTTAATTAATATATTAAAATACTGTGACGCATATGACAGTCAGTACTGGAATATTCGGAAAGTCCAAAACAAGTACTGGAATATTCTATAAAGTACTGGAAAACTGGAGACTAGAACATTCAAGATTATGGAACGAACAGAAACGAAATACCGGAATGAGAATGTGACAAACGATAAAAAGACGTCGACACAGCTGATGGTGACAGATAATAAGAAAAAGCGAAGCAAGCGATAGAAAAGGAAATCGAAGTGTACGGTATAAGTAACGGGTTATTAGCGAATTAATAAAGTGTGATATTAATTAAAAATCAATTTAACGGCTCTTATTCACTAAAAATAATTAATCCAGCGAACCCTAAGCTCGCTACAATACGTATTGTGACGCATATGACAATCAGTACTGGAATCTTCGAGAAAGTCCGAAACAAAGTACTAGATTATTTTAGGAAGTACTGGAAAACTGGGATAGAACATTCAAGACTATGGAAGGGACGGAAACGATACACCAAATCAGAATGAGGAAAAACGGTATAAATACGTCGCACGCATATCGGGAGTTGAGTTATAAGTAAGACAGTGAAGCAAGCGATAAGTCTCGAGTGAGAAGTAAGCAGTAAAAGAGGCGATAAGTACGGAAGCGATAAGTAAAGAAATCGTTAAGTGTACGGTATAAGTAACGGTTGTATTACGGACTAATAAATTGTTATATTTGGCGCAAGACTAATGACCTTGCCCGGAAAAAACAAATCATTATGGAAAATTTAACAAGCCTCAGGACTTGCTAAATAAGGCCAAGACCGGTTTCCGGTTGTAGTGCCGATGATGATGATGATGAAATTGTTATATTAATTCAAAATCGATTTAACGGCTCTTATTTATTTTAAAATAATTAATCCAGCGAACCCTAAGCTCGCTACAATTAGTGTCAGAAGTGGGATTAATTATTGTTTAAGTGAATAAGTGTGTGAAAGTGTGTTGTGACGATGTCAGATCGACATTTGGAGCATCTTCGCGTTCCTGAGTTGAAGAAGGAACTTGAGGACCGGAATCTGGATAGCAGAGGACAGAAGCAAATTCTTCGACAGCGTCTGCAAGCAGCAATGGAGGAAGAGGGTATTGATGTCGACACATATGTTTTTGCGATTGCGCCAGGCTGCCCGGATGGAGAAGAAACAGCGAGTCAAGATGGTGCCAATGTAACGGAGAAGAGTTCGCCACAGTTGGACATTGCGGAGATGTTCAGGATGATGATGATAAAATTGGACGCCCAAGCTACAGATGTTAATGCAAAATTCGACACCGTAAATTCAAAATTCGACGCCCAAAATGCAAAGTTGGATGCCCAAACGCAGTGGATGAAATGTAATTTTCAACACTTTAAGGAAGAAATTCGAAACGAAGTAGAAAATCTGGATCTAAAAGTCACCGATGAAATAATGCGAATCGAAAAGAGACGAGTGTGTTGAGAGAAATAAGACATCGCCTAGCAATCAACATGACTACAAAGATACAAGGATGCAACCGCCAACCTTCGATGGAACGGGACTCTTCTCCGTATTTATACGTCAGTTTGACGCCGCGGCCAATTATAATAAGTGGTCGGATGAGCAAAAGTCAACATCACTAATCTTGTCACTCCGCGGGGCGGCTGCAGAATTGCTACAAACCATACCAGCAGAGAAGCAAACCGATTTCCAAGCGATAAGAGACGGCCTTGAAGCTAGGTATGGCGACAACCACATGCAGCAGCTCTACCGCATGCAACTGCGGAGCAGAACGCAGAAACCGGGGGAAAATCTGCAACAATTGCAGGCAGACATTGAGCGATTGGCAAACTTGGCTTATACAAATATGACTAAAGAATTTCTGAACGAGGTAACAATGGATGCATTTATAAATGCACTCCAAGACAAGGACTTGCAACAGGCCGTTCGTTTGGGGGGAAAGAAGACGATTAATAAAATACTGGCGTTCGCATTGGCATATGAATCTGCTAAACTGGCTACCAGGAGTACATATAGAGTCCAAGAAATGTCCGTCCAGGAACCTTCCTGCCAAAGAATCGGGCATGTACAGCGGAGAACCCCGAGACCTGTTATGAAGTGCTGGACATGCGGCGAAGTCGGCCACATCTCTGTTGACTGTAGAAAACGTCGACGAATGAATGAAACATCGAGTGAGAATTGTTGTTCATGCGCTTGTCATAAGAGGAGACTATCAACGGAACAACCTGAGGTGAAGAAACACATTGTACCTGTCAGAGTACTAAATGCGTCCGAAGAGCCGGTCGCAATAAGAAAAGGAGAGTTAACCGCAGAATGGGCACCCGTATCAATGATAAGCTCAATTCAGCAAGGGAAGGTGCATAATAACGCTGATGTTCTATCAAGAAGACGATGTAAGCCAGATTTTAAACATTGTCATAAAGCGGAAGAGAAAGAAGAACACAAAGAAAAGAACGGGCGGCCAACTTGGAACAATATTTCCGACAAGAGTGGAACATTTAAGGCATATTGGGCACAATGGAATTCCTTGCTGGTGGAAGATGGTATTCTTAAGCGTCAATGGGAACCCGCGGACGGAAAATCCCATCGAATGCAGATTCTAGTCCCACCATCAAAAGTGAAAGATGTTCTAACAGAAATGCACGACGGGGCCTCCGGTGGACATCTGGGAGTTAATAAGACACTTTCAAAATTACGATCTCGATTTTACTGGCTTCACATGAGAGATGACGTCGAGTCTTGGTGTAGGAAGTGCACAACTTGCACTGCGACGAAAGGACCAACAGCAAAACCAAGGAGCGCTATGAAGCAGTACAACGTGGGTGCCCCTTTCGAGCGAATAGCGATTGATATCTCAGGACCATTTCCAAAAACCAACGACAACAACAAATACATGTTGGTCATCATGGATTACTTCAGCAAGTGGGTGGAAGTCCTTCCAATTCCAAACCAAGAAGCAACAACCGTCATTGAGCAGCTAATCAATAATTGGATCAGCAGATATGGAGTTCCCTGTGAGCTTCATTCCGATCAAAGCCGAAATTTCGAATCACTGATTTTTGAAGGAATCTGTGCGGCACTGGGCGTAAGGAAAACAAGGACCACACCCTTACATCCGCAGTCAGACGGAATGGTCGAAAGGTTCAACCAAACAATGAAAGAGTACTTATCGAAGGTCGTTAGTGATCACCAACGAGATTGGGACAAATATGTACAAACCTTTCTCATGAGCTATAGATCGGCTAATCACGATACGACAGGCCATTCTCCAGCAAGAATTATATTTGGACGGGAGATACGATTACCAGCCGATCTGCGATTCGGAATTCCTCCAGACGCCATAGACAAGATCGAAGACTACGTAGCCGAATGGAGAAATCGCCTCGATGAGATTCATCATTTGGTTCGAAAGCAAATCAAGGTATCCAGTGACAGGATGAAAACAAGGTACGACGTTCGAGCCAACGCATCCGGATTTAATGCAGGCGATAACGTGTGGCTTTATAACCCTCATTAGCAAAGAGGAAGATCCCCGAAGTTGCAGCAACATTGGGAAGGACCGTATAAGATTCTTACAAGAATTAACGACGTTGTCTATAGGATTCAGCGAAGACCGAACGCCAAGATGAAAGTGGTACATCGTGACCGACTGGCGACTTTTGTTAACCCAGGAGACCAGTGAACTTAGTTCGGGACGAACTAATCTACGTGGAGGGTAGTGTGACGCATATGACAATCAGTACTGGTATCTTCGAGAAAGTCCGAAACAAAGTACTAGAATATTTTAGGGAGTACTGGAAAACTGGAATAGAACATTCAAGACTATGGAACGGACGGGAACGATACACCAAATCAGAATGAGGAAAAATGGTATAAATACGTCGCACGCAGATCGGGAGTTGAGTTATAAGTAAGACAGTGAAGCAAGCGATAAGTCTCGAGTGAGAAGTAAGCAGTAAAAGACGCGATAAGTACGGAAGCGATAAGTAAAGAAATCGTTAAGTGTACGGTATAAGTAACGGTTGTATTACGGACTAATAAAGTGTTATATTAATTCAAAATTCCCCGTCGGGGAGCCTCTGGCGCAAGACTAATGACCTTGCCCAGAAAAAATAAATCATTATGGAAAATTTAACAAGCCTCAGGACTTGCTAAATAAGGCCAAGACCGATTCCCGGTTGTAGTGCTAATGATGATGATGATTGCTTTTTCCGGGCAAGGTCATTATTCTTGCGCCAGAGGCTCCCCGACGGGGAATCGAACCCTGGTCTCCCGTGTGACAGGCGGGTATATATATATATACATAGATACTGGATTGTACCACATATATATATGTATATATATATATATATATCTATATATATATATATATACATAGATACTGGATTGTACCACATGAAATGTCCGATGTTATAGTAAAAATTTAAAAGCCAATATTATTTTTCCGTAAATTTGTATTCAATCAAAATACATCCATTGGCATCTATGACATTCTTCCAACATGATACAAGATCATATATTCCTTTTTCGTAGAAGTGCTGAGTTTTTGAGGCAATTCAATCTTCAAATGCTTTTATGACCTCTGCTCGGTTCCGGAAGACCTTCTGCCGACAAAATGAATCCAGATTGCGGAAAAGAAGGTAGTCCATTGGGAAAATGTCAGGACAGTACGGTGGATGCGGAAGAATTTCAACAACAGTTTCTGCACCCTTACTTGAGAGGTATGGGGCTAGCATTGTCGTGCAAAAGGATCGGGTCGTGCCTATTTACAAACGCAGGTTACTCTTCAGCCAATGAGGCATGCAATATGTTGATTTTCTCACAATATTTGATAGCGTTATCGTTTCTCCTGGTTGAATAAGTGGACATTGAATTGGTCCTTTCGATGTCCACCAAATTGTCACTATAATTTTTTTTGGGTGAAGATCGGGCTGGGGGTGGGTTTTGGTTTTTCACCAGCACCCAACCACTGCTCAGGTCTTTTACGGTTATCCCAAATCCATTTTTCATCACAGGTGACTATACGGTACAGTTTGATTCTAAGCGATGCGCAGATTTCCAGGCGCCGTCGTTTTTGGGTCTCGTTCAGTTCATCTGGTACCCAATTATCGAGTTTCTTTACCTTTCCTATGAGAGAAAGGTGTCCACTTACTGCCATTGATGATTCTCCCATGTTCTGTGCAGTCACCCGCGTCGACTTCGTTGGGTCCGCATCCACAGTTGCCCTTAAAACATCGTCGTCAACTAACGTTTCCGTCTTCCCACGTGGTTCATTTTCGAGGCTGAAATCTCCCAAACGTCGCACTATGCCGCTACTTTCGTTTACCGCTACATCCTCAAATGCGCCATTAATGTTTTTCATTGCCAATGACGCATTATGTCCTATTTTAAATTCATAAAGGAGGGGGGTTTGAATTTGAACTGCCGACAGCATGGTAAACAATTCCTAGAAAAAAAGAACTGTACTTGTAACCAACCCTAAAATTCTCACACGTCAAGCGCACGTACCTCTTTACCTTATAAGAAAAGAAATTATAACGTTCTGGGACAGATGTTCACTCGAGAACTTCTTATTTCCGACTGAGGAAAATCGGGCATTTCATGTGCTACAACCCAATAATATTACAAACAAATCAAAAATACATTGTACAATGTAGAGTGCTTGTGAAGACCCAGTAAGTTAATTAAGAATAAGAAATTACTGTGAATAGGGCAGCATTTAGTCTTAAGTTAAAAATGTAATTCTTTTTTTTTAGTCTTAAGTGAAAAACGGAATTATTTTCTTTGTAAATTAATTTAAAAAAAGGCAAGCAATCTAAGGGTCTGCCAAAACCCTTTAGACAGGTGTGTTATGGGTCCCAGATAAAAAGACAAAGTCCGCCTAAAAGCGATTAAAGATGCTACCGAGTTCAGAAATGTACAAACGGTTCATAGAACCCTCAAATGGAAATGGACAGGACATATTATAAAAAAAACAAAAGAACAATGGACAAAACGAATAACAGAATGGTAGCCAAGAGATGGAAAAAGCAAGGCAAACAAAGCGATGGGAAGAGGATCGTTAATAGTATTATAATAATTGTTAAAAACAAACAGCAAGTAAAGCTTATTATATATTATTTTATTATTTTTATATTATAGCTTATTGGAGTGGTATTTCACCGGGCGATGGGACAATGGGGCCTCATCTACCACTCGGCCTTTATTCGCATTTTACGACAAGCCGACCGAGCTGTGAGTATGTTCTAACGCTCTACTAGTTTTTTTTTATTTGACTTATAACGCTGAGTCAGTGCCCTGAGATGTTACTTTTTTCTCGACCGGGTCCATCAGACACGCTCCAAAAGGTACTCAAGGATTTCTCCCAAACATTTCACGAAGTCTATAGCTTAATGGGCGGGTATTTCACCGGGCGGACGGGTTTTGGGACCCCACGTACCATTCAGTAATTGTGCCGAGCTTTACAATAGAAAGAGTCGTCACTTGAAGCTAGGTTTGCAAAAACAAACGCAAGATACAACCTCCTTACTTAACTATTGAGGCGGCTCAGAGCCAACTCAGAATAAATTAAGTGTTAAGAATGTAGCAATGGACCCCGTGTATCAGCTCTGTTTTCTGTTAGTTCTAGTGTACCACAACGTTCCATTTTGGTGCTAACTCTATGCCTGCCTTATATTACTAACTGGCTAGTGTCATATATAGTTGCCGACAAAAGGCCACTGAATTGCTCATTTTAACTGGTCATCCTGCTAACACATCACTGAACTAAGATGCAACCAAGTCGACTCCCTAAATCGATATTTGTTCGAGTTCCTCCGATAACGAAAGATCAATCTCATTGATTTGAGGGGAAAGAAAACGCTTTATACGTTGTGTAGAAGAAGAATTGGATCATCGATACGACAATTCATGGTCTGGTCGTTACATCTAAGAGAAACATGAAATTGCTAGGTTTCGCAGTCAACAGAAAGCTGTCGCTGCACGAGCATGTGTCGAATATCGCAAAGTCCATGTGAAAGAAACAGAGTTGTATTTTCACAGTTAAAAAATATTTTACTTCGGTACAACTCTCAGGCATCGATACTCCCGATTGATTTATAATCTTTGGAGGGTTTTTGATGTTTTGTGTGGCGTAATATTCGTCACGAAAGGGGTGTGATCTGGATTTCGGCACGGATCTAGTGGGGCAAGTACTACAAGGCCATAACACCTGCAGTGAGTGTTTTCGCTTATCTATCACCGGGTCCGACTTGCATCCTTTTCTGAGGCGGTATTGGTTTTCTGTGTCAGGCCATTTCAATGGAACGAGAATAGAATTTCACATCGATCTGTGTAACATTCGCGGCCTAAAATGCAATTTCTCCTCTGTGTCTGCCCACGTCGGTAACCAGAAACCAGCAATCCTTGCACTTACCGAGACTAAGGTAATAACTATTTGTATGTTCAACCAAGCGTTGAACGCACCTTCTACCAACAATGGATCTTGTTGTGTGTTAAAATGAGCAGTAATCCAGGAAAGAAACCTCCTCCAGGCTACCACAATAAAACAGGGTGTGTTTATTATCTCAACAATGGAATTTATTTGCGTGATTAGTTCGATTATAATGGGATTAGTATCGCTGCGAACCATGTCGCTTGAAAAGGTTAACGAAGAAGGATTTGTTTTTGTCGTTTCCTTGACAACCAAACAACTAACATGTCAGCTAGTTACTGACAGTTGTTATTTGGTTGCGATGACTGCGTTCAATTGCGAATTCACTGGTTGCATCCAGCGAATCCGCAACACTAATACATATATTTCCGATTTTACTATACTCGGTTATAATCTAGTGTCTTTGTTCTTCCACATCGTGGTCTAGCTACATACACACGAAGTGATATTGCTTATCAGCTTCTGCCGCAATATGGACTCTGCTCCAATCAAGAATTTAATTTTTCGTGGCTAGAACTTCACGTTCGTAGGCATATCATACATTACTGCTTTCTTTATAGAAGCCCAAATTTGGATAGAAGCGCATCCTTTAACAAATTTGATGCTCTATCTGATTATATCGATAAGATCTTGACCCTATATCCCCACATTGAAATCGTTATTGCGGGGGAATTTAATGTGCATTACTCTCAGTGGCTTCGCCACTCCGGACACACTACACCGAGGGTCAGTATGTTCAGCTCTTTGCTGAGTCAAACAATTTAACTCAACTCGTCAGTGAGCCAACACGGGTACCAGCTATATATGGTCTTTCCGCCAACACACTGGCCCTGTTTCTCACCTCGCACCCAAACAAATACATAATTGAAGTTTCTTCGCCCTTGGGCACTTCAGACCACTGTGCCGTGTCAGCTAAATTTGCTCTAAACAACAGTAACGCTAACGAGAAAGCTTCCAAAAGAACAGTATGGTTCTACGAGAAAGCCAACTGGGAAGGTCTGAACGATTTTTTTGGGAGGTTAAATTGGTCGTTATTTTTCCTTAATAACGATGTTGACTCTATTCCGGACACATTGCCAGGCACGATTCTACTTGGCATGCGAACCTTTATTCCACCCAGAGTAAAGAGTATCAAATCATCCCTTTCTTCTTATTGACCCATAGCACTAACTTCTATTCTCTCCAATGTGATGGAATCTCATATCAACCGTCAAATTTCGAAATATCTGGGATCAAAAGAACTTCTTAGTGACCGCCAATATGGCTTTCGTAGGAACAGGTCCACAGGAGATCTGATGGCGTACCTTACCGAAAAGTGGAGCCATTTCATCCACTACCTCGGTGAAGGCAAGGCAGTCGCATTGGATATTTCAAAAGCCTTCGACAAAGTATGGCATCCAGCCCTTTTGTCACAATTGCATTCATATGGAGTGGACAATTCCCTGATCCAATGGATAAGAGACTATCGTTCTGGCCGTTCAATCCAAGTGGTTCTTGATGGTGTCAAACCTGTCTCCCATCAGATTAATGCAGGTGTTCCCCAAGGTTCGGTACTCTCACCCACTATCTTCCTCATCTTTATCAATGATCTCTTGTCCATTACCCACAACCCAATTCACTTGTGGCGTTTCTAACAGATACACACACAATACAATTAAATAGTGAAGAACACCGAAAAGGAAATTCGAATAAGCAAAACCACCAGAGCCGTATACCGTAGCGATAACATAGCAATTCCACATCAGTCGAATGTACTTGAGTTTAGAAATCGAATTCGTACACGCGGCAGTGGCCTGACGTGTTGAGCATTGGTTCAATGTTGAGTGTGTAGCGATCCTAAATCCCCGCTCCTATCCAAATCCCTAATAACATCAAAATCCTATCCATAATCCAATAACGCAAATCCCAAATTTCATATTGAATCAATGAGCGATAAATTAAACCAAAAGTCAATTGTCGCACATTGATTCAATTCCACATAACACATCCAAATTCCATATTGAGTCACATGTACAACGAATTTAACCAAAAGTTAATTCATCATGCATTGACTCAATTCCTAAAAACCTTGACATCATGAAATGCTTAATTCAAAACGCATTTCATGATTTCCCTTCCCAGAACCCATCCAACTAAAGCCTCTAACAAATTCCCAGAACACAACTCATATTGAAACGCACAAAGTCATCATGTGTGTTTCTGGGAATTTCGACAATAAAATAGTTGACAAAAGTCAACTGCAAAAAATATAAAAGGGCAGTGCTTTTCGATTTCGGGATCAGTCTCTCTTCGAAGCCCGAACCGCTGGCCGATCAAGAATCCGAAAATCACCCTTTTAAATTCAAATGAATAAGAATAAAGCTTACTGGGATTGTTTCAACTAAACCTCCTCTTGTCTTTTATTTTCACCGTCGACACTCCGGGCTCTTCTCCCGCCTGTTTCTGGGAAAGCACGGCACGGAGTAATACGAGTGGTTCTAACTGTCATAGCGTCAGTTCGAATCACACACTCTTCACTATCGTCGCAAACGCTATACACTCGTTTGCCGATGATAGCACGTTGTGTTTCTCATGCTCATACGAACATTCCCGGCCAAACTCTTCGAACGACAATGCCAATCAGCATGTTATGCTTAATACACTGAATTCTGATATATATCAATGGGGATTATCTAACCGAGTAGAATTCAATGCCTTAAAAACTCAGTGCTGCCTCTTGTCGTCAAAGGCGAACCCCAAATTATGTGTGCCGGGGGGGGGGGGGGGGGGGGGGTTTCTCTATTCTACATGAGAAACAACCCACAATTCCAACCAACATTTCCTACCTAATTTCGACCGCCTTTCAGCGCGTCAAATCAACCCCAATTTCCCCTACTTACCTGTTCACCTGCAAAGCATGTTTCCACCAAGGACACATAGCTAAACTCATTGTACCACGGAGACAATGCATAAATGAGTTTTGCTTACCTTTTTTGCCATACGGCAACTCGTGTCCATGTCGATTAGCGACAACCAAATCCAGCCGGACGAAGTTGTCGCATCATTGCAGATCCGCTTGGGAAATTTATCACCACATTCGATTGAATCACGTGATAATATTTCCCTAGCGTTACTTCGGCTTTTCTCCAAACACTTCATTCGCTGGGGATCAATGTTCTCTTTTTGCAGGTGAATATCATCAGCTTAATTCTCCTCTCTTTCTCAGTTCTGTCTTCGTATGGATCAATGTACACTGAACCCACCATACTACCGAATCAGGTCAATGGGTTCCGCTCAGAACTACATTGATTCATGCACATACAACCAAATCCACCCCAAGATAATCGTACAACATGTTTCTGTTCTCTTATTGTCCCGCTCTCTTCGATCATCAGATTACCGATGTAACCTACCACACATCGAAGGACGTGGCAATGAGAGAGCAGAAGTATGTTCTCTTTTGGTTGTATCCAATTTCTTCCCTTTTCAAGTCAATCGATTAACGTGTTGAATGAAGGAAGGTGGTGTCGCAAATTGCCGCCGCGTGTGCATGCTCATGCACACGCTCGTCAGCGGACATCCGAATTTTAGTTGTAGAGTTATGTGCTGTGTGACCGCATCGGAATGTTTTCACTAGTGAATATTTTTAATAAATTAAAACGCTTGCTGGCAGTGCTATCTGTTATTTTTTTTTATTGATTACTTTGGTGTCTTAACTCACTTATTCGAATTAGACTTCAATCGTTTATTTATCTATCCACTCGAAGGAGATGTCGTCCAATATGCGCATCGGATTCGGTACAACCAGGAAGTGGACGTGCGTCCCATAAATGTTTACAATTACACATTCCTCAATAAAGATGAACATAAATCGATGCCGCATTTTGAGAGACGAATGGTTATACGACAAACCTGGGGTTACGAGCAACTCTTTTCGGACGTGATTATTCGAACAAATTCTTCCCACGGATCGATGGGAGATATAAGGAATACGTGCCGTACGTCGGCACATCTATCCTTATGCCCCCACAAATGGCATTACAGTGGCGGTTCTTTAATACATTCCCAAAGAACCACCCATCCTCTTAAATTAATCACCTTCCAAATCCATAGTACTTACCTGCAATTAGAGCAGCGTAAGCTCCCCTGCAACATCACACCTGAAAGTTAAACCTTATCAGCATGCACATCAAACAAATTATTTCATTCATTCATACATGGACCGTGCCAGACAATCGGCTCAGCTTGTCAGCGATTATAAAAGATAAATACTCGCTGGCCAGCGTAATTGTTGACATAGCTGTAGCGGGTATTCTTGCTACGGTTCATGACTGAATATTGCCCCAATCCCAAGGTACGCAACACTTGCGACCAATTTCCCGTATATGTTATCTACCGATCATGGGATTTGGGCACTAATATGATTGACGTTAGACAATCATACCCCAGATCATGCCTAACGATGCTCCGGCCTGTTAAATAAACAAACACGATGTGCATATCATCGTGACCCTTGAAATAGCATTTTTGTGTATCTTAAAGCAAAAACCTATTTCGTTCTCAGGCGCAGGACATCAAAGATTTATGGCCGTCGAAATAGCGTTTCTGTTTATTTAAGACACAGAAACCTATTTCTCCTTTCAGCGATTTTTCGCCATCGCTTATCTCAACGACGCCTGCAGCCCCTAATACCAATTCCCTTTCATCGGTTATCAACCGATCATTGAATGTGAGCATGCATATGATCATTGTTTAGACAATCTTACCCATGCCATGCCCTATGATGACCAACCAGCAAATCAAAGCAAACACCAGTACATTGACCTGAAGGGATATAGGAAGAATCCATCTTTATGGCGGCTGGTGGAGGTTGATATCGACGAATATAGTTGAGTCAGATGTCAATCTCCAGAGCGTAGGGTTGTGTCGTTAAATTTATTTTGGACTCCCTGTGTGTTTGACCAAAAAACCATCTCATTGAACTGGTATCGATACTAATATTACTTCCGGTAATTTCTCCAAGAACAAACTATAGTGTTATTCTGATTTAAAAACAGTTTACAAGTGTAACTATTTGCGCCTTCAATTAATTTCTTAACTACCGTGCAAACAAATTAAGAAGTGTGAACAATAGTAGTTAGTTTTAATAAAAAACATTAACGTTAAAACTACACCAAGTGTGCTTTTATTTTTATTTGTTTGGTTTCTGTGTCCGCTCGGTATTCTGAAACATCGTGGTTTTGTGAACAATTTTTTGTGTATTCGGTGGAACAATATCGTGGAGACTATATGAAACAGTGTCCGTGTTGACATACTAGCATACGAAAAACCCACACTTCCATCGAGGAAGCCAAGGAACTATCAATCCTCGGCAATAATTCGGAATTAATTCGACTCTACGAAAAATGCGGCCAAATGCATGGACTTCCTTAAGAGATGCAAAAAATACTTCACTCCATCCAACCTGGCCACAATTTACAAGGTGTATATTCGTCCCAAAATGGAGTTCAACTCCCATATTTGGACATGCGCATTCCAAAAGTGCACTACACGTGCTCGACAGGATGCAAAAACGAGCAGTGAAACTTATTGGGGACCCAGCTGTGAGTCGATCAATTCCGTCGTTAGAACAAAGGCGCAACGTATCGTGCCAATCTCACTTCTATAGGTATTATCACGGTCGTTGCTTAACTGAACTTGCTGGATGTGTTCCGCCTCCTTGGACATCTCACCACGATACCGGTCAATCTGAGAATGCGCATCAGTTCACGTTGAAAGTCAACTTCAGGCAGGAAAACAAACATAGAGAATCACTCTTTACCCGAACCACACGAATGTGGAATACTCTACCTGATCATGTGTTTCTTCGTCGTTGTAATGTCCAGGCATTTAAGGCCAATGCACATCGATATCTCCTTTCCTTGTCCACCTCCTCTCTTTCCGCTAGCACTAAGCTCTGACATTTAAGGGTACTATGAGGGTTTGGTGTATGTGTGTGCAGGCGTACTGCATCGGTTCTACCTCCATCCCATATGCTTCAGTGTGTGTTGTTGAGTAATCCATAGCATTTGAACTGATCACCATTTAATTAGATTTATTTTTACACTTGAAATGAATACAAAGATTTCTTCTCCTTTTGATATTTAATTAAATTCGAAATCATTCTTTTTCAAATTCATTGTTTCTTTATTTACAACAGAATAAAATGTAGGTATAATTCGAGTATTGGGCTCCTCGATAGTATAGTGGTTAGTATACCCGCCTGTCACCCGGGAGACCGGGGTTCGACTCCCCGTCGGGGAGCCCCTGGCGCAAGACTAATGACCTTGCCCAGACAAAATAAATCATTATGGAAAATTTAACAGTCCTCAGGACTTGCTAAATAAGGCCAAGACCGGTTCCCGGTTGTAGTGCCGATGATGATGATGATAATTTGAGTATAAATGTACGATTAAAAAGTTAAAGGTAAGATTACTGTTCTGTAACACTGTAGCTAGTTATAACGTAGGTTATCAAATATTCTATGTACACATTAAGTAAAATATTAAAGGTAAGATTACTGTTCTGTAACACTGTAGCTAGTTATAACGTAGGTTATCAAATATTCTATGTACACATTAAGTAAAATATTAAACGTAAGATTACTGTTCTGTAACACTGTAGATAGTTATAACGTAGGTTATCAAATATTTATTCTGTAACACTTTGGCTCCAGCCGTTCACTGAACTCTTCGCTCTATCAAATCTACGCACTCGATAGCGTCTGACTCTCGACTGACTATCTCTTGGGACGCCCCATGAGAGATTTATTAATTAACGTGAGGGCACGACCTGCCCTGAAGGAATCCAAGACGTGATTAAATAAAATCATCGAAGCGACAGAATACCACATATTCCATCATCGCTTCGATGACCATATTTGGTAAGATATCCCTTTTGCGTTTTGATCAACACAACACGATGATTGCTTTTGCTATTCATCGTGTGTATCCGCAAGTATGCAGACACAGCATACATCCCATTCAAAGTTCGCAGCAGGTGCGAGTATCTCAACGGCAAAAAGGGGTTGAAATGTTTACACGATCAACGTGTGCGTAAAGCATTATTGCCGATCGTGTACTTTCCATTTCCATAAAAGGATATGTTCCTTCGACATCGTGGTGTGGAACTTCGCGCTGCTTGGGCGCGCTTGGCCGGCGTCCCCTGGTATAAATCGCCATGCGCGTGTGTGCGAAAATGCTTTCGTCTTATGCACATGGATATCGTCAGGGAATTATATCGAACACGTGATGTTGTATCGAACCGTGTTTCAAGGGCATTTGGCTGGTGCCAACAAATTCGCTTGTCGGACGGGTGGTCGATCGATGTAGGTATAGACGACCACAAGAGGGAAGAAATATCTCCTGTAGTATGTGGTAAACACATTAGAAGGTGTTTCTTTGATACTTGTTGGGCAATGTTGTTTGCTGCATGTGCAACCGGATTTGCCTTTTGGGAACATGGTGCGTTTCGCACGACTATGCCCTTGTAGTAGATGTCGTTTTTGCTGATGAAATTTCCTATCAGCAGGCATTATGTTTCACAGGTTTTTCGTGGTTATTGGTATGACCAATGCAGGTAAGTACACGCTTTTTATGAATTAGGACGCGCGTGGAAATGATTACCTGGTGGGAAATGAGCAGGTAAGTAGGGTGGCAGTTGAGCAGGTAAGCAGTGGCGTTCGAAAGAACCGCCACAGTACTTTGGCGGTAGTAAAGGTTGGTTATTTTTACTTTGTCGATATTGGTGTTGGTCCAAGTGTCCCGCCGAACACTGTGTATCGCGGATGATTTTAACACCCAGAGCGAATGCTGTGCTCTGCCAGAACTGTCCACGAAACAACTGAAAACACCGAAGCGAATGCTGTCACGAATTAAACTCAGAAGGATTATGTTTATTATCTCGATTTTTATTTTTATTGTTTCTTTTGGTTTATTAAGTCACTTATCTTGAATTAACAAATCACTTTAGTTTATGTGAACTTGAGGCTCGACAACACACTGACGGTACTCGGATTTCTCTTTTAGTTATGCTGTGGTGATAAATTGCCACCGATTCTAAACTGGTAACGCACGTACGCCCTCTAGTCCTCGTAACTTCCTCTCGACCTCCTCGGGTGCTCTCAAACAGACTTCGCGATATGGCTGTTCGATATAGCCAGTCGTCTCGTCGACGAACGAAATTAGACTGCCTTTCTGTACACACAGATATTCAGATTCCAAACTGGTATCCGTATCTGTACGGAAAAATTTTTCTATTCGATCTGCTAACAGAATTCCGGAAATCTCTGTTAGCAGCATGCTATTTCATCCCAGGGGTAATTTCCTATTTTCCTGAAAGGAGAAAGTCATTCCTTGCATACATCATTATCATTGGTGATAGAATTTCATTTCCAGGGCCTTCTGTTTGCACAGAACATCTGGCGCCCAGACCAGAGATATTCGGCGATTGTTTTGACGTACAGTCCGTGGGTCTTATTTGAACTTGGTACCCGGAATCGAAATCTATTAGATCTTTATAATGGTGTGAAATTCTAGCGTGGCCGTGGGACCGAAGTATTGCCTTTGTTGGCTTAACTCCTCATAAATCATCGCATATCTCATTGAGATATTTTTGATTGCGATACGTCGTGGCTGCCTTCTGTTGTTCAACGGATTTGGGTGGTCCTTGCATTAAATTACCCGCACGTGCATCCGTTGATCGACTCATTCTTTGATGATAGCAATTCTTTTGTATCGAATTTCGGAATTGCCGGTTGGATGAGATGTTCCTGGGCGCAGGCAGCATGTATGGCATTTTGGGAATGGTTTTTTTTTTTAGGAATAGAACTCATGGATGTTTATACCTTTGTTTCAGGCATGATGAATTATAATTGTTGAGCTTGACCTTAAAAGCTTTGGGGACGTTCAGTTCCTTGCTTTTTGGTGTCAGTCTCAACGTTGGCTGCGAGTTGCAGGCCCTATGGTGGGACTTTGGGACACGCGTCTGTGGGCGCGTGCAACGTTCTCAGGTAAGCAAGCTCTTTAAAGGTAGGAACCTTACCTGCGCGGAATTGTGCGTTCGTAGAACGCTACAGTTCTCCAAAACTCCAAAATCGTCGTTTGTGTAAAAAAAAAAACCCCTCCTCTACAAACCCTTAACTAGACTTCATCATCATCATCGGCACTACAACCGGGAACCGGTCTTGGCCTTATTTAGCAAGTCCTGAGGCTTGTTAAATTTTCCATAATGATTTATTTTGTCTGGGCAAGGTCATTAGTCTTGCGCCAGGGGCTCCCCGACGGGGAATCGAACCCCGGTCTCCCGGGTGACAGGCGGGTATACTAACCACTATACTATCGAGGAGCCTAGACTTACGCTCGTATATTTTAGCCTTGATGTACTTGATAGCATTCAAAAATGAACAATCAGCCTAATTGACAGCATACTTATTAGCGATGCATCACCGTGGAAACAAAATAAATATGTGAAAATTAACGAGATATTAACGACACGTCGCCAGAATGAAAAATAAAACTTCAAAAAAAAAAAAAAACGTATCGTCATAGCAAGTAAAAAGATCAGGGGATTATAAAGAGTTTTACAAAACGGACAAAAATGTTGTATTTTAACGCGAACGCACCTTAAAGTAATTTCAGGATCTGTCAATGTCAAAACGTCAGTCAAGGTTTACATTTTTATTTTGCAGAAGTTACTGAACACGAAGGAGCGACGTGTGGAAAATTACTACCGAAATGCTGAGTACTCCCTACTGGTTGTTCCTGTGCCAGTGACCCAACGTACGAGTACAAATATTAAGAACTAGGGGGCTTCGCCCACTGGGAGCGATCGCTCGTCAATTAGAAGGCTGTCTAGTGTCTTTTTTTTATTCCATTTTTAAAAATCTTCATTGACATTTTAAAACATATAAATTAGGATCCAATTAAGTAACGGCAGTTACATATGGGGCTGCGTACACTTCTCCATTTGGTCCCTACATCCAGCATCAGTTTCTTACTTTCGCAGCATGTACCCGCAATATAATATGTTTCACAAAATGTTCGCAATATGTTTTAAAATGTACAGTTGGCTGATACCAAGTCTCAATGTAACAATGATGCCTTTCCGCAACTATTTCGTAGAATAAACAGTTTTTCATCGCCCGGAGAAAATATTTTTATAGAATAGATAAAGAATTAAAATTGCTCTCTACAATAAGAAAGCCGAACTAAGGGTCATGCTGCCACGAGTGAGTTAATTGCCAATGCCGGAGAAAACTATTTATTTTTATTTTAAAAAATCCTTTAAAGTATAATTTTTTTATTAAATACGAGTGTATATATTAAATGAAGTGTGTAAAATTTTAGTATCATTGTCATTCAGATCTAAATGCTCAACATTGTAACAGCATGCTTCTTCAAACCTAATTAATTAGGCGATTGCCTACTAAATAATTGCAATCACAAACATGTTGTTTGCTTAGTAAAGATGGTTCGAGCACTGCCTAAAAAACAAATACAAAATACATAAAACAAAACAAATGGAATAGTAAAAAATAGAATTCAAATAAAATATGGACAAAAGCCAAACGAGTAACATGCTACACGCTTACTGGAGTATTAAAGACAACTAGAGACGGAACCTGTTCTCGGATAAAGGCAATTGCCATCTGTGCCGATAGTCAGATTGTCTGGCATTGCTAAAATACGCCAAGCCCACACACAAAAGTATTGACGGCCGTGTATTGTATCTCATCCCAAAAGAAATGCGTGAAACAATATAAATGTGTGTTTTTATTATTTTAAATCATGAGAACCTGACGATATTCTCATTGTATCAAAAAAAGCAATATAGATACCTTAGGTTACATCTGGACTTCTATACGCATATACCCGCACGTGTATTTATATCTCCATACATACAATTGAATTAAAAATGAAGAAAAGAGTCTTTGGACAACCATCTCCTGAACCGCCACAAGTACTTGTTCCTTGAGACCTTGTTCTTAAGAGATACTTCTCTCACATTTGGCTCTAGAAATAATAGAGGTCTCAGCATAAAAGGGGGAAAAATTAAGTCAGGTGCAAAAGATATCGAACTACGCAGAGAGGGAGGATCAGTACAAGGGGGAAGGCATGTTACAGAGCAAGAGAGAGAAAAAGCAAGAGAGTGAGAGAGAGAGGGCTACAAGGAGATAGGGAGAGAATGAGGAATCGCATGAGAGAGAAACACGGCAAGGTTTAAGGGTAGAACAGCTCGGCTGGACCACAAGAGAAAGATGCGCAGATGTGCCAGGCATGGAATTCTAATTTTAACAACCAATAGAATAATACTAATTTACTTCAATGAAAGGCAAAGGATGGTTGCGGGTGGTCATTGCAAGTTTATGTCATACAACGTCCGAAAGCACACACATAGCCGTACGTAGACAGACAGGCATTCCAATGGATGGACGAGCAGAAATGAAAACAGATATACATCGTAAGATCTTTAGCGAGGTTAATCATTTAGGCACGTTCCTATATTTGACTGTTCCAATCAAGAAAGACGAATTTCTGTATTCTTCAAGCTGTTCATGTGAGACCTGATCCCTATCCTACGGTTACAGGCTCCAATTGCTCGATTACGACCAACCGCCTGTCATTCGCAGTCGATATCTCAATTATTATAACGACCAACTTCAATGTTGCGTGCAGGGGTATGTGTGTAAGTCTCGACTTGTTAATAACGCACTTTTCAAATGAGCGACACATGCGTTGCTTATGCTATCCATTTAATTCATTTCTTGGAATATTCCGTGTCACTATGAATGCACCTGGACAGTAAAAACTTGTCATTTGCACAATTTCGCACATATACATTAATGCACTTACGCTTTTACTTATAGATACTCGTATATAGTAGCTACATCGCTCAAGGACACATTTTAGAAGATATGGGATAAATTTTAATCGTTGTACCAGAGCTTACTGTGAAAATCTATTCGCGATTTATAAGGTTACAAATTAGAAAAATACAAAACAAAATACATAGTTTTAAGTTCTAGTATTCGAAATATTAGCTTGAGGAAAAAGTATTCGGTGTTTTTCAGTAAAAACTTATCGTTTTTTTTTTTCTATAGCAGATTTGCTTATCGAGATATTGCCGATATTGGTTTGGAAGGCACAAATCAATTATGGCAAAAAGTAGGATTAACTTAAAACTTGATTTTGATTTAGTCTTTTCTTATGTTTTTTTTATTTTATTATTTCGGTTAGTTTTTTTTCACTTATTTGCTATATAAAAAAAATCGTATATTCTAGTTTATTTATATTATATAGGGTTTTTCAATAAGGACTTGACAACTCTTTTTCGGTAGTAAATTTTTATAATTTGGAGACGTTTTTCGTTCGTGTACTTAACCATGAAAATGTTGAGTTTACTGAATAAATTGACAGTGACAGTTCGATGATTAGTGAAAAGGTGTCTTCACAAATTAAATTCAAAGTTGTCAAGTCCATATTGGAAAACCCGATATTAAATCTAAACTCACTGGCCCCCAGCGGACAGTCTTAGTCTTATCTAGTTAGGGGAGTTATTTGATGCCATACCCATATTCTTTGCAATCTCCAGAGGATGGTGTATTTCGTCTTTTTAGGCAGTCGGCATAGATATGACCTTTTGTCTTGCAAAAGCAGCAACTCATGCGTGCAGCTGTAGCGGTTCTATGAACCATACAACTCCTTACAGGTGAGTTATCTTTTCCGCCAAGGAACTCTACCCACCTTTCGCAGCACACGTGCCCACAGACACGTGGCCCAATAGTCATTACCATACATGTAACAAAGGCTATATGAAATTGCAACAACGTTGAACCCGATAGCAAAAACCAAGGAACTTAACGTTCAAAAGCTTCCAATATCGAGTTCAACGCATCCATACTTGGTATTCTACCCCAATTCAAAAGGGCAGCTAAAACATCGTATCTAAGCAATGTGCCAAATGCAGCAAGCATCGCATACAGGTCACCAATCTCCCATCCTAAACATCAACGCGATGTTTTCAAAGAAATACCATTGTCGGTAAATAGTTCGAACAACGGATGCATACGCTGGTAGCTAAATGCAATTAGCACCTAAATCCTTGGCATGATCTAATGCAAATGCACACTTATGCAAACAAGGCATATCGCTTAGCTGCCATAATGGACATGCAATCATAAACATCTCAGCGTAGATTGCTCGCTAGATGTTTATGATTCGAAAAGCCTAACAAAGGAACGATACCAATCCCACGGTTCCTTTTTATTACCCATTGGAAACACACAAGAGCATTGTTAGCTGTTGGAAATGCGACTTTATTTGTAAGAATGATATTTGTAAAACAGAAGTTAACATTTGGTCTTAAGTTGAATTAAATTGTGTTGACGACAGGTCCAACGGCAAAAGGAGAGAGAGAGAAAGTCATCGGTGCCACTGTTTATATATGCCCTGCTTGTTGACCTAAGCGCCACCTATCCGGCGCTAGAACTACTAAGGTTGTTAGAGGAACACTCTGTAAGCGTTCCCTTTCCAACACTCCTTCTCGCTTCAGAATGTTCCGGTCAATGCAGTCCCAGTCTTTCTGCAAGTTCCCCGAACCGGTCCCCGGCCAACGGCTTCGTTAGAATATCTGCCATTTCCCAGACTTGGTGGTCGTTCAGTGACTTCATCTCTTCTGCCTGCATCGGCCCGCACAGATCCGAATGGATCAGCATCCCTGGTTTCCTTTCTCTCCTCTGTGCCTGTGGGAATTTCTTCTGGCTCAGCTTTCCTCTGATGCAGCTTTCACAGGTTGATACACACTTGCAGGGAGAGATGCGTATTCGGGTTATCTGTCCAGAGCTAGCCATTTGTCTGATAGCTGCTAAATCTCGATGTCCTAATCGCCGATGCCAATCGTGGATGCACGCTGCTTCTCTGGCCAGGTGTGCCTGCTCCTTTACTCCTTCCAATTTCAGCCTGTACAAACCGTCGTCGTTGTCTGCTTCAGCTACTACTTCCTTTCCTTGAAGGAACTGGCATCCGTTGTCCTTGAATACTATTTCGTATCCTTTATCGATGATTCTCCCAACTGAAATTAAACTGTCATCGAGTTTGGGAATGTACAGGACATCTGTCAGCCTTACTTTCTGGACTTGACCGTCTTTCACGATTCATGGTAGGTAGACATCTCCTATCCCAGTTGCCATTATTTTTGATCCATTCGCCAAATAAATTGGTTTGTTCAAATCCCAGATGCCGTCGAAATAGGCTGAGTTGTTTGTCATGTGGCTCGTTGCTCCCGAGTCCACAAGCCAGCCATCTTGTCCGCCGTCTTGGATCCTCGTGTCATCTCTCGATGGAAGAGAAACTGCTTCTGATTGGCGTCAGCCCTCGGCGTCTTTGACTTTTCTATTCCTGCCCTGGCTTGTTCCTTCATTGCTTTGTACCATTTGCAATCCTGTTTCAGATGTCCTGGTTTCCGGCAATGGTAGCATGTACGAGTTTCCTGTTTGTCCTTCCTTTCTGTCTGGAAGTTTGAACCTTTGTCGAGATGTCCCTTCTTTAGCTCATGTTTACCTGGACCTGCTGATTTGAGAGCCACTTCTGAACCTCCGCTGCTCGAGCCTTGAGATTCTGTCCTTCTCTGGTATTCGTCCATAATCTTCCCTGTTACGTACTCGATTGTGAGATCCTTCTCGACACGGCCCTCGAGCGCAGTGACTAGTCCCGAGTACGATTCCGGAAGACTCACCAGTAGAATAGCTACGACTTCCTCATCCTCGAGTGGCTTGCCTGATCCCCGAAGCAGTGCAATCACTGTCATGATGGCATCCACGTGGTCACTCATTGGTCCGCCTTTGGACTGTATTCCGTACAGTTTCCTTCTCAAATATAGCCTGCTTCCGTACGTTGAACGTTCATACTTCTTTGTTAGCGCTTGCCACGCTTTGTACGCTTCTTCCGTATGTTGGATGTGCACTAACTGATTATCTTCGACACTCAGAGTTATATATGCCATGGCTTTATTGTTTTTCTTTTTCCACTCGATGTCTTTCGGCGTGGGTGCCGGCTCACTCACCACTTCCCATAACTCATCTCGAACCAGTACTGCTTTAAGTTTTGTCTTCCAGGGTATGTAATTTCCTCCGTTTAACAACAGAATATTTGTCTTCATTCCGTCCTGCATCGTACCGATTACTTGGCGTCGCTTTTGGGTCTTCACGTATTGTCGCCACGTATTCCGTCGACGCGTGCCTTAACCTCACTATTTATTCCGGCGTTAGACTGGGCCCATAACCTATTGGAAATGAGACTTTATATGTAAGAATGATATTTGTAAAACAGAAGTTAACATTTAGTCTTAAGTTGAATTAAATTGTGTTGACGACAGGTCCAGCGGCGAAAGGAGAGAGAGAGAAAGTCATCGGCGCCACTGTTTATATATGCCCTGCTTGTTGACCTAAGCGCCACCTATCCGGCGCTAGAACTACTAAGGTTGTTACCAGAACACTCTGTAAGCGTTCCATTTCCAACATTTGCTTAAGCCAGATGGCTAACCTAAATATACCCCATAGTCCGTGCACCCATCCGATCCTCTGCCCGCATGCCAGATGTGTAGTGCAAATAAACTACGGAAAGATAGGAGAATAAGCGGCGGCATCCGATCCAGAAACAAAAAAAAAACATGATTCCGACCACCAGCAATGATGATTATTAGGTAAGATTTCTCCTTTCCAGATCCTATGGGAAATTCTCCTTTTGAGATGCAAAAGGAAATTTTATGCTGTTAAAGTTTTATGCTGGGATTGGATGGGGAAATTTTCCTTTGCAGATGCGGGTTGAGTAATTCGAAGGGGATATTTTTAGGATGGAGACAATTAGTCTTTATCGAACCGTCGATCTTAAGGAGTCGTGAAGTAGAGTTACTTGGAGCTGCAGTGTAGAGAGGTCGTCTTGGAAAACCGAGAGAAGAGGAGTATTCGTTTTCGTGTACGTTGGGGTGACACCCAGTCCTGAAAAGTGTTCGATTCAGCACCATTGCTAATTCGTGTTCTTTTGTAAAGTAATGTCGAGTGTCAAAGTAACTTGCATTTCGTTTAAGTGATGAGTAGCGGTGACCAAGTTTAATGTGCCAAAGTTCCTTGACCGGCACCGTGCCATCAAGATCGTGAAAACGCTCGGTGAAAGTTAGCGCGTAGTGTAATAAAATAAAAACATTGTAAAAGCTCCTCATAGAATCGCCACGGGTGATCCAGGGTTGTTAATTGGTGTCAAGTAGTAATAAGAAGTGAAATTCGAACTAATAAAAAAATTAATCATAAAGATCAAAAGCTATTAGACTCCGTGTTTTACTTGTGTGCTGTTTTCCGCTCCAGTGTTCGGCGGGACACTTACTATGGATAGAAAAGTAACCTCAAACAGCTACCGGCTGAAACGGTCGAGTACCTTGGGTCAGGAGTGGTTGGTTGTAGTGCTGTGCTGCCGGAGATCCAGCCCCTAGTGCTGTAACCCCACTTTGTGGTTGGAATAGGTATAGAGTTAATCCCAGGCTGGGGCGCCTAACAGATGCTTCCAATGAAAAACTGGGTTGCCCTGGACAGGTCAGGGTAACGTCGAGTGGCCTACCATACATTTCTCCAATAGTATGAGATGAATCATTCACAGCCAGATATTGTCTGTTAAACGATTCCTGTGAATATTGTATTTGACTTGCGGAGGTCAATGTGGCATCCGTTGATCTTCCGCAAAGGTAAGACACAGTAAGGAGTATTCACAGGAAGGAAGTGACTACAATGCGCTTCCTGTGAACAATGTGGTTGACCTGATTGCGTGTGGATAGAGTCGAGTGGCCTACCGTAAAAGTGAGACAAAGAGCACTATGGGAGTATTCAAAGAAAGGGGGCGCCTGTTAGGTGCTTCCTATGATTACCTTGGTGAACTTGGTATGATCGGTTGACCTTCCGTAATATTGGTGCGAGGGGTTCAAAGGTCGAATTGTGAATAGGGATAAAAACGGTGGCATATTTTGAGGGTGTCTAGTAATTTTCACAACCAGCCGAGTTTCCCATACCAAAGAAGTCGCGTTCGCCTAAAATCTACTTTCGGGATTCTTCCATTTAGAAAAGCCTGGTGAGTCTGGACGGTCCCATCTCCGTAGGCTAATAAGTAGTATCAAAAATAGTCCACTTTGATTCCACTCATTAGTACGGACTTTGCTATGCCTTCAATCTGGATGGTGAATTTGGCGCTGTTTGCCTTTTTGTACGAGCTCGTCGACGTCTCCCCACAACTATATGGCATGTTACAAACGAGAAACAAAACCTGTGATGTCTTTTACAGGAAGATACCGCATTCTGAAATACTGTGAACTCCTTATACGACTCCTGAGGAAAAAACGCACTCCGAAGCTGTTATAACTCTTGGAAAGACTCCGGAGCTGTGTCACTTATCACTCGATAAGCATCACCACTTAACCGTGTGAGGAACAGTGGGGGTTCTCTATACCACATGGAGAACCAACCCACAATGCCAACCAACCGCTAACAGCGCGTCACCCTAACCTAAGCTGTAACCAATTTCAAAACATGTAAAACACATCCCAATCTGCAAGCGCATCCATCCCGAACTTGCAAGAATCCATCTCCCAATCTGCAATGACAGGCATTTCCCAAAACCCGCAACAGAATAAATTCAACAGAATACATCTTAATCATCCCCGCATACATTTTCCCAAAATTGCTTCGGTCAATTCTTTACTTAAGTCATATTCCTTCCTTGCGACCAAGCAGTCTTAATTTCCCCGGAAATTCATATGCTGTGATAAAACGCATATTCAAACCTACAACGGAACATTAACCATCACCACCAACCATACCGAGCCGCATACATTTCCCCGAAATTACTTCGGTTATATCTTATTATTCCTTGCTTGCACCCAAGCAATTCCAATTCCCCTCGAAAACCACTTCGGTTCATTTCCTCCTCGTTTGCAACCAAGCGCAGCTAATTTTCCACGATACAATCACAACGATCAAGAGCCTTGATCATACTTGGCTATGCCAATTTTCCGGTATACGCAACCAACGAATCCAACTCAGCTTATACGGCGAGGATTCACTGGAACTGAACCCCCTATGCAAGCATAGCAATCTCTCTCAAGTTCCTAGTAAGTGGCAGTAAGATTATTTAGCTATGACTCCACTACCACGACGCGATGAACTTTTTCTTTCCCTTATTAGTCAGTCGAGATTCATCCACCGTTGCGTCCGCACACCCACAGTCAGGTTACAGCCACCGTCGAGTGCGCACAGCCGCGTGTTACCTCTCTTGCCCAAGTCGAGTCGACGGGGAGCCCGCGTTAGTTATTAATCCGCAAATCGCTGCTAGGCGGGAGTTCCCGCCGGAACTAAAACGAACAACCGGCCGCCAAAAAAAAAAAAACGCGAAAACATGGTATTCATACCGTTAGGCTGAACAAACCCCGTCTCATATCGCGCGGTCATTGCGTGGCAGACACGTAGCCGAAGGAATAGGTAAAATACTTCGCTCGGCGCTTGGAACAGAAGCAGCGGCAAAGGGAGAACAATGAAATAATCGTGTAAAATGCAACCGAGAGTTTGTCAAATCCCAAAGGGGACCTTAGACGTTCAGTAATAAAGTGGATGGACACCAGAACACGTGTTAACCCTTTTCTTATTTTCACAACTCATTGTTAACTTTCCTTTCTGTAAGTAATTGTACTTCCCTATTGTCCACCGAATTCTACATCGCCCCCGTGGAACAAAAAACACCGACGAATAAAAGAACATATTAAAAAAAACATCAACACAAAACAAGTGTTTTTATTTCTCCCTTGGATATTTGTGTGGACGATTGTCGACGGAACTCAGAGTAGTGGGAAGTTGAGTGAACTAGTGTCATACGTCTGAACATCTACCTTCGAACCCCCACAGAACCACCTAAGAGAACTCTGCTCGTTGCCCCTAGATAAACAGCGAGGGTATTTTTTACAACTATCAATGAACATTTGTAGCAGAATAATTCCATTAGGACACTTTTGTCCAAAGAACATTGTCACCGTCCTTAGCAGGAGGTCTAATATTCTGTCCACATACAATATTGTACTTGTCGGCTCCCGTGAAGCGATAGAAGATGTGTTTCTTTCTACCTTGGTAACTGGTGTAACTGATGAAGACTTTAATTCTTCGGGTGGAGTTTTCAGGGAAGAAGATGTCGACATTCTTAGCCGAGGATGTGGCTGATTGGTCTCCTTTCAATTGCTTTCACGTTTTGTTTAGAGGAGCACGCGGTCCTAACCTTTAAGTAGGTGTCAAGGCAGGGCTGATATAGGGGGGCAAGTGGAAATAAAAACGGGTAACAAACGAAAATAAAAGTAGAAATGTAAAAAAATATATTGGCGCCCAAGATTAAAGCCTAGAGATACAAGAATGGGAACAAACTTACGCCCAAGTGGTTAAAAAAAAACACCACCGGAAGAATATGTCACAAGTCGTGTTAAAAAATGATATAGGATGTTACACCTCGCTACATAATCCCCTCAATCGGCCTCAGCACACGAATCAATATTCATAATGCACATAAAGCACATTCTCAAACAATTGACAATTGACGCTCCCGTCGCCGGCAATTAATGTTAATATCGCATACGTTGCGATATTCATTCAAATACTACATACGCTTCGATACAAGCTCAACACCTGGCATTCACATGGTTTCATGTTTCGAATGCATTTTTTGCCTCATGTCCGAAAACAAATGCCATACAAGACATTTGACACGGTCGGCATCTTCAAAAGTAAATTGTAAAGCAGAAGTAAATTATAAACAATAAAGTAAATTTTGAACCGTAGTGTTCCAAAGAAGTAAATAAAGTATAATAAAAAAGTCAGTGTACTATTTTGGGCCATACAACAACCATCAAGGAAACCAGGAGGATACCAGTGTAGCTGGGTAAGTGTGGTATAGTGACGAATAACTATTACAAACATTAAATAAACAAATTAAAACCCCGGAGGAGTATCCCCCCCCCCCCTAACTTACTATTTAATGCTAATACCAAAAACATTTGGTGTTACAAAAAGAACGAAAAGAAGAAGAGAAATATATATGGGAACTTTGTCAATCTCTGAAGCGGAGAATAAGGAAAGGAGAGAAAGTATAATGTAAAATAAATTGCCTTGAGAGTAGGTGCCATATGTAAAGATGTTGTCGTCAAAAGTAGTTTGATGGACCCACGTTGGGTGCCAGGTGTAATATGTTTGGCTCCAGGGTTTAGAACCAATTGGAAAATGATTATTAAGGTGGCTCAGATTCGGGAGTCACTTATAGTTGCTGGAAGAAATTGAGAAACGAAACCGGTCGTATAGAGTGTCTTCTTTCAACCTATAGATTTATGTGACTACCTGGTGAGGGCAAAGGAGTGTCGGTTGGGGATCCTTTCGTCGAAGGTTTAGCCTTGGGACAAGTCCCTGAAGCGCCCAAGATCCATTCCTAACGTCAACCTGCAATACCCAAGTTAACCAGATCTCTCCTCCTAGGCGAAGCTTAGAGTTGCAGCTCGATCATCCCCAGCCAGACTGGCTTATTCCCTAATGAGCGCAGCAACGATGGCCGGGCTCCCCCTCCTAGGAACACCATAGAGTGACGAGTCGCCCACCCCTAACCGCGAAGTACACAAAAGGGAAAATGGAAAGGAGCGGGGTGGGGGATCCATGGAGTTGACTGCCTTCTCCTCGATCGGGCATCTTAGAGTGACGAGGCGCCGATCCCTACTATGACGCAAGAGTGGAACCATGGAATTCTTAGATGGAGCGGAATACCTTCACGTAGATCGGGCTCGCCCTCCTAGGAAAATTTTAGTGTGACGAGGCCCTACCGCGTAGCAAGCAGACCAGTATAAGTCTTGGAGTGACGAGGTGGCCGATCCCTACCATGACACAAGAGCGGAACCATGGAATTCTTACATGGAGCGGAATACCTTCCCTTCGATCAGGCTCGCTCTCCTAGGAAAACCTTAGAGTGACGAGGCTACCGGTCCCTACCACGACGCAGGAGCGGACCGAGGCAGAACCTGAAAAGTAGGATAGAGCGCAGCCGAGCAGCTTCCCCGAAAAAATAAAACCCGTGTCTTTGGGATTAACCAAGCCAAGGGTACAGTTACACTGTCAGTGTTGCTGGGTGTACCCACCAAGCCCTCCTAGGAATCGCCTTAGAGAGACTTGCTGACTTGCCCTGCGTGTGGAACTGCGGGACTCCAATTGAATAAAAAAATGTGTGGCGGGGGGCCGATTTCAATAAGACAAGGACAAATGTGTCCTTCATCTTGTCTCTGGCTTCTGGTCGTCTTGCGATAACCAGCATCACCCACATCCATGAGGATATTAGGCTCGATGTCAAGATATCTAAAAAATAAAAGAGAGGAAGGTATCTAAGGATAGTGTCCACAGGGTTAGTTCTAATGGTGTCTAACTACTTGGATGGAATAATGGCGGGATAGAAATCATACAAGACCAATAGGTCTTGGGTGCAGTAGTAAACGCAGATTACGGCTTTGGTGTGTGTGTGTATTTATGCCATCTTGTACTTTGCATGCATGTGTGTAGTATGTGCGCAGTAGCCCGTTTGGGATGAGTCCAGGAATCCCCTATTATAAAGGGGAATGTTGTTGAAAATGGTGGTTTCTTCAGTATGTACTGAAGAAGAAGATGTGGCGGTCGGATCCGAAGAGACCAAAAGAGAGAAGGGTCAAGAGGGCAAGACTCCTGTACAAGTAGGTTCTCGCTCTTCTGAGTGTATTCGAAGTACTTGTATGCTAATTGTACCTAGTACTCGTCAACAGGAGTAATGGAGGCACCTTCGTATAGGTGAGAGTTGGAGTAATGGCGACCGGAGGTTAACGAGTTTCCCGGTCGGATCTCCGGGGGGACTATGTCAGGGGGAACATCATGCAAATATTATGCTAAATAACCATGGTTTAAAAAATTCGTCATCGCAAAATCGAGCTCGTTCTCGAGGCTCTGTCGACGTTCGACGGATAACGGCATTTTATAATATCAGGGGCATCGGTTTAACTAATACCAATGTAAACGCCGCCCACCAATATTTGCCAACGGCGAAACCTGATATCCTTGCCCTAACTGAGGCTCACGTCAATTCGTCAACCGATTCGACATATCTTCGGTATCCATGATATGACTTGCATTCGAGATTGGGTTTTAAGGGTGGAATCTGTGTCCTCGCGCGATCCGATCTGGCTTGCCAGAGGATGCAAGCAATGGAACCCAATAATATGAACATTATGTGGTTGAGGGTCGTGCTGAATAATTCTGTTAAATTTCTTTGTTGTCTTTACCGTTCCCCGAATGAAGATCGACCAAGGACATTTTTCAAATATATTTCACGTACCGTCGACTGGGTACAGATCAGCCACCCGGCTTTTCACATTGTCGTCCTTGGTGATTTTATCGTACTGTACACAACCGGGCTGGTGGAAGCATTCTAACAGAACCCGCAAGGGGGGGGGGGGGAGCTAGTGAAGATATTCGTTGTTAGTCGCAAATTTGCTCACCTCGTGGAGGAACCTACGCGAGCACCCGATGCCCGAGGTGAATATGCGAATACCCTGGATCTGTTTTTGACATCCGAGTCGAGCATTTATACCGTAGAAGTTGTTGCACTACTGGGAAGCTCAGATCACTGCTTGATATCGATAGTCCAACCACTCGGATTTCAAGCGAATAACCAACCTAAGCAGCTTCGCTAAATATGGAGGTATGGTGTTTTGGTGACGTGTGCTTTGGAGTCTCCAATATTAACGCATGCGCGGAGTTGGTCTCAGAGATTATTCTTCTCGGGATGGAGATCTACATTCCGCGTTGATACCGCGAAGAAGCCCTACAACGACAGAGTGAGCAATACACTCTTTGACTGCCCAACTGGTTCGCGTCCCTTCTGGTCAATAGCAAGGGCTGTTACCAGTAACTTTCCTTCCTCCTCTTGTTCACCGCTTGTAACGGACAGCGAGACACTCAGTACCAAATTGACCACCGACCGATAAAGACGAATCGTTCATTGAAACAGAAAATAAAGTGAAGTGAGTGCAAATATTAAACAATACACTGTGCATACTAATTAAAAAACAATTAGTGCCGATAAGCGACTTACGAAGTGTTCCTGTTTGTGTATGTGCAAAATATAATTAATAAACTCCTGAAAGTGATTAGCTATCGTTCACTCGCGCAATAAAAAATATAATAATAAAAAAGTGAGAACACGTGGTCGATAATATCGACATAAATCAAATGGGTGCCAAAATGGTGCTTCGGAGAAGGCAAAATACAGACGTAAATCTAAAGGCTAAACGCCTTAGAACAAATGAAACCAATGATACAGACACGTTGATTGTCAACAGTGACGACGAAGACAACACCCATGGTGCCCAGTACTCAGGGGCTGGAAACCAATTCCAAGAACTAGCAATCAGATCGAGGTCCTCAACAGACTCATCCATGAGATTAGTCTCAAAAATGCAACAACTGGATAAACAAATGGAGGAAGCTGTTAAACTAAACAACAACCTGAGCCAGAAGGAGCGAAAAACGAAAATGGCACAACAACAATAGCAAGAAGAACGGCAACAGCAACTCACAAAGACAAAGAAAACACGACAAGATAAGGAAACTCAACAGCGGGAATCACATCAACAACAACAGCAGGAACCACATCAACAGCAGGAAATATCTCAGCAGGTGCCAGTCAAAAAAAGGGAGAAAGTACCTCCTATCTACATCAGCTACATGGAGACAAAGGATCTCATAAAATTGGGTGAGTTGACATGCAAAACTTTTAAAACAAAACGGATAAATAATTTTAAGATTAGTTTAACATGCGATGACTTAGAAGGGTATAATAAAATTAAATCGGCATTGGGGAAATTGAAAAGCGAGTACTACATGTACAACCCTAAATCGAAGAACTGTATCCATGCTCCTCAGATAAGTTGATCCCTCCTTTAGTCCCGAAGAGGTGCTCGAATAACTAAAAAGTTTCGAAAACGATACCTTTAAATTGAAATGATGTCTCCTGGCGTGCAGTGATGTTGGTTCCGTTGGCTGTAACAATTGCCAATTGAAAATGCGGCTAAAAGGAAATGATTTACCCTTAATTCGATCCTGTCCCTTTGATATCTCAATAATAATAATGATTCAATGTTATTAAATATTGCTTTTATTTCAAACGATTCAAACGAGGACTTCCCAATGAAGTGTTTCTAAACCGTTTTCCACCGACACCGCAACATGCTGAAGAGCATTATCAAGGAGAAGAATAATTTTGTCATGTCTGGAGTAGTAATGGGCCCGTTTTTCCTTGAGTGCTCGGCTCAATCTCATTAATCGTGTTCAGTAGGGAAGTCCAGTGATAGTTTCACTCGGTTTGAGCATTTCATAATACACGACACCAATCTGATCCCAGCTGTTTTGCTGTCGATGTTGAAGCATGGCCAGGTGCCCCCCATGATTTTCTCTTCTTTGGGTTATCGTAGTGGATCCATTTTTCATCACCAGTGACTATACGATGCAAAAAACTCGTTTGTTTTTGCCTGCCGAGGAGCATTTCATATAAACAAAGTCGGCGTTCAACGTCTCTCAGGCGCAGTTCCTGTTTTAGAATCATCCCTAACGATTTTAAACGATGTGAAATTGCTTGTTGAGTTTGTTGAGAATGTACATTTACATTGCCTACTGTATGGCGCATGAGCGCGCTCTAATGAATGTATGTATCAACGCACAGAGGGAGAGAGAGAGAGCGGCATGTGTGAAACGAGACATGCGAGGAGCATTGACAGCAGAGTATCATAAGACGCCGAGATGAACACACGTGTTATAAGCGCCGCGAAGTTATGGATTAATAAATGTATTGTATATTGTATAAAGAAAATCTCCGTTATTATTATTTATATCAACCGACTCAACATGGTAGCGAAGCGTAGTTGTTCGGGGAAGACCCAAGTGATATAAATAACATTTTCGTGTATGTTAGAAAGCACAAAAAATGGCGGAAGAAAAAATAGTAATACCGGGGTTCGACGGAGCGAACTATAGTGTGTGGAAAAAAAGACTCGTCTTATATCTGAAATTGAAAAAATGTGAAAAAGTGATAGAAACCGTAAAAGCAAGCGATGATAAAGACGATTGGGAAAATAATAAGTTGAAAGCGATGAACTACATCTACAATGCTATATCCGACAAGCAATTAGAACTCGTTTGTGATGAAACAACGGCGTGTGGAGTAATCAGAAAATTTAATAATATTTACTTAAAAGAATCAATGGCGCTGCAAATTGTGTGTCGAAATAAATTAGAAAGACTCAAGCTTAAAAAATATAGTGATTCGGCGACATTCTCTTATGATTTTGAAAATTATGTAAACAACGCGGGTGCTAAGATAACTGAAAAGGAAAAACTGAATTATTTATTGAACACGTTGCCGGCATCGTACAGTTATATCGGTGATTTAATAGACACATTGAAGGAAGAAAGAAGTATACCCGCCTGTCACATGGGAGACCGGGGTTCGATTCCCCGTCGGGAGCCTCTGGCGCAAGACTAATGACCTTGCTCGGAAAAAAACAAATCATTATGGAAAATTTAACAAACCTCAGGACTTGCTAAATAAGGCCAAGACCGGTTCCCGGTTGTAGTGCCGATGATGATGATGATGAAGGAAGAAAACCAGACAGCCGATTATGTGAAAAATAAAATTCAAATAAATGAATTAAAAAATCAAAAGGACAATAATGATGGAAGAAATTCAAGTGCTTTCATGGCGGACAAAAATCAACGCACATGCTTCAAGTGTGGAAAAATTGGGCACATGCAAAAAGAATGCCAATATGGCGGCCAAGCGGCAAGAAGCAATCAAGCATCGAATAATGGCGGATACTCTCAACAATCAGCACGAGGCCGACAAGAAATCGGGAGAGGAAATTACGGCGGAGGGCATGGCAACTCCCGAAATTGGCGTAGAGCAAGTCAACAGCAGTCAACGCAATAAGGACGGAACAACAATGGGAGGAAAGCATGGGTAACGCGAGCCAAGTATGCGGTAAATAACAATAATAATGATAGTAATGATGTAGAAATAAATTGGTTTTTGGATAGTGGTTGTACCGATCATCTAATAAACGATGACAGATATTTCGAAAAATTTGAAATTCTTAAAAACCCTGTTGATGTATATATGGGAAATAATAGCTCTATAAAAGCTACCAAAGTTGGAAATGTAGTTGGTTATTTTAATGCTTTCGGTAAAAGTAACAAAATAAATATAAATAATGTATTTTATGCTAAAGATATGTATGCAAATCTGCTAAGCTATGGCAAGATCGCGGAAAATAATACAATCATCTCTAAAGGTAAATTGACAAAGATTATTGATTGTAATGGTGATATTTCGGCGATATCTTGGAAAGAAAAGGATTTATATCCAATGAAAAGTACACTAAAATGCACTCGTGCAAATACGAGTATTACAAGTAATAATGAGGTTCCCCGTGTAAATATTGCAAACAAAAATACGAATAATATGAGTAAAAAGGAAAAATGGTATCGTGTGTTAGGCCATGTAAATTTTAAGTATTTGAATATTCTATGTAAAGAGCAGCTGTTAAATGGTATTCCGTCGGAACTCGAAGATGAGTTTATGAAATGTAAAACATGTATTGAAAATAAAATGCATAATATTTCGTTTAAAAATAATAGAGGAAAAGCTAAGAAATTTTAGAAATCGTGCATACGGATGTTTGTGGACCTTTTCCAACTACCGGCTTTACTGGCGAAAAGTATTTTATTTCATTTATTGATGACTATAGTAAAATCGCGCGTGTATACACAATGAAAACTAAATCGGAAGTTTTCAATCGCCTTATGGAATATATAAATGAAGTTGAAAATCTTACGGATAAAAGAGTAAAAGTTTTAAGATGTGATAACGGAAAGGAATATTTGAATGGTAAAATTTACAATTTTTGTAAAGGAAAAGGAATCAAAATTAATAACTGTCCTCCGTATGTACACGAATTGAATGGAACCGCGGAACGATTTAATCGACCAATAATGGAAATGTCGCGATGTTTATTAGATGAAGCACAGGTTCATAGGAGATATTGGCCGGAAATTGTTTGCGCGACTACTTACTTAAGAAATCGTACGTTATCAAATACGCTTGAAAGAAAGACTCCTTATGAGATATTCTTTGATAAAAAACCGGACATGTCTAATTTACGATTATATGGAAGTAAAGTTTTTGTTAGAAAACCAGAACAGAAAAGATCAAAAATGGGACAAAAAAGCTGATATGGGAATTTTGATCGGTCATAATGACGTTGGTTACCGTGTTTTATTAAATAATCGAATCATGTCTGCAAGACATGTTGAATTCATTGAGGAAAATGTAAAATGTATTGGCTTAAATACGAATGATGTCAAATCTGAAAATGATGAAATTGATGATTTAAATAATGAAAACAATGAAAGTAATGTTTCAAGTGATGAAAATTCTGACAACAGCTCTTTGAATCAAACTTTTAAAACTACTAATGTAAATATAAGAATTGATGATGATAAACATGAATCTGAAAATGAGACGGTTGAAAACAAACCTCGAAGAGATAGAAAACCTCCAAAAGAATTAGATGACTATCAGGTGTATAATAGTAGAATTATTGCAAAATTTTGTAGAATTGATGTACCTAATACGAGGGTTGCCTCTTATGTTTCGGGATTTGGCAACCCTAGCGTTGCAATCCGGCAATTGACAGCTCTGTCGTAAAGTTGGACATTTTTGAGGTTATATGCACTCAGAACGTTTTGACATACGAGCGCTATTTGTGTTGTTTACAGTAACTTAAAAGATTCATCTCGGCCCAAAAATGGAATTAAATCGTCAACATTTTCATGCGATTATTTTTTACAACTTTCGGCGTGGATTAACTCAGCAACAGTGCATGGATGAACTTAATTCAATTTTTGGCGATGAAGCTCCATCAAGGACCAGTGTTTATCGATGGTATGGTGAATTCAATCGTGGTCGTAGTTCACTCCAAGATGAATTTCGTGAAGGTCGTCCAAAATCAGTTGTTGTTCCGAAAACCATTGATGCTGTGCGCGAACTGATATTGGAAGATCGTCATGTGACCTATCGTGAGATTGAGACAACCTTAGGCGTTAGTGGGACCAGCATACATTCAATGTTGCATAAACATTTGATTGTCAAAAAAATTTGTTCGCGTTGGATCCCACACAATTTGTCAATCGCCCAAAAAAAGGCTCGTGTCAATTGGTCGAAAGAAATGCTCAAAAAATACGGTCGCGGTGCTTCGAAACACGTCTATGACATCGTGACAGGTGATGAATCGTGGATTTACGCGTATGAGCCCGAAAGTAAACAGTAGTCGACTGTCTGGGTGTTTCAAGATGAGCCAAATCCAACAAAAGTTGTTCGCGCACGAAGCACTTCCAAGCAAATGGTCCCCTGTTTTTTCGAAAAAAACTGGACATGTCGCAACCGTACCACTAGAACAACGCAGAACAGTCAATTCTGAGTGGTACACAACCATTTGTTTGCCAGTTGTCTTCCAAGAAATCAGGAAAACCAACCGCCGAAGACGGATCACTCTTCACCACGACAATGCGAGCTCTCACACATCGGCTGCGACAACTGCATTTTTGAGCACCCAAAACATCGATTTGATGGGTCATCCGCCGTATAGTCCTGACTTGGCACCGAATGATTTCTTTTTATTCCCGTACGTAAAAAACAAACTGAGAGGTCAACGTTTTTCGACACCTGAAGAAGCGGTTGCTGCATTCAGAATGCATGTGTTGGAGATACCTCAATCAGAGTGGCAAAAGTGCTTCGACAATTGGTTCAAACGCATGCAAAAGTGTATAGATCTTCATGGGGAATATTTTGAAAAACAGTAAAGTGATTTTCGATGATCAATATTTGTTTTTGTTCTCTAATCCCGAAATATAAAAGGCAACCCTCGTACATTTGAGGAGGCGATTAATAGTAACGAAAGCAAATTTTGGAAAAAGGCTATGAACAAAGAAATTGCTTGTTTAAATAACAATAAAACTTGGAAATTAGTAGAGAATACTGAAAACAAAAAAGTTCTCGATGTTAAATGGGTATACACAATAAAATCCGATGATAGTTTCAAGGCCAGATTGGTTGTAAGAGGTTTTCAACAAAATGATGTAATCGATGATATATATTCTCCTGTTGCTAAAATGCAAGTTAATTTGAAAATTGAAAAATCAGGCGATAGTGAAAATGTTATAAAATACAAAAATTTAATTAGTGAAATATTATATTTAAGCTCAGCTACAAGACCCGATATAAGTTATATTGTAAATTATTTAAGTAGATATCAAATTTGTTATGATGAAACACATTTTAAATATGCTTTGAGAATTTTGAAGTATTTATATTTAACAAAAGAATTATATTTGATTTATAAAAAAAAATGAAAATGCTGAAATACTGGATTGTTACGTGGAGGCAGTTTGGGCAGGAGACCCTGTAAATAGAAAATCCACAACTGGCTATGTAATTAGATTATTGGGTAATGTAATTTATTAGAAATCAAGAAAACAAAAATCTGTAACAAAAGCTTCGACATTTGCGGAGTATGTAGCATTGTCAGAAGCTGTAAGCGAAATAAAGTTTATAAGAGAATTATTGAACACATTTAATGTTGCATTGACAAAGCCGATAAATATGTACGAGGATAACTCAGGTGCAATTAATATAGCGAAATGTGGAAATCTTACTAAAAATTCAAAGCATATCGAAGCACATTATCACTATGTGAATGAAAGTGTAAAAGAAAATTTGATAAATGTAATTAAGATGGATTCGAATGAAAATGTTGCTGATGTATTTACAAAATCTCTGTGTAGAGAAAAATTTGAAAAGTTTAGAAATATGCTGAATTTGATTTAAAAATTGAACTTATATAAATTAAAATTATTATCTTAAAATTGTATACAACATAAATGTAAGGAGGCGTGTTGAGAATGTACATTTACATTGCCTACTGTATGGCGCATGAGTGCGCTCTAATGAATGTATGTATGAACGCAGAGAGAGAGAGAGAGAGAGAGCGGCATGTGTGAAACGAGACATGCGAGGAGCATTGACAGCAGAGTATCATAAGACGCCGAGATGAACACACGTGTTATAAGCGCCGCGAAGTTATAGATTAATAAATGTATTGTATATTGTATAAAGAAAATCTCCGTTATTATTATTTATATCAACCGACTCAACAGAGTTACATCTAATGTACGTGCAAGTTCTTTTTGAGTTTGGGATGGATCTTGCTCCAATATTGCTTCCAAATCCTTGTCTTCGTACACTTTGGCCTTCCACGTCATTCTTTGTCTTCCACGTCAAAGTCACCGTTTTTAAACTTTTGAAACCACTCACGACAACTTCTCTCACTCTAAGCGGCTTCACCACATGGTTCTACAAGCAATCGATGCGCTTCAGCTGCAGATTTCTTCAAATTAAAAAAGTAAATCAAAAGTACCCGGAAATTACGCTTATTTGGCACAAAAAATTATGTAAAGTTGATACAAAGTCACATATATTTTTAGGTTATATTGTTATCACGTGTTCACACTCACAATATCTAGATAATTTTGACAATTTCTAGATAATTTTCTGGTGGGGCCATCTTTTGCCAAACGGCGGACATTTATTTATACACCTAATATATAATAGCTGTAGTAAAAAGAAATTCATAATTTTTGCATCAAATTGAAGGTTTAATTTAAATAGGTATAATAATCCGATTTAGGTCAAATATGCACCCATTCGTTCGATAACTTCTTGTTATTTCTAAGGTGTTTCATTATGCTTCTCTCATAGAAGCCCTCGTCCTTATTGACAAAAAACTGGGAGAGGCGATTTTCACAAGTTTATCTTGAGACAAATTTTGCACCATCCAAATCATTCGCTAGGGACATGTACAAGTGGTAATCACTTGTAGCTAGATCCGTACTATAAGGTGAATGTATAAGAACATCTCAACCAAGTTCCCGGAGCTTTTGGCGAATCAACATCGACATATATGCCCTGGCGTTACTCTTAGGGAACACAATTCCTCTCCTATTGGCTAAAGCTGACCGCTTTCGGGCGATTCCTTCTTTCAGACGGTCCAATTGTTGATAGGATATGTCCGAAGGGAAGAAGTTCATAGTAGCTGGTTCCTTGCCGATTCCACTAGATGTAGTGCTCCATGAAGCTCTGCCATTTTTCTCCCACATTTCTTTTTCTCCCACATCCACAATGGATACAAATCGAATTCCCATCCAACATCATGTATTGTTATTCCCAAACCTACGTTAAATTCAATGTCAAGCAAATTGAACCAAACTGTTCAATTGTTGAACATTGAATTCAATTTCAAAAATCCTGTGATGTCTGGATTTTTGGAAATTAATTCACATTTTCACATGCATTGTATGTACAAACAAACAAACCCATGCCTATGGGCCGACACACAATTCCGGCAATCTAAACATCACAATGCATACACATTGTAACCAGGTGTTTGATGACATGCACAAATAGACCCAAATTCTCATCCATATTCTCACCCATTTCCCATGGACTCTGACGCCATTTAAAGTGCAATATAAACTCTTGCTTGCATTAGCCAGACACGCTAATGGATAACAAAAAACCTCAAAAATGATCTGCGATAAAGGGCGATGTGTCCGTGACTTCGAGGAAGAAGAAAAGTAGTAGTAGTAGTGGTTTAGAAAGTAGTCAGTTGGTAGCGCGAGGAGAAAGCAGTCAGTTTGTAACGCGAAGTGGGTGAAGAATGGTCACTTCAAGAAGTTGTCTGCTCTCAAGACGTGCTGAGATTGTTTGACTATCGAATATAAGTTTACGCAATCTGTAGAAGTTTTAAGTGAAATTAACAAAAGTTAATAAACATTTAAAACAGAACAAAATAGTGTTTTAATCCTTCTGATCATATTCCACGAGACATTGGTGACCGCGGTGCGAAGAAGAGCACACAGCATTCAGTGTGGAGAAATGTCATTCAGACTATGGAGAAATCCTCCGAAAAGCAGCTCTAACGCAACCGTCTCTTGGACGGAAGCTCCTGGTAAACAACTAACAGCAGACTAGGCTCCTATTACTATTTATTGGCCTGTAGGAGCCCGGAAGTTCATGACAGCACCGACTCGACTTCGTCATGGTCTGTGTCCTGTGCACTCTCCTTCCACGTTTGACCATCTGATCCGATCTCCTCAAGGGCTAACCTAACATTGTCCTCCCATCTCCGTCGCCGGTCCCCTTCCCGTTGGTCTACCGTCAAGTTTTCTACGCACGGTCCTATCGCTGCCCCTTCGCGCCACATGTCCGGCCCATCTTAATCTTCGCGACTTGATTACTCTAACTATTGTAGGTTTGCGGTATAGCTCTTTCAATTCGTGGTTGTGGAGTTTTCTCCATTGTCCTGCCTCCTCATCATATTTACCTCCAAAGACACCCATTAAACTTTATTCTCGAGTACTCGGAATTTGTTTTCTTCCCGTTTTGTGATAGCCCATGTTTCGCATCCGTATAGAACAACCGGTATGATTATGGTTCTATAGACAGGGAGTTTTATGTTACGTGACAGCAGTTTGGATTTCAGCAGTATACTGACTGCGTGCCAACTAGCGTTGCCGGAATACAGTCTTTTGTTAATTTCGTTCGACATTTCGTTACTGGACGTCAAGATTGTTCCCAGGTATGTAAATTCTTTAACTTTTTCAAATGTCTTGCAACTAACGTTTATGTGTGTTCCCAGAGGTCCACCTGCTCTCGCCGTAATCATGTATTTTGTTTTGTCTTCATTTATTTCTAGGTCTGTGGTCGTAAAAGAAGTATTGCATCAGACACTGGCGCGCAGTTCTTCCCCAAACTCTGTCACTCCGTACGCACGTTGCCGAAAGAGACATAAAAGGCACTGGTTTAGTTGTTTAAAGTTTTTTTTTTTAATTATATTTTTGTGTATGAGTTCTTTTATTAATCCCTGCATCAATTTCTTTTAATTTCTTTTACTTTATATGAAGTTCTTCTTTTTGCACTAAACTATGCTTAAACCACAATAGTAGCATGCGACCGTATTAATTGAAACTCGACAAAAGACACCCTGAGGAAGCTACGCACTTGACTCTAATTCCGCGTGACCGATCGTTGTGGAAGTTGAACTATGACTCCGAGTGCGTGTACGCACTTTGGTGGTTGAGATGTGACTGTGGTAAAACCCACACGAAATAAAATATTCCAGAGCGGCGGCGTGACCGGGCGCGGTTGTGACTGTGTAACGATTAATCCCAATTGGGGATCAAACTGAATTTTTCGATTTTGCACATTGGCCAACCAATGGTAATTGCGCTCTCTTGTGCATCCTTCAATCCTCCACGCTCATCGAGGTGGATAAGTACTTGTGTATTCGTTCCACGTTGATGGGCGTAGAAAGGATGACGAAATCATAACGGAAAGCAGAATAACACAGGGTTGATCTGGCTTAGTGTGTGTATATTAATGTGGTCTCCGAGGTGTTCCACTGACCTAGTGCGATGTCTGTGGTGATCTCGGAGTGCATTGAACTGTATGGAGACAGAATTGTGGAGGAGAGGAAAATGTGACTGGTGCTATTCATCTGCGAAAAAAGATCATTGATTCCCACCGAATGGCATGTCTGGGGAAAGTCTTGGGTTTTTTTTTACTACAATTTATATATATATATATATATATATATATATATATATATATATATATATATATATATATATATAATATGTTTGGAATTGGTTTGTTTATTTCGATACTCAAAGGAACAAATGCGTTATGTGAGTTACCTCATAACAGTAATTTATCTCCGATGGCGTAACTCGATCGGCCCTACACAACACGAGATACAGATTACCAAAACCATTTATTGGAAAAATAATGGATTTCATTTTACTACAATTTATATATATATATATATATATATATATATATATATATATATATATATATATATATATATATATATATATATATATATATATATAGATAGATAGATATAGATATAGATATAAATATATATTTATGTATATATATACATAATATAATATATATATGTATATATATACATACCGTTTTTTTAAATGGTTTGTTTATTTATATACTCAATGGAACAAAAAGGTGAGTTAATTCGTACATTTTTCTCCGATACCATGAAAATGTTGAGCAAGTGTAAAAAAGCTTTGTATCTCAAGAATATTGTGACGCATATGACAATCAGTACTAGAATATTCGAGCAAGTCCGAAACAGAGTACTAGAATATTATAGAAAGTACTGGAAAACTGGAGACTATGAACAGTAGAACATTCAAGGCTATGAAACGGACGGAAAGGAAACACCGAATCAGAATGAGGAAACGGTATAAGTACGTCTCACGCAGATCGGGAAGTAAGTAATGAGTGAGAAGTAAGCAGAGTGAGCAAGCGATAAGTAAGGAAGCGATAAGTCCAGAAATCGTTAAGTGCACGGTAAAAGTAACGGTTGTTATTAACAGAGTAATAGAGGTTTGCAAAGAGAATCGATTTAACGGCTCTTATTTATTAAAATAATTAATCCAGCGAACCCCAAGCTTGCTACAATATATATATATATATATATATATATATATATATATATATATATATATTTTTTTTTTTCTTTTCGAAGCATCAAAAGAGCCTTAACCCCAGCATACCCGCATCCTTCATCATTTCACCGCACGTTTCTTTTTTCCGAACACAACCCCCATCGAAACCATACCTAGAGTAACCTGAGTATTATATCTTCATCTTTATTTATAATACACCTTTCACTATCCAGAGCTACGTGCATCGTGTAATCACTTAATTTGGACTTGCTCCCCCGTTGGGGTTTGCAACTAGTGTTGGATCCCACAACAAACGAGGTGAATGACAATACCGATGTGAACAAATTACTCCCTGAACGACGTAACCCCAACGCAACTCTTGCAATAAACCTACAAAACAGAGCATTACTAGTCTCCAACTTAAAACTTCAAGGTTCAATATGCAGTCTGGGCTGCATCAACTCCACACTACTGAAAGGAGCAGAATACGAAAGTTTGCAGCACCACCAACCCCACACTTGAGCTATCGACCCAGAACCACTTCCTTCATCGAATAGGAAGTTTCCAATCATAAGGAACCGTGATTTCCGTGTTATCTGCCACCTACTCAACACAGAATACCAGCTCTCCGCCTCTACACAACACATGCCTTTCCAGAAATTAATATTGAGAACTCTGTTCTCGGCCCGGGAAGACGTTGCGGTTTGCATCTAGTGGTGACAAGAAAGTATTTATAATACTTTGTTGTAGAACTGTCCACGCTCCATACTTTACATTTTAGCATGCATCAAAACTTTAGAACTCAAAATCTACTACGTTTGTTGTGAGATAAGAAATACTGGGGACAGACCAAAAGAACAAAACGAAAGTACTGATCTTGATCTGTGATAAAAGAGAAACTTTACATGTCAAACTAAAGACATTGTTTACGGGAGTGAGAGAAGGTATCTTGAAATCAACGACTACGGTTGGCACGGATAAAAAGAACGTCATTGTTTACGGTGGTTGAAAATTTAACTCTTGTTACGGAGGGACAAAACAGAAAGTTGTTCACGATACTACACATATAGAGAACGACATTGTTTTATGGTGTTCGAGAAATAAGAGGTTCATCACGACACTATACGAGGGCAGGTCAATAAGTCTTTAGAAAATGAGGTCGATTTTATTTTATTTTCTCATTTAGCTGACTAATAATGATACATAATAGTGTTGTTGCAAAACGCAACATGATCACGCAAAAGAAAAGCATTTCAAATTCAATTACGTGACAACGTAAAATTCGATTACGGAAGCCCTTATGCGAAAGGCAATATGACATGCCTTCGATCGACTTCATTGCCGTCGGCAAAATACTTTCAATGCCGACCAAGGCGGAGATCAAAGGAGTGTGTGAAGCAAATGGAAAATTTTATGATCCACACGTTCACATAGGTCCCACATTTTACAGCCAATAGAAGGGTCGGCCCGGATTGAGGTCAGCAACATGGAGCCAAAGAGATCTTTTGCTATGACAAGAAGGCCATTTCACCGTAACCAACTTGACAATCGAATTAAAATCATATGCTGCATAGCTCTCATCGGGCCAATGATCAATGTAGGTCCACATCTTCTTGACTCCACAGATTCTAGTTTCCGAAAGACAATGAATCAGAGCTTGCCTTGGATTATACTGGCCTCCAGAATCCGACTAAAAAAATAAGTTTCGTGACAAGTTTAGTGGGGCTGCCACCCCATTTATTGGTTTAATTCGAGCAACATAAGTATCTACAACTAAAGTACATATAACTTACAAAATGAAGAGCGTAAAAACTATCTTAAATAAGCTTAACCTAAGCAAACCAGGACAAATTAAGAAAGCGCAAATGGTGGGGGGGGGGGTAGGTTATAGTAAAGTGTAGAAGCGCCGCTAAGATTGGTGGGGAGACTGGTTTAAGAGGCGGTGCCTGAGAACATGGGTAGGGGGTTCAAGTCGGACAAGGTGGAATTGGAGTTGAGATTTCTCAGAATTCACGAAAGGGTTTCGTTGAGACCATAAGAGGTCCGGTGAGAGAGAATGTAGAGAAGGCGGGGATTAGGCATGTTTCGAGGGTTCGTGTTGAGAGGAATTAAGTTAAGGAGGTAGGCGCAGTCGACCGAGCCAGAGAGGACCTGATGAATTAACACTATGTCAGCCAGGGCTCTACGCTCCTCACATGGTCTGAGGTTGATGTACTGGGGCAGGATTAAAGGGTTTTCTCATTCTAGCTCTTGAGGAGCTGAATACTTTCCATTCTACGGATGGTTACCATATTCAAGCAGTGAACGGACGAAGGTAAGGTAAAGGGATCGATTTAGGTAGGAGAAATAGTATTCCTTACACCAGCGTTTCACGAATCCGAGGGTAGGGTTGGCTTTCCGGATCGCCTCACCAATATGAGAGAGGTATTTAAGCTCCCTGTCGCAAAGGAACCTAAAGTCTCGAATACATTGGATAATGGTCAGGGGTTGTTATGAAGGGAATAGGGACGTGAGGATGAGTGAATACACTTACGGTAAAAGGTTATAGATTGGCATTTAACGATGTTAAGTACAAAGCAATTTTTGTCATACCAAGTCGAGAAGTCTTGACAGCTTCTTGCAGCAGTGCGGAATAAAGTGGTGGCTTGATGATCTTGAATATCTTGGTGTCATCAGCGTATAGGGACAAGCTGAAATTCTTAATCACCTTATCAATGTCATTAGTGGCAAGTATAATTAGGAGAAGACCAAGGTGGCCACCTTCAGGGACCCCGGAAGCGGCAAGGCGGGGTTTCGATATCATGAACCTGAACCGAAGGGAGTAAGTATATCCTTTAGATATGAAGAAATCCTTTTCAGCAATCTAAGGTCGAATTCGAAGATGGATAATTTGAAAAGGATTGGATTGTGGGAGATTTTGTCGAATGCTTTACTGAGGTCGGCTGGGGCCATGTCGACCTCGTTACCGTGCTCTAGTGTTGAAAGTGTAAAAGAAGTGAACTCAATAAGGTTGATTGTAGTTGATCGGCCATTGAGAAAACCATGTTGCCTTGGTAAACTAAAAGATTTGCCACGAAAACTAAGAGATACGTGTAGAATGCTTTCGAGAATCTTGGGTGAGTAGGGCAGTTTGACGATGGGGCAGTAATTCACGACAACATTTTTGGGACTCTTCTTGTGGATGGGGGTGATGAGGGAGGTTTTCAAATGTGGGGGAATACGTCTTGAGAGAGTGAGAGATTGAAGATCATGAGAGGGGAGCAGAGAAAATGGATGAGCATTTCTTGAGGAGGATTGCAGGGATAACATCAGGGTCCGGTGTAAGTTCGTCTTTGAGTTGCACTAGCTTGGATTCAATTACGGTCGGATCAAAGGAGGTGTGGAGATGGGACCGGAGGGAAAAGTTGGGTAGGTAGTTGAAGTATTATGGGTCATAAACAAAGGAGTCATTAGTGAATGACGGATTAAAGTGAGGTTAGCAATAGTAACAGGTTCACATGAGGTATAAGAGTTTAAGGTAAGCGATATGGGGTAACCATCGGATTTACATTTATGATTGATGAACTAGAAGAAGGTTTTGGGATCATTTTGAGATTGGTTTGAGTTTTGGCGAGATAGTTGCGATAAAGGGGGTTGATAAGTTCTGTGAATTGGAGGTATCAGCCAAGAGGATTTGAGTAGTCGAGAATAGTTCGATTCCGAGAGATGGTGAGTCATAACTTATTTCTTTTGTTACGCAGGGACCGAAGCTCGTGATTGTACTATGGAGAAGAAGAGGTTGATGTTCTTTGTCTAGAGTAGGGAACGAATAGGGAAATAGAGTAAAATATTTCGGTATATAAGTGGGTGATGGTATAGCGTTTGAAATAATAGTGAAGAAGAACGTGTGATTCGAACTGACGCTATGACAGTTTGATTCACCAAAAATTGTACCTATGGGTAGCACCATCAAGCTACTGGCCGATTTTAGAATTCTTTTTTTTTTTTTTTTTTTGATTAGACTTCTCTCGGGAGAGGCGAGCCTATAGCGCCGAGTGGGCGCCCCGAGATGCCATCAAATAACTGTTGCAGTTCTTTTTGAACAGTTGCAGGTTGTAACGTTCCGGGAACACTTGCGTGGGAAGGGAGTTCCACAGCTTCCCCACTCTGTAGCGGAACGAGTTCTGATACAAGAATGTTCGCGCCGTCGGGAGATGAACCACAAACGGGTGCGATCCGTCGGATTGTCTTGTAGAGCGCATATATGCCGAATTGCGCGGAACAATACCACGAATTTCCGAAGAACAGCACCCGTGATAATATCTGTAAAACAGACAGAGGTCGGCTACGCGCCTTCGATGTGATAGCGACTGTAGTCCCGACGTCAGCGCCGAGTCCCCGATCAGGCAGATCGCTCATCTCTGTATGCTCTCAAGTAGGTCGAGGGTATGTTTAGGAGCCGAGCTCCAAACATGAGAGCAATATTCGAGCGCGGGTCTAATTTGGGATTTATATAGGAGAAGAAGTTGGGCCGGAGTAAAACATTCCTTGGCTCTAAAAAGATAACTCACTTTCCTGAGGCTGACCTGGCAATGTTCGACACGTGTTTATGCCATGATACATTCCCACAGACCGTGACGCCGAGCAATCTCAAACTTTCCCCAGCCTCGAGGGCCCGGCCACTCATCATCAGCTGTGGAACCGATGATCCAGTTTTCTTTGTGAATGTTGTATACTGGGTCTTCGTTGCATTGAAGTCGACAAGATTGGCCTTTTCACACTGCAGGACTTTATCCAGATCCTGATTCAGAGAATCAATCTGTCTACATCTCAGCTGGTGTGACGCAGATGCACCAATCGGACGATCACTCGAAAAGGAGGAAACAAGCGTACTATCATCCGCAAAACTGAACACTTTGTTATCCGTTGTCTCCAACAAATCATTTATGTGAAGGAAGAACAAGGTTGGAGCCAAAATAGAACCTTGGGGCACCCCCGAATTAACAGGATACAGATCAGAAATACTCGCCGTCCACAACAACCCGGATCGATCGTTTCTCGAGGAAGCTCCTCGTCCAGTCGCAAAGCTGTTGGGAAAGTCCATATGAACGAAGTTTGCTCAGCAATGCCCCGTGCCAGACGCGGTCAAAAGCCTTGGAAATATCCAATGCGACCGCCCTTGACTCACCATGCCGTTCAATCGCAGATGTCGATATATCGGTTATAAGTGTCAAAAGGTCTCCTGTGGACTGCCTGCAACGGAATCCGTATTGACGATCATTCAGAAGACCGTTGCACTCCAAATACTTAACCAACTCTGTATTGATGACTTTTTCCATTACCTTAGATAAAATAGACAGTAATGCTATCGGATGGTAATTTTGTGGGAGACACTTTTTTCCTGTCTTTGGGATTGGCTGAACTCGAGCGATTTTCCAGCAGGCAGGAAAGGTCCTCCGTGCATAAGATAAGCGGAAGAGTCTGCCAAGAACCGGCGAAAGTTCTGGAGCACAGTTCTTAAGGACTATTGCTGGTATTCCGTCCGGGCCGGTTGCCTTCCTACAATCCAGTTCACGTAGAATGCGTTGAATAGTGCGCGGACGAAATCTCACATCCCGCATGGAAGACTGTACCGGCGAGATCACAGGCGGCTCCTAAAGGCCAGGATCGAGGTTTGAATTCGTCGAAAATAAATTTGCGAATACATTAGCTTTATCCCTTGAATTCGTGACTAACGTGCCGCTGTCTGTCACCAACGGAGGGAAAGAAGAGGATGCAAAGTTACCGCTGACAGCTTTTGCCATTGACCAGAAGGAGCGCGAACCAGTTGGGCACCGAAGGAGCTTGGTGATCACCCTGTCGTTGTGAGCCTTCTTCGCGGTATCAATCGCCTGGTTGCACGCGTTTCTGATTCTGACAAAATTCGTTCTGTTAACATCGGTGGGATTGGAGCGCCATTGCTTAAAAGCTCTATTTTTTGCGGTTGTAATCAGCTCGCACTTTTTGATGGATTGTGGAATATACATCTCCATCCCCAGAAGAATAATCTCTGATACCGACTCCGCGCATGCGTTAACATCGGAGTTTCCGAAGCACACCTCGGACTACGGAAAGGATGCGAAGAAATCTCGCAAATCGTCCCAGTTAGCGGCCCCATACTTCCATACATGGTGAAGTTGCCTAGGCCGGTTGTTTGCATGGTATGCAAGTGCTTGCACGACAGATACCAAGCAGTGATCTGAGTTTACCAGTGACGCAGAAACCTTTACGGTATAAATACTCGGTTCGTATGTCAAAAACAGATCCAGGGTGTTCGCATAATCGCCCCGGGCATCCGGCACTCGCGTTGGCGCCCCCACGAGTTGAGTCAAGTTGTGGCTTACAGCAAACATCTCCGCCAGCTTCCCAGCCTCCTCGGTTCTGTTAGAATGTAACAACCAGCCGGAATTGTGCACATTAAAATCGCCAAGGAGAACCATTTCAGAAGCTGGGTGGTTGATCTGTATCCAGTCGACGGTATGTGAAAGATGTTCGAAAAATGTCGCCGGTCGATCGTCATTTGGGGAGCGGTAAAGACAACAAAGAAATTTAACGGAATTTCTCAGCACGACCCTCAACCATATGATGTCCATATTATTGGGTTCCAACGCCTCCATCCTCTGGCAAGCCAGATTGGACCGCGCGAAGACGCAGACTCCGCCCTTAAAACGGAATCTCGAATGTAAGTCGTATCCTGAGCAACGAAGATATGTCGCATCAGTTGACGAATCGACCTGGGTCTCAGTTAGGGCGAGGATATCAGGTTTCGTTGTTTGTAAATATTGGTGGACGGCGTTTACATTGGTATTGGTGAAACCGATGCCCCTGATGTTACAAAATGCCGTCACCAGTCGAGCGTGGGCCGAGCCTCGAGAGAGAGCCCGGTTATGCGATGACGAACCTCTTAAAGTTCCATTATTTATCATGATATCTGCATGATGTTCCCCCTGACATAGTCCCCCCCCGGAGATCCGAATGGAAGACTAGTTTACCTCCGGAATTCTTTATATCAGAACGTACCATCATGACTTATCTCCGTGTCATTCCGAGCCATCAGCCACACACCCGAAACACCGTCGAAGATTTCTCTCGGCGATATCGCGGAATGTACAGCGTGACGGGTAGTATCTTACCTTGGGACCGACTACCACCTAACCAACCTTTTCTCGAGCCGGTCCATCAGCCAAGCTCCGAAAGATGGCCAGGGATTTCTCCCAACCATCTCACGGAGCCTATGGCTTGATGGGGTGGTATTTCACCGGGCGCACAGGGCGTTGGGACCCCGGCTACCACTCGGCCTTTAGTCGCCTCTTACGACAAGCTGGCCTAGCTGTGAGTATATTCTAACGCGCTACTCACAGGTCGATTTTAAAACTCGACTATACCCCACTGATGTGAATTGTTATGTTATCGCAAAGGTATACGGCTCTGATGTATTTTTCTTATTCGATTTTCGTTCGGTGTTCTTCACTATTTTGCTTGTGAATTGTGTGTGTATCTGTTAGAGATGCCACAATGGCATCTTCAACGGATAGGTGATCGTAGTTGAACAAAAGGCGGTACCTGGGACGTTCATAATTAGCTTTATGGAAATCGTAGCTGTAGCGATTGGAGGGGAGGGCGGAAGGTGGCAAGTGGTCTCGGAAGAAGGTCACGAGAAGAGTGGGGTGGTGGTAGACTATAGATGTAAGGACGAATAGGCCTGGGTGAGACATATGTATTAATAGGGTCTGTTGTAGAGATGAGGTCTAGCTGCCCACCCAAGAGGTTTCGAACGTTGCTGATTTGACAGAGACATGCATCATCTAGTTGATCAATGAAGATACATTCCTTGGTAGAGGTGGGGTGGGAGGTGAAGTGTGAATGATCGTCAGAAAAAGCTCAAGTCAAAAAGAAACTGCAAACAGTTATTTGGTGCCATCTCGGGGCGCCGTGCTGCCGCCATAGGTTCGGCTCTCCCGAAAGAAGATTAAAATCTCCGAAGATGATGATCTCGTACTCACAATTACTCAACTCAATTATGTGGTCAATAGCATTAAGAGCTAGTTCGTAAACTTCAATAGACTGGGGTGGCGAGATATAGAAGCACATGACAAAGATTCCCAGGAAGAATGATTTTGATAGTAACAAAGTTCAGTTTGGAGGAGATAGGGAAAGTGATAAATGACGACTCGAGACCGTTATGGAGAGCGATGAGCACTTCTTGGTTGACGGAAAAGTTAGTAGTATGATTGAGGAGGTCATCGGGGAAGATGGTGAACGTGGGGTGAACTATCCCAATGAGGCTTTATATAATGTAGCCTTCACTACCGTCCTCAAACGCCCCCCCCCCCCCCCACCCACCTCACGCCTGTTACTTAAGATTAACTTTATATGGTATACCATACATAACGATATCATCATATCATCGGCACCACAAACGGGATCCGGTCTTGGCCTTGTTAGGTTACAATTTTATGTTTTGGTTTACCCTTACCTTCTAGTGTGGACGTCTGTTCCAGCTGGAGGTTGAGGGCGGCGTAAAGGTTGAGCCCGGCCTCTTTAGTGGGGGCCTCCCCGATGAGCCAATCTTTAGCGTAGGCTCCTTCTGGTCGGTTGCTTCCGACCTTAGTTCCCGACGGGTGATGGGTATCCTTCTAGTGTGGGGCGTAGAGAAACTAACCACAAAAAATGTGTGAACCGGGACAGAAAAACAACGGAATACGCAAGGCTTTAAGTGGACTTTTACTTTATACTGATTTTGTAATTTTCTCTTTGGCCGTAGTCGCTGCCTCCTGGATTTCGACTCATCACGAATCCAAAAAAATAAAAATAATAAAAATGGGGCGGCGAGAGGCCGACTTTAGGGAGACAAGCACAAATGTGTCCTTCATCTTGTCTCTGGCTCTGGTCATCTTGCGATAACCAGAATCACCCACATCCGTGAGGATGTTGGGCTCGGTCTCGAGATATCTGAAAAAAGGGGGGAAGGAGGTATCTAAGGATAGTGTGGACGGGGTTAGTTAGTAAACGCAGATCACGTCTGTGGCGTCTGATAATCTGCACTTTGTCGGTGTGTGTGTGTGTGTGTGTTTGTGCCGTCTTGTACTGTGCGTGCGTATTTGTAGTGTGTCAGCAGTAGACCCTATGGGATGGGTCCAGGAATCCTCTATTATAGAGGAGAATGTTGTTAGGAAGGGTGCTTTCTTCAGTTTTGTACTGAAGAAGAATTTGTGTTGGTCTGATCCGAGGTGATCGAGAGAGAGAAGGGTCAACAGCTAAAGACTCCCGTACAAGTGGGTTCTCGCTGTTCTGAATACTTTCGAGGTACTTATATGCTAATTGTAGCAAGTACTCGTCGATGGGGATAATGGAGGCACCTTCGTATAGGTGAGCGTTCGGGTAATGGCGACCGTCAGGCCATCTAGAGTGGTTGGTGCATCTTCTGAGGAGCTTTCTTTCGAAAACTCGCAGTCTTTCCATTTGGGCCGAAGATATACCATATAGGAAAGGCGTATGATATTCCAGATAGAATTAGCTGCTTATAGCAGAGAAGCTTAATTTTGGTGTCAACTTTGTTGCTCCACTTCAAGATGTTGTGCAGTTGCTTAGACCGACCGAGGCCCCTTTGAAGAATGTGGGTCACATGTTTGGTGAAATTAATTGTTAGGGTATAGATGACCCTAAGATATTTCATCCTGTCCTGTGGTCTAATCGTAGTACCTCCTATTTGTATTCGGATATTCTGTGAATATCGAGAAGTAGGTTGGGAGTGTTTACTACTCAGAATTACAGCTACTGCTTTGGGTGGGTTAAGTCGAATTTTCCATCGACTGTAATACTGATACAGTTCGTCTAGATGACGGTTGAGTCGGTTTGTTGCGAGTTTATGGCTTTTAGATGACGTGTACACTAGGACGTCATCCGCATAGCTTATCTAGTTTACCCTCCCGTCCACACGGTGAGGAATATCTGAGGTGTAGATATTAAATAAGATGGGACCTAGAATGCAGCCCCGTGGTACGCCCACAGCGACGTTGAAAGTTGGGGATAGATTTCCATTCACTCGAACTTGGAAGGTTCTGTTTAAAACGAAATGGTAGATGGTACTACACAGCGTTTTACTGAGGCCAGTATTCAGGAATTTGAAAACGACGCCTTCGATCCAGGTTGTGTCAAAAGCCTTTTCAATGTCCAGGCTCACCGCAATGGTGGGTTCCTTATTAAAGAGGCGCACACAAACGTGGTTTTGAAATATGTTGAGAGCCATGGTGGTGCTGTGCGCTCTTTTAAGTCCAAATTGGAAATCAGGTATTATCTTCCTGGAACTGACAAAGTTATTTAGATTCTCGTATATGAACTGTTCATATATTTTGCTGATGCAGGTGAGCAGCGAAATGGGACAAAAGCTTGAGGGGTGATGTGTTGGTTTCCCAGCTTTTGCTATTGGGCAGACGACAGCATGCTTCCAGGCTTGGGGAAAGTACCCCATGTTGTAGGCATGGTTGAACAGAGTGGAGAGCTTTATAAAAATAAAAAAGAAAGCCTTCGCAACGAGTGGTATGACATGTTGTCATGTATGATTGGATCAGTGTTACGAGAAGTGCCACATATCCTTTTAACATTTTTGTAAACGTTCTGGTCCATCTGAATACCCTTGAGTTTGTCTTCCAACTGTCGGGTACGACTGTTTTGGATTCTTTGTTTTATCAGTGTACCAATATTGTGAATGATGGATCGCAATAATGGTTCCCTTTGGGTAAAACGGTGACGATATCTCATTCTGCAGAGCTTATTACGCTCCCGGATGAAGTCGTCAAGGGGAATCTGATAAGTCTTTTCAAGTTTGTACTTCAGAACATGAGCCTCAGAGGTGTAGGGTTATATTTGTATAGATTGTTCTTCTTACCTCGGTTCCGGGTCTTTTGGCCTTGTGTCCAAGATGAAAATAGGAGATTTAATTAGTTTTTATTTTATTTATTTTAATCATTGTGGCCGTTCTGGCCTCCGGATCCAAACTCATCTCGAATCCAAAATGCACTCCCCTTTTATATTCTGTGGCAACAGAGATTTGTTAAAAATATTACCTAAAAATTCCAAGAAGCCCAAACAAAATTGTGTGTGCTTCAATTGGAATAGGATTCCCGGAAGTGTACACGAACTCTATTTGAACTAATTCCCGGAAGGAGAAATCATGAAATGCATGTAGTATTACGCATTTCATAATTTCAATAGTTATAGGGAATTGAATCAATGCACGACAAATGGACTTTCGTTTAATTTTGTCGTGCATATGATTCAATTGGATTGGGATATAAGTTACTTGGAAATTGAGTCAATGCGCAACAAATGAACTTGTGGTTTAAATCGATCGTGCATATGATTCAATTGGATTGGAATTATAGGTAAGTGAGTGAGAGTAGTGATTTAGGATCACTACATTCCTCCCCCCTTTAGAAAAGAAAATTAGTCTGGAAGAGGTTAATTTTCTAGAATGAGTGAAAAGCAAGGGTCAGTGGCATTTTGAATTCGCGATAGTTTACATTTTTTGTTTTAGTTTAACATTTAATGCATTAATTCGTTATGTTTAATATGTGTGCTACATGTTGTATTTTCTCTTTTGCGGTAATGCTTCTTAAGTTTGTTTGTATAAAGAATGGTATGGTATTTATCAAATAATTGTGGCTGGTGTCATGTTTACATTTATCATTTAAGTATATTAATGAAAGTGCATTTTAAAAATAGACATATGTATTATAAGAATAAGTAAATAGATTTCTTAAATTAGTAATTGTTTTCATTTTGGTTCGTATTTTACTATGTTATTTTTCTAATCTATACTTAAGCCATTAATATTTATTTTGTTGTTGTTGTTCATTTAATGCTAGATTAATAGATATAGATGTGTATTTATTTTTAAAGAGCGCCTTACACTAGTTGTAAATATGAATTATATTTTATAATATTATTTAGAATTCTTTATATCTTCATTCTTTGTTGGTATTTTGATTTAATCAATTGATTACATGGAAATTTTAGCTTAGGTCTGTTTTCGTATATCTGTATTGATTTTTTTTTTGTATTATATGTATTATATATTTCAGTTTGATATTTAGTGTTTTTTTAATGCTCATATTTTTCATATTTCTAAGTTAGATCTTAATTAGGATTTACATATATTTTTTGAAATAGTTATTTACAATTTTGTTTAGTGTTCATAAATTGTCTTCCTCATTGAGGGTCAATGTTTGTTTTGTTTTATTTGTATGCGATTTCTTTTTTGTATTTCATTTCACCACTTTTTTTGTTGTTGCCCTTTTTGTCTATATTGTATATCTATTAGTATTTTTAAGTGATAAAGTATTGAACTACAATACACCCTGGGGATATCATATATGGGGTTGATAGTGGAAGGGGAGGTGAAACTAGGGTGAGGATCAGTCCTAATCAACCTTGGAATATGGTTTCAATCTTTTATTGCTTATTTTTATTGATTTTTTACCAATTTGTATGGTTGTATTATTCGGCTCAGTTATTCCTGTAATGAGGAAAGGGCCCTTCCAGATGGGTGTTTGTTTGCCCTTGCGGTTTTTATACCTTACTAGCATCCTGGTTCCCACTTGAAACGATTGCGGTTTCGTTTCACTTCCGCAGCATGCGGTTGCCTTCGAAGAACGACATTCCTCGCATTGCTTTTTATATCTCCTAATGTCGGAGAGCATGGACGGCCACCAGTATCTTTGTCGTATCTTATTATACGATTTGGTGATGCTTTGATGTCCATCGGAAGGGGAATTGTGATAAACCCTGAGTATCGTCGCGATCTCATCGAGGTTTATTATTTTTTCGGGTGTTGTGGGCTTTTGGAAAAAGTTTGTATTTTGAGAGGAGCTGGGGCACGAAGTTTTTGGATTATCTGACGAAGTGTCAGTTATTTGATTAGTACTTTTGATGTTACCACTTAGCTCCTTGGGGTTCCTCTTTTTATGGTTAAGATTTAACCTGAAGATTTTGTGCTTACCTTGTGCTTGCTCCTGTTTCCCTTTAGCGTATTTATTTTCAGGTGCCTTTTTCCCGACCTGTGAGAACTTTATTGGCACACTAAATACTTTGGGGTTTATTTCCGTGCGAGGAAAAGTGACGCGTTGTTTGGGGCCTTCCACATTGCAATGTTTTGAGAGGAAGTCGTTTCCCAGTAGACCGTCTTCTGGAAGATCGGGCATATTGCTCACTACTTGGAACGTGCAGGGAATTTTAGATTTCAAATTGAAATTTCCCTGACAACTTCCTAGGGTTTTTCCCTTACCGAACGGTGTTTCCAAAGTGCAGGTTTCCCCGGTAATTATTTGGGCGTTGTGTTGCTTGATTCTACATTTCTTAATCAAGCTTACCTCAGCGCCTGTGTCCACCACTAGGCGTACCTTACCGGTTTTACTTATGTCCAGGGGGAGGTGGACAATTGGGCAGGCTAATGTCGGCGTCTGAGGTGGCACCCTTGATTTTTTTTATTGATTCGGTCGAGTCTGGGGTTTTTGGCCCGACCGGGGGCCGTTTCCCGAACAGTGCGCTTGATCCCGAGACTCCCATTTCCTTCTTTGTTGGCATTCATTCAGGCTGTGGCCCGGTTGACCACAGAATTCGCAGGCCTGGCTTATGTGTAACACTCTGGGTCCATGTGTGGGTTCCGTACGGCGCCGTGTGGGGCTGTTTCTGTTTGTATTCCTGTTTGTTTCGTTTTGGCTTTTTAGCCGTCGACAGTCACGGATGTCGTGGTTTGCCTGTTGGCAGTGTGTGCAGAATGGGGTGTTTTTTCTTTTGTTGCACTCCGCATAGGTGTGTCCTATTTTTCTGCAATAACTACAGGTTACACGAGTATCCTGTTTCGTCCATCTGACCGGGTGACTTGGGGTTAGAGCTGTTGTTGTCCCATACATTGCCGGTTGGGGATATCTCACTACCTCTTGGTTATAGGGGGTTTCTTGTAAGGTTGGTTGGATGTACGGTACCATCTTAGTTTCTTGGTTTGTATGCGAGAAAGCTTCAAGAGTTTTGCTAAAGTTAGGGGCCTGTGGGTTTAGGGTTGAGACAAAGGGATGAGACTGTTGGATCATGGTGCTATTGGGTTGTACAGGGGATGTTGTTGGTGACTGAGTTTGTTGTACCTGTTCCAGTTCTAGTGTTTTCTCCATCAGAGAGTCCATCGTTACATCTCCCATCAATAGCAAAAATTGCCGATGGTATGGGTTTATTAACCCCTTTTTGTAGATGCTTTTTGCAAAGTCATCTAATTGTGCCTTTACGGCCTCGGACAAAGTGGGACCGTATTTTAGTTCCGCGGCTTTCTTACATTCCATTAACGACTTCTTCAGTCGTAATTGGAATAAGATGATAGCTTCTGCCGGATTTTGCCGAGTAGCTAATAGCCTATTTACCAGGTCCTGATAGTTTTCTACTGGTAAATAAACCTTCCTTAGCACATCCTCGGCTTCCTGAAAAGATGCGAACGGAGTGGACGCGAATAAGGCAGAAGCTTCACCCCGTAGCCTAGTAGGGAATATTTGTAAGAAAGCCCCGTGTTCTTCAGTCCTGAGGCAGTTTAAAACCCTCTTGCAGCAATCCAAAAAGGTTTCCAATTCTGCACCTATATGCGGATTTGGTTCCCCGGAGAAGATGGGGATTAGCTGTGCTGACAGCTTCGCAACCTTTGTGTAATCAATGGCCATTGTTTCAAAGGTTGCGAGATGCGTTTGGTGCTGAAGAACTGGAATTTCCGATAAGGATGGGCTGGGGTCGCGAGTTTTGATCGGAGGGTTTGCTTCGATTATGGTTCCGCTGCGAAGTTTTTTCGGTGAAGGGGGTACTTGGTCGTGGGATGTTCTAGAGCTTGAGGTGGTTTCTTGTTCCATAGACTGACAGTTTTAATAGTGATAAGGGGTGTTGATACAAGGAGGGAAAACGGTAGTAATAAATATATATATTATATATGTAGGGTAAGGTTGTTAATGTTTAAGACACTTGCTATCCCGCAAGTGTTTTTGTTCATTTTTATTATTTATTATTTGGGGGTAGAAATTCTTCCCTAGGATTACTAGCCACACAATATAGACAAGGTTGAGACGGGATATTTTTGAAATAGCAGCAGGGTTACAATTGGTTTTATAGTAATTTGTTATAATTTTTTTGTATGTAAAGGTTATGTTTGTGTTTAACTGGGAGTAGAGCAAATTTGGGTAAGGTGGTGTTAATAGATTAAGCAAATTATTTTGTAATTTTAGTCAAAAATTTCAAAAGAAAGTAGATTATTACCTAAGTCTTTAGTAAACTAAAGAAAAATAAATGGTCACTTAACTGTTCTCTGTTGTTGTAGTTGTTGAGCAAGCTGCTGTCCATTGGTGCTGCTACTGTTGGAGCTCCTGCTGTTTCCCTTGCTGTTCTAGCCGCTAGTGGCGTGCTGGTAGATTACTGCCCGTTTTGTTGACGTTGTTATGAGGTGGTTGGTACTCTGCCATCGTTGTTATTTTTGTTGTTGTTGGGGCTGTTACTGCCCGTGAGCCTTGATGTTGTTTTTTTTTTTTTTTTATTATTTTTTTTTTTACACTGGTATTTAGCCCCAGGTACGCTGTAAATTATTTTTTGTTTTTTATTATTTTTTTATAGCACTTCCTGGTGTTTAAGCCCCAGGCACGCTTTGAATTATTTTTTTTTTTTTTGTTGGTTTATATTACCAAGTCGTACCTCCGGAGCCAGACTCAACTCCGGACGCAGGGCTGAAGGTGTCTTGCGCCCAGTACGCTTGTAGTTGTGTTATTGTAGTGATCAAGGGTTTTCAAGCACTTACAAGTGTTTAACTTTGGCTTCCTTGATCCTACCGGCTGCGCCAATTATTGTAGGGTTATATTTGTATAGATTGTTCTTCTTACCTCGGTTCCGGGTCTTTTGGCCTTGTGTCCAAGATGAAAATAGGAGATTTAATTAGTTTTTATTTTATTTATTTTAATCATTGTGGCCGTTCTGGCCTCCGGATCCAAACTCATCTCGAATCCAAAATGCACTCCCCTTTTATATTCTGTGGCAACAGAGATTTGTTAAAAATATTACCTAAAAATTCCAAGAAGCCCAAACAAAATTGTGTGTGCTTCAATTGGAATAGGATTCCCGGAAGTGTACACGAACTCTATTTGAACTAATTCCCGGAAGGAGAAATCATGAAATGCATGTAGTATTACGCATTTCATAATTTCAATAGTTATAGGGAATTGAATCAATGCACGACAAATGGACTTTCGTTTAATTTTGTCGTGCATATGATTCAATTGGATTGGGATATAAGTTACTTGGAAATTGAGCCAATGCGCAACAAATGAACTTGTGGTTTAAATCTATCGTGCATATGATTCAATTGGATTGGAATTATAGGTAAGTGAGTGAGAGTAGTGATTTAGGATCACTACAGAGGTTTCAACTAGAATCTCGTGAAGTCGGGCTGTAGCGTTATTTATCTCAGCCGTCGTTAGGTTCCTGTCGGTGGGAAGAGAGAGTTGGTGGAGTTTTCGTTCAATGTAATATTGAAGTTGTCCCAATTTGTGCGCCCATAATCGGGTAATCATCACGAATCCAAAATGTGGCGCCCTTTTATACTCTGTGGCAACAGAGATTTGTTAAAATTTTATTTTCCAAATTCCAAGAACCACAAACAAGAGTTTGTGTGCTTCAATTGGAATAGGATTTTGAGAAGTTGATAGGAATTTATTTGAACAAATTCCCGGAAGGAGAAACCATGAAATGCATTTAGAATTAGGCATTTTATAATTTCAATGGTTATAGGAAATTGAATCAATGCACGACAAATGGACTTTCGTTTAAATATATCCTGCATATGATTCAATTGGATTGGGATTATGAGTAAGGGTAAGGTAACTGGAAATTGAATCAATGTGTGCCTAATTAACTTTTGGTTTAACTTGTCGCTCATATGATTCACTATGGGAATTGGATGGGGATTAGAGGTAATTGGGTGAGAGTAGTGATCTATGATCACTACAGCCTTATTTAGCAAGTCTCGAGGTTTGTTAAGTTTTCCATAATAATTTTTTTTTTACGGGAAAGGTTATTAGCCTTGTACCATAACATAACGATATACTCTGTACTTTTTGAATCAATGAAACATTTATGACTTAGAATTATTATTATTTATTGACCTGTAGGAACTTTAAAGTTCATGACCTCACCGACTCGACTCCGCCATTGTTCCCTGTCCCGTGCGCTCTCCTTTCGCGTTCGACCATCCGATCCGGTCTCCTCGCGGTCCAACCTAACATTGTCCTCCCATCTCCGCCGCGGCCGCCATGTCGGTCTCTTTCCCGTTGGCTTACCGCCAAGAATTCTATGCACGGTTCTATCGTTGCCCTTTCGCGCCACGTGTCCGGCCCATCTTAATCTTCGCGAATTGATTACACTCTTGATTAAAACTGTATTCTCGAATACGCGGAATTTGTTTTCTTCCCGTTTTGTGAGAGCCTGTGGGGGTGGTGGGTAGGCGCCAGCACGGACGCGGTTTCACTGTGCCCGCAACACGTCACTGGAAGGATACAACCGAAATTTTCACCAACGGGGAAGAGGAAAAGGAAATAAAACGCACCGACTTGTAATTCGATTTTTATTTCTTTGTCGATGATTTTCGGTCTTAATTCACAACTAGTACTTAATGCTATCAGAACTTGTAAATTAGTCAGATTCAATTAGGCACACTAATTCATGAAACGTAAAGGTTAGTCGAGAGTCAAGACAATGTACTGCTTCACAATAAGTAACAATTAGTAGGAGGTCGATTCAGCACGGATTATTGTCCCTTGGGTTGCGAGTTTTATATTCCGATTGTTTTATATATTCACCAACGACTATTTGCAGATTGAATTCGATTTTTTATGTCCGGACCCGGTGGCGGTTGAATTGCAACTGGTCGTGAAAGAAAATAATTCATTCATTGCGTCGAGGCGGTGCGTCATAGTGAAATTAGGCTCGCTGCGAATTACGAGGAATTGTGGACGAGTTGCTATGCTCGCATAAGAACTCGGTTCCAACGAATTCTGGCCGTACAGGCTGGGTTGACTTCGTTGGTTGGGTGTACCGGGAAATTGGCTTTGGCGACGCGGGCGAGTATGGGCATGCATTTTCGGAGGAAATTGGAATGGCTTGGGTGCAAGCAAGGGATATCGTTTAGATAGAAATGTTAACCGAAATAATTTGGGGGAAATGTGCGCGGTTTAGTTGGTTGGTAATGTTCCGTTGAGGATTTGGATATGCGTTTGCTATGGCATACGAATTTCGGGGAAATGTGGATTGCTTGGTTGCGTTGAGGAAATATAGATAATTGACTGACGCAGTTTTTGGGGAAATGCATATGGTGGTGATTAGAATATATTCGGTTGAATTATATTCTCTTGGGGGTTTGGAAAATATTTTATTGCAGATTTGGGAATATATGCTATTGGGTAATGTTCCGTTGAGGATTTGATTTTTGCATGTTTGCAGGTTAGGGTTGTGGGTTGGTTCTCCGTGTGATGTAGAGAACCCCCACAAGCCTATGTTTCGCATACATATAGAACAATCGGCATGATTATGGTTCTATAGACACGGAGCTTTATATTCTGTGATAGCAGCTTGGATTTCAGCAGTTTACTGACTGCATGCCAACTAGCGTTGCCGGAGTGTAATCTTTAGTTTTAGTCCGTCCCGGATTTCAAATGGTTCTGTGAGGTGGTTTTCTATTCTGGCTCGCCCTTTGTTTTCGTTCATGCAGATTTGAATGAGGGAGGCATATTTTTTCGAGATTCCCAGCTCAACTACAATATGGTAGAGTATTTCCCCAGCGACTGAGTCGTAGGCGTTTTTGAAGTCAACAAACAGTTGGTGAGCCGTCTCCCCGTATTCCCACTTATTTTCCAGTAGTTGCTTTATTGTGAACATTTGGTCGCTTGTTGACCGGTTCCTACCAAATCTGCATTGGTAGTCTCCCAATATGTGCTCTGCGTACGGTGTGATCTCGCCAGTATGACATTTGTTAGTATTTTGTATGTGGTTGGGAGCAATGATATTCCTCTGTAATTTTCGCAGTCAGATCTGTCGCCTTTTGTGAAAATGGGGACGACTATTGAGGTTTACCATTCTTCCGGAGTGGCTTCCTTATCCCATATTGTTTTAATCAGTCGAGGTATGCAATCGGCTTCGGGGGCCTTGTTGTTTTTCAATCGGTTTATTGCGTCTACAACTTTGTCGAAAGAGGGCTCTGTGATCTGAGGCTCAGCTGTATTGAATTTTGTTTGTGGTACTTATAATTATTTAAATGACAAAGAAAAATGTTGAAAACTTTGTGTAGAAATTGTTTTTTTTTTTATATAATTTTATTTAAAAAAACTTAACTTAACTTAACTTAAATCTTATACTACCCTAATTCTAGAAAAGCTAAGTCTATGTAATCTGGCTGATAATACTGTCATTCTTTACCGACTTTGGTATCCAGGTCTTTATATCTCATTCAACCACTAGAACTGTTGACGCTGTCCAATACTATCGTCCCGGTCTCTGTGGGAGATAGCCCTACTGAATCGCAAGAGCTCTTCTTCGGTGCGCGTTACTTCCCACTCGTAGCACAATCGCCCGTCTATGGATGATCTACTTACACGACAGATCAGCGGAATTCCGGATCTATCCTGTATAAGACCGTTCATGTCCAAATCAAGGAACGCCTCTGGTGGAACAAAGCCGTTGCGACGCACGCTCTATAGTACAGAGAGTTTGGAAAATAGGCCCCGAAAATTAGATCATTGGACGAGCTTATTGCTCTCGAAATATGTCCTCTGATTAATTTAATCATAAAATTATCCGCCCCATTATGTACGCTTCATTATATAAAGTCTCATTTGAGTAATACTTTTTATAGTCCGATTCCGGTGTCCGATATAATCTGAGACAACTTCTGAAACACTTTCTTTCGAACACCCGAATCTTTTCCATCAAATTTGGACCTAAGTTAAACCATACTGGACAACCATATATGAGCATTGGCCTGATTAGCGACATGTAGCATATGACTTTTACCCTGCTGTCAAGTTGTGAAATAGCCTCCTTGTCATAGCAAAACTTTTCCTAGCTTTGACCAAAGCAGCCTGTACATGTCTGTTGAAATACAGATATTGGTCTAGCCAGATGCCAAGGTATTTAACTAAACTCTTGGTTTCCAGTTTATCTCCATGCGGTCCCACGATAACTAGCTTTCGCCAGTTTTTCCTTGTGTCGTACGTGGCTTTATATAATGGGGTTCTAAATACGATGTCTTCACATTTCTGGAAGTTGATCTTAAGTTTCCAGTCATCGCAATAGCGCTGCACTTTGTTGAAGTTTCGCTGTAGTAAACTATTTATGATCTCAACTTTCGGAGCTGTTCTGTAAATTATGAGATCATCTGAGTACGCAATAGCCTGTGGAAGTGCCTCTAATAAGTCGCTAAGGTAAATGTTAAAAAGAATCGGAGAAAGTACCGCTCCCTGTTGCAAGCCATTTTTGATATTATACGTTTTATTAGAGGTCACATTACCATTTTTGACCACGAACCTCCTGTCCTTTAATATATCGTAAAGTATATGTAGTAAAGGCCTATGTATGCCATCTCTGACCAGTTTGTAATATAACCCTTCGATCCAGACGGTATCAAAGGCTTTTTCCAAGTCGATCCGACAGGCCCCTGTGCATTGGTTCCAACATATACTCCAGTGTATATCAGAGACCAGTTTAGCTGCGGCATGTGTGGTTTCATGACCCGCCTTAAAGCCAAACTGGTTATTTGGAATAATGCTGTTGTCGTCTACCCATTTTACCAGAGCTTTGTTAATGGTTTTTTCCAAATACTTTACTGATGCTTGGGAGTAAACTTATCGAACGCATGTTCATTGGGTTTGTACAGTCTTTGCCCTTTTTTGGGATGGGCTGAATGATAGCCGGTTTCCAAAGCGCGGGATAATATGCATTATTCAACGCGTTGTTAAACAGAACCGTGTATATATCTTTTGCCATTGGGGGTAGATTATTGAGTACGATGTTAGGTACTCCACCTATCCCCACTGACTTTTTGCTTCTTAGTGAGTCGAAGATACTCTGGATTCCTTCCCTTGTGATTAAAAGGCCATTAGCCTCACCATTGGCATTAATGTCAATTGACAGATTATCGTCACTGAATTTGGTAAAACCCGGATTCTCCGATTGCCAAAGTGAAATTTCGTTTCGGAGGTGCAGGTGATAGTATAGACAGTAGAATTCTGTCCTCCAAGTCGTGATTTCGCCGAATGCCTTCATTCACCTTGTACATTTCCTGAAAGACAGCTCCCACAGCGTTCACCTTTTCTAAAGGATCTTCGATCACGAAGAGCTCACTATTGAGGATAGCATTCTCTGTATCTATGGTAATGTTGGTTAGCAGCTGCTTGTTTACATCAGTACGTGGAATTTGGGAACACTGAATCTCGTTTTGATTATTTCTCCTGAATATTTGATTTATTTGTGGGAACATATTCGGGTTATTAGTTTTTATAGCTCGAATTCTGTTGTTCCCATACAAATTTGTTGCTAATCTATAATTAGCTTAAGTTGGAGGTTTTTTGATTGAGATTTCAGTGATATTATCCTGGTCTTGTCTGTCTGTAAACTGTCTGTGTAATTGTTTTTATTTCGATAGCAGTCTGCTCTTTTTTCTTGTCGAGTGCGTTTATTGTTGCGTTTCTGTACATGTTAATGTGATCTGTAACTGTTGTTTTGGGAATTGTTTTGTCCATTGTTCGTTTTACGGTTTCGTCCATTTGTTGGATGTATTTGTCAATTTCGTCATTTGTCAGGTTTCTGGTTACTGCCAGATTAAAGTCATTCGAACGAAGTTCTCTTGTTAATGTCTGATGAACCGCGGCCATCGCATTGCCCCATAGTTATAGGGTTGCGGGATCACGAATTCCTCCAGATCTGCGACATCGCTCGGAAGCTCTATCACTGCCGTGAATGCACAGTGGTCACTGTCGTATTCAATCGTCCGTAAACAGTTTCTGTTTCGTCTATTGGTGTTAAGTAGTCTCAGTCGTGAGTCGATTAGCAAGATATCTAAGAACGATCTACCTCTGGGGAACGATGGGTATTCCGCAGCTAGCAGGTCACTTCTATATTCAATATGATACTGATGTAACCAACCAGCCAACTGATTTCCTCTGGCATTAGATATATAATTTCCCCAATTTCTATGCTTGGCGTTCATATCTCCCCCTAGGATAAAGTAGTTTTTGGCCAGGTGCAATTGTAAGCATCGGAAAAGTATCTCGAGCTCCGCTATAAATAGGTTATGTTGGTGCTCCTCAAATGCATAGACCGCAATCGCATACAAACCCTTTCCTTGCTGAAGGGGTATGCGTACGATACAGGCTTGCAGCACCCGGAACCTGCGCACTTCTCCACTATATATTACTTTATGATTGATCCCTTTTCTAATAAAGATTGCGACACCCCCCCTTGAGAGGAGTTAGGTCGGTCTCTTCGTATAATATCGTAGTTTTTATGCCATATCTTGTGTCTCTGGCTTAACTTTGTTTCCCCCGCCAGAAGTACATCAGGCTGTTCAACTTGCAACAGGTTGAAAAGATTGCAGCTGTGTCATCTGTCTCTGTAGATTGAACAGGACCGTGAACACGTCTGCTTGCGATGTTGTTTCAGTCTGTGTGGCAGTATTTGGGGCTACCAATGTTGTAGCCTGATTTGGTATTCTCCCACCCGACGCAACTTGTGCGTACGATCGCCGCGATGTTACGGATATTGTTGTTGTACGAGCTGGCTCTGTGTTTTTTTGCCGAGTCACAATTCTTGGCATTATTTCTCGGAATTTAGGACATCCTCGATAATTAGCGGGATGTCCCTCATTCCGACACACTGCGCACGTTAGAGGGGCTTTGTCCTCTACCCTTTCTTTTCCCAGAGGGCATTCTTCTGCCTTATGGTCTTTTCCGCATTTTACGCAACGGTGCTGCATTTCACAGTTCGCCGCTGCGTGACCAAACCTTGGGCAGCAGACACATTGTAGGATGTCTCTGCCTTTTTTTTAATTTATCCCATGTGACAATTTGATGAGGGCTCCTCGATAGTATAGTGGTTAGTATACCCGCCTGTCACCCGGGAGACCGGGGTTCGATTCCCCGTCGGGGAGCCCCTGGCGCAAGACTAATGACCTTGCCCAGAAAAAATAAATCATTATGGAAAATTTAACAAGCCCCAGGACTTGCTAAACAAGGCCAAGACCGGCTCCTGGTTGTAGTGCCGATGATGATGATGACAATTTGATGATCCAAGACTGTAATTTTTCTTAGACCACCAATTCTGCTGCTGGGTGTTAGTTGAACTAAAAAGAAGGGTAGCTTGCGGTTTTCCCTTTTTGACTTGGTTGTGGTGAACGGTTTTACCGCGGTAAACTCGAGATCTTCGTGCTTCAACTTTTAAAGCATCTCGAGCAGAGCCTCCGGTTCCATCTCAGGGTCGACACCCTTTAATAGAACCGTTACCCTCTTTGTTTGTTTCGGCGTGAACGAGTAGAATTCCGCGGTGGCTCTTTTTAGCATATGATTCAATTGGATTGGGATTATGAGTAAGGGTAAGGTAATTGGAAATTGAATCAATGTGCGACAAATTAACTTTTGGTTTACCTTTCCGCTCATATTCATTCAATTTCGCTCATCATCATTCAATATGGAATTTGGATTGGGATTATAGGTAATATTGGGGATTTGGGTGGGATTATAGGTAATATTCGGGATTTGGATGGGAGTAGTGATTTAGGATCACTACAATGGGAATTGGATTGCGATTGTAGGTAATTGGATGAGATTATTAGCCTTGCGCTATTACATAATGATATACTGTGTACTTTTTGAATCAATGAAACATTTATGATTTGGAATTAAAAACTTTTCTTTTTTTTAAATTACTTCTTCCGTGAATTTTGGGACACTCTTTACACAGTTATATAGGGCCTCAGAACAAATATAAAAAGGGTCATAAACAGTTTGATCAAGTGACAAGTAACGGATTTGTTTTTTCTTTTATTATTTGGAGTTTATTAATTATTGATTGTTAATTATTAATGTATTTAATAAAGTTTAGTTTAACGGGTCAATTGAAAAGTCCCCGGCCTGACACATAGATGGCGGCACTAGAATTAAATCCATATGATTTTTAGTTAGCCCTAACCTTCAAAAGACGCGTGTATAAATGGCAGATGTCGGATCATTAGTTTGTGAATGATAGTATTTTGAGTGAAGCAACTTCTGGTATTGTGAAAAAAATGGATAAAAACGAATTTCGCGTGTTGATAAAATATTGCTTTTTGAAGGGAAAAAATACAGTTGAAGCAAAAACTTGGCTTGATGACGAGTTTCCAGACGACGCCCCAGGAAAATCAACCATCAAGGATTGGTATGCTAAGTTTAGACGTGGTGAAATGAGCACCGAAGACGGTGAACGCAGTGGACGCCCAAAAGAGGTTGTTACCGACGAAAACATTAGAAAAATCCACAAAATGATTTTGAATGACCGTAAATTGAAATTGAATGAAATAGCAGGCACTCTAAAGATATCAACTGAACGTGTACATCATATCATTCACGAATATTTGGGTATGAGAAAGCTCTGTGCAAAGTGGGTGCCGCGCGAGCTCACTTTTGACCAAAAACAACGACGAGTTGATGATTCGGAGCAGTGTTTGGAGATGATCAAGCGTAATAAACCCGAGTTTTTGCGTCGATATGTGACAATGGATGAAACATGGCTCCATCATTTCACTCCGAAGTCCAATCGACAGTCATCCGAGTGGACTGCACACGATGAACCCGCCCCAAAGCGTGGAAAAACGCAACAGTTGGCTGGCAAGGTTATGACGTCTGTATTTTGGGATGCGCGCGGAATAATTTTCATTGACTATCTTAAAAAAGGAAGGACCATCAACAGCGACTATTACACAGCGTTATTGGGCCGTTTGAAGGACAAAATCGCCGAAAAACGACCGCATTTGAAGAAAAAGAAAGTGCCGCTTCACCAAGACAAAGCACCGTGTCACAAGTCAGTGAAAACGATGGCAAAATCCATGAATTGGGCTTCGAATTGCTTCCGCATCCACCGTATTCTCCAGATCTGGCCCCCAGCGACTATTTCCTGTTCTCAGATCTCAAAAGAATGCTCGCTGGGAGGAAATTTTCGTCGCATGAAGAGGTGATCGCCGAAACTGAGGCCTATTTTGAAGCAAAGGACAAATCGTACTACAAAAAAGGTATCGAAAAGTTGGAGGGTCGCTATAATCAGTGTATCACCCTCGAAGGGAATTATGTTGAATAAAAAAAACGAATTTTGCCAAAAAAATGTGTTTTACTATGGGAGGCCGGGGACTTTTCAATTGAACTGCTATGTTTAGTGGGTGGTCATTTCCACCATTAAAATCCGGTTTACAATTAAAGATATAAACTAAACATGATTAGTAACTAGAACCACAGTCTTTAACTAAATCAATTCTTATTCGGAATGCAACTATTACCACAAGATATACGCCGCTGTTCTATGAACAGGTATGCGCCAATACCTTGCCATCCAAACGGGATCGTATCTAACCAAAGGAAAAACCGTTAAATATGATGTAGATTCATCAAGATAATTATATCTAGCTAATTTTTTGCGAGCACCGGCTTATCACAATCCCGAGAATGTGCAAGATATTTTTCAACGGAAAAGTATCTTCTACATCGACAATGCGGTAATAAATATAATACAATAAAAATTTCCACTAACTAACGATAATAATTTTTACAAATAACGGAAATATGATTATCACTCTTTTATTGGAAATAAAAAAAATCTACGAATAAAAAGAGAAAACAAGAAAAGTCAATCTAACAGAGTTTGATCGCTTGATTAACCATGCGATCTTCTTAACACTGTGGTTAATAAATTCCACGATAAACGTTTATTTATTTATTTTTTTATCGATTTTAATTTAGTTATTTAATTATTTATTATTACTTTCTTTAGGAAACACATCTCGATGGAATGTGTTTACTTGTTGCTCTAAAAAAGCATTAAGAAAAAAAATGTATCTTATGAGCTTCAACCGAGATCGCTGCACAAGGTGTTATATATGTGTAGGTGAGTGTTAACTCTGTCCACTCTCTCGCTCTCTCAATAAGTCACGCTCACTTGCACTCGACTGAGATAAGAGGGACAGAATAATAATAATAAAGAAAAAAATGTATCTAAAGAATAACAAAAAACAATTTAGAAAAAGCACCAACACACACTTACAAATAGTAACAGGAGTCACGGAACTCTAACGACGAGCCACCAGCAACGGCAACAGCAACGGCAACAGCAACAGCAACATGAACAAGTGATCTTCCAGCAGCAGCAGTAGCCGCGTACACTGACTGCTGCTGTAGTATACACTTTGGATTATTGAATCAGGTAGACAGATAGGCGTTAGTCGTTCTACAGACCTGATCGAGTTTAAATCTATTTCGTTTCGATCTCTCGTCCAGATACACACACTATACTACAACTAACACTGAAACGTTAAACGTTGAAAACGAAATAAAATCAACGACGGCAACAACAACAAGAAATTAAAACAAAATAACAAAAAAAAAAAAGAAGTAAAATGACGAACAAAACATGTTTAACAAATCGAAGTCATCTTAGAGATAGAGGCTAGCAAAAAGTATCTGCTACTCTGAGTTAAACTAAAGTTAATCCATTAATTAGTGTTATAAAAAATTGCGCAAGGAAATCAGTGCGTGCTCACAAGAGCTTCGTGAAAACAAGTCGTGTGTGCATATATATGAAGTCCAAAATATTACGTATATAATTATTAATTAATAAAATGTGGTGTGAAATTGTTAAACTCGTTTCGCCGTTGTATGACTGTGTATTGGAATAATATAAAATAATAAACCGCGATTAAGTGCTATTTCGCGGCGTGTTCTCTATACGAGTTGTACGTTCGTTTGAAAATAAAATGATATCTAGAAAAAATGATCACTACGGTTGCATTATCGATATATATCGATAAATACTACGGTCGACTTAGTAAAGTAGTCAAAAATCTAACTTGCAGTGAAAATCACGATATATCTACAGATACAACTACAATCGCAACCGACTCAACAGAAGAAAAAGTTAACAATATCAGATAACTCATGAAAGTTATTATACATTAACAAATGACAACAACAGCAAAACAAATACAAAAAAGTAACGATTTCTGCATGTTTAACAAATAATCTTAAGTTATTGTTTTCCATTTATTTATTTTGGTTTTTCTTTCTCTCTTACTTACATTGTTCTGATTGTCAAAAGTTAAATTGAAAAACTATTCTTAATATTAAAACATTGAGTATTCAATTATTCGATTTTGATTAGTAGTTTTTATTGATACATCTCATAAAACAACTTAACATCAGGTCGCGATTAATATAGTGTTTTCTTTTTTTACTTGATGCACCTGCTGCTGTTGTTGCTCTGGTTGCTGCATTGTTGCAGAGTTATATCGACTAAAGTGAAAAGAAAGTACTGCAACTACCATAGATACGTATCTGTGTTTGATATGATTGTGACAATCATAAGTGATCATAATTATTTCATAGATGCTGTTTATTATATATCTAACAAATTGTATAATTCAACGTCGAAGAAAGCTCTTTAAAAATTATATATTTTTCATATACCATTATCGTCGGAAAGCATCAAAACAGTTTCAGTGAGAAATAATTACGAAGGAAGCTATAAAAGCTATAAATAAAAAAGGAAAACAACAAGAAAAGAATAAAATAAATCGTAATAAATAAAAACAAACGAAGAAAATATAACTTTAACATAACAAAATCAAATCGTATAAACAAAATATATACCTTATAGACAATATTACAATTATTGTCATTTATTTTTTGTTTTTGTTTTGTTTTTTTAAGTGATTTACGCGCGCTCCCGAAACAATACCAAAACAAAATAAATGAAAACAACGAAATACAAAACAACTAATTAAAAATACAATAAAAACGAATACAAAAAACAAAACAAACAAACCAAGAAAATATAAGACTGAGGTATGTCTCTAAATAATCATTACATTTCAATGTAGTTATAATAATTACAAATTCTATTTTTATCTCGCAACTACTATATTAAGGAAATATTTGCAAGTAATTTGCATTGTTGGTCTGTGGAAAAGTTCTTTACAAAATTACAGCAATTCTCGTATCCATTCACTGGCTGCAATCCAATCGTTAGTTCTTCTAATGCGCATTCAAGCGATTTATGAATACCACTGCCATTGGCATTCACCCATATTTTATGAATAAATTTTTATAAATTTTCGAGAAAATCTTCATGGCATTTTTAAGGCTTACTAGTCAACATATCTGTAGATTTTTATAGGCGGTTTTACACTGGTTCCAATCCGCATTCGCACATATATATTATTAATATAATAGTTATATGAATATATATATATATATATATATATATATATATATATATCCCATTTTATGACACCACAACTAGAGGATTTAAGGAATCTCATGTAACAGGTAAAAGTTATAATTTCAATCTCAAATTTTAAATAGAACCTCTTTTTGTGAAATCTAACCAACTTGGTTATTTGTTTCTTGTTTCTCGTCTTTTTTATTTCTGCTTTTTGTTTAAAGCTTTTTTGTTTTTATTTCTCCATCTTTTGCTTATGCTCTTTCCCTCCGTTTGATTTTTAAACAGTTTAAGTATTATAAATTTCGCTTTACCGGTTATCTTAGACTAAGTTTATAATTTTTTGTGTTTTGTTTTATATTATGAACAAAAAATAGAGAAAGAAATATCTAAATCAACAACAAAAACATTAATAACAGTATATGTATAGTAAATTTATCTATATAGAGTATCTTCGACTTGTGGGGTTATTACAATTGATTTTCCCCTTGTTGGTTCTTGAAATTTCGACGCATGCGGTTCAAAACGAACTCGTATGCTAATTGCTTTATTTAATTTCGTGTTAATGAAATAAACGATCCGTATAATATTAATTGATATTCATTAGAGGGAAGACTGTTAATGCGTTCTACACCAACAACAGTGTCATATTGAATTGAAGCTTCACAGAGAATTCGTTCTACTTTCTCCCATATTCGGCGTTAATAAATTATTGCCTTTTTGTTTCCAATGAACACAAAAGAAGAAAAATATTACTTGTCGTTACACTGGAGATTCCGCGCCGAGTTTTTCCATTACGTTGCATATTTTGAGTAGACACAAAAATGTTTGCGAATTCTGAAACCATTATATGACAATTATATGAAATTCCATAACTTAAGCTGCCGATTTTAAACGACACTGTTGATTTTTTACTTTTTGTATACGGTGTAACAAATGTGTTTCTTAAGAACCTCTGTTAAATGATCAATTATTATAAACTATTCAATGTTGTTTGGCGCAAGGCTAATAACCCTTATTATGGAAAATTTAACAAGCCTCGAGACTTGCTAAATAAGGCCAAGACCGGATCCCGGTTGTGTTGCCGATGATGATGATGATATCGTTATGTATGGTATAGCATATAAAGCAAATTACACCCCCCCCCCCCCCCCCCCCCCCCCCACACCCCGCCACCATCAGTTATTTCCTCCCATTTTACGTGCATTTTTATTTCTTCCTTTTTCCTATACGAGGGTTGCCTCTTATGTTTCGGGATTTGGCAACCCTAGTGTTGCAATCCGGAAATTGACAGCTCTGTCGTAAAGTTGGACATTTTTGAGGTTATACGCACTCACAACGTTTTGACATACGAGCGCTATTTGTGTTGTTTACAGTAACTTAAAAGATTCATCTCGGCCCAAAAATGGAATTAAATCGTCAACATTTTCGTGCGATTATTTTTTACAACTTTCGGCGTGGATTAACTCAGCAACAGTGCATGGATGAACTTAATTCAATTTTTGGCGATGAAGCTCCATCAAGGACCAGTGTTTATCGATGGTATGGTGAATTCAATCGTGGTCGTAGTTCACTCCAAGATGAATTTCGTGAAGGTCGTCCAAAATCAGTTGTTGTTCCGAAAACCATTGATGCTGTGCGCGAACTGATATTGGAAGATCGTCATGTGACCTATCGTGAGATTGAGACAACCTTAGGCGTTAGTGGGGCCAGCATACATTCAATATTGCATAAACATTTGACTGTCAAAAAAATTTTGTTCGCGTTGGATCCCACACAATTTGTCAATCGCCCAAAAGAAGGCTCGTGTCAATTGGTCGAAAGAAATGCTCAAAAAATACGGTCGCGGTGCTTCGAAACACGTCTATGACATCGTGACAGGTGATGAATCGTGGATTTACGCGTATGAGCCCGAAAGTAAACAGCAGTCGACTGCCTGGGTGTTTCAAGATGAGCCAAATCCAACAAAAGTTGTTCGCGCACGAAGCACTTCCAAGTTTTTCGGAAAAACTGGACATGTCGCAAGCGTACCACTAGAACAACGCAGAACAATCAATTCTGAGTGGTACACAACCATTTGTTTGCTAGTTGTCTTCCAAGAAATCAGGAAAACCAAACGCCGAAGACGGATCACTCTTCACCACGACAATGCGAGCTCTCACACATCGGCTGCGACAACTACATTTTTGAGCACCCAAAACATCGATTTGATAGGTCATCCGCCATATAGTCCTGACTTGGCATCGAATGATTTCTTTTTATTCCCGTACGTAAAAATCAAACTGAGAGGTCGACGTTTTTCGACACCTGAAGAAGCGGTTGCTGCATTCAGAATGCATGTGTTGGAGATACCTCAATCAGAGTGGCAAAAGTGCTTCGACAATTGGTTCAAACGCATGCAAAAGTGTATACATCTTCATGCGGAATATTTTGAAAAACAATAAAGCGATTTTCGATGATCAATATTTGTTTTTGTTCTCTAATCCCGAAATATAAGAGGCAACCCTCGTATTTATCTTACTTGGTGGACAAAAAATGCTTAAATTCTAGCTTATTTAAGTTATATTCTAACTTACTGGTGCCCCGCGGAAACTCTAAGCTAAACTTGGTGTTGCGGATTCGCACTGGATGCAACCAGCAAATTCGCAGCTGAATGCTAAAACTATTATATGACAATTATATGAAATTCCATAACTTAAGCTGCCGATTGTATTGAGGTAAAATTTTAATCGACATTGTTGGTTTTTTACTTTTTATATATGGTGTAACAAATGTGTTTCTTAAGAACCTCTGTTAAATGATCAATTATTATATAATATAATGGGTTATATAATAGGGACTTGGCAACTTTGAATTTAATTTGTGAACGCACCCTTTCACTAATCATCGAACTGTTACTGCTAATTTATTCAGTAAACTCTAAAACTCAACATTTTCATAACGGTTAAGTACACGAACGAACAACGTCTGCATATTATAAAAATTTACTACCGAAAAAAGGTGTCAAGTCCCTATTGGAAAACCCATTCTTACATACTATTCAATGTTGTCCCCTTCAAAGTAAGATATAATACCAGTTAGAACACAATTTCGGCATTCTCGAGGGCTCCTGTGTTCATCTCAACAATTGTGGCATAGATTTTGTCAACCTCGGGATTAGAGAAAAAGTCAGAGGATGCGTTTTTCCTTTTTTTTTTTTTATATACTTGGTGTACCGGTATGAAGTGAGCGTGCTTTTAGTAAAGTAAAAGTAAAAAAAATAATAAAAAGTAAAAAACATTTTATTCGAAGTATTGGCCATTGCTTTCTACACATTTCGATCACCTTTCTGCCAATTTGTGGATACCACGCCAATAAAACCGGTCGTCTTTTGAGGCAAACCATTCGGAGACCCAAATTTCGACTTCTTCGTAGGAATTGAAATGCTGCTCAACCAATGCGTGTCCCATCGATGAAAACAAATGGTAGCTCGAAGAAACCAAGTCTGGTGAATACGGGGGGGGGGGGGGGGGGCGCGGGGAGGGGGACACTTCCCAGCCGAGAGCTTTTATTGCTTCTTTGACGGGTTTACTCGGAGCATTATCATGCAAAAAAAAATTACCTTTCCGTGTCTTGTGGCCCATTCTGGTCGTTTTTCGATCAATCATCATCATCATCGGCACTACAACCGGGAACCGTTCATGGCTTTTTTAGCAAGTCCTGGGTCTAGTTAACTTTTCCATAATGATTTGTTTTTTTCCGGGCAAGGTCATTAGTCTTGCGCCAGAGGCTCCCCGACGGGGAAACGAACCCCAGTCTCCCGCGTGACAGGCGGGTATACTAACCACTATACTATCGATCAATACATGGTTCAAATTGATCATTTGTTGTCGGTAGCGTTGCGCATCAACAGTTTCGCCTGGTTTTAGAAGTTCATGATACACCGCTCCCTTCTGGCCCCACCAAACACAGAGCATTGTCTTTTTTCCGAACCGATCAGGCTTTGCAGTCGATGTTGACGCTTCCCCAGGATGTATCCATGATTTTTTGCCTTTAGGATTTTTAAAATAAATCCATTTTTCATCACCAGTCACAACTCGATGCAATACTGACTTCCTTTCGTGTCGGAAAAGCAACGTTTCACGTGTGGTGTTTCGATTTTCCATCTGCCTGTCATTCGATTAATGTGGCACCCAGTTTCCACACTTTTGGATCTTTTAAACGGCCAGAAATTTTTTGTTGTGCAACATTTAACATTTGTGCCATTTGTTTTTGACTTAAAGTGTCATCTTGATCCAACATTGCTTGCAATTTGACGTCTTCAAACTTTTTTGGTGGTCCTCCACGTTCTTCATTTCGCACATCAAAATCATTATCTCTGAACCGCTTAAAACATCTTTTGCATGTTGCTTCCCATAGAGCATGATCACCATAAGCCTCGACAAGTATTCGATGCGACTCTGCAGCACTTTCCGCAAGTCATCATTTTCTGGTACAAAATTCGAAATTTTTAACAGGATTAAAAAAAAAGATGTTTGTACAATGATTTGATGCATACTAAATATACCAAGGAATGTCTCTTCATTGATCAACTAGATGATGCTTGTCTCTGTCAGATCAGCAACGTTCGAAACCTCTTGGGTGGGCAGCTAGATCTCATCTCTACAACAGACCCTATTAATACATATGTCTCACCCAGCCCCTTCGGCCTTACATGTATAGTCTACCACCACCCCACTCTTCTCGTGACCTTCTTCCGAGACCACTTGCCACCGTCCGCCCTCCCCTCCAATCGCTACAGCTACGATTTCCATAAAGCTAATTTTCGCCTTATGAACGTCCTAGGTACCGCCTTTTGTTCAACTACGATCACCTATCCGTTGAAGATACCATCACCCACTTATATACCGAAATATTTTACTCTATTTCCTTATTCGTTTCTTACTCTAGACAAAGAACATCAACCTCTTCTAGATGTTAAAATTAAGTTACTGACACCGTTGTATTCCACAGTTGTAGTCCACAATTAATGCGCACTTGCTTGTGGAGCGTAAACAAAAACCAAATAGCAAGATCGGGTAAGGAGTCCATTCAAGAATTCTTGAGCGTCAAAAACAAATATTTAATTTTCAACATAGTCACCGATGAGGGTAATGCATTTCTCCCAACGTCCAACAAGTTTTTTATTCTACTATTTATTGGCTTGTAGGAACCCGGAAGTTCACGACCTCACCGACACGACTCCGCCATCGTTCCCTCTCCGGTGCACTCTTTTTCCAAGCTTGACCCACCGATCCGATCTCCTCAAGGTCAAACCTAACATTGTCCTCCCATCTCCGTCGCGGCCGTCCTACGGGTCTCTTTCCCGTTGGTCTACCCCCAAGAATTTTACGCACGGTCCTATCGTTGCCCATTCGCGCCACATGTCCGGCCCATCTTAATCTTCGCGACCTGATTACTCTCACTATTGTAGGTTTGCAGTAAATCTTTTCCAATTCGTGGTTTTGGAGTCCCCTCCATTGTCCTGCCTCCTCGTCATATTTACCGCCAAATATACCCCTTAAGATTTTATTCTCGAATACGCGGAATTTGTTTTCTTCCCGTTTTGTGAGAGCCTATGTTTCGCATCCGTATAGAACAATCGGCATGATTATGGTTCTATAGACCCGGAGCTTTATGTTACGTGATAGCAGTTTGGATTTCAGCAGTTTACTCACTGCGTACCAACTAGCGTTGCCGGAATGCAGTCTTTTATTAATTTCCTTCGACATTTCAATACTGGCCGTTAGTATCGTTCCCGGATATTTAAATTCTTTAACTTTTTCAAATATCTTGCCTCTGACGATTATATGTGTTCCCTGAGGTCCACCTGCTCTCGCCGTAATCATGTATTTTATTTGTCTTCATTTATTTCTAGGCCCACCTCTTTTGCCGTTTGCATGATGATTTCATAGTTTTTACTTACAGTTTCTAGATTATCGCCCAAAACGGCGATGTCATCCGCATATGCGAGCACTTGTGTGACGCCATTCAGGGATGATACGGCTATGTTGTCGTCTTGTACCTTTCTGATTACATACTCGAGCATAAGGTTAAAAAGAGACGGTGATAGCCCACCCCCCTGTTTTAGTCCGTCCCGGATTTGAAATGGTTTTGAGAGGTGCTGTTCTATTCAAACTCGCCCTTTGTTTTCGTTCATGCAGATTTGAATGAGGGCGGCATATGTTTTCGGGAGTCCCAGCTCAACTACAATATGGTAGAGTCTTTGCCTTGCGACTGAGTCGTAGGCTTTTTTGAAGTCAACGAACAGTTGGTGAACCGTCTCTCCGAATTCCCATTTCTTTTCCAGCAGTTGTCTTATTGTGAATATTTGGTCGCTCGTTGACCGGTTCCAACGGAATCCGCATTGGTAGTCTCCCAATATGTCTTCTGCGTATGGTGTGATTCTCGCCAGTATGACATTTGCTACTATTTTGTATGCGGTTGGGAGCAATGATATTCCTCTGTAGTTTTCGCAGTCAGATCTGTCGCCGTTTTTGAAAATGGGGATGACTATTGAAGTTTTCCATCCCTCCAGAGTAACTTCCTTATCTTATATTGTTTTGATGAGTTGGTGGATTTTTCGAGCGGTTGCCTCTCCTCCATGCTTCATAAGCTCTGCCGCTACGCAGTCGACTCCGGGAGTCTTATTGTTTTGCAATCGATTTACTACGTCTACAGCTTTGCTAAAAGTGGGTTCTAGGAACAGAGGCTCGGCTGCAAGTGTGTCTTGTTATTTGTGGTTGATGGGTGCGCACATTGCGCAGGTTTTCAAAGTACTGCTTCCATCTTGTCACGATATTGTTTGTTTCTGTGACCGGACAGCCGCTTGCGTTTGGAATTATTTTGGCTCTCCCTCGGTAGCCATTGCTAATAGAATTTATGTCGGCATACATACCTCTGATGTTCTTTGCTCTGCCATTTTCTGGGATTTCTTCGATCCGAGTCTTCTCCCATTCGCGTTTTTTGCTGTTTGAAGAGTCTCATTGTCTTCTTCCGAATCGTCGCGTATCTTTCTGCATTGACTTCATCATATCTTTCTAAGTGGATCACTCTGAGGCGTTTACGTTCTTCGATCTTCGCCATGCGCTCATCGTCAAACCTAGGTTTGGACTTAATTGATTTCTTAAATCCCAATACCGTTTTGGCTGTTTGCTTGATTACGTCTCTGATCGATTTATTGTTCATATTATGGGTTTCCTCTTTCCCACTACTCCCATTTTCTAGGAAGCTGTATCTATTCGTTAGTTCGTCTTGATATTCTTTGACAATGTCGAACTTTTTGCTCGTCTACCGTGACTGCACGTGTGGGTTTGCTGCAAGCCAACTCCTAATTTGGCCAATCACTAGAAGATGATCGGTGTCACAATCTGCTCCACTATATGATCTCACGTCAAGGATGTTCGAGCAGTGTCTTTTGTTATGAGGAAGTGGTCTATATGATTACGCGTTACGCTTGTGGTTGTTATCCATGTGGCTTTATGAATTTGCTTGTGCTTGGTCATCGTACTTATCACTACCATATATTTTGACGCTGCGAACGTGATAATTCGAATTCCATTATCATTTGAACCTCGTGTAGGCTTTCTTTACCTATAGTTGGTTGGAAGATAACTTCTTTTCCAATTTTCACGTTGAAGTCCCGAGGAGGATTTTAACATCGAATGATGAGATCCCATCAAATACTTCCTCTAGGGTCTCGTAGACCGTGCCCTTCGTTTCTTCGTCCGTAGATTCTGTTGGGGCATGTACATTAATAAATACCTAATTTTACCATCGTCATCATCATCATTGGCACTACAACCGGGATCCGATCTTGCCTTATTTAGCAACTCTCCACCGGTCCCAATTTCGAGTAGATGTCATCCAGTTTGCCACTCCCAAGCTCTGGGCGCCCTGGTCTCCAAACATCATTGAAAAAAAAACCGAACCAATCGCCGGGACCAGTTGAGTTGGTAGGACGAAGCATTGTCGATCTTGCAATTTCTTTTTTTTTTAAATTACTTTTCCCAGGAAAGACGAATCTGTAGCGCCCTGAGATGCTATTTTTCTTTTCTCGGCAGGGTCCATCAGCCAAGCTCCTAAAGATGCTCAAGAATTTCTCCGAACCATTTCACGAAGCCTACAACTCAATAGGGTGGTATTTCACCTGGCGGTTGGGCTTTCGGACCCTACCTCATCATCATCATCATCATCGTCACTACAACCGGGAACCGGTCTTGGCCTTATTTAGCAAGTCCGGAGGCTTGTTAAATTTGTCCATAATGATTTGTTTTTTCCGGGCAAGGTCATTAGTCTTGCGCAAGAGGCTCCCCGACGGGGAATTGAACCCTGGTTTCCCGCGTGACAGGTGGGTATACTAACCACTGTACTATTCGGACCCTACCTATCACTCAGTAATTATGCCGAACTGCACAAAGCAGGAGTCGTCAGTTAAACCTAGGTTTGCACAATCAAACGGAAGACACAACCTCCTTACCAACTCAGTCGTTGTTGTCACAAGCCGATTCACTTGATGTTGCCTCCTAGGAAAGCGTCCTCTTGAACTTACTTTCTACTTGATTATTATCTAGAACTCGTCATAAGCAGCTGCTTCGTGTATACCAAATTTTAGTCATGAAGAGAATTGTAAGCCACTTCACGGTAAAAACCTAATTCACCCTTCGGAAGATGCAATAGATCAATTGTAGATTCATTTAATTACTTGGTAGGATGCTATGGAGGTGCCACCTTATAAATTTATATGAATTCATCTCCTCTCAATAAAACCGAACGGATTTAAATTAACGTCTGTGTCGCTAAAGGTGTTTCGAGAACAGCTCACTATTTATTTTTGTTAAATAGTCACGAGTTGTGGGACCCAGATGTAATATTGTTTTTTTGTATATAACATTTTTATTTTTACATAAAATTTTCTAAAAAATACCCAAAAAGGACATTATTACGATTATGATAAACTTAATTTATCTTATGTTAGATTTAATTTAAATTAAGTGAAATAATTAAGAAGGGAGTAATTGGCTTTATTTGCATTTGAATATTAAATAAAATAATATAAGTAACTCTTTTAAATTTAGTCAAACAATAAGTACTAACGAATAGACTAGCTTTCAATTAAATTGTATAAAAAGGTAATAACTATTTTTTATTGGTGGCTAAAAAAACAAAATATGTCACACATCAATTTTGTCGTTAAAATCAATATAACGAAATAACCTTTTCCAAATTTTCCTAAAACGTAAACCTCGTTATATCGAAAATCTATTACCTTGCTTTCTCTAAAGATTATAAGTATTATGTTGAATTTTGTTAAACGGTATTCAATTTAAAAACCCAATTTCAGTAATTGGTAAAACTGCATGGGACAGTCGGTTTTCGAAAAGCATTGACCAGTGTGTACGAAACACAAAGTGATTGAGATTTTTGAAGTTTTTTTATTGAGAGATTGCGTCGAAAACGATTACCAATATTTTTTTCCTAAATTTAGTTTGATATCTTAGACACTTTTTGTGGCACAAGACTAAGAAACTACTAAGAAATTTGCAGAACAGATGTGTGTCAATCGTCTATAATGAAAGTCTCTAGCATAACGGATCGGTTTGGAAGAGGTAATGAAAGAAACATTGATTCCCTGCTCAGAAGTTAGAATTGCCAATATTTTCAATATAAAGCATATTTCAAAATAGAAAAAAAGAAAAAAAGAAATCAGCTTGTATTTAAGTTATTTTATGTATTTATTACCTAAATAATTTCAATCGTTGAACATCACACGGCTCTTGCGAACAACTTGACTTTCCCCCTGTGTGCATGACTTCATATGGACGCATGTAGTTTTTGTATAATGGTTTTACACCAATAATTGCTGTGAAAATCAAAAACTTTGATAAGGCTGTCGTAAAAGACACAACGCCGAATCGTCGAAATTTAATCAATCAGTAATATTGGAAGCTTAAAATCAAGATTCATAGAATTTACTCTTTGATTTTTCTCGTTTCTTTGATGTAGTATAAATTGAAGGTGGAAGTAACTTGGTTCAAAAACATGACTGATCACTTTGAAAGGACGTTAAAGGATGAGAGTTTTATTTGATCAGTTGTACGCGGAAGCATTCATCTAAATGTTTTCCATCTAACGCAAGTGCCTTCATCACATAGCATTTTTACAGCAATTTCGAAACAAACTCATTGAATGGAAACTCGAAAAATATGTTGCTAGTGAATGTCGGAATAATTTGATTGCGAGTATGTGGTCTAAAAAGTGCAGGAAAAAAACATGGCCGGATCATCTTTAAATGGGGTAACATCATCATCATCGGCACTACAACCGGGAGCCGGTTTTGGCCTTCTTTACCAAGTCCTGAGGCTTGTTCAATTTTCCATAATGATTTGTTTTTTTCCGGGCAAGGTCATTAGTCTTGCGCCAGAGGCTCCCCGACGGGGAATCGAACCCCGGTCTCCCGCGTGACACAATTAACAATTAATCAACCTCAGAACCCTTGAGGAGCTTAGGGTCCTGGCTGACATATTGGTCAGAGAAGTTGAATTTCTTAGACACGACTAGTAATTAGCGATTTGTATTTAAAAACCCCGACCATCTATTTCATTGATCAACTAGCTTATAGCATTGAATTTATAAAATTGGAAGATCTATCGGAAGTAGCTGACGAAGAAATTGAACCCGTGCGGTTTACACGCTTGGGGATTCGAAGAAGTCAACTAACTTCTGCGAGAAAATCCACTTGGTTTTCAAAATAATATTTTGCTCGGGTCTGACTACCTTCCAATCATTTCGTTAACTATGATTCCTCTCAAAGTCATGTCCTTTATCGAACCTTCTCAAAATATACGCCCACGAAAGGTATTTTTTGATATCTTTAAATGACAATACCGCCTCAACGGTAGAGTTGGTAAGGAAGTTGTCCCAGGCGTTTGACTGTCCAAATGCAGGTTCAACTGATGACTATGTGGGGTTCGGCACAATTACTAAGTGATAGATTGGGTCCCAACACCCGGCGAAATACCATTTCCTTCAGCTTTAGGGTCCGTGAAATGGTTGGGAGAAGTTCTGGGCCATATTTTGGAGCTTGGTCAATGGGTCTAGTCGACAATTAATAGCATCTCAGGGTACCGATTCAGCCCATCTTGGTTTACCTTTCTTGAGAGAAGTAAAATAAAAAAATCACAATGTGAATTGAAGAAAAACGAGTGGATTGGAAAGGGGTGTCAAAATACTACTGTACACAAAATGTAATGAAACTGTGCTTTTGAAAAAAAAAATACGCTATAAGATTGGCAGGTTGGTTGGCTGTTATAAACAGCTGATAGAAATTTCATGACATTTGCTTTGTTAGGTTAAAATTTACAGCGTCTTTTGTATTGAAAACAAATATCTGCGGGCGATTTTCTAAAATAAATAAACTGGTTTATAATGCTTTGCGAAGTAGTGAAGAACGTGATTCGAACCCTCGCTGTGAAAAGGTTAAAACCAAAATACAAACGCCTCATACTGGCTGTCTCGGCTCTCTATATAAGAGAGATTAAAGCACTGTTAATACGGGTCTAATGTCTTCTTTTTTGAATCTTGTCTGTTGATGTATTCTTCATGTGCAAGTGTGTCTATAGGAATTCCTACAGTTTTATCCGGAACGTGATATTCATTAAAGTGTTGAATGCTTGTAGATTGTAACAACGAGTAACAATTAGACCCACGTGCGGTTCGTCTTAAGAACGATTAACTGGGTACATTTGTTTGTATGAAATTGACTCTTTATAGGAAATACTTGGGAACGAAGAACGCAACTTTCGGGTTCAGGTGAGAAATTTTTATGGTGACTTCTTATATGTATATATATATATATATATATAAATATAAATATATATATATATATATATATATGTATATATATGTATATTTATATATATGTATATATATATGTATATGTATATACTTCTCAGGAAGGGCGAACCTATAACCCCGAGATACCATGAAACAACCGCTGCAGTTCTTCAACCGTTGCAGATTGTAACGCTCTGGGAACACTTGCGCGGAGAAAGAATTTCAGAGCTTTCCCGTTTTGTAACAGAACGAGTGCTGATGTGGGGATGTTCGCGCCGTCGGGTGATGAACCGTAAACCGGTGCCATCCGTCGGATTTTCTTGTGGCGTGCATTTATACCGAATTGCGCGGAACAATGTCACGAATCTCCGAAGAACAGTACCCGTGATAATATCTGTAAGACATACAGAGGTCAGCTACGCCCCCTCGATGTGACAGGGACTGTCGTTACGAATTCAACGCTTTATCGCCGATGAGACGGATCGAAGTTGTGCAGAATAATACCACGAATCTCCGAAGAACGTGTGGCGGTTCCGCCAAACCCCACTGTTACGGGTAGGTGGCGTCTCGATTATGTTGCGAGCACGGATCGCCTTATTTAATCAGTGTACTGTACTGTATTTGTTTATTGTTTATTTTATTTACATCGATAGAACTATAATCTGTTAAGATCTCTTTTCTTCGTTTATTACCTCTACAATATTATTTGCTGCGTTGAGATTTATTTATTACCTCTAGGCCGGGTCTGCACTGAACTGAACTGGTTGCACTCAAAAAAAAAAAAAAAAATTGTGCCGAGAAGGCCGAATTTAGCGTGACAAGGACAGATGTGTCCTTCATCTTGTCTCTGACTTCTGGTAATCTTGTGATAACCAGAATCACCCACATCCGTGAGGATGTTAGGCTCGGTCTCGCGATATCTGAAAAGAAAAGAAAAAGGAGGGGGGGGGGGGGTATCCAGGGATAGTGTGGACAGTGTTAGTCCAGGTGTTCTCTAACTACTTGTATAGAGGGATGGTGGCAAAGAAAGACCGGTAGGTCTAGGGTGCGGTAGTAAACGCAGATCACATCTTTGGCGTCTGATAATCTGCGCTTTGGTCGGTGTGTATGTTTGTGTTTGTGCCGTCTTGTACTGTGCGTTCGTGTGTGTGGTTTGTTAATAGTAGACCCTATGGGATGGGTCCAGGAATCCTCTACTATAGAGGGGAATGTTGTTGGGAAGGGTGCTTTCTTCAGTTTTGTACTGAAGAAGAAATTGTGGGGGTTTGATCCGAAGAGATCGAGAGAGAGAAGGGTCAAAAACGCAAGAGTCCCGTACAAGTAGGTTCTCGCTGTTCTGAATGTTTTCGAGGTACTTATATGCTAATTGAAGCAAGTACTTCGTATAGGTGAGAGTTGGGGTAATGACGACCGTCAGGCCTTCTAGAATGATTGGTGCATCTTCTGAGGAGTTTCCTTTCGAATACCCGAAGTCTTTCCATTTGAGCCGAAGATATGCAGGACCATATGGGAAAGGGGTACGATATTCCAGATCGGATTAGCTGCTTATAGCAGATAAGCTTAACTTTGGTGTCAACTTTGTTCCTCCACTTCAAGATGTTGTGCAGTTGCTTAGACCGACCGATGCCCCTTTGGAGAATGTGGGTCACATGTTTGATGAAATTCATTTTTGGGGTATAAGTGACCCCAAGATATTTCATCTTGTCCTGTGATCTAATCGTAGTATCTCCCATTTTTATTCGAATATTCTGTGAATATCGAGAAGCAGGTTGGGAGTGTTTACTACTCAGAATTATGGCTACTGCTTTGGATGGATTAAGTCGGATTTTCCATCGACTGTAATACTGATACAGTTCATCCAAGTGACGGTTGAGTCGATTTGTTGCGAGGTTAGGGCCTTTGGTTGACGTGTACACTAGGACGTCACCCGCTTAGCATATCTGGTTTACTCTCCCGTCCACAGGGCGGGGAATATCGGAGGTGTAGATATTGAATAAGATGGGGCCTAAAATGGAGCCCTGTGGTACGCCTGCAGCGGCGTGAAAAGTTCGGGAAAGCTTGCCATTCACTCTAACTTGGAAGGTTCTGTTTCGAACGAACTGGTAGATGATACTACATAGCGTTCTACTGAGGCCAGTATTTAATAGTTTAAAAGCGAGACCTTCGATCCAAGTCGTATCAAAAGCTTTTTCAATGTCTAGGCTTACCGCAACGGTGGGTTCCTTATTAAAGAGCCGCACGCAGATGTGGTTTCGAAATAAATTGAGAGCCATAGTAGTGCTGTGCGCTTCTCGGAATCCGAATTGGAAATCAGGTATTAGGTGCCTGGTACTGATAAAGTTATTTAGTTTCTCGTATATGAATTTTTCATATATTTTGCTGATGCAAGTGAGAAGCGAGATAGGGCGAAAGCTTGAGGGGTGATACGTTGGTTTCCCAACTTTTGCTATTGGACAAATAATAGCGTGCCTCCAAGCTTGGGGAAAGTACCATATGTTGTAAGCATGGTTGAACAGAATGGAGAGCTTTATAAAGAATAAGTCCGGCGCAAGACTAATGACCTTGCCCGAAAAAAACAAATCATTATGGAAAATTTAACAAGCCTCAGGACTTGCTAAATAAGGCCAAGGCCGGTTCCTGGTTGTAGTGCCGATGATGATGATAAAGAATAAGGCAGAAAGCCTTCGCAACGAGTGGTATGACATGTTGTCAATATCGGGTGACTTCTTAGGGTGTCGAGATTTAACCAGGCTCTGTAGGGTATGTAGGGTGTGATGAAACCGTGACCATTATCACGTGTGTCATCGAAGTATGCACTGTTAGTTGGATTAAAGACAGCAATTGGCTCGTTGAAGTTGTCCAACTTACTGTGGACCTCTGATCTAACGATTGCATTACTATCCGGGTCGCCATCTTGGAGAGGAAGTTTGTGATTGTTTTCGAAGGTCTCTCCGATGATATTTGCTTTATTGGTGTCGTTATTGACAACAACACCATTGTGCATAATTGGCCCAGAGACTGGTTGCGCTCCAACTGCCGTTGCTTTTATCCTCTTTTTTGTCCTCGTTCTCTTGTTTGCGTATTGTCACGAGAACCAAAGAGCGAATGGTATAAATTGCCGATCTTCGGTGTGCCAGTCAGCAGTCGTGTGCTGCTCCATCCTTGGCCTCGTATGTTACGTCGCCAACACCCATTGTCTACTTACCGTAAAACCCCCATAACATTCAGCCAATTTCCTAACTTCACTAATGCAATCGCATTAGCACCTGAAAACGCTTCACGCATTAATTAGATCAAAGCCATAATCGTAAAGTGCCTGTAAAGAAAACTTACCTTTTCATGCATCTCTTCGCATACAAATTTCCGTAAGATTTCTTTCTTTGCTTATCTGGAATTCCAAACCTATTCGGCACCTTCGGTACCAGACAAATTCCTGTAAACAAAATGATTCGGTTTGCATACATTGTAACTGTCATGACAGGGACCATTAATATTGCGCCGTCTATTTTCCAATTTCGCCATGTGTACGATAAATTTCTTTACGTACACATTGGCTGGCGACCTTTTTCTCCCAGCAATACAATTCTCTAACTCGCACAATGTGCAAACAGAAGAACGCTGTTCCTACATAGGTTTCCTGCGATACCATAAACAATTCATATCCTTTGTGGTATCCGAAAGTCATTCTTTTCATTTAATGAGCGTCTGCTATTTATTTAGCTGACCCTCATTACCGAACGACGCATAAGCAAACCCATTAGCATCCGATGAGATCCGATTTGTTTACACACATCTCTTGGGCGCCCATTATGCCTCTTCTTTGTGTTCCACGTTCGTTCTAATGGTTTTGATCTTTGAAAAGAACCGACGTACACCCATACACGCGTTGCCATGACGATCACCTCTAATGAGACCCGGTTATCACTTCCAGTAAAGTAAATGCATCAAAAAATTCGTTTGACAGCGACTTAATATCGCTGAGTCTCATCCCAACTACCGCTCGCAACGGTAGGTTTTTCTCCCGCACTCCACAAGCTGTTGGGCCGATAATCCACTTTTCTTTGTGAATGTTGTATATTGTGTATTCGTTGCATTGAAGTCGACCACATTGGTCTTTCCCCGCTGTGGGATCTTATCCAAATACCGATTCAGAGAGTCGATCTGGCTACATCTCAGCTGATGCGACGTTGATGCACTAATGGGTCGATCACTCGAAAAGAAGAAACAAACGTACTATCATCCGCATAACTGAACACTCGGTTATCCGTTAAGTCCAACAATTAATTTATGTGAACCAAAAACATGGTACCTCTTGCTCCTCATGGCTGTACTGACTACAAATCCGAGCGCGACCGCTAGACAAGCCAGTTTCCCTACTCTTCATAAACCAAACAACAATCACGCACAAGATTATCTAGCTCGCAACTCGTTGCTAAGAAAAAAGGTAAAATTACTGTGTAAAAATGATTCCCTCTCGTATCTTTATATGATATAACTTTTTGAGATCAGAGTCAAAGTATATGTACTTTGTTGGCTAAAAATGAAGTCAGACTTGGTCGAGCAATCGTGATGTTTGCTCATGTAAGAGGAACTCAATGTACGAAAAATGATGTAAATTTTGGGTGATGGATCGTTGATGAAATCAAGAAACGGGCTTCGAGACAGCACGGAACCTAAAGGGGCACAAACATTTACCCTATAGATAGATATCTCACCATTGAATACTTTCTGAACTGAACGCCCAAAAAGATTGCATCTTTCCTTCCTCAAAGACAACTTGATCATCTTTAGAAAAGTGCAATCTCGACATAAGATCGGGATATCAAACTCTGCCGAATGTTTGGAAAATATCTGGTACAACAACCATGCTTTCACCGAGGTATTACATGGAGTGACTCCACTTTCCAATCAAGTATACCAATTGATCGCGAGTGGAACTGCTAACTACGAACACGTCGAATATTTCAAGATATTACATGAGTTATTAATTTACTCATGATTTCATAACCTTTAGTAGATTGGAACCTAGTGATAAGGAACGATAAGAATGGTTGCCTTTGACAATACGTTGTATATCTGGCCTTCCGTCTGTTTGGTATCGACCGTGTTAAATAGAAGAGGTGGAAGAACTTTCGCAACCATTTAGCGAGCGTTTTAAACAACGAATGTGTGAACATTCCCTAAGTGCTTAGGCAACAATATTCTTTTGAAAGCTGGTTCATGGGGTGTCCTTTGCTGAGGTGGTATCGGGGATCGTTGACCAGATTGTGAATTGTGTGACAAGTGGAACTGATTCATATATTGGGCTGATAACTAGAGTATAAGTAATGCGATAAGTAATACCATGTTCTTCTACTACCGGCGGATCAGTGGAGTACATTTTGTCACATTTTCTTGGAAAGAAGATCTATGCACGTAGAATATGCGCGTTGCAGTTATTTCTTACTCTTTGGAATAACCTCCGGTTTTATTGTGAATTTTTCGATTTAATCAGCTGGAAATGTACCTCCTTTATACAAATAATCTCCCTGGATTGGTTGGAATGAAATACGGCCATTTAGTTGGATTCTTTTCACCCTGCCTAGTGGAACAATACATGCTGTTATGCATCATCATCATCATCATCGGCATTACAACCGGGATCCGGTCTTGCCCTTATTTAGCAAGTCTCTCCACTGGTCCAGATTTCCAGCCGATGTCATGCAGTTTGGCACTCCCAGGCTCTGGACGTCCTGGTCTACGCCATCCCTCCATGGCAGATAAAGCCTGCTACGCTGTCTCCTTTCAAACACCCTGCCACAAAAGACTTTCCGGGCAGGTTCCTCCGCTCATTGGAGTTAGGTGTCCCGTCCACCGGAGTTTACCGAGCTTGATTTTTCTTACAACAATAGCTTCAAGGTAGATCGCGTACAAATCACGGTTGTAGCGTCTCCGGAATCGTCCTCCCTCGCATATGGGGCCAACAATTCTCCTTCCTTCCTCTCGAACGCGGCTAAGAGTTCAGAATGCCTTTTATTGAGCACCCAGGTCTCGGAGCCATACATGAGTACTGGTAAGACCATGGTCTTGTAGAGTAGTAGCTTGGATGTTCTAGATACATTTCGGGATTTAAACAGCCTTGATAGATCATAGTAGGCTTTGTTGGATTTGATCAGCCGTTCACGTATTTCTTCTTCCATATTGTTATCGGCTGATACTATTGTATTATTAAAGGATTGCACTACTTCAAATTCGTGCTTCGCTACCCTGATAGTTTGACCAACGTTAGGTCTTCTCTGCGAATGAAGGAGTCCTGTACAGCCGAATTGCTTTCTCTAACGCCAGGTTGAAGACGAGGCAGGCCAAACCGTCCCCTTGTCGGAGTCCATCAAAGATGTCTATTGGTTTGGACAGCAATCCCACTATTTTTACTTGACTAGTTCCGTTGGTCATGGTCAACCTACAAATTCGTATCAATTTGTTTGGAATGCCGAACTCTCTCATGGCATTATAAAGTTCTACCCTGGCTATGCTGTCGTAGGCGGCCTTAAAGACTATAAATAGATGACATAATAGAAACTTAAATTCCAGACATTTTTTCATCGCCTTCCTAAGGGTGAATGTCTGATCAATCGCTGATTTACCTGGGACGAAGCCACACTGATATTGACCAGTGCTGACTTTAGCGTATGGAGCTATTCGATCTTGTAGGATAGAGGAGAGTATTTTATAGGCAGTACTCAGAAATTGTATACCCCTATAGTTGCTCCACATTGTGATATCTCCCTTCTTGTGTATGGGTCAAATTATTCCACGACGGCAATCTTCCGGCATCTCGACTTGCTCCCATACATGCACCACGATCACATGAACTGCGTGATATAAAGCTGTCACCCCTTATTGGATCGGCTCAACCGGTATGCCATCAGCTCCGAGGGCTTTATTTGATTTGATCTGTCTTATACCTTTTAATGTTTCCTCAATGCTTGGTGGCAGCAGCATTTGGTCTTGATCTTGCATTGGTGGAGTCTCCAATTCTTCTGTGAGCTGACCATCTAGCAATTCATTGAAGTGCACTTCCCATCACTCCAGAATGCATTCAGGATCGGTGATCAGATTACCCCCCTTATCCTTGCAGTAAGTGCAACATGGTATGTACCGTGTCGTACTGCGGATTATTTGGTAGAACTTCCGCGCCTGGTACGGACCTTGCTCTCTACTTTTCGCTATTTCACAGACAAAGTTGTTTTCCCGGCACTTTTCTTTTGTCCGTGGAGTCTTTTTGCAGATCTTCTGAGATCTTTGTATTTCTCCCCGCGTACCCGCGTCCTATGAGATTGCTGAGTTGCCCGGTATGCAGCATTCTTACGTTCAGTTGCCTGTTTGCACTCATCATCAAACCAGTCGCTCCAAAATCTACGACTCCTGCCTAAGATGGAGTTAACAGTACTAATGACAGTATTCTTAAGGCGTCTCCACAAAACCTCTACGCGCAGCATTCTGACCCTAGGACTTACTCTCCGTCCATAGATCTCTTCGAACGCGAGTCTTAACGCATGGTGTTGCTGGTGTTACCAATGTGTAAGGCAGCCGTGTTAATTCGAAACTGATCCGGGGATGCAATACGTCTTCATAAGGCAATCCGCGGTCGGAAAACTATATCAACAAGATAGTGATCCGAGTCGATGTTGGCACCTCGGTATGTTCGTGCCGTCATCAAGATCGAGGAGCGCCGACGATCTATTAACACGTGGTCAAATTGGTTGCGAGTAGCTCCATCAGGTGTACCCAGGTGGCTTTGTGGACATCTTTACGCGGAAACCTGGTACTCGGAACGACCCGGTTCGTTAATGGTGCCAGTTCGATGACTCGTAGTCCATTGTCAAACGAATGTAACCTGTGTAGTGCCTGACCGGCCCCCGACCTATTTTGCCATTCAAATCACCAGGATCGACCTTCACTTTTTTTTAATTACACTTCTCTCGGGGGAGGCGAACGTATAGGCCCGAGTGGGCGCCCCGAGACGCCACCAAATAACTGTTGCAGTTCTTCTTCAATAGTTGCAGGTCGTAACCCTCTGGGAACGCTCATGTGAGTAGAGAATTTCGTTGCTTCCCCGATCTGTAACAGAATGAGTTGTGATGCAGGAATGGCCGCGCCCTCGGCAGAAGAACCGCAAATTAGTGCGATCCGTCCAAGCGTCTTGTGGAGCACATGTAAATCGAATTGCGCGGAACAATACACGAATCTCCGAAAAACAATACCCGTGATAATATCTGTAAAACAGACAGAGGTGTACTACGCGCCTTCGATGTGATAGCGGCTGTAGTCCCGACGTCAGCGCCGAGTCTCTGATCAGCCGGATCGCTCGTCTCTGTATGCTCTCAAGTAGGTCGAGGGTATGTTTAGGAGCCGAGCTCGTAGGTTCGTGAACGTTTATAAAGCTTATGTTCCGAGCACACGGCGTTTTGCATGACAGCTGTAATAAATGTCATACTCGTTTCTTTGGATAACTCCCCGTCCATCTTATTTCTTGTAATGCTGTTATGTCAGCCTTATATACTGTCAGGGCTTCGGCTAGCTGCTGTGTAGCTCGAGCTCTGTATAGTGAGCGGACGTTCCATTAGAAAATTCTCAAATCGTTTAGCCATTTCCGTGTCCGTGATCATCGTCGTGTATCCGGTCCATATCCGAGGCGCGTTAATCCTTCCATCATAATTTGTTTTCCCGGCCAACCTTCCACAGGGTGTCGCTGCATGCATTGGTTCATTACTTAGGTCACGTGGAGACTGCATGTCAATTTGGATTGAACAGGGACAAGGATCGTCCTGGCCTTCGCCGGGTTGAAAGCAATCACTGACTTTGCCCTGTATGTTCGCCCCTATCCCGCCTTGTGACACATATAGTGTTGTGAAAAATTATAGACTTAAGCGTACATTTTTAGTTTCCTTCGAATGAATAATAAACTTTTGAGAGTAGTTTTGCCACAAAATATTGTCAACCGACACCAACTCAGGACCCTTTAATGGCTTAATTGCTTTTTTACCAGGAATGGTAATTAATCTTCTGAAAAAACCAAAATTACGTTATTGATATTTTATATAATATAATATATTAATTTAATTTTTTTTATAATATAATAATTTATTTAATATGGAATGTTTTGTCCGTTATTTCGTATAATAGTTAACAATTCGTGGTAGACTAGAAATAAGATTGTTTAAAGTGTTGTCCGGTATATTATGCCATGCTTCAACATTTCTTTCTTTGAGTTGTTCCAGGTTTGAATCTTGGGCTTTTCCTGGTCGCAAGCCGTCGTTGTCAGAATCCCCCACAGGTTCTCAATGGGGTTTATGTCTGGACTTAAAGCTGGCTAGCGTAAACGTTTAATTCCATATTCTTGAAACCACGCTGCTGTTGTTCGTGGTGTGTGGATAGGAGCGTTGTCTTGTTGAAATTTAACATCTTCGTCCTCTGTTAGGGTTATTAAAGGGATAAGGTGCTCTTCCAACATTTCTTGGTACTTTTTGGCGTCTATTCCTCCATAAATAGAAACAATTCCTGTTTTCAGATTTCCAATGAAGGCCGCCCACACCAGAACTCCTCCTCCTCCTAAAGGTCTGTGTGACATGAAATTTCTTTCTTTCCTAAGATCATGCCAATAGCTCTTGAAGCCGGCGGGGCCGTTCGGATTACATTTTTCTCATCACTAAAGATCACATGAAACCACATTTCACTTTGTTGAATGTGTGTTCTAGCGAATTCGATGCCCGCTTCCTTGTGTCGCTGTTTGAGTGGTGGTTTGCATAAGCACTTTCGATACTTCAAGTTCCTTAAAGATATTGCCCTTTTTTCTAATGAGGCTAGAATCGAAGTTCAAATTAAAACGTCGAACCATTTGGGGCGAGGAAGCTGCTGTTTTGTACATTTCACGTAGAACGACTCGTTTTACCGTCGGCGAAAATTTTGTTGGTCTCCCAGATCGCTTATTTCTTCGCGCAATTTTCAATACCGGTTTGTAGAAAATTCTTCACTACACCTTCGGAGTGATTTATTTCATTGACAATTTGTGTTTACGTCATTCCAGTATTTTGTAAATCAACTATTGTTTTTCAATGTCAGTTAATTGTTTCCCATGTGGCACATTTACCAGGTGTAAGCATACGTTTTTTCCGATGCAACTAAGAGATTGCGCCAGCGAAACGTACGCAGCGTATTAATTTGACACATATGTCATCTTGTTCGTCTAAGATTTAACCACAAGCACACACAAGTTGAGTGCGCCAAAAACTATCGTCTTTGTTTTATCGTTCAGTGATCATGTCGAGTTTTATGCCTGAAAAATAACATTCGCGGCACGCATTGCTTTTCTTATTTAGCCAAAAGAAAAAGGCTGTTGAAAGTCATCGTTTGGTGGTAAAAACATATGATGATCACGCTCCATTAATTAGAACATGTGAGACAGGGTTTCGACAATTTAAAAGTGGTGATTTCAATGTGAAAGACAGTGAGGGCTCTGGTAGACTACAAAAATGTGAAGATGTGCAATTGCAGGAATTATTGGATGATTAACCAACTCAATCTGGCGAAAGACTAATAACCTTGTCCGGAAAAAAAACAAATCATTATGGAAAATTTAACAAGCCTCAGGACTTGCTAAATAAGACCAAGACCGGTTTCCGGTTGTAGTGCCGATGATGATGATGATGATGACCCAACTCAAACTTAACGAAGATTGGCAGAAGCATTACCAATGTCACAAGAAACAATCAGCACACGTTTACGACCAATGGAGAATACCAATAAACTCGGTAAATGTGTTCCACACGATTTGAATGAACGTCAACTGGAAAATCACAAAGTCACTTGTGAAATGCTGCTTCAACGCCACGCAAGGAAATCATTTTTGCATCGAATTGTGACTGGTGACAAATAATGGATTTATTTTGAAAACCCGAAGCGGAAAAAATCGTGGCTTTCACCTGGCGAAACCGGTCCTTCAACACCAAGGGAAAATTGCTTCGGCAAGAAGACCATGCACTGTGTCTGGTGGAACCAAAGCAGTATTATGTATTATGAACTTAATACACAACGCTTTCGTCAACAAATGATTAATTTAAACCACACATTAATCGAAAGATAACCGGAATGGACCAGAAGACTTGGCACAGTGATTTCGTTACACGACAACCCGCCGTCTCATACAGCAAAACTAGTGAAAGACACCTTGAAATCGCTTGGATGGGACCTCCTTCTGCACCCGGCATACTCCCCACACTTGGCGCCATCTCACTATCACATCTCGCATCAATGGGGCACGCGATCGCAAAGCAGCAATTCAGCGATTTCGAAGAAGCTGGAAAATGGCTCGACGAATGGTTTGCCACGAAGACAAGCAGTTTTTCTGGCATGGTATTGATCATTTACCTGAAAGATGGGCGAAATGTGTGGAAGCCGATGGTCAATATTTTGAATAAAAACAATTTCCCTAGAAAACTAAGAACTTTTTTACCAAAGAAACCGGAAAAAACGTATGCATACATCTGGTGGAACTTTAAACAAATTCACAGCCTAAAACAAAAAATCAAAAAACCAGAATGTCTGCACTGTTTTTTAAAAGAACTTTTGTTATAAACGAACAGAGGGCAGAACCCCCGTTATATTTCGCTTAGTACAAGTCGCATAAACTTATAAATAGACTTCCGAACTACCTTAAAAACTAAGGCATATAGGTTGGGGGTGGGGTACTAACTTTAAAGTAACTTAAAATGGCATGGGGAAGTAAAAAAAGATGGATAGAATAATAGTCTATGGGAAGGACGAGGATAAGCCGGGTGCTAGGGTGTGAGTATGAGTGCAGGAGAGTGTAGACGGCGAGAGGGGTGGGGTCAGGAGGGGTAAGAGAGGAGATGACGTTTGAGCGTGGGAGAGGTGAGATTGAAGTCAAAGATCGCCGGGTGAGAGTTAGCCCACCCCTGAATTCGTGAAATGGGTTCATAAGAGCCATAAGACGTGTGATGGGCGGGCAAATAGAAGAGACGAGGATTTCGCAGATTTCGGGGATTAGTGGAAAATATGATGGAGGAGAGCAGGCTTGGGCAGTTGATTGAACCTGAGTGTAGCCGGTGGATCAAGAGGATGTCGGCATGCATTCTGCGCTTTTCAATCCTCGGAGAGCAAAACGCAAAAAACGACGTTGCACGCTTTCGACCCTGCGAATTTAGGACGAGTAGTGAGGAGACCAAACCTGACTACCATATTCACGAAGGAGGCGAACAAAGGCTATATAGAGCTATCAGGAAACGTGGGGATTAGAGAATTCTTTCGACCAGCGTTTCACAAAACCAAGAACAGAGTTGGCCTTGAGAATAATGTCATCAATATGTGGGATGAAGTTAAGCTTCCTACCACATAATGCCATGGTCACGAATCGTTTGTGCAGGTGTTATCTGTTGGTTGACTAAGACATAGAAACATTGCGGGGAGAGGGAACCTTTGACGTGGGAAAAAAAGGATTAGATCTAAATCCTGATAGATACGTTCGATCGTTAAGACAGAAAGAAACCCACTTTCAAAGTAGGGGTTCAAAGCTAAAGGAGGATAGCTTAAAGAGGATGAGGTTGTGTGGAATTTGGTCGAAGGCCTTGCTGAAATCGGTTGTGATCACATCGACTTTGTTGCCGTTCTCTAAGGCACGGAGAGCGTGGGATGAGAATTCAACTAGATTGGTGGTGGTCGACCTACCCGTAACGAAACTGTGCTGGTTGGGTGAGATGATGTGTTTGCAGTGGAAACATAACGCGTTGTAAAGAATGCTTTCGAACAGTTTTGGTATATGTGGCAGTTTGGCGATGGGACGGTAGTTACTAATATCCTTTTTTAGCCCCTTCTTATGGGGGTGACAAAAGAGGATTTCGAAATATTTGGGAAGACACCTTGTGTAAGAGATGGATTGAATATCTTTGGTAGTGGGAGAGAAAGAAAAGAGGAACATTTTTTTAAAAGGACAGTCGAAAATCCATCAGCTTCAGGGTTTTTTTTTTTTTTTTTGGTTTCGGTAGGAAAGTGGAAATTTTCAAAAGATACCTCTAGACCGATCCAGGGGCTTGCCGGGTTTTTACCGACTAAAACCACCTCCCGCCAGGCTCATATTCCCTCTGATCCCCGCGGAATTTTCTTTTAGATATTCCATCGCGGGGCGGGTGGTTCAGGGTGAACTCGTCTTTAAGCAAGTTTAATTTTTCTTCAACTAGGTGATGCTGGATAATGTGAGAGATAAATGGGCCAAGGGAGAATTCGGGCAGGTCTTTGAACTAAGGGCGGTTAGGCTCAAAAGAGTTGTCCATGAAGGCATTTTTAAAGGAAAGAAGCGAAAACATTTGCAGTAGTTTGCGGGTTGGTTGAAGTAATCGTGTCATAGGAAAGGAAGTTGGGATAAGCGTCGGATTTACGTTTATAGTTAATAAAGTGGAGAAAAGATTTGGGGTCATTTGTTCTGTGTTTTTGTGAGGTAATTGTAGTATTTGGTGGCATCTCGGAGCGCCCACTCGGCGCTATAGGTTCGCCTCTCCCGAGAGAAGTGTAATAAAAAAAAAAAGTAAAGGGAGTTGTAAAGCTCGGTGTATTTATAAAAGGAACCGAGAAAGTTGGAGTAGACTAGGGAAGAGCGTGTTCTTAGGAAAATGTTCCACAAATTAGTCCTCTTGTTTCGAAGAGTTGAGTACGGAGTTTACGGTTGTACCATGGAGGCGATGATACCGATGCCCTATGTCGAGAATAAGATAAGAAATGGCATTGTATATTTCCTTTTAGAGAACGGCAGTAGCTTCTTCCTCCTCTAGGTGATCAAAGCGAAATGCGATTCTGGTAAGATGCTCATTTAATAGGCGAAAGTTAGCTTTGCGGTGGTTGTAGGAAAAGTTGACGTGGGTTGGTGAGATTTGGGATAAGCTACCACGATAAAGGGATACGAGAAGCGCGGAAGGGGGGGGGGGGGGGTAATTGTCGGTGGTGGAGAGAGCGTGAGCACTAAGGGCAACCGAGGAATTATAGGGGCATATATATCAAGCTATGCATTACAACTTAGCCCGGGATCGAAAAAGGCCTGAACTTACATTTTTTTCACAGGTGAAATTTGGGTTTTTTCATAAAGTTAATTACCATTGCTGGTAAAATGGCGATTAGGCTATTGACGGCTTTTCCCTGAGTTGTTGTTGGTTGTCAATATTTTGTCGCAAAACCTCTCATAATAGTTTATTACTTATTCCAAGAAAAGTGGAAATTTACGTTTGGGTCTATAATTTTTCACAGTACTGTATGTTAAAATCCTACCTGATGATATGATAATATTCCATCGCAGTGTTGTACGCGGTGGGCTTCCTTTTTGCAGACACCTTTTTGAAAACCCTTAGTTTTTTTTTTTTCTTTCTTACTTTTTACCAACAGCGAGTGGACTCTAATCACCTCTAATCAAAGGCTTATAACCTTGCCCGGAAGAACAAATTGTGGAAAATTTATCAAATTTTAATTGCTAAATAAGGCCAAGGCCGGATCCCGGTTATAGTGCCAATGATGATGATGAGAGTCCACCGTATCACTTCGGTACGTTCATAATGCGAACAATCTCGATAAGATGTGGTCGTCAATAAATATGTGCTTACTAGACCGCGAGCGGCACCGATATTCTTACGGGTATATACAGAGTGTCCCAAAAGTAGTTTTCAGTTTATGTTGCGTCCTTTACGAATGCCACGACAGATTTCTTCACATTGACGCATATGCTTGCGCAATTGGCTCCTTTACTGATATTTTCAATTGAGTAACTTTATTATACAGACACAAAACAATTCACGTTTCTACGACGTTACCTTGGCAGATGTCCAAGTTTAATGTACAACATCCATGATATTTATTTTGACTGTCACTTACCGCTAAATCTATCTATAGGCAAACGTCGGAACCAAAACCTAATAAAGAAAGCTATGTTCATTGTGATTCTGCAGCGGGGCAGGTAATAATAACTTGATGAAGGAATGCAGTCGTACATAAGTAGGTTCAACAAACGCTATTGTGGCGATTGGATAATAAACCAAACAAAAAATTATGTTATTAAGTGCTGGCCTGCAATAATTATTAATATGAGACACAATAAATATTTGTGCTGTTGCGATTGTGATGTTATTGTAGGTAATAATAAGAAGAGAACTAAAACCAAAATAATAATATTCTGGTACACCCCAAAATTTCTTTCTAAAGTTACAAAAAAAAGAAGACGATTGAAAAGAAATATTAGAATAAAAAACGATCTGATTTCAACTGCCCATAAAATTGAACTCCATTTACTCGCAGAGTGCTTAGGATTTTGTAAATAAAATCTTTCTAAAATTATAAACAACCCCCAGGGCAGCATCCAAATGTAGCACGCAAATTTGCTCTTGGAGATGCTATAATTGCAAATAATTTCAAAATGCTGAAGCTACTTAAGTAAAATATTCATATTCCTTCCAAAAAGAAAATCTCAGTGCACCGTAATTCGCTGGAAAAAACCAGGCAAGAGTATTCGCGAGACCGCCAGATATTTCTCAAAATTTTATTCACACCTACGGCAAAGATAAACACTTGAAATGGAATCTAACAGAATAATGTAAACTGATTTCGCAGTAATACGTTTATGTTATTATCACTTCGCGGAGGTTTCCATTTCAAAAAAAGGCAAAAAACTGGAAGAAAAAGAACAAAATCGAAGTAGAATAAATAAAAGTAACGAAATGAAATAAAAAATAGAAAACAAGTGCAAAGTGTAAAAATAGAGATGCAAATGAAATTTATTGTGGAAAACAAGTTTTAAGTAAACTGCCATAAATGTATTGAACAGGTGCAAAAACGTTTAACCCAGTTCTTATTGAGCCGATCCTAGAGCTGGCTATTGTCTACAAGATACAATATTTCAGACTTTTAGGTATCTTACCATTTACGGATGTGTGCGTGAATAGTAAAAGAATCGCTGGCACGCATTTCTGCTACTCAGTGGTTATTACCCACTAGAAACACAAGTAAAAGCGATAAAAGATAATTTTGTATTCGGTAATTTCAAGTGTCTATTGTTTGAAATGCTATTGTAATGCCGTGAATACTCTTACGACAGGTACTATGGGATGGGATGCACCACTTGAAAACTCGATCCCAAAATGGGATTTTCAAACAGGTATTCAGTTTTGATTTTTTTTTCAACATATACCTGTGGCAACAAGTTTTCTTACTTTATTGTACTTAACTGGGTTGCCGGGTTTGAACATTTCCCAAAGAGAAATTCTTGGTAATGGATTTTCTGAACGTCTGCTCATGAAAATGTCACAAGATTGCAATGGGTCGGCGGTCACTGGTCCCTAATCGTTTCTATCTCCTTAGGGATTAAATAATATTGTAAGAGTGTCTTGCGCTCATGAAGGTTCCTTTTTCCTATTTTGTTTTAATTGTTGTTTTTGAGTTTTTCTATGAACAATTGCTAATAAAATATTCTTCCTTATATTTTTTTTTTGTTTTTCGTTTTGCGTTTTTGCAGCATTTTAAAAATTCTGTTGTGTTTCCTTTTAGAGCTGCAAGCGACAATGGGCGCATGGCTTCTACTTCTTCTAGTGCTGGCAACTTTTCAACCAATCATTCAAGTTGCTAGCACCGAGGAAACATCAGCATCAACATCAACATCAACACCAACATCAATAACAACATCAAAATCGTTGTCATACTGGTTACCGCCATCTCACTCGTTGTCGTCATCTCCAATATCATCATTACAAGTGATTGATAATTTTAATTCTAATAATAAATTAAGTGATAGTGATAATAGTGATCTTACAAGAAGAACAATGTTAACTAAAGAGAACGCAAACATCGAAACGCGCGCGAAGCAAACGGTCAAACGAAACATGCTCTCTGAACAAAATATCGTTGTAAAGTCTTCATCACATAAAAATATGTCAAGTCAATATAAAAATGATAATGATGGCCAAGATAAAAATGTTAATCACACCAATGATGATAGCAGTAAAGATTTAAATAATATACACCGTGATAATAGCATACCTTCGGTTAAAAGGCCTCTCCCTGATACTCTAGTCGAAATCGAAAATGGTCTCCTCACGTTATTTAATATGAAGAAACCGCCAAAAATTGATCGATCCAAAATTATTATACCAGAAGCAATGAAAAAACTTTACGCGCAAATTATGGGAGAAGAACTGGATTCGGTGAATCTACCTAAGCCTGGTCTGCTGACGAAATCAGCAAACACTATGCGAAGTTTTACACATCAAGGTAAATACAATTTATTTATTTTTGCTTCTCGAATACACGGGATATATTGGATGATTGCAAATTAATCTCATCCAACAACGAATAATCATTTACTCTTTTTTTTACATTATATATTTATAACATCACCCGCTAGCTCTGTCAGCTATTGCTAATATATTTTGATTATTTTTGAAATCTTTATCTGTTCCTGTAAAACGACAATTTATTGACCATTACGCCTCTCTCGTTGTGTTGCAATGGCAGACTCACAGGCATCCATGAAAGAGACGTCAGTTGCTCACAAGACTGTGCAATTAACGTGAAGACTTTGATACTAGGCTTTTTAATTATACTCCTAAATTAAGACCAGTTTTGGAACTAAAAACCAGCTGAATAAGTATAGGTAATCATTTAATAACAAATTACGTAATAATTCTAAGCCGAATAAGTCCACAATGTTGATTAGCTTTTACAACAAAAACTAAGAGAACATTCGTTTCGATCACTCTTCTAATATATGTGAATTTTACAATGTTTTTTAGGAACAACATTTTCTCATTTCAATAATAAACCGAAAAGGTAGTGAATTATCTTACTACGTATACTATCAATTCTATTAGAGACACCGAGGCTTCCCTGCAAAACAAAAACAAGTGCTAAAACTAATTGCATATTAAACGACTTGCCACAATTTGTGGTAAGTAATTGAAATTTCTAATCCACCTCCATATTTGTGGTTACTTAATCACCTTATAGCTCCTCGATAGTATAGTGGTTAGTATAGCCGCCTGTCACGCGGGAGACCGGGGTTCGATTCCCCGTCGGGGAGCCTCCGGCGCAAGACTAATGACCTTCCTTGCCCGAAAAAAAAACAAATCATTATGGAAAATTTAACAAGCCCCAAGACTTGCTAAATAAGGCCAAGACCGGTTCCCGGTTGTAGTGCACATGATGATGATGATGAATCACCCTAAAATATCAGTTCAAGTTAAGAGAGAAAAATCTCAGAAGATTACACTCCACGTAAGCCAAAATTGTCTGCCAAAATGCACTACATGTTCCGTAGTTTGTCGGAATTTTATGTGTACAAATTAAAAACCTTAATCTATATCCACAGTTGGAAGGGTCTATATATCATCACCATCATCGGCACTACAACCGGGATCCGGTATTGGCCTTATTTAACAAATCTCTTCACCGGTCTCGATTTCCAGCCGATGTCATCCAGTTTGGCACTCCCAGGCTCTGGGCGTCCTGGTCTACGCCATCCATCCATCGCAGACAAGGTCTGCCGCATTTTCTCCTTCCATACATCCTGCAACAAAAGACTTTCCAAGCAGGCTCCTCTTCGCTCATACGAGCTAGGTGTCCCGCCCACCGGAGTCTACCGACCTTACTTTTTCTTACAACATCAGCTTCATGGTAGATCGCGTACAGCTCATGGTTGTAGCGTCTCCGGAATCGTCCTACCTCACATACGGGGCCAACAATTCTCTTTAAGACCTTCCTCTCGGACGCGGCTAAGAGTTCAGAGTGCCTTTTATTGGGCACCCTGGTCTCGGATCCATATATGAGTACTGGAAATACAATTTTGGCGGATTTATACGTTGTTCAAGTGTTCCGCCGAACACTGCTTGCCGCCTAGAAAACATACACCAGAGCGAACCCGGTTAAAAAGGAAACATCAAGAAAATTGTTTTGAACTTTATTTTATTGTTGTCGTTTATTATAATTTCCTTCTGCAATATATTCGTCATAACTGAAGGTTCTTCTTTTTAACTACGAAAACACACACAAAACTTCCGACACACTCGCAACGTAGTCCTACTCACTTCTTCTTTATTACCGCGTCTTGTCGACCTCCTCGATGGAGCTCTCTATCGTTCTCGACCTCCTCGGATGCTCGAAAGTTCAGTATCGACTTCTCGTCGCGTTGACGATTACAATTCGACTTGTCGTCTCGTTGACGATCTAACTTAGACTCTTGTCTGCCCACACAGATACCCAGATTCAAAACTGGTATCTGTATCCGTACAGGAGAAATTTCCCTATTCGATCTGCCAACAGAATTCCCGAAATCTCTGTTAACAGCATGCTATTTTATCCCAGGGATAATTTCCTATTTTCCTGAAAGGAGAAACTCGCTCATCATCATACATCATTATCACCCTCGGTGGTGGTGATAGAATTTCATTTCGACGGCCGTCGATAGAATGCCGCCTCTATTTGCATAAGGCATCTGGCACACAGGCCGGAGGGTATCCTGCAATTTGTATGGACGTAAAGTCCGTGAGTTGTTTAACTTCTGTAGTTAATATCAACAATCCATTAGATCTTTCTAATGGTGTGAAAATATGGTAAGGCCCGTGGAACTGAAGTGTTCCTTTTGTTATTTTTACCCTCGTACAAATTCGCGTCGTATTTCGTTGAGATGTTTTCGGATAACCAACATACATTATTGTATCGACGGATTTTGGGTGGTCTTTGTGGTAGACTACCCGCACGTGCACCGTTGATCGGCTCATTTTCTGGCGATAGCCCTGCCTTGCATAGATGTTTGAAATTACCGATTCAATGGAATGTTCCTGGGCGCAGGCAGAATGCATGTTTCTTTCTTGGTTCAGGTATGATCACTTACGAATATTGAGCTTGGCATTAAAAGCTTTGAGATGTTCGGTTCCTTGCTTTTTGGTGTCGGCTCAACGTTGGCTACATGTTGTTGGCCCCTAGTAGGCTTTTGGGGGCACGCGTTTAAGGGCGCGTGTAACGTTTTCAGGTAGGTCTGTTCCTTGAAGGGTTAGGAACCTTACCTGGGTGAAATTGTGCGTTCGTAGAACGCTACACCATAGTCTTGTACAGTAGTAGCTTGGATGTTCTGGAAAAATTCCGGGATTTAAAGAGCCTTGATAGACCATAGTAGGCTGTTGGATTTGATCAGCCGTTCGCGTATTTCTTCGTCCATATGTTGTCGGCTGATACTATTGACCCAAGGTAGTTAAAAGATTGCACTACATCAAATTCGTGCTCCACTACCCTGTTAGTTTGACCAACGTTAGGTCTTCTCTTCCCAGAAGTTGCCACGACGTCCTTAGTTTTCCCCTCATTAATGCGCAGTCCCAGTTTTTGTGCCGGCTGCTCGATCTGGGTGAAGGAATTCTGTACAGCCGAATGATGTCGATGTCATCTGCGTAGGCAAGTATCTGGCTGAACTTGGTGACAATAACCCCTCTAGTTGTAACGCCAGAGCCACGGATTACTTTCTCCAACGCCAGGTTGAAGAGGAGGCAGGTCAGACCATCCCCTTGTCGGAGTCCATTAAAGATGTTTATTGGTTTAGACAGCAATTCCGCTATTTTTACTTGACTAGTTATGCTGTTCACTGTCCACCTGTGGCGTTTCTAGCAGACACACGACCAATAGTGAAGAACAACAGCACCAAAAGCACATCCATTAAATCCATATACCATAGCAATAACATAGCATTTCCACATCAGTCGAATGTACTTGAGTTTAGAAATCGAATTGGTACACGCGGCGGTAAGCTGATGCGTTGAGCTTTGGTTCTATATTTTAGTGGTTCTAACCGTGATAGCGTCGGTTCGAATCACACGCTCTTCACTATCGTCGCAAAACGCTATAAACCTAAAAATCAAAGTCGTATCAATTTGTTTGGAATGCCGAACTCTCTCATGGCATTATAAAGTTCTACCCTGACTATGGTGTCGTAGGCGGTCTTAAAGTCTATGAATAGATGATATAATAGAATCTTAAATCACAGACATTTTTCCATCGTCTGCTTAAGGGTGAATATCTGATCAATTGCTGATTTGCCCGTGATGAAGCCACACTGATATTGACCAATGATGATTTTAGCATATGGGGCTATCCGACCTTGTAGGATAGAGGAGAGTATCTTATAGGCGGCACTCAGCAATGTTATACCCATATAGTTGCTGCACGATGTGATATCTCCCTTCTTATGTACTAGGCAAATTATTCCACGGCGCCAATCTTCCGGCATCTCCTCTTGCTTCCATACGTGCACCACGATCTCATGAATTGCATAATGTAACGCTGTCTCCCCTTGTTTGATCAGCTCAGCTGGTATGCCATCTGCTCCGGGGGCTTTATTTGATTTGAGCTGTCTTATGGCTTTTAATATTTCCTCGATGCTTGGTGACGGCAGCATTTGGTCTTGATCTTACATTGGTAGAGCCTCCAATTCTTTTGTGAGTTGACCATTTAGCAAGTGCACTTCCCTCGCTCCAGAATGCATTCAGGATCGGTGATCAGATTACCCTCTTTATCGTTGCAGTAAGTGCAGCGTGGTGTGTACCGCGTCATACTGTGGATTATATGGTAGAACTTCCGCGCGTGGTGCGGATCTCGCGCTCTACTTTTCTCTATTCCACAGACAAGGTTTTTTTCCCAGGCACTTTTCGTTTATCTGTGAAGCTCTTTGTATTTCTCCTCGCGTACCTGCGTCTTATGATAATGCTGCATTGTCCGGTATGCAGCATTCTTACGTTCAGTTGCACTCTTCATCAAACCAGTCGCTCCGATCTCTACGACTACTGCCTCAGATGGAGTTGGCAATACTAATGACAGTATTCTTAAGGCGTGTCCATTTCTCTTCTACGCCCGGCATTCTGGCCCCAAGACTTATTCTCCCTCCGTCGAGGCGCATATACGAGACGTTAAATTGTCCATAATAATTTGTTTTTCCAGAGAAGGTTATTAGCCTTGCGCCAACCTTTCTCAGGAAATCGCTGCATGCATTGGTTCATTACTTGGCGGATGGCAAAGTAGCTATCCAGGCGTGTCACGTGGAGACTGCATGTCAACTTGGATTGAACAGGGACAAGGATCGTCCTGACCTTCGCTGGGTTGAAAGCAGAGACTTTGCCCTGTATGTTCGCTCACACTCCCCCGAACAGAATTGGTCGTGATATATAAATGAAAGCTCAATAAGCAATCTCTCTCAAGTAGAATTTTTAACAACCGGTTTTTGTTTTTTATTTAATAAAAAGTGTTTTCTGTGCGTCTAGAGTACCGCGTTAAAGGGAGGTTCTCATCAAGAAGTGTTAAAAAATCGATGTATTTTTTTTTTAATTTTTTGATAGCTTATAGTGTTATAGTGTTTGAAATGATAGTGAAAAGGAACGTGTGATTCGAACTGACGCTATGACAGTTTGAATCACCACAAATTGAACCTAAGCGTTACCCATCAGGCTACTTGCCGATTTTAAAATTCGATTTTACAACTCGACTATACTCCACTGATGTGAATTGTTATGTTATCGCTATGGTATACGGCCCTGATGTATTTTCTTGTTCGATTTTCGTTCGGTGTTCTTCACTGTTTGCTTGTGAATTGTGTGTGTATCTGTTAGAGACGCCACACCACTCCCTTCCCAGTAACTTCGTTACGATCAGCTTGTGTGCGAACGACGCAGCGAACGAAAGAACGTCGGAGCAAGCGAGTGTGCCTTGGTGCTCTATGCGGAAGTCATGATCGTGTGTGAAATTCTGTTTACTATGGGAAGTGTGTGCTGCGTGTACATATCACGTCGTACTCACCAATTATAGCATTTGAAATGATAGTGAAAAGGAACGTGTGATTCGAACTGACGCTATGACAGTTTCTTTCGTTCCTTAAATACTATTTCACCCACCAACATTTCTATTGCATACCAATAACAAGTAGGCTAGAAGCCACCATATTTCGGCTGCTTCATCAACTACCTTCGTCACTTCAAATGTATTGCACATAGCATGACTAATGCACAATGGCTCACCTCCCAGATAACATGAATATAGATGAGCGTCATGCACCGTGATACCTGATATTATACATGACACACATCCATCGGAACATCTGGGAAATGAGCATTGTAATGTCATTCCTTTGCTTTGGCGTGTGTCGTGATTTAATGAACTGAATTATGATCCTGTGCGAAAATATTCTCCGGTATCAATGGGTATACTACAGCGTGTAGAATAAGGACCCAAAACCGTTTTTGCGAAAATAATTTTATAAAAATGTTACAGCATAATGAGGTCAAGCGAGGTTGTTTCTTTTTCACTTCGAGGCGTCTTGTTCAGTAGGCTCTCAAATGTATACTATCAGAGGAATGGGTCTGAAAATGTATATACACGGCATAGTAATTAAATCTACTGGTACCATCTGTAGTTCAAGCCGGCTCGTATAGCATTTTGAAACTTTAAATGCGTTTTTCTCGAAACCATGTTTTTCACATTGATGTCCACGATATCTCAAAAACCACTCGACGGTTTGCCTCTTTTTCTTTTTTTATCTTAAAGTAGATTTAAGTCATTGGAGCCCCCACTACCATAAAGATGATATATGCATAACTTTTTTTTACAGAGAAAGAAATTTTTCGTTTACGGAGAAAAAATTGTGAAAAACCCCATTTAAAAATCCAAATGTCCGCCATTTTGTTGAATTTCGACTTTCATGGATGACTCATGACTACACTTATATCATCATCAGCACTGCAACCGGGATCCGGTCTTGGCTTTATTTAGCAAGTCTCTCCACCGGGATCCGAGACTTGTTAAATTATCCATAATAATTTGTTTTTCCGGGCAAGGTTATTAGCCTTGCGCCAAGGTTACACCCGTATAGCTTATGAACATTTTTCGATTATTGACTTTGATCATTCTTTCAGGTGCTAGAGTGGCCAACAGTAAGATACCTTTTTTGAGACGGTCACAATCCAAGGCGTGTCAAGAGTTATTGTCACTATATTTTTTAATAAAAAAATGCTCTTTGTACCTTACAACATATTAAACAAGCGACAAAAGGTGTGAGTTCTTTATTTCTTTCCTTCTATGAGAAAAAAATTCGAGAAAAGAACCTTTTTTGAGGCTCTCAGATGAGAACCTTCCCTTAAAATATCAGATCGAAATCTTGAACTGATTTGGAGATATTTGCCTATATAACAGTTTGAATAAATAGGAATCCATTGTATGCATCAAATTGAAGGCTTTATTTAGCATAGTTATAATGGTTTCTGATTTATGTCAAATATGCACCGTTATGTTCGATAACTTGTTGCCATTTCGAAAATAATTTCATTATACCTCTCTCATAGAAACCCTCGTCCCTATTGGAAAAAAACTGGAGCGATCGATTTTCAGAAACTCCTCTTGAGGTGTCGCAACCAAACTCCCGGAGCTTCCGAGGAGTCACAATCGATGTGTGGGGCTTAGCGTTATCCCGAGGGAACACAATTCCTCCCCTATTGGCCAAGCTGGCCGCTTCTGGGCGATTGCTTCCTTTAAAGGGTCCAATTTTTGACAGTATATGTCCGAAGTAAGAGTTGGGCGTAGATGAGAAGCTCATAGTAGATGATTCCCTGCCAATCCAGCAAAACCTTCCTGACCGTCAATCCTGACTTGGCCACCGTTTGCGCCGGCTCACCCCCAATCGACCATTATCGCTTTCACTGGAGGCTGGCGTAAGCGACCCACCTTTCATCACTAGTTACCATACGCTTCAGAAACAGGTCGATTTTGTTGCGATTTAGCAGCGATTCTCAGATGAAAATTCGGTCGATAAGGATTTTTCTTTTGTGTTATCTCGTGTGGCACTCATACATCGACCTTCTTTTTGCATCAGCCTTATTCCAGTGATTCTTTTATCCAATGTTTATCTCCTGGGCAACCTAAACACTGCTTACATGACGGTCGGATTCGACGGTTTCAAAAATTTGATCGACATTTTCGACTATTGACCTTCCAGGAGGCGGTGCATCTGTGACTTCAAAATTACCGGAACCGAATCAACGAAACTTAAATTCCTCGTGATTGACTATTACAGTAACAGAACTATAAACACTATTCACATATTCGGATGCCTGGCTTACGTTTTCGCCTTTATAGAAGAAAAACTGTAAAATGTGGCGTATTGTCTCTTTGCTGGTGTCCATATTTGACGCGGGCTCAAACGAAACAGAGTCGAGCAATCACCAAACTGTCTGAAAAGTTAAGTACGAAATGTTATCTTTCTAACTCCATCTATTGAACCCGATCGCAGTTATACAATGGGGGATACAGATTACTCTTGCTATCTATTGGGAAAATAATGGATTTCTTTTTACAACACCTTTATATATGCTAATGATTTAAGCAATAAAAAAATCGATTTTTTGAACCGTCTAATGTCTTTCCCTCCTCAAGAGGTCCACTTAAATGCATTTTCAGCATTTTTTGTCGCTAAGTTGGCACAATTGTCCTTTATCCTGACATGCAGTTTTATCACGATTAGTCATTTAGTTTGTTAACAGTGCTCATTTTCTTATCTTATCTTTCTAATGGCATCTAGCGTAACCCGATTGCACTCATACAACGCGAGATACAAATTACTAAAACTATCTATTGGAAAAATAATAGATTTCTTTTTACTACAATTAATATAATATACGAGAGCGGGTCAATAAGTCTTTAGAAAATGAGGACCATGTTCCTTAATTTTCTCATCTAGTTTATTTTTTTTTTACACTAACGCGCGCACAAAAGGGGATTTTGAAGTACCCTTAAATGCCAGAGCACAGTGCGAGTGGATGGAGAGGAAGTGGATAAGGAAAGGAGCTGACGATGTATATTGGTCTTGAATGTCTGGACATCACAACGACCAGGAAACACATGATCAGGCAGAACATTCCACATTCGTGTGATTCGGCTAAAGAGTGACTCTCTATGTTTACTTGTGCGCCTGAAGTCCACTTTCAACGTGAATTGATGCGCATTCACAGATTGACGGGTATCGCGGGAAAATGTCTGTAGGGGCGGAACACATTCAGTGAGTTCAGTTGAGCAACGACCGTCGTGATAGCTATAGCAAAGAGATGGGCATGATACGTTGCGCCTGTGTTCTAATGACGGAATTAAACGACTTACGGCTGAGTCCCCAATAAGTTTCACTGCTCGTTTTGGCATCTTGCCAAGCACATTTAGTGCAGTTTTAGATGCGCCTGCCCAAATATGGGAGTTGAACTCCATTTTGGGACGAATATACGCCTTGTAAATAGTGGCCAGATTGGATGGAGTGAAGTATTTTTTGCATCTTTTAAGCAACCCCACACATTTGGCAACACTTTTGGCAGATTCAACCAACCTTGGGAACACCTGCATTAATTTGAAGGGAGACAGATTTGACACCGTCAAGAACCACCTTAATTTAACGGCCACAAAGATAGTCTGCTATACATCGGATCAGTGACTTCTCCACTCCATAGGAATGGACGGAGTGGAGTATCTTTTGCATCTCTTAAGGAACTCCATACATTTGGCCACACTTTTCGCAGCTTCAAATATGTGTCCATTCCAATTAAGAGTCGAATTAATTCGAGTGCCGAGGATTGATAGTTCCTTGGCTTTGTCGATGCAAGTGCCGTTCATAGACAGTATATTTACTTCGGGGCTCGCCTTTGATGACAAGAGGCAGCACTGAGTTTTTTGGACATTGAATTCTACTAGGTTAGATAATCCCCACTGATATATCTTGAGGTCTGAATTCAATGTATCAAGCATAAGTTGCTGATTGGTAGTGACGTTCGAAGAGTTTGGACGGGAGTGTTCGTATGAGTATGAGAACCTCCACGTGCTATTATCAAACGAGTGAATTGGGTTGTGAGTAATTGACAAGAGTTCATTTATAATGATCAGGAAGAGAGCGGGTGAGAGTACAGAACCCTGGGGGACACCTGTATTAGTTTGATGGGAGACAGATTTGACACCATCAAGAACCACTTGAATTGTACGGCCAGAAATATAGTCTCTTATCCATTGGCTCAGGGAATTGTTCACTCCATAGTAAAGCGATTTTGACAAAGGGCTGGATGCCAAACTCTGTCGAAGACTTTTGAAATATCCAATGCGACTAACTTGCTTTCGCCGAGGTAGTGGATGGAATGGCTACACTTTTCGGTAAGGTACGCCATCAAATCTCCTGTGGACCGGTTGCTACGAAAGCCATATTGGCGGCCATTCAGGAGGTCATTTCATTCCTGATATTTCGGAAGTTGACAGTTGATAAGTGATTTCATTAACTTGGAGAGAATAGAAGTTAGTGTCGATAAGAAGAAAGGGACGATTTTGTCACTCTTTTTGGGAATTGGCTGAATGTTCGCTGTCTTCCATCTATTTGGAAAACGGCGGGTAGAATAAGACAAATAGAAGAGTTTCCGCAGTGGTTTAGCGAGTGAAGAGGAACATCTCTTCAAGAGGATTGGGGGAATGCCATCCGGACCAGCGGATTGTTTGCGTTTCGCTCTTTGAGTGCGCGGGCAACAATACGCGTTCGGAAGTGAATCACGCTCATGATGTGCTGCTTATGCTCAAGTTGAGGTGGAACTGATGCGGTATTAGGCAGCGTTGGGTTGTCTGCAAAATGTGCAGCAAGTAGATTCGCTTTCTCCATTGCAGTAGTGACTGGCCTGTCATCGACTACAAGCGATGGAATGGATGAAGAGACTTAGTTTTGAATGTTTTTTACGAATGCCCAGAAAAGCTTCTACTACCTGTGGGAGAGTGTAATATTTTTTGTCCCACTCTCTGGTCATGCAAGAACTTTGCGCGTTGAATATGCGCATTGCAATCGTTTGTAGCTCTCTTAAATCTTTTCCGGTTTTCCTCAGTATTGTTTGATTTATACAACCGGAAGCTCAGGCTAAAGGCCTTAGTGGTTTCTTTGCACCCGGAATAAGATTACATATTTATATTGGGTTTGATATTCTTTGCTCTGTGTGGCATAAAGGTCCGCGTTCCAAGTAGAATCGTGTCTGTCAATGTGTCCGTCATAGAGTCAACATCGTTATTGAGGAAAAATAACGACCAATTTAACCTCCCAAAAAAAGTCGCTCAGACCATCCCAGTTGGCTTCCTCGTAGAACCATACTGTTCTTTTGAGAGCTTTCTCATTAACGTTACTGTTGGTTAGAGGAAATTTAACTGACAAGCACAGTGGTCTGAAGTGCCTAAGGGCGATGAAACTTCAATTGTGTATTTGTTTGAGTGGGAGGTGAGAAACGGGTCCAAGGTGTTGGTGAAATGCCCATATATGTCTGACAAGTTGAGTTAAACTATTTGAATCAGCAACGTGCTGGACATGTTGACCTTCAGGTGTTGTGTGTCCGGAGTGACGAAGCCACTGACAGTTATGCACATTCAATTCATCCGCAATAACGATTTCAGTGATGGGATATAGGGGTCAAGATCCTATCGATAGAACCAGACAGAGCATCAAATTCGATAAAGGATGCGTTTCTATCCAAGATTGGGCTTCTGTAAAGAGAGCAATAATGTATGATATGCTTACGAACGTGAAGTTTTAGCCAAGAGAAGTTAAATTCTGGATTGGAACAGAGCCCATATTAAGGCAGAAGCTGATAAGGAATATAATTTCGTATGAATGGGCTATACCAAGATGTGGAAAGAACAGTGGCACTAAGTTATATCCAGGTAGATTAAAATCGGAAATATCCCTATCAGTAATTACCTGGATTTCACTAAGTGGAAGGATAGTTGGTTTCTGGTTAGAAACGTGGGCAGATACACAAGAGAAATTGCATCTCAAGCCGTGCATGTTACACAAATCAACGCGAAATAGCCGCTCCATTGAAATGGCCCTACACAGAAAACCTATTCCGCCTCCCTGACCTAATAAAGACGCATAATACTTTCCAGTATGTCCCTTTTCCAAATAGTCAATGAAGATGCGTGCCTTTATCTTTAACGCATAACACTGTCCAGTTATCGCCTGTCCTTTTTTCAATGTCAGTCAATGAATATAATACTATAGCGTTTGGAATGATAGTGAAGAACGTGTAATTCGAACTGACGCTATGACAGTTAGAATCACAAAAAAATGAACCAATGCGTAACACATCAGGCTACTGGCCGATTTTAGAATTCGATTTTTAAACTCAAGTATATTCCACTGATGTGAATTGTTATGTTATCGCTATGGCATACGGCTCTGATGCATTTTCTTATTCGATTTTCGTTCGGTGTTCTTCACTATTTGCTTGTGTTTTGTGTGTGTATCTGTTAGAGGCGCCACAAAACTACGTGCATTCCAAAACACATTAGCCAAAACCTTTCCAGTTGATTTCATCGTTTTTGCCTTCTTTGGCGCCCGTTCCACTATTTTGACTGTTCTCGGGAGTGTAGTGGTGTATCCATGTTCCATCTTAGTTCAGTTACTAATCTGCGCTGAAACTCATCTGGGTTGCGATGCATGCACTCCAAAAGAGCCTTAGAAGGGACCACGCGGTTGCGTTTGTTCTCAGGTGAGAGCAAATGCGGCACCCATCTCGCAGATATGTTTTTTATTCCCAATTTATCATGCAAAATTGAAACATGAAACAAATTGAAAATTGACAGATACCTAGTGAGGAATGATGCTTAGTAAACGTGCTACGAGCACCATCGGTGGCGTTTCTAAGGACTTATTGACCTACCCTCGTATATATTCCCTCAGAAAAACGATTTTCTTTTTTTGTTAAATGTGCCAAAACCACAAAAGTTAATGGTGGAATTTTCGGAGCCTATAATTTCTGTCTTTATCTTGAAAATGACACAAGCTTTTTTCAATTTTGTTTTGTAGGAATCGATCAAAGTTATACAAAAAGTGGTTGCTTTTGCAGTTTTACTTGAGGGAGGTCTAACAAGACACATCCCGGTATTTTTCGAACATACTTCGTATAAGTCACAACGTAAAGAATTGATCAAACAAATTGAGACTTCTTGCAAAAGTAACATCCTGTACTAAACAAAAAATTCCAGGTGCCAAGTTCTTGATTCCTCCATTCAGTTGTCAGATTAATCTCGGAATATGTTACAATTTTCCCGTCGGGAAGCCTCTGGCGCAAGACTAATGACCTTGCCCAGAAAAAATAAATCATTATAAATAAGGCCAAGACCAGTTCCCGGTTGTAGTGCCGATGATGATGATGATGTTACAATTTTGCTTTGATAAATGTGAACATGCAAGCCAGGTGCCCGCAATTACCAACAACACGCGTCTTTGGTTTCATCTGTGCTGTTCCGGTATTTTCAATGCATCTGGCAGAAGTAGGCCCGTCGAAAATTTCGACAAAACCACAGAAGTGATCGCAACATTGGCAGGAGCCAAAGATTGACGATCGTTTAAAACGGATTTAAACCATCTGTATAAAGCTGAATTTAAAAATATGTCCGATATTCATGTGTCTTGCGAATTAACGCAAAAAAAAAAACTTCAATCATCGAATTTGCATCTGCAAGGCTAGGGAAATAGAACGATATCGGCACATATATTAAACGGAATGTGAGGAGTTGAGAAATGGGTCACCTACCACAATATTATACAAATATGATCATAATCAAAGCGCGGTGAAGTGGTTCAACCGCTGGCCATGCCAAAACTAACAGCCAGTGAGGTTTCGCTGTGAATTTGGTGGAAGTGGAAAGCCAACATCTACTATAAGCTTCTTTCATATGGCCATATACTAAATGCTGGCTTCTATTGTCAATAATTCAACCGCTTGGAGCTAGCGATTTACTGGACACGCCCGGAACTGTACAGCAAGGGGGGGGGTTGTGCTTTGAATCAAGATAACCCCAAATTACACACGATTATAATGACTTTCCGGAAAATCCACGAATTTAGACAGAAAGTTTGGATGCATCCGCTTCATAGCAAGGATTGCAAAACTACCTTAATGATAAGAAACGGCTACCAAGAGAAGCTTGTGAATACGAGGGTTGCCTTTTATATTTCGGGATTAGAGAACAAAAACAAATATTGATCATCGAAAATCACCTTATTGTTTTTCAAAATATTCCCCATGAAGATCTATACACTTTTGCATGCGTTTGAACCAATCGTCGAAGCACTTTTGCCACTCTGATTGAGGTATCTCCAACACATGCATTCTGAATGCAGCAACCGCTTCTTCAGGTGTCGAAAAACGTTGACCTCTCAGTTTGTTTTTTACGTACGGGAATAAAAAGAAGTCATTCGGTGCCAAGCCAGGACTATACGGCGGATGACCCATCAAATCGATGTTTTGGGTGCTCAAAAATGTAGTTGTCGCAGCCGATGTGTGAGAGCTCGCATTGTCGTGGTGAAGAGTGATCCGTCTTCGGCGGTTAGTTTTCCTGATTTCTTGGAAGACAACTGGCAAACAAATGGTTGTGTACCACTCAGAATTGACTGTTCTGTGTTGCTCTAGTGGTACGGTTGCGACATGTCCAGTTTTTCCGAAAAAACAGGCGACCATTTGCTTGGAAGTGCTTCGTGCGCGAACAACTTTTGTTGGATTTGGCTCATCTTGAAACACCCAGACAGTCGACTGGTGTTTACTTTCGGGCTCATACGCGTAAATCCACGATTCATCACCTGTCACGATGTCATAGACGTGTTTCGAAGCACCGCGACCGTATTTTTTGAGCATTTCTTTCGACCAATTGACACGAGCCTTTTTTTGGGCGATTGACAAATTGTGTGGGATCCAACGCGAACAAATTTTTTTGACAGTCAAATGTTTATGCAATATTGAATGTATGCTGGTCCCACTAACGCCTAAGGTTGTCTCAATCTCACGATGGGTCACATGACGATCTTCCAATATCAGTTCGCGCACAGCATCAATGGTTTTCGGAACAACAACTGATTTTGGACGACCTTCACGAAATTCATCTTGGAGTGAACTACGACCACGATTGAATTCACCATATCATCGATAAACACTGGTCCTTGATGGAGCTTCATCGCCAAAAATTGAATTAAGTTCATCCATGCACTGTTGCTGAGTTAATCCACGCCGAAAGTTGTAAAAAATAATCGCACGAAAATGTTGACGATTTAATTCCATTTTTGGGCCGAGATGAATCTTTTAAGTTACTGTAAACAACACAAATAGCGCTCGTATGTCAAACCATGTTAAATAAAGTCTTGAAATATGTATAGAAATAATGAAGTCATTTTCCCCAAAGTACTATTTCTACACCGTTAAAAATGAATGTATAATGTATAAACATTAATATTTGCATCTTCAGAATTTCTCAGCATAAAATCGAAAACTCGTCAAATAGCAATCACGATTACAACTCACAAGGTGAGAAATTGTAATACCTTCTCCACCTAATTCTTTTGGTCAACATCAACGTGATTGATTTATAATTTATCCTATAAACAAATAGCAAATTACGGATGGGACAACATATCAGAACTCGTCCTCACATATATAAACCAATGACATTCGTACAACAATATTCCTAATTATTGTTAGTTTCTTCTTCTTCTTCTTCTCATTTTTTTGCTTTTACAAGCGTCGACAAAATCAACAACCCATAAAACAACGCATTTCTAATCATTTATAACCAATCTCCATCAATTCCATTTCCAATTTCACACTGGAATTTTACCAGCACATAATGTGTACGCAAATATTTATAACCCTTGCTAAACAAAAACTTTAAATACCGGATTTGTTGAGACTCCATTTGATGCCAAAGAAATGCATTAATTATATTTTAATTCATCAAGTTTCCCTCCGCTCGTCGACCGTCTAATGTAAGATTAAACATTCAAATCGGCACTTGCCTTAAAGCCGGTGAGGTGAATGCATAAGAAAACTGGAATGTTTTTATGCAAAGTCAATAAATTAGCATATTTTTGGTCCAGTAACTTTTAGACGTGAATTCGAAATTTATTCCGAAAAACGCGCGATTAAAAACGGCAGTCGACAACGAGAAAAGATTAAGTCAAAGTTTTGAAATTTTCTATAAGATTAAATACTATGGCATCTGTGGAGAGATGGAGCCCCGTTTGGCCAAGTGACTGGGTCATCTAACACTCACCCAGAAAAGCCAGAATTCTATTCCGGGTCTGCAATGTGGTCAGACACATAAATTTAGGTAACACGCGAGTTCACTGAATTTCTGTCAACAAAAAAAAATATTTTCCGATTTATTAGAATATTCGAACAACCCAGGAGAGATCTGATAACAATGAAGATTGCCAGGAATGTTGTTAACATTTGTCTTAATGGAGAGAATATCATAAATTTTCAGGTGATCAAAGAACAAGTGGAATAATAATTTGTGTCACAGTCTGTAGTTATTGTCAAGTCTGTCAATAATTCTAGGGTTCATTTATAACACACATTCAATCTTAAAAACTTAGACAATGCAAAATATCTTGTTCTATATTTTCCAACCAATTGAGTATCTTTAGAAAATTTGAGTCCACAAAATGCCAGAAGAAGAATATTAACTTTAGACGGCACTGTTCAGACGTGTTCTGCTTTATTTGAATTATCTCCTGAGACGATGTGAAAGTTGAATTGAACTTGATTTGAGTTAAAATGAAATTTGAGTCTGACTTATTGGATAGATTTGAGTTTTCATAACAATTTCTTCACTATATTCTTTTTACATAAAGCACGCACAACATAGGTTTCAAGGATTATATAGTGCTGTGAAAAATTATAGACTCAAACGTAAATTGTCAGTTTTCTCCGAATGGGTATTAAACTTTTATGACCAGTTTTGTGACAAAATATTGTCAACCGACACAAACTCAGGGAAAACCCTTTAATGGCTTAATTGTTTTTTTTATCAGGAATGGCAATTAATTTTCTCAAAAAAATAAAACCGCCTGTGAAAAAGTATAAACTCACGACATTTATATTTTAATTTTGTGTACTATATAATAATTTATTTAATATGGAATGCTTTGTCTCATAATAGTTAACTATCTTCTACAATAAACATTTCATATAATATTATAGTTAACAACGTTCGCGGTAGACTGGAAATAATATTGTTTAAAGTGTTGCCTGGTATATTATGTCATTTTACTACTACTTATTGGCCTGTAGAAACCCGAAAGTTCATGACCTCACCGACTCGACTCCGCCACCGCTCCCTGTCCCGTGCGCTCTCCTTCCACGCTTGACCATCTGAACGGATCTCCGCGAGGTGTAACCTAACATTGTCCTCCCATCTCCGTCGCAGCCGCCCTGTCGGTCTCTTTCCCGTTGACTTACCGTCAAGAATTCTATGCACGGTCCTATCGTTCCCCATTCGCGCCACATGTCCGGCCCATTTTAATCTCCGCGACTTGATTATTCTCACGATTGTAGGTTTGTGGTACAGCTCTTCCAATTCGTGGTTGTGGAGTTTTGTGGTGGTTTAAGTATGGGTGCACCGACGTACGGCACGGATTCACTTAACACCCACTGATATGTTCTTTTATCGACGTGTCCAAACTAAAACTCCACTGAAACTGTTCTTCAACGGAAAGGAAAAATAAAACACTCTGATTTTCTTTTCATTCACTGGTGTATTTATTTATCGATTAATTTCCCTTTTTGGTAACTCTTCTTCTTCATTTTATGGGTGGTTAGTTCTGTCAGCAAGGCGAGATTCGTTTTTCTGCTAGATATTTTGTTACAATTTTTTATTATTGTCACAACCGATTTGCGTTTTAATCACATTAAAGCAACTGGAAAATTCAGCGCAGAATAGCGCGGCGAACAATAACAAACGGAAAACACTACACGGGCTTCTCACAAGAGATGTATTGACACGCGAATTGGACACATAACTCATCGAATTCTCGCGAACCCACAACGTCACGACCTCGATCAGTCTGCTCGGCTGGTAGAATTTGACATCTGACTCCTTGGGCGAAAAAAATCTGACTCTTCGGTGTTCGTTGAGATCAACTTCCACCAGCCGTCATCTAGATGGATTCTTCGTGTTTCCGTACAGGTCAATGTACGATGCCCCAATCGCACGAAGTATCGACAACGAACGATATTGCACCTGAATAAACAAAGGAACGACCATAAGGGACTGCAGGCAATGTGGTCATAAATCCTCGATGACCCGCGCCTGAGAACGAAATAGGTTTTTGCTTTAAGGTAAACAAAAACGCTATTTCAAGGGTCAAATGATAGGATGTACATCGTTCAAGAACTGCCTATGTTGCATAGGGTCGTCATGGTATTTACCTAACAGTCCAAGTGAAATGCCGTTGTAGGCGATATCTATTGGTGACGATAGTCATAGAATAGGGAAAATTGTTCATGCACGTTAAGTCCACAGAAAACTCAGCGACGGTGGCTATGGTTTAGATGATGGGTCTTCATGGGGCATGAACGTGGATAAACAAATGATTATGTTCATCCCCAAATCAAATGCTCGGTTGTATCATCATCATTCGGCACTACAACCGGGATCCGGTCTTGGCCTTTTTTAGCAAGTCCCGAGGCTTGTTAAATCTTCCTTAACAATTTGTTTTTCCGGGCAAGGTTATTAGCCCCATTTGTATAATGCTTAGGAAATTGGTCGCAACGCAGCGAACCTTAGGGGATAGATCAGATATACAATTATGTATGGTATACGGGAATATCGGTTGCAGCTGTGTCCGCAATACGCTGGCCAGCGTTTGTTTATCGTTAATTGATGACAAGCTGAGCCGATAGGAGATGTAAACCGGTTCATGGAGTATGAACCAGAAAAGTTCGGAATTATGTATGCCGTCGGAGAGATTTCCTTTCAGGTATGAAAGAAGCTGCTGGGAGCTTACGCTGCCCAAAATTGCAGGTAGATATGGTGTTTTGTGGGTGAGGGAAAAGACGGGTTAAGTTGAGGAAGTGGGTGGTTCTTGGAGAAGACTTTTTAGATGCCCCACAGTTTCCTCCATTGTCCTGACTCCTCGTCATATTTGCCGCCAAGGGTATACCCCTTAGCATTTTATTCTCGAATACGCGGAATTTGTTTTCTTCCCGTTTTGTGAGAGCCCATGTTTCGCATCCGTATAGAACAATCGGCATGATTAGGGGTCTATAGTCTTTTGTTAATTTCCATCGACATTTCGTTACTGGCCGTCAGTATTGTTCCCAGGTATTTAAATTCTTTGACATTTTCGAACATCTTGCCCCTGATGTTTATGTGTGTTCTCTGAGGTCCGCCTGCTCTGGCCATAATCACGTATTTCGTTTTGTCTTCATTTATTTCTAGGCCCACCTATTCTGCCGCGTGCATGATGATTTCACTGGTTTTACTTACAGTTTCTAGATTATCGCCCAAAACGACGATGTCATCCGCATATGCGAGCACTTGTGGGACCCCGTTCAGGGATGATCCGGCCTTGTTGTCGTCTTGTACCTTTCTGATGACATACTCGAGGACAAGGTTGAAGGGACATGGTAAGAGGCAATCCCCGAGTTTTAGTCCGTCAAATGGGTTCCAAATAGTGCTGAGAGGTGGTTTTCTATTCTAACCAGCCTTTTGTTTTCGTCCATGCAGATTTAAATCAGGGCGGCACATTTTTTCGCGATTCCCAGCTCAACTACAATATGGTCGAGTCTTTGCCTTGCGACTGAGTCGTAGGCTTTTTTGAAGTCAACGATCAGTTGGTGAACTGTCTCTCCGTATTCCCACTTCTTTTCCACTAGTTGCCTTATTGTGAACATTTGGTCGCTTGTTGACCGGTTCCTACGGAATCCACATGGCTAGTCTCCCAATATGTCTTCTGCGTACGGTGTGATTCTCGCCAGTATGACATTTGTTAGTATTTTGTATGTGGTTAGGAACAATGATATTCCTCTGTAATTTTCACAGTCAGATCTGTCACCTTTTTTGAAAGTGGCGACGACTATTGAGGTTTTCCATTCTTCCGGAATGACTTCCTTATACCATATTGTTTTAATCAGTTGGTTGATCTTTCGAGCGGTTGCCTCTCCTCCATGCTTCACAAGCTCTGCCGGTATGCAGTCGACTCCGGGAGCCTTGTTTTTCAATCGATTTATTGCGTCTACAACTTCGTCGAGAGAGGGATCTGAGGCTCGGCTGTATGTACGTCTGGTGGGTTTATTTGTGGTTGATGGGTGCGCACATTGAGCAGGTTTTCAAAGTACTGCTTCCGCCTTGTCACGATATTGTTTGTTTCTGTCACCACACAGCCGTTTGTGTCTCGGATTATTTTGGCTCTCCCTCGGTAGCCATTTCTAATAGAATTTATGCCGACATACATACCTCTGCTGTTCTTTGCTCTGGCATTTTCTATGATTTTTTCGATCCAAGTCTTCTCCCATTTGCGTTTTTTTGCGTTTGAAAAAGGTGTTATGTATTTCGATCTTCGCCCTGCACTCATCGTCAAACCAAGGTTTGGACTTAATTGTTTTCTTAAATCCTAATACATTTTTGGGCTGTTTGTTTGATTGTGTCTCTGATCGATGCCCATTTAATGCCCAGATTATTGGTTTCCTCTTCCCCACTACTCCCATTCTCTAGGATGCTAAATCTATTCGTTAGTTCGTCTTGATATTCAGCTCTTTTGCGTAGGTCTTTTAGCTTAGTTTATCAATGTCGAACTTTTCGCTCGTCTCGTGTGACTGCCCATGTGGGTTTGCTGCGAGCCGGCTCCTGATTTTGCCCATCACTAGAAGATGATCGGAGTCGTGATCTGCTCCTCTATATGATCTTACGTCCAGGATATTCGAGTGGTGTCTTTTGTCTATGAGGAACTGGTCTATTTGGTTACGCGTTACGCAGTCGGGTGATATCCATGTGGCTTTATGGATTTGCTTGTGCTTGAACATCGTGCTTTTCACTACCACATCTTTGAACGCCGAGAACGTGATAATTCGAATTCCATTATCAATTGAAACGTCGTGTAGACTCTCTTTACCTATAATTGGTTGGAAGATATCTTCCTATCCAATTTTCGCATTTAGGTCCCCGAGGAGGATTTTAACATCGAATGATGAGATCCCATCGAATACTTCCTCTAGAGTCTCGTAGAATGTGCCCTTCGTTTCTTCGTCCGTAGATTCTGTTGGGTCGTGTATGTTTATAAATACATAATTGTACCATGGTCCCTGTATTTTTAGCACCGACATTCGGTCATTAATAAATTGCACATCTTTTACATAGGGCGTAATCTTATTGCTTATGATGAAGCCAGTCCCGAGGTAATGTGTATCGCTACTTCCACACGCCAGTGTAAACCCGTTGGTTTCGATTACTTGATGTGGGAGTCGGACTTCCTGAAGTGCGACGATGTCCATTTTATATTGTTTCGCATTTTCTACGACCGTCTGTGTCGCGCCTGGTTTATATAACGTTCAAACGTTCCACGTCCCGACGTGTATATCCCGCTTTTTCCGTTTTTCCCTACGTTTTCTTTTTGCCGAGTCGGTGTTTTCTTGATGATTTGTTCCCTTATGGTAGTGTCGGCTCATCACACCTACGCCTACCGGGTTTTTCGTGAGATTGTTTTTTGTATATTGATTATTCATTTTTGTTCCCACGAGTCTTGGGGTTTCAAGTAGTCTGCCAGATCAGAGCCCCGTTTTGATATGATAAGGTCTGCTTACTGCTATGATTCGACCCGGTGTCTGAGAAATAAGTTATAATACAGCCGGTATACCCCTGACTGCAAACCATCCAATGGGCACGGTGACGCGTAACGCCCTGGATTAGGGGTGGTGAATCTTTGTGTGTTACTCCTCGCTAGCCTATCTGACATGGGTGGTCCTACTGGAAGCATATGCTTCCGTCAGCATAGCCTGAGTGATTCATTGTAGTTTAAGCCCCCGCACCACGTCAAGGTTTCTACCAAGCGGGGGATATTTGCCATGCTTCAACAATTCCTTCTTTGAGTTGTTCCACGTTTTGCATTTCTTGCTTTTCCTGATCGTAAACCGTTGTCAGGATCCCCCTACAGGTTCTCAATGAGGTTTATGTCTAGACTTAAACTGGCCACCGTAAAAGCTTAATTCCATGCTCTTGAAACCACGCTGTTGTTGTTCGTGCTGTATGAATATGAGCGTTGTCCTGTTGAAATATGACATCTTCGTCCTCTGTTAGGGTCATTGAAGAAAGCAGATGCCCTTCCAACACTTCTTGGTACTTTTTGGCGTCAAAATAATGTGCGGAAGGAACAAGATCGAGTGGATAACGGAAGAAGAAATCAACGTACATTGGGTTTGAGTGCCCGTAGATTATATTAACGAGATCACACATAATCAGACAGGTCATTCCACATTCGTGTGATTCGGCTAAAAAACGATTGTCTATCAGAAGTCAATTTTTTAAGCGTGAATTGATGCTTTCTGATTGACAACTATTATATGAAAATATTTGGAAAGTTGGAAAACATTCTCTACGTTAAGTGGAAGAGCGACCGTGATAATACCTATAGAAAAAAATGTGACAGGATTCCTTGACTTTATGTTCCGATGGAGATATTGAAAGACGCATCTTTTCTTTTATTATACTTCTCTTTGGAGAAATGCATCTATAGCACCGAGTCGGCGCCCCGAGATACTACATAATAACTGTTCATCATCTTCATCGGCACTACAACCGGGATCCGGTCTTGGCCTTATTTAACAAGTATGAGGCTTGTTGAAATTTCCATAATAATTTGTCTTTCCGGACAAGGTTATTAGCTTTGCGCCAGACATGATAACTGTTGCAGTTCTTTTTGAACAGTTACAAGTTGTAAAACTCTTGAAACACTCGCGCGGGGAGCGAATTCCACAGCTTTCCCGTTCTGTAACGGAACGAGTTCTAACGCAGAGATGTTCGCGTCATCGGAAGATGGGCCGCCAAATGATTCTATCCGTCGGATTGTCTCGCGGATCGCATATAAACTGAATTGTGCGGAACAATACCACGGATCTCCGAAGAACAGTACCCGTGATAATATCTGCAAATCTACAGGTCAGCCACGCGCCTTCGTGGAGACAGCGACTGTAGTCCTGACGTCACTCCCGGATCCCCGACGAGGCGGGTTGTAATTGTGCGAAACAATACTACGAATCTCTGAAGAACCGGACCCGAGATAATATCTGTAACACATGCACGCGTTTCTGATTCTAACAAAATTCGTTCTGTTAACCTCGATGGGATTGGACGCCACTACTTAAAAGCTCTATTTTTTGCCACTGTAATATGCTCGCATTTCTGATCAAACCAAGGCTTATCAAATGAACTTCGTTTAATGGAATGTAGAACTCCATCCCGAGTAAAATAACCTCTGTGACCGACTCCGCGCAAGCGTTAACGTCAGAGTCTCCGAATCACACCTCCGATCAAGGAATGGATGCGAAGAAATCCCGCAAATCGTCCCAGTTAGCAGCCCCATACTTCCATACATGACGAAGCTGCCTAGGCCGGTTATTCGCTTGAAATGCAAGTGGTTGGGCATTCGGCACTCGGGTGGGTTCCTCCACGAGTTGAGTCAAGTTGCGGCTAACACGAACATCTCCACCAGCCTCCCGCCCGCATGGATTCGGATAGAATGCACCAACCATCCTAAATTGTGTACATTAAAATCGCCAAGGACGACAATTTCAGAAGCCGGGTGGTTGATCTGTATCCAGTCCACGGTACGTGGCAGATGTTCGTAAAAATGTCGCTGGTCTAACGTCATTCGGGGAACGGTAAAGAAAACAAAGAAATTCAACAGAATTCCTCAGCACGAGGATTAGGTAGTTAGTTGATGAAGAATCAGTTCTGATCGGAGTATATGCTCAGCTCGGATGTCACAAATAAATCCAAGGTGTCCGCATAATCACTTCGGGTGTCTGGCACTTGCATAGGCACAAGTTGAGTCAAATTACCGCTAACAGCAAACATCTCCGCTAGCCTCCCGGCATCGTCGGTTCTGTTAAAATGTACGTCGGAACTGTCTACACTAAAATCGGCAAACACGACTATTTCGGAAGCCGTGTGGTTGATCTGTATCCAGTCGACGGTACGTGACAGATGTTCGTAAAAATGTTACCGGTCGATCGTCATTCGGGGAGCGGTAAAGACAACAAAGAAATTTAACAGAATTCCTCATCACGACCCTCAACCACATGATGTCCAAGTTATTGGGTTCCAACGCCTCCATCCTCTGGGAAGCCAGATCGGACCGTGTGAAGACACAGACTCCACCTTTTAAATGAAATTTCGAATGTAAGTCGTATCCTGAGCCAGGAAGATATGCCGAATCAGTTGACGAATCGACCTGGCTCTTAATTAGGGCAAGGATATCAGGTTTCACTGTTTGCAATAATTGGTGGACGACGTTTAGATCCGTTTTAGTGAAACCGATTTCACTGATTTAAAAAAAAAATGTCGTAATCAGTCGAACGTCGATAGTGCCTCAGAGACTTAAAGTTCTTCTTTTTTAAATTTTTTTATTTTACTTCTCTCAGGAAAGGCGAACCTATACCGCTGAGTAAGCGGCCTGAGATTCTATTTTTTTCGCGACCGGGTCCATCAGCCCAGCCCCGAAAGATGCTCAACGATTTCTGCCAACCATTTTACGAAGCCGATAGCTTAATTTATTCGGTTATTTATCAAAATATTTGCATGATGTTCCCCTGACATACCCCCCCCCCCCCCCCCCCCCCCCCCCCCCCCCCGCCCACACACACACAAAACTTCCAAAGGTGTCCGCTGTTTACCTAACACCCTGTAGAATATTCTTCCTGATTAGACTCATAGGCATATTCTTCAAGGCATTTCTGCGTCGTGGCTTAGAACACCTCGTCCATATATACGTCCAAAAATGGAGTTAAACTCGCATATTTGGTCAGACGCATCCAAAACTGCACTACATGTGCTTGACAGGATGCAAAAACAAGCAGTGAAACTTATTGGGGACCCAGCCATAAGTCGATGAATTCCGTCCTTAGAACGCAGGCGCAACGTATCATGCCTATCTCTTTTCTATAGGTGTTACCACGGTCGTTGCTCAACTGAACTTGCTGAATGTGGGCGTTTGCGGGAGAAGGCGATGGAGTGACATTTGACAACGTTGAGTTCAAGGCAGTTATTACGCCACCAAGTTGAGAAACTGTCGAGGTCCGTTTGGAGAAGTGAGGAGTCGAGGGGGGAGATGATCGTTTTGTAGAGTTTGGCGTCGTCCACATAGAGGTAGATGGATGAGTATTTAATAATGGAGTCAACATCATTGGTGGTAAGGATAAATAGGAGGGGACCTAGATGGCTGCCTTGCGTACCCCTGACGTGAGGAGAAAAGGATTGGAAAGCGAGGATCTGAATTTGACACGGTAGGTTCGACCTTTCAGATAAGAAGATAACCACTTGATCAATAGGGGTTCGAGACCTAGGGAGGACAGCTTAAAAAGGATGAGTTTATGGGAGATTTTGTCAAATGCCTTGCTGAAATCGGTGGTGATTACATCGACTTCGTTGCCATTCTCTAAGGCACGGAGAGTATGGGATGAGAACTCGATCAGATTCGTTGTGGTAGACCTGCCCTAAAGGAAACCATCCTGGTTGGATGAAATGATGGATTTACAACGGAAAGATAACGCGTTGTAAAGAATTCCTTCGATCAGTTTGGAAATATGAGACAGTTTGGCGTAGGGCGGTAGGTTCTTATGTCGTTTTTAGGTCCCTTTTTATGTATGGGGGTGACATAGGAGGATTTCCAAATACTAGGGAAGATCCCTTATGAAAGGGATAGATTGAATATCATTGATATCGGGAGGGAAAGAGAAGTGGAACATTTCTTTAAAAATACAGGCGGGAGTACATCAGGCCCAGGGCTGAACTCGTCTTTGAGTAAGTTTAATTGCTCCCCAACTACGTGACGCTGAATAAATTGAAGGTGAAGGGGCCGAGGGGGCTCCTCGATAGTATAGTGGTTAGTATACCCGGCTTTCACGCGGGAGACCGGGGTTCGATTCCCCGTCGGGGAGCCTCTGGCGCAAGACTAATGACCTTGCCCGGAAAAAAAACAAATCATTATGGAAAATTTATCAAGCCTCGGGACTTGCTAAATAAGGCCAAGACCGGTCCCCGGTTGTAGTGCCGATGATGATGATGAAGGGACCGAGGGAGAATTCGGGCAAGTCTTTGAAGTGAGACGGATTGGGTTTGAAAGAGATGTCTGTGAAGGATTTATTGAAAAACGAAGCGAATAGATTGGCAGTAGTTAGAGGGTCGGTTGAAGTAGTCGCGCCATAAGAAAGGGAGTTAAGATATGCGTCGGATTTACGTTTGTAGTTTATGAAGTGGAAAAAAGCTTTGGGGAGGTGGTTCTCGTTACTTTCGCCAAGTTCCACTCTTATGTCTTGGTGGTTAGCGAGCTCCCCAGAGCTATGATTTAGTTGTCCTATACTGGATAGTTAGTGGTCACAAAGCTTCACTGAGCTGCCATTTAGTTTTCCTATACTGAATACATGTGTCTCACGCGGGACGGTTAGTAAATATACAAAAACAAAATATCGTGGAGTTCATCCGCTTCTTTCAATCCCTGTTCTCCACGTTTCTTGATCTTCCTATCCCTCCCGCTGTCCTTCCGCTAATAGTTTTTACCCGTCTTGAATATACATCTACGTTGAGATTTCTTTTTAACAACAGGAGACAGTACTGGCCTTTTAAGGAATTGAATTCTATTGAATAATCCTCCTCAAGTTGATTGAATCATTCTCATTGCTACATATTGTTGAAGTTGGAATTGAATAAGTCAAGCATCTCTGCTAATTGACAATGACTTTCAAACAGGCTATTTGGCTCGCCTTAAAAAACGAAAGAGTTTATAAAAGTGGAAAATACAATTGGTAAGAATATGAAGCCTTGGGGAACGCCGACTTCAAGAGAATCATAAAATTGTCCAGAAAATAGTAAAAGTGACAGGAGGCCATATTCGTGCACATTAAATTAAGGAACGATACCTGGTACAATCGCCATTTTTAAAATATAGTTTAATCAGAACATAACAGGTCAATTGAAAAGTCCCCGGCCTGACACATAGATGGCGGCACTAGAATTAAATCCATATGATTTTTAGTTAGCCCTAACCTTCAAAAGACGCGTGTATAAATGACAGATGTCGGATCATTAGTTTGTGAATGATAGTATTTTGAGTGAAGCAACTTCTGTTATTGTGAAAAAAATGGATAAATTTCGCGTGTTGATAAAATATTGCTTTTTGAAGGGAAAAAATACAGTTGAAGCAAAAACTTGGCTTGATGACGAGTTTCCAGACGACGCCCCAGGAAAATCAACCATCAAGGATTGGTATGCTAAGTTTAGACGTGGTGAAATGAGCACCGAAGACGGTGAACGCAGTGGACGCCCAAAAGAGGTTGTTACCGACGAAAACATTAGAAAAATCCACAAAATGATTTTGAATGACCGTAAATTGAAATTGAATGAAATAGCAGGCACTCTAAAGATATCAACTGAACGTGTACATCATATCATTCACGAATATTTGGGTATGAGAAAGCTCTGTGCAAAGTGGGTGCCGCGCGAGCTCACTTTTGACCAAAAACAACGACGAGTTGATGATTCGGAGCAGTGTTTGGAGATGATCAAGCGTAATAAACCCGAGTTTTTGCGTCGATATGTGACAATGGATGAAACATGGCTCCATCATTTCACTCCGAAGTCCAATCGACAGTCATCCGAGTGGACTGCACACGATGAACCCGCCCCAAAGCGTGGAAAAACGCAACAGTCGGCTGGCAAGGTTATGGCGTCTGTATTTTGGGATGCGCGCGGAATACTTTATTGGACGTTATTGGACCGTTTGAAAGACGAAATCGCCGAAAAACGACCGCATTTGAAGAAAAAGAAAGTGCTGCTTCACCAAGACAATGCACCGTGTCACAAGTCAGTGAAAACGATGGCAAAAATCCATGAATTGGGCTTCGAATTGCTTCCGCATCCACCGTATTCTCCAGATCTGGCCCCCAGCGACTATTTCCTGTTCTCAGATCTCAAAAGAATGCTCGCTGGGAGAAAATTTTCGTCGAATGAAGAGGTGATCGCCGAAACTGAGGCTTATTTTGAAGCTCAAAGCTCAAAATACTATAATTCACAAACTAATGATCCGACATCTGTCAAATTTATACACGCGTGTTTTGAAGATTAGGGCTAACCAAAAATCATATGGATTTAATTCTAGTGCCGCCATCTATGTGTCGGGCCGGGGACTTTTCAATTGACCTGTTATTTAACTATATGCATATACGAATATATAATACCGAATGACTTCTTTTTATTCCCGTACGTAAAAAACAAACTGAGAGGTCAACGTTTTTTGACACCTGAAGAAGCGGTTGCTGCATTCAGAATGCATGTGTTGGAGATACCTCAATCAGAGTGGGAAAAGTGCTTCGACAATTGGTTCAAACGCATGCAAAAGTGTATAGATCTTCATGGGGAATATTTTGAATAACAATAAAGTGATTTTCGATGATCAATATTTGTTTTTGTTCTCTAATCCCGAAATATAAAAGGCAACCCTCGTATCATTGATATCATTTCTAGTGGAGTAACTAACATTTCGAATGCAACTTTTTCTCCAGCACCATAATTTTTGTCTATTTACAAAAGCCGTTTCTCCTAATCTTTCAGCTCTAATTGACCACACAGTCGAACTACATATCTCTGCCATACTACTTTAAAATCGCACGAGCAATTAAAAAGCAACACCACTCAGTCAATCTTCGAAATCATATTTTAAAATAGCCTCTGCCCATAACCTTGATCGTACTTATCGTTGAAAAACTGTTGGTTGTTGACCGTCTGACCATCAGAAGATGACGACTGATAGCTTATAAACAAACACAATCTATTCCTCTATTTTAAATATTAATCTGCTCGTGCTCTAGTCAAGCACCAGGGAAGCTGCATAAACCACTAATTTGGCAAGCAATGCAGAAGAGATGATCAGTTGAGGGGTTTGTTTCGACACGGACAAATTATAGTTTGGTATGTCTATGACGGTGTGTACACTCAGCAATGCTGCCATACCTAAGAAATACGTTTTCCAGCACGCCTGTGGAAAGCGTGTTGTTATATTTATTTTTGAAAGCCGATCCTAACATCTATTATTTATAAAATGGCAATCTATTATCCATTAAGACAAATCGCCTGCTTTCCTACACCTAACATATAATTCTTCGCTTAGAAATTTGTGTTTAAAATTAAATGTCTGCAAAATTTTCGTTGCTAAGAAGTCTAGCAAAGAACCAGACTTTTGCGAGAATAAAAAGAGTGTTTATTTGAATTCCGTAAAATCGTTTTTCACCGTCTACTGAACGCGAACCGAGTGTCGATTACTGCATAAGTTTCCAAAACTAAGAATACTTTTCAATTTATTTATACAGTATTTGTGAAATTAAGTTTTGTATACATATTCGTGTTAATCTGAATATTAGGAACATATCTAGAAGTGTGCTGGAAGACCAGCATGGATTTCTGAAACTTATTTAAAAAACAAAAATTCTTCGGTCGACTTATTTGTTATTCCTGCTTATACCACTTCTGCGGATGAAATCGGTGAGATTCTGAACCAGGGGCATTGAATTGATATCTAATTCAAACAATGTTGTCTGAAGAGAGACAATACAAAACCAAAATGCAGAAGTAGTTTTTTACAACGTAGGTCCGGTATTCAAATCCAGTTGCTCTTTCTTCCGAAGATACTGATGCCAATTAGATAGGCTAATGGCTTTCGCATTCTAGCTATCCCCATCTTATTCGTAGACGTGAACAGTTCAGCAAAGCGTTCAGGGATTTTTAAGAAGCACATTTGGTGTGATTTCCCAAACAGGGAAATTTTCGGGATTAGGAATGTACGAGTATGTAGGGAATGTATTACGGCGAATGTTTTGAAATTTCGAGGATATGTTTTTATATAAATGATCGACATATGTGTACTAATTTTGTATGGAAATAAACAATTTTCAGCGACTTATATGTCATCTCCCCAATAACCCAAAAAATATTCTATGCGCTTTCTCCAAACGACCACAGGGAGGGACGTACGATTAATTTGTTATCTTATGGGGGATTCGTAGACCCACCAAACAGTTAAAAAAAAACACTTTAAAACCAAAGACAAACAACTCCCAAATATTTTAACATATCAACTATTATAATGTTAGCGTAATTACATTACGCGTGCCGCACTGCGGAATGACAAAAGTCACCTATCGAAATTAGGCAAACACTTTTGCACTCCCGACCAAAACCTGATAGAAAAAAAAGTACTCTCCCTAAGTGGAAGAAATTTCAGGGTGATTATGAAGAGCATTAATGATTCTATCTCGTCATGCATTTCATGGCTTATTGTCTACTAGTCATTAAGGAACTAGAGAAAGCGACTACATGCCGAATGACATTTTCTTCAAAACTAACGGAGTCGATAAATCAATCCAGAAGATGTTTTGCTTAACCATTGTCAGTTATTTTTGACTTTTATGCATGATGAGATTATGTTTATGTTAACGGGCTTGAGCTAGCCATGACTGGGTTATGACAACAAATCATTATTTTATCGATCGGTCAACTTACTTTGTGTTACTGGCAGCGGCAATTTGTGTTCCAAAAGCTGCATGGGTGTTCACCTTTGCCTTTACTCAGTAGTGTTGTCCTAGAGTCGCGTGCGTTTGTTAAATGCCATTGTGGGCTTTTCTAGTAAACATTGCAGCAACATGTTACTTCACTGCAACCGTAAGCACCTATTATTATTATTATTTATTGGCCTGTAGGAACCCAGAAGTTCATGACCTCACCGACTCGGCTCCGCCATTGCTCCCTGTCCTGTGCGCTCTCCTTCCACGTTCGACCATCCGATCCGATCTCCTCGAGGTCCAATCTAACATTGTCCTCCCATCTCCGTCGCGGCCGTCCTGTCGGTATCTTTCCCGTTAGTTTACCGTCAAGAATTCGATGCACGGTCCTATCATCGCCCATTCGCGCTACGTGTCCGGCCCATCTTAATCTTCACGAGTTGATTACTCTCACTATTGTAGGTTTGCGGTATAGCTCCTCCAATTCGTGATTGTGGAGTTTCCTCCATTGTCCTAACTCCTCGTCAAATTTACCGTCAAAGATACCCCTTAAAACTTTATTCTCGAATACGCGGAATTTGTTTTCTTCCCGTTTTGTGAGAGCCCATGTTTCGCATCCGTATAGAGCAATCGGCATGATTATGGTTCTATAGACACGGAGCTTTATATTACGTGATAGCAGTTTGGATTTCAACAGTTTACTGGCTGCATGCCAACTAGCGTTGCCGGAGTGTAGTCTTTTGTTAATTTCCATCGACATTTCGTTACCGGCCGTCAGTATTGTTCCCAGATATTTAAATTCTTTGACATTTTTAAATGTCGTGCCCCTGACGTTTATATGTGTTCTCTGAGGTCCACCTGCTCTCGCCGTAATCATGTATTTTGTTTTGTCTTCATTTATTTCTAGGCCCACCTCTTCTGCCGGTTGCATGATGATTTCACAGTTTTTACTTACAGTTTCGAGATTATCGCTCAGAACGGTGATGTCATCCGCATACGCGAGCACTTGTGTGACCCCGTTCAGGGATGATCCGGCCGTGTTGTCGTCTTGTACCTTTCTGATAACATACTCGAGGACAAAGTTAAAAAGGCATGGTGAGAGGCCATCCCCCTGCTTTAGTCCGTCCCGGATTTCAAATGGTTCTGAGAGGTGGTTTTCTATTCTAGCTCGCCCTTTGTTTTCGTTCATGCAAATTCGAATGAGGGCGGTATATTTTTTCGGGATCCCCAGCTCAACCACGATCTGGTAGAGTCTTTGCCTTGCGACTGAATCGTAGGCTTTTTTGAAGTCAACGACCAGTTGGTGAACCGTCTCTCCGTATTCCCACTTCTTTTGCAGCAGTTGGCTTATTGTGAACATCTGGTCGCTTGTTGACCGGTTCCGACGGAATCCACATTGGTAGTCTCCCATTATTTCTTCTGCGTACGGTGTGATTCTTGCCAGTATGATATGTGTTAATATTTTGTATGTGGTTGGGAGCAATGATATTCCTCTGTAATTTTCGCAGTCAGATCTGTCGCCTTTTTTGAAAATGGGGATGACCATTGAGGTTTTCCATTCTTCCGGAATGACTTCCTTGTCCCATATTGTTTTAACCAGGTGGTGGATCTTTCGGGCGGTTGCCTCTCCTCCATGCTTCACAAGCTCTGCCGGTATGCAATCGACTCCGGGAGCCTTGTTGTTTTTCAGTCGATTTATCGCATCTACAACTTCGTCGAAAAAGGGCTCTGGGATCTGGGGCTCGGCTGTATGTACGTCTGGTGCGTTTATTTGCGTTTGATGGGTGCGCACATTGAACAGGTTTTCAAAGTACTGCTTCCATCTTGTCACGAAATTTTTTTGTTTCTGTCACCAGACAACCATTTGTGTCTCGGATTATTTTGCCTCTCCCTCGGTAGCCATTTATAATTGAATTTATTTCTGCTGTTCTTTGCTCTGGCGTTTTCTATGATTTGTTTTGATCCTAGTCTTCTCCCATTCGCGTTTTTTTACGTTTGAAAAGTCTGGTTGTCTCTTTCCGAATTGTCGCGTATCTTACTGCGTTGACTTCATCATATGCTTCTAAGTGGATCATTCTGAGGCGTTTACGTTCTTCGATCTTCGCCTGGCACTCATCGTCAAACCAAGGTTTGGACTTACTTGTTTTCTTAAATCCTAATACCTCTTGGGGTGTTTGTTTGATTGTGTCTCTGATCGATGTCCATTTAGTGTCCACACTATTGGCTCCCTCTTCCTCACTGCTCCCATTCTCTAGGATGCTAAATCTATTCGATAGTTCGTCTTGATATTCAGGCCTTTTGCGTAGGTCTTTTAGTTTATCAATCTCGAACCTTTTGCTCGTCTCCCGTGAATGTCCATGTGGGTTTGCTGCGAGCCGACTTCTAATTTTGCACATCACTAGAAGGTGATCAGAGTCACAATCTGCTCCTCTATATGATCTTACGTCAAGGATATTCGAGTGGTGTCTTTTGTCTATGAGGAAGTGGTCTATTTGGTTACGCGTTTCGCCGTCGGGTGATATCCATGTGGCGTTATGGATTTGCTTGTGCTTGAACATCGCCCTTTTCACTACCAGATCTTTTGACACTGCGAATGTGATAATACGAATACCATTATCATTTGAAACGTCATGTAGGCTTTCTTTACCTATAGTTGGTTGGAAGATATCTTCCTTTCCAATTTTCGCATTGAGGTCCCCGAGGAGGATTTTAACATCGAATGATGAGATCCCATCAAATACTTCCTTTAGGGTCTCGTAGAACGTGTCCTTCGTTTCTTCGTCTGTAGATTCTGTTGGAGCCTGAACGTTTATAAATACGTAATTGTACCATGGACCCTGTATTTTTAGCACCGACATTTGGTCGTTAATAAACTGCACATCTTTTACATGGGGCGTAATCTTCTTGCTTATGATGAATCCAGTTCCGAGGTTATGTGTATCGGTACCTCCACACGCCAGTGTAAACCCGTTGGTTTCGATTAGTTGATGTGGGAGTCGAACTTCCTAAATCCGATAATTACCCCATATCGCTTACCTTAAACTCTCACACCTCATCTCATCCTGTTACTATTTCTAACCTCTTCGCCACTCACTTCAATCAGTCATTTACTAATGACTCCTTTGTTCCTAACCCGTCATAATTCAACTATCTACCTAACTTTCCCTCGAGCCCCTTCTCCAGAACTCCTCTAATCTGTTCCTAATTGAATCTAAGCTACTGCAACTCAGAGACAACTTTACACCGGGCACTAATGATTTCGCTGCAATCCTCCTCAAGAAATGGTCATCCATTCTCTCTGCTCCCCTCTCACTGATCTTCAATCTCTCACTCTCTCAAGGTGTATTCCTCCAGAATTGGGAAATCTCTTTCAACACCCTCATCCACAAGAAGTGTCCCAAAAATGATGTCTTTCGTTTCATCAATGCAACATGGTTTTCTCAATGGCCTATCAGCTACAACCAACCTCGTTTAATTCACTTCTTTTACACTTTCAGCACTAGAGCACGGTAACGATGTCGACATGGTCTCAACCGACCTGTTCCAATTATACACTCTCGGATTCGAACCTAGATTGTTGAAATGGTTTTTTTCCTATTTAAAAGATAGACTTTATTCCGTTCAGTTCAGACCCATGATATCCAACCCCCCTTGTTGCGTCTGGGATCCGGTCTTGGCCTATTTTGGCAAGCCACTATCCGGTCCGGCAAGCCACTATCCGATCCGAGACTTCTTAAATTGTCCATGATAATTTGTTTTTCCGGGCATTGTTATTAGCCTTGCCCCAACCTTTCTCAGGATGTCGCTGCATGCTTTGGTTCACTACTTGGTTGGCGCCAAAGTAGCTATCCAGGGAGGTCACGTGGAGATTGCAAGTCAACTTGGATTGAACAGGGATAACAATCCTCCCGGCCTTGGCCGGGTTGAAAGCAGAGACTTTGCCCTGTACTTGACCCGGAAAGCCAACTCTGCCCTCGGATTCATGAAACGATGGTCTAAGGAATTCTCCGACCCCTACGTAACTCGATCCCTTACCTTACCTTCGTCCGTCTACGGCTTGAATATACTAGCCAAGTATGGTCTCCTTATCACAAGGTCCAAAGAATCTATTTTGTATTCACCGTCTCTTCCTTCGGTTCGCTCTACGAGGGCTAGGATGGGAAAACCCTTTAATCCTGTCCCCGTACATTAACCGTCTCAAATTAATCAACCGCAGATCCTGTGAGGAGCGCAGGGTCCTGGCTGACTAAGTGTTCATTAAAGGGTCTTCTCCGGCTCTGTCGACTGTGCCTACCTCCTTAACCTTTGTACAAAACGCGCAACCCCCGTCTTCTCTACATCCCCCGCACCGTACCTCTTACGGTTTCAACGAACTCCTTTCGCGGATGTTGAGTAATGATAACTCCAATTCCACCTTGTTCGACTTCGACTTCTCTACCCATACTCTCAAGCACCACCTCCTAAACTATTCTCACCACCAATCTTAAGCGGCGTTTCTACACTTTACTATAACCTGCCCCCACTTCCCTCTTGCCTTCTTAATGTGTCCTGATCACCTTAGGTTAAGCTTAGTGAAGTTAGTTCTTACGCTCTTTAGTTTGTAAGTTATATGTACTTTGGTTGTAGGTACTTATGTTGCTTGAATTATGCCAATAAATGGGGTAGTAGCCCCACAAAACTTTAAATATATGGGATCGACATTTAAAATATCATTAAATATAAAAACAATAATACACTAAGGTTAAAATACAAAGGAATAACATACTAACTATTTTTTCTTTTTGTTTATTTCAGAAAGTAAAATTGACGACAGATTCCCTCATCATCATCGATTTAGATTACATTTCAATGTGAGTACGATCCCAAAAGAAGAGAAACTAAAAGCAGCCGAACTTAACTTAAATCGAGAGTTAAGTGGCCACCTACAACGTATCAGTGGTCGAAGTTACTACAGAGTCTTAGTGTATGATATACTTAAGGTTGGAATTAAAGGCAAACGAGAGCCCACATATCTACTGCTCGATAGTAAGCAAATTCGTTTAAATAGCACAAATGTCATTAGCTTTGATGTGCAACCGGCAGTAGATCGATGGCTAGCTTCACCAAAAAATAATAATGGGCTTCTGATCGAAGTTCGGACATCAAAAGATTTAAAACCTGCACCAGAGCATCATGTGCGTTTGCGACGGAGCATTAAAGAATCTCCTGAAAGTTGGTCACATAAACAACCGCTTCTATTTACATATACCGACGACGGTAGACACAAGGCACGTTCCATACGTGACATGAGCCGCCCAAAACGTGCCCATCATTCAAGAAAACCACAACGAAGGAAAAACAATGACGAAATATGCCGACGGCATTCATTATACGTTGATTTCGCTGATGTCGGATGGGCTGATTGGATAGTAGCGCCTCCAGGATATGAGGCATTTTACTGCCACGGAAAATGCCCATTCCCATTGGCCGAACATTTAAATACTACGAATCACGCAGTTATACAAACCTTAGTCAATAATATCCATCCAGGTAAAGTGCCAAAGCCGTGCTGTGTACCAACACAACTGACTGGTATCTCGATGTTATATCTTAACGATGAAAAATCCGTAGTGCTTAAGAGTTATCAAGATATGACAGTTGTTGGTTGTGGTTGTCGATGATTTACATTGTATAACCAAAACATAAACAAGCAACGTAATATAAATTATACAAATAATAATAATAATTAAAAAAATCGGAAAACAATTTTAAAGGCAAGCGACCCCTGTGTGCTCGTTAGCATGAATGTACAATCATTTATCAGTCGGGATATGTTAAGTATCCAACACATAGCCGCCTTCTCTCAAGAAGTGATGAATACCATTTTAAAATTGTTGTTCTTCTCTAGACCAAGGCGAAAACAGACCGAGGCTATATAAACAATGTCACAGTGTGAAAATACCCACGTCGAGTACATGATTGTTTATAAGCTTTTTATGCCTAAAAGTTCGGGTGGTATTGATCGATTTTTAGCTGTTATCCTTGATATTTTGTCATATTTATTATCGTCACATTTAGTAACATTCTTTGTACACATATAAACGAAAAAAAAAGCAAAAACAAAAAAAAACATCTTACATATTTATAACGATATAAATACATAATTAAATGTAATTTTCTTTTTTCTTATATTAAGATAAAGAAAACATATTTTATTATTATTCATATAGAAGAAGATAATTTAAAATCGAGAGATATTTTCTGCTCCTTAAATATAAATATAAATCCTTATGTTTTAATTAAATTAGAAAATCTTAAGTGATCGACCATGAAATGCTCTCGATTATGATTTTCATTTAAAATATTGAAATTGTACAATTTGTAATTATATATATGAATGTGTGACTAGACATAAATTCAGTTAGGTATAAGTATTGATGACTCAAATATCCTTTTACACTTAAACCACTCGTTTTCGAAACAAATGCTGAAATACTCAAACACACGATCAGATTTTTTTTTTACAAAACATTTACTTATAAAATTTTACCATGCACTAGATAACCTGATTAAATAACATTGTATATTGTTAATATAAATTTAAAAACAAAATGTGATTTAGTTAAATTATATGTAAAATTTTAGACTAGAAATGTGTGTAAATGTTAGTAGGGAAACTAAACAACGTTAAATAAAACTGATACTGAATATATTTAGTTTGATGTAATAAAAGATATTATTAGTTCCATTATGCATTTTGTTAATAATTCATGTGCATTTTTTTTTTTGTTAAATACTTATATTTTATTTAAGCTTAAAAATCGTTATTAAGATTATAAGAACTTAAAATTTCCCCTACTCCAAATTTTTATTTATACTAAATATTAACTTTGTGCCAACTTATTGTAAATAGATATTAACGTAGGTCGTCTTAAAATATACTTTATACATAATTTTCCTTCGATGTATGTTTATACGATTCTTATGCAAAGAAGAAAAGAAAAGAATGAGCAAATAAAAACGATAAAAAATGTTTAATAAACTTATATGTCGCCTTTTATTTTTATTCACCTAATTATATTGTGGATGGCACATGTCTTCGTTCCCAAAGCGAAACAACGCGATTCACTACCGCGGTTCTTTATTAATAAGCCACTGGCAAGCGATTGTAAAGAAGATCCTTTAATAGCGGTTAATCGGGGACTTTAATCGAAACCCAGAGGGGCGCTGTTCGGACAACGCTTCACTGTTGCACGTGAGACGCGGTGTCCCAAAGTAAAGTACAACATAAAGAGGTCATGTCCGCTCGCACTGTGTTCTAACTTCAAATTCCCCTTTTGTGCATGCGTTAGTGTAAAAAAAAATGTGTGCAAGGAATATATGTGACAATGTACAAAACTTGCTGATTTTTTCCTTTTTTTGGATTACAGTTTGGATTTTGCAATCAACATTAAAGTAGTACACTTGAACAGTATGCAAGGCAGGAGTTCAAATAGCTCATTACACATTCCCAATCACTAGGATGAGGCCACACATTTTGTAATTGATTTTCGCTCTTGATACCTGATGGAAATTTTGTATCCGAAAACATATACTACCTGTGAATAGGTACGTTTTTTCCCAAAATAAATTCACAAGATTAAAGAGTAATTAAGAAACGTCCCAAGATCAAATAATAAACTACTTAAAAACGGTATAAAAAAGTGCGTCACTAGGATGAGGCCATTGCGAATATTTCGTGGCAGGAGTGCACATGTGAGATTTTTTAAAACTTTTGTTTAGAATATTTAAAAAGGTGTTGAAAAGAACTTGTGGGGGTTCTTTAAGGCATTCCCAAGGAACCACCCATCCTCTTTAAATTAACCACCTTCCTCTTCCCATACAAAGCCATGGTACTTACCTGCAATTTTGGGCAGCGTAAGCTCCCAGCAGCATTTTCCATACCTGAAAGGAAGCCTACCCGACGGCATACATACATTCTGAACTTTTCTGGTTCATACTCCATGAATCAGTTCATCTCCTATCGGCTCAGCTTGTCTTCAATTACCGATAAACAAACGCTGGCCAGCGTATTGCGGACACTGCTGCAATCGATATACCTACTTAATCGTATATCTTATCCTACCCTAAGGTCCGCTTTAGTGCGACCAATTCACTAACCTTTACAAAGCCATGCATTTGATTTGAGCATGAACGTGATCGTTTATTTACTCACGTTCATGTCCCATGAAGAACCATCATCCAACTCGAACAAACAATCTATAGCCACCGTCGTCGAGTTTTCTGTGGACTTAACGTCCAGGACCAATTTCCCCCATTCTGCTTCAGAGCCATTTGGCTAAAGTAAACAGATTACCAATCTCTGGTCGAGTTGTTGACACCAGTAGATATTGACTACATATGTATTTCCCCGGAATCTTAAGCAAATACAATGACGACCCGTTTGTAACATAGGCACATCATGCACATTATGCGTGCCACCATTTGACCTGTGAAATAGCGTTTTTGTTTACTTTGAAAAAAAATCTATTTCGTTCCCTGGCATACATTATCAACGATGTATGGGTACATCGCCGCAGCCCCTGATGATCGTGCATTTGTTTAATCAGGTGTCCGCCGATCATCGTCTTCATCGCAGAGCATCGAACCTGCCCTACACAGCAATGGAAATTCTCACGTATACCTTTTTTACGCGATCACCATTCGCTACAGTCAAGTGGATCCGGTTTGCTCCTCCTCTATCGATGCAATTCACGGCCATTGAATCTGATGGATGTGAGTTGCATCGAAGAGTCAGATTTTTACCGCCAGCAACGACGGACGCGAGTTCGCGAAGTCGAGTCAATACAATTTTTCTATAAAAAGAGTTGTGCGCAGAAAGATCCATTTACTTGAGTCGATACATCCTGTTTTTAATTTAAAGGTTGTGCGCGGAAAGTTATATTCCCCTGTAACTAGAAATAAGTGAATAACGAACAGTTAACAATTTAAGGCCTGCTCCGCAGAGTGAATTGTACACGGAAAGTTTTATTCCCTTGTAATAAATTTTATTCCTTGTTTAACAACAAAGAACTGTGTGACTGGAAATAAGAAAATAGCTGAAATAAATGCAAAAAAAAAAAACCAAATTGTTTCATTTCCTTTTTCCCCTTGGGACGTCGTCGCAGAATTGCAAGAGATTCCAGAGGACCAGCAGTTGTGAAGTAGTGGGAGTTAGTAAATCCCGCGTCCGTGTCGACGCACTGACTACACCTAGCTACAAACTGTTTTTATTTAATTTGGAAAACAAATGGATTTCGGAAAGACGTCGACAGCGACAGAAAGAAGACAAATAGATGCTTTCAAGGATTTAGTAGTCTCAGGCAGGGCTGTGGAGTCGGAGTCGGAGTCGCGGAGTCGCGGTGTTTGAGCTGGAGTCGGAGTCGGAGTCGCGGTGTTTGGGCTGGAGTCAGAGTCGGAGTCGGAGTCGTAAAAAACGAGCGACTCCGACTACATTTTCGTTAAAATTTAAAATACATTTTTTTAAATTATTCTAAAGTCGGAGTATCTTTAGAAAGAAGCAGTGTACGAAATTTAGTAATAGAGGACGCTGAAAAACAAAAGAATGAACTTAAAAATCTCTTACACGGAAAGTTTATATTTATTTATTTAAAAATGGACACATGTACACGTTATCGGGTTAATTACTTGGGAATTAATGTTTAATTCGTTGATAATAATAAAAGAATAGTAACACATTCACTGGCAATCAAAGACACTAAATCTAACCACTCAAGCGATTATTTAAAAATGCTTGTGATGGATGTTTTGAAAGAGTTTAATATTAAACTAGAACAAATTGTATCCATTGTGACAGACAACGCTCGTTATATGCTGAGTACTGTCGAAAAATTAAGTACTATTGAGGCGGAAGACGATATTGATGTACTCGAGTATTTTAGATTTTATGAAAATGTACGAAACGTCGCAATAGCCGCCAGAACACCAAAAATACATGCCATAATCAAACGAAGAGCTGGAAACGGAGCGATTTTGGATCAAGCCACAAGATGGGGTAGTACATACTTTATGATACAGCGACTTCTTGAACTGAAATTTTATCTTGAGGACATGGCCAGCCCGAACGTGAATATGACTGAAATTCAATGGAAAGAAGTGGAGGATCTTGAGTCCGTGCTTCGCCATCCTTATATCGCTACAAAAGTAATGCAAGCGGAAGATTTGACTCCTGGTTTATTTTTCAAGGAGTGGAAAAACATCAATTTTCGTTTGTCGAAGATTCTAAATAATACTCTTGCTGGTGGAATTAAAAACGCCATGCTATGTAGAGAAAAACATTTGCTGGACAACGATAGATTGTTGGCTGGGATCTATGTTGACCCCATGGTTTGATCCCTATTGGCGGAAGAACAAATACATAGAGCTATAAACGCTCTGTTTGAATTAACCGTTCGCATGAAAAGCCTTCGACTAGAAAAAATACGACAGCAGGCAGCGTAGACGAAGTACCATCATCTTCACCAGACACCTGTGAATCTGAAGACGATTTTAAAAAATATCTGAATGAACAAAATAAACTAAAACGTCCTGGTTTGAATCACAGTCCCAATATAGATGAAGGAGACAGGATTTTATGATGCGTTGAAAAAAATGTACAACATTTACCGAACTTATAAGTTAAATGTTGAAATGGCAATACATGGGTATCCAGAAATCGTAAAAGATCCAGCATTCATCGTTACAGTATTACCGCCAACCCAAGTATCCCTAGAGCGGTTATTTTCCGCTCTTAAAATTCTGAATTCTGATTTGAGAGCCTCTACGAATACAGATTTAATAGAAGCAATGTTGTTTTTAAGAATAAATTCTAATAAATAATTATTAAAGTATATAACATGAAAAAAATGGCTATATGCAAAGGAAACAAAGGAAACAAGCTGATAAAATTGAGCTTTTTTGAGTCGGAGTCGGAGTTGGAGTCGGAGTCGCGGAGTCGTGGAGTCGGAGTCGTGTTGTTGGTAAATATAGGAATTGGAGTCGGAGTCGGAGTCGTGTTATTTTTTTCCGACTCCACAGCCCTGGTCTCAGGCCGTGAAATAGCGAGGAGCCTTAACAGGAGTAAGACTGTTGAAAGCAGTCTTTTTGCAGATCCACAAAAATATGGGCAAAATCAAAAAGGACGCACATCTGAAGCAACAACATCACGAGAAAAGCGGTTGGTTCTACGGGTTGCCTCAAATTCTACTCTACCAGCGACTAAAGTTAGAGCCAAAAGCGGAGTATCAGCCAGTATAGCAACGGTCCGGAGGATAATAAAAAAGTGATACAGTGATGAAAAGAAAAAAATTGAAACAGAAACCTCTTTTGAGGCAAGTACACAAGGAGCATCGAATGAATTTTGCAAGAGAACATCTCTCTTGGACCAGTAAATGGAAACGCGTTTTTTTTCGGATGAAAAAAAAAAGTTTAACCTTGACGGTCCCAATGGTTTCAACTTTTATTTCCATGATCTGAGAAAGGAGGAGCTTATTTTGGGAAAACATCCCAGCAGTACATCAGGTGTCATGGTATGGGGAGCTATTACCTACTATGGCACAATCGAGTTGGAGTTTTTGTCCACAACAATGAACGGAAACAACTAAAAATGTTTGCTGGAACGGTCATTTCCAAAAATTAAAAACATTTTCGGACCCCTGCCTTGGATTTTTCAACATGACAATGCCCCCATCCAGACTTCCAGAGTTAATACAAGTTGGATTCAATCAGAAGACGTGGAACTTTTGCCATGGCCGCCCTATTCGCCGGACTTAAACACAATCGAAAACGTTTAGTCATGGCTATCTCGTAAAGTTTATGAAGGCGGCAGACAATTTGAAGACAAAGACACCTTAATCGAAGTTATTCGTGATTCCTGGGATCAAATTTCCCTAGACTATTTAAAAAAAACTCTATGATTCTATTCCAAACCGTCTTATAGAGGTCATATCCAAAAACGGCGGGCATATTCATTATTAATGTAGAAAAACACTATAAATAAACGTTTTAAAACCATAAAATGTAAACATTTCATTAATTTTTTCCTTCTTTTCTAAAATTTTGCATGCATCCCAATGACGCACTTTTTTATACCCTTCCTAAGTAGATTATTATTTGATCTTGGGAAATTCCAACGGTCGTTTCTTAAGTACCATTTAATTTTATGAATTTCTTTTAGGAAAATACGTACCTATTCACAGGCAGTATGTGTTTCCAGGTACAAAATTTGCAACAGGTATAAAGAGCGAAAATCAATTGCAAAATTTGTGGCCTCATCCTAGTGATTGGGAGTGTATTTCCTAAACAATGAAATAAACGTTGCATCTAGATTCAACGTACTGGTTTTCTTAGAGAATGAGAAATATCAAACGAAATTCCAGATACGTGATCATTTTAAGGGTAACGAGCCTGTTAGACTATACCAAATTTACAAGGCAGCGTAAGTCAAATAATATAGGTAGAATTATTATTATTATTTATTGGCCTGTAGGAACCCGGAAGTTCATGACCTCACCGACTCGGCTTCGCCATCGTTCCCTGTTCTGGGCACTCGCCTTCCACGCTTGACCATTCGATCCGATCTCCTCAAAGTCAAACCGGACATTGTCCTCCCATCTCCGTCGCGGCCGTCCTACCGGTCTCTTTCCCGTTGGTCTACCGTCAAGAATTCTATGCACGGTCCTATCGTTCCCCATTCGAGCCACGTGTCCGGCCCATCTTAATCGTCGCGACTTGATTACTCTCACTATTGTAGGTTTGCGATATAGCTCTTCCAATTCGTGGTTATGGAGTTTCCTCCATTGTCCTGCCTCCTCGTCATATTTACCTCCAAAGATGCTCCTCAAAATTTATTCTCGAATACGCGGAATTTGTTTTCTTCCCGTTTTGTGAGAGCCCATGTTTCGCATCCATATAGAACAATCGGCATAATTATGGTTCTATAGACACGGAGCTTTATGTTACGTGATAGCAGTCTGGATTTCAGCAGTTTACTGACTGCGTACCAACTAGCGTTACCGGAATGCAGTCTCTTGTTAATTTCCTTCGACATTTCGTTACTGACCGTCAGTACCGTTCCCAGATATTTAAATTCTTTAACTTTTTCAAATATCATACCTCTGACGTTTAAATGTGTTCTCTGAGGTCCACCGGCTCTCGCCGTAATCATGTATTTTGTTTTGTCTTCATTTATTTCTAGGCCCACCTCTTCTGCCGCTTGCATGATGATTTCACAGTTTTTACTAACAGTTTCTAGATTATCGCCCAGAACGGCGATGTCATCCGCATATGCGAGCACTTGTGTGACCCCGTTCAGGGATGCTCCGCCCATGTTGTCGTCTTGTACCTTTCTGATGACATACTCGAGCACAAGGTTAAAAAGACATGGCGATAGACCATCTCCCTGCTTTAGTCCGTCCCGGATTTCAAATGGTTCTGAGAGGTGGTTTTCTATTCTAACTCGCCCTTTGTTTTCGTTCATACAAATTTGAGTGAGGGCGGCATATTTTTTTGGGACTCCCAGCTCAACTAGAATATGGTAGAGTCTCTGCCTTGCGACTGAGTCGTAGGCTTTTTTGAAGTCAACGAACAGTTGGTGAACCGTCTCTCCGTATTCCCACTTCTTTTCCAGCAGTTGTCTTATTGTGAACATTTGGTCGCTTGTTGACCGGTTCCTACGGAATCCACATTGGTAGTCTCCCAGTATATCTTCTGCGTACGGTGTGATTCTTGCCAGAATAACATTTGTTAATATTTTGTATGCGGTTGGGAGCAATGATATCCCTCTGTAGTTTTCGCAGTCAGATCTGTCGCCTTTTTTGAAAATGGGGATGACTATTGAGGTTTTCCATTCTTCCGGAGTGACTTCCTTATCCCATATTGTTTGGATGAGCTGGTGGATCTTTCGAGCGGTTGCCTCTCCGCCATGCTTCACAAGCTCTGCCGGTATGCAGTCGACTCCGGGAGCCTTGTTGTTTTTCAATCGCTTTATTGCGTCTACAACTTCGTTGAGAGATGGCTCTGGGATCTGAGGCTCGGCTGTATGTACGCTTGGTGCATTTATCTGTGGTTGATGGGTGCGTACATTGAGCAGGTTTTCAAAGTACTGCTTCCATCTTGTCACGATATTGTTTGTTTCTGTGACCGGACAGTCGTTTGCGTCTCGAATTATTTTGACTCTCCCTCGGTAGCCATTTCTAATAGAATTTATGCCGACATACATACCTCTGATGTTCTTTGCCCTAGAATTTTCTAGGATTTTTTCGATCCGAGTCTTCTCCCATTCGCGTTTTTTGCGTTAGAAGAGACTCATTGTCTCTCTCCGAATTGTCGCGTATCTTTCTGCGTTGACTTCATCATATCTTTCTAAGTGGATCACTCTGAGGCGTTTACGTTCTTCGATCTTCGCCCTGCACTCATCGTCAAACCAAGGTTTGGACTTAATTGTTTTCTTAAATTCTAATACCTTTTGGGCTGTTAGTTTGATTGTGTCTCTGATCGATGTCCATTTAGTGTCCACGCTATTAGCTTCCTCTTCCTCACTGCTGACATTCTCTAGAATGCTAAATCTATTCCTTAGTTCGTTTTGATATTCAGCCCTTTTGCGTAGGTCTTTCAGTTTATCAGTATCGAACTTTTTGCTCGTCTCCCGTGACTGCCCATGTGGGATTGCTGCGAGGCGACTCCTGATTTTGCCCATCACCAGAAGATGATCGGAGTCGCAATCTGCTCCTCTGTATGATCTTACGTCAAGGATATTCGAGTGGTGTCGTTTGTCTATGAGGAAGTGTTCTATTTGGTTACGCGTTACGCCATCGGGTGATATCCATGTGGCTTTATGAATTTCCTTGTGCTTGAAATTATAGGTAGAAGGTGGAGGGAATTAAAGAGTATAGAAAGACGTGTTGCAAAGTTTTCTGGCACACAAAAATAAATTAAGGTAAATGTAGAACTCACTTGGGTGTTGGATGGATGGTTGTTCTAATCCCCACCCACCTCGGCCAAGGAATCCCTTTTCATTGATCGCCTAGATGATTCTTGTCTCTGTCAGATCAGCAACGTTAGAAACCTTTTGGGTAGGCTGCTACACCTCATGTTTACAACAGACCCTTTCAATACATCTGTCTCACCCAGCCCCGTCGTCCTTCAATCTATAGACCCCCCCCCCCCCCCCCCTTCGGGGACCTGCTTTCGAGTTCACTCGCCACCATCCGTCGAAGCACTTTTGCCACTCTGATTGAGGTATCTCCAACACATGCATTCTGAATGCAGCAACCGCTTCTTCAGGTGTCGAAAAACGTTGACCTCTCAGTTTGTTTTTTACGTACGGGAATAAATAGAAGTCATTCGGTGCCAAGTCAGGACTATACGGCGGATGACCCATCAAATCGATGTTTTGGGTGCTCAAAAATGCAGTTGTCGCAGCCGATGTGTGAGAGCTCGCATTGTCGTGGTGAAGAGTGATCCGTCTTCGGCGGTTGGTTTTCCTGATTTCTTGGAAGACAACTGGCAAACAAATGGTTGTGTACCACTCAGAATTGACTGTTCTGCGTTGCTCTAGTGGTACGGTTGCGACATGTCCAGTTTTTCCGAAAAAACAGGCGACCATTTGCTTGGAAGTGCTTCGTGCGCGAACAACTTTTGTTGGATTTGGCTCATCTTGAAACACCCAGACAGTCGACTGCTGTTTACTTTCGGGCTCATACGCGTAAATCCACGATTCATCACCTGTCACGATGTTATAGACGTGTTTCGAAGCACCGCGACCGTATTTTTTGAGCATTTCTTTCGACCAATTGACACGAGCCTTTTTTTAGGCGATTGACAAATTGTGTGGGATCAAACGCGAACAAATTTTTTTGACAGTCAAATGTTTATGCAATATTGGATGTATGCTGGTCTCACTAACGCCTAAGGTTGTCTCAATCTCACGATAGGTCACATGACGATCTTCCAATATCAGTTCGCGCACAGCATCAATGGTTTTCGGAACAACAACTGATTTTGGACGACCTTGAATTCACCATACCATCGATAAACACTGGTTCTTGATGGAGCTTCATCGCCAAAAATTGAACTAAGTTCATCCATGCACTGTTGCTGAGTTAATCCACGCCGAAAGTTGTAAAAAAATAATCGCACGAAAATGTTGACGATTTAATTCCATTTTTGGCCCGAGATGAATCTTTTAAGTTACTGTGAACAACACAAATAGCGCTCGTATGCCAAAACGTTCTGAGTGCGTATAACCTCAAAAATGTCCAACTTTAAGACAGAGCTGTCAATTGCCGGATTGCAACACTAGGGTTGCCAAATCCCGAAACATAAGAGGCAACCCTCGTATTATGAGCTACTGCAGCCTAACGATTGATTATAACATAAAATTGATATTTAAACGCCCTCAATATGCAAAAAGACATGACAAAGTGATGTGACAGAACGACAAGGAAACTTTAAGGATACTTCAATGGCGTGTTCTACGCCACCCGTCATATTCACCAGACATTGTTCCTTCCAACCACCATTTGCCCCGTTCGATGACTCGTGGCTTGCCGAGCAGCACGTCACATTTAAGGGTACTCCAAAATCCCCTTTTGTACGCGAGTTCGTGTAAAAAAACAAAAAATTCATATGCCTCTGGTCTCGAATCTCACGCACTTTATGAGTCCGTGTTCCGCATTTTCTATTTTGCCTTCCCAATACAAGCGGCATGGGTGATTCACATGCTCATAATTCAAAACATCCATATCCTGATATCAGCTGAGTCAGGTTGCAGTTCAACTCGCCATGTTTTCTTTTCACACGGGTTTCTACATTAGATATCAAGCTGTGGGTCCATATTCCCGCGGTGGAAGAATCCCATCTTCGTTGTCATTCTCTTTGGTTTGAGATATTAATTTGTTTCCACATTCGCCGGAGATTCTCCTGCGAGACTAGTGCGTCAATCTTATGCAAAGCAGCGTTTCCCCAGCTGCAATGTCAAATGGTTATCTTCCAGCGATGACATATACGGCATCTTCGGATAGCGTATGGTAGATGCAGTATGATGGCTGAGTGCACTCCCCACACATACGACTTATGCTCTGCGGCTCCTGACCGCTTGTGAGCTGCGTACATTGCAATGACGTTGGTTATCAGTGCCGGATTAAGCCAATCGGGGGCCCTAGGCCATTCAAATTTTGGGGCCCTCTTTTTTTTAATAATCGTAAAATTAATCGTTATTGATGCATTTGTATAATTTAAACAACTAATTCATATCATTTTAAGGTTTTCAAATACAATAAAATAAAGGAAATCATTTTTTTCAGTTGAATTATATATTTTTTGATTAAAAATAATTAACAGTACATTAAATTATAAAATAATCTTTGGACATCTCTTTGGAAGATGAAAGCGACGCTCGTTTTCAACAAACTTTTTTTCTACATTTTTGATCAACAAAATCATTGATGATTTCTTCAAAATCAATTTGACGAAGAATGTCCGATTCAATGGACATCAGACTTAGCATGTCTAATCGTTCTTGACGCATAACACTTCTTTGCTCGTTTTTGATGCGTTTCAATTTTGAATAAGAGCGCTCTGTCGAACAATTCGTGATCAGAAGAGTTAAAAAAATGCGAAGAGCAATTTCAACGTTCGGAAAAACGAATTCAAGATGATCTTGAATCAAACTTTCGTAGAGGTCAGAGTGAGTGAACTTAAGTTTCATTGGGAATTTTGATTTAATGAGAGCGTGAAACTGTATGAGTTCAGGGTAAAATTCTTCTAAGTCGTCAGAGTAAAAGTCAACTAAATCGGAAATCTTTTTGGAATACACATTTTCGGTCAAATCAAAATCAGCCAAAAACGAAAATCTCTCCGAAACCTCTAAGTAAACTTGGCTTCGTCTGTTGATTTCAATCTTGAGCGTATCGATGATTACCAAAAAACCGTTTACACGAAAATAGTAGCGCGGACTTAATGCAACCTCTGGAGCATCGCCATCGTTTGGCTGTCTTGTTCTTCGTCGAACTCGCGATGCAACATTCGCATAATCTGTCTTAGGTAAAATGGATCTGGCTTTGTTTTCAAACACTTCGAACTTATCTCTCATCTCATCTAACAAATTTTCTACTGACGAGTACATTAACGCGCAGGTTTTCACATCAATTTCTACTGACTGCAATGCTTTGCTCGTTGCCCGAAAATTGTTCAAAATATCGCTCCACAAAACAAGCATGAAAACAAATTCGAAGGTTTGAATTTTATTCGCGATACATTCAGCTTCGTGTCTACAGTCACTTTTTTGTGTTAAATCATCAGCAATTTCATACAATGCTGCTACGATTTCGTTGAAAGATTTTTGAATTGCTTCAGTGGCATTCGCATGAGCTCTCAACGAGTTTGGGATAACGATTTCAGTACCTTTTCATTTCCGATACGTTCCTTCAAAACGTCCCACCGGTGGGTTGAGCTTGAAAAGAATGTGTACAATAATTGCATAATAGAAAAAAAGTTCACTGCAAACAAGCAGCACTTTACAGCAGTTTCTCCAACTAAGTTAAGCGAATGCGCTGCACATGGTAAATAAATCGCAAATTCGTTGAGATTTAACAAGATCGATTGCATACCTGAGTAAATACCCGACATATTCGGTCCCCAAGCTTGGAGGCACGCTATTATTTGTCCAATAGTAAAAGTTGGGAAACCAACGTATCACCCCTCAGGCTTTCGCCCTATCTCGCTTCTCACTTGCATCAGCAAAATATATGAAAAATTCATATACGAGAAGCTAAATAACTTTGTCAGTGCCAGGCACCTAATACCTGATTTCCAATTCGGATTTCGAAGAGCGCACAGCACCACTATGGCTCTCAATTTATTTCAAAACCACGTCTGCGTGCGGCTCTTTAATAAGGAACCCACCGTTGCGGTAAGCCTAGACATTGAAAAAGCTTTTGATACGACTTGGATCGAAGGTCTCGCTTTTAAACTACTGAATACTGGCCTCAGTAGAACGCTATGTAGCATCATCTACCAGTTCGTTCGAAACAGAACCTTCCAAGTTAGAATGAATGGAAAGCTTTCCCGAACTTTTCACGCCGCTGCAGGCGTACCACAGGGCTCCATTCTAGGCCCCATCTTATTCAATATTTACACCTCCGATATTCCCCGCCCTGTGGACGGGAGAGTAAACCAAATATGCTATGCGGATGACGTCCTGGTGTACACGTCAACCAAAGGTCCTAACCTCGCAACAAATCGACTCAACCGTCACTTGGACGAACTGTATCAGTATTACAGTCGATGGAAAATCCGACTTAATCCATTCAAAGCAGTAGCCATAATTCTGAGTAGTAAACACTCTCAACCTACTTCTCGATATTCACAGAATATTCGAATTAAAATGGGAGATACTACGATTAGACCACAGGACGAGATGAAATATCTCGGGGTCACTTATACCCCAAAAATGAATTTCATCAAACATGTGACCCACATTCTCCAAAGGGGCCTCGGTCGGTCTAAGCAACTGCACAACATTCTGAAGTGGAGGAACAAAGTTGACACCAAAGTTAAGCTTCTCTGCTATAAGCAGCTAATCCGATCTGGAATATGGTACGCCTTTCCCATATGGTCCTGCATATCTTCGGCTCAAATGGAAAGACTTCGGGTTTTCGAAAGGAAACTTCTCAGAAGATGCACCAATCATTCTAGAAGGCCTGACGGTCGTCATTACCCCAACTCTCACCTATACGAAGGCGCCTCCATTACACCTATCGACGAGTACTTGCTTCAATTAGCATATAAGTACCTCGAAAACATTCAGAACAGCGAGAACCTACTTGTACGGGACTCTTGCGTTCTTGACCCTTCTCTCTCTCGATCTCTTCGGATCAAACCCCCACAATTTCTTCTTCAGCACAAAACTGAAGAAAGCACCCTTCCCAACAACATTCCCCTCTATAATAGAGGATTCCTGGACCCATCCCATAGGGTCTACTATTAACAAACCAAACACACGAACGCACAGTACAAGACGGCACAAACACAAACATACACACCGACCAAAGAGCAGATTATCAGACGCCAAAGACGTGATCTGCGTTTACTATCGCACCCAAGACCCACCGGTCTTGTATGATTTCTTTCCCACCATCCCTCTATAAAAGTAGTTAGAGAACACTTGGACTAACACTGTCCACACTATCCTTGGATACCCCCCCTTTTTTTCTTCTCTTTTCAGATGCCGCGAGACCGAGCCCAACATCCTCACGGATGTGGGTGATTCTGGTTATCGCAAGATGACCAGAAGTCAGAGACAAGATGAAGGACACATATGTCCTGTCTCGCTAAATTCGGCCTTCTCGCCACAATTTTTTTTTTTTTTTTTTTCGACATATTCGGAGCATTATCATAAGATTGACCCCTGCAGTATTTAAAATCTAAGCCGCAAATCGCAAGAAATTCTAAAACCACTTCAGCCATCGCATCACCTCTATGGCTTTCAAAGTTTAAAAAAGTCAAAAATCTTTCAACGGGCTTGCCCTTCTTAGCAACATATCGGACAACTACACTGAGTTGATCAACGTGAGCGATATCCGGAGTTGAATGGACTGAAAGACCAAAATATCGCGCGGCTAAGACCTCTTGTATAATGTGATGTCTTACTTTTGAACCCATAATGCTGATCAACTCCTCACAAATTGTTTTTGATAAATACGAGGGATTCCCCTTGCCTCGGTCCGCAAAATTTTCAATGTGACTTTTTAAGAACGGGCCAAACTGTGCAATTAGTTCGAGTAAACCTAAGTAATTTCCATTATCTGGAACGCCGAAATGCTCGTTTGTGCCTCTGAAACGTAATCCTCGTTCAGCCAACGTTATGATGACTAGAATCAACCGTCGCACTGCATCTTTCCAATAATTTTTCTCTTTCTGGTACTCAAGTTGAAGGTTGTCGGAAACATCGACGCAGTTCTGTCGTCTTTGAATGTATGTCAACATACATTCTCTGTAAAGAGATCCATTCTCATGTTGATGTAATTGGGAAACATTTTTCCAATCATTAAATCCATCGCTGGTCAGTTTGTTTTGTTTGTCTTTGGAAGCAAAAATTTTACATACAAAACAATACACGCAACCAGTCGTGGGGGAATAAATTAGCCATTTGCGCTTGAACCGTTCTTGATTTGCCTTTCTTCCAAAAAACGTTTTTTCTGAGCAATATCTTGCTCTACCTTCTGCATCGTAAAATCTACGAGACGGCTCAAACGGTCCAGAGTGATTTTGGCACATGCTTGGACCACGATTGATCCAAAAATTGACTTCAGAAAACTGAATGAAAAAACCATCGGTGGTGCATACCCCCTCCCTCGTATTGAGGATATACTAGACCAATTAGGTCACTCACGCTACTTCTCCACACTTGATTTAGCCAGTGGCTACCACCAAGTCTTGGTAGATCCGAAGGATCGAGATAAGACTGCATTTAGCACAAACTACGGACATTACGAGTTCAAACGTATGCCATTCGGTCTAAAGGGAGCACCAGCTACGTTCCAGCGACTCATGAACTATGTCCTAACTGGGTTGCAAGGTATCGAATGCTTTGTTTATTTGGATAACATTGTCATATATGGTAAAAATCTGGAAAACCATAACGACAAGCTCCGCAGGGTATTCGAACAATTGAGATATCACAACCTCAAATTGCAACCGGAGAAATGCAGGTTCCTACAGAAAGAAGTAGTCTACCTGGGACATGTCTGTTCCGAAAAAGGGACAATGCCAAATCCCGACACAACCGCCAGTGTCCGAGATTTCCCCATTCCTAAGACAGTAAGAAACGTCCAGTCATTTCTAGGCCTGGCGAATTATTATCGGAAATTTGTTCCAAACTTTTCTAAGATAGTACGCCCCTTAACAAACTTGTTAAGAAAGGACGTAAAATTCACGTGGTCAGACAAATGCCAGCAGGCATTTGAGAAAATAAAGGAAATATTGGTCTCACCGCCGCTATTAATCTATCCAGATTTTACCAAACCCTTTAATCTGACCACGGATGCGAGCAATGAAGCGCTAGGAGCCGTGCTATCACAGGGTGAAATAGGCAAAGATCAGCCCATAGCTTATGCCAGTCGAACCTTAAATAAAGCGGAAAGAAATTACTCCACCATCGAGAAGGAGTTGTTGGCCATTGTGTGGGCGACTAAGAATTTCCGTTGTTATTTGCAAGGGCGCAAGTTCACCGTATACACGGACCACAAGCCATTAAAGGGAGTATTTAACGTGAAAGATCTCACCTTGCGTTTAACTAGATTCCATCGCAAATTATTGGAATTTGATTACCAGATCGAGTATAAACCTGGTAAATATAACACCAATGCGGATGCCTTAAGCCGCATCCCGCAAAATTGTGATGTACCTCCCACACTACAAAGGTGCAATGTAGTAACACGCGCCCAAGTTAAGAAACTAAGGGCGAGCGAAGAAACCCAGGGTAGTCAAATGGACGACGAGTCATCTCTTCACGAGAACCCTATTCCTCCATGCACAAAAGAAGGGATGGAGATAACAAACCCTGACGAAATCCAGCATCTACTACGGGATTACCATGACCACCCTTTAAGTGGGCACCAAGGGGTGAGCAAAACATATAAGAAAATACGTAGGAACTATTGGTGGAAGAACATGATGCGCGACATAAAACAATACATTAAAATATGTAAAATATGTCAAACCATGAAATCTTCACCGAACCTACGTATGCCGATGGTAATTATATTGCTAAGCGGCCCTTCGAGAAGGTATATCTGGATATAGTAGGCCCGCTTGAGAGAACCCCAACAGGCAATCAATATATACTCACGTTTCAAGACAATTTGTCTAAGTATATAGACTGTTATGCTTTACCTGATGCGGAGGCAGAAACGGTGGCCACGATCTTCTTTGACCAAATAGTTGCTCGGTATGGTGCTCCGAAGCAACTGGGCACCAATCAGGGAAGCAACTTCCTAAGCAGCTTGTTTAAAAGTGTGTGCAAGCTGCTCCGTATCAAGAAACTCCAAACCTCAGCGTACCATCCACAATCGAATGGAGCACTGGAAAGAGCCCATCGCCCACTCGTAGAATACCTACGCAGTATTGTGGATGGGAATTCTCAGTCATGGGATCAATACTTGAGGACGGCAACATTCGTGTACAATACCAATGTACATGAAGGTACCAAACTTACGCCAATGGATTGTCTCTTTGGTTTCACCCCAGAGGTACCATCTAGTATAAAACAACCTCCGGAACCGGTGTACAATCATGAGAGCTACCATAAGCTATTGAAGTACAAACTTCAACGTACGTATGAAATAGCAAGGCGTAACCTATTGATTTCCAAAAGAAAATCCAAAGAGTACTACGACCGTACGGTACGCCCTTTCACATTTCATGTGGACGACAAGGTTCTGATACGGAACGCACAGAAACAAGGGAAATTAGCTCCCATTTGGAAAGGTCCTTATAATGTGATGGAAGCCAAGGGCCCTGTTAACTCCGTAATTAAAATAAGAAAAAGGAACGTGGTGGTGCACAATAACCGCTTAAAACCCTATTATGAATAACAGGAACCACCCAAATACGTGGTGATAGATTATGTAAAAAATTCCAACGGAAAACAAAAGAAATGAACTAAGGGAAACCAACGTTTAAATTACCAGCTCAAGAGCCATGACATACGAAACACATATGTCTACAAAAAAAAAAAAAAAAAAAAAAAAAAAAAACACAACAAAAACTAAAAAAAAAGACCAATCAAACGATTGACTTGTAGAATTATAATACAAAACTTTTAAATACCAAAACAAAAAGTTAAACATTGTAAAAATACGAATTATCTGTAAAACTATAGAAAAAATGTATTATATATAAAAATGGAAATATGAATAAATTTCTAGAAATACGAATTAATTGTAAAACTTTAAATAAATAATAAAAACACTAATTGGTAAAATTATATGAATATAAGTATTAAACCAAAGAAAAATCATTGAATAAATACTAATAGTTAATTGTAAAACTATAATAAAATAGTATTAAATATCAAAACGAAAATATAAATACATTGTAAAAATACGAATTATCTGTAAAACTATAGAAAAAATGTATTATGTATAAAAATGGTAATATGAATAAATTTCTAGAAGTACGAATTAATTGTAAAACTTTAAATAAATAATAAAAACACTAATTGGTAAAATTATATGAAAATAAGTATTAAACAAAAGAAAAATCATTGAATAAATACTAATAGTTAATTGTAGAACTGTAATGAAATAAATATATAAGAAAAAATTTATTGTAAATATTCGATTAAAATCCTTTAAAACTATAGTAAAATAAACCAACGCATGAAACAAAAACCAATGTATAGTAAACAAAAAAAAAAAATCATTTGATTTATTAAATAATTAACTCAGATCTCTAATTAAATAGTAAATTACGAATATTATACAAAAAATCTTTTAATCTTAATATCTATATAAATTTAAAAATTAGAACAACAATTCAACTATAAGATAAATAAAGAAAAGTGTATGCACCAACGCAATTATAATAAATGAACAAAGGTCAATACCTACACATATATACATAGTTATATCTATACATATATACATAATTATACGTACACATATAGACATAAGTATACCTACAGTCCCAACAAATGTAAAATAATTAAAGGGACAACTGAAAAAAAAAAATATATATATAATTAATTTTTACTGTAAACCGCCACGAACACCGACCCCACACTACACCACACACTTTTTCACCAAAGGAGTATTATTCCCCTTCCAAGAATAATACCCATTCTATAAAGGGGGGAGGATTGTTACGCCCAAAACCAGCCACCCATAAATATATACCTTTTTTATATACCTCTTTGGAGTCACCCTCCACCAATGAATTGCGGTACACGCAAAACCATCCACTAAAAGGATGAAGCACTCCTCAAGCCTTAGCATGCCCCATACACTAAACGGGCCAATACCAAAATTGATATCAATCAAATTGAACTAAATGTTCCATTTGCCTATATCAAATTCAATAATTCAATATCAAAGAAATTGAACTACACGTGAATTGTATTGTATTGAATTCCATAAAAACCCAAAACGTGATAAATGAACCAGATGTTTAACACGGAAATTCTCCTGGACCCAAATCTGCGGACCACATGGCCAACTCATAAGTAAAGTTGGCAAAAAACCATAAAATTCACGGCGACACCGTCCGTTTAAAATCCTATTCAAGGAAACATTTCCTATACGGAACAAAGGACGGCGATCGTAAAAACAATCGCTGAACAACAGACCCATAAGATACAAAAATATCTTTGGCTCCGAATGTTCAGAGAAAAATAAATTGCCAAGTCTGGACACCAATAAAATAACAATACTTTTAAGGATTCCAGACGGGTGTCGATCCAAGGTAAAACACCTCGGCATCAGACAAATGATGCGCGGGCAATAAAAGAAAAAAAAATTCGAAGACAAAGGATAATGCGTGCCATCATCGCCCAAGAAACCTAACAGGTTTCCTTGTGTAAAGAAAAAAAAGGTGTTCCTGCGATCAAACGATCGAAAAAGGAAGAGAGTTGGTTTTCAGTACTTGACACAGGCCGTCATCTGATATAGTGAGTGGTAGTTAGTTATTCGTCTGGTGTGTTATGGAAAGAGTCCGAGGAGCAAGCTCTCATGCATGTATATTAAAAAGTCGACGTGGACTCTCAATTCAGTTTCGCAATCACTCTTGATTATTCTAAAGTTGTGTTTAAAAAAGCCAATCAAAACGTGTATTCAATAGAACAAAAATTCTTATTATTCTTTAATTTGAAAATCACAATCCAAAAGTGTACTCAACGGAACTCAAGGATTATTAATGTTTAGTTTAAGATAAAGATAATCAAAACGTGTATTCAATAGAACAAAAATTCTTATTAATCTTTAATTTGAAAATGACAATCCAAAAGTGTACTCAACGGAACTCAAGGATTATTAATGTTTTAGTTTAAGATAAAGATGATCAAAAAGTGTATTCAATAGAACTAAAAAATTATTGAAGTAATAAACTTTAAACACAATTAAAAAAGAAAGAAACATAAGGTGGTTTTAACTACCCTTGGACAAAGCGCAACCATTTGGAGGAGACACCCCTGGAGACAATCGACGGCCAACAACTACAACTGGTAAGAAAAACCAAATATATGTTATTACTACAACCATTGCCGTCGGCCCACGACGGAAAATATAAATAATATAACAACTACAAGGGTGTCACGTGGAGACTGCATGTCAACTTTGATTGAGCAAGGACAAGGATCGTCATGGCCTTCGCCGGGTTGAAAGCAGAAACCCTGCCTGGTCGTTTGGCTCTAATTCTATGTGAAATAAATTTTAAAGATAATGATAGCATTTTATTTTATAAGCAAGTGTGCTGTTTAATATACGGTTCCCCATTAAGGACGATATGCTTTTATAATAAAATAAAATACAAAATATTTGAGATAAAGCAACGTTTTTTTTATTTTAAAGTACAACTATTTTAAGATGAAACTATACTAAAAACGAATGTCGCTCGTGACATTTCTGTCATTTTAAAAATGACCGCCATGACCTTTGATAACACATTGCTCCTATATGGTAACCAGTTATTTAATTTTAAGAGCTCTCGTTCTCATTGGAAAACCTTTCAGTTCATTCCTTTTGATTATTTACCTTCCACACTCTATAGACCATATTCGCCCATCACTACATTTCATCGAAGATCCACAATTGTTACAAACAATTATTACATGAGATCTACATAAAAATTACATATTAAAATTTAAGTTGTAAGCGCTTGGCGCAGAAGTATACAGTGTTCATAGTTACATTTGCATGCCCACTTAATTTTATAATCCAGAGTGATGGGAAATTTAACGATGGGTCAAATTTAGTTTATTTTATATGGTACTAAATTCCAGATGGCAAATTTCACTGTCCGGCCGAGTAATTTTAATTGCTTACCTTAAAGGACTATTCTTGTGAATGGCATTCCGAGTGTCTTTCTCATTGTGTGTTCTCGTGATCTTCTTTGCTCACTTGTCGCATCGCGGGCTCAACAGTTCGCGAACAAGTCGCTGACTATTATGATCATCGACATGTCCATTCTGTACACAAGAGCGGCGGCTACACAGTCCTCTTTATCTCGCTGCCATCCGCGGATAAAACAATAAGAAGTAGAAGTTTGTAGGTTCGCTACACAATAAAGAAATAAATTATTCAATCGCATTTTTGTGCATTGGTATGTGTTGAACTCATTATAAGACGTATTGCAGAACATCAGCGGATTTCGCAACGTAAGGTCTCTCGACCACCCTAAAGTTTGTGTGATATCGACATAGGATGTCGGCAGCTTGCTAAGGTAAAATATCCGCGATTGCGATTTTATAGCGCAAAGAGTTTTCGCCGATCTCTGTCAGATCGTTAAGTAGAAAATTGGGAAATGTCCTCGAGATTATAACTAAACGAGTTACTTGAAAATATGCAGGCTATGACTGATGCTATTGTCAATTGGCAGATGTACAATAAAAACGTGGTAAGTATTGGTAAATTATCGTCGTTGATGTTTATCTATTTTTTTCTGATAGCGTTATGCGGTTGACCTTTTCTTTTGGGTTTATGCTTTGTAAACAAATTATTAAAATTATTATAAACATTTAACATAACCGAAGCAAGTTAATTACGCACAAGCTTGCCAAGCATCTTGTTATAGTGCATATAATTGTTAGGCCTTTATTTATTTATTATACATCTCTATGAAGCCGTTTTTTTATTCGATATGTGTTCCTTGAAAAGTTTTCATCCTCTTTTGTCTTTTATAATAAGTTTATGGTCGCTGTCGCATGTACTCAAAGACCGCTGGAAGAACAAAATCTAATCTGGTTGGGTATGCACATCAATAGGTGAATCCTCCTATTACCTGAACAACTGAGCGGCATCCTTTTATGAACACAATCTTATGCAGTGTAAAGAAAAATGGTTAAATGTTCATAAAACGAAGCGCCAATTGCTAACCCTTGGTCTTACAGACGAATTGTCTACCGAGTTAGACAGAATGCAAAAGTGGCTTCCAGTAATTGTATTGTTTGGAGAAACCCATTTTGGCGGAAGACCTCTAAAGTCCTTCTGAAGACCGCGATTCAATTATTATGATCGTTTGTTCTTCACATTCTTGCTGTGCGATTCTTTTGTTTTAACCTTCTTTGCGTTAGGTTTTGATGGGGTAATATAATTCTGCCTAATAAAAGCATATCTCTTAATGTGAAGGACGATTCCTTAGTTCTTAGTATAACTCAACGTAAAGATAAAAATCAATGCACCAACAAGTTAGATTGAATGTTTATGAACAAGAAGGAATAACGCTTTGGATGTTATTCAGATTTAGGGTAAAAAATGTCTTAAATTCACTAAACCTTGAACTTTTTTTAATGGGTGTATACAATTCATGAAATTTGAATCCGAATTTGAAATTTCATGAAATTTTAAGACAATAGTATGATGCCTTTTTTTATAAAGTACTGTCCATTATTAACTACGATTTGCACCTTTTCGGGTAAGTAATGGATTGCCTTCCCGAAAATTTTTTCATCTTTCGAGCTAAGAAACGAATCGAGCCAATTTTTGATACCTTTGATTGAAGGGAAACATATTTCAGGTAGGGCATTCTTCATTGACTAAAACTACTCAGAAGACGCCAGGTCTGGGGAATATGCCAGATGAGTTAGAACTTCCCATCCGCTAGTTTCCAAAGAGGTTTTAACGAGCCGTGTCATAATGGAAAATTGATGTCTCATGTTTTCTTGCCGATTTTGGCTGTTTTATGACCAATTTCAAATCTAACTGTTGAGTTAGAGATCCAACGATGGTTTGACTACTTATTATTAGCTCATAGTAAATCATCCCCATCTGATTCTACCAAATACCTAGTATTACCTTGCCTGCATGGATGTTTTCCTTTAACATCGATTTAGACTAGTTATGAGGGCCTAACCCATTACTGTTAGCGATTAGGATTGCGGCAATAGATCCACTTTTCCTTTATTTTTCTGTTTTGGAGAGGACAGAACACCCTTTTATTCGGATTAAAACAAGCCATACATAACTTAAAAACTAACTTAAAACTGGGTTGATGATTTATAGTATAATATCATCATCATCATCGGCACTACAACCGGGATCCGGTCTTGGCCTTATTTAGCATGTCTCTCCATCGGTATCCGGTCCTTATTCGAAACTTGTTAAATTGTCCATAATAATTTGTTTTTCCGGGCAAAGTTATTAGCCTTGCGCCAATAGTATAATATTTATGAACAATATTTTGAGGAAGAGTTAAATAAGGAAACGCGGATTGCCTTTCGGAGACGTGTTGTATTCGCTGACCAGGTTCGGATCAACACGGCTCCATTACGCAATGAGAACAACAGTAACATGATCATGCGCTAAGACTCGCCCTCGAAAAGCTCGATAGAGGGAGAGTGTGGGGGTTCTTGAAAGCCTTCCCTAAGAACCACCCACTTCCCTAAACAATCTGCCTTTCCCTCACTCCACAAGCCACTATACTTACCTGCAATCGAGCAGCGTAAGCTATCTTTCAGTAGCTTTTAGCTGAAAGTAAAACCTCACCGATGGCATGCATAACATTGAATGTTTCTGGTTCATAACACATGAACCATTTTATATCCTCTATCGACTCAGTTCGTCACCAATAAACGATAAACACACGCTGGCCAGCGTATTGTGGACACAGCTGCAGCCGATATTCATTCTACTGTCCATAATTGAACCATTGCTCCTATATATACCCTTAGGTTCCCAACAGATGCGATCAATTCCCTATTATCGGCTATCTACCGATCATGGGATTTGGGCACGAATGTGATTGACGTTTAGACAATCATACCCATGATCATGCCGTATGATGCTCCGGCCTGTAAACCAAACAAACACACAGTAGCATCACTGTGTTTATGCTATTTACCAACCGCTGGTCCATGGCCACCCTGGGCGAGACGTACGCTTGCACATCTGCAAGGCTAATTCCTCGCCATTGTGCCCATGTACCAGCACTGTCATGTAAAGAAAACCCAAACCTTCGGTTGACCTATCGTCACCAAAGAATGTATAGCCTACAATGGTATTACCATGAACACCTGAGTAAACACGATGACGAACCAATGTAACACCGACAAAACCACGAACGATGTGCATCTCATCGTTTGACCCTTGAAATAGCGTTTCTGTTTACTTAGGATGCAGAAATCTATTTCGTTCTCAGGTGTGCAGCATCGACGATTCATCGCCACAATGTCTGCAGCCCGCCTTGCTCGCCCATTGGTTTGTACAGGTGCAGGAACGATCGTTGTCGGTATTGCAGGCAAAGGGGCATCGTATTTGCCCTATACATCATCATCATCATCATCGGCACTACAACCGGGACCTGGTCTTGGCCTTATTTAGCAAGTCCTGAGGCTTGTTAAATTTTCCATAATGATTTATTTTTTCTGGGCAAGGTCATTAGTCTTGCGCCAGAGGCTCCCCGACGGGGAATCGAACCCCGGTCTCTCGGGTGACAGGCGGGTATACTAACCACTATACTATCGAGGAGCTGTTTGCCCTATACGGCATATGGAAATCCTCCCATTTAACCCCGCCCTCGATCGCCATTGGCTGTCGCTCTTCCTAAATCCATGTGATCCACCACCGTTGAATCTGATGGATATGGATTGCATCGACGAGTCAGATATTATCTATAGAGCCACGCACACGTACCAGGGCATTGCGTATCGGAGTTCCCTTCGGTTGAGGAGCCCAAATTTACTTCATCCGCGAGTCAGTGGTCTGTCGCCATAAATATATTCAAGTAAAACTAAAAAATACCGGAGTTGGATATTGTCACCATAAATTAATTCAGTGATTGCCAAAGTCATCAAGTAGATTGTGCACTAAGAAAATAAGTATTTCCGTGTTGACACATTGTGTCAAAAATATATAACTCATCGTGTAATCATTTCCAAGAACAAATAAAGGAGCAATAACATTAAAAATAACTTGCTGTGTTTTCTTTCCCTTTTGGAGTGGAGTTCCGTTTTTCTCGAAGAACTTTTCCCGGTGATTGCCATCAGTGCTTTTTCGTTTCCTTTTGGGCATCGTCGATGAACAATTCTTGCCGTCGGAAATAGCTTGATGGGGATTTAAGTGAAACAGTGCCCGTGTATTGGCACCCCATACGTAAAACCCTACAAGAGTCAGTTGGCGAGAATGCCGAGCCGAAGAAAAATGGACACGCCTTATGAAGTCTTTAGTGCTACCAACTCCATCTTAGGTAGTAGTCGTAGAGATCGGAGTGACTGGTTTGATGATGAGTGCAAACTAGCGACTGAACGTAAGAACACTGTATACCGTGGGAAAAAGTCTGGTCTCTGAAATGGAGAAAAGTAGAGAGCGAGATCCGCATCAGGCGCGGAAGTTCTACCAAATAATCCGCAGTATGACGCGGTACACACCACGCTGCACTTACTGCAAGGATAAAGAGGGTGATCTGATCACCGATCCTGAAGGCATTCTGGAGCGATGGGAAGTGCACTTCAATGAATTGATAAATGATCAGCTCACAGAAGAATTGGAGGCTCCACCAATGCAAGATCAAGACCAAATGCTGCCGCCACCAAGCATTGAGGAAACATTAAAATCCATTAAAGCTCAAATCAAATAAAGCCCCTGGAGCTGATGGCATACCACCTGAGTTGATCAAACAAGGAGGGACAGCGTTACATCACACAATTCATGAGATCGTGGTGCATGTATGGGAACAAGAGGAGATGCCGGAAGATTGGCGTCGTGGTATAATTTGACCCATACATAAGAAGGGAGATATCACACTGTGCAGCAACTATAGTGCTATAACATTGCTGATTACCGCGTATAAGATACTGTGACGCATATGACATTCAGTACTAGAATATTCTAGAAAGTCCAAAACAAAGTACTAGAATATTCTAGAAAGTACTGGAAAACTGGAGACTATGAGCAATAGAAAATTCGAGGCTATGGAATGGACGAAAACGAAACGCCGAATCAGAATGAAGAAACGGTATAAATACGTCGCACGCAGATCAGGGAGATAAGAAAGTAGTAAGCAGAGTAAGCAGTGAAGTAATAAGTCAAAGACGCGATAAGTAAAGAAGCGAAATATCAAGTAACGGTTGTTATTAACGGACTAATAAAGTGTTTGCAAAGAGAATCGATTTAACGGCTCTTATTTATTTTAAATAATTAATCCAGCGAACCATAAGCTCGCTACAATACTGTCCTCTATCCTACAATACCGGATAGCCCGATATGCTAAAGTCATCACTGGACACTATCAATGTGGCTTCATCCCAGACAAATCAGCGATTGATCAGATATTCACCCTTAGGCAGGCGATGGAAAAATGTCTGGAATTTAAGATTCCATTATATCATCTATTTACAGACTTTAAAGCTGCCTACGACAGAATAGCCAGGGTAGAACTATATAATGCCATGAAAGAGTTCGGCATTCCAAGCAAATTCATACTACTTTATAGGTTGACCATGACCAACGTAACTAGTCAAGTAAAAATAGGGGGATTGCTGTCCAAACCAATACACATCTTTAATGGACTTAGCCAACGGGGCGGCCTGGGCTGCCTCTTCTTCAACCTGGCGTTGGAGAAAGCAATCCGTGATTCTGGCGTCACAACTAGAGGGACTATTATCTCTAAGTCCAGCCAAATACTTGCCTACGCAGGTGACATCGACGTCATCGGTAGAACCGAATCGGATGTACAGGACTCCTTCCAGGACTCCCAGATCGAGTAGGCGGCACAAAAACTGGGACTGCACATTAATGAGGGGAAAACTAAGTACATGGTGGCCACTTCTGCGAAAAGAAGACCTAACGTTGGTCAAACTATCAGGGTAGTGGAGCACGAATTTGAAGTAGTGCAATCCTTTACCTACCTCGGGTCAATAGTATCAGCCGATAACAATATGGAAGAAGAAATACGCGAACGGCTGATCAAATCCAACAAAGCCTACTATGGTCTATTATGGCTCCTTAAATCCCGAAATTTATCCAGAACATCCCATCTACTACTGTACAAGACCATGGTCTTACCAGTACTCATATATGGATCCGAGACCTGGGTCCTCAATAAAAGGCACCCTGAACTCTTAGCCCTGACGCAAGACTAATGACCTTGCCCGGAAAAAACAAATCATTATGGAAAATTTAACGACCCTCAGGACTTGCTAAATGAGGCCAAGACCAGATCCCGGTTGTAGTGCCGATGATGGGGATGATGATGAACTCTTAGCCGCGTTCGAGAGGAAGGTTTTAAGGAGAATTGTTGGCCCCGTATGTGAGGGAGGACGATTCCGGAGACGCTACAACCATGAGTTGTACGCGATCTAACTTGAAGCTAATATAGTAGGAAAAATCAAGCTCGGTAGAATCGGGTGGGCGGGACACCTAGCTCGAATGAGCGAAGAGTCCTTTGTGGCAAGATGTATGGAAGGAGACAACGCGGCAGACCTTGTCTGCGGTGGAGAGATGGCGTAGACCAGGACGCCCAAAGCCTGGGAGTGCGAGACTGGGTGACATCGACTCGAAATCGGGACCGGTGGAGAGATTTGTTAAATAAGGCCTAGACCGATTCCCGGTTATACTGCCGATGTTGATGATGATGATGAGCACATAAATGACCAGTTGAAGAGGGCGAGAGCGCATTTATCTCCTTCAAGAACCTTTTTTTATTCGAATTATCTGAGATCCGATGTGAAGATCATTTGCTACCAACCGTTTGTTGCTCTATTTCTGACCTATGCGATTGTAGTGTGCTGGAAAATTAATCCATCGAATATGGAAAAGCTAAGATTATTGGAGAGAAAATGCCTTAAATCCTGCTTGCTTTTTCTTTCTTGCTTTACTTCGTCTCTACATTTGTAATAAGAGACTATATGATACATTCGGGGTGTCCAGATGTGATACTACAATTCTGACCCTTGTGAGAAATCATTTTGTCCAGTCGGCAAATGTGAAACTATGAACTAATATCAGGATTTTTCTGTCCTTACTCTGAGTATTTCAGAAATACCTTAGAAAGTGGATACATACCACCTGAAGCATTTTCATACTTGGATTCTCATAGCTGCCTATCAGATCCTACAAACGTACTAATTATATATCATATTGCAAGACGAGCAACTGATAAAACAATTAAGTAGGTGCCAACAAGCATAGGAGATTGTAATACCATACTAAGACACTACATGAACATAGCCGAAAACACACAAAACAAATTTCGAATCACTCAACAGAAAAACATACTGATGGATCGACTGGGCTGAGACTGGCTGATAAACATTCGGGAGTGCGTCCTTCTGTATGGAACCCGTTCTGCCGACTGACAGCCAAAGGACTGGGGATTGGTGGGGCGGAGGACGCATGGCAGGAACTGATCCACAGCGCCATAGCCTTAATTACTATTAGGTAGACTTCAGCTAGGCTTAGTTAGAGTTAATTTTGTCTTAGTTAGATTTAAGTTCTACTAGGTTTAAGTAGTTTTATTATAAATAAAAAAAAATACGACAATTAAGTGGGTTTTTTGTTAGTTTTCCCTCAAATAATATTTGAAGAAAAAAGAAAAGATTATATAGTACATTGGATAAACGATCTGTAAGGATAGGGAAAAAAACAAAAAAAGGAACAGAGTATACATTAAAACAACAACAACAAGAGATAATAGTTTTATTTTTATTTATACTAAGAAACACAAAAATGTAATAGTATTTAAGTAAACTAAATAACTACTACTTCTACTATTTATTGGCCTGTAGGAAGCCGGAAGTTCGTAACCTCACCGACCCGTCTGCGCCATTGTTCCCTGCCCCCCGCAGTCTCCTTCCACGCTTGACCATCCGATCCGATCTCCTCAAGGTCAAACCTAACATTGTCCTCCCATCTTCTTCGCGGCCGTCTTACCGGTCTCTTTTCCGTTGTCAAGAATTCTACGCACGCTCCTATCGTTGCCCATTCACGCCACATGTCTAGCCCATCTTAATCCTCGCGACCTGATTACTCTCACTATTGTAGGTTTGCAGTAAACTAAAACGTTTACAAAAAAAAAAACTATTAGAAGCAAGAGCACGTGGCGAAGATGAACAAGTTGTTCCAGTTGAATGTTGAAGACTCCAGTGCATACCAAGTCGTATATATGGCTATCAGACAACGGACTTTAGCAAATGACAACAAAAACAGCAGAAAGATTAACAACAAAATAATACTTAACGATGATAGTGAAGAACGTGCGATTCGAACTTACGCTATGACAGTTAGAATCACTAAAAGTTTAACCGATGCTCAACACATCAGGCCAGTGCCGCGTGTACGAATTCGATTTCTAAACTCAAATACACTCAACTGATGTGGAATTGTTATGTTATCGCTATGGTATATGGCTCTGATGCATTTTCTTATTCGATTTTCGTTCGGTGTTCTTCACTATTTGCTTGTGTATTATGTGTGTATCTGTTAGAAACCCCATCAAAGTAGGATACGCTACATTGATTGAATTTCGATCTGAAGAAGATATATCAGTATGGATTATTTAACCGAGCAGAATAGAATAAAAAGTATTTCATTTCAACCCATCTCGCCATAATTCACAGGACGTGTATATGTCCTCTATGGAAAATTTAACAAGCCTCAGGACTTGCTAAATAAGGCCAAGACCGGTTCCCGGTTGTAGTGCCGATGATGATGATGTATAGGTCCTAAAGGGCGCATCTAAAACTGCACCACATACTGGATAGGGCGCAAAAACGAGCAGTGAGACACATTAGGAACCCAAACATAAGTATTTCAATTCCATCGTTAGGATGTAGACGCAATATATGCATATCCGTTTTCTATGGGTATTACCACGTTCGTTACTCAACTAAACTTGGCGAATATATTTCTCATCTCCAAACATCTTCCTGCGATATCCGTCAGGCTGAAAGTGCACAGCAGTTCGCATTGAAAATCAAATTCTGACGTAAAAATAAACCCAGTCAATTACTTAGCCAAACCACGGGAATATACGGTACTCTACCCCATCACATGATCTGTGTAACATTCGCGGCCTAAAGTGCAATTTATCCTTTGTGTCTGCCCACGTCGGTAACCAGAAACCAGCAATCCTTGCACTTAGCGAGACTTAGGTGATAACTAATACAGATCTTTCTGACTTTACTATACTCGGTTATAACCTAGCGCCTTTGTTCTTTCCGCATCGTGGTCTAGCTACATACATACCAAGTGATATTACTTACCAGCTTCTGCCACAATATGGCGTCTCCTCCAATCCAGAATTTAATTGCTCGTGGCTAAAACTTCTCGTTCGCAGGCATATCATACATTATTGCTTTCTTTACAGAAGCCCAAATTTGGATAGAAACGCATCCTTTAACGAATTTGATGCTCTGTCGGATTCCATCGATAAGATCTTGACCCTATATCCCATCACTGAAATCGTTATTGCGCCTGATTTTAATGTGCATAACTTCCAGTGGCTTCGCCACTCCGGACACAAAACACCTGGGGCTCAGTATGTTCAGCTCTTTGCTGAGTTAACTCAAGTCCTCTGTGAACCAACACGGGTACCAGACGTAGATGGTCATTCCACCAACACACTGGACCTGTTTCTCACATCGCACCCACACAAATACACAATTGAAGTTTCTTCGCCCTTGGGCACTTCAGACCACTGTGTCGTTTCAGCTAAATTTCCTCTAACCAACAACAACGCTTACGAGAAAACTCCCAAAGAACAGTATGGTTCTATGAGAAAGCCAACTGGGAAGGTCTGAACTTTTTGCGAACTTAAATTGGTCTTTGTTTTCCTCAATAATGATGCTGACTCTATAGCGGACACATTGACGGACACAATTCTACTTAGCATGCGAATCTTTATTCCACACAGAGTAAAGAGTATGAAACCCAACAGAAATATGTAGTTCGATTCCGGGAGCAGAGAAGCCATTAAGGCTAAAGAGTTGAACTTCCGGTTGTATAAATCAAACAATACTGAGGAAAACCGGAAAAGATTTAAGAGAGCTAGCAATGATTGCGATGCGTATATTCAATGCGCCAAATTCTTGCATGACCAGAGAGTAAGACAAAAAATACTACCCTCACCCACCGGTAGTAGAAACTTCTGGGCATTTGTGAAGATTATCCAAAACTCGGTCTCCTCATCCATTCCATCGCTAATAGTCGATGACAGACCAGTCACCAATGCAATAGAGAAGGTCGATCTGTGGGGGTTTGTGGCGGTTCCGCCAAACCCAACGGTTCATTTACCCCCATTCCTACAACCCAGTCTGTATCAACTTTCTGCTAATGCAATCGCATTAAGCACCTGTAAATGCTTCACGCAATAAAATTCACCAAATGTATTTACCTAGAAGCTCCTGGAAGAGAATTCTTACCTGCATTCATTTATTCGAATTCAAAATTCCTCTTAAGAACACTGTTCCAAACAGCATATTCCTGGAAAGAAAACTTATCGGTTCGATAACACCACAAACTAATTATCCAGCATATACAAATGCAAGCAATTCGTTTTGGCCACCGACCCAAGATACGACATACAATTTTGATTGTATAAAGTATCGCAACCATTAGCACCTTTCCCAATGTCTATTCGTATATTTACACAAGGGCATCACTCATCTAAGACTTTTATGATGCCCTCGTCTCATCTTTTCTCTTACCACATTTCTTCGAAGTATCGTCGTCTATTTATTTAGACGCGATGTACTTCATAGACAACGATCTTCTCGATCTCTTTGTCCTTGCCTCCTGCCTGCTTTGTTTTGCCATTGCCTCCGCGCATATGTAAACAATCTGATCTCAACGATCGATCTCACACACACCACCATGATCTGCATTACGAGATCTGGTTCTCTGTTCCCACAAGAGAGACTTTACGTTTCCTTGGTGGTAGGTAAATCTTTTCCCTAGTGGAGGGAAATACTCTCTCTCAGGGAAAATGCCCCTAAAAATTTCCCTCGTAGCGAATCAGATCTGCACGAGATGATTATCGCTGAGTCGTTTTCCATCCGCCGGTGGTTGTCGTTCCCGCTCCCCATTTCGCGCGACGGGGACACGTACACCCTCGTAGTCGCGGATCTGCAACCCCGGGTCGGAAAAATACTGTGCGTTAAAGTGAAAACATCACCAACGTTGAATCGAACGATTTATACCCGAAAATGTATTCAGTGTCAATCGTGTGTGGAGTATCGAACAATGAAATAAGAAAATAAATTCCGGTGCGTCGTATATGTTAAGTGTAAGAAATAAAGTTAAAAAGACAATTCCGTATATGTTAAGTGTAAAGATGTTTTTGTATATTGTCACCCTACTTATAATATATTAAAATCTCAAGGATAGACAAAAGAGCTTTTTCTAACAATAAAAAAACAAATTCAGTGCGTTTTATTCCTGGGACTACCATCCGTGCGTTCGCTTGTTTCTGGTGACAATTTCCTGCGGACAGATTTCTCTTAGTGTTCGGCGTAACAATCGACGGAACTATCAATTTATGCTGGAGGAAGAAGGGAATCAGCGCCGTGCGCCAGGTGCACAATACTTCTTCCCTACGGGTTCTCTATACCACATGGAGAACTAACCCATAATGCCAACCAATTTTGACCACTAACAGTGCGTCACCCTAACCTAACCTGTACCCCATTTCCCAACCCAACATGCAAAAACACATCCCAATATGCAACAGCATCCGTCCCCAAATCCGCAATTGCATACATCCCCATACTTACCAAGAATCAATTTCCCAATCTGTAATAAATGCATATTCTAATTTACAACTGAATATTAATCATCTCCCTCAATTACATCATCCCACATATAATTTTTCCCAAAAACCACCTCGGTTAACTTCCTATTTAAATTACATTCCTTGCTTGCAACCAAGCAATTCTAATTCCCCCGAAAATCATACTCCGTAATAAACGCATATTCAAATTTACAACGGAATACTCACCATCTCCATCAACTACACCGAGCCGCATACATTTCCCCGAAATTGCTTCGATTAATTCCCTACCTAAATCATATCCCTTGCTTGCAACCAAGCAATTCCAATTTCCCCCGAAAACCATTTCGGTTCCCATTCCACCTAAACCATGTAGAACCACACCAATTCCCTCTTACTGGCAAGCCCACAGCATGTTGCGTCACCTTTCCATGAAACGACCATCGCAACGATGAAAACCCTTGATCATACTTGGCTATGCCGGCGAAACCAATTTCCCAGTACACACTACCAACAAATCCAACTCAGCTTATACGGCGATGATTCCCCGGAACTAAATCTCCTATACAGGCATAGCAACTCTTTTCGAAGTTCCTAGTAAATGGCAGCGAGTCGATTTTGGCTATGACTCCACTGCCACGGCGCGACGAACTTTTCCTCGACAGTAATTAGTCAGTCGAGATTCAACCGCCACCGAGGGCACACACAGACAGTCGAGTCGCAACTGAGCTTGATTTTAACCACATTACCCATGTCGACCCCACACACGCAACAGGTACATTAGAGCCAACAAAGCCGCCTGCAAACATTTTGTTTAGTTTCAAATGTTTCCATTTGATCAACTCAGTCGGTGTTTGAAGTAGTGTATTTCGGGAGTCCGTTGTCAGGGTGTGACGTCCGTTTTTTGGCCACCTTATGTTTGGCAATCCTCGCGTATCAAACAGCCTGTTGTAACATAGTGCATGGACAAGCTATACCGCAAACCTACAATAGTGAGAGTGATCAAGTCGCGAAGATTAAGATGGGCCGGACACGTAGCGCGAATGGGCGATGATAGGACCGTGCATAGAATTCTTGACGGTAAACTAACGGGGAAGAGACCGACAGGACGGCCGCGACGGAGATGGGAGGACAATGTTAGATTGGACCTCTAACAGATCGGATCGGATGATCGAACGTGGAAGAAGAGCACACAGGACAGGGAACAATGGCGCAGCCGAGTCGGTGAGGTCATGAACTTCCGGGTTCCTACAGGCCAGTAAATAATAATAATAAAAAATAAAATAGGAGAAAATCAAAGGAAATTCGTATATGATATATTTTCAACAATATGTATAGACAATCCTTATTTATTTAAAAAGTAACAATAAAGTTAAAAGGTTTGCAGCAGAGCAGTCGCAGTGTTTCACCCCCTGTCTCTCTCACTCAGTGCTGTCTTCCGTCGTCAAAGGTGAACCCCAAAGTAAATATATCGTCGATGATTGGCACTTCCATCGACGAAGCCATGGAACTATCAATCCTCGGCACTCGAATTAATTCGACTCTTAATTGGAGCAACCACATTTTTGAAGCTGTGAAAAGTGCGGCAGATGCAAAAAATACTTCACTCCATCCAACCTGGCCACTATTTACAAAGCGTATATTCGTCCCAAAATGGAGTTCAACAACAACAAAACTGTACTACACGTGCTTGATAGGATGTAAAAACGAGCAATGAAACTTCTTGGGGACCCAGCTGTGAGTCGATCAATTCCGTCATTAGAACATATGCGCAAAGTATCATGCCTATATCACTTTTATAGGTTTTACCACGGTCGTTGCTTAACTGAACTTGCTGAATGTGTTCCACCCCTTTAGACATTTTCCCGCGATACCCGTCAATCTGTGAATGCGCATCAATTCACGTTGAAAGTGGACTTTAGGCGCACAAATAAACATAGAGAGTCATTCTTTATCCGAACCACACGAATGTGGAATACTCTTCCTGATCATGTGTTTCCTCGTCGTTGTAATGTCCAGGCATTTAAGATCAATGTACATCGATACCTCCTTTCCTTGTCCACTTCCTATCCTTTCGCTCGCACTGTGCTCTGACACTTAATAGTACTCCAAAATCCCCGTTTGTGCGCGCGAGTTATGGTTTGTTGTTGTTGACAAAAAATTCACGACACCGAGGAAACGACGACCAAAACCTCCTTTATACCAATCACTGATAATTTAAAACACGGAGTCTTTCTTTTACTTTTTTTCTTTTTTCACTTTCTTTTCTTTTATTGTCATTACAAGAGTTATTAGTTTTACAATTGTTATTGTCTAGTTCAATTACCTTATGGAGTTTGTTTTCTACTATCTTCTTTACAATTCTCTTCTGGTTATAGTTTAGCTCTAGTGTATCCTAGCTCTTATACCTTGATTAACATCCACCATTTTATCGTCTGTGCTTTAATTGGTTTCTTATATTTTATTGCATTTGGTATTCACCATTTATCCTTTAATTACATTTGACTGACTGCGTCACTGATTGCTTTACAATTCCCTTCCAGATATAGTTTATTTCTGATATATCTTAGCTTACATAACTTGTTTAACATTCACTATTTCGTAGTTCATACTTGTTTTCTTTTATTCTACAGCATTTATTATCCTCCTTGTATCCTTATATTACACTGGACTATTTGCGTCACTAATTACTTTACAATTCTCTTCCGGATATAGTTTATTTCTAATGTATCTTAATTTACATAACTTGTTTAACATTCACTATCTCGTAGTTCACACTCTGATTGTTTTCTTTCATTCAACAGCGTTTATTGTTGTTATTGTTATTGTTATGTTGTTCTACCTAGTACCGCTATCTTCGAAACTGCGCTCTTCTTTCACTAGCTCGCCACCACTTTTCCGATCAACCTCTGGCTCCAATTCCTTTTACGATTCACCTCTCCCTAACTCCTAACTGTTTCCTACCACTTCTCCTCATCTCGGGGTCAACACCTCCCGATGACGATAATGCAATTTCGATTTGCAATGACCTAATTTTCGCTTTTCAATTCCAATTCGCAATTTTGTTGTACTGCGGCGTAAGCCGATACATCTTCATCGATTTGCGCCACAGTTCAATATCCGCAATTGCGAATTGACCGAATTAATTTTGTGCAATTTTTGTATTATTTGTAGGGGTTTTGTTCCAGGAAGCGTGTCTCCTGGTCCTTAAAAGGACAAGGCGATCTCTTAAAATTTGACCGCTCCTGAAACTCGTCCTACAAAAGGGGTCGTTACCGTGCTTCCTCGTATGCCTGAGGGAAGAGTAACGTCCTTAATTGGCCCTTTGTCCTTGGTCTTCTCTTGGTCTTCCAAGCCAGGTGATACTTAGTGTTACGTGACGTTCGACAATCCACCACCCCCATCATTTCTTTGTTTTCATATAATTTAATTTTAATATAATGTGATGGTAAGGTGGTGGAGTAAGTGCACGACCCACATGTAAGTGTGCGGACACACCCCAGTTCGAGTGTGGATCATGTACAAGTTTCGAATTCGGTTGGAGGTGGATGTCGATGAGTGAGAGAGAGAAACAGCAAAGGGAATTTTCGATTCCGTTTTTGATGTTTTCGAAATATACTGTTTTTCTAAGTTCCGTTGATGACAGGCCGTTGATGAGAGTTGATTGCGGACCTTTGAGCGGAAAAGAAAGAAAAGAAAAGAAAAAACAGCCTGTTCCTTTTTGTAAAGAAAAAAAAAGACCCCGTTCCTTTTTTTTGAGATAGTAAAAAAGAAAGATTAAAATATACAATTGAGCAAAAGGAAAAGAAGAAGTTTTTTTTTGGTGGGTGACATGCGACTGTAAAGAAAAATTGTGGAGCTGCGTACTGGAGTGAGTTCAAGTGAACACAAAAATATACAAATATTGCGTGTGATAACATCGGTGTTGGACTTTACACAACTGGAAATCGACAAAGTTGGGTCAAGCAAACGGAACTCTAATTGATTCGGGTCATTTCTGACACCCATCCCAGGTCCAAGAACAAGAGACAGTCCGGTATTAAGCCTTTGTTAATTTCCTGGAGCAGGAATCGCGGACGCCTGCTGATCCGGAGGTGAGAGAAATCGAATCAAGTGCGAGGGAAATTACCAACAGCGGAGTTCTTGAAGAATTATAAGCCACAGCCAGAAGGAAAACTGCCGCATAGCCCGGAGCCGAGCTGAGAAGGTTGCTAATCTGGTCACCTTAACAACGGGTAAATTTTCATAGTTATATAAATATTCTGTGGCAAGAAATAATACTACATTAGCTATCAATTGGCCGTTAAATGAAAATCCGTGTTGTTTTCGTTTACAAATTAAAGTTTTATTTTTCCAATTATTTTCGTTAGTTTTTCCACTGGGGTATTTCCTCCAGGGACTAAGATCGATTTAAGACTGCGGCCCGGAGATCACTAAACTATTCCTTTATAAAGGAAAAGGAATCGAAAATTGTATCCCAAAGATACACATTTTCGTGCAACAATCTCGATTTTTTGGATATCTCGAGCGAGATGTGTATTGAATTTAGATAAGAATGTGTGAATGTATCTGCTTTTGAGTTTTTTGTTTGTTTTCCTGAATGGAAAATTTGGGATAAAGATAACGATCTCTGAATTTTAGATTTGGGTGATGCTGTGGAGCAAATGTAGAACAATAAATGAATATTAGATTCGTTTATTGCGAATTTGATTTTAATTCGAGATTTTGGATTTAATAATGCCGTGGGGGCAAATGTTAGGCAATAAACGAATGTTTGATTCGTTTATTGCGAATTTTGAATCATGTTTGGGTTTTTTCGGGTTTTGATAGGTTTATGTGTTTTAGCGTATTATAGCTGGGATTTTGGATTAGGAATGGGGGAAAAAGGTGGTAGGGCTTTTTAGAGCACTACACAATTACTTTTTTGTGATTCATTAATCGTGCCGAAATATGCAATTAATTACTTTTATGCGATTTATTATTTTTTTGTTTTTTTTTCTTAAAATTTAACTTACTTAACTTACCTACTTTTTTTTTTATGTAAAAGCACTTAACCTAACTTAACTTAAATCTTATACTACCGTAATTCTAGAAAAGCTAAGTCTATATAAGCTAGCTGATGATACTATGATTCTATACCGACTTTGGTATCCAGGTCTTTATATGCCATTCAACCACCAGAACTGCTGACGCTGTCTAATACTATCGTCCCAAGCTCTGTGGGAGATAGCCCTACTGAAGCGCAGGAGCTCTTCTTCGGTGCGCGTTACTTCCCGGTCGTAGCACAATCGCCCGTCTACAGATGATCTACTTACATGATAGATCACCGGAATTCCGGATCTATCCTGTATAAGCCCTTTCATATCCAAGTCAAGGAACGCCTCTGGTGGAACAAAGCCGTTGCGACGCACGCTCTCATAGTACAAGGTGTTTGGATAATAGGCCCCGAAAATTAGGTCATTGGACGAGCTTATTGCTCTCGCAATATGTCCTCTGATTAATTTAATCATAAAATTATCCACCCTATTTATGTACGCTTCATTATATAAAGTCTCATTTGAGTAATACTTTTTATAGTCCGATTCCGGTGTCCGATATAATCTGAGACAACTTCTGAGACACTTTCTTTCGAACACCCGAATCTTTTCCATCAAATTTGGACCTATGTTGAACCATACTGGGCAACCATATCTGAGCATTGGCCTGATTAGCGTCATGTAGCATATGACTTTTACCTTGCTGTCAAGTTGGCTACTGTGAAATAGCCTCCTTGTCATAGCAACAGTTTTCCTCGCTTTGAGCAAAGCAGCCTCTACATGTCTGTTGAAATACAGATATTGGTCTAGCCAGATGCCCGGGTATTTAACTAAACTCTTGGTTTCCAGTTTATCTCCATGCGGTCCCACGATAACTAGCTTTCGCCAGTTTTTCCTTGTGTCGTACGTGGCTTTATATAATGGAGTTCTAAATAGGATGGCTTCACATTTCTGGAAGTTGATCTTAAGTTTCCAGTCATTGCAATAGCGCTGCACTTTGTTGAAGTCTCGCTGTATTAACCTATTTATGATCTCAACTTTCGGAGCTGTTCTGTAAATTATGAGATAATCTGCGTACGCAATAGCCTGTGGAAGTGCATCTAATAAGTCGCTAATGTAAATGTTAAAAAGAATCTGAGAGAGTACCGCGCCCTGTTGCAAGCCATTCTTGATATTATACGTTTTATTAGAGGTCACATTTCCACTTTTGACCACGAACTTCCTGTCCTTTAACATATCGTAAAGTACATATAGTAAAGGCTTATGTATGCCATGTCTGACCAGTTTGTAATACAACCCTGCGATCTAGACGGTATCAAAGGCTTTTTCCAAGTCGATCAGACAGGCACCTGTGCATTGGTTCCTACATTTATTCCATTGTATGTCAGAGACGAGCTTAGCTGCGGCATGTGTGGTTTCATGACCCGCCTTCAAGCCAAACTGGTTATTTGGAAAAATGCTGTTGTCGTCTACCCATTTTACCAGAGCTTTGTTAATGGTTTTTTCAAATACTTTACTGATGCTTGGGAGTAAACTTATCGAACGCATGTTCATTGGGTTTGTACAGTCTTTGCCCTTTTTTGGGATGGGCTGAATGATAGCCGGTTTCCAACGCGCGGGATAATATGCATTATTTAACGCGTTGTTAAACAGGACCGTGTATATATCTATTGCCATTGGGGGCAGGTTCTTGAGTACGATGTTAGGTACTCCATCTATTCCCACAGACTTTTTGCTTCTTAATGAGTCGAAGATACTCTGGATTCCTTCCCTTGTTATTAGAAGGCTATTAGCCACTACACCATTGGCATTAATGTCAATTGACAGATTATCTTGACTGAATTCGGTAAAACCCGGATTCTCCGATTGCCAAAGTGAAATTTCATTCCGGAGGTGCAGGTGATTGAGTAGAACTCTGTCCTCCAGGTCGTGATTTCGGTGAATGCTTTCATTCACCTTGTACATTTCCTGAAAGACAGCTCCCAAAGCGTACACCTTTTCCAAAGGATCTTCGATCACAAAGAGCTCACTATTGAGGATACCGTTCTCTGCATCTATGCCAATGTTGGTTAGCAGCTGCTTGTTTACCTGAGTACGTGGGATTTGGAGACACTGAATCTCATTTTGATTATTTCTCCTGAATATTTTATTTATTTGTGGGAACATATTCGGGTTATTAGTTTTTATAGCTCGAATTCTGTTGTTCCAATACAAATTTGTTGCTAATCTATAATTAGCTTTAAGTAATTGTTGGAGGTTTTTTAATCGGGATTTCAGTGATATTATCTCCTGGTCTTGTCTGTCTGTAAACTGTCTGTGTAATTGTTTTAATTTCGATAGCAGTCTGCTCTTTTGCCTGTGGAGTGCGTTTATTGTTGCGTTTCTGTACATGTTAGTGTGATCTGTAACTGTTGTTTTGGGAAATGTTTTATCCATTGTTCGTTTTACGGTTTCGTCCATTTGTTGAATGTATTTGTCGATTTCGACATTAGTCAGGTTTCTGTTTACTGGCAGATTAAAGTCATTCGAACGAAGTTCTCTTGTTAATGATCTGGTGAACCGCGGCCATCGCATTGCCCTGTAGTTATAGGGTTGCGGGATCACGAATTCCTCCAGATCTGCAAGCTCGTTCGGAAGCTCTATTACTGCCGTGAATGCACAGTGGTCACTATCGTATTCAATTGTCCGTAAACAGTTTGTGTTTCGTCTATTGGTGTTAAGCAATCTCAGTCGTGAGTCGATTAGCAAGATATCTAAGAACGATCTACCTCTAGGGAACGATGGATATTCGGTAGCTAGCAGGTCAGTTCTATATTCAATATGAAACTGATCTAACCAACCAGCCAACTGATTTCCTCTGGCATTAGATATATAATTTCCCCAATTTCTATGCTTGGCGTTCATATCTCCCCCTAGAATAAAGTAATTTTTGCCCAGGTGTAATTGTAAGCATCGGAAGAGAGTCTCGAGCTCTGCTATAAATAGATTATGTTGGTGCTCCTCAGGTGCGTAGACCGCAATCGCATACAAACCCCTTCCTTGCTGAAGGGGTATGCGTACGATACAGGCTTCCAGCACCCGGAACCTGCGCACTTCTCCACTATATATAACTTTATGAGGGATCCCTTTTCTAATAAAGATTGCGACACCCCCCCTTGAGAGGAGTTAGGTCGGTCTCTTCGTATAATATCGTAGTTTTTATGCCATATCTTGTGTCTCTGGTTTAACTTTGTTTCCCCCGCCAGAAGTACATCAGGCTGGTCAACTTGCAACAGGTTGAAACGATTGGCTCTTCTCTCAGTTCTTATTAGTGAATTTACATTCACGACAAGAGCTTTTATTGATGTTGTGGTTAAAGGGTTTGTATTGACTTTTTGTTTAGATTGGGCAAGTACGAGTAGATCTCGTTTATTTGATTTTGCAGCTGTGTCATCTGTCTCTGCAGATTAAGCAGAACCGTGACCACGTCTGCTTGCGATGTTGTTTCAGTCTGTGTGGGAGTATTTGGTTTGATGGTCTCCCACCCGACGCAACTTGTGCGTACGACCGCTGCGATGTTACGGGCATTGTTGTAGTACGAGCTGGCTCTGTGTTTTTGCCGGGTCACACTTCTTGCCATTATTTCTCGGAATTTAGGACATCCTCGATAATTAGCGGGGTGTCCCTCATTCCGGCACACTGCGCACTTTAGAAGGGCTTTGTCTTCTACCCTTTCTTTTCCCAGAGGGCATTCTTCTGCCTTATGGTCTTTTCCGCATTTTACGCAACGGTGCTGCATTTCACAGTTCGCCGTCGCGTGACCAAACCTTTGGCAGCGGACACATTGCAGGATGTCTCTGCCTTTTTTTAACTTGTCCCATGTGACACCTTGATGATCCAAGACTGTAATCTTTCTTAGACCACCAATTCTGCTGCTGGGCGTTAGTTGAACCAAAAAGAAGGGTAGCTTGCGGTTTTCCCTTCTAGCCTTGGTTGTGGTGAACGCTTTTACGCAGATAAACTCGAGATCGTCGTGCCTCAACTTTTGAAGCATCTCGAGCAGTGCTTCCTGTTCCACCTCAGGGTCGACACCCTTTAATAGAACCGTTACCCTCTTTGTTTGCTTCGGCGTGAACGAGTAGAATTCCGCAGTGGCCCTTTTTAAGACCTCTTTAATTTTTTCGTCGTCTGCCACCGCATAGGTTTGAATGGCATGCCTATTACCAGCCAGTCTTTTAACTACAAAATTGTTTCCTATCGCTAGCTTACAAAGACTTACCAATTCCTTACACTCAATATCTATGCTGTTGATTGGTGGCATCTTTATTTTTTGGTTGTTATTGTTGCTTCGCCGCTGTTGTGTTGCTTGCTGTGGTCGATTTTGTGTTGATTGTTGCTGTTGATGTTGATGTTGCTGTTGCTGTTGCTGTTGCTGTTGCTGTTGGCCGACTTTTGGCTTCGGCTTTTGTTGTTGTTCGGTGTCTTTTTCTTTTTCGAGTGCCGCTATTTTTTTCTTTCGGCGTCTCTCTTCTAGACGGGCCCTTGCCATCGCAAGTTTCGCCTCCAATTCAGTTATTTCCTCCTCTTCATCCTCAGACTCTGAGGATGCAAGAGAATCGAACGAATTGTTTGCCCCATACATTGTAGGGAGAGGGACGCTCGCTGTCCTCCTTCATTTGCTGACCTTTTCTCCCCATTGTTAATTTCGCGGTTTTACTTCGCGTCACAATGGAGATTTTCGTTTTACCTTTTCGTTTGTTTGTCACGTTTTTGTCTTCCTCCGTGTTCATGCTGGTTCTTTCCAGTTTGTTTTCATTAAAAAAAAACAAAGGCGACCGCAATATGAACCACGAAGTCGATTTCTTCCGCACGCCGACTCGAACTCGGCTACCGTCGGCTAAGAGTCAGTGAACTTGCACTCGCGCCAAATGATGCTTTGAAAATTCTGTGCGTAACTAGCAATATATTGTCTGTTATAGTTTTCACTTTTACGACTGAGGTGATATATTTAAATTGTCTTACGTTGTTGTTGCACCTTACTGAAGTTATTTTGTGAGCACGTTTATTGTCACTTTTAACATTCGTTTTGTTTGTTTGTTGTTGTTGCACTTTGTTTTAGTTGTCACAACACGTCACGTCACTGTTTTTCTATTTCGTGGCTTCGTTCTTGTTTATGAATTGAATTAATTATATGAATACAGTTTTGATTTGTGCAATTTTATGCTAATTTGATATGCATCTTCTGTGTCGGGTATTTGTATTGACGTCGTCGGCGGAGTGGGTTTCGTTTAATATGCAAACAAGCCGTACATAAATTAGAGAGTTACTATTTACACAATATCCCTTAGGGTCAATGAATTTTTATTCAGCTTTTAATTTAGTACTTATTTAGTTCAGAGATACACGCATTGGAGGGACGTAAATAGACTTTATTAGTAGCCATGAATACACGATCGCGTCTCACTTAATACTGATGCGATTTATTATTCGTGCCGAAATATGCAATTAATTGCATTACCGTTCTGGGGGTCATCCGAGTTTAGAATCGGGTGGCGTTTTTTTGTTTGAGTGTATCAATGACCTCATGTACATCATCTTTAACTATGATGTCACTGACACACTTAACACGTGTTTGTGTAAAAAGAAAAAAAAATCATATGTCTCTTCCTCTTTGTAATATCCAGACATTTAAGGTCAATATATACCAAAACCTCCCTTCCTTATCCTCTCGCCTCTTCTTCCACTCGCTGTGCTTTGACATATCAGGGTACCTCAGAAAACCCGTTTGTTCGCGCGTTTGTATAAAAAAGGTGATAGAGTCCGTAAAAAGCTTACGACATGAAATCGACCCTAAGTCAGTAAGTTCAACTGACGAACTACTTCGAACTGTCATTGCAATTGGACAACATTTTTACTATTTCTTCCTGAGAGATTGTGCTCAGAATTCATGTCAGAAGGTTTTGAACCTACATGAATTGCATTCGTAATGGTTGCTTAATTTTTTATTTCTCTTATTTTATTATTCAGCTTAGCAATGGCAACACCTGAAAGCACCAACTCATCCTACTTATTGTCAGTTATCTAACCCCGGTGCGTTTTCCCACTAGCCCCGTCAGTTTCCGGAAGTGATTATGTTTTTAATGTACCAATCTCATAGCTTCAATGAATCTTTAAGTATACGATCACATCAATCACAATACAAACAATATAATGTAGTCCTCAGAACTTCTGCCTACAAACATTTTTCGTTGAACGGTTGCATTCAAATATTCCGCGCACCGCGTGGCCTCATTAACTTGCTTTGCAATTCTGAAAACGTGTCGTAGGTATACAGTGATGACTGCTTCAACAGCAGGATAAAGCCGCTTTAAAACACAGCTCGTCTGAGGTACAAGTAGACATGATCAATGTTCACTTGTCCGACTTCCTATTAGCAACTAACCGTAAGGATGGTGATTAGCCCAAAATTTCACATTACATTCCGTAATGATTTTGTCAAAAGAAGGAGAAGGGTAAATATATATCGCAGAGATCAGCTTAATGACTTTTCGTCAAAAAGGACACTCATAGATTTGGTGTGGGCAAGCGATAACCACTCTTTGCTACGATAAGAAGATCATTGAATTTTTGGTCTCTTTTTTGCTTCCCATTTTTGTGTGGCTTTTTTTTTATTGTGTCCCAGGTAGATGCAATCATGTCCGCACCTTTCCGCTTCCATGGCGAGGAACTCCTATAATCCGGGTCATGTTTTCGGTATGGACTTTGTGCTTCAGATTATCAGTGAGTTACATCTCCAATTTGTGCGTGTGATATTCGTCCGCCTTTTAGTCTATCAGCGGGAGAACGATCCGAACGATCCCCTATTACGTACTTACTAATTGATAGTGTAAATTCAGTGCTGCTGGTGAACGGTAGAGCAAAGCATACAATGCTGCTACACCCGAGAGACTTTTAGTCTGCCGATCAAACGAAATGTATCTCTAAATAAATAGATAGCGTGTTTGCTCAGAAAGACGTTCTCGAGCAGTTAACACATGATTTGTGTGGTGACAAGTCCAAAAGCAATTGCTATTTGATTGATTTATTAAGAATGAATACATGTTACTATAAAAAGTATTTCCTTATATGGTAAATCTATTATTATGTAAGTTTACTTCAAAATAAACTTCGGTTGACTGGAAGCTGTTTTGATTTGTCATATATAGAGAGTGTTGTAATAATTTTAAAAGACTTTCGCTAGCAATATTTTTTTTCAGTTTGACATTTAATAACATTCGACTAACTTCAAAAATTCTCTTTTCTTGTCAACCAGGGACTCTTTTGGGGAACGAAATCAACGTTTATGATCTCGATGTCTGTAGGTATCCTTCATCCACGCGAAGAAAGCAAAGTCATCCATTAATTGGTGTATGACGATCCATTAATTTGTGCATAACCATTCATAAACTACTCCAAAGTGGTAGATAGAGAGCTCTTGATAAATATAAAACTCACTTCGAACACGTAGTGTTGCTCGTTTTTGTTTTAAGGGGACATTCGCTTCTAAAATTGAAAAAAAAAAGCATTTTAAACATTTGTTGTTTAAAAACGATGTTATTTATTGAAAAACTTTCTTTTGAATATTATAATATATGTATTGAAGAACATACAAAAAAATTGTATGACTTTTGTTTCTTCATATCAGCCTTAGCATGCGCATCCCAAAATCACTTTAAACGGTTAGACACTTTTTTAACTTCCTAAAAAAAATCAAGTCAAAATTCAAAAGGGATTCTTTCCTTACATATTTCGCTAGAGGATATTGTGGGGGGGTAAAAAGTATAGCACCAGGACATGGGCACACGGTTCACTTCTTCCCCACTGCACGTCACTATGAAAGCAAATGTTCGCCAGAAAAAAATCCAGGAAAGACAATAAAAATTGACTGTGGGGGTTTGTATTGATGTTTTCTTTATTTTAACTAAGTCAATTTAACTTGTTGGCTTTAATGGTACATTAATTTTTTTTGGACGATTCACTTTAGTTTCTATTTTATCCTTTCATATTTTTTTGTTAATTTTGCTTAATGCACATTTTTTTAATCAATTTAGGTACAAAAAAAAATCATTTATTTTTTTTGCAAATAATTATTATTTATGCTTATTTTAACTAATTTATGCAAAAACATTTTTTTTATTAATATTTTAATTGTGTATGGTAAATTTTAAAACAAGGTACTACGCAGAGTCCCACGTCACACTCACTGCACCAATATCTTGTTTCTTTTCTGATTTTTTTGCCCGTGCTTTCTTTTCTTGAACAACATACTGCACAATTTCTATAAGGTACAGCCTATTTTTCAGTTGGAGGAATAAAGTCAGGAAAATGTCGTTCCGTTAGTCGTAATGGTCCCATATGTCTTTGTCGCCCTGCCTTCTTGACGTTTGTACTCAAGTGATATTTTTCTATCATTTCTTCTATCAGTTTTGTTCTGTATTCCAAATTATCCATCGCTCCTCCATTCTTTTTCTACAAAATAAAAGAGTTGAAAATAGCAAAATCAAATAAATGCATAAATATTTTTTTATAATTTTTTCCCCCCGTTTTTTAGTTAGTTGATAGTCATGTAAGTGTTGATCTAATCTATCGACGCCTCCCATGGTGTTAGTGTAGTTCACAACTAATTTAGGTTTCTTTATGGGATTTCCTTCTTTAACTTTCTTCGCAGTTAGGACATTTTCGGGATTGTGAATTGTCGACAAGAGACAAATTTCTTTCTTGTCATGCCACATCATTACCATGACATTTTTTCTTTGGAATGCTATAGATTCTCCTTTTTTAGTTTTTCTAGTCACAAGTTGTCGTGGTAAATCTTTTCTGTTGGACCGCAGAGTACCATATAAATCAGTCTTTTTGGATACAGGAAATCTGCTAGTTGTGGGGACGTGTAATAATTGTCGGTCGTTACACAATATCCCATATCTAGCAGAGAATCTGCTAACGACAATACGACCTGTGAAGTCATGGGCATGTCTTTAAATTTTGGGGATATTATAGTTCCTTTTCCAGTATAAATAATAAACGAATACAAATACCCTGTTTTAGATTCGCAGAGCATGTAGATTTTTATCCCAAAACGAGATCGTTTTAGAGGGATGTACTGGATCCAACCCAATCGTCCTTTGTACAATAACAAACTTTCATCTACACTTATGTCTCGTTCAGGTATATAAAATGTACTAAATTTTCTATTTAGAGCTTCATAAATAGGCCAAATTTTGTTTAGTTTAGGATTCGGATGAGTATGACAGTCATATGATTCATTATCAGAAAAATGTACTTTTTTTATGTATAAATATCGACGTAAAGACATTAGTTTTGGAAATATTGGAGTAGCAAAAATGTCTTTAGTTGTCCAGTACATTCTTTCTTTTGGCTTTTTTAGTATTCCTTGAATTATATTTATACATGAAAATATTTGCATTTCCTCTGTTTTTATATGCAATAAAACATCAGACGATCTTCGTGGTTGTTGTTCTGCATAGCGATTAGATTCGGTGACCAATACGTTTATCAATTCATTATCAAAAAATAATTGGAAATAATCCAAGACTGCAAAATTATCTGCATTGAATGTACAACCTGGGACACCAATAAACTGGAAACGCGTTGGTGCTGAATCCAAGATATCTGTATTTATTTGTTGCCAGATATCATTTGATTGGTCATCATCCTCGCTTTCCTCCGAATCCGATTCTACATAGCTATCGTCACTTCCGCTTTCTGATAAATTGGCATACTCAAATTCAGAATCTTCTTGGTCAGACATTTGGGTGAACAAATTTTTCTAAATAAATTTCTAAATATTCAACAATAAAAAAAAATCTTACCTGAGATAAAATATATTATATTGTTATACTAGCGTAAAACTTATTCTAGCAAAATGTCTTGGATTTTCAAATATCACTGCATATACTACACGTCCGCACATGAAAAAGGTAACTTTTAGAATGATAATGTGGGTCATAAACATCTGGCTCTAGTCTTAGCATAAGCAAACGCAAATTCCGAGAATGGCAATAATCTACCATCCAACGTGACAGATACGGACTTAAAATATTTGGAAAATTATATTTCTACATTAACCGTGACCCATACGGAGCTGTAATATTTTGAGACATATAAAATTACAGTGACCGTGGCGTTCACGGAGCTGCACAATTCTGCCGGTAAACGTTGCCCGTATATGTCACGGAGGTGTGCATTAAGCGGTTAAGAGAATCTGAACAGAACGTATAACTTAACGCAACGACCTCGACTCTCGTGTTGTGTGCACGCTGCGGTGATTGAAACGCGACTCGAAGCGGCGGCGTGACTGTCCACTGTCATGGTTGGATAGCGACTGACTAAATAGGGGTGAAATTCTGTATGCTATTTTTGCACACAGGACAACCAATAGAGATCAGGCCTCTGCTCTCTCATTGTCGAAGTGTGGTGAATAATCGGTTAATTGATAATCGACGAACATGGGAGAATGAGAGAACAGAAACACGATGTACGATGATCTCGGGGTGGGTTTGGTTGTGTGTGCATGAATCAATGTACTTTGAGGATAACCCATTGACCTAATTCGGTGAATGTGGTGATCCCAGAGTACATTGAACTCTAGGAAGACAGAACTGTGAAGGAGAGGAAAATGTATCGGGTGCTATTCACCTGCGAAAAGAGATCATTGATGCCAAGCGAATGGATGATCTGCGGAAAATCGATAGGACGCTACATCGACTAGGAAAATATTACTTTGGGAAAAATGCTAAGGAATGCGGTAATTATTCAAGTCATTGGATGATGATGCAACCGCGTCTTTTGATTCGACTTGGTTGTTGCTAACCAACATCAATGGAATTTCCGGTGGAAATCTCATGGGTTAGAGGAATGGAGTTGCCGTATGGCAAAAAGGGTAGCTAAACTCAATTATGCATTATCTGCATAGGATAATGAGTTTAGCTGTGCGTCCTTTGGGAAAACATGATATTTCTGGTGAATCGCATGAACGGTGGAATAGGGGATAATATGACACGCTGAAAGTGGTCGAAATAAGGCGGAAATTGTGGTTGGAATTTTGGGTGTTTCTCTATGTAATATAGAGAACCCCCACAATATAACTAAAATATTATTAACAGACGAGGGTTTCGTAGGTTACGGGGTTTGGTATAGAACAATATGGTAGAGAGAGGGTTAGGACAGTCGATTGAGCCTGACAGAAGACAGTGAATGAAGAGGATGTCAGTGTGAATTATTCGCTCTTCTAGAGTGGTTAGGTTGATTAGTTTGAGATGACTTGTGTAAGGGGGGAGGGACAGGTGGTTGTCCTAACACAGTTCTCGGAGGGCAAAACGCAAGAGCCGTCGTTGAATGCTTTCAATTCTGCGCTTCCGTGAAAACGTAATTGATTGACATTCATTGACACTAAGCTCCAAACAATTCTTTTGGCACCATAACGAAAAGTTGTCAAGGACTGTCTGGAGAAGAAAAGAATCAAGCCAAGAACAAATAGTTTTGAAGAACTTGGTATTGTCGGCATAAAGGGAGATCCAGGAATGCTTGATAATCATATCGATGTCATTTATTGCTAAATGAACAAAAGGGGTCCTAAATGACTGCCCTGGGGGACTCCAGAGGTATCATGGAAAGGATTTGAGAGAACGGATCGGAAACGCACTCTGTAGAAGCGGTTACACAAGCATGACGAAATCCACCTTTTTAATACGGGTTCGAAGCTCAAGGTGGATAATTTGAAGAGTACCAATCTGTGCAAAATTTTATCGATGGCTTTAATAAAATCCGTAGTAACAACGTCGAGCTCGTTGCCGTTCTCTAGGGCTAGGAGTGTTTGGGAAGTAAATTCAACTAAGTTAGTGGTGGTATATCTCCCATTTCATTTTTCATTTTTACAACGTTTTATTATTTTCTTTTTATTTTGGTTTCTAAATTGCTACACAAAAAATGCTTAAATTCTAGCTTAATTATCTTATATTATACCTTACTGGTCCTTTGCAGACGCTCTAAGATAAACATTATATGAGCTTTGTGTAATTTGCCTTTGTGGCTGTAGTTATGATTATTTGTATAACAAATTAGAAAAGCGTTGTGCCAATTTTTGTTGTTGTTCTTACTTAAGATTTAGCCTAGCTAATTTTTGTTCCATTTCAAATAATTCAACTTAAATTTTATACCACCCTAATTCCAGAAAAGCTAAGTCTGTGTAAGCTGGCTAATGATGGAGTTATTTTATGAATATTGTATAATTTGCCTTTCGGCGACAGAACTTTCTTTGTGGCTGTATTTATGATTATTTGAATGACAAAGAAAAATTTGAAAAACTTTGTTTCGAATTTTTTTTTTGTTTTTTTCTTAAAATTTAACCTAATTTTTTTTTTTTTTGTTTTAATTAAAAGACATTAACTTAACTTAAATCGCATACTACCCTAATTCTAGAAAACCTAAGTCTGTGTAACCTTGCTGATGATACTGTTATTCTACCAGCATTGGTATCCAAGTCCTTATATGCCATTCAACCACCAGAACTGTTGACGCTGTCTAATACTATCGTCCCGGTCTCTGTAGGAGATAGCCCTACTGAAGCGCAGAGCTCTTCCCGGTCGTAGCACAATCGCCCGTCTACCGATAATCTACTTACATGATAGATCAGCGGAATTCCGGATCCATCCTGTATAAGCCCTTTCATGTCCAAATCAAGGAACGCATCTGGTGGAACAAAACCGTTGCGACGCACGTTCTCATAGTACAGGGTATTTGGATAATAAGGTCATTGGGCGAGCTTATTGCTCTCGAAATATGTCCTCTGATTAATTTGATCATAAAATTATCCACCCTATTTATGCAGGCTTCATTATATAAAGTCTCATTTGAGTAGTACTTTTTGTAGTCCGATTCCAGTGTTCGATATAAGCTGAGACAACTTCTGAGACACTTCCTTTCGAACATCCGAATCTTTTCCATCAAATTTGGACCTATGTGAAACCACGCTGGACAACCATATATGAGCATTGGTCTGATTAACGTGATGTAGCATATGGCTTTTAACCTACTGTCAAGTTGGCTACTGTGAAATAGCCTCCTTGTCATAGCAAAAGTTTTCCCCGCTTGACCAGAGCAGCCTATACATGTCTGCTAAAATACAGATATTGATCTAACCAGATGCACAGGTATTTAACTAAACTCTTGGTTTCCAGTTTATCTCCATGCAGTCCCACGATAACTAGCTTTCGCCAGTTTTTGCTTGTGTCGTTCGTGGCTTTATATAATGGGGTTCTAAATAGGATGTCTTCACATTTCTGGAAGGTGATCTTAAGTTTCCAGTCATCACAATAACGCTGTACTTTGTTGAAGTCTCGCTGTAGTAAACTATTTATGATCTCAACTTTCGGATCTGTTCTGTAAATTATGAGATCGTCTGCGTACGCAATAGCCTGTGGAAGTGCATCTAATAAGTCGCTAATGTAAATATTAAAAAGAATCGGAGAAAGTATCGCTCCCTGTTCCAATCCATTCTTCATATATTACGTTTTATTAAAGCTCACATTTCCACTTTTGACCACGAGCCTCCTCTCCTTTAACATATCGTAAAGTACATATAGTAAAGGCTTATGTATGCCATGTCTGACCAGTTTGTAATATAACCCTGCAATCCAGGCGGTATCAAACGCTTTTTCCAAGTCGATCAGACAGGCACCTGTGCATTTTTTCTTACATTTATTCCATTGTATACCCGCCTGTCATTCGGGAGACCGGGGTTCGATTCCCCGTCGGGGAGCCTCTGGCGCGAGACTAATGACCTTGCCCAGAAAAAATAAATCATTATGGAAAATTTAACAAGTCTCAGGACTTGCTAAATAAGGCCAAGACCGGTTCCCGGTTGTAGTGCCGATGATGATGATGTCGGAGACCAGTTTAGCGGCATGTGTGGTTTCATTACCCGCCTTAAAACCAAACTGGTTATTTGGGATAATGTTATTGTCGTCTACCCATTTTAGCAGAGCTTTGTTAATAGTCTTTTCATATACTTTACTGGTGCTTGGGAGTAAACTTATCGAACGCATGTTCATTGGGGTTGTACAGTCTTTGCCATTTTTTGGGATGGGCTGAATAATAGCCGTTTTCCAACGCGCGGGATGATATGCATTATTCACCGCTTTGTTAAACGGGACCGTGTATATATCTATTGCTATTGGGGGCAGGTTCTTGAGTACGATGTTAGGTACTCCATCTATTCCCACTGACTTTTTGCTTCTTAATGAGTCGAAGATACCCTGGATTCTTTCCCTCGTAATTAAAAAGCTATTAGCCCCACCATTGGCATTAATGTCAATTGACAAATTATCGTCACGGTAAAACCCGGATTCTTCGATTGCCAAAGTGAAATTTCATTTCGGAGGTCAGGTGATTCGGTAGAACTCTGTCCTCCAAGTCGTGATTTCGGCGAATGCTTTCATACACCTTGTACATTTCCTGAAAGACAGCTCCCACAGCGTTCACCTTTTCCAAAGAATCTTCGATCACGAAAAGCTCACTATTGAGGATAACGTTTTCTGTATCTGTGTCAGTGTTGATTAGCAGCTGCTTGTTTACATCAGTACGAAGAATTTGGAGACACTGAATCTCGTTTTGATTATTTCTCCTGAATATTTTATTTATTTGTGGGAACATATTCGGGTTATTAGTTTTTATAGCTAGAATTCTATTGTTCCAATACAAATGTGTTGTTAATCTATAATTAGCTTTAAGTAATTGTTGGAGGTTTTTTAATCGGGATTTCAGTGATATTATCTCCTGGTCTTGTCTGTCTGTAAACTGTCTGTGTAATTGTTTTACTTTCGATAGCAGTCTGCTCTTTTTCTTGTGGAGTGCGTTTATTGTTGCGTTTCTGTACATGTTTATGTGATCTGTAACTGTTGTTTTGGGAATTGTTTTGTCCATTGTTCGTTTTACGGTTTCGTCCATTTGTTGGATGTGTTTGTCGATTTCTGTTTATTGGCAGATTAAAGTCGTTCGAACGAAGTTCTCTTGTTAATGATCTGGTTGTAGTGCTCCAAAAAGCCCTACCATTAATATGCTCCCAACCAACTTTCATGTGTTTCAGGGTTCTAACATCAAAAGGAAAACGAATGTGTTTTCAGATCACTTTTACATTTACTTTTACTTTCACTTTTACTTTTACACTATTCAATTTTGCCAGTCGACCATGATCATTCGATCATTGGGCTTTTTCTCTTTGTCAATTTCAAAACGATCATATTCGATCATTGTCATTTTTGTACATAGCACCGCCAAGCAGGCAACTAAACATTTAAACAAAGTTAATAGAAAATAATAAAATTATTTCACAATCAATCGGAAAGTTAGTATTATTATTCATAAAACTACTACGCATGCTACGCTCTTCCCTCGATCATAGAGGAAGCACGGCTCAGCATAACATTTTGGTGGCAGCGGTGGGATTACTTTCACCCCCTACCATTGAGTATTGGCAGCAGAAGAAACAACTGTAACACCCCCTTCGTGAGAATGACATCACAGCAGAACATTGGCCACGAAGCAGGTGAGAAAAAAAATATCTTTAATTAATAAAAAGTGAAAAAAGTGACATAGAACAAAACAATAAAAAAAGGGAGAAAAAAAACAATAATCAAAAAAAAAAAGTAAAAAAATGAAAAAGCAGCATAAATCTCAAAAAGACCAAGGCGGACCATCCAACTATGGGGCGCGAAGCTTACATGGCAGTAAAAGCACAGTTCGAAGTGAAAAAAAGTGAAAAGGAAACTAATTAAAGGAAAAAAAAGTTTAAGACAAAAAAAAAAACAATCACAAAAAAAGTGAAAGACAAAAATAAAAACAAAAAAAAAAAAAAACATTAATAAAATATCCCAAGAAAAGACCAGGGCGGACCATCCAATTGTAGGACGCGAAGCTCACCTGGCAGTAAAAACAGTGACAATAAATGTACGCCAACAAGTGAATGAAAAAAAAACAACAAAATTTTGAAATGTTGGGCGCGATTCGAAATTAAAAATCAACTCATTGTTCGAATAAAAATCACGTTGCGAACTTGGCGTAGAATCTTATAAATGTGACAATTTTTTCTACTCTTTGCACAATCCAATGTACTATGAAGCTAGAATTTGTGAGGCGCAACGTCGTATCAGAAATTTGGAAATTCGCCTAGAAGAACAAGGACAACAACAAATGCAGCAACACACTCAACAGCGGGAGAAACACCAGGTATTTAAATTTAAATTTATCCTTAACAAATTTGAGGGGGACAAAAGAACACCCAACATATATCTTAAGTGAACATCTAAGATTAAAAAAAAAAGAGAAAAAACATATAGAAGTAGAAAAGAGAATCCTTAGATTATCAGAGTTTAATTAATAAACCAAAATATACCAATCTAAGGGAACAACAAACCCTAAAGAAATTTTTAAAGAAAATATTCAATTAAAGAAAACTAACAATAAAAACACATATTTACATACGCATATTTATACATATATATACATATATTTTGAGATAAGCTTCTCCATAAACGAATAACTTGGGGAAAATTTCTTATACTCCCGAGAGGTAGCTTTAATTTTTCAAATCTGTCTACGTTTACCCTTTGTCTGTTGCTGGTCCTTTTATCTGTTCGAGCCTTTTCTCTTCTCACCCTTGGTGTTTTAATAGGATCGATTTTTACTTGAGTTTTTGGCTAGCATTGGTGTTTTTGGATTACTTTTGGGTTCGCTTCACTTATACTTGGGAAGATTAATCCGCCTAAGACGCAAACATAATTATCCCGTCAAAGAAACACGAGGTGGAGCTTCAGGAAACCCTGAAAACGCGAGAAAAATTCCACGATGAATTTCACCATAGGACTTGGCGACATATTGGGATTCGTGCCGGTTTTCGACGGAAACCCAGACGAGTTAGAGGGATTTGGCTCCTGTGGAGATATCCTGTTCTCACAAGCACGGGACGATAACCAAAAATCTTTCTTTTTGCAGGTAGTCACAACAAGACTACAGGGGCCGGCACATGACTGGATTCGGTACAAGACCACTCCAACCTGGGAGGACCTCGTATCCGAACTAAAACAAGAATTTAAAATTCTCACCTCTAGGTCCGCGGAACAAAATAGTCTGGTGGCGGCAAAGCAGAATAGCAAGGAAGGTGTAAAGGAGTTTGGAAGCAGACTCACACACCTCCTGCATCAATTGGACGGAGCTACATTCGCGAGTTCCGTTGAACCTGTTGTAGTATTCCAGAATACTACTGTCCTTATAACTATTAAGTTTAATACTGAGTCTCATTATTTATCTAACACATCCTTAAAACATTCTCCTTACATATCTAACATTCTCATTTAATACATATCATAAATAAACATCCACAATATTCTATATCAAGTCAGTTCCAGTACATTTCATAACATGCCCCTTTTTTCATTTGAAACACGGCTCTTTGATTTTCGTTCAAAGTTTATTCAAAATTTAAAAGTCACATTAGAGTAAATAATACTTTGCTAAAATTGATTTTGTTCATATTATAATTTACAGTAAATTAGAACACAATGTTCTATAAGAAGAGGGAACATTTTATTGTAAAGTTAGTTGAGTTCAGTTAGTGGAGAGTTAGTGGGGAACAGAAGTCAGTGGAGAACAGAAGTTATTATAGAACAGAAGTTATTAGAGACGGAGAAGATATTAGAGACAGACAAAAGAATATACAGTTCAGCAGAAGTTAGAAGTCCAGATTGTAAATAGAAAAGGAAAATAAGAATACACAGATTCAAATGCTGAGAGAAGATAATCCTGCGTTTTAATTAAGATTTCGAAATAAAAGGTCCACGCTCTTCCCTATAACGAGGAAGCACGGCGCTGGATTACAACACTGGTGGCAGCGGTGGGATCCAACCAAAGGATCCCATAAATAAATAAAAACTAAATAAAGAAGAAGAAACTAAAACAAAAAATAAAACAATACGAGTACAAGAAAAAAAAATTAATAAACATTTTTTTTCACAAAAAAAAAAAAAAAAAAAAACAGCAAAAGACCAGGATACACTCAACATATAGGACGTGAAGTCTGCCTGGCGGTAAAGACTTCTATCAAAAAAAAAAAAAAAAAAAAGTGAGCAAAACTCAAGACAAACAAGACTTCTATCAGCAGTACGACAGCAATCAACATTTAGTAGAGTAAGAATTTTTTTTTCAAAATAGCGACTTTTCTCTCTTCTTTTTAGGAATATCTCGACTTGGAAATTTTTCTTTTACACAAAAAAAAAAAAACAATTTTTTTTTCTCGATAGGAAAATTTTCTTTTCAGTTTTTCGACGACATTTCCGTTTTTTTTTTTTGTTCTCTCTTCAAAGATTTTCTTTCTTTGCTGCTTTTGGGACATCAATTTTTCTTTTCCATACATGTATATTGAATAACAAAATTTTCATAACCAATATTATTAAGAAGTATAACAAATTTTCGCCATACATTCTTTCAAATTTTCACAATTTCGAGTCCTTATTACACAAGACAGGCGGCTAGGCAGGGGGAAGAACAAATCCACTCTCACAAAGTCAAACTGCTCATCTATAAACAAATAATCAGACCTATACTGACATATGCGTGTCCACTGTGGTATCACCAGCCCAAATGGAGAAGCTACGCACTTTCGAAAGGAAATGCTTCAGGCTGGTCACAGGCCTCAACCGACAACCCAACTCTTACAAGTATTACAATAACAGCTTGCTATACAATGCCGCTAATATTGACCGTCTCGACAGACGCTTCCTAGAGCTGTCTATCAAATTTATTGAAAACCTCTCAAATAATCCCAACCCCATAATAACTTCACTACTACCAACTCCTCACTATCTGAATTGTCTCCATACCAGAAGTCTCTTCACCTCTGGAAGATTGGTCAATGAATCCAATGAGGTAGTGTACCATAACACCGAGCTGGCACCCAATCAGTTCAAATACTGTAACATACAACCATTCTCCAACATTCTGCGTTTTAACGAACAACCGGAAAGTGTTACCGCACCTCAGGCCACTAACTGACCATATCCCACGCCAACCTACTTCCTTAACCATCAATCCCTATATTCCCCAATTCACATTACATATTTAACTTATTATAAAATGAATTAGGTTAAGCTAGAATAAGTTCGAGTTAAGTTAAGTATTAGATTAGGTTAAATAAAAAAAAAAAATCCTGGTTTTCTGACCTTTTCCAGGAAAACTGTTAATATTAAAACCTATTATACTCGAATAGTTATTCACACATTCAGTTATGTTTGAAAAATGTGTAATGTATGCATGTAAACTGTTGTATCACTAGAATTATAAGTTAGCTGTAGTACTTAATGTAAACATTGATTATTGGTCAAATAAATACAGTATGTTAAAAAAAAATATATATATATATAAAAAGGAAAACGAATGTGTTTTCAGATCACTTTTACATTTACTTTTACTTTTACGCTTTTCAATTTTGCTAGTCGATCATGATCATTCGATCATTGAGCTTTTTCTCTTTGTGTTGCGGATTCATAATTATATGCTCGGGGAGAATCTAGTACATCGTCTAGTACTCTCCCCGACAAACATATTCACCACAACTCGATGACAGTGCACAAGCAACGGTCAATCAACAATCAACTATCTGCAACTGTCATTGCTTACGTTTTGGTGCTCCATCAACGATCAATGGTTTCTAATTGGTTTTAAAACAACATTTATATTGGATGTTTCGCACGACACCATGTGGCTTTTGGTTTTTTAATAAATAAAGTTGTGTTCAGCGATAAGTCAATCGAGAATTTGTAAGTTTGCATTTGAGTTGATGGGTTATCTAAGTTTTCGCAAGTCAATTAGTTCATGCATACAAATATGTCTACTAACCGTGCCGCAAAGTCTGGATTCGCTGCTGAAGCCCAACGCTAACCTCGTGATCATCACCATACGGAGGGACAAGCAAATACATCTATCCAGCGGGAACTTCAAGCTGGTCTCCCTCAGACCACTCCCCTGCACACGTCAACATATCTGACCTCCTAGCGCTCCAGGCCTCACTCCGCCGCGAATTAAACCAAATCCGCGCGAAGGTAAGAAGCGCCCATCGGAACGCAGATATCCAACGGGTAAGTCGACCTTCGCACCCTCAAAATACCACACCAGCGGATCAAACCACGAGGTACCAAGACGCTCGTCGGGTGTACTCGGTGGTTGCACACATCACGTGCCGTTTTTTCCATAAAAAAGGCCACCTGTACGACGAGTGCCTAAAAAGGCGAAACACGCCTTTCTGCCGGGAGTGCCGACAGTATGACCACGACATTGTAGAATGCACTTCGCACCATACTTCACTCCCACAGAATATGTCACCGCACCAGCAGAGGGAGTCCCAGAGCACATTCTGGACCACACCAACACCATGTCACCCAAAACTCAACCATTTCAAAACTCCGGGTGTCTAGCATCCAAATTGACCACGGCCTGTGGCCGTGCGGATCACACGTGGGACAAGCGTGGAAAAGAGGTAAGGGGGATAAAAACAAGAAATCTTTCAGTAACATCCACCCCAACACGAACCCGCAAGGCTAAGACTGCGCGTCAACGCCAGCGCCCACAAAACCGCACTTCTTCCAAGGGCGGCAAACTCCTCTCCATACCAACATATGGCCAAAAAATGCCGACCCTCGACTCGGTTCTTCTCCATCCCACATACGGCACCCCGTCACTGCGAAGACGAATAAATGCTGGGCTTGACGCACCTCCATCCCGCACACGCCACTTCACTGCGGATGCGAGCAAGCTCCCGATAGGCTCCAACCTACTTGGACGTCACACCTGTTGGTTCATGCGAACCACAACAGGCCAGTGGACCGCACCGCAATCGCCTTGCCCCTGCCGGCAACACAAGCGGTACCAACCAGGTCCGTTTCCAATAATGACTCAAGCCCAGCCAGGACCCAGGAACTCGACAGTTCCAATCCCTACCACTGCGCCTACTGGATCAAACATATCACCCAGATCTACAGGCACATAATCCTCCTCCCGTCACCACACCAAACGCTCCTTCCGCCCTACCAGTCATTTCGTGACTACGTCACTGTGCGGGTTTTCTATATTACATGGAGAACCAACCCACAATTCCAAACTTAGCGACTCCCCATGCAAAAACAGCAATAGAATACATTTTAAACCATTTCTCTCACTTGCAACCTGCAGCATTTAGTTTTCCCGAAAACCATTTCGGTTCCCATTCTACTTAAACCATTTGAAGTCATACCGATTCTTCTTACTGGCAAGTCACCAGCATGATTCGTTGTCTTTCCACACAACAATCATCGCAACGGTCAAGACCCACGTTCTATTGTCTAAACGACAATCCATAACCACTCTTACACTCGCCAGCGGAAACCGATTTCTTCGTATACACAGCAAACACTAGAATCTGATTCACCCCGTCCGGCAGAAATTCCCCGAAACCAAATTTCCTATGCAGGCATAGCAACCCCTCTTCATGTTCCTAATAAGTGGCAGTGAGTTTACTTAGCTATGCCTCCACTGCCACGACACCTTAAATGGTCATGTCGAGGTCGTTAGGTTGTCAGAGTCGGGAGAGTACATTAAATTATGTGTTAGATTCATGTGTTAACACCTCTCTTGTGAGAATTCCATACTGGAAAATTCGCATTCTTTCGGAAAATTATTCGTTATTGATCGCCGAGTGATATTGCATAACGTGATCAAAACGCAGATCGGTTTTGTCATTAGTAAAAGAATATTTGTTGTAACCAAACACCAGAGTTATAAAAAAGGGAAATTGTCCTTCTACGCTTGTGTAATGTTCGTCCCCTTTCTGTTCGTGTAGTGTTATTATTGTACGGAGATTTCCTCCTATAATGTAAACGTTGATTGTAAAAATGTAGGTTACAAGACTTGAATTAAAAAGAACACATTTATACAAAAAACCAAAAAGAACATTTAATCGACATTTAAACAGAAAAATAAAAAAAAGAACACTTAAACAACATTTATACAGAGTCAAGTCGTGTGTTGTATTTTCCCTTTTTGTACAAGCGCACAGTGTGTGGCAGACCTTCAAGCTTCGGAGCAATTCTCTGCGAACAATTTCCGGTGAAGCAATTGTTGGCGGGTGAAGTGAAACAGTGCCCGTGGCTTGGCATACCGACTTTCACCCCCACAGGTCCACGGGCGACCTTTTGACGCATATAGCCGATATATGGACATCTGCAATTCAGGGGCATGGTGAATCAAGAACGGTCGCATCGGATTTCTTCAGGGCTTTTGACCGCGTTTGGCACGGGGCATTGCCGAGCAAGCTTCGTACATACGGACTTTCTCAGCAGTTTTGGGACTAGACGAAGCGCTTCCTCAGGAATCGATCGATCCGGGTTGTTGTAGACGGTGAGCTTTCAGATCTGTATGCTGTTAACTCCGGGGTGCCTCAAAGTTCTATTTTGGCTCCAACCCTATTTTTGCTTCACATAAATGATTTGTGGGAGCTAACGGATAACCGAGTGTTCAGTTTTGCGATTGATAGTACGCTTGTTTCCTCCTTTTCGAGTGATCGGCCGATTAGTGGATCCACGTCGCATCACCTAAGATGTAGCCAAATTGACTCTCTGAATCGGGATCTGGATAAGGTCCTGCAGTAGGGATAGGTCAATTTCGTCGACTTCAATGCAACGAAGGCCCGATATACAACATTCACAAAGAAAAATGCATCATCGATTTCGCAGCTGATAATCAATACCCAGGCCCTCGAATCTGGGGAAAGACTTGAAAGTGCTTGGAGTCACGGTCTGTAGGAATGTATCGTGGCATAAACACGTGTCGAACATCGCCTCAGGAAAACTGAGTTCGCGTTTTAGAGCCAAGAATTATTTTACCCCGGCCCAACTTCTTCTTCTGTATAAATGCCAAATTAGACCCGCGTTCGAATATTGCTTTCATGTTTGGAGCTCTGCTCCTAAATATACCTTCGACCTGCTTGAGAGCATATAGAGAAGAGCGATCCAAGTGATCGGTAACACGGCGCTGAAGTCGGAACTACAGTTGCTGTCACATCGAATTCGCGTAACTGACCTTTGTCTGTTTTACAGATATTATCACGGGTACTGTTCTTCGGAGATTCGTGCTATTGTTCCGCGCAATTCAGTTTATATGCGCTCCACGAGATAACCCGAGAACTCGTTCTGTTACAGAGCGGTGACACTTTGGAACTCCCTCCCCGCGCTAGTGTTTCCGGAGCGCTATAACCTGAAACTGTTAAATAAAAACTGAATTTGCTGTCATCTCGGGGCGCCGTGTCGGTGCTATAGATTCACCTCTCCTGAGAGAAGTATATATATATATATGTATCTCCCGCTTGGTAAAAAACTTAAACTACAATGAATCACTCAGGGTATACTAACGGAAGCGTACGCCACCCATGTCAGCCGGGCTAGTGAGGAGTAACACACAAAGATCTACCACCCCTAATCCAGGGTGTTACGCGTCACCATGCCCATTGGATGGTTTGCAGCCAGGGCTATACCCTGGCTGTATTATAACGGTGCCTCTCTGACACCAAGTCGAATCAGAGCAGTAAGCAGACCTTGCCATATCAAATAGGCGCTCTGATATGGCGGACTCTTTGGAACCCCAAGACTCATGGGAACAAAAATGAATAATCAATATACAAAAAACAATCTCACGAAAACCCCAGTAGGCGTAGGTGTGATGAGCCGACACTACCATAAGGGAACAAATCATCATGAAAACACCCACTCGGCAAAAAGAAGACGTAGGGAAAAACGGAAAAAGCGAGATATACGCGTCGGCACGTGGAATGTTCGGACGTTATATAAACCAGGCGCGATACAGACGGTCGTAGAAAACGCGAAACAATATAAAATGGACATCGTCGCGCTTAAGGAAGTCCCACTCCCACATCAAGTAATCGAAGCCAACGGGTTTGCACTGGCGTGTGAAGGTGCCAATACACATAACCTCGGAACTGGCTTCATCATAAGCAAGAAGATTACGTCCCATGTAAAAGATGTGAAATTTATAAATGACCATGCTAGAAATACAGGGCTCATGGTACAACTATGTATTTATAAACGTACACGCCCCAACAGAATCTACGGACGAAGAAACGAAGGACACGTTCTAGGAGACCCTACTGGATCTCACCATTCGATGTTAAAATCCTCCTCGGAGACCTCAATGCGAAAATTGGAAAGGAAGATATCTTCTAACCAACTATAGGTAAAGAGAGCCTACACGATGTTTCAAATGATAATGGAATTCGAATTATCACGTTCGCAGCGTCAAAAGATTTGACAGTGAAAAGCACGATGTTCAAGCACAAGCAAATCCATAAAGCCACATGGATATCACCCGATGGCGTAACGCGTAACCAAATAGACCACTTCCTCATAGACAAAAGACACCACTCGAATATCCTTGACGTGAGATCATATAGAGGAGCAGGTTGCGACTCCGATCATCTTCTAGTGATGGGTAAAATCAGGAGTCAGCTCGCAGCAAACCCACATGGGCAATCACGGGAGTCGAGCAAAGAGTTCGACATTGATAAACTAAAAGACCTACGCAAAAAGGCTGAATATGAAGAGGAACTAACGAATAGACTTAGAAACCTAGAGAATGGGAGCAATGAGGAAGAGGAAGCCAATAGTATGGACACTAAATGGACATCGATCAGAGACACAATTAAACAAACAGCCCAAGAGGTATTAGGATTTAAGAAAACAACTAAGTCCAAACCTTGGTTTGACGACGAGTGCAGGGCGAAGATCGAAGAACGTAAAGGCCTCAGAGTGAACCACTTAGAAAGATATGATGAAGTCAACGCAGAAAGATACGCGACCATCCTGAAAGAGACAATGAGACTTTTCAAACGCAAAAAAACGCGAATGGGAGAAGACTCGGATGGAAAAAATCATAGAAAATTCCAGACCGAAGAACATCAGAGGTATGTATGCCGGCATGAATTCAATTAGAAATGGCTACCGAGGGAGAGCCAAAATAATTGGAGACGTAGCTGTCTGGTTACAGAAACAAACAATATCGTGACAAGGTGGAAATAGTACTTTCAAAACCTGCTGAATGTGCGCACCGATCAACCACAAATAAACCCACCAGACGTACATACAATACGCAATAAAACGATTGAAAAACAAGGCTCCTGGAGTCGACTGCATACCGGCAGAGCTTGTGAAGCATGGAGGAGAGGCAACCGCTCGAAATATCCTCCAACTGATTAAAACAATATGGGATAAGGAAGTCATTCCGGAAGAATGGAAAACCTCAATAGTCATCCCCATTTTCAAAAAAGGCGACAGATCTGACTGCGAAAATTACAGAGGAATATCATTACTCCCAATCACATACAAAATATTAACAAATATCATACTGGCAAGAATCACACCGTACGCAGAAGAAATACTGGGAGACTACCAATGCGGATTCCGCCGGAACCGGTCAACAAGCGACCAGATGTTCACAATAAGGCAACTGCTGGAAAAGAAGTGGGAATACGGAGAAACGGTTCACCAATTGTTCGTTGACTTCACAAAAGCCTACGACTCAGTCGCAATGCAAAGACTCTATCATATTGTAGTTGAGCTGGGAATCCCGAAAAAATATGCCGCCCTCATTCCAATCTGCATGAATGAAAACAAAGAGCGAGTTAGAATAGAAAACCACCTCTCAAAACCATTTGAAATCCCGGACGGACTACAACAGGGCGATGGTCTATCACCGTATTTTTTTAACCTTGTGCTCGAGTATGTCATCAGAAAGGTACAGGACGACAATATGGCCGGATCATCCCTGAACGGGGTCACACAAGTGCTCGCATATGCGGATGACATCGCCGACCATGGCGATAATCTAGAAACTGTAAGTAAAAACTGTGAAATCATCATGCAAGCGGCCGAAGAGGTGGCTTAAAAATAAATGAAGATAAACAAAATACATGATTATGACGAGAGTAGGTGGAACTCGGGGAACACATATAAACGTCAGAGGCAAGGTAGTTGAAAAAGTTAAAGAATTTAAATATCTGGGAACGATACTGACGCCCAGTAACGAAATGTCGAAGGAAATTAACAAAAGACTACACTCTGGCAACGCTAGTTGGTACGCAGTCAGTAAACTAAAACATATGGCGTAACATAAAGCTCCGTGTCTATAGAACCATAATCACGCCGATTGCTCTATACGGATGGGAAACATGGGCTCTCGGGAAGAAAACTATTTCCGCGTATTCGAGAATAAAGTTTGAGGGAATATCTTTGGTGATAAATATGACGAGGATGCAGGAGAATGGAGGAAGCTCCAGAACCACGAATTGGTGGTACAATAGTGAGAGTAATCAGGTCGCGAAGATTAAGATGAGCCGGACACGTGGCGCGAATGGGCAACGATAGGACCGTGCGTAGAATTCTTGACGGTAGACCAACGGGAAAAAGACCGGCAGGACGGCCGCGACCCAGATGGGAGGACAATGTTAGGTTTGACCTTGAGGAGTTTTTGAGATATTGTGGAGACCAATTGGACAAACATGGTTTCGAGAAAAACGCGTTTAAAGTTTCAAAATGCTATACGAGGGTTGCCTTTTATATTTCGGGATTAGAGAACAAAAACAAATATTGATCATCGAAAATCACTTTATTGTTTTTCAAAATATTCCCCATGAAGATCTATACACTTTTGCATGCGTTTGAACCAATTGTCGAAGCACTTTTGCCACTCTGATTGAGGTATCTCCAACACATGCATTCTGAATGCAGCAACCGCTTCTTCAGGTGTCGAAAAACTTTACCTCTCAGTTTGTTTTTTGCGTACGGGAATAAAACGAAGTCATTCGGTGCCAAGTCAAGACTATACGGCGGATGACCCATCAAATCGATGTTTTGGGTGCTCAAAAATGCAGTTGTCGCAGCCGATGTGTGAGAACTCGCATTGTCGTGGTGAAGAGTGATCCGTCTTCGGCGGTTGGTTTTCCTGATTTCTTGGAAGACAACTGGCAAACAAATGGTTGTGTACCACTCAGAATTGACTGTTCTGCGTTGTTCTAGTGGTACGGCTGCGACATGTCCAGTTTTTCCGAAAAAACAGGCAACCATTAGCTTGGAAGTGCTTCGTGCGCGAACAACTTTTGTTGGATTTGGCTCATTTTGAAACACCCAGACAGTCGACTGCTGTTTACCTTCGGGCTCATACACGTAAATCCACGATTCATCACCTGTCACGAAGTCATAGACGTGTTTCGAAGCACCGCGACTGTATTTTTTGAGCATTTCTTTCGACCAATTGACACGAGCTTTTTTTTGGGCGATTGACAAATTGTGTGGGATCCAACGCGAACAAATTTTTTTGACAGTCAAATGTTTATGCAATATTGAATGTATGCTGGTCCCACTAACGCCTAAGGTTGTCTCAATCTCACGATAGGTCACATGACGATCTTCCAATATCAGTTCGCGCACAGCATCAATGGTTTTCGGAACAACAACTGATTTTGGACGACCTTCACGAAATTCATCTTGGAGTGAACTACGACCACGATTGAATTCACCATACCATCGATAAACACTGGTCCTTGATGGAGCTTCATCGCCAAAAATTGAATTAAGTTCATCCATGCACTGTTGCTGAGTTAATCCACGCCGAAAGTTGTAAAAAATAATCGCACGAAAATGTTGACGATTTAATTCCATTTTTGGGCCGAGATGAATCTTTTAAGTTACTGTAAACAACACAAATAGCGCTCGTATGTCAAAACGTTCTGAGTGCGTATAACCTCAAAAATGTCCAACTTTACGACAGAGCTGTCAATTGCCGGATTGCAACACTAGGGTTGCCAAATCCCGAAACATAAGAGGCAACCCTCGTACGAAGGTGGAGTGAAAAGTTTCCGGCCTAACCTAAAGGTGGCATCAGCAGGTGTAATTACTATATCAGGTTCTATAGTACAATGTCTCATTAGCTTGTATATACATTTTCAGTTCAATTGGTGTCTTAGTATACATTTGAGACCCTACATAGCGAGACGCCTCGAAGTGAAAAATAAACAACCTCACATGACCTCGTTATGCTGTAACTTTTTTATAAAATTATTTTCCCGGAAAAGGTTTAGGAACTTATTTTACACACTATGAGTTCTGAAAACATGAGAAAAAATTGTGTTTTTATTAAAACTTTTTGATGAGAACCTCCCCTTAAAGAAAAAATCATTAACATTGTCTTTTTTCACGCTGGTAAGTCCATATGCCCCCCATATGACAAGTTTTCGAAGAATATATCGAGCCAAATTTATAGTTTCTTTATTTGATGTTAAATGTATAGGTTTCTTAATTAGTGCTTTTCCTCATTCTCACTTGGACTTGTGCCTGACGACGGTTTTTGCCTTGATCACAATTTTTTCTACGAGATGGTATATTATAGAGACATTAGTAAAAAATTTAATTTTTTGCATTTAACTCTGCAAAGCAATGATTTTTTGTAAATCCTGCGCTTGATGGTAAGCTATATTAACCTAGAAACAAGAAAACGATGAAGCAATCGTAAGTTATTCTGACCACCAGTAGACTACTTCCTTCTTAGACTTGTCCGAATGTACAAAATGTGTGAGTGAAAATTTTATAAAATATTGTTTAAATTATGTATCTATTTGAAAGTTTAAACAAAACTGTTATTTTTTAACAGCTAAGAAAAATATTATGGGAAACGACTTTTTTTAACCTTCGAAACCCATATAACCTCTATCCCCACTGGTTCTCCAGTACCAGATAATTTGCTCGCCAACAACAGAACACAGCAAAATAGGGTAATACATAAATGTTTTCAACCTTTTTCATATACTCACAGTATGCGTTTGTTTCCTCTTCGAGATATCTAGGAATTTCAAGAGACTCCGAGTCGGTGGTCAGTTGTTAAGTGGTAGGAGGCCTTAAACTTGTCTGCAGATTGGGTTTGCATTTTTATTTAATTTTTATTTATCAAAATACCGATAAAAAAAGGAACATCTCCAGATGATTCATTTCAGGAATTCGACTTTTGGAATGTTGCATCCTGTCGGCTATCTGGGTGTTCCAAACACACAAGTAAACCCATCTCATGATTGCCTTAGGCAAAACGGTAATGAACTCGTTTCTTTTTCATCCCAACCAACGATCACTTTTTGTTTTTATTCTTCTCTCTCCTTGAAGATTTTTTCGAATGAGTCACTATCGATAAGGATTTCGGTAAGTTTTGGTTAATTGATTCTCACTTTGCTTTATCGCAGGAAGGTGAGTTTTTTTACCTATTAGGCACGAAAAAATGATATTTCATTGAAGGTGCAAAGGATATTCCGAAAGTCATTAATTACTGCTGATTCATTGCGGCACAATGAAAGGAAGAGTATAAAGATAAGAATGGTCTGAAGAATAGGCACAATATCCCATCCGGAAATGATGCCCGAGGAGGTCTTCTACGAAGAGAGTATTTTCCATGAAATAAAAAAATAGGCATGAATGAATGTAGAGCCGGCGCAATAACGCAATAGAAAATATCATTGATGGTGGCATAGAACATAATGCATACAAATTTGGTTTAGGGATGATATTAAAATGCCAAGACACGAAAACAGACTGGGGTCATATACTCGGCAGTATGTGATAGCTATTGTATTCATTACATACAAAGGCCTTATGAGTAATTTCATAAATCTATTTCAAAAAGGACGGCTTCAGAAATCACTGAAGATGTGAACGAGAGCATTTATATCGCGTGGAATAACTTTGCCGTCTGTACCCAAAGAATGGCTGCGTATTTGACAACCCGCTAAAAACTCATAAAATTACAAATTTGTCGGAAAGCGGTCATCAGAACTATCAACTAAAACGAATTGTTTTGCCGACTAAAAGCAAATTCAAATTAAATGTATTGCCGTCAAACAGCGAACACGAATATGTTTCACCCCATTTACGCTTAAAAACTAAAATAAACCCAGTGAAGACTTAAGGGGGATATACAATTAGATCAATTTTTTTTAGACTTAAAAGTTAGAAAATTTCCTGTAGAAAACGCTCGTGAAACTTGCAAAACGAAATTCGACCTCCTATGTTTTTCCGACGATTTTCGAAAGTGTCGTTTACAGCGCGGAGCAGGTATATTGAAACGGGCGGTGAAAAAGACCCTTCTCTATTGTCATTTTCATTTTTCACATCATTTTTTATTTCTTCCTCTTATTCTATTTTACTTACTCGCTAGACAAAAATGATTAAACTCTGGGTTATGGTTGTATCTTATTTCCTAACTTACTGGTCCCTTGCAGACTCTCTAAGTTACATGCGTACGCTTAAAGCGTGAAAATTTGTCTTTCGACAATACGATTGCTTTGTTTACATGAATTTTAATGAACTTAATTGGTTATGTAGTGACCCTAAATCACCAACTTCACCCAAATCCTAATAAGCCTCAACCTAATTCCTCTTCCCCAAACGATGCGTCACAGTATGAACCTTAAGTTCATACTGTGCTTTGAGCAATTCCCTGGAATGATAACATCATGAAATGCATTTCATGGTGGTGCCTTCCACAAAATTCGTCAACCGAAATCCCAATATCTTCCCCAAATGAATCATATGAGCGACAAATTAACCCAAAAATCCAATATTGATTCAATTCCCAATAACCCTATCATTGTAGTGCTCCAAAAAGCCCTACCATCTTTTTCTCCCATTCCTAATCCAAAATCCTATCAAAACCTGAAAAAACCCAAACATTATCCAAAATTCGCAATAAACGAATCAAACATTCGTTTATCGCATAACATTTGCCCCCACGGCATAATTAAATCCAGAATCAAAATTAAAATTAAAATTCACAATAAACGAATCCAATATTCGTTTATTGTTCTATATTTGCTCCACAGCATCACCCAAATCCAAAATTCAGAGATTGTTATCTCTATCCTAAAAATTCCATTGAGTTGAACAAACAAAAACTCAAAAGCAGATACATTCACACATCTGCGTAATGGTTTCGTAAGAATTCAAGAAATTGATTTCTTATCTTGTGTAAACACAACATCTCGCTCGAAATATCCAAAAGATCGAGATTGTTGCACGAAAATGTGTATCTTTGAGATACAATTTTCGATTCCTTTTCCTTTATAAAGGAATGGTTTCGTGATCTCCGGGCCGCAGTTTAAATTCGTATCTTGTCCCTGGAGGAGATACCCCAGTGGGAGAAAAAAAATCTGAAAACTAAAACAACCCGGTTTTTCATTTCACCTGGCCTGGAAGACCAAAAGAAGAAAAGGACAATCGACCCATATCTAAGGACGTTGCTCTTCCCTTTGGACTCAAAGGAAGCACGGCAAACGAACCCTGTTGTGCGACAGGTTTTCGGGAACTTTTATAAGAGATCTCTTAGTCCTTTTAAGGATTAAGACACACGCTCCCCGAAACCAGAAGTACAACAAAAAATTATGGTGGCAGCGGTTTGGGATCCCAACATCCCCTACCAATAAAATACGAACTAGGCAGTGGATTAGACTGGTCCAAACATCCCCTACCAGAGGGAGAATACACGAGTGGGATATCTATAGATCCCGCTACCAACAGGAAAATTAATTCCGATAAAAACAGCGTGCCCGGGGCTAAACACCGGCAATAGTTACAACATAGTAAATTTTAAATATTCTAAAGTGGTAAAAGCGTTCCTCTGGGGCATACACCGAGGAGAGGTAACAGTGTGAAAAATAACAACGAGCAGCCAAGGATAGACCGGGATTCCTGATGCAGCGGCAACACCAGGACCAAGCAGCTAGTGACGACAAACAACAGGACACCCAACAAACCTGCAGCTAGAAATCACAGGTACGAAATTTTATTATAGTAAAGTGAAAAGTGAAAAAAAATTAAATCATACGATTCCGGTGATAGTGATTGGCTCCCCAAAATAAATTCCTTTTAATTTTGAAAATTTGTAAATTGAAAGGGGATGCCAAGAACAAGTTAAATTTTGTTATTTTTCCGTAATTTGAAATAAAAATTTTCTTTTCACATGGGGATCAAGAAAACCCCCTAAATTTTGATTTGTGGATTTAAATGAAATTTGATCTTTTATATTTTTTTTTCTCCTTCTCTTCTAATGAGAATATACACCACAAAAATACAAATATCCACACAAGTGCCATAATGGGGTAAAAGAATAATACAAAATCAATCAAGTGAACTATAGAAATTTTTTTTCTAGGCAAAATTTCAATATATCTTGTTACAAATAAATTTATTCGATCATTTTATCAAATTTTTACACATAGACAATATGCATATATTTTTCCAAAACTATTTCAACTTATAGAAAACATTTTTAATAAACTTATAAAACCATTTTTAATTTTTATAAACATATACATATACACATTTATTTTTCAAAAATATCAACAATTTTATTCTTCAAAAGGGGACAAAATAAAAAACCCCCCACACAAAAATTAACTACAAATTTGGTTTTATTATTTATTTTTTGATATATATTTTAATTAATTATACACATAAACATATATACATACATTTTCTTTTGGGAAGATTTTTCTTACGTGACAAGCTAAAACAATAACGAACAAAATTTAAATTCTTGGTCCTTGTCCTTAGCGGCTGTTTTGGAAAATTTTCTTTGGGTTGAATCTTTTCCTTTGACTCATCTGTGGCTCTTCGAAAATCCATTTTAGGTTTAGACACTTTTTCCATAGGGCGAAAGGGTGGATTCTCTCACCTTAAGTAGAACAAAGGCTTTCTAATAGGATCAAAACTAATTGAGTTTGAAGACACTTCTCTTGTCGTTGGTCTTGTCTTTTCTCTTGGCCATCTTACCCAACAACGATGAAGATCTCATCTCTTGGTTCTCTACCCCTTTTCACCATCATTTGGGAAGGTCTGTTTCACAAATATGTAGTGAGCGACAAAAATAAACCGGGTACGCGTTCGCAGAGACCTGAGCCCGAGCTCATACAAAATCGCGAGGACGAAATATCGGAAACCGTACGTATGGAAACACGCGAACAGAGTTCTAGAATGAACTTACCAATAGGATTAACTGATATACTGGGACTCGTGCCGATATTTAACGGTAATCCTGACGAATTAGAGGGTTTCGTCTCTTGTGGAGACATTTTGTTCTCACAAGCACAAGATGACAACCAGAAGTCCTTTATTCTAAGGGTGGTCAAAACCAGATTGCAGGGACCGGCGCGTGATTGTATCCGGCATAAAATTATTTCTACTTGGGAAGATCTTGTTTCAGAATTAGAGGGAGAATTTAAACCTCTCATCTCTAGGTCTGCTGCCCAAAATAATTTAGTGGCAACAAAACAGGATAGCAAGGAGGGTGTGAAAGAATTTTCAACTAGACTCACACACCACCTGCATGAATTGGACAGCGCCACATACGCTAGTTCACCTGATCCTGCAGTCAGAACTTATCTTCTGGCTGAAAATCAAAGACTCGCTTTAAATACGTTTGAGGATGGGATACGAAATTCCAGCCTCAAAATCTTAGTAAAAGCACATAGGGCTTCAAATCTAAAAGCGGCCATTAGCTACGCTTTGGAACAATCTCAAAGATTGAACAGCGATAACACAATGGTAACTTCCACTAACAATTTTAGGAGAAATAACCAACCAATTGTTTGTCAAACATGCAACAAGAGGGGACATACTTCTGCGACTTGCTATCGCAACACTAATTTTCCTAATTTCGTCCCCCAACGCATTAAGACAGAGGTTGAACGTCTCCAATGCACATACTGTCGGAAGTATAATCACACTCAGGCAGAGTGCAGAACCAGGTTAGCTCATATGCGAAACCAGGACCAACCTTCAACGAGTCGAAATCCTTTCAGAACTCAGCCCAATCAATCTCAAAACAGGACAATAACAAACTCGCCCCGCATTGAAAATCGTAATACCCGACAAAATCAAAATATTAACAGGGTATCCAATCAACAACAGGGAAACGAACTCACTCGGGCAGCGAGCAACGGCAATCCTTCTCGAGTTCAGACAATCGCCGATATACACCCCATCCCGATGTAAATTTTCAAATGCGCGTATTTTTCTGCCCTGAATTTAAGGAGCCAGTAATACGTGTAAAATTTAATCCATCGGATAAACAATACTCGACTTTCCTTATCGATACAGGCGCCGACATCAGCCTGATCAAATTAGATAATCTTTATATTGAACAATCTGTAGAAAATTCAGACCCAGTGACTATATCCACCATTGCTGGAAAAACGGTCAGCACATGCGGAAAGGTATTGGGGGAGTTCGAATTCAGAACTGATAGGCACTCCATACCCTTTAAGCATAATCTATTTGTAGTGGGAAGCAACGTAGACTTCCAACACGATGGCATACTGGGAAGCGATTTCCTTACGAAGCACCAGTGCCACATTAACTTTGAAAAGGGATTCCTTAAATTCGCTGTGAAGAAGAGAACCATGGTAGAACTCGAGCAGCCTTTACGGAACAAAAATGAGGTCAAGGAAAATATTCAGAAGGCCACGCCTTACGAGGTATCTTCCACGGATAATACAGGCATTCTTGAAAAATTGGATAACACCGTTCGTGAGTCAACATCCGAATCCGTTTGTCTACGGGCCGGATCTGATGCTGTGACAAACACAACGAAATCAACCACCCTTGAATCTTCCTCTCCCCATTTAAATAAAGTTTGTGGTAACAGAAAAGGTAAGGAAACTGCCGAAAAACTGAGTTCAGGAAAACATGAACCTGAAACTCCAATATCCCCAGTAAATTTAAAACGAAATGCCAAAATCGATCTCATAAAATTGCATTCACGATCTCAACAAATAATGGAGATTCCATTTAAAGGAAAACTCAGTCAAGAACTGATAATAACAAAATCCGAGATCATGCCAGGGATATATCTGGGTAATAGCTTGACAACACCACAGGAAAACAAAATAAAGGTATTACTAATGAACACATTAGACACCGATCAAGAAGTAAGCACCAACGACATAGAAGTCGAATGGGAAGATCTGGATGACTACAATGTGTTACAGGCGGATGAAACTAAGAACTTTCTAAAAAATAGGCTTGAAGGGCTAGAATCACTCCTAGAGTTGCGTCATTGTAACCAGGAGGAAAGGATATCTATCCTAGACATCTGCCGCAGATTTAACGATCTCTTTTACTTAGAGGGCGACCATCTCACACACACTGACGCCATAGAGCATCAGATCATCACTGAAGAAGGAAAGCCCCCACTTTACATAAGACCATATCGCCTCCCAGATAGCTCGAAGCAAGAAATCCACAAACAAGTGAATGAAATGCTTCAGGATGGCGTGGTACAACCAAGTTTCAGTCCTTGGAATTCCCCTCTCTTACTAGTACCCAAGAAGGCAGGACCTGATGGGACAAAACGGTGGAGAGTGGTTGTCGACTTTAGAGCCTTAAATAAAATAACAGTCGGAGATGCATATCCATTGCCCAATATTACAGATATTTTGGACCAGCTAGGAAAAGCTAAATATTTTAGCACTTTGGATCTAGCAAATGGGTTTCACCAAATACGCATGGACAATAGAGACAAGGCAAAAACAGCGTTTAGTACACCCTTCGGACATTACGAATATAATCGAATGCCCTTCGGACTTAAAAACGCACCCGCCACATTCCAAAGGCTTATGAATAATGTACTCATGGGTCTCCAAGGAATAGAATGTTTCGTCTATGTAGATGATATTGTAATTTACGGATACGATCTGAACGATCACAATTCCCGACTTACCAGAGTTTTCGAGCGATTACAAAGACACAATCTGAAAATACAACCAGAAAAGTGTCACTTCATAAGGAAAGAGCTCACCTACTTGGGGCATGTTATTTCAAAGGAAGGTATAAAACCAGATCCAGAAAAAACTAAAGCGGTAAAAACGTTTCCAACGCCCAAGAAACAAAAAGACGTAAAATCTTTTCTCGGTTTTGTAGGCTACTATAGAAAATTTATCCCAAATTTCGCCGAACTGGCAAAACCTTTAAGCAGATTGCTCAGGAAGAATGTTCCATTTTATTGGGATGCTTTTTGTGATGAGGCATTCACAGCTTTAAAAAGAAAGGTTATTACCCCACCAATACTGGCTTATCCAGACTTTAACCGGGAGTTTATAATAACTACGGATGCTAGCAATGTTGCGTTAGGAGCAGTGCTATCTCAAGGTACAATAGGACAAGATAAACCTATTGCTTTCGCTAGCCGAACTTTAAACGACGCAGAAACTCGATATACAACATCCGAAAAGGAATTATTGGCAATCGTTTTTGCACTAGCCCAGTTCCGACCATACGTTTACGGACGAAAATTTACTATAGTCACTGACCATAGTTCTCTACAGTGGCTTATAGGACGAAAGGATCCTACATCCAGACTTATGCGATGGAGAATTCTACTCGAAGAGTATGAGTACACAATCGTCCATAGAAAAGGAAAGCAAAATGCAAATGCTGATGCTCTCAGCCGTATAACAATGACTACCCCAGTCGATTCCATCAAAAATAATATTCTCGTCACCACACGAAGTAAAGCCAAACTCGAAGAAGATGTGGCTGCACAATCATACAAAGATACTACCAATCTTGTATGGCAAGAACAAACAGGGTCCATCTATACCAAGAAAAAACTTGGACTACGTATCATAATCCTCCCATTGATAGACTCTGCTGAGGAAGAAAACCTGGCAGGAAGAATTCCAAACTTCACCAAGCCAGACGTAGGTAAAATTACGTTTCATGAGCAAGATGGGTTATGCGCCATCACATTGCCATTGCCTTTCAGAAACCTAAGCGACCAGGAAACCGCTAAGAGTTCCCTTATTGATCTGAAGAAGATTTGCGAAGACCGGAATTTCAATTCCATTGGAATTTTAGTCCCCTTCATAGAAAACGAATCAAAAGTAGCACTCAATAACTTGCTAAAAGAAACTTTTACTCACCTCAACGTGACACTGTACGTTTTCTCCAATAAAAAGAAGCTTCTAACAGATCCTAACGAAATACAAAAGTTACTCGCGGAATACCATAACTCACCTTTCGGAGGACACCAAGGAGCCACCCGAACAATCAAAAGATTGAAACAAAAATATTACTGGCGCACAATGACCGCTGACGTTGCAGCGTATATTAGAAAATGTGCCTCCTGCCAGATAAACAAAAGTGGAAGGAATCCTAGAATTCCTATGAAGATAACCACAACAAGCTCAAAACCTTTCGAAAGAATTGCTTTAGATATAGTAGGACCATTACCAGTCAGCTATAATGGAAATAAATACCTACTAACGTTTCAAGACGATTTGACTAAATTTTCAGGAGCTTACGCACTGGCCAGCGCCGAAACCAAGGACGTGGCCAGAATTTTCGTTGAAAATATCGTCTGCCAGCACGGCATACCATCTTCTCTATTAACTGACCGAGGTGCTAATTTTCTCAGCGCACTTTTTAAGGACATTTGTTCCTTACTTAAAATGAGAAAACTCAATACAGCACCCTACCATCCACAAACGAATGGAGCACTAGAACGGAGCCATAGAACTCTGGTGGAATACCTCCGCCACTATGTAAACCAGGATCCTCTCACTTGGGACACCTGGATACCTTACGCAATGTTTGTGTACAATACTACACCCCACAGTAATACAGGCTACACGCCGCATGAATTACTATATGGTTTCCCAGCCGAAATACCCAGTTCTCTCAGACAAAACCCCGAAAGCACTTATAACTACGACCATTACGCAAACGAATTAAAAATGCGATTACAACATGGTTATCGTACAGCCAAGGGAATACTGATAGAGAAAAAACAAAAATCTACGGTATACTACGACCAAAAAGTAGGCCGTAAGAAATTTAATGTTGGCGACAAGGTTCTATTAAAGAATCACTCAAGACCTAACAAATTAACCTCCCTGTGGAAAGGCCCCTATGAAATTGTAAAGATCCTATCCGAAGAAAATTCAATCCTCAAAATAGGAAAAGGAACTCGAATAGTCCACAACAATAATATAAAACTATTTGTGGATTAGGCAATCACGAATAGGAAGCTCCAAAGAAAAAATAAAAGTTGAAGAAAAAATGTATATATGTATAGATAACCAAAAAAAAAAAAAAAAAAAAAAAAAAAAGAGAGAAATAAATAAATGCATATATGTATAGATAAACTTACAAAAAAAAATAAAGTCAAAAAAAAAAAAAATAACTACGACAATGTATTTAAAATTTGCTTCAAAAATTTTCACTTCAAATAATTGTATACGAATAAAATAATTTTGTAAATAGTATACAACACTTTTAATACCAAAAAAAAAAAAAGAAAAAAAAAACAAACAAAACACAAAAAAAATAAATATATAGATAAAAACAACGCACTTAACTTAACGCACTTAATAAAATAAGTTTATATCATGTTTTAAATAACCACCACTAACTTAAATAAATAAACAACAACAACAAAATTTTGTAATAATAATAAATACTCTTAGGTTATAAGAAAAAACACATTATATATATATGAAAAAACGAAAATACAAAAACAAAACTTACAAAACAGTATTAAAATAAGAACTTCTAATATTTATATAAATTCAAAACAGTTTTCAACTAAGAAAATACTAAGAAAGTAAGAAAATTTTTATATAACAAAAAAAAAAGGAAAAGTTATAGAATAAAATTGTACGTCCAAATACATGGAAAAATTATATAAATAAATAAACGCCCGACTAATAAGGACAATGAAAAAAAAAGAACAAAAATAATATATGTAAATAATGAAAATTTATACGAGTATATAAACAATGAAAATTCTATGTAATATACAAATTGTAAGAATAAACCATAAAAACCTTACTTATCTATGTATCTTTTTACAAATAGTACTTTATAAAAATAAAAACAAAAAAATCACCCAAAGTTAAATTTAATATAATGAATTCAAATACTTATGTAATTATAAAGCATTCTACAATTAACCTTACACGCAGAAAATAAGAAAATATTTACTTTAAATCAAAACGAAAATTTTTAGAATCAAATGTTTCCTTCTAATACAATGTTTAACCAACATGAAAAAAAAAAACAAATTATATGAAATTTTAAAACCAAATGTCTATTGTACGTATAACCAAAACCAAACTAAATGAATATACCCTTAACCCAAAATAAAATAATTTATAAAAGAAAACTTTATTTTGGATAACCAACAATTACTGTTAAACACACCTATACTAAGAAAATTCAAAACTTAAAAACAAAATTATATTTGTACAAAATTTCAAAAGAAAATATTTTTATTATATAAATAACCATTGTGGAAACTTGGATACACGACCATAAATATGAATACATAAATATTAAGAAAAAAAAACAAAGAACAAAAATTACACACTTATAATAAATATTGTATACATAAAGCTACTATGTTAGAAAATATCAGGCACATGTAACGGAATCACGATACCATCGTCCTTATTCCCAATCACACCATTTTCCAGAAAATTAATCTCATAAAGATCAATTTTCTTTTTTTCAAGGAGGGGAGGATGTAGTGCTCCAAAAAGCCCTACCATCTTTTTCTCCCATTCCTAATCCAAAATCCTATCAAAACCTGAAAAAACCCAAACATTATCCAAAATTCGCAATAAACGAATCAAACATTCGTTTATCGCATAACATTTGCCCCCACGGCATAATTAAATCCAGAATCAAAATTAAAATTAAAATTCACAATAAACGAATCCAATATTCGTTTATTGTTCTATATTTGCTCCACAGCATCACCCAAATCCAAAATTCAGAGATTGTTATCTCTATCCTAAAAATTCCATTGAGTTGAACAAACAAAAACTCAAAAGCAGATACATTCACACATCTGCGTAATGGTTTCGTAAGAATTCAAGAAATTGATTTCTTATCTTGTGTAAACACAACATCTCGCTCGAAATATCCAAAAGATCGAGATTGTTGCACGAAAATGTGTATCTTTGAGATACAATTTTCGATTCCTTTTCCTTTATAAAGGAATGGTTTCGTGATCTCCGGGCCGCAGTTTAAATTCGTATCTTGTCCCTGGAGGAGATACCCCAGTGGGAGAAAAAAAATCTGAAAACTAAAACAACCCGGTTTTTCATTTCACCTGGCCTGGAAGACCAAAAGAAGAAAAGGACAATCGACCCATATCTAAGGACGTTGCTCTTCCCTTTGGACTCAAAGGAAGCACGGCAAACGAACCCTGTTGTGCGACAGGTTTTCGGGAACTTTTATAAGAGATCTCTTAGTCCTTTTAAGGATTAAGACACACGCTCCCCGAAACCAGAAGTACAACATCATTATGAAATGCCTAACTCTAAATGCATTTCATAATTTTTCCTTCTGGGAATTTGTTCAATCAAGAACCCCATTCCAATTGAAGCACACACAAAATCTTGTTTGTGCTTCTTGGAATTTTTAAAGAAAAATTTTTAACAAATCTCTGTCGCCACATAGTATAAAAGGGCGGCACATTTTGGATTCGTGGTGAGTCCCTAAGCTTGGAAGCATGCTGTTGTCTGCCCAATAGCAAAGCTGGGAAACCAAATTATCACCCCTCAAGCTTTCGTCCTATTTCACTCCTCACCTGCATCAGCAAAATATATGAACAGTTCATATACGAGAAGCTAAATATATTTATCAGTGTCAGGAACCTAATACCTGAATACCTGATTTCCAATTTGGATTTAGAACAGCGCACAGCACCACCATGGCTCTCAACATATTTCAAAACCACGTTTGCGTGCGCCTCTTTAATAAGGAACCCACCATTGCGAAGAGCTTGGACATTGAAGAGGCTTTTGACACAACCTGGATAGAAGGTCTCCATTTTAAATTATTGAATACTGGTCTCGGTAGAACGCTGTGTAATATCACCTACCAGTTCGTTCTAAACAGAACCTTCCAAGTTCGAGTGAACGGAAACCTTTCCCGAAATTTCAACGCAACTGCAGGCGTACCACAGGGCTTCATTCTAGGCCCCAACTTATTTAATGTCTATATCTCAGATATTCCTCGCCTTGTGGACGGGAGAGTAAACCAGATATGCTATGCGGATGACGTCCTACTATACGCGTCATCAAAACCCCTAAATTCGCAACAAATCGACTCAACCGTCATCTAGACGAACTGTATCAGTATTACAGTCGATGGAAAATTCGACTTAACCCATCCAAAGTAGTAGTTATAATTCTGAGTAGGAAACACTCCCAACCTACTTCTCGATATTCACAGAATATCCGAATATAAATAGGAGGTACTACGATTAGACCACAGGACAGGATGAAATATCTTGGGATCAAACCAAACATGTGACCCACATTCTTCAAAGGGGCTTCGGTCTGTCTAAGAAACTGCACAACATTTTGAAGTGGAACAACAAAGTTGACACCAAAGTTAAGCTTCTCTGCTATAAGCAAATAATCCGGTATGGAATGTCATACGCCTTTCCCATATGTTCCTCCATATCTCCGGCTCAAATGGAAAGACTTCGAGTCTCCTCATAAGATGCATCAACCACTTTAGAAGGCCTGACGGCCGCCATTCACCGAACTCTCACCTATACGAATGTGCATCCATTACTCCTATCGACGGTACTTGCTACAATTAGCATACAAGTACCTCCAAAGCATTCAGAACAGCGAGAACCTACTTGTACGGGAGTCTTGCGTTCTTGACCCTTGTAGCGATCCTAAATCGCTACTCCTATCCAAATCCCTAATATTACCAAATAACCCCATCCCAATAGCCAATACCACCAACAACGCAAATCCCAATTCCATATTAAATCATATGCACAATAAATTAACCCAAAGTTAATTTATCGCACATTGATTCAATTCCACATTAAACCCCATATTGAGTCACATGAATAACGAATTTAACCAAAAGTTAATTCGTCGTACATTGACTCAATTCCCAAAACTTTGACATCATGAAATGCTTAATTCAAAACGCATTTCATGATTCCCCTTCCCAGAACCTATCCAACCAAACCTCGAACAAATTCCCAGAACCCAGCCAACCAAACTTCTAACAAATTCCCAGAACACAACTCAAATTGAAACACGCAAAGTCTTATGTGTGCTTCTGGGAATTTTGACAAAAATTCGTTGACAATTCTCAACTAAGAAAATTATAAAAGGGCAGTAGATTTCAATTTCGCCATTAGTTGGATTCCAGAGGCCGAACCCCTGGCCGTGCTTAGTATGATTATAAAACCAAATTACAAAAAATAAAAGATAAACATTTCGTAGTAAAACAGAAGTTGCCTTTTTCATCTTTGGTGTCTCCGGCATTCGTTCACCGTTCCTCGAGTTAACTTGGCCTCGGGGTTTGCATGATTTCTACAGTGGTGTACCTGGATAATCCCCCAACCAAGTGCGAGTGATGCCAAATGATATAAATTCACCCGACGCACCCAGTACATCAGAACACTCCGCAGCCCCACAAAAGGGGGACGAAGCACACAATAAAGGAACACTCGCACGATACGAATCCCCCTTTTCTCCTGAACGTGGGTACAAGGTTCCAGCTACCAAAAATCACCTGAAGCGCTCGCAGAATCTGCTTAAGGGAATTAACCACCCAAAAGAAACTGACTGGACGGATGAACCGCAGGAATAACGATTGGTTAAGTTAACTTCCGTCAGGAGCCAGAAGCATCGGGGGATTTCCTATAAGAAGGTAAGGCACAATTACTACGCCGCCTCCTCCGCCTCAGAACCCAACACCCTTCTCCCTTTCGATCTCTTCGGATGAGACCACCACAATTTCTTCTTCAAAAACTGACGAAAGCACCCTTCCCAACAACATTCTCCTTTATAATAGAAGATTCCTGCACCCGTCCCATAGGGTCTACTGCTGACACACTACAAACATGCACGCACAGTACACGACACAGTGGGGGGTAAAGATATGTATACCAACGTATGGCACGTATTCACTTAAAATCCCCAACGATGTTGCTGTGCGAAAATGACCCTCAGGAAGTCCACGAGATGAAAAAATTAATGCTGCACTGTGTTGATTTGATTTATACTATCCGCATTTATTTATTGGTGAATGGCACAATATCGATTGAACTTAATTAATGTAATTAATTAATTAATAAAAAAAATGTAATGTAATTAAAATAAACATGAATCACAGCCCCACTGGATTAATCAGAATATCTATGATTTACTATTTCACTGGTGTCAAGCAGGGAATGCAAATCGCAAATCGCGAATATAGGCGGGCCGTCAAAACAGGCCTCGGGAACTAAAGAACTTTACGTGTGCACCAACTCTGTCGAACGACTGCTTGGGCTTTTTTGTTCCGTGAACTAAACGAACTCTCTCATCCGCAGATACAACCAGGTTCAGATACAAATAGCGACTCACTTTCGACTTCTTTTGACCGATCACGGTAGTGGTTAAAAATCTCGAGTCGGAGCAGCGTGTCTGACACCGAACGTGGATGTGTAGCGACTGGTGTGAATTAGGGTTGAAATTCATATTTCTTTCTACACACAGGACAACCAAAAGAGACCACGCCTCTGCTCTCTCAACCTCACGCCCGTCAAAGTATGAGTAACTTTTGTTAATAGGGTAATTGACGGGCATGAAGAATGTGAGAACAGAAAACATGATATGCTGTGATCTCGGGGTAGCTTCGATTGTGTGTGTTGGTATCAGATGCAGCTACTGACCCAGTGGTACGGCTATGGTGTAGTTAGAGCGCATTAAACCGTGGAAAGAAATACGAATGAGAGGGAACCCTAGCGGATGTTACTCCCCTGCAAAGAGAGATCATTGATCCCAAGCGAATAGGTGATCTGAGGGAAAGTCGATAGGACGCCGCTGAGGTTTGGGAAATAATTCGCGTGAGAACCACACTCTAAGACGCTGAAATTACCCCAGCTATTTTGCTATGATGCAACAGCGTCATTCTTTTAGACTTGTTGCTGCTAACCGACATTAAGAGATTTCCGATGGGAAACTCGTGGTTAGCAAGAATGGAGTTGCCGTATGACATTTATGTAGCTAAACTCAATTATGCATTATCTGCAAAGGATGATGAGTTTAGCTATACGTCCGTTTGAAATGTTTTACAGGGGAATACATATATAGGAAATTGGTAAGTATGACGCGCTGAAAGCGGTCGAAATTAGGTGGAAATGTTGGTTGGAATTGTGGGTTGTTTCTCATGTAGAATAGAGAAACGCCCCACAGTACTCCCCCGCCAGTGACGTAGTCACGAAATAATGGTAGGGCGGAAGGAGTAGTTTGGTGGGTGTAGGAAGGAAGTTAGGTGAAGTGTCTAGAATCTGAGTGGTGGCTGGGCTTGGGTCAGTATAGGAAGTGGACCTGGTTGGTACCGCATGTGTTGCCGACAGGGGCAAAGGGATTGCGGTGCGGTCCACTGGCCTGTTGTTGTTTGCATAGACCAACAGGTATGACATCCGAGTAGGTCGTGACCTATCGGTAGCTCGCTCGCATCCGAAGTGACGAAGTTGCGTGTGCGGGATGGAGGAGCTTCACGCCCAGTGTTATTTTTTCTCCGCAGCGACGGGGTGCCGTGTGCGGGATGGAGAAGAACGGAGTCTAGGGTCGGCATTTTTCGTCCATACATCGGTATGGGGAGTTGTTTGCCGCCCTTGGTAGAAGTGCAGTTTTGTGGAGGCTGGCGTTGACGTACAGTCTTAGCCTTGCGCGTTTGTGTTGGAGTTGTAGACTTGCATGTCGTTACCTTTGTTGGTGATCCTCTGCTATCGAATCCGTGCCATCCCCTTTTTACCCTGTCTTTGCATATGTTCCGTGTGTGACCTGTTCTGGGAGTCCCTCTGCTGGCACGGTGACCGGTTCTGTGGTAGTGTGGTGCATCGCGCACGACATTCTACAATGTCGTGGCCATACTGCTAGCAGTCCCGGCAGAAAGGTGTGTTTCGCCTTTTCCGGCACTCGTCGTATAGGTGGCCTAATTTATGGCAAAAACTGCACGTGATGCGTGCAGTCACCTGATATAAGCGACGAGCGCCGTGGTCCCTCGTGGTTTGATCCACAGGTGTGGTATTTTGAGGGGGCGAATGTCGACCTACCCGTTGGGTATGTGCATTTCGATGGTCGCTTCGAACTTTCGCGAGGATTTGATTTAACTCGCGGGGGAGTGTGGCCTGCAACGCTTGAAGGTCGGATCTAGTGGCGGGCGCAGAGGAGCTGTCTGTGGAAGACTCGCTGGGCCCGCGGTTGTGGGTTCGCTGGTGGAGACAGGTTGTGCAGAAAGGAGCGTGCCTTTTGGAGGATGAGGAGGGTAGCTGTGAGGATGATGCCTCTGGAGCAGTCCGTGGTGCTGCAAAAGAAGGTGATGTGTGCCGTGGGTGCCGTGTAGGCAGTGTGACGTGTTGGCTATCCGCCGCGTCGTGATATGGAGGGAGCTCAGACTGTGGGTCTACGGTTTCCATAATAGCGTCAGCCACCTTAGATAAATAGTCCAAACTTTGATTAGGTTGGGCCATTAATGCCGAGCGGGCATGTTGAGGTAAACTCCTCAGAAAATGTGGCCTAATTAAGTCATCCGAGATCCTGGTCCCCGCTATCGAGCGTAAATGGGTCAGGAAAAGGGATGGTCTAATACCTGAAAAATTGGTCTCGCTCGCCAATCGCTGTAGTCTGATGCTGGTGGGTTGGTCCAAAGCGTTAAGGAGACTCTCCCGCATGTTGCTGTAGGGATCAGGGCCCGGTGACCTGATCGCCTGCGCAACATGCATTCGCTGGGTCCCATCCAGCACCCGCAGCAATTCTACAGCACGATGTTCTTCATCGTGGACGTTAGCGAACCGGAAAAAAACGGTCGGCTATGGCGAACCAAAGCTCTGGATCCTTCTCGTCGAACGGAGGGAGCTTTACGCTTAGTGTCAGGGGATGGCACGGATTCGATAGCAGGGGGTCACCAACAAGGGTAACGTCATACAAAGCTTACCACTTCAACAAAAATCCAAAATAAAAGGGAAAAGTTTTAAAAGAAAATTTTAAAAAATCTTCGGACAAACGAAAAATCTAAAGAAAATCAAAATAAAAATCAATCAAAAACATTTAACTAAAAAAAAGAGAAACTTCTGTGAAACCAAATCAGTTACTTAAAAAAATGACAATATAACTTCAACAAAACGGTGCCAACATTTTCAAAAACAACAAAAAATCACACTCATGTAGAATAGAGAACCCCCCCCCCCCCCCCCCCCCCCTAAACTAAAACAAAGCCTAGGCTTTTCTTAAACCTGGAATTCGGTTGCTGCTTTTAAAATTAACACAGGCCATCTTACCTCATTGTATGATATCCTTAGCTTCAGTGAAACAGACTATTGGTGGTACCCTCACCTTTGTGGTTTGGTCCTGTTACTGTTGTGATGGTCGCCTCTGTTGTGACAGCTATTTATCTTTTTTGCATTGCCGACTTACTAGCTGAAAAAAATTCTTAAACTTTATCTTATATTTCTTATATCTTATCTTACTGATCTTAGCCACTCTAAGTTAAACATAGCACGATTAATGTCATAGTTTAGTGGTCGTTGGTTTGAAAAAGAGCTCCTGAAAAAATTGGCAAGAGATTGCCAATCGGAAGTCAGATGAAGAAATGGAGGCTAGTTTCAAATTAGAACGGTAGCCCCTTAATTCGTATTTGGTATTGGTAAATTAATAAAAAATTAATAAAAAGGGTTTAGGCACACGGGTGATTTTTCTTTCTATTGACGGAATATAAATTGTAGCAGGGTTGTCACACAAGTGTTCGGCTTGTAGCAGAATGCAGAAAACCTAAATTTGTCTTCGGGTTAGAAGTTGTGATCAAACGCCGTTCTAGATATATGGTAGGTGCTCCATAGCCTTTATTGCGTTTATTATACAGCGATCTGCCCTCCTTAAAGTACCAGGGAGGGAGTGCAGTCAAGCATGGGTATCCTTTTCAGACCAAATACTAAATCCTTATTGAGTGCGAATTGTTAATTGAAATATTATTTTTTAACTTAACAAATCGATACGTGGTGATATTATGAATAAATATATTTAATGCAACTCTTACCTTATTTGTTGATTCCTCTTTCCCGTTACCTTTTCCTCTTTTTCCAACCATACTATGCTTTATGATTTACAACTTTCACTTATTAACTTTGCAAACATAAAAGGGACAACAGATATACAAAGCTAGTAACTTGTACAAAGTATTGATCTATGAGTTTAAACTTGTGGAAAATACAGAAAGGTTCCACTGATCAACTCTGCGTAATCCATTACGACTCCAGATCGAAAAATGAAGCAGGCATTAACGGCATATGTTACACGTTCGTAATAACCTCACATTTTCCAGTTTGCGTTTGGGTATTATAAGTTTTTATGTGATTAGTTAATGTGGCATTTTAGTGGTTTTCTTTTTGGTTTTCCACCGGCTTCACCTCGTTTGGCTTCTTTAAAGCTTCAGAGCTGTTCCAATAAAATGAGTATTCTAATGAATCGTCTAGTTGTATTTCGTGTTTCTCGTATTGACCCCGTTTCCCTTATTATTTTTTTTATTTTTCTTTTAATTTCACTGTCGTATTCGTATTGCGTGTATTAACATAGTATTCTGGGTATTAAACCAATTTTTCTCAGATTTATGTTTCGAATGTTTCTAGTATTCTCATTTAGTGTTTTGTATTCACCTATTACGGGTGTAAAATAGATCGAATAGTCTAGTTCTTTTGGTTAGATAAACGTGTTTCCTAGAAGGAATGTGTAATATGTGAAACACCAGGGTTTTCATTTTTCTTTTGATTGAAATTCCTCTCAAATAGCTTCTAACACTCGTTAATAATTAAGAAGGCATATTAAAGAAAATGAATTCATGTTAATACTAGAACTATAAGACTTGTTAAATTACGTATAAAATAATTAGTGTTATTTGATTTCGGTTTGGCGACTGACTTCTAGAGATTCTTTTTATTCTTATGGAGTGTTTTGTGTACGATGATCGATTTATAGTTTTGTCGTATCAGACAATTCTCACTGCGGATGTGGTTACGTTTAGTATTTACCTCTGATTTCATCGCAACTACAATAACTTGTGTGAACTACGAATGTGGTGCTTAAAATTGTCGCAGATTCAATTTTTATTGGGAAACCATTAAAAATATAATAAAACAAAAAAATACCCTTTCTTGCATATATTTCAGTGAATTTTAAAAATCTCGACTAGTAGGTTTTGTAAAAATTAATAATTTATGTGGGTGTATAAATTCTGATGTAGACAAGTGAAGATAAGTAAGATGTGCTGTTCATCATTAAGGGGAGGTTCTCATCGGAGAGCCTAAAAAAATTTCATTTTATTGAATTCTTCAATCATAGAAGGAAACAAAGAACCCAAGCTTTTTGTCACTTGTTTAATATGTCCGGTTCGTGTAAATATGTGTGTAAACGCCGTCCACCAATATTTGCAAACAACGAAACCTGATATCCTTGCCCTAACTGAGACCCAGGTCGTCTCGTCAACTGATTCAGCATATTTTCGTTGCTCAGGATATGAGTTACATTCGAGATTCCATATTAAGGGCGGAGTCTGCGTTTTCGCGCGGTCCGATCTAGCTTGCCAGAGTATGGAGGCGTTAAAACCCAGTAACATGGACATCATGTGGTTGAGGGTCGTGCTGAGGAATTCTGTTAAATTTCTTTGTTGTCTTTACCGCTCCTCGAATGACGATCGACCGGCGACATTTTTCGAACAACTTTCACATACCGTCGACTGGATACAGATCAACCACCCAGCTTCTAAAATTGTTGTCCTTAGCGATTTTAATGTGCACAAAAGTGCTTATAGTATATTTTGTATTTGTTAATTTATCTTATTTCATATTTTGTTTATTTATTTTATTATTTCATTGATCTCCTCAATAGTATACTGGTTAGTATACCCGCCTGTCACGCGGGAGACCGGAGTTCGATTCCCCGTCGGGGAGCCTCTGGCGCAAGACTAATGACCTTGCCCGGAAAAAACAAATCATTATGGAAAATTTAACAAGCCTCAGGACTCGCTAAATAAGGCCAAGACCGGTTCCAGGTTGTAGTGCCGATGATGATGATGATGATGATCATATTACATACTGATAGATACAAAACAGTGATCTTTTATTAATACCAAACAAAAATCATTGTCCTAGTATATACCTAAGGCTGTAATATAATGATATTTAATTATGCGTTTGGATTTCTGTGTTTGTGCTTGTAATGCTAAGCTTATGTGGTAGTTAACATAAGGGTATATTTTTTATTAATTTGTTTTTGGACGTGGTTTTAGTTAATTTGATTTGTTCTATTGTAGCTAGATTGATGTTTACAAATTTTGTTTAAAACGCATTAATTAATTTTAAAATCCCCTTTCCAACCGTCGCGTCGTCGAGTTTAGATCGTCGCAAATTGTGTTCAGTACGTGTAACATCAGTCCTACGTTACAAAATTATATTACATCCCCTTTGTGTAATAGTGCGGTGAAAAAAACCAAAAAAAAAAAAACAGACCAGACCCTTGTGCAGTGTGCTGTGTTTATAAAACAAAAGAGTAGTGTAAAACAATTGCAAAGAAATGGCCTGCGGGCCAAATGTTAATAGTGACCGGTTTAGCGATCTTGCGGAAGATACAAATAGTGATATTCGACCAAACAAAATGAAAGGGCACTTATGAAAACAGAGGAATTTTTTCCTAGCTTACCAACAATGAACAATACAAAAGATACAAAATTTCTAATTATATCATCCAAGGAGAATGGTAAGACTATTTCATCTCTAAGCCCATTTTTAATTAAAAAAGTGATAGACGATGTTAGCAAAGAGTATGAACAAATCACGGTTCTACGAGACGGACAATTATTAGTAAAAGCTAATTCTCAGAAAATCGCAGGCCGTTTTCTTAAAATAACAAACTTTGGCAACGTGTGTCCTATTTCTGTAAAATTACACGAAAAATGAAATGAATGCAAAGGCATAGTGTACGCCCCTTGTCTCATAAACATCTCGGAAGCGGAAATAATAGCCGAAACGGGTCAACAAAAAGTCACAGATGTGTACAAATTTACCAATGTAGATGACTGTAAAGTCCGAAGACCCTCCGGACTTACGTTGTTTACTTTTAACCTATTCCAACCACCAAATTCGGTTGACATCGATTTTTATAAAGCTAAGGTCAGCGAATATATCCCCAACGCCATGAGATGCAGCAACTCCCAACGACTCGGCCATACCACAAAACGCTGCACCAATACCACAATGTGCGAAAAGTGTAATCTGCCACCTCATAGCCCCGTAAATTGCAGTCGCACTATGTGCACAAAACTGCTCGCTCCCCCACTCGGCCGCGGATAAAACCTGTCCATTGTATATCCAAGCAAAAGAAGTTTTTAACAATAAAAACCACAAACAAATGTTCAATGAGCGAAGCCAAACGAATTTATAAGGAAAAAAATATCCACAAACCTGATCAACTTTCAGGAAGCTTTGCAGAAACACTAAAATCGAGCCAATTACAAGGACCCTCAACGGAACAAAACAAACAAAAAACTACACCCAAGGAATCCCTTCCAACCAGCTCCTCCTCATCTGCTACAATCAACAGTATTCAAATTGCATTGCCCCACAAGCCAAAAAAGTCAATAACACATAACCTAACCAAACCAATTTCGTCTATAACACCACTAATCCAACGAACACCATCAATTCAATTAACGCCATCAACTCAACTAACCACATTCGAACCCTCACAACTACAAACAAGTTCGCCAACAAACAACCAAACTGAAACCATTCCACAAACCACGACAAGCTGCTCTGCTAATAGCCATTCGCAACGCACCAAAGTAAACCGTCTCTCACTAATATAAATATTAATAAAAGTGTACACACCTTAGTAGATGATGATATTACAATGTAACTATAAAACTAACAACTAAGCCCCTGACTCTGCTGTTCCTGAAGTTGGACACTTGAACTCAATCCAGAGTTCAAGTGCCCAACATCCGGAACAGCGGAGTCTTGATCCTAACAACATACATCCCGCCCACCATACCTTCCAACGCCTTAATACATTTAAGAATATACAACCCCATCCCTCTGCAAAATCAAGGTCTAAGAGATCACACTAGCACGGCTGAACGCCCAAAACTCACTCCAAAACAAAAACCGTTCACCATTCTACAATGGAACATGAACGGTTATACCAACAACTTTGACGAACTAAACATGCCAATTAAAGACTATAACCCACATATAATATCAGTGCAAGAAACGCATTGTCCAGTCAACACCACACCATCCATCCCTAAATCCTATGTAGGCTACTTCTACAATTCACCTGCAAACACATCACACAAGCAAGAAGTAGGATTACTAATCAAGAAAGGTACTTCCCACAAAAACCTCCCCATCATTACAAATATCCAAACTCTCGTTGTAGAACTACAACACCCTTTAAATCTTACGTACATTGCCTTATATCTCCCCCCAAATCAGCCATTAAATTAAAATGATCTTCAGGCTATACTCAACCAAACAAATGAGCCCAGAATACTTGGAGGCAACATAAATACTAGGAGTACACTCTGGGGCTCACCTTCCACAAACAAAAGAGGGGAAGTAATTGAAAACCTCCTCCTCACCTCCAATCTGATCCTACTGAATGACGGTTCGCCTACTCACCTTTCTACACATTCATATAGACGTCACTTGTTGCTCCTCAGAATTGGTTCCGAAAACTTCATGGCAAGTTCTAAACGACCTCTACAATAGTGACCATTTCCCCATTTTAAGCATAATAAAGAATCAGCAACCGATAACCCATCACAACAGATCTCAAAAATACAAAACCGATTCTGCCAACTTTTTGAAAGAAAAGTTGACGAATTCCTTTCAAGCTATTCCCCCACATCTGACACGAGTCACAAAGCTGCGCTAATCAGTAAAGCAATTAGATCCGCTGCCAATCTCTCAATGCCCCAAACAAATATTGTAGCGATTCTAACAGATACACACAATTCACAAGCAAGCAAAAATAGTGAAGAACACCGAACGAAAAAAATCGAATAAGAAAAATACATCAAAACCGTATACCAAGCGATAAATAAAAATAATTCACACCAGTGGAATATACTCGAGTTTGGAAATCAAATTCTAAACACGGCCAGTAGCCTGGTGTGTAACGCTTAGGAAAATGTTTTTTCGTGATTCGAGCTGTCATAGCGTCAGTTTGAATCACACGATCTTCTTAACTATTATTTCAAACGCTATAATTGGTGACTACGACGTGATCTTGTACACACAGCATACACTTCCCATAGTGAAGCAGAACTTCACACACGGTCACGACTTCCGCATAGAGCCCAGCCTCCGACGTTTTCTCGTTTCTCTCTCGTTCGTCCGTCGTCCGCATACGAATCTGATCGTAACGAAGTTACTGCGGCGGGAGTGTGTAGCGATTCTAACAGATACACACAATTCACAAGCAAGCAAAAATAGTGAAGAACACCGAACGAAAACAATCGAATAAGAAAAATACATCAAAACCGTATACCAAGCGATAAATAAAAATAATTCACACCAGTGGAATATACTCGAATTTGGAAATCAAATTCTAAACACGGTCAGTAGCCTGGTGTGTAACGCTTAGGAAAAATTTTTTTCGTGATTCGAGCTGTCATAGCTTCAGTTCGAATCACACGATCTTCTTCACTATTATTTCAAACGCTATAATATCACAACCAAATCAGAAACCAGGCAACATGTACCTTGGTGGAACTCCGACCTAACGCATCTCAGAAAAAGCAAAATGTCAGCCCTCTCTGAATTTAAAAAAAAACAAACGCAGGTTAATTTTGTTGCATACAAAAAAGCGAATGCACAATTTCGTAGGAAGATGAAAGAAAGCAAATCAATAAGCTTTCTTCAATTAACTTCCTCAATCAATCCAACATCCTCCACAACCACAATATGGCATAAAATACGCAGCTTAAGTGGTAATCACAATCCGACAATTATCTCATCCCTTAATTCCGAAAATACTACAATCTCAGCAACAGTCGAAATAAGCCAACTCTTCGCCAAAACCTGGTCGCAATTTTCAGGCAACAATAATTTTCCGAACTCAATCGTAAAAAAATTGAATCCGTTAACAATCCACTATCTTTGCAAACTCCTAACTCTGCAGCTCTACGCATTGAACAACCCATCTCATATATCGAATTCGAGTCAGCACTTAGTATAACTAAGGGCAAAACTCCAGGGAGAGATCGAATATCTTACCCAATTAAAAAACCGTTCGCATTATGCAAAACAAAGAATTATAAAGTTATACAATAAAATACTTGAAACATCACACATTCCACAAATATGGAAAACCGCGGTCTTAATACCTATTCCCAAACCGAACAAAGATAAAGATACGGTGGATGGCTACCGCCCCATATCCTTAATTCCTTGTCCCGCAAAGGTATTAGAAAAAATCGTAGCCAAACGTCTACTCTGGCTTATGGAGACAAAGAAATTGACATCCATCAACCAAGTAGCTTTCAAATCCAACAGAGGTTGCACAGACGCCTTACTCCACATTGACCACTACACCTCAAAGGCTCTATCCTCCAAAAATCACGTCACAATACTCTCTCTTGATTTTGAGAAAGCGCTCGACAGAATAGGCGCTCACACCGCACTTAATAAATTTTTAAAATGGAGAATTGGCAACAATATATATAGGTTCGTTAAATCATTTCTAAGCACTAGAAAATTCCAATGTAAAGCCAACCACGTTTACTCCAATACATTTCCATTACACAATGGAATCTCTCAAGGATTCCCACTGTCAGTTGTACTATTTATGATCGCATTTGACGACATAAGTACAATAATACACAAACAGAAACATCTAGATCATTGCATTTACGCCGATGATATATACATCTTAAGTAAATCCAGTGATCTTGTGGGTTGTTTATTAGTAGGGTGCACCGGCGTACGGTGCTGTTTCACTAACAACACCACTGATTGTCACTGGTTCCGTCCTCTAAAAGTTATTCCGGGTAGGTTTATTGTCTTTCTACGGTATCCGCCCAAAATTCACCGACCGCTCAAGTAAAACTTTACACTTGGCCGCAAAACTACGGCACTCGCCGTCAACAATAAACAAGAAGGAAGTGAAACACAACGATCAAAATTAAATGAATACTCTTTATTGTCATTAACTTCCTTAGATTTCAAATTAATCACCATCCATTGATCTGCTACTCTTCTGGGTATAATATTGAATTTAGATACGCACTAAACACTTGAGTCGAACATGGGAGATTAAATTATGCTTCTTGACATTGAATTGAATTCCAGTATGGGTTATTGTTCTGCAACAGGAGGTTAAATTATACTTCTTGACATGGATTAAAGTTAGAGCATAGAACGTATACGTTTACTATTCCCGATTCGATGACACGACCGTAGGTTGTGGCGACTAAAACTCGACTCCTCGTGACGTTCTGCTCGGTAGCTATCATCTGACTCCCCGTGGAATGACTCTTTACAGAAATCCGACGAACCAAAAAAAACTAAAGGATCCGCCGCCAATGGCGAAGGTCCAAACAAAAGAAAAAGAGAAAAACTCATGTAGCAGATCGAATCGGCTGCTACATGTTTGGGCAAGATAAACTGCCGCCATACGCAAGGGATAGATTCTTGATTGACGTGAGTCAATAAAACCCTTGCCGAAGGCAGAAATCTATCTTGGAAAAATGTATCGAACATTGGGCATGGCCGTTGTTAGATCATCTAGCATAAACAAATTTCGGTCGTATGATTCGATGCATGTTATGTTAGGGATGTGTTAATCCCGTTGAAAGGTACTGTCAGGCGAAAGTATCCGCTTGAATGTTTACTTTGTGTAAACTAAAATTGGTGGCCATGACCGATGCTGGTGACAGTTCCAAGAAACGGCAACGGATCATAAAATCGGCCATGCTTAGATCCAAGCAAAATATGCGCGCCTGAAAGGCCAATGTTTGATTTGATCTTCTTTACTTAAGGAAAGATAGATCGTAGACATGCCGTTGGAAATCTGGCTTGCAGCTGTGCAAGCAACCCGACATAATGCTAGGTCAATGAATGGGTGCGAAAATAACACACGGAAAGATCAGCGTGTGTTGGTGGATATGTGCCATCCATTGTTCGGTCGCGGAAGCTCGGTTGATGAATTGATGTCATGGCAAGATGATAATCTTGCCGTGAATTATGCTTTTAGGAATGACCGTGGGGAATAGGTTGGGCAAAGCACCCAAAAAAAGGTAAGCTGCCTAATATATATTTATGTCGGTTAACCTTGGGGATAACCGAATTAATTCCAGCGAATTGGTTGGCGGTTAATGCCGTAGCAAGGTTGCGTAACCTTGCTGAGGATTCGACTTCGAGGTAAGTCGCATCGCTGGGAATGGTGGGGATCGAGCGATGCATGGCTCCTCGGGCCTGAAAAGCCCCACAATCTACCTTTCTGCAAAAACATTTTAACTGAAACAGTGAAAGATATCTTAAAATAGTCAAATTCTTCAGGTGCCAGACTCTCAGTAGGCAAATGTAAATTATTTCATGTGTGCCGACGACGACTTTGTCCCCAAATACACCTCAACATAAACAACAAAACAATCCAAAATGTCCCCAACCTCAAAATCCTAGGAATAACATTTAACAATAAGTATACCTGGAAACAACATTGTTCAGAACTCAAAGTATCATTAGCAGCGAGGCTCAATATTATTAAATACTTAAGCAACATGAAAAGTAACGTACACATTAACACTCTATGTAAAATTACTAAAGCTCTAATTTTAAGTAAAATAGACTACGGGATCTATATCTATGGCAATAGTCCAAAAACGACTCTAAATATAATAAAACCCACCTATCACCAAGCCGCTAGAAGAACCACCTTTGCATTCAGAACGACACCAATAAAAAATATACTGGCTGAAGGTGCGCTCCCAACAATCGAGGACCGGATGGAAATCATATTATTAAAACTAATAGCTAAATTAGCGTTTTTGCGAAATTCCACAATTGACAAAGACATCAAACTAGCAATAGGATACAAAAACACCAACCGAATCCCATCTGCAATCAGTCGCATTTTAGATAAAGCCAAGCAATTGGAATTGGATATTAAACAAACTTTCAAATACTCCGCAACTTACCCGCCATGGCTTCTAAATAATAATAATATCATAACAACACTCTCAACATTTAAAAAACCAAACACAAACAAAGAAATATACGGTGCACTATTCTGGTCAGTCGCCTCAAAATATAAATCCAACGGATGGCGCTTTCTGTACACAGATGGATCCAAAACAACCAACTATACTTCATTTGCGGTCACATCCGAAGAAGGTGCAGTAAAGAAAATCGGACTGTTACCCGAATTTTACTCCTTTTTAACGGCGGAAGCCTTCGCGATTTTACAAGCCGTAAATTTCGCCACCAACCACAGAGAAAAATATGTCATCTGCACCGACAGCCTGTCGGTACTCAACTCAATAAGAAACACCAACAACACTGATGATATCATTTCCAACATTCGGAATAATATCATTAAATACTGCAATAAAATAAAACTAATGTGGACTCCCAGTCACGTCGCGATCAGCGGTAACGAAAATGCAGACGCCGCAGCCAACTCAGGCAAAAGAGCTCCAGTACATAAATTCAACACCTACACAAGAGCCGATCTACTGTCAATTATCAGCAATCAACAAAAACAAATAAACCAAACAAACTGAGATACTCACCACCATGCCTATAAAATGGTAAACCCTTTCAAAACTCACCCTTTTTACCCAACTAACTTGTCCAAATCCAAAATCACAAACTTTGTGAGGCTGCCATTAGGCCATACAGCTGCTACCTACCTCCACCTGCTCCACCGAGCTACAGCCCCAATCTGCCCAAAATGCAACACAACACTTACAATCACTCACATTTTGGAAGACTGTCCTCACCTATAACCCTTGAAAGACAAACTATTTCCCAATACAGATATTTATACAATTCTAGCAGATCCCACTACCGACAATATAGAAATTGTAAATAAATTTGTAAATAGCATTAAGATTAAATTGTAAATTAGAAATACAGAGCCAATAGTCCCCGCTGCTAGGCTCATTAGGTTAAGTTATTGATATGTAATTTTACATTACTAAATAAATAAATAAATAAATAAATAATTTTAAAATAGATATATGTATTATGAGAGTAAATTTTAAAGTAAATAAGTTTCAAATTAAGCTACAAAGGATCAAAGTCAATGTTCTCATTTTAGTTCGTGTTTTATAACGCTATAGTATTGTAGCGAGCTTAGGGTTCGCTGGATTAATTATTTTGAATAAATAAGAGCCGTTAAATCGATTTTGAATTAATATAACACTTTATTAGTCCGTTAATCACAACCGTTACTTTTACCGTACACAACGATTTCTTTACTTATCGCTTGCTTCTCACTCGAGACTTATTACTTTCTACTTGTCCCCATGAGTTGTGTGCGACGTATTTATACCAGTTCCCCACATTCTGATTCGGTATTTCGTTTCCGCTCGTTCCATAATCTTGAATGTTCTATTATCCATAGTCTCCAGTTTTCCAGTACTTTGTTTTGGACTTTCCCGAATATTCCAGTACTGACTGTCATATGCGTCAGACTACCCTCCGCCTAGATTAGTTCGTCCCGAACTAAGTTCACTGGTCTTCTGGGTTAACAAAAGTCGCCAGTCGGTCACGATGTACCACTTTCATTTTGGCGTTCGGCCTTCGCTGAATCCTATAGACAACGTCGTTAATTCTTGTGAGAATCTTATATGGTCCTTCCCAATGTTGTTGTAACTTCGGAGACCTTCCCTTTTGCCGATGAGGGTTATAAAGCCATACGCTATCGCCTGCATTAAATCCGGATGCGTTGGCTCGAACGTCGTACCTTGTTTTCATCCTGTCACTGGATACCTTGATTTGCTTTCGAACCAAATGATGAATCTCATCGAGGCGATTTCTCCATTCGGCTACGTAGTCGTCGGTCTTATCTATGACGTCTGGAGGTATTCCGAATCGCAGATCGGCTGGTAATCGTATCTCCCGTCCAAATATAATTCTTGCTGGAGAATGGCCTGTCGTATCGTGATTAGCCGATCTATAGCTCATGAGAAAGGTTTGTACATATTTGTCCCAATCTCGTTGGTGATCACTAACGACCTTCGATAAATACTGTTTCACTGTTCGGTTGAACCTTTCGACCATTCCGTCTGACTGTGGATGTAAAGGTGTGGTCCTGGTTTTCCTTACGCCCAGTGCCATACAGATGCCTTGAAATATCTGTGATTCGAAGTTTCGGCCCTGATCGGAATGAAGCTCACAGGGGACTCCATATCTGCTGATCCAATTATTGATAAGCTGCTCAATGACGGTTGTTGCTTCTTGGTTTGGAATTGGAAGGACTTCCACCCACTTGCTGAAGTAATCAATGATAACCAATATGTATTTGTTGTTGTCGTTTGTTTTTGGGAATGGTCCTGAAATATCAATCACAATTCACTCGAAAGGGGCACCCACGTTGTACTGCTTCATAGCGCTCCTTGGTCTTGCTGTTGGTCCTTTGGTCGCAGTGCAAGTTGTGCACTTCCTACACCAAGACTCGACGTCATCTCTCATGTGAAGCCAGTAGAATCGAGATTGCAATTTTGAAAGTGTTTTATTAACTCCCAGATGTCCACCGGAGGCCCCGTCGTGCGTTTTTGTTAGTACATCTTTTACTTTTGATGGTGGGACTAGAATCTGCATTCGATAGGATTTTCCGTCCACGACTTCCCATTTACGCTTTATAATTCCATCTTCTACCAGCAAGGAATTCCATTGTGCCCAATATGCCTTAAATGTTCCACTCTTGTCGGAAATATTGTTCCAAGTTGGCCGCCCGTTCTTTTCTTTATATTCCAGAATTAGCGACATATCTTCATCCTGAAGTTGAGCTGCGCGTATAGCATCACTCGTCCACCCATCTAGTACTTCTACTTGTACATTTCGCAGGTCGTACGCCCCTACTTTCTCTTCCGCTCTATGACAATGTTTACAATCTGGCTTACATGGTCTTTTTGATAGAGCATCAGCGTTATTATGTACCTTCCCTTGACGGTGGGAAATTTGGAAATCGTACGTTTGAAGTCGTTCGATCCATCGAGCTATTTGTCCTTCCGGTTTCTTAAAATTTAGCAACCATTTCAGGGCGGCATGATCCGTCCGAAGGTGGAATCGACGTCCATAGAGGTATTTATGGAAATTCTTAACGGCTTCTACGACAACCAGCAGTTCCTTTCTTGTTGCGCAGTAATTTCTCTCTGGCTTAGATAGAACTCGAATATAATATGCGACAACTCTCTCTTCACCATCGATTTCCTGTGACAACACTGCTCCAATTCCTGTGTTACTTCCATCAGTATCCAATATAAACGGGCGATCCGATCTTGGGAATGCCAATGTTGGAGTGTTACATAACTCGGCCTTCAATGTGTTGAATGCTGCCTCACACTTGTCTGTCCAATTGAATTTTTTGTCTTTACCCGTTAGTTAGCGAAACCTTTAACAAACTGTCGGTAATATGTGGCTAGTCCCATAAAGCTTCTTAACTGTTGCTTATCTTCTGGAGTAGGCCACTCTCGGGCGGCTGCTCTCTTATCAGGATCCGTTTGGACTCCTGCAGATGAAACGATGTGTCCCGGGAATTTTACTCTCCTTTGGAAGAGTTCACATTTCTTCGAATTGAGCTTTAAGTTGGCCTGTCTTAGTCGTTGGAAGACGGAGCGCAGATTATTGATGTGTTCTGGTAAATTCCTTCCGACAACGATGATATCGTCCAAGTACACAAGACACGTCTTCCATGTAAGTCCCCGTAGAACACTTTCCATTAATCGTTCAAACGTTGCTGGAGCATTACACAATCCAAAAGGCATCACGTTGAATTGATAAAGTCCGTTTCCGGTAGTAAACGCTGTCTTCTCCTTGTCCTCCTCCTTCACTTCCACTTGCCAGTAACCGCTTTTTAGGTCCAATGTTGAAAACCACTGAGCTCCAGAAAGGGTATCTAGTGTGTCGTCGATTCGAGGAAGTGGGTAACTGTCTTTCTTCGTAACGTCGTTTAATCGGCGGTAGTCGACACAAAATCTAGTTGTCCCATCCTTCTTCTTGATGAGCACTAACGGGGAAGCCCATGGGCTCGATGATTTCTCGATGACTCCTTGCTCTTCCATATCTCGAATCATGTTGCCTACTTCTGATTGTTTGGCCAACGGTAGTCGACGAGGTGGCTGCCTTATAGGTCTTGACTCACCGGTGTCAATGCGATGTTTAACTATACCGGTGCGTCCGAATTTATAATTTCCTGTCACAAAAATATCAGAAAAAATCGTTCAGCAGTGATTCAACGCTTGTCTTTTCTTCGTCTGTTAATCCGATTTTCTGGGACATCAGCCTATTAACCACAGGGGTTGCACCAGAGGGCTGTTGAATTGAGTGGTCCTCTCCCCTTGTCTGAATTGAGCTTATCATTGACACGGGTGCACATTCTGCGATTACCTCTCCTTCTCCTATTGCGATCGGCTCCTTGGACGCATTTAGTACTCTGACGGGTACGATGTGCTTCTTCGCATCGATAAGGGCTTTCCCAACAAGGATTTTCCCCTTACACTGATTTTGTACAGCTTCGGTGATGTAAAATCGATTGTCACCGGAATCACTCTCGAGACTGGTCCAAATTACCGAGTCCGAACGAGGTGGGATCTCATCCTCCTCACGCGCATAACATTTCAGTCTTCGCAATTGTTCGTCCTGCAATGTAATAGCAACCTCCAAGTTACCGATTCGCAGTGTTCTTTGCCCGATATCTAGAACAACTTGATGCTCCTTCATGAAATCCATTCCAAGAATGCATTCGTCCGTAATATCGGCAACCAAAAATTTGTGGGAGATGGAAATATTGCCCAGCACTATTATTCTCTCGACTTCCCCGTAGACTGTCGAACATTCTCCTGTGGCAGGCCTCAAAGCGTATCTTCTATTTTTATTAAGGGCAATTTGGCCCACGACATCCGGCCGAATTATGGATCTCGTTGCTCCAGTGTCGATTGTCACTGTTGTTATCCTTGCATTAACAATCGTAGTTATAACCAAACTTTGGTTATCCCGTTGGAGTTGTGATACAGTTACGATGCTGGGTCTACACATTCCACCAGGCGACTTTCGCCCCATAAAGTCTGCCCTTACAAGTTTCCCGAGCAATTGGCCTCAGGTTGGTCCGTTGATAGTCTCCTCTTATGATTAGCGCATGAACAACAATTCTCACTTGACCGACTTCGCCGCATGTCCAACACCTCATATCAGGTCTCGGGGTTCTCCGTTGTACATGCCCGATTCTTTGGCAGGAACATTCCTGGACGGACGTTTCTCGGACTCTATATGTACTCCTGGTAGCCAGTTTAGCAGATTCATAAGCCAATGCGAACGCCAGTATTTCATTAGTCGTCTTCTTTCCTGCCGAACGAACGGCTTGTTGCAAGTCCCGATCTTGGAGTGCGTTTATAAATGTATCCATTGCTACCTCGTTTAGAAATTCCTTAGTCATATTTAAATAAGACAAGTTTGCCAATCGCTCAATGTCTGCCTGCAACTGTTGAAGATTTTCTCCAGGTTTCTGCGTTCTGCTCCGCAGTTGCATGCGGTAGACTTGCTGCATGTGGTTGTCTCCATACCTAGCTTCAAGGCCGTCTCTTACCGCTTGGAAATCTGTTTGCTTCTCTGCTGGTATGGTTTGTAGCAATTCTGCAGCCGCCCCGCGGAGTGACAAGATTAGTGATGTTGACTTTTGCTCATCCGACCACTTATTATAATTGGCCGCGGCGTCAAATTGACGTATAAACACGGAGAAGGGTCCCGTTCCATCGAAGGTTGGCGGTTGCATCCTTGTATCTTTGTAGTCATGTTGATTGCTAGGCGATGTCTTATTTCTCTCAACACACTCAAGTCTCTTTTCGATTCGCATTATTTCATCGGTGACTTTTAGATCCAGATTTTCTACTTCGTTTCGAATTTCTGACTGGATTTCTTCCTTAAAGTGTTGAAAATTACATTTCATCCACTGCGTTTGAGCATCCAATTTTGCATTCAGATCTGCAGCTTGTGCGTCAAATTTTGAATTTTGGGCATCGAATTTTAAATTTACGGTGTCGAATTTTGTATTAACATCTGTAGCTTGTGCGTCCAATTTTATCATCATCATCCTGAGCATCTCCGAAATGCCCAACTGTGGCGAACTCTTCTCCGTTACATTGGCACCATCTTGACTCGGTGTTTCTTCTTCATCCGGACAGTCTGGCGCAATCGCAAAAACATATGTGTCAACATCAATACCTTCTTCCTCCATTGCTGCTTGCAGACGCTGTCGAAGAATTTGCTTCTGTCCTCTGCTATCCAGATTCCGGTCCTCTAGTTCCTTCTTCAACTCAGGAACGTGAAGATCCTCCAAATGTCGATCTGACATAGTCACCACACACTTTCACAGACTTATTCACTTAAACAATAATTAATCCCGCTTCTGACACCAATTGTAGCGAGCTTAGGGTTCGCTGGATTAATTATTTTGAATAAATAAGAGCCGTTAAATCGATTTGGAATTAATATAACACTTTATTAGTCCGTTAACCACAACCGTTACTTTTACCGTACACAACGATTTCTTTACTTATCGCTTCCGTACTTGTCGCGTATTTTACTTCTTACTTATCGCTTGCTTCTCACTCGAGACTTATTACTTTTTACTTGTCCCCATGAAAAAAAAAAAAAAAATTGTGGCGAGAAGGCCGAATTTGGCGAGACAGGACATATGTGTCCTTCATCTTGTCTCTGAATTCTGGTCATCTTGCGATAACCAGAATCACCCACATCCGTGAGGATGTTGGGCTCGGTCTCGCGGCATCTGAAAAGAGAAGAAAAAAGGGGGGGTATCCAAGGATAGTGTGGACAGTGTTAGTCCAAGTGTTCTCTAACTACTTTTATAGAGGGATGGTGGGAAAGAAATCTTACAAGACCGGTGGGTCTTGGGTGCGGTAGTAAACGCAGATCACGTCTTTGGCGTCTGATAATCTGCGCTTTGGTCGGTGTGTATGTTTGTGTTTGTGCCGTCTTGTACTGTGCGTTCGTGTGTTTGGTTTGTTAACAGTAGACCCTATGGGATGGGTCCAGGAATCCTCTATTATAGAGGGGAATGTTGTTGGGAAGGGTGCTTTCTTCAGTTTTGTACTGAAGAAGAAATTGTGGGGGTTTGATCCGAAGAGATCGTGAGAGAGAAGGGTCAAGAACGCAAGAGTCCCGTACAAGTAGGTTCTCGCTGTTCTGAATGTTTTCGAGGTACTTATATGCTAATTGAAGCAAGTACTCGTCGATAGGGGTAATGGAGGCGCCTTCGTATAGGTGAGAGTTGGGGTAATGACGACCGTCAGGCCTTCTAGAATGATTGGTGCATCTTCTGAGGGGTTTTCTTTCGAAAACCCGAAGTCTTTCCATTTGAGCCGAAGATATGCAGGACCATATGGGAAAGGCGTACGATATTCCAGATCGGATTAGCTGCTTGTTGCAGAGAACTTGTACCCATGAGTTGTGTGCGACGTATTTATACCAGTTCCCCACATTCTGATTCGGTATTTCGTTTCCGTTCGTTCCATAATCTTGAATGTTCTATTATCCATAGTCTCCAGTTTTCCAGTACTTTGTTTTGGACTTTCCCGAATATTCCAGTACTGACTGTCATATGCGTCACAGTACATTAATATTTACATTTTTCTTGTTTTGGTGGATGTAATGCTAGATTAATAAGTTAATAGAAACCATTAGAAATTATTTTAAAAGAGAAATCTTATAATAGTGATACATGTATTTTACATAACTATAGAGTATACTGTTTACTTTTGGATTCTTAGTACCTTCTCTTCTCTTCCTTATTTTTTGTGTATAATAATTTTATTTTTCTTATTCAGTAGGACAATTAATTTCACGGCAATGTAACTTAAGTACACTTTTTCACATTGATTTATATATATATATTGTTTGTTTTTAATAGTTTTATAGTTTTTTGTCTCGAACGTCATTCATTACACTGCTTTCTATACTTCCTATGTCGGAGACCATTGGCGGCCACCAGTATCTTTGTCGTATTTTATTATACGATTTGGTGACGCTCTGATGTCCACCGGAGGGGGAATTGTGATAAACCCTGACTATCATTAAGATCTCATTGAGGTTTGTTATATTTTCGGGTGTTGTGTGCTTTGGTAATCATTTTTTATTTTGAGGGGAGCTAAGGCACGAGTTTGTTGAATCTGCTGACGAAGTGTCAGTTATTTGATTAATATGTTTATTACCACTTGACTCCTTTGGGTTCCTCATCTTATGGTTAAAATTTAACCTGAAGATTTTGTGCTTACCTTAGGCTTGCTCCTCTTTCCCTTTGGTGTATTTATTTTCAGATGGGTTTTTCTCGACGTGTGAGAACTTGATTGGCACGCTAAATGCTATAAGGTTTATTTCCGTGCGAGGAAAAGTGCCACATTGCAATTCTTTGACAGGAAGTCGTTTCCAAGCAGACTGTCTTCTGGTAGACCGGGCACGCTCACTACTTGGAACTTGGATGGTAGTTTAGACCTACCTTTAAATAGGAAGTTCACCGTGCAGCTTCCCAAGGTCCTAATACTTCCGAACGGCGCCTCTAAAGTGCAACCCTCTTGCCGATTTATTTTGGCGTCGGATTTGCTAAGGCAATTTTTGTTAATCAGACTTAATTCCGCGCCGGTGTCCACTATTACAGTTGTGCTTTTCTTATCCACATTATCTGGTCCAAAGTATAAGGGGACTTGACCCGGTATGTATAGTGTGTTCGGGTGGGTGTTTCTGGCAGGTAACAGTTGCCTCTCGTTTCTGGCATTCATAATCAGACAATACGCAAACAACTAGAAAACCCCTATAAAGACTTCACTTCCACACAATCAGCAATCGACTGCGTCCTCACCTCACCTCCACCCAACACTTGGATTCAAATTAAACGAAATCTTAGTCAGCACATTAATAATAACAAATAAACGCACCAGGCGGCCGAGCCTCAGATCCCAGGGCCCTCTTTCAACGGAGTTGTAGACGCAATAAATCGATTGAAAAACAATAAGGCTACCGGAGACAATTGCATACCGACAGAGCTTACGAAGCATGGAGGAGAGGCTCGAAATATCCATCAACTCATCATAACAATATGGGATAAGGAAGTCACTCCGGAAGGAAGGAAAACCTCAATGTCTTCCCCCTCTTCAAAAAAAAAAACGCGACAATTCTGATTGCGAAGGCTATTGGTTTGTACCACATGAAATGTCCGATGTTATAGTAAAAATTTAAAAGCCAATATTATTTTTCCGTCAATTTTTATTCAATCAAAATAGGATCCGTTGGCATCTATGACATTCGTCCAACGTGATACAAGGTCAAATATTCCTTTTTCGTAGAAGTGCTGACTTTTTGAAGCAATGAGATCTTCAAAGGCTTTTATGTCCTCTGCTCGGTTCCGAAGACCTTCTGCCGGCAAAATGGATCTAGATTGCGGAAAAGATGGTAGTCCGTTGGGAAATGTCAGGAGAGTACGGTGTATGCGGAAGACTTTCAAATCCCAACCGCAGCCGTTTTTGTACCGTTACTTGGGTCTAGCATTATCATGCAAAAGGATCGGGCCGTGCTTGTTGACCAACGCAAGTTGCCATTCGGCCAATTTGGCATGCCATAAGTCGATTTCCTCACAATATTTGATAGTGTTTATCGTTTCTCCTGGTTGAAGAAATGAAAATTGGATTAGTCCTTTCGATGTTCACCAAATTGTCACCAAAAGCTTTTTTGGGTGAAGATCGGGCTCGGGGGTGTATTTTGGTTTTTCACCTGCATCCAACCACTGTCCAGGTTTTTTACGATTATCATACGCAATCCACTTTTCATCACTGGTGGAAAACGGTTCTGTTTGGTTTCTTAATCAAAGCGATGCACAGATTTCCAGGCGCCGTGGTTTTTGGGGCTCGTTCAGTTCATAGGGTACCCACTTATCGAGATTCTTACCTTTCCTTTGAGAGAAATGTGTCGGCTTATTGTCATTGGAGATACTCCCACGCTTTGTGCAATCTCCCGTACTGATTTTGTTGGGTCCGTATCCACCGTTGTTCTTAAAACATCGTCGTCAACTAACGTTACCGGATTCCCACGTGATTCATTTTCGAGGCTGAAATCTGCCGAACGGAACTTTCCAAACCAGCATCGTATAGTGCGTTCGTTTCCGCTGCACCCTCTTTTGCGTCATTAATATTGTGACGCACATGACAATCAGTAACTAGAATATTCGAGAAAGTCCGAAACAAAATACTAGTATATTCTAGAAAGTACTAGAAAACTAGAGACTATGAACAGTAGAACATTCAAGGCTATGGAACGGGCGGAAACGAAACGCCGAATCAGAATGAGGAAACAGATCATGGAGACAAGTAAAAAGTAAGAAGTAAACAGTAAAAGACGTGATAAGTACGGAAGCGATAAGTCGAGAAATCGTTAAGTGTATGGTAAAAGTAACGCTTGTTAATAACGGACTAATAAAGTGTTATAATAATTCAAAATCGATTTAACGGCTCTTATTTATTAAAAATAATTAATCCAGCGAACCCTAAGCTCGCTACAATATTTTTCATTGCCAATGGCGTATTATGTCGTATTTTAAATTCATAAAGGAAGAGGGTTCGAACTTGAACTGCCGACAGTACGATAAACAATTCCTAGAAAAAATTATAAAAAAGAAAATTTTACGTTCTGGCACAGATGTTCACTTGAGAACTTCTTATTTCCGACTAACCGAAAATTGGACATTTCATATTTTACAACCCAATAGCTCGCACTTTGTTAAACAAAAAAAAATTCATTTTACATTTGAATCGCCCTCGTACATCCCAAGATTATCAAAAAATGTGGACATTACTTTTCCAGATGAATGAATTCATTTGAATTGGGACCGCTTCACTATTTTGATTGGGTTCTGGTTAAGGGTTTTTGAATATAATATTGGATCCAGAATTAATCCACGGCTTTCCGTAAATTTATCTAAAACTTCACTAAAACATTCCAAATAATACTTTAACATTGACGATGTTCTGGATCTCGTGTTCGTGGATAGAATTCCAATAAGGTATTTAACGTGAAGATACTTTCGAGCATAAATGGTCACTGTTACAACATGTAACTAGAGATGAATGTGTAAATCCGGTGGAACAATAAAACATGGTGTGCATATAACATATTCACTATTGTATCTACTAATCTACTAAAAATAACATAAGCTCGTATATTTATTCCGTTATACAATATTTTCAAAATGTTCTCTCAAACTCATAAACTATATTGTTACTTGTTACAGAATTCTCTCTCTTTGTGCATTACCCAACTAATAGTAAACCGATGCTGCTAAACTATTTGCCGTAGCACTCCAGTTTACCTGGCCGTAGGAACTCCCACTTAGCCGTTGGCCTTTGGCTGCTTCCCTCTGCAAGGAAGACATAAAACGCGAACGAAATCACAATAAATGTGGAAAACCGACAGAATCGTCTTAACAACGAAATGACTTAATAATAAGTGCTCCCTCGTCGACATTTAAAGCTCGACCAGACCACACACGTCGCGTTAAACAAACGAAGCGAAGACGCTCAAAACGCGAAAAGAACATTATAATTTATTGCCTAAAGATAACTTTCTTATTATAGTACATTTAATCTGTAGGGTAAAGAAGACAGAGATTTTCCTCTCAGACGCACAAGAACAACTAACGATGGACGTTGTAGCTTCAAACACAAATTCTTCTCCGTGGTCCACTGTTATATTAGTTTCAATATCATTTTCGGTGGTTGTGAAAGTAAAGAAGAAAGTAATTTCAATTCTGATTTATTGTTTACTAAAGTATTACAAAAGCCGGATGAAGGGTTCTAGCCCATAGATGGCACTGTTACAAATTAAGTTACTATTTCTCTGTTTATTTGTGAATGATTACTGTTTGAACAAATCCGTTTTTTACTAAATTATTTCTAGCTTTCTCCCCATTTTTGTTTCCTTTATTTTTTAAATAGTTCGTTCTAGGGAAGTGAACCAATAGCGTGAAGATAGGTGCAAACACATACAGGGTGGGCTGTTCCAAATCGATTTTTTTTTTTGGCTCCAGAACATACTAAAGGATGGGCCATAAATATTTACACATTTGAAACATGAATAGAATTAAAACTACAAATGTTATTTTGTTAATCATTTATTTAACGTAATAAACGTTTATTTATATTTTTTTTTTTAAATGACATCGTCGAGATGTGCCCCGTCTCGTCGTTGGCACCCCTGCAATCGACTATGCAAACTTTGGAAACCTCGTTAACACATGTTGCATTTCAACCTCCCGAATGTTCTCATCGCCTCTTCTTGAACGTGGCCGCCCTTTTTGTTTAATATACGTTGTGGATCCCGTTTGCTCGAACTTCTTGATCCGAGCTTTGATTAAATTAACACTTGGACACTCACTTACACGGCGTAATCCGTATTCAATTCTAAATAGGCGTAGTACAGTAGGGCAGGAATCGTTGCTTTTGTAATATTGTTTTACACAAAAAGCACATTGTTGTTCCATGAAGCGCTCCATCGTGACTAAAATTGCACGAAGCGATGCACAATTACCCGCCACTCGCGCGCCCCTCCCTCTGACGGTTTTTAAGAAGTCAAGTGTTGCCATTTACAAAAATGTATGGCCCACCCCACATAAAACACACTCTGTGTTTATTTGAGCAGTTGCAAATTGTAGCACTCATCCTTTAAGAGTGTTTCCGTTCTTCCATGAAACGTGTTGTTTCGCCAGTTGGGAACCGCAACTCCGTTGTTGCCGATGGTTCGCCAACTGGGAAACAGCAAAGGCTGATTTCCGCGTCGAGTTCCTCCTCGACGAGACAGCAAATGAAATTCATGGCGTTATAGCCCAGCAAATACTTTGTTCCGTGGTCGTTGACACTTGACCAGGAAAGCAAATAACAATAAGGTGTCACCATGGACACAGCAAGTGATTGCCGCATTGGGCACAACAGAAACACATTTTGTAATACACTACACAAAATTTAACTTTATTTTATATTAAATTAAAAGGACAATGTCAGGCAAGAGGTGCTGAAAGCACCGTCGAAAACCTTTTTCTCGAACGAATGTTCACATTAAAAAGCACAGGTGCTGAAGGCACCGTAAACAATTTCAATTTTTCCAACGTTACAAAACATACTGTGTAAAAAAACAGTAAAAACAAGAACTGTGTGTAAACAGTAACATGTAAAACGTCACATGAATAGACAATTTTGCAATTCAGCAATAGGTGGCGTTCCGTGTGGTAGGTTTTTCCGACTGGTATAATGAGAATTTACATGTTGCGGAACTGCAACATCTTCCCGGGCCGCGACAATGGAGCCAGTAGTCCTCCTTAGTTGGCGTCACCAACGTTTCGTGTCAGCGACGTGGGAAGTGGCTGTTGGTATTTATGGTTGAGCTCAGAGACCTTACTGCTCGTGTTGCTCATACACCGGTACGGTAAAACGGTAGGGTGGCAAAATTAATTATATTGTTATATTATAAGTGATTCTATTAATTGAGGGTGGTTATGAAATACATTCGGTTATGAACGAATATTGCATTAATCAAGTTATTAGTGTGTGTGTGTGTGTGTGTGTGTATGACCGAAGGTCCAGTTGGCCATTGATTGCTAACGTTGTAGCTGAATATAAGGCCGTCGTTGTTTGTTGTTGATTTATGCTTTTAATGTTGAATGTTGGTTGGATCGTAAATCCTTGGTGTCATCAATGAACTTCTTGGACGTAGTCCTCTCTTTGGATCGTGGATCCCTCTGTGTCATCGATGACCTTCTTGGACGTTGTCTAATGTTGGATCGTGGATCGATAAATATTTTGGACGTACTCGTATGTTGGATCGTGGATCCATGAATGGTAATTGAGCGATGTTATCGTCAATATGTTGAATTGTTTGTGTTTATCCTTGCTTGGAAATGTGCCCACTTAGAAATAGTTGAAAACTAGATGCACTAGATGGAGCTGTTGATTCAGTCGAAAGACCGCTTAGCTGGGTTAAAGTCGGCCGTGCAATGTTGTTTTTCTGTCATCCTCTGAATATGGCCAACCTGTGCCGATATTAGAAGTACTAGAGGTTCCGCCAACTGCATAGGATCATCTGCGTTTCGAATCCAATGTGGTTGCTGTGCCTGATGCTGTTGCAGTTGGGGATTTGTCCCATCTACGCCGCTAAACCAATGCTCGGCGTTGGGCGAATTTCTTGATGGGAGCTGAGATTGACGTTGGCCACATTGCCTGGCGAAGTATTTGATCCACTGGTTGAGTCATTGTTCTCCAAGTGATAATTATGATAATGGCCACCATAGAAATAATCTTGCTGGCCTCGAGGACCAGAAGACGTCGATATGTTCCTTGAATTGAGCGAATTCGCTGAACTTCTCATAAGATCAGAAGGGATTGTATTGTTCCCTTCATGGTAGTTCGTGGAAGTTGATTCGCCGGTATTGTTGGATGCTCTGGCATTTGAACTGTAGTTAACATCAGCCGATTCGCATATCTGATGTTTAAGTCGCTGAGCGTAACTCTAAAAAGTTGAATCGGGACTGCGGTCATACGGGGCAGTCAATGTCTGTGAACCACCATCATCTTCATACTGATTGTCATCATAATGTCTCTGCTGCTGCTGAATTGTTGTTGTGGGTGCTGTGACCGCATATGATTCCCTTTTGGAACAGCATAATTGATGGTCTCCGACATGTTGTGGAGAAGTGCCTGAAAGGCGGTATTTGCCGCATCAGTTGCGGCAACGATGGGATTTGTGGTTGTGTTATCCCACTGGTTGAGATCACTATAGGTATTGATGGTGTTGTGGTTGAACACCTTGCGGCATATCTTGTTGACTTACAACTGGCACTTGATTGAGCTAGAACGGTTGCGCATCCGGGTTGCTATCAGGAAGATTACTCTGTTGTTCAATAGAAGCCTCTGTTTAATTGTGTCATGTGCCCAATGCTAGGCGCTTTTCTTCGTTGACTGGTGGCTGGATCTTGTGTACACCGTTCGCCTTCTGTTGGTCTGATTTCCTGAAGGGTGCGGGCATCTTTCCTGTTCTTCTCCATCTGTATTCCCTGATCTTGGCACCGAAAGCCTATCTTAGACACCTGCTCCGTTGGAGTGGTGCCCCCGTGGCAGCAATGTGCAATGGGCGGTGTTAAGAGGGTGCCCCCAGAGCATTTCGTCCAGGCGACGAAAGGGGAAGAACCCCAGACATGTGACAGCGATGTGCCTGAGTGGCGAGAGCGGCAAATTCAGCAAGTGATTGCCGCATTGGGCACAAAAGAAACACATTTTGTAATACACTACACAAAATTTAACTTTATTTTATATTAAATTAAAAGGACAATGTCAGGCAAGAGGTGCTGAAAGCATCGTCCAAAACCTTTTTCTCGAACGAATGTTCACATTAAAAAGCACAGGTGTAAAAATGTAAAACGTCACATGAATAGACAATTTTGCTACAACACGTGTCTTTGTGTATGTTCAAACAAGCGTTGAACACACCTTCCACTAACAACGGGTTCTTGTTTTGTTGTGGGCTGGGTGCTGGCGTCAGGAACACGTTGGTGTCTCCTGGCGTGCCCTGATGGTTCTAACATACTGATGACGTTAATTAATAAAAATAGCAAAGAATTCCTAAGGGGCTGCTATCAGTCCACAATGTATTTTTCCCCCAGACGGGAATGGATGTATTTGTTGAACTGGTAGGCAGTGATGATTACTTTGATGTTTGGTTGATGGGTTGTATTCAAAACAAATTAACCCAGGATAACAACTAGCACGTTTCTTGTTATCACTTCTATGCAACTCGAAAACCCACAATTGTACAACATAAATTAAACACAAGCTATTGAATATTTAAAGACTCAAATTTGAGTCACAATCTTTAATTTATTTAACACGATGGCTTTGATTTTGTGGGATTAAGATTATTGCGATCCGTGGTCGCCAAAGAGTTTACGAAGAAGAATTAAAAAATGGTTGTCGTTTGACAACCAACAGAATTTCATTTAAAATGTCAGCTGATTGCTGACATTTGTTATGTTGGTGCTACGGCAGCATTCAATTGCGAATCCGCAACATTCCGCCCGCCTCCGCCAATCATTGGCGAATCTTGTGGCTCCAAAGGGTAGTCGTCCGGAGCTGGGTCGGGGGGTCTGATGAATGGTCCAGGAGGGGGTATCTCTTTCAATGGAAGAAGGCCGATTTTGGCGATGGTACTCGTGAGTGGGCTGGTAGCGGTCCGCCGCAGCCAACCGCCACGTCGATGGTCGATTAGGAGAGAGCCGCTCGCCCTGAAAAGTGTTGAAGACGGAGGTGTCTTGGGCGGCCCGGAGGGTTGATGATTATGGGATGGTCCCCTTCGGTGCTGGAGGCCGTTATTTTTGCTGGTCGTGGAACTGGCCACGCGACCTGGGTTGGAGTTGTGAGTTCGCAACCCACGATCGGTAACCACGTGATGGCTGGGGATTGGTTTCACTACCTCGAGACAAGTGGTGGTGACGAGTGCTGCGTGCATTGGTACCTCTTCGAAGTTAGTGGCCGAAAAGATGCGGTCTTTTGCGGTTGAGGCCGCAGCGTTCAGTCGGAGTCGGTCGGTCCCTGGATACGGGGGAGCGTCACTCGCCAAGCGGGGAATTGTGTGCTCCTTGGTCTATGGTGGTAGCTGGATGGTGCCTTGAATCTGGTCTCCGGGGTAGCCGTCGACAATGTCTTCTATTTGTCCTCTGCGGGGATCTGTCAGCAGTCGTATGGTCGACCAGCTTCTCTGGGTTGGAGTTGTAAATTCGCAACCGCCGAGGACCGGTCATGTAGTGGCTGCTGACGGGAGTAGTCACTTTTACCCTGGATGCTGGATGTCCAGGGCCGTGTACTTCTACTGATGCGGATGTCTGGAGAGAGCCGCCCGCCCTGAATTGGTGATGGCCGAAAGACTGGTGACGACAAGAGTTCCGTTGTCGATATTCGGTACCTTTGGCCGCAGAACTGACCATTTGATCTGGGTTAGAGTTGTAAATTCGCAACCCACGATCAATGACCATGTAATGGCTGGTGGTCGAAAGTACTGAATCGAGACTTACCGATGGGATGTGGCCTTTGGCATGTGAGGCCGCAACGTTGAGTTTGATGTGGCTTCTTCCATGGCACCGTCCGCGGGTCCTGGCGGAATGACAGGTGCGGACCCAGTGCCTACTGGGCTGAGTAAAGTACCGTCTCTTCTTGGTTACTGAGAGGCATGCTGGTTGATTCTTGAATGATAGGGGGCGCCGCCCGCCAAGCGGGGCATTGCGATCTCCTATCCCCATTGGGGAGGCTACATGTGTTAGAGGTCGTCCCTGATGATTGTCATTGGCCGGAGGTTGGCCACCCGGTGTCTTGGTTTGGTTGCTTTTATTACTGGAAGTTGCTGCGAGACCATCGCTTGATGGAAGATTTCCATGCGAGTAGTAGTACAGCGAATTACAATTGGTACAACCGATAGGTTGGTGAATGCCAAATGCGTTTGGCCTGCTCCTCGGCCAGTCCCTGCTGAATGTTTCTGCTAATGCTTCGGTAGTTGTTGCTGTTGCAATGGATGTTGCTGATGAGACTAACTATTAAACAGACTCTGTGCTTGTTCGTGGTCACTGGTGACATTGTGCGTGGCTACTGTTGCTGGGACAGTTGATGGCGTATACGTGAAATGCATTGGTTCAAGGTGGTGCAGTTCCTCTGGATCGGAGTTGTAAGTTCGCAACCCACGAGGAACAGCCAGGTGATGGGCCTGCTGGTGCTTCTTCACTGGGAGTGTGTGCGGTTCCTTAACCGCTTGGTTGATGGCGACTTCTGGCAACTGCACTGAGGTCAACTCGCTAATGTCGAGTTGCTCGGCGTGGTCCACAGTAGTTGGGGAGACTGGGTCCAGCGCAAACTGGGCCTCCAGCAGCCTCGTTGATTTGATGTCATTGGCTTGATCGGCGGGTTTCTCTGAAGCAGGCTTCTTTCCTTCTTGTGGTGCATCGGATTTCATGTCATCTTTCGTCACTGGTGCTGGTGCACTGGCAGCTGCTGGTGCCTTCTTGGTGTCCTTGGCGGCGTCAATTGCAGGGTTTGGAACAGTTGTCTTCTCAACCGCTCCTCCTTTGGCTGTTTGGCTTTCGGCAGCACCTGCCTTGGCTGGCTTTTCGGTGTCTGTCCTCATACCTTTGTTGTCCGTATGAGTTGTGTGTTCCGGTGGCGCTATTCGTGATGGTAATCTGGATGGATGGTCACTTGGCATTCGAAAGCCAGATGTTAATGGAGGTCCTGGGCACCAAGGTGGTTGTGACTTGGTGGCTGACTAACGGTGTCCGTCGCAGTCTTGAAAGCGGACGGACGGTCGAAATTGAGAGCGTTCTTTGCCTCAATAAACTTTGTGACCTCGTCCAGAAATATCTCCTCGGCCTGATTGATGAGTCTGTCCACGAAGTAGCGAAGGCCGCGGGTCATCTTTGGAGTGGCCAGGCGTTTTATCTTCTCATGGTTCCGTATGATGTCTTCCCATTCGCTCTGGAGCTTGTGCTGTTGTAGTTCCACCGCGACCAACGTTGGTGGACCTCTCTTTTCGAGATTGAGATAAGCACACGACATCCGTTCCTGGGAGGCGAACTGGGTCGCCATGAGGTTTTCCGCCAATGTAGCTGTCATGTTCTGTTTTCTGGGCGTTGACATAGGTGCCGACATTTCCGTGTGATTTGGATACCACGAACTTGGCGACGGTTGGTCGTGAGTAACTGCTAGGGGCAGCGTCTGTTGGCGCCACAAATTTGGCGGCGGTAATTTAGTTGTAAATTGAACAATGTCTTACCTGTGGGTTCCGGCAGGCTGTGCCGCAAACTGGTCGGTTGATTTTTTATATGTCCGGTTATTGCGCCACGGACTTGGTCGCGGTGGTGTTGTAATGTAGATGCGCTGAGGGCAGCTTCTTCATGCGCCACTAATCTGGCGGCTAGAGGTCCTTAGGCTGGACGGGGGCTGCTGGTCTGAGCAGCGGTAACTGTAGTTTTGGGTTCCGGCAGGCTGTGCCGCAAACTGGTTGGGTGATCCGTATGTTTGGATCCGGTGATTGCGCTGCGACTTGGTCGCAGCGTGGTTATACTGTAGCTGGGCTGGGGCCGCTTGTTGGGCATCGGTTTGATCCACAGATGGATCCCTGACAGTGGCCACTCACTGGGCGGTGGACTGCACTGCTGTTGCTTCGTAAACGTGGTGGCGGTATAGATCCACAATCGAAATCCTCGTATTGTCGTGATGGTCCGTTGTCTCTATAACTTAGCCGTGAATGTGACTTTTCCGTTCTAAAACACTCGCCCGGATGGATCATAAAAACATTCATTAATCTCTGTCATCAGTTAAAACATTTCGGTTAATTTGACTGAATTCACTAAACTATTTTCGCAAGCACAATCCTGGTTAGTTTTGGCGTCTGGACTTGAATGTACCGCGACCGTCTTCTATGCTGCGAGCTAGCAGCAGTGAATCTGGATCCACAGACTGGATCCGCCTCGAATGACCAATAATTGTATGTTCAAACAAGCGTTGAACACATCTTCCACTAACAACGGGCTCTTGTTTTGTTGTGGGCTGGGTGCTGGCGTCAGGAACACGATGGTGTGTCCTGGCGTGCACTGATGGTTCTGAAATACTGATGACGTTAATTAGTAAAAATAGCAAAGTATACCTAAGGGGCTGTTATCAGTCCACAATGTATTTCTCCTCCAGACGGGAATGGATGTATTTGTTGAACTGGATTGTCCCGCAGTAGGCAGTGATGATTACTTTGACGTTTGGTTGATGGGTTGTATTCAAAACAAATTAACCCAGGATAACAACTAGCACGTTCCTTGTTATCACTTCTATGCAACTCGAAAATCCCCAATTGTACAAAATAAATTAAACACAAGCTATTGAACATTTAAAGACTCAAATTTGAGTCACAATCTTTAATTTATTTAACACGATGGCTTTGATTTTGTGGGATTAAAATTATTGCGATCCGTGGTCGCCAAAGAGTTTACGAAGAAGAATTAAAAAATGGTTGTCATTTGACAACCAACAGAATTTCATTTAAAATGTCAGCTGATTGCTGACATTTGTTATATTGGTGCTACGGCAGCATTTAATTGCGAATTCGTCGGTTGTGTCCAGGGCGAATCCGCAACACTTTGGAAGGAGATAAATTGCAAACTGATAGGATCCTTCATATTGACTTGTGGGGCACAAACAAACCGAATGTTTGGGAATCATAACGCGGATCTTCAAGAAACTATTATCGCAATAATATTTGTATAGGAGGTGCAGAAATGTAACATTCCATTGAGGCTTTATCAATTAGCCAATTTACTTCGCCTGCCGGTAAGTAGATCAAAGGAAGAGCACAAGTCTAAGCATAATAACAGTGTATGGACGCAGGTCTAATTTGGGCTTTGTAGAAGAAAAGAAGGTGAGTCGAAGGAAAATATAGCTTAGCTCTAAAAGTATAACTCAGTTTCTTCGGAGAACCATGTTGATGCCACAGCACATTTTCCCTGCCGCGAGAATTCATACTTTTCTTCGATGTGATGACCTTATCGTCCATCATAATCTCTGAGGTCCGTTTTTGTTGTAAATGACGTGTATTGCAGCTTGTTCGCCTTGACGTCTACAAGATGTGTCTTTCCCTTTTGTTAGTTTTTGCTGAGCTCTCGATTTGGAAAGCCGACCTGGTTATATCTCAGGTGGTGCACGCTAACGGTTATGTATTATCATCGACAAAATTAAATATCTTGTTGCCCGTTGACACTAGCAATGGAAAATACTACTAAGGACAGTTTAGGAGCACCGTTTTTGAGGACTATTTCTGGTTCGGTTTCACTCTGGCAATCGCGGAGCATGCGTTGAACATCACATGGGCAAAACGTTACATCCGTCGTTGAAGATGGCACGATGCAACCGCAGGCAGTTCTAAAAAATGGCTATCTAAGGTCGAAATTGCCTTTGTATGGATTCCTTGCGCCTACGCATCCAAAGATGCTGCTTCAATTGTTGCGCATGGTGCCAGGCGGATATACGATTAACTGGGGTACCTGCGAAATCGAATTATGGGAAAGAGGCTTAAGGGCTACCCACTAGGAAATGGGCAGGAGTGAAGGGTTCAAGATTATTAGGATAGGAGGACATGGGTGATATGGGATGGGAATTGAATATTGCTTCCACATTGATAATATACGTCTCTAAAAGTAAGCAAGTGAGGAGCTCTTGGCGGAATGAAGTGCCAATCAATTCCTTGACCACTACGAAAAGCATTTTGATGTCTTTTGAGCAATTTATAGAGCTGATGGAGCTCGTTTTTAGCTCCGACAAAGTTAGTTCCATTATCATAATGGATCTCGACTGATTTTTCCCGTCCTGAAAAGAAGCGTTTTAGGTTCGCGATAAAATCATCAGTGGATAATCCACCGACTAGTTCTTTATGACCCGCCTTTCTACATAGGCAGACGTACACCGCTGCGTAAACCTTCCACCGAATTTTGTTGCGATGTTGCCTTTCTTTATTATAGAAGGGTCCACACGAAATTTTAGAACAGCCTTCGCTATGTCAGCGGGAACATCATGCAGATATCATGATAAATAATGGAACTTTGAACTTTAAGAGGTTCGTCATCGCATAACCGGGCTCGCTCTCGAGGCTCTGCCCACGCTCGAATGGTGATGGCATTTTGTAACATCAGGGGCATCGGTTTCACCAATACGAATGTAAACGCCGTCCACCAATATTTGCAAACAACGAAACCTGGTATCCTTGCCCTAACTGAGACCCAGGTCAATTCGTTAACTGATTCGACATATCTTCGTTGCTCAGGATACGACTTACATTCGAGATTCCGTTTTAAGGGCGGAGTCTGCGACTTCGCGCGGTCCGATCTGGCTTGCCAGAGGATGAAGGCGTTGGAACCCAATAATATGGACATCATATGGTTGAGGGTCGTGCTGAGGAATTCCGTTAAATTTCTTTGTTGTCTTTACCGATCCCCGAATGACGATCCACCGGCGACATTTTTCGAACATTTTCTAACAGAACCGACGGAGATTTTGATGTTAGCCACAACTTGACTCAACTCGTGTGCCGGATGCCCGAGGCGATTATGCGAACACCCTGAATCTGTTTTTGACATCCGAACCGAGTATTTACACCGTCGAGGTTTCTGCGCCACTGGGAAACTCAGATCACTGAATGGTATCTGTCGCGTAAGCACTTGAATACCAAGCGAATATCCGGCCTAGGCAGCTTCGCCATGTATGGAAGTATGGGGTTGCTAACTGGGACGATTTGCGGGATTTCTTCGAATCCTTTCCATGGTCCGAGATGTGCTTCGGAAACTCCGATGTTAACGGTTGTGCGGAGTCGGTATCAGGGATTACTCTCCTGGGGATGGCGATGTATATTCCACATTCCATCAAACGAAGTTCGTCTGATAAACCTTGGTTTGATAAAAAATGCGGGCAAATTACAGCGGCAAAAAATAGAGCTTTTAAGCAATAGCGCTCCAATCCCACCGATGTTAACAGAACGAATTTTGTTAGAATCAGAAACGTGTGCAACCAGGCGATTGATACCGCGAAGAAAGCTCACAACGACAGGGTGATCAATAAGCTCCTTCGGTGCCCAACTGGTTCGCGCTCCTTCTGGTCAATGGCAAAAGCTGTCAGCGGTAACTGCGCATCTTCCTCATTCCCTCCGTTGGCGAGAGACAGCGGGGCGTCAGTCACGAATTCAAAGGACAAAGATAATATGTTCGCGAATTCAAACCTCGATCCCGGCCTTTTGGACCCACCTGTGATCTCGCCGGGATGGTCTTCGATGCGGGATGTGAGGTTTCGTCCGCGCACTATTCAACGTATTCTACGTGAACTGGATTGTAGAAAGGCAACCGGCCCGTACGGAATACCAGCAATAGTCTTTAAGAACTGTGCTCCAGAACTATCGCCCGTTCTTGACAGACTCTTCCGCTTATCTTATGCACGGAGGAACTTCCTGCCTGCTGGAAAATCGCTCGAGTTCAGCCAATCTCAAAGACGGGAAAAAAGTGTCTCCCACAAAATTACCATCCGATAGCATTACTGTCTATTTTATGTAAGGTAATGGAAAAAGTCATCAATACAGAGTTGGTTAAGTATTTGGAGTGCAACGGACTTCTGAATGATCGGCAATACGGATTCCGGTCTACAGGAGACCTTTTGACACTTATAACCAATATATGGACATCTGCGATTGATCGGCATGGTGAGTCAAGGGCGGTCGCATTAGATATCTCCAAGGCTTTTGACCGCGTCTGGCACGGGGCATTGCTGAGCAAACTTCGTTCATATGGACTTTCCCAACAGCTTTGCGACTCGGTGCTGACGTCGGGACTACAGTTGCTATCACATCAAAGGTGCGTAGCCGACCTCTGTCTGTTTTACAGATATTATCACGGGTACTGTTCTTCGGAGATTCTTGGTATTGTTCCACGCAATTCGACTTATATGCGCTCCACAAGGCAATCCGACAGATCGCACCCGTTTGTGGTTCATTTCCCGACAGCGCGAACATCCCTGTATCAGAACTCGTTCCGTTACAGAGCGGGGAAGCTGTGGAACTCCCTTCCCACGCGAGTTTTCCCAGAGCGTGACAACCTGCAACTGTCCAAAAATAACTGCAACAGTTATTTGATGGCATCTCGGGGCGTCCACTCGGCGCTATAGGTTCGCCTCTCACGAGAGAAGTCTAAAAAAAAAACAACTTTTTTTTCGGTGGTGTACGTGTGAGAAGGGTAGGCAAAGGTTCTGTTTTGCCGTTGAACCCTAAGAATCATGAGGAAGTGGCTGCTCTTGTATAACACCCAGGAGAATCTATAGAATTCCAATTAAGTTAAAATTGGCTGTACGGAAGAAATCATAAATTCATTTGCAGTTCGCAATCAGTGGACTAAAGGCTAATGTGATTGCGGATACTCAGGGGAGACCGCACAGCCACCGAAACCAACGCAATCATCAACATCACAACCATCATCATCAGGAGGATACCCCAGCTGAACCGGAACCAGCTCAACGGGAAACGCAAGGGGTAGAATCACTACCAGATCAGCCAAAACGTGAGTACCAATATATATTTATACTTTTGAATGGTGGAGGTCAAACTGCTAGGAGTAAAACAGTATGGTGTAAAGTAAATTATAACCATTGATATACCATATACATTTTAACAACTTGTGCTTCTACTTTCAACAATTGGCGCAGCCGGTAGGATATATGTATTCATATTTTTGAATGGTGGAGGTCAAACTGGGAGGAGTAAAAAAGTATGGTGTAAAGTAAATTATAACCATTGATATACCATATACATTTTATCAGCTTGTGGTTTTACTTCTAATACAGTGTGCGAAACAATGCTAGGATATATTATTTTTCTTTTATTGCCACATCTGAGTGATTCGTCGAGAGAGATGTGCAAAGAAACAACAAATTTCGCCATCAAAGATTACATTTAGAAATCCCGTTAGTAAAACAGCCCCCCTTGGTAGAAACCTTGACGTGGTGCGGAGGATTAAACTACAATGAATCACCCAGGCTATGCTGACGGAAGCTTACGCTTCCAGTAGGGCCACGCATGTCAGACAGGCTAGCGAGGAGTAACACACAAAGATCTACCACCCCTAATCCAGGGTGCTACGCGTCACCGTGCCCATTGGATGATTTGCAGCCAGGGGTATGCCGACTGTATTATAACGGCGCCTCTCTGACACTGGGTCGAATCAGAGCAGTAAGCAGACTTTACCATATCACAGAGGAGCTCTAATGTAGCGGACTATTTGAAACCCCAAGACTCGTGGGAACAAAAATGAACAATCTCACGAAAAACCGGGTAGGCGTCGGTGTGATGAGCCGACACTGCCATAAGGGAACAAATCATCAAGAAAACACCGACTCGGCAAAAAGAAGACGTAGAGAAAAACGTAAAAAGCGGGATATACGCGTCGGGACGTGGAACGTTCGAACGTTATATAAACCAGGCGTGATACAAACGGTCGTAGAAAACGCGAAACAATATAAAATGGACATCGTCGCGCTTCAGGAAGTCCGACTCCCACATCAAGTAATCGAAACTGATGGGTTTACACTGGCGTGTGGGGGTACCGATACACATAACCTCGGGACTGGCTTCATCATAAACAAGAAGTTTACGCCCCATGTCAAAGATGTGAAATTTATAAATGACCGTGCTAAAAATACAGGGACCATGGTACAATTATGTATTTATAAACGTGCACACCCCAACAGAATCTACCGGCGAAGAAACGAAGGACACATTCTACGAGACCCTAGAGGAAGTATTTGATGGGATCTCGTCATTCGATGTTAAAATCCTCCTCGGCGAACTCAATGAGAAAATTGGAAAGGAAGATATCTTCCAACCAACTATAGGTAAAGAAAGCCTACATGACGTTTCAAATGATAATGGTATTCGAATTATTAAGTTCGCACCGTCAAACGATCTGATAGTGAAAAGGGCGATGTCCAAGCACAAGCAAATCCATAAAGCCACATGGATATCACCCGACGGCGTAACGCTTAACCAAATAGAACACTTCCTCATAGACAAAAGACACCACTCGAATATCCTTGACGTAAGATCATATAGAGGAGCAGATTGCGACTCCGATCACCTTCTAGTGATGTGCAAAATTAGAAGTCGGTTCGCAGCAAACCCATATGGGCAGTCACGGGAGAAGAGCAAAAGGATCGAGATTGATAAACTAAAAGACCTACGCAAAAGGGCTGAATATCAAGACGAACTATCGAATAGGTTTAGCATCCTAGAGAATGGGAGCAGTGAGGAAGAGGAAGCCAATAGTGTGGGCACTAAATGGACATCGATCAGAGACACAATCAAACAAACAGCCCAAGAGGTATTAAGATTTAAGAAAACAATTAAGTCCAAACCTTGGTTTGATGATGAGTGCAGGGCAAAGATCGAACAACGTAAACGCCTCAGAATGATCCACTTAGAAGCATATGATGAAGTCAACGCAGTAAGATACGCGACAATCCGGAAAGAGACAGCCAGACTTTTCAAACGCAAAAAACGCGAATGGGAGAAGACTCGGATCGAAAAAATCCTAGAAAATGCCAGAGCAAAGAACAGCAGAGGTATGTATGCCGGCATAAATTCAATTAGAAATGGCTACCGAGGGAGAGCCAAAATAATCCGCGACACAAAAATGGTTGTCTGGTGACAGAAACAAAAAAATATCGTGACAAGATGGAAGCAGTACTTTGAAAACCTGCTCAATGTGCGCACCCATCAACCACAAATAAACGCACCAGACGTACATACAGCCGAGCCTCAGATCCCAGAACCCTCTTTCGACGAAGTTGTAGACCCAATAAATCGATTGAAAAACAACAAGGCTCCCGGAGTCGATTGCATAGCGGCAGACCTTGTGAAGCATGGAGGAGAGGCAACCGCACGAAAGATCCTCCAACTGATTAAAACAATATGGGATAAGGAAGTAACTCCGGAAGAATGGAAAATCTCAATAGTCGTCCCCATTTTCAAAAAAGGCGACAGATCTGACTGCGAAAATTACAGAGTAATATCATTGCTCCCAACCACATACAAAATACTAACAAATGACATACTGGCGAGAATCACACCGTACGCAGAAGAAATATTGGGAGACTACCAATGCCGATTCCGTCGGAACCGGTCAACAAGCGACCAGATGTTCGCAATAAGGCAACTGCTGGAAAAGAAGTGGGAATACGGAGAGACGGTTCTCCAACTGTTCATTGACTTCAAAAAAGCCTACGACTCAGTCACAAGGCAAAGACTCTACCATATTCTAGTTGAGCTGGGAGTCCCGAAAAAATATGCCGCCCTCATTCAAATCTGCATGAACGAAAATAAAGCGCGAGTTAGAATAGAAAACCACCTCTCAGAACCATTTGAAATCTGGGACGGACTAAAACAGGGCGATGGCCTCTCACCATGTCTTTAACCTTGTCCTCGAGTAGGTCATCAGAAAGGTACAAGACGACAACATGGCCGGAACATCCCTGAACGGGGTCACACAAGTGCTCGCATATGCGGATGACATCGCCGTTTTGGGCGATAATCTAGAAACTGTAAGTAAAAACTGTGAAATCATCATGCAAGCGGCAGAAGAGGTGGATCTAGAAATAAATGAAGACAAAACATAATACACGATTATGGCGAGAGCAGGTTAACCTCAGGGAACACATATAAACGTCAGAGGCAAGATATTTGAAAAAGTTAAAGAATTTAAATACCTGGGAACAATACTGACGGCCAGTAACAAAATGTCGAAGGAAATTAACAAAAAGACTACATTCCGGCAAAGCTAGTTGGTACGCAGTCAGGAAACTGGTGAAATCAAAACTGCTATCACGTAACATAAAGCTCCGCGTCTATAGAACCATAATCATGACGATTGCTCGAAACAGATGCGAAACATGGGCTCTCACAAAACGAGAAGAAAACAAATTCCACGTATTCGAGAATAAAGTTCTAAGGGGTATCTTTGGCGGCAAATATGACGAGGAGGCAGAACAATGGAGGAAACTCCACAACCACGAATTGGAAGAGCTATACCGCAAACCTACAATAGTGAGAGTAATCAAGTGGCGAAGATTAAGATAGGCCGGACATGTGGCGCGAATAAGCAACGATAGGACCGCGTATAGAATTCTGGACGGTAAGCCAACGGGAAAGGGATCGAAGGGCGGCCGCGACGGAGATGGGAGGACAATGTTAGATTGGAATTTGAAGAGATCGAATCGGATGGTCGAACGTGGAAGGAGAGCGCACAGCACAGGGTAGTCGAGTCGGTGAGGTCATGAACTTTCGGGTTCCTACAGGCCAATAAATAGTAATAGTATAGTAGTCAGTAAAACAGAAAGCAGTGTAACGCAAATATTAACTCAGTCATTTAATGTTTTTTTTTTAATTTTAAATATTCTGTCATTATGTGTATTAAGGAAATACAATATAATTATATATTATTATATATAATTATATCTAGAAGACTACTCATTCCTTATTATTCGAATAACTGTGCCATCAAATCATTGGCAAAGTCTCAGTATTATTGTTTGTTGAATTAATATTCCATTTAACCCTCTACAATTTATGAGCAGTAGTAATTTATTTGTTAGTGCCGACAACAATTCCTAATAACATTGAATTCCTTTTGTGAATTACCTTGTAAACACAAGTCATGCCATTTCACAAACGATTGCAATCGTATTAGATCTGACTGCTGCAATAAACATGATTCAATACTGCGCATTTGAAAAGGAATAGATAATATGCCATAAATATTATAGTATAATTCCCCATCGCATGCACAAAAGTATCTATGTTTCGAAGTATTGCGCTCCCACGAGATAAGGTCAGCCGAAGATAAAATATTACCAAGTGGTGAGTGACACGTATTTCCATAACCCAAGCTGGCATAAAACTGATTATGGAGGTAGTCAAGCTACCACAACTAAAACCCTAGAGTTATACAAATCCTTTCAACAATTTTATTAATCCACATTTGAAACCGGCAATCCTCCTCCCGGTTTTCACATAAATGATAGACAATCCCCGCAAAAGTCGTGCTGAAATCTACGAAAAGAAATTCTCCGCATTAGACTTGTGAATTCGGTTTTAGTTTTTAGTTATTGTCATAGTTTTTTCTTTTTTTTTTTTTTGCTTTTGTTTTTTTATTTATTATTCTATTTGCATTATCATAACGAAATACGTTAAAAAATTAAATTGCTAATCTTCATTAAGAGATATTTGTAAAACAAGCTGCTACCTCGAATATGTTCATAACTCAAAAAATTCCAGAATGACATAAAACGAGAATCACCGCCAGACACTTCGTCTCCATGAAGATGATGATCGTTGCCGAGTTTATTTGCGATCTTGTTAATAGGTGAGCCTAGCGTGTACACTGTGTACAGACTGGCAGCCATAAAAGTCACGATCGGTGGATCTATAATATATGCACAAATAAAACAAAGTAAAGTTCGTTGCTGGGTATTGATTGTCGGTGGATTTCTTCTGATGTTACGTTTTTGAACGTGACTGGCAAATTATAATTTGTACATTATTTAAACACGCGCTCACGATTCACTTGTATCTGTACGTAATTCAATATTGAATCAACATCACATTTAAAAAAGATACCTAAAGTTATATCAAATTGCAAACACACGCAAGACATTACTTATTAAAAAAAAGGAAAAGAAAAAGAAAAAACATTACTTAGTTATACGATATATATATATAGAAATATAATACTAGCTCAAAAATTTTGGCCTGTTCACACATTATATTTATATTCAAGAAAGGTAATGGTCATAGTTGAACTACAAGCTGTCCAGATTAAAAACAAAAATGTTAAGAACTATAATTTGGCAGCACTTATTAAATTCACATGATAAATAAAGCAATCAAATTCCAAGCACTTTCTGCAAAAAAAAAAGCAAAACATACTTATTTGGAATAAGAATATATACGAATATAAGGCACATGATTTATATACCATATATTGAATACAGGGTGGCCCAACTGCAGCGAGAGCATTGGGCAAGACTATAACTTTGATATTTTTTTGTCTGGCAGCTATTATAAAACACGTGTCTAAAACTCCAGTTTTAGGAGATTTTTGCTATGATTCAGGACACACAAATCGAATATGTTAAAACTGTTTAGCAGTGTATTCAAAATAACATCTCAATTGTGAAATCTAAACGTGCATGGAAACAAATATCAAGTACAATCACGTGCTCCCGAAGCCCTACCATCCTAGCACAACCCCACCATATACTATACATATCCCATCATCACCCAATTTCCTAAACGATTCCCAAAAATCGTCATCCTACATACATAGCAGCAGCAATAGCGGTTGCTTAATATAACGACCCCAGAATCGTCACCAAGCAAATATAGCAAATACTCGACGTCACGATTCTGAGATCAAATCGGGCAGCCAGATCCCATTTTCCCATACAATATACATGTTCCATCTCCCAATATACATATCCCATCCATTATCCCAATTTTCCTAAACGATTGCCAAAAATCGTCATCCTACATACATAACAGCTACAATTGCGGTTGTCTAATATAACGACCCCAGAATCGTCATCAAGCAATTATAGCAAATACTCGATGTGACGATTTTGAGATCAAATCGAGCAACCAGCAGCTGCTAAGAAGAATAAACTCTTGTCGCACAAGCCATAAACCAAAATCGAGCAACCGTAGCAGCTCCTCGATTGTGATTGGCCAAAAGACACTCATGCGTTGCCGGCTTTCAGGTACCTGGAGAGGAAGATGACCCTTTTTCCCCAAGTTCGACTTCGTTCATCAAGGAAACTTAACGAAAGGAAACGCAAAAGAGAGAATTTGGTATTTTTTGCAAGCAGTGAAGAAGTAACTATCAACGCGAACGGTCGGTCGCCGCGAACGATTAAAAACATTTTGTTTTATTAGGATCCAATAGAAAGAGTTTGTGTTTTCTTTTCTTCTTAATGTTAATAGATAGAGTTTTGTGTTTTGATTACAACAAAATGAAGAAGTAAAATAAATAAACAAAAAAATAAATCAAAGGTATTTTCATTTAACCGGAACATAAAAACCTCCACGCTAACGAGGTTTTTGTCTTCTGGTAATGTTACTAATCTCTGGTGACCTAATAGACTCAATACGAACCGGTACGGCGCATATATCGCTGCCAAACAGACAAGTGTTGTAACGACTGGTGACGGCATTTTGTAACATCAGGGGCATCGGTCCACAAATATTTGCAAACAACGAAACCTGATATCCTTGCCCTAACTGAGACCCAGGTCGATTCGTTAACTGATTCGACATATCTTCGTTGCTCAGGATACGACTTACATTCGAGATTCCGTTTTAAGGGCGGAGTCTGCGTCTTCGCGCGGTCCGATCTGGCTTGCCAGAGGATTGAGGCGTTGGAGCCCAATAATATGGACATCATATGGTTGAGGGTCGTGCTGAGGAAATCCGTTAAATTTCTTTGTTGTCTTTACCGCTCCCCGAATGACGATCGACCGGCGACATTTTTCGAACATCTTTCATATACCGTCGACTGGATACAGATCAACCACCCAGCTTCTGAAATTATTGTCCTTGGCGATTTTAATGTGCACAATTCCGACTGGTTGTAACATTCTAACAGAACCTACGAGGCTGGGAGGCTGGCGGAGATGTTTGCTGTAAGCCACAACTTGACTCAACTCGTGGGGGAGCCAACCCGAGTACCGGATGCCCGAGGCGATTATGCGAACACCCTGGATCTGTTTTTGACATCCGAACCGAGTATTTATACCGTAGAGGTTTCTGCACCACTGGGAAACTCAGATCACTGTTTGGTATCGGTCGCGCAAGCACTTGCATACCAAGCGAATAACCGGCCTAGGCAGCTTCGCCATGTATGGAAGTATGGGGCTGCTAACTGGGACGATATGCGAGATTTCTTCGCATCCTTTCCATGGTCGGAGGTGTGCTTCGGAAACTCCGATGTTAACGCTTGCGCGGAGTCGGTATCAGAGATTATTCTTCTGGGGATGGAGATGTATATTCCACATTCCATCAAACGAAGTTCGTCTGATAAACCCTGGTTTGACAAAAAATGCGAGCAAATTACACCGGCAAAAAATAGAGCTTTTAAGCAATAGCGCTCCAATCCCACCGATGTTAACAGAACGAACTTTGTTAGAATGAGAAACGCGTGCAACCAGGCGATTGATACCGCGAAGAAGGCTCACAACGACAGGGTGATCAATAAGCTCCTTCGGTGCCCAACTGGTTCGCGCTCCAATGGTCAATGGCAAAGGCTGTCAGCAGTAACTTCGCTTCCTCCTCTTTCACTCCGTTAGTGGCAGACAACGGGACGCTAGTCACGAATCCAAAGGATAAAGCTAATGTGTTCGCGAATTTATTTTCGGCGAATTCCAACCTCGATCCTGGCCTTTTGGAGCCACCTGTGATCTCGCCGGTACAGTCTTCGATGCGGGATGTGAGGTTTCGTCCGCGCACTATTCATCGTATTCTATGTGAACTGGATTGTAGAAAGGCAACCGGCCCGTACGGAATACCAGCAATAGTCCTTAAGAACTGTGCTCCAGAACTATCGCCCGTTCTTGGTAGACTCTTCCGCTTATCTTATGCACGGAGGACCTTTCCTGCCTGCTGGAAAATCGCTCGAGTTCAGGCAATGCCAAAGACGGGAAAAAAGTGTCTCCCACAAAATTACCATCCGATAGCATTACTGTCTATTTTATCTAAGGTAATTGAAAAAGTCATCAATACAGAGTTGGTTAAGTATTTGGATTGCAACGGACTTCTGAATGATCGTCAATATGGATTCCGTGGCAGGCGGTCCACAGGAGACCTTTTGACACTTATAACCGATATATGGACATCTACGATTGAACGGCATGGTGAGTCAAGGGCGGTCGCATTAGATATCTCTAAGGCTTTTGACCGCGTCTGGCACGGGGCATTGCTGAGCAAACTTCGTTCATATGGACTTTCCCAACAGCTTTGCGACTGGACGAGGAGCTTCCTCGAGAATCGATCGATCGGGGTTGTTGTGGACGGCGAGTGTTCGGATCTGTATCCTGTTAATTCGGGGGTGCCCCAGGGTTCTATTTTCGCTCCAACCTTGTTCTTGCTTCACATAAATGATTTGTTGGAGACAACGTATAACAAAGTGTTCAGTTTTGCGGATGATAGTACGCTTGATTCCTCCTTTTCGAGTGATCGGCCGATTGGTGCATCAACGTCGCACCAGCTGAGATGTAGACAGATTGACTCTCTGAACCACGATCTAGATAAAGTCCTACAGTGGGGAAAGGCCAATCTTGTCGACTTCAACGGAACGAAGACCCAGTATACAACATTCACAAAGAAAACTGGATCATCGGTTCCACAGCTGATGATGAGTGGCCGGGCCCTCGAGGCTGGGGAAAGTTTGAAATTGCTCGGCGTCACGGTCTGTGGGAATGTATCATGGCATAAACACGTATCGGGTATCGCCAGATCAGCCTCAGGAAAACTGAGTTATCTTTTTAGAGCCAAGAAATACTTTACTCCGGCCCAACTTCTTCTCCTATATAAATCTAAAATTAGACCCGCGCTCGAATATTGCTCTCATGTTTGGAGCTCGGCTCCTAAACATACCCTCGACCTACTTGAGAGCGTACAAAGACGTGCGATCCGCCTGATCGGGAACTCGGCGCTGACGTCGGGACTACAGTCGCTATCACATCGAAGGCGCGTGGCCGACCTCTGTCTGTTTTACAGATATTATCACGGGTACTGTTCTTCGGAGATTCTTGGCATTGTTCCACGCAATTCGGTCTATATGCGCGCCACAAGACAATCCGACGGATCGCACCCGTTTGTGGTTCATTTCCCGACAGCGCGAACATCCCTGTATCAGAACTCGTTCCGTTACAGAGCGGGGAAGCTGTGGAACTGCCTTCCCATGCGAGTGTTCCCGGAGCGTTACAACCTGCAACTGTTCAAAAAGAACTGCAACAGTTATTTGATGGCATCTCGGGGCGCCCACTCGACGCCATAGGTTCGCCTCTCCCGAAAGAAGTCTAATAAAAAAAAAATAAAAAAAAACTTCTCCGACAACATCATTTCGACGTCGTCCTGCCAAGTCGGATATCAGAGGAACCAGTCTAATGGGGATAAATCATGTTGAGTTGAGGACATTGCCGAACAACGATCTCATCAATCAAAACTCTTGTGAATGTAAATTCACTTATAAGAACTGAGAGAAGAACCACTCTTTTCAACCTGTTGCAAGATGAAAACCCCGATGTACTTCTGGCGGGGGAAACAAAGTTAAACCAGGGGCATAAGATAGGGTTGAAAAACTACGTTGTTATACGAAGAGATCGACCTAACTCCTCACATGGGAGAGGTGTCGCAATATTTATGAGAAAAGGAATCCAACATAAAGTTATATATAGTGGAGAATTGCGCAGGTTCTGGGTGCTGGAAGCCTGTATCGTACGTATACTCCCTCAGCAAGCAACATAACCTCTTTACAGCAGAGCTCCAGAAGCTCTTTCGATGCTTACAATTGCACCTGGATATACACTATTTTATCCTAGGTGGAGATATGAACGCTAAGCATAAAAATTGGGGAAATGATATATCTTATGCAAGAGGAAATCAGTTGGATAGATCTGTGTCATATAGAATATAGAACTGACCTATTAGCTACGGAATATCCATCGTTCCCTTGAGGTAGATCGTTCTTAGAAATCTTGCTTATTGACACACGACTGAGACTACTTAACACCAACAGACGAAAGAGAAACTGTTTATGGACAATTGACGACAATGACCCCTGTGCATTCACGGTGGTAATAAAGCTTCCGAACGAGATAGTAGATCTGGAGGAAGTCGTGATCCTGTGAGGTGGTGTCGTCGGTTGAAGTGGCTAAGCACTCGTGTGATATCCGCATAATATTGTCGCACTGACACTGAACCGTATAGTTTTTATTGTTCACTGCTCGAAGTGTTTGTCTGTTCTTGTGTCTTTGGGCGTCGTGATGGCAAAGGTGGGCTCAGTCAGGTGGTTTGGTCACTTCACTTCACTGGTACTATCTGTTATTGTTAATGTTACCGTTTGTCTTACTCTGTACTGTCTGTTTTTGTGTTCACTTGATATTTTAAATTTCTCCGCGCGTGTTCACTTGTTAATTATTTTTCTACGTGTTCAGATCACGTCTCGCGGTCACCAATTTGGCGAATGTTTTTGTCCTTTAGGTTGACAGTTGTTGGCCGCGGTGTTCCACCGAACACTGCTAATACAAAGAACACTACGGAGCGGAACAGCACAATGAAACACGGAAAAACAGTTTTTCTATTTTTAATTTTTACTGTTCTCGTTCTGTTTTTTTTACTATAGGACATCAATTAACAAAAAAACGTTTACAAAATACCGAAAAAAAACAGTCGAGCACTGATTTTATATTTCCTCAAACAATTTCTGATGCCCTAGGTTTCTCATGACACACTGCACGTCGCGACACCCTTGACCAAATTTTTCTCCTTCCACGGACCGTTCGACTGCACGATTATTATTTGACTTTTTCTATATCCCTGACGAGGAACACAGACTGCGTGCGTTGAAGTGTAGAGTTTTCTAACTGTACTAACTCGTAGGCTGAAAATTCTCCTCCCCATTTCGAATTTTTCTTCACCTCATCTGCAAAAGAAAATTGCCTATCCAATCTGCGAAGAAAATATCCCATCATCATTATCCTTCTCCTTTCCGTCTTCTTATCGGAATCTTGTTCCTTTGTTTGGAAGATCGAGCATACCGTCACTTATTTTCCGATCTTTTCGTGGGATTTGTTTGGGTTACCTATCTGGCTTAAGCTAACAATGTTCTTGTGCGCTTCAGATGGGTAATAAAGGAACCGTGGGATTGGTATTGGTTTCTAATTGCATTTCCAAATCATAAACATCTAGTCTGAGATCTACGTTAGGATGTTTATGATTGCATGACTGTGGTCGGCGGCGACTTTGTTTGTACAAGTGTGCCTTTTAAGTTTTGGGTCACGCTAGGAATTTAGGTGCTAATCGCTATTAGCTACCAGCGGAGATATTCGTTGTTCGGTTTGTTTACCGAAGAACGCGTTTAATGGGTGCAATGCATTGATGCCTTGAATGGGTGCGTTGACTTGGATGTGTCGAATTGGCGCGTCGAATTGGATGCGTGGGATTGGATGCCTTGCATGGATGCGTTGAATTCAATATTAGAGACTTTTGAACGTTTAGTTCGATTGATTTTTAGTATTGAATTCAATGTTGGTAAATGTAATGTTACTTTTTGTTTCAGGTGGGAGTAAGGATTTTGCGACACGTGTCTGTGGGCACGTGTAATGGATAAAGGTGACTATGTTCCTTGGCGGAAAGGACATCTCAACCTATATTGGGCTGTGTGGTTCATAGAACCGCCACAATCCCGTAACCCTCCAACTACTAGGCAATGCGATGGCCACGGTTCACCAGGTCATTAACGAGAGAACTTCGTTCGAATGACTTTAATCTGCCAATAAATAGAAGCCTGACAAATGACGAAATCGACAAATACATCCAACAAATGGACGAAGCCGTAAAACGAACAATGGACAAAACAATTCCTCAAACAAAAGTTACAGATCACATAAACATGTACAGAAACACAACAATAAACGCACTCAACAAGAAAAAGAGCAGACTGCTATCGAAACTAAAACAATTACACAGACAGTTTACAGATAGACAAGACCAGGGGCTAATATCACTCCAATCCCGATTAAAAAACCTCCTTAAAAAAATTACTTAAAGCTATCTATAGTTTGGGCCCCTCGATAGTATAGTGGTTAGTATACCCGCCTGTCACGCGGGAGACCGGGGTTCGATTCCCCGTCACGGAGCCTCTGGCGCAAGACTAATGACCTTGCCCGGAAAAAAAAACAAATCATTATGGAAAATTTAACAAGCCTCAGGACTGTTAAATAAGGCCAAGACCGGTTCTCGGTTGTAGTGCCAACGATGATGATGATGATGATCTATAGTTTAACAACAAATTTGTATTGGAACAACAGAATTCGAGCTATAGAAACTTGTAGGGGTTCTCTATACTACGCTGAGAACCAACCCATAGAATTTTAAAGATTTTGTCTTTGTTAAAAAAAAAACGATTAAAATTGCAAATCGCTAAACTGGGACTTAAAAATATTTCAGCATACTAACAGATAAAATTTTTATTTTTCCTCAATTGAATAAACAAAAGATTCGTAATCGTCTAGAAAAATTATAAATTCATTGAAACTCTAACTAATAAGCAACAAATTAAATATTTAACCCCAAATAATTCTAAGCAACCTGAGTAACAATACAGCCTTGTCCGCCTTATTCTCGACTCCGCTCGACTGACGCGACTCCATACTACTCTGCGCGACTCCATACGACTCCACGCGATCCCATACGACTCCACGCAGCTTCATTCCTCCTTATCAGCTCCATTAATTTCAGCCCTTCCCTAGACATTGTCACATAATGCCCGCTACTCGAGCTCGAAGTGCGAGCTGAGTCTCCAGTATATGTAGACGCCCCAGCGTCGACAGCCAGCCCAATCTTCTCAATATTAAGCTGCCTCCTTTTGACGAGGAAAGCCCCGAGTTATGGTTCGACACGGTTGAGCTAATTTTTGCGGCTCACGGGGCAATCTCGGAAGCCCTTAGGGCGGCCGAGTAAGCAAACGTATTAGGCCCCACACAGCTACTGTACGTAGCGAATATCATCAGGACTCCCGGTGCTACCCCTTACACAGGCATCAAGTCGTCACTCCTTAGCGCCCTCAATGTCCTGCATGCATCTCGCCAACAGCAACTGGCCAGGGAAAACAACATTACCGGCCTCAGGCCTACCCACTACTTAACGCATCTACGTTCAGTGGCGGGCCCAGAAATGCAAGAGAACCAAATTAGGCAGCATTTCTTAAGGTCTCTACCCAGCTCTACCCAGGCAATCTTATCGGTCCTAACGGACCAGAGCCTGGGCCACCTGGTCCAAATTGCCGATGCCATGCTCGACACAGGTCGAATTACCTGCCTCCAACAAAGACGTCATTAATGCCCACCGTCAACCTCTACACCTGCCCTTATATTCTTCTTCACAACCTCACCTACCCTCAACAAGCGGGACAGAAGCCCATGATCCCCAGTCTCAACTAGGAGCTCATAACCCCAGAACTGTCAAATCCAGCGTGGACTGTCCACCAGCACACGTCACACCATCCGACCTCCAAGCACTCCAGGCCTCACTCCGCCAGGACTTAAATCAGATTCGCGCGGAAATCCGAAGCGCCCAATGCGGCGCGCTAAACCGAACCGCGAATCGGAACCTGCTCCCACAGAGCACCTCACATCGGCCTACCAACCACCAAGCCCCTTCGCGGCCCCCCACTAGTGGCAACACCAACGGGCAAAACCCGCCCCATAATGCACGTGCATGGTGTATCAATCACCAACGCTTTGGAGCGCCCTGCGGCTGGCCCCAGCCGACCATCCAACGGGAGCCGCCCCCTAACCCAGTTGCCTACCATCATCCAAGTGCAACGTGCGCCGGCCACACCATTAAGCCAGCAAAACCCTACTACAAAGACCTACTAGGACAGCACAACCTGTTGGTCTTCGCGACTCATAACAGGATTGTGGACCCAACCACACTCCCCGTGCCCCTGTCGGCATCACCGTGGCAACAACAGGGTCCACTCGCTTCGCTGGCCTAAAACAGGCAAATCTAGACCTCTAGGCATCTAACTCGCCCTTCGCTGACCTAAAACAGCCCAATCTAGACCTCTAGGCATCTAACTCGCCCTTCGACGCACACAAACTCCTCAGCTCCCCTACCTATTTCGTGACAACGTTAGGTGGGGTGGGGGGGGGGGGGGGGGGGGGGGGGCACCAACCCACTATATCAGCTACAATTTTGACTGGAGCCGTGCATAGCGCCAAACTCAGCCCCCTAAGTTAGCTAACGCCACCCGCAAGGGATATCTTTCAAAGGGGCATACACCAGGTGAGGGAACCACACCTGAATTCATAATCCAAAGCCGACAATGCATCAGGGAATTCAGTTTTCCATGCCATAGGCATCGTGCAGATTCCCTAAAACCCAAAAACCTGGTACAAGCATTTACTGCACCACTATGGGGCAACAGCCAAAAATTCGCTAAATGAAAGATCGTTCGCTTGTGTGTTGCATAACATGGATTCCTAGAAAGGGATTATTAACATGCAACATACACCAGGGAAACCGATCGGCGCCCTTTGCAAACATACTTACACTGCCACACACGTGTGCAGCGTACTTCTATGACTTATTCAAGTCAACCGACAAAATTTGCCGAGAAATCAATTCTTCATCATTATAACATGCAGACAAGAATTCTACATTGGCTACCAGCATCGATGCGACGCACAATCATCGTTGTGCGAATATCCGATTAACCATTGACCCAAGTCGCCCTATCCATGGTCAAACCACTGTGCAGCTACTTTGAATGATGCTCTTTTACCCATTTCCTTTTGTTTGATCTTCGTTGCCATGGCCAGGCAACATGAAACATCACGCACCCTCGCCGTGATCAATTCAGAGAGATCCTCTCTGATTGGTCACCGCACGAGTAAATTCACGTTGCTATTAAAAAGACAAAAACCCACCCTTAGTGGATGGCGGAATTTTACGGATCGTTTTTTGTCGAGTCGTTTTCCAACCGCAGCCGTGTGCCCACGGTGATGGACTAACTTTAAAGTAACTTAATATTGGAATGGCGAAACAAAGATGGATAGAATAATAGTCTAAGTGATAGGACAAGGAATTGCGAGGATAAGCCGGATGCTAGGGTGTGAGTATGAGTGTAGGCGGTGAGCGGGGTAGGTTCAGCGGGGGTAAGATAGGAGACGACGTTTGAGAGTGGGAGAGGCGAGGTTGAAATCGAAGAACGCGGGGTGTTAGTTTGCCTGCCCCTGCATTCGCGGAATGGGTTCATTAGAGCCGTAAGACGTGTGATGGGCGGGCAAATAGAAATGGCGAGGGTTTCGCAGATTTCGGGGATTAGTGAAAAATGTGATGGAGGAGAGCAGGCTTGGGCAGTTGATTGAGCCTGAGAGTATACGCTGGATGAAGAGGATGTCGGCTGAATTCTGTGCTCTTCAAGTGTGTTAAGGTTAATTAGGTTGAAGACGGCTCGTGTATGGGGGTAGAATCGGAGGATTTTCCCAATTCAATCCTCGGAGGGCAAAACGCAAAAAACGAGGTTGCGCCCTTTCGACCCTGCGAATTAGGGACGAGTAGTGAGGAAACCAAACATGATTAGCATATTCAAAAAGGGAGCGAACAAGGGCTATATAGAGCGACTTGGAAACGTAGGGATTAAAGAATTCTTTCGACCAGCCTTTCACAAAACCAAGAACAGAGTTGGCCCTGAGAATAATATCATCAATATGTGGGATGAAGTTAAGCTCCCTAGCGCATAAGATGTCAAGGTCACGAATCGTTTGTACAGGTGTTATCTGTTGGTTGAGTAAGACATAGGAACATAACGGGGAGGGGGGTCGTTTACGGGAGAAGGTGATTGAGTGACATTTGGCGATAATTAGTTCGAGGCAGTTATTTTGGCACCAAGTTGAAAAGCTGCCAAGACCCATTTGGAGAAGTGAGGAGTCGACAGAAGAGCGGATCGTCACGAAGAGTTTGGTGTCGTCCGCGTATAGAGAGATGGAGGAGTGCTTGATACTGGAGTCTATATCATTAATAGTAAGAATGAATAGAAGGGGTCCAAGATAACTTCCCTAGGGAACCCCTGACGCGAGAAGAAAAGGATTGGAGAGAGTGGATCTTAAGCTGATAGATAGGTTCGATCGTTGAGGTAGGAAGAAATCCACTTAATCAGTAGGGGTTCGAAGCCAAGGGAGGATAGCTTAAAGAGGATGAGGTTGTGTGAAATTTGGGTGAAGGCCTTGCTGAAATCGGTTGTGATTACATCGACTTCGTTGCCGTTCTCTAAGGCATGGAGAACGTGGGATGAGAATTCAACTAGATTGGTGGTGGCCAACCTACCCGTAGGGAAACCGTGCTGGTTGGGTGAGATGATGGATTCGCAGCGAAAACAAAACGCGTTGTAAAGAATGCTTTCGAACAGTTTTGGAATATGTGACAGTTTGGCGATGGGACGGTAGTTAATAATATCCTTTTTCGGTCCCTTCTTATGTATGGGGGTGACAAAAGAGGATTTCCAAATATTTGGGAAGACACCTTGTGTAAGGGATATATTGAATATCTTTGATAGTGGGGGAGAAAGAGAAAAGGAACATATTTTTAAAAGGACAGTCGGAAGTCCATCGGGTCCACGGCCGAACTTGTGGGGTACAGGTCGTGGTACCGACATGGGTGCGAGTTCTACTTCGTCCCTTGAACTGTTCGCCGATGAAACAACACCGAGAGAAAAAAACCGTTCGATACACTTTCCAGCCAACGAACAAGACTCCACAACCAATCGTCCACCAGAAGTAAGTAAAAAGGAAAACGCACTGATTTAGTTTATTCCGTTTTATTCTCTTTAAAATTGTGAAGGATAATTCTCTTAATAAAAACCACTTTGTTCTCAGCCATTATCACTTAAACTTATTATTAATATTAAATTGATTTCTTATAAATTTTAAACAAGGTGAAGCACTTTTTTCTCGACACAACCTATGCTTCTTCGCCGCGCGACGGAGAGCGGGAGTGGCACGACCGTGCTGGTCTGCGGATGTAAGAAGGCTCATCGATAAACGGCTCGTGCAGAGCCGACTCGCTCATGTGGTGAGTTTTCCCGAGAGAGAAAGTGTTTCTCTCGTGGTGAAAACAAGGAAGAAGCACTTTGTAATGCATGTGTATGTGTGAGTGAAGATCACATTGGTTTTTTCATACACAGGGCCATGGGAACGAATCTGAAAACCAGGAAAGGACTGATGTGCATCAATGAGATGTGAGTTCGGCTAAGTAAACAAGCCGAATCTCATTGGGTGCTAAATGGGGTTTCTGTTTGTTCAATGCCGCTAGTCATGAGAAACAGATCCAGAAATATGGGAAGGCAAAGAGATCGGGTAGATCATTGTCTAAGCTATCCATTGCAGCTGTAACGATAGCCGCAATGCCCATGCAGATGGTGCTAATTGATTCTAGCTTATTTACAGGGAATTGTATTTGGGATACCACAAGCGATGTGAATTGTTTATGGTATCGCCGGAAAACCTTTGAAGCACAGCGTTCTTGTGTTTGCACATGGTGCGAGTTAGGGAATTAGTCTCAACGTCTATGGTGCTAATTACATGCAGCTGCGTTGGACTGTTTATCGTTGGTTAAAGTGATCGCCAGCCAATGTGTATGTAGGTAGTTTTTATTGTACACATGTTGAGGCTGGGATAAGCCAACTCAAGGGTAAGATTCCCTGATTATGCGGTTGTATTATATGTACCGAATTTGTATGCGAAGTTATGCATGAAGGTAAGAATTCTTTAACAGGGGCTTTTAGATTATATATTTGATAACCTAGATGCGTAAAGCACTTAAGGCGCTAATGCGATTGCATTGTCGAAAACTTATGCCGATTGGGATGTAGTTATGGGGGTTTTTCAGGTAAGTGGGCCGTGAGGTTTGGCGGAACCGCCACAAACTCGTCTTTAACCAAGTTTAATTTTTCTTCAACTAGGTGATGCTGGATAATTTGAGAGATGAAGGGGCCAAGAGAGAATTCGGGCAGGTCTTTGAAATAAGAGCGGTTAGGCTCGAAAGAGTTGTCCGTGAATAATTTTTTAAAGAAAGAAGCGAAAAGATTGACAGTAGTTTGTGGCTCGGTCGAAGTAATCGTGTCATAGGAAAGGGAGTTGGGATAGGCGTCGGATTTACGTTTATAGTTAATAAAGTGGAGAAAATATTTGGGGCCATTGATCAGGTTGTTTTGTGTTTTTGTGAGGTAATTAATTCCACAAATTATTCCTCCTTTTCTGAAAAGTGTGGGGTTTGCGATTGTACGCGATTATATAGGGAAATTGCATTGTAGATTTCCTGGCAGTAGCTTCTTCTATCCCTAGATGACCGAAGCGAAATAGGATTTTTTTTAAATGCTCATTTAAAAGGCGGAAGTTGTAGGAAAAGTTCACGTGGGGTGGTGAGGTTTGGGATAAGATGTCACGATAAAGGGATACGAGAAGCGGGGGTGGTAATTGTCGATGGTAGGGAGGGGCTACGGTCAACTGAGGAATTATAGGGGTCCGTTGAAAACACAAGGTCAAGGTGCCTCTTCATATGATTTGGCACATTACTTATTTGTCGGAGGCTTGAGTCGGAGAGATCGTGTATAAAAAGACATTCCTTGGTACTAGTGGGGTTTGAGGTGTAAAATGATTGATCATCTGACAACGTCCATTGGAGATGGAGGAGGTTGATATCGCCAATAACAACGATATCGTCAAGGGAAGTACTTAACTCGGTTAGGTGATCAACCGCTGCTATTGCCAATTCATATGACACGATAGGTTGCGAAGAAGGTATATAGCAACATATAATATATAACGACTTTGGGCGTTGGTAAATTTTTATTGCGACATAGTCAAGGTTGGGAGAAGAAGAGATGGCAATAAGAGATGAGGCGAGCTTATTTTGGATGGCAAGCAGCATACCACGGCAAGGTGAGTCCACATATATACCATCATCATCACGAAAAACGGTAAAGGTGGAGGGGAATAGGTCTTGACTGTGAATACTGGGCATAAGGTTGATTTCGGTTAGTGCGTATATATCGAAAGGGATGGTATGAGCATTTTGTAGAATCGATTGCGTTTTAGAGCGCAGACCTTTGACATTTTTATAGTAGATGGTTAGAGGGAGAGTATTGGGAGTCTTAGGGGGGTGTGCGGAGGGCGGTTGATTAGGGTAAAAAAGACTTGCCCTTATTGGAAGACGTCATTTCCTTGTGAATATATATACGAAAAGCCAAGAGATCTTTCGACACTATTTGTGGGAGCATATTGAAATTTGTATGGAATTTCATAAACATGTTGCGAAGGCTAGGGAAGTCGGTAGGTAGTCCTTCCTTGTGAATGGAAACTGCGACGCTGGTTTTCGTCTTACCTTCATAGCAGACTGAATCAGATTTATCATGGAGGTAAGAAAGATAGAGGCAGACATTTTCGTAGGTCAATTTATTTCTAAGTTTAGATAAGGTGTAGTGACTATTAGATGAATTGATGGATTGTTGTGTGATTTTAATAGTTGGAAGCATGAAGGGACCAATAATTGGTCGGGTGGAAGGAGGTGTCGGCCAAGAGCGAACTGTGGATGTGGAAAGGGGTGGTGCGAAATTCGGTCTTAATTTGGGTTAGGTGGACGAATGGAAAGTTTCTTGGTGGGGGGGTTATTGGCATTAAGGGTGTGTGGTCTGTGGAAGTTGGTATACTACGCACCAGTTTTGCGGTCGGGGGGGGGGGGGGGGGGGGTGAGACAAGAGATAGGGCCAGATTGTGGTGTAGGACGAGCAGTTATGTCGTGATTAAGAGGGAATTTATTACGGGCAGTTGAGGAGGAGGGTCTAGGGCGACGGATGGTGGAGCGGTTCGATGTAGGGAGAGGAGTTGGATTATAATTTGGCCTGGAATGGGATATTGTGGTTTGAGTTGTCATAATTTTGGGAAGTGGGGTACAGATGTGAATTGACTTAAGTAAAAGGAGTAAAGAAAAGGGCAAAAAAACTCTAGAGATAAAAATAGAAAACAAAGGAGAGAACGTGTTTATGCCATTATATCTAAGGGGGGCGTGTAGTTCACCACTTCGGCATTAAGCCACCACCAAGAAGTGTAAAAAACATGTCTATTTAATTTATCTTGTTCGGCAATTACTGTGCTAAAACGTAAGCAATCCACGTGGTGGGATATGTTGTTATTATGCAGTACCCTTTTGTCCCTATCTCCATGGACAACATGGTATATGATAGGGATAACTGTTTTGTATAAGGCCTCTTTTGCTAGTAGAACAAATGCTTCGGGGCGAATAAATCCGCTTTGGTGGGTATTCTCCAAGTATGCATCGTTTGGATAGAAGGCTTCGAGATCAATTTGTTCTCCTTGGTCGTTGCTCTTACAATGTGTAAGCATAAATTTTTAATTATGAAGTTATCTATCCTGTTTAAACCGGCCATTATTATACTGGTCTTTATTGCGATAATACTTTATATACTGCGATTTTGGTGTCCTGAGACAGAAACGCAGACATTATTTTTTAAACACACGAAGTTTTTCCATATAGTAAGGGACTATGTTAAACCATACCGGGCAACCGTACACCATTATAGGTCGTATGAGTGAGGTGTATCATACAATTTTGACTTTCGAGTCAAGAAGACTATTGCAGAATAATCGGCTCGTCATAGGATAAGAAGTTTTAGCCCTAGAGAGACCCATTCCTATGTGTTTATCAAAATTTAGATACTGGTCGAGCCAGAAGAGCAGATAAGGTCATTAAACATTCCTGCTTGTCTTTATACGCTGATGACACTAAGTTATATAAGACATTGACAACTTTTCACCTTGGTGTGGAAAAAACTGCTTTGTACTTAACACCGCCAAGTGCCAATCTATAACCTTTTCTTGTAAACGCATTCATTCTTTCCCTACCCATATTTTGCCCCAACACTAACCCCTAACAATTGTCGAAAGTATTCGTGAACTTGGGATCCTATGCGACGGGGAGTTTAATTTCCCACAACCCCCCCCCCCCCCCCCCCCCCCCCCCCCCACCCATATCCAACCCCTAACCATTGTCTAATCTATTTGCGACCTCGGAATTCTTTGCGACAGGGACTTAACTTTTTCTCTCACATTGACGAGACGATCCTGGAAGTCAACTCTGCCCTCGGGTTCGTGAAACGCTGGTCTAAGGAACCGATTTACTTCAAATTTAGGATATGTCTTCTTTATAGGCGTTTCTATATATGAACTATCCTCATCCCCAAATTTCAATGTTAACTATTTTTTTAAAATTTGAAAAACTAAAAAAAAGTGGTACAAAAATAATTTTTTCTTCAAGCAGTCGCCATTTTGTTAAAAAAAAATTTTTTTTAACTATTTTTAGTTCCAACGATAGAGGCATTTCTGTAAATTAATAATCTTTTTTTTTCAGATTGCTAGGAGGGTTGAATCGTGGGTAAGGTCGCGTGCCAACTTTTTGAGATCCCCCACTTCATCAGCTGCTAACTTTTTGAATTTTGAATTTTTTACTTTCAATTTTTTTTACTGTATTCTTGAAATATTAATAAACATCCTATAAAAAAATGAATAGTAAAAATATTGATTGCTTTTTTTTACAGCACTTCAAAAATTGCGTTAAATTCGTGCGTCTAGACCAGAATACCCCCTTAAATTAATTCCTCTAGATACAAACCGTTGTAATACGCGTAAGCCCCACCTTCTCTATATTCCCCCACCGCATTTCTTATGGCTTCCCTTCCGCAGATAATGAGGTATGTCAACTCCAACTCCACCTTGTTCGATTTCGACCTCACTACTCATAGTCTCAAGCAGCCAATTTAAAAACGAGTGCACTTCGGACTCAGATGGTATCCCAGTAATCCTCTTTAAAAAATGCTCATCCAGTCTCTCCGCTCTCTTCTCGATTACCTACGATCTTTCTCTGTCTTAAGGTGTATTCCCTCACATTTCGAAAACCTCTTCAATAACCCCAGCCACAAGAAAGAACCCAAAAACGATGTGGTAAACTACCGGCCCATCGCCAAACTTTTCCAATTATTAAAAATATTGGTAAACATTCTATACGAATCTTTAAGTTCTTACTGTAAATCTTTTATTTCACTAAGGCAACATTTCTCACTGGCAGATCTACCAATGTTGTTGAGTTCACTTAATTAACACTTTCAGCACTAGAGCACGGCAAAGAGGTCGATATGGTCTAAACCGATCTCCGTAAAGCCTTTGATGAAATCTCCCATAATCGTATCCTCTTTAAATTAATCGTCCTCGAACCTGGACTTCAAGCATGCCAAATTTCCAAAGTTTACACTCGATACTGGACGCTAAAACATCCATACGCATCCAACATGTGTTACAGGAAATATCACAGTTCAATCAAGTTTTATCTTTATAGGGAAAGCCATTATTTAACATTTCATTTGTTTATAACCTATATAATAGAATATAAATAAACAAATATGAATAATCGACAATTAACTAAAAGTAAAGGTGCTTTGCAATATTTCCTTCCTCGTTCTCCTAAAACCGTTCAAAGATAGTAGAAGTTTGTTACAATTTTATTCACTAGAGTCCCATCTTATCAGTAGGATCATATACTTTTTATTGTATGCTAATTAATTACTATATTGCAATATAAGAAGGAAATAAAACATAACATAAAAACTCGTTGATAATAAACTAGATACACACATTACATAACCATCTCAAGGGAAAAAGACGCTTTTATGAAATTAGCCTTCATAAAAGAATTGTCTCCTATTTCACAAGAGCGTCGGTAACCTTCCAATGGAATTATCCTCTATTAAATCATTAATATTGTCATTATGATAATTCAAAAATCGTATATATAGTTCTTTTGAAAAATTGGTGTAAATAAATTTGTAAACACTTGAAATTTACAATTTGTGCCTTAGTCTCAAAACATATGTTGTCTCTATAGATTTTTATTAACTGAAAAACAAAAACAAAAATACTTCGAAACGACCAACACATAACAATAATTCTTAACAAATTAGGGGCCATAATTAATTTACATATTTTGTTAACCATCCATTGTGGTATTTCTTGGTATTCTCTCATTTCATTTCATCGCTTTATCCTTTACCCATCCTCATAGCCAATTTGAAACCAATTAGTAAAAATTTCAATGAAGCCGTTCATAGATGCGTAACTTGAGACATCAAAAACACGCCCATGCTGAGAACTTTGTGTGTGGCTTGCACCAAACAGGGAATAACTATGAAACAGGTAACTGCCTCAACTGATACAAATATAATGCATCAAAATTAAATTGTCGTCCACATCGTTTTGCCTATATATCCCGGGCATATAACAAGATACTCCAAACACAAATACCATTAACAACAGTCCTACAAAATGATGTTCCCATTCAAAAATCAGACATAAAAAAGAATACCCGATCGAGAAATTGTGGAATTTGGAATCATTAACGAGTCTCTCGCCGTGTTTGTGTGCTGTGAAGGAAACCATTTCCTTTGGAACGACAATTAAAAAAGGGAAACAAACCTTTTTTAAATAATAATTAGAGGTGCTATCAGCGATTGGAGATCTAAAAATGATGAGTGCTCCGTAAATTGCCAGTGTTTTGTAACAGTGTAGCAGGAGCCTCGTTTTGCCGGTCTCACAACACGCCGCCGGAATGTGCTTAAAATGATTTCATTCCACTTGATTCGGGGTGCGCGGAGAAAGAATAGAATTTAGGGTAGGGCTATCCCCAGTGACGTAATTAGCTCTGAAGATTGATAGGAACATGACATGTACACATTTATGTAAGAACCTAACCAGTTGTTTGACCTTAAGTGCTGAGCCAGAAAGTACAATAATAATTTGAACGAATGTCGAACCCTTAACGACCTTTGAAATCCATAAAGTCCGCCCCTCTATTGATTTTGAGAACTTCGAATGCTTTTAAAAATGACTTCAAATTGATAGTAGTTGCAGGATTAGCCATGACATCAAATCGCCGCTGTAACGTCAGTGGTTACATATTACATCGTGTCCGTGTTCCATTTGGAGGTGCACAAGGTACGTGCACAGAATGGCAAACATTTCATCTCCTCTTATAAACATCGGCTTAGTGTAACTGGCAAAATACACTACGAGCCGCGTAAAATAAACGTTTTACATATTCACGTATCGACTAAGAAATATCAGCCGCACTTGATTGAATGGCACTTTACCGTGAGAGAATATTACCTACCCATAAGGCATCTCAACAATTTCATGTGGGATTGCCTTGCTGTGGAGTAAAATAAAGAATGCAAGGTCGCACAAACGGAATATCTGATTGACAGAATATATGTCATTAAGACGATAAAGATTGAAGTGACATATGGGTTTACTTTTCCGATTCACGATCCATCCGAAGCGAACACCTAGAAAATAAATTGAAACCCGTCATTAGGCAAGCACGTAATGACTCTTAAATCTCGTTTGAGTTCCAGCGAATGCGTAGATGCCAATATTATGTAAATCGATAAAAGCGAGAATGACAAAAACTGCAAACTTTCATCAGTGCAATGTGCTAACGTTTATCAAATTGACGGAACACTCTAAGAAGATAACGTCTTTCGTAGTTCACCATTCGAATTTACAGATACTCGTATTGATCATTTGTATTACATGCTCCATGGAGCAATTGAAAAAAAAGCTCGTAAGTATAAGGAAGTCACTTAGTCTACTAATAACACAGTCACCTGCACGCAATCCAGGTGTTTGCTGAAATCTAACTGCCTTAAGAGATGTGTGGCATATTTTATTTATTCCTTTATTTGATGCTTCAACATAAACCCAGTCTAGGTTTCTTGTATTTACATATCTCATTCAATTGATTCGATCTCCATTGCTGGTCCCGATTAATGCGATTTTGGAAACGGCGCTGCGGTCGTTCCGCATAAAAATAATTGTTATAGTGTCTTTGGAATTGTTCATTCACACATACGTGTAGGACTCAACTATTCTCCAAAAGTTTTGAGACGTGTGATATTTATTTAGTTCAATATGAACATTTTGGTTGGCCCTTTTATTGCCCCTAAGCTCATTTGCAGTCCTCTCATATCAGTCAACTATTCTCTGAAGAAGTACCCTTTCAAATACAACTTCGAGATTATAGCGCACCATTCGCTAAACACCAACGTATTTCTCGTTGTGTGTTGATGCAACAAGCCGCCTTATAGAGCAGTGGTTTGTATTGTTCCAATATATAGTTGAATTTGATAAGCTTTTACACACGCTTTGTGTAGCTACAGAATTTCCCGTTGATATTGTGATGACTGTATGATCCTCTCAAATACACGGGAGAACAAGTAAGATAACCTTTAAGGCAATGCAGAAAAAATTAGGACTGCCATGGGATGTTCTCATTTTCGGGAACATCTCCTCACCTGCGCGATAGAAAGTACAGTACCAACTGGACTATCGACTAGTGAAGGCGAAAATGAAGTGAGTGCAATCATTAAACCAAACACAGTGTATCGGGTATCTATGCACCCAAAGTAATAAAAAAGCAATTAGTCCTATTACGTGGCAAACAAAGTGTTCCTGTTGTTAAATTATAATTTATTGGCCTGTAGGAACCCGAAACTAATGACCTTGCCCGCAAAAAACAAATCATTATGGAAAATTTAACAAGCCTCAGGTCTTGCTAAATAAGGCCAAGACCAGTTCCCGGTTGTAGTGCCGATGATGATGATGAGGAACCCGAAAGTTCATGACCTCACCGACTCGACTACGCCATTGTTCCCTGTCCTGTGCGCTCTCCTTCCACGTTCGACCATCCGATTCGATCTCTTCGAGGTCCAAATTAACATTGTCCTGTCGTTCTCTTTCCCGTTGGCTTACCGTCAAGAATTCTATGCACGGTCCTATCGTTGCCCATTCGCGCCACCTATCCGGCCCATCTTACTCTTCGCGACTTGATTCCTCTCACTATTGTAGGTTTGCGGTATAGCTCTTCCAATTCGTGGTTGTGGAGTTTCCTCCATTGTCCTGCCTCCTCGTCATACTTGCCGCCAAAGATACTCCTTAGGACATTATTCTCGAATACGCGGAATTTGTTTTCTTCCCGTTTTGTGAGAGTCCATGTTTCCCATCCATATAGAACAATCGGCATGATTATGGTTCTTTAGACACGGAGCTTTATATTCCGTGATAGCAGTTTGGATTTCAGCAGTTTACGGACTGCATGCCAACTAGCGCTGCCGGAGTATAGTCTTTTGTTAGTTTCCCTCGACATTTCGTTACTGTCCGTCAGTATTGTTCCCAGGTGTTTAAATTCTTTGACATTTTCGAATATCTTGCCTCTGATGTTTATGTTTGTTCTCTGAGGTCCGCCTGCTCTGGCCATAATAATGTATTTTGTTTTGTCCTCATTTATTTCTAGGCACACCTCTTCTGTCGCTTGCATGATGATTTCACTGTTTTTATTTACAGTTTCTAGATTATCGCCCAAAACGGCGATGTCATCCGCATATACGAGCACTTGTGTGACCCCGTTCAGAAATGATCCGGCCATGTTGTCCTCTTGTACCTTTCTGATGACATACTCGAGCACAAAGTTAAAAAGACACGGTGATAGGCCATTTCCCTGTTTTAATCCGTCCCGGATTTAAAATGGTTCTGAGAGGTGGTTTTCTATTCTAACTCGCGCTTTATTTTCGTTCATGCAAATCTGAATGAGGCCGGCATATTTTTTCGGCATTCCCAGCTCAACTACAATATGGTAGAGTCTTTGCCTTGCGACTGAGTCGTAGGGTTTTTTGAAGTCAACGAACAGTTGGTGAACCGTCTCTCCGTATTCCCACTTCTTTTCCAGCAGTTGCCTTACGGTAAACATTTGGTCGCTTGTTGACCGGTTCCTACGGAATCCACATTGGTAGTCTCCCAATATTTCTTCTGCGTACGGTGTGATTGTCGCCAGTATGACATTTGTTAATATTTTGTATGTGGTTGGGAGCAATGATATTCCTCCGTAATTTTCGCAGTCAGATCTGACACCTTTTTTGAAAATGGGGACGGCTATCGAGGTTTTCCATTCTTCCGGAATGACTTCCTTATCCCATATTGTTTGAATCAGTTGGAGAATCTTTCGAGCTGTTGCCTCTCCTCCATGCATCACAAGCTCTGCCGGTATGCAGTCGACTCCGAGAGCCTTGTTGTTTTTCAATCGGTTTATTGCGTCTACAACTTCGCCGAAAGAGGGTTCTGGTATATGAGGCTCGGCTGTATGTACGCCTGGTGCGTTTATTAGTGGTTGATGGGTGCGCACATTGAGCAGGTTTTCAAAGTACTGCTTCCATCTTGTCACGATATTGTTTGTTTCTGTCACCAGACAGCCGTTTGTGTCTCAGATTATTTTCGCTCTCCCTCGGTAGCCATTTGTAATTGAATTTATGCCGCCATACATACCTCTGATGTTCTTTACTCTGGAATTTTCTAGGATTTTTTCGATCGTAGTCTTCTCCCATTCGCGTTTTTTTGCGTTTGAAAAGTCTCACCCCCTCTCTCCGAATCCTTGGGTATTTTTCTGCGTTGACTTCATCATATCTTTCTAAGTGGATCACTCTGAGGCGTTTACGTTGTTCGATCTTAGCCCTGCACTCATCGTCAAACCAAGGTTTGGACTTAATTGTTTTCTTAAGTCCTAATACCTTTTGGGCTGTTTCTTTGATTGTGTCTCTGATCGATGCCCATTTAGTGTCCAGATTATTGGTTTCCTCTTCCTCACTGCTCCCATTCTCTAGGATGCTAAATCTATTCGTTAGTTCATAGTTAGTTTATATTGTTTCGCGTTTTCTACGACCGTCTGTATCGCGCCTGGTTTATATAGCGTTCGAACATTCCACGCCCCGACGCTTTTCCCTACGTCTTCTTTTTGCCGAGTCTGTGTTTTCTTGATGATTTGTTCCCTTATGGTAGTGTCGGCTCATCACACTTACGCCTACCGGGTTTTTGGTGGGATTGTTTTTTGTAAATTGATTATTCATTTTTGATCCCACGAGTCTTGGGGTTTCAAATAGTCCGCCACATCAGAGCTCCTCTTTGATATGGTAAGGTCTGCTTACTGGTCTGATTCGATCCGGTGTCAGAGAGGCGCCGTTATAATACAGCCGGTATACCCATGGCTGCAAACCATCCAATGGGCACGGTGACGCGTAACATCCTGGATTAGGGATGGTAGATCTTGGTGTGTTACTCCTCGGTAGCCTGTCTGACATGGGTGGCCCTACTGGAACCGTATGCTTCCGTCAGCATAACCTGACTGATTCATTGTAGTTTAAGCCCCTGCTCCACTTCAAGGTTTCTACCAAGCGGGGGATGCACATAGTATGCGGAAGCAAATACGTAAAAACTAGTGAATAAAACATTTATTCAAATAAAGAAAATGACTAACTGTACTGCGAACTATGGACGATGGTGAGGCTGGATTCAAAACGGCGGAACGGCGAGCGCCCAATCCAGGACAGAATCTTCAAGCCAAGCGGCTGAAGCCGATGAAAATGAGGATGAATTAATTATTCCCAATAATGCTTATTATACTGGAGCAGGGATCAAATTTAAAGAACTCCCACTGTGCTTTGACATTTACGGGTACTTCAAAATCCCCTTTTGTGCGCGCGTTAGTGTAAAAAAAAAAAAAAAAAAAAACGGTGCAAGAAAAGAACGTCTCCAACAACGAAGACAGCATCAAAACAGAGATGAATTCCCGCAATGAATACTAGTAACACCTTTGGTCATGCCCTAAGACTCACCCTCGAAGAGCTCGACGGAGGGAGAGTAAGTCCTGGGGCCAGAATGAATAAGAATTAAGAATACTGTCTTTAGTGCTACCAACTCCATCTTAGGCAGTAGTCGTAGAAATCGGAGCGACTGGTTTGATGATGTGTGCAAACTAGCGACTGAACGTAAGAACGCTGCATACCGGGCAATGCAGCAGTCTCATAGGACGCGGGCACGGGCGGAGAAATACAAAGAGCTCGGAAGATCTGAAAAAATACTTCACAGACAAAAGAAAAGTGCCTGAGAAAAAACCTTGTCTGTGAAATCAAGAAGAGGAGAGAGCGAGGTCCGCACCAGGCGCGGAAGTTATACCAAATAATCCACAGTCCGACGAGGTATACACCACGCTGTACTTACTGCAAGGATAAAGAGGGTAATCTGATCACCGATCCGGAAGGCATTCTGGAGCGATGGGAAGTGCACTTCAATGAATTGCTAAATGGTCAGCTCACAGAAGAATTCGAGGCTCCGCCAATGCAAGATTAAGACCAAATGCTGCCGCCACCAAGCATTGAGGAAACATTAAAAGCCATAAGACAGCTCAAATCAAATAAAGCCTCCGGAGCAGATGGTATACCAGCTGATCTGATCAAACACGGAGGGACAGCGTTACATGACGCAATTCATGAGATAGTCGTGCACGTATGGGAGCAAGAGGAGATGCCGGAAGATTGGCGTCGTGGTATAATTTGCCCCGTACATAAGAAGTAAGATATCACAGTGTGCAGCAACTATAGCGGTATAACATTGCTGAGTGCCACATATAAGATACTCTCCAGTATCCTACAATATCGGATAGCTCCATACGCTAAAGCCATCATTGGTTAATATCAGTGTGGCTTCATCCCAGCCAAATCAGCGATTGATCAGACATTCACCCTTAGGCAGGCGATGGAAAAATGTCTGAAATTTAAGATTCCAGTATATCATCTACTTATACACTTTAAGGCCGTCTACGAGAGCATATCCAGGGTAGAACTGTGGGGTTGTTGTCTGGGCGCCGTCATGGACGCTGGTTCTACCTCCAACTCACGATGTAGTTCGCTGGTGAAAAACTGATAGTCGAGTGAAGATTAAAAGCCGGAACAAACTATCGCCGAACGAGGACTAAGCGAAATGCAAAACACAGTTTCCTTACAAATGGTTATCGAAGAAATAAAACACGTTGGTGGATCTTGTTGGTTGAACGTTTTTTAACCTTTTAAAGTTTTGTTATTAATGTTGCACTACGGAAATGACTGTTACAAAAACACACAATTGTATTATATTGATTTTTGATAAATGTTAGATGATTCTGAGTTAAAATGCACAATTGTATTACCTTGACTTTAGATGAATATTAAAAAGTCCTTAAGTTGGAAACACAACTGTTTAACATTGACTTTGGATAAATACTGGACTCTCTAGCGTATGTGTGCGCGAAGGGGGCTAAAATCTGACTCTTCGGTATTCGTCGAGATCAACTTCCACCAGCCGTTATCTAGATGGATTCTTCATGTTTCCGTACAGGTCAATGTACGATGCCCCATTCGTTCGAAATATCGACGACGAACGATACTGCACATGTTCAAACAAAGGGACTGGTATTAGATGCGCTTTGTTTGATTTAGCCATATGGCTCCCGTGACAAGGAGGAAATTTATTTTGTTGACATAAGTCAGCAGAAACCTCGTCGACGGCGGCAAAGGGTCAGGCTGGATGGCTGTATGTTTGGATTAATGTGCGGATATGTAAAACAAACACAGTGAGATACCGTGTGTTTAATTTAGTTTTCAGGCGGGTCATCATAGGCATGAACATGGGTATGATCCCCATGACCGGTTGATAGCCGATGAAAGAGAATTGGTCGCAAGTGTTGCGAACCTCAGAATATGGGTGCAATATATGATTACCGAATGGAAGGGAAACTATCGGCTGCAGCTGTATCGAACTAGTGGGCATGGAGGCAGTGTTTGTTTACACTTTTGCCGTTGTGTGTAGCGTTACTTTGATTCTACTAAAAATGTAACGTCTCATCGGCTGATGGATCGAGTGTGTGTTTACTTTAAATAACACTCGATCGCTTGTGGGTACCCATTGATGGCTATGCTGTATATTATCGATAGGACGATCGGCCGATGGGTCTGCCAATAAGGCAAGGGTAAGCATGACATACCGAATATGGGGAAAATGCTCCTCAGCCATGCGTATTGACATGTTCGGATGTTTATGTCGGTTACACGATGGGAAAACCGAATTGGATTTTAGGACATGATGGTTTGTATGCAAGCATGCCCCTGGGTGAACGTCTATAGATGCTAATGCGATAGCAATGAGCTTGGCTGCTCATCTGGAGGTAAGCTGCTTACGATAGGTGCAGGTATTTGCAGGTTGGTTGGGTTAAAGCGATGGGTGGTTCTTTGGAAATGGCTTAAAGAACCCCCCCAGAACTATATAATGCCATGAGAGAGTTCGGCATTCCAAACAAACTGATACGACTTTATAGGTTGACCATGACCAACGTAGCTAGCCAAGTACAAATAGCGGGATTGCTGCCCAAACCAATAAACATCTTTAATGGACTCCGACAAGGGGGCTGTCTGGCCTGCCTTCTCGTCAACCTGGCGTTGGAAAAAGCAATCCGTGACTCTGGCGTTACAACTATAGGGACTTTTGTCACCAAATCCAGCCAGATACTTGCCTTCGCAGATGACATCGACATAATCGGTAAAACCGAATCAGTTGCACAGGATTCCTTCACCCAGATCGAGCAGGCGCACAAAAACTGGGACTGCACATTAATGAGGGGAAAACTAAGTACATGGTGGCAACTTCTGCGAAGAGAAGACCTAACGTTGGTGAAACTATCAGGGTGGTGGAGCACGAATTTGAAGTAGTGCAATCCTTTAACTACCTTGGGTCAATAGTATCAGCAGATAACAATATGGAAGAAGAAATACACGAATGACTGATCAAATCCAACAAAGCCTTCTATAGTCTATCAAGGCTCTTTAAATCCCGAAATTTATCCAGAACATCCAAGCTACTACTGTACAAGGCCATGGTCTTATTAGTACTCATGTATGGATCCGAGACCTGGGTGCTCAATAAAAGACACTCTGAACTCTTAGTTATTGGCGCAAGGCTAATGACCTTGCCCGGAAAAACAAATCGTTATGGAAAATTTAACAATAGGACTTGCTAAATAAGGCCAAGACCGGTTCCCGGTTGTAGTGCCGATGATGATGATGATGGACTCTTAGCCGCGTTCGAGACGTAGGTCTTAAGGAGAATTGTTGGCCCCGTGTGTGAGGGAGGTCGATTCCGGAGACGCTACAAGCATGAGTTGTCGCAATATACCTTGAAGCTAATGTTGTAAGAATCAAGCTCGGTAGACTCCGGTGGGCGGGACACTATAGCGTTTGGGATGATAGTATAGAACGTGTGATTCGAACTAACGCTATGACAGTTAGAATCACCAAAAATTGAACCAAAGCGCAACCCCTCAGGCCACCGGCGTGTGTACGAATTCGATTTCTAAACTCAAGTACATTAGACTGATGTGGATTTGTTATGGTATCGCTATGGTATACGGCTCTGGCGCATTTTCTTATTCGATTTTCGTTCGGTGTTCTTCACAATTTGCTTGTGTATTGTGTGTGTATCTGTTAGAGACGCCACACTACTCCGTCTTCAGTAACTTTGTTACGATCAGCTTCATGTGCGAACGACGGAGCGAACGAGAGAACGTCGGAGCAGGCGAGTGTGCTTGTGCTCTATGTGGAAGTCGTGATCGTGTCGTGAAGTTCTGTTTACTATGGAAAAGTGTGTGCTGTGTGTATAGATCACGTCGTAATCACCAATTATTGTTTGGGATGATAGTGAAGAACGTGTGATTCGAACTGACGCTATGACAGTTAGAATCACCAAAAATTGAACCAAAGCGCAACCCCTCAGGCCACCGGCGTGTGTACGAATTCGATTTCTAAACTCAAGTACATTAGACTGATGTGGATTTGTTATGGTATCGCTATGGTATACGGCTCTGACGCATTTTCTTATTCGATTTTCGTTCGGTGTCCTTCACAATTTGCTTGTGTATTGTGTGTGTATCTGTTAGAGACGCCACACTACTCCGTCTTCAGTAACTTTGTTACGATCAGCTTCATGTGTGAACGACGGAGCGAACCAGAGAACCTCGGAGCAGACGAGTGTGCTTGTGCTCTATGTGGAAGTCGTGATCGTGTCGTGAAGTTCTGTTTACTATGGAAAAGTGTGTGCTGTGTGTATAGATCACGTCGTAATCACCAATTATTGTGTTTGGGATGATAGTGAAGAACGTGTGATTCGAACTGACGCTATGACAGTTAGAATCACCAAAAACTGAACCAAAGCGCAACCCACCAGCCCACCGGCGTGTGTACGAATTCGATTTCTAAACTCAAGTACATTCGACTGATGTGGATTTATGGTATCGCTATGGTAAACGGTTCTGATGCATTTTCTTATTCGATTTTCGTTCGGTGTTCTTCACTATTTGCTTGTGTATTGTGTGTGTATCTGTTAGAGACGCCACAACACCTACCTCGAATGAGCGAAGAGGAGCCTGCCCGGAAAGTCCTTTGTGGTATGTATGGAAAGAGGCGGCGCGGCAGAATTTGTCTGCGATGGAGGGCTGGCGTAGACCAGGATGCCCAGAGCCTGGGAGTGCGAAACTGGCATCGGCTCAAGATCGGGACCGGTGGAGAGATTTGTTAAATAAGGCCAAGACCGGATCCCGGTTGTAGTGCCAATGATGATGACTCGGGAGTTGGACTTAAACCACGTTTCTGAGAGGAGAAGGATGTCTGGGGAGAAGGTTTTAACAAACAGCCATAAGTGTTACTTACGGATGTTGGGGTATATAGACTGTGTTGAGGGTCACTATAGTCAGTTCAGCCATTGAGGGAGAGAATATGGGAGGTTATACGAGGGTTGCCTCTTATGTTTCGGGATTTGGCAACCCTAGTGTTGCAATCCGGCAATTGACAGCTCTGTCGTAAAGTTGGACATTTTTGAGGTTATACGCACTCAGAACGTTTTGACATACGAGCGCTATTTGTGTTGTTTACAGTAATTTAAAAGATTCATCTCGGCCCAAAAATGGAATTAAATCGTCAACATTTTCGTGCGATTATTTTTTACAACTTTCGGCGTGGATTAACTCAGCAACCGTGCATGGATGAACTTAATTCAATTTTTGGCGATGAAGCTCCATCAAGGACCAGTGTTTATCGATGGTATGGTGATTTCAATCGTGGTCGTAGTTCACTCCAAGATGAATTTCGTGAAGGTCGTCCAAAATCAGTTGTTGTTCCGAAAACCATTGATGCTGTGCGCGAACTGATATTGGAAGATCGTCGTGTGACCTATCGTGAGATTGAGACAACCTTAGGCGTTAGTGGGACCAGCATACATTCAATATTGCATAAACATTTGACTGTCAAAAAAATTTGTTCGCGTTGGATCCCACACAATTTGTCAACCGCCAAATGCGAGCTCTCACACATCGGCTGCGACAACTGCATTTTTGAGCACCCAAAACATCGATTTGATGGGTCATCCGCCGTATAGTCCTGACTTGGCACCGAATGACTTCTTTTTATTCCCGTACGTAAAAAACAAACTGAGAGGTCAACGTTTTTCGACACCTGAAGAAGCGGTTGCTGCATTCAGAATGCATGTGCTGGAGATACCTCAATCAGAGTGGCAAAAGTGCTTCGACAATTGGTTCAAACGCATGCAAAAGTATATAGATCTTCATGGGGAATATTTTGAAAAACAATAAAGTGATTTTCGATGATCAATATTTGTTTTTTTTTCTCTAATCCCGAAATATAAAAGGCAACCCTCGTAAGTGAGAGAATCTGACATTTTCTTTCGATATCCGACATATGCGTCAACGTAGGAAGCATAGTTTGTAGACTCTTGATGTAGCCCATGGTGTACAGGTTGAGGCCAATGGAGTTGGGGTTGTTTGACGTCGGCGTGTTTGGATTCTTTTTGATGACATCCGCATATGATGTTTCTGGCCTTGTAGGTTGTGGTAATGTGTTCTGCGATGTGGATTTGGTTAGTGCGGATTGTTACGGACCTACCTCGCGTCCAGGTCCCCCCTAACATTCACTTATCCCCTTTCGTTAGTTTCCTCTCTCTACCTCTAAAAGGAGAACAACTTGCCAAGTAGCTAATTTGCATAAACTACTTTGTGCAAATTCTACTTGGTAGAGAAAATAATAAAAAAAACGGCGTTGGCGCCGAATAAAAAATACGCGTCAACGGCAATGAAAATTAATTCATTCGACGTTAAACGAGGAAAATAACCAGTCAAGAAAACCATTCGGACGAGACTGAAATCCAGAATAATTTAAAGAGTGCCAATAAATATCCCAGGCCACTCTTGAATAGAGTGGACATCTGCGATTGACAACAGACCGGTACTGAAGCTGAACAGGGCAACGTTTAACATTGAATTATGTAGTAATGCGGCCTGACGGCTGAGATATCCAGTTGGATCGCCTTTGAAATTTGGAAATTTCTTTGTAATACCAGTTAGCAGGCGGTTTTTGGTGTAGAAACGTGGAACATAACCCGGTTGATTCGCACCCTGCCAGGGAGGAGCAGTAGACAATCCTTTCCAGGGCTCCAAATGTGCTGGAGGAAGCGGAGGCACACGTTCATTATTCTCTGTGTTGTTGCAGTTTGAATTTTCCGCCATGGTGGTGTCTTCGACAAAGTCACATCCCCAATTTGCCCCTCGGGTTTATCACTTGAAGTCGTTTGATTTGAGGTAGGCACGTTCGTCGTTGCAATCTGAACCTTCTGCATGTCCACAGGAGTCGTTTTGCCGGACAATTATTCGATATGCTGCTGCGTCTTGTCCATTGATACCATTTGACTAGTTCCTTGTACAGGACTACTGGATGTTGCGTATATCGTTGGGTTTGTGTTCTGCTGCGTAGCCGACAGTATCTTATTGGGATTTGTAGTCGGAAGCGTGAGCTTTCGTCGTTTAGCATTTGGGTGACCGTTGAGCGGTCGATTTGAGTTGTAGTTGATTGAAGACGGCGACTGTTGTTGGCGCCAAGGTGCAGGGAGCGTTGAATGGTTGCTCCCCTGTTCAGCTTCAGTTGTCAATCCCAGATGTCCACTCTATTCAAGAGTCGCCTGGGATATTTATTGGCACTCTTTAAATTATTCTGGATTTCAGTCTCGTCCGAATGGTTTTCTTGACTGGTTATTTTCCTCGTTTAACGTCGAATGAATTAATTTTCATTGCCGTTGACGTTTATTTTTTATTCGGCGCCAACGCCGATTTTTATTATTTTCTCTACCAAGTAGAATTTGCACAAAGTAGTTTATGCAAATTAGCTACTTGGCAAGTTGTTCTCCTTTTAGAGGTAGTGAGGGGAAACTAACGAAAGGGGATAAGTGGATGTTAGGGGGGACCTGGACGCGAGGTAGGTCCGTAACAGGATTTATTAGTTGTAGTTGGTTTTATTCTTCTTTGGAGAATTCTCAATTTATGAGGGCACTGGGAGAAATTGGCTGGATGTGGACTTCTGCAATTACAGCATGTCACAGCGATTTCCTTAGTGGTAATGGATCCATTGGGGTTTGTGGTTTGGATCTTTCCTGTTTCCAAACCCTGTGGATTGACTTTGCATTCTCCTGGTTGATGTTCATCGGCACATCTGCGCATTGTATATTTAGGTGGCAAGCCACCGCCTTGTCCCGAGCCTTGGCATCTCTTGCAATGGAGGATGCTTTGTTTATGAGGCTACTCGATGCTGATCTTATGCGTAAACAAGTACTTAATTTATTTGAGCTTGTTGGTGTCTTCATTTGGAGGGATTTGTATAGTTCGTAAGTTCCTTAAGTTGTTTTCTCGCATGTACGGAGTTCGAAAATAGTTCAGCCTGTGGATTTTCAACTCTGGGCAAATCCTGATGATCTCCGACGCTAGTTCTTCGTTGGTCCAAGTTGGGTCAATGTGCCTAATGATGAATGTTGTTGCTTTGAGCTTATGGTGTTGGAAGGTAAAAAATTTGTGTCGTAGTTCCACAAGTTTTCTAACGGTTTTGTCATGATCAACCAGAGTTGTTGTTGCAATGGGGACAGAGGAGCCTTTAGTGTTTGTGGTGAAGTTGCGGTATCTTAGGGCATTTTCTACTACTATAATTATTTTCTTGATACTAGTCACGTTTTTTATGTAGATTGGTGGTGGTCTAACATTTTTGTGCTGAGCAGGCAGGGGACTCAGTGCTGACTTGGCTTGTTTGGTGGATTCCTTATGGGTTGGCGATAGTTGTTTAGGTGGAGATGTTTGATGGTTTAAGCTGGGAGAGGGCGTTATCTCCATACTGGCATCGTCACTGTTTTTGGTAGGTTATTTTAGGGAGTGAATTTCCTTCTAGAGTTGCTTCACCTGTGTTGTAAGTTATTGGATGTATTCCACGGCTTTGGGGGATTTTTTTTTCGTAGTCAATGTGTTTTCCTTGACTATCCATATTTGTGGCCTTCTTCGCTGAATTTTGAAGTTTCGATGGCTCTTCTCTTCCGTTCTAATATGTAGTCCCGTGTAGCGCTCGGATCGTTGCCTGGCATCTGTGAGGACAGATTTCGACTACGACATCCAGCGAAAATTGATAGTTTTTTTTTTCAATTAACACAAACATTACACAAAGTCACAAGATTCGATGTGAACCGCGATAGATCGACGACGACTTAACGTCAATTTTATTTATAAACGAGCAAACGATGAATATGACTGACTGAATGAACGATCGGCGAGTGAATGTGCCTGACTGAACTTCCCAACTGCCGTCGCTTATATTCTCGCTTGTGTCTCTGTTCCCTCGTTCGCATGTTTATCACAGGGACAAAGAGAGCAATTGGTATAAATAGCCGATACTAAGTCCGCCAGTCGGCAGTTATGTGCTGCTCCGCCTCCAACAATGCGTTTCTATCCAAGTTTGGGCTTCTGTAAAGAAAGCAGTAATGTATGATATCCGTACGAACGTGATGTTTTAGCCACGAGAAATTAAATTCTGGATTGGAGCAGAGACCCTATGATAGGCAATATCACTTCGTATGTATGTGGTTAGACTACGATGTGGAAAGAACAGAGGCCCCAAATTATATCCAAGTAGATTAAACTGAATGAACCGTAATCATTTTGAATAAATGCAACGCCTCAATGAAAACTACTGTCTTCCACTATGTTGAAACCTTATTCAACCAATGCTTCCATCCCACTCAACCGTAACTAATACGCCACAGCACGAACACTTCGGAACCGCATCCTTCAGCGTAGACTAGAATTCGAATTTTTGTAATTTATCAGTAAATAAAGCAATAAACAGGACATAAGTGCCATGTTCACATAAGTGAATCTGAATATATGATTTACCAGAGGTAGGATACAAATAAATAAATAGTGTGTAACACTTCCTTGCGAAATAGACAAGCATTTGATACGAAGGCAGTGAGGCAAAACAACACCGATCTAGATTTACGATTGATCGCTTAGCATTTATTGTAAATTGTATTCACTTAAATGCGACTTATCATTTTTCTATATCATGTAAACTATGTCCTTGTGAAATAAAACGTTCATCGGTCCTCATAAAATTCAAATAATATAACACACATTCTCAAGGTAAACAACGTTATTATCAACAGCAACATAGGAAACCCTAACTAAGCCCAGGAGTCTGAATTTCTTTACCCAGCTGTGACAGTTCCTTCAAGAACTGCTTCGAATTGCTTAGATTTGTTGATCCATACACTATTCTCCTGTTCAAGTTAGCATTCTGCTTTTGCCTCGTGAAATCCACCAAATTCTGGTATTCAATGTAGTTACCGCCTCCCACGATGAATACGACAGCATCCTGAAACGGAGCACGATTTTTCGGGACTCCATCTCCACCTTTCAATAGTTTGGGATCTAAATACAAATAGTCATCAGTCTCGGCACTACTTTTACACTCCATGATCTGTTCGGTGATTTTCGTCACAGGCAAGTTCTGGAATGATGGAATTGTTTACTGATAATAGGTCAACAGTTTAGCCATTAAAATGGAAACACTTACATGTCGTTTAACAACTAAATTTTTAACACCTTCCATTACAAACGATGATCCTTGGGAAACTAATTTGGAAAACATGGAAACAGTCTTCGTGCCACCGCCTTCGTATTGTGTTGTTTGATTCACCGACGATCGGGAATTAATACTTTTCCAGCGCTCAATGTAGATCAGTGGTGAAAGATCACACCCTGCTTGCTGCAGGACCTCCTTCATGCTCTGCAAATCACTTTCTGGTAGATTCAGGGAGCATATGTAATAGATTATGTACAGCCGCATTTTGTCCTCAGATAAACCAAACTCAGGATCCTTTAGAACATCATGCAGAGGTCGATCCAACGTTTGTTTCGACATGATCTTCTCCTCTAGCTCAAAAAAGGAATCCAGTCGTCTGGTTTTGATGAAATTCAGAATAGCCGTAGCAAGTTTCGTGTGCATGTCTATAAGCCGTTTCTTCTCCATTAATTGTGGCAGAGAATTGATTGCCGTGGTTAATCGAGCAGTAGTATCGTTAACCATTGAGAACGCCACCTCATTTTCACCGTCAATCCCCATTGTGGTTTTTAGTTTTTTAATTTCCTCCTCCGACGATCGGTAAGATTCCAATTCTTCTTGAATAGCTTCGGCAACCAAGGGAAACGGACTGCCTTTATGTGTCATCCAAAAGCGATCGTTCTTATCTAAATCACAAGTTTTAAGCTTTTTCTTCGTTCCACTACGTTCGGTTTGTGATTCGTCTTCTAAATACACCAAATTTAAGCTTAGCTCCAAAACGTCATGTACTAGCGCTTGATAGGACCAAGTGTGATGTAGAGGTGTAGCAAGATCTAGATTTCGATCGAGGAGTAGAAGTAGAGGTCGTTGAAAGCTGAAGACACCGCCACTTTGGGTTGCATCCATGTGAAACAAGTTATTTCGTGCATCCCACAGATTTTCACGCAACTTCTTCTCTAGCTTTCTACCTACCATTTCAGCGGCACTATTACGGGGGCAGCGGATGATTGGCACATTGCCAAGTGTAACGAACACAGAGAACAAACTATCAACAATGTTGTCCATTAAGATCTCAATTTCATCGTCCCGTGTATTTGGTCGATTGATGGAGTAATACGATATTTCTTGACTATTTTGATGTTTCAGCACAAAAAAGTCGTCTTCCAGACTTATGAAGTTTACATACTGATCATACATACTGCGTATATTAGCAACACATCCTGCCTGCAAGGCAGTAGCCGCCAGGTCTTCTATTTTCTGCCTTGAAATGGGCGACAGAAAGTTTAGGTAGTAGGTGTCGTAAAGGCCATTTTGTAAGTCCTGCTGGATTCGACCCAAATTCTCGTTAGTCGGCGCACAGAAATATACAGCTGGCACGTCCGGAATGGAATCTCGATCGGAATGTAATTGCCTAAATTATAAAAAGGTAAATTAATGAATTGAATGACAAATTGCATTCTACATCACTAATCGTCTTCTATATACATATAAAATTGAATGAATGTTTGTTTGTTTGTCCCGCATGCGGTCCTAGCTGTTCACCCCTTTGCCATAAAACTTTAGTTAGTTGTTGTTGGCACTGGCATGAAGGTTTCTGACATAATACCCACAAGGTACAGTAAATGGCGCTTGAGTTATATCCGATGTTTGTCCGCAGATCGTTCATCCGATTGCGATGAAATTTTTGTGGGTGGTTGTTGTTACTGGCTTGAGGGTTTCTAACACAATACCACCAACGTACACTAGGTGGCGCGAGATAAATATGGCTATTATAATTTAGTTCACAAAGCTTTTATTTTTTCTTATTTTTTATTTATTTAAAATAACTTAATTTACTTAAAACTAATTTTATATTATTTCAAATTGTCTCCGCTCGGAGGACGACTGCATCTTCATTTTCACTTAAAAACTATTTCAACTCGAAACAACAACTAGTGTTTACATATTTGAGGCGACATTTGATAAAGCGAATTGAATTTGGGTATTGTTTACATTTTCGGAATAATGTAGGATGAAAGGTGACGCAAGGCCCTTGCCCGGAAAAACAAATTATTATGGACAATTTAACAAGTCTCGGATAATGACCGGATACCGGTGGAGAGACTTGCTAAATAAGGCCAAGACCGGATCCCGGTTGTAGTGCCGATGATGATGATGTAGGAATTGGGTTTAAGTTTCGTTTGCATATTCAAGATTACATAGGATGAACGAATTTAATTTGAGTATTGTTTACATATTTGAGATAACATTGCTTGCAATGTGTGAATGCAATGTAAATAAGATTTAAGACAATGTTACCATATCTTGGGAGTAAAGATAAATAGGTTGGGAGGTAATTATTTGTATTCTTATTTTCTGCTTGTTTTGCGGTTAGGCTTTTGATGATCCTACCGTGTGCCTCAATTAGCGGACACTTGGGGGGTAGGTATGGTTGACATAACCTCTCCCTTCTCTAGATGAGAGCTCTCCTGAGTTCTCTCTTTGGCTATGAGTTTTATTGCTCTATATTTTAGTAAAATTAAGGCAAGTAAAATCAATGAAAACCCGTAATTAAAAAAAAGATGAATACAATCAAAACAAGTGCAATTCTTTTTATGATATATTGATTCCTCAATTGTTTTTATATTTTGCATTTGTTTTATTACAAGATCATCAAAAGATAAAGTGCATATTACATCGTTTAATTGAAATTGATAATATATTATTAAGTCCAAACCTTGGTTGTTGTTTTCGAAGGAGCAGATGTGGGATAACATTTCTGCAAACATTGCAATCATTGTTAAGAAGTCTCCCATCAAAAAACATTGTTTGATCAAGATCCGATATTCCAGTTTTTCCAGATTCTTTTTAGGAAGGCGAAAGTAGCATCACTCAAACGACTGTAGCTTTTAAACGAATGTACGAAATGTTTCGAAACTTCACATATGAACTAGAGACAGATGAGCCTCTGGAAATGAGTCATTTTTATTTTCTAATGGCGCCACCTTGTATTTGATAGGATCTCATCATTAGTTGTTAAAATTCTCCTCGGGGACTTCAATGCGAAAATTGGAAAGGAAGACATTTTCTAACCAACTATAGGTAAAGAGAGCCTACACGATGTTTCAAATGATAATGGAATTCGAATTATCACGTTCGCAGCGTCAAAAGATCTGGTAGTGAAAAGCACGATGTTCAAGCACAAGCAATTCCATAAAGCCACATGGATATCACCCGGCGGCGTAACACGTAACCAAATAGACCAGTTCCTCATAGACAAAAGATCCCACTTACAAATCCTTGACGTAAGATCATATAGAGGAGCAGATTGCAATTCCGATCATCTTTTAGTGATGGGCAAAATTAGAAGTCGGCTCGCAGCAAACCCAAATGGACAGTCACGGGAGACGAGCAAAAAGTTCGACATTGATAAACTAAACGACCTGCGCAAACGGGCTGAATATCAAGACGAACTAACGAATAGATTTAGCATCCTAGAGAATGGGAGCAGTGAGGAAGAGGAAGCCCATAGTGTGGACACTAAATGGACATCGATCAGAGACACAATCAAACTAACAGCTCAAAAGGTATTAGGATTTAAGAAAACAATTAAGTCCAAACCTTGGTTTGACGATGAGTGCAGGGCGAAGATCGAACAACGTAAATGCCTCAGAGTGATCCACTTAGAAAGATATGATGAAGTCAACGCAGAAAGAAACGCAACAATTCGGAAAGAGACAACGGGACTTTTCAAACGCAAAAAATGCGAATGGGAGAAGACTCGGATCGAAAAAATCCTAGAAAATTCCAGAGTAAAGAACATCAAAGGTATGTATGGCGGCATAAATTCAATTACAAATGGCAACCGAGGGAGAGCGAAAATAATCTGAGACACAAACGGCTGTCTGGTGACAGAAACAAACAATATCGTGACAAGATGGAAGCAGTACTTTGAAAACCTGGTCAATGTGCGCACCCATCAACCACAAATAAACGCACCAGACGTACATACAGCCGAGCCTCAGATCCCAGAGCCCTCTTTCAACGAAGTTAAAGACGCAATAAATAGATTGAAAAGAAACAAGGCTCCCAGAGTCGACTGCATACCGGCAGAGCTTGTGATGCATGGAGGAGAGGCAACCGCTCGAAAGATCTGTGGGGTATGAATAAGTTCGGATGCCAACGTATGGCAAGTACTCACTTATATCCCCAACGTTACTGGATAAATAATTCCAAAGTAAAGGCACCAAGGAAAGAGCAAAAATAGAAACACTAAAATTTGTTTTGCTGTAAATTTATTTTCTTCTATTGTTTTTTTTTTTCTTGTATTTCAAAATAGATTTCGTTTATTTACATATATGGTCTTCAATTGTGATTTTTAGTTTAGGTACAGTAACGAGTTTCGATTTATAGCACATAGTCACGGAAAATTTAATTTTGTAAATGGCTCCCGCCAGCAGATAACACTCGACTTAGTGTGGCGCGACCGAAGTTAGATCGGCGAAATTAAATTTAGCCTCAAGCGGCGACGTGACTGCTCACGATTGTGGTTGGACAGTGACTGATTGGAATTAGGGTGGAAATTGGGATTTTTGCTTTTACACACCGATCCGCCAATGGTAATCGTGCTCTCTTGTGCATTCCTCAATTCCCCACGCTCATCGAGGTAGAAAAGTACTTGTGTATTCGTTCGACGTCGATGGGCGTAGAAAGGATGAAGTAATCAAAAGGAGAGCACAATAACCCAGGGTTGAGCTGGCTTAGTGTGTGTGTATTAATGCCGCGTCTGAAACTGGTCCAATGACCCAGTGCGGTGATTGTGGTGATCTCTGAGGTCATCGAACCATGGAAAGACAGAACTGCAGAGGAGAGGAAAATTTAGCTGGTGCTATTCACCTGCAAAAAGAGATCATTGATCGCAAGCGAATGGATGATCTGATGAAAATCGATAGGAAGCTACATCGGCTAGGGAAATGGTACCGCGGGAAAAACTCTAAGGAATGTTAATAATTACCCAAGCCAATGGATGATGATGCAACCGCGTCGTTTGATTCAACTTGGTTGTTGCTAAACAATACGAATGGAATTTTCGGTGGAAATCTCATGGTTAGAGTAATGGTATTGCCGTATGGCGAAAATGGTAGCTAAACTCAATTATGCATTATCTGCATAGGATAATGAGTTTAGCTATGCGTCCTTGGGGAAAACATCTTATTTCGGGTGAATAGCATATAAAGGGGATTGGATAGGTATGTCGCGCTGAAAGCGGTCGAATTTAGGTTAGGATTGTGGGCTGGTTCTCAATGTGATATAAAGAAACCCCACAGATCCACCAACTGATTAAAACAATATGGGATAAGGAAGTCATACCGGAAGATTGGAAAACCTCAGTAAGTCGTCCCCATTTTCAAAAAAGGTGACAGATCAGACTGCAAAAATTACAGAGGAATATCATTGCTACCAACCACATACAAAATACTAACAAATGTCATACTGGCGAGAATCACACCGTACGCAGAAGACATATTGGGAGACTACCAATGCCGATTCCGTAGGAACCGATCAACGAGCGACCAGATGTTCACAATAAGGCAACTGCTGGAAAAGAAGTGGGAATACGGAGAGACGGTTCTCCAACTGTTCGTTGACTTCAAGAAAGGCTACGACTCAGTCGCAAGGCAAAGACTCTACAATATTGTAGTTGAGCTGGGAATCTCTTACAAATATGTCGTCCTCATTCAAATTTGCATGAACGAAAATAAACGGGGAGTTAGAATAGAAAACCATCTCTCAGAACCATTTTCAATCCGGGACGGACCAAAACAGGTGGATGGCCTCTCACCATGTCTCTTTAACCTTATGCTCGATTATGTCATCAGAAAGGTACAAGACGACAACATGGCCGGATCATCCCTGAACGGGGTCACACAAGTGCTCGCATATGCGGATGAAATCGTCATTTTGGGCGATAATCTAGAAACTGTAAGTAAAAACAGTGAAATCATCATGAAAGCGGCAGAAGAGGTGTGCCTAGAAATAAATGAAGACAAAACAAAATACATTATTATGGCGAGAGCAGGTGGACCGCAGAGAACACACATAAACATCAGAGGCAAGATATTTGAAAATGTCAAAGAATTTAAATACCTGGGAACAATACTGACGGACAGTAACGAAATGTCGAAAGAAACTAACAAAAGATTACACTCCGGCAACGCTAGTTGGCATGCAGTCAGTAAACTGCTGAAATCCAAACTGCTATCACGGAGTATAAAGCTCCATGTCTATAGAACCATAATCATGCCGATTGTTCTATACGGATGCGAAACATGGGCTCTCACAAAACGGAAAGAAAACAAATTCCGCATATTCGAGAATAAAGTCCTAAGGGGTATCTTTGACGGCAAATATGACGAGGGGGGAGGACAATGGAGGAAACTCCACAACCACGAATTGGAAGAGCTATACCGCAAACATACAATAGTGAGAGTAATCAAGTCGCGCAGATTAAGGTGGGCCGGACATGTGGCGTGAGTGGGCAACGTTAGGACCGTGCATCGAATTCTTGACGGTAAGCCAACGGGAAAGAGACCGACAGGGCGGCCGCGGCGGAGATGGGAGGACAATGTTAGGTTACACCTCGAGCAGATCGGATCAGATGGTCGAACGTGGAAGGAGAGCGCACCGGACAGGTAACAATGGCGGAGTCGTGCCGGTGAGGTCATGAACTTTCGGATTCCTACAGGCCAATAAATAGTAATAGTAATAGTAATAGTAATAGTAATAGTAATTGAAATTTATTGGTTCCGATTACAAAACTTTGTATAAATTCTTGGTTTTTTGTTCTTTACATTTTTTTATTACAGTTATTAAAATTCATCAAATAGTTTCCACTTAATGTAATAGTTCTGTTTTCACATGAGCTTGTCAAGATTGTTTTATTTTGATCTGTGTCGTGTCAGCTAAATTTGTTCTAACCAACAGTAAGGTTAATGAGAAAGCTCCCAAAAGAACAGTATAGTTCTACAAGAAAGCCAACTGGGAAGGTCTGAACGACTTTTTTGGGAAATTAAATTGGTCGTTAATTTTCCTCAATAACGATGTTGACTCAATAGCGGACACATTGACAGACACAATTCTACTTGGCATGCGAACCTTTATTCCACACACACTAAAGAATATCAAACCCAAGAGAAATATGTGGCTCAATTCCGGGTGTAGAGAAGCCATTAAGGCTAAAGAGTTGAGCTCCCGATTGTATAAATCAAACAATACTGAGGAAAACCGAAAAAGATTTAAGAGATCCAAAAATGACTGCATAGGATATATTCAACGCGCCAAGTTCTTGCATGACCAGAGAGTGAGACAAAAAATACTACACTCTCCCACAGGTAGTAGAAACTTCTGGGCATTCGTAAAAAACATTCAAAACTCAGTCTCCTCACCCATTCCTTCGCTTATAGTCGATGACAGACCAGTCACCACAGCAATAGAGAAGTCGAATCTACTTGCTACACATTTTGCAGTCAACTCAACGTTGCCTGATACTGTGGCGTTTCTAACAGATATACACACAGTACACAAGCAAATGGAAGAACACCGAACGAAAATCGAATAAGAAAATACATCAGAGCCGTATACCATAGCGATAACAAAACAATTCACATCAGTGGAATAAATATACTTGGGTTTTAAAATCGAATTAAAAACACGGCCAGTAGCCTGATGAGGAAGAGGATATTGATGTCGGCACAGATGCTTCTACGAGTGGGCCAGACTGTCCGGATGAAGAAGAAACGGCGAGTCAAGATTGCGCCAATGTAACGGAGAAGAGTTCGCAACCGTTGGACATTTCGGAGATGTTCAGGATTATGATGGCAAAATTGGACGCGCAAGCTATCGATATTAACTCAAAATTGGACGCGCGAGCTGCAGAGTTTAAGGCAAAATTGGATGCCCAAACGCAGTGGATGAAATGTAATTTTCAACACTTTAAGGAAGAAATTCGGAACGAAGTAGAAAATCTGGATCTAAAAGTCACCGATGAAATAATGCGAATCAAAACGAGACTTGAGCGTGTTGAGAGAAATAAGACATCGCCTAGCAATCAACATGACTACAAAGATACAAGGATGCAACCGCCAACTTTCGATGGAACGGGATCCTTCTCCGTATTTATACGTCAGTTTGACGCCGCGGCCAATTATAATAAGTGGTCGGATGAGCAAAAGTCAGCATCACTAATCTTGTCACTCCGCGGGGCGGCTGCAGAATTGCTACAAACCATACCAGCAGAGAAGCAAACAGATTTCCAAGCGGTAAGAGACGGCCTTGAAGCTAGGTATGGCGACAACCACATGCAGCAGGTCTACCGCATGCAACTGCGGAGCAGGACGCAGAAGCCTGGAGAAAATCTTCAACAGACATTGAGCGATTGGCAAACTTGGCTTATACAAATATGACTAAGGAATTTCTGAACGAGGTAGCAATGGATACATTTATAAACGCACTCCAAGATCGGGACTTGCAACAGGCCGTTCGTTTGGCGGGAAATAAGACGACTAATGAAATACTGGCGTTCGCATTGGCATATGAATCTGCTAAACTGGCTACCGGGAGTACATATAGAGTTCGAGAAACGTCCGTCCAAGAATGTTCCTGCCAAAGAATCGGGCATGTACAACGGAGAACCCCGAGAACTGACATGAAGTGTTGGACATGCGGCGAAGTCGGCCACATCTCTGTTGACTGTAGGAACGTCGACGAACGAATGAAACATCAAGTGAGAATTGTCGTTCATGCGCTAATTATAAGAGGAGACCATCAAGGGACCAACCTGAGGTCAATAGCTCGGGAAACTTGTAAGGGCAGACTTTAGGGGGCGAAAGTCGCCTGGTGGAATTTGCAGCCCCAGCATCGTAACTGTATCACAACTCCAACGGGATAACCAAAGTTTGGTTATAACTATGATTGTTAATGGAAGGACAACAGTGACAATCGACACTGGAGCAACGAGGTCCATAATTCGGCCGGATGTCGTGGGCCAAATTGCCCTTAATAAAAATAGAAGATACGCTTTGAGGACTGCCACAGGAGAATGTTCTACAGTCTACGAAGAAATCGTTGTGTACGATAAAAAGTAACGGTTGTTATTAACGGACTAATAAAGTGTCACATTAATTCAGAATCGATTTAACGGCTCTTATTTATTCAAAATAATTAATCCAGCGAACCGTAAGCTCGCTAGAATTGGTGTCAGAAGTGGGATTAATTATTGATGAAATAAATAAGTCTGTGGAAGTGTATTGCGACGATGTCAGGTCGACATTTGGAGGACCGGAACATGGATAGCAGAGGAGAGAAGCCAATTCTTCGACAGCGTCTGCAAGCAGCAATAGAGGAAGAGGATATTGATGTCGGCACAGATGCTTCTACGAGTGGGCCAGACTGTCCGGATGAAGAAACGGCGAGTCAAGATGGCGCCAATGTAACGGAGAAGAGTTCGCAACTGTTGGACATTTCGGAGATGTTCAGGATTATGATGGCAAAATTGGACGCGCAAGCTATCGATATTAACTCAAAATTGGACGCGCGAGCTGCGAAATTGGATGCGCGAGCTACAGACGTTAATGCAAAATTGGACGCGCGAGCTGCAGAGGTTAAGGCAAAATTGGATGCCCAAAGGCAGTGTATGAAAGAATTCTGGGACTTGGAAGCGGAAGAATCTGAGGATGAGGAGGAATTGGAGCCACATGAAAGGAAGAAACTCAGGAAGAGCAACGTTGATGTGTTACGTGAAGAGCTGAAGGATATCATCGATGATAACCCGATTGAAGAGGACGGCAGTGATGGTGAAGACACTGATGCTTCAGGCCGTTCCCCGAAACGGATTTACAATGATGATGACGAGTTGGACGACCGACTGGAAGGCGACGACTGTGACCTTATTGAAGAGAATCTTGGTTTGAAAGTCGAACGCAGAAAGCGTTCCAAGCGTCTGCGTCGTACACAGGACGAAGAAAGTGATGGAACAGCACGTCGATGAAGGTTCTACACGTGAGGCTATAGCCGAACACCTATTCGACGACGAAGACGATGTTGAACGCCGCTCTAAACGTAGTCACAGGGAAACTGAGGCGGCAAAACATTTCAATAATTATGAGGAATCGGAGTCTGATGCTGAGGATTTAATTGTAGACGACGAAGGAAGGCCAATTGCTGAGAAGAAGAAGAAAAGACGACTTCTACTCACTGGCGCGTCATTGCAAGACAATTTCGGTGTAGATTTCGACAGTGAGCATTTCACTAATTGTGACGAGGACGGATATGAACCCGAATACGAACCTAGTGAATTGAAAAGGGGTCACTTTACGGATTTGGACAATGAAATCCGTAAAACGGATATTCCTGAGCTAATGCAATTACGCGAAGTTCCGGTTACGCCTGTTCCAGAGGGACCCAACGAGCTACAAGATGAAGCTGAATGGACTTACAACAGGCGTTTTGTAAATCAACTGTTTCCGAACAAGAGAGATCAACGGATGGTGGAGGTCGAGACCGCTATTGTAAGCCACCACATACGGGGGGAAAGACCAAGCAAGCCCTAGATTGTAGGCGTAATCAACGGCTAGAGGTGCCGTTCATTGCGTTCTACGGAGAAGAACACGTGAAACCAGGATTAACGTGCGACGATCTATGGAAAGTCTATTACTACGACGCACGTTGGTGTTTACTGTCAGCTCCAAAGAACAAACCGCTCCAGTTATTTGAAAAGATGCGGAACTACCAGTTGGATACGGTTATGAAATCGACAGATGCTCCAATACCAGATGATATGCGTGTAATTAAAGATGAAGACCTAGACCGCTTACGTGATGTGCAAACTCCAGAAGAGCTTAAGGGTGTGCAGATGCATTTTCTCTTATACTATTCGCATGAGATCCCTAAAATGCAAAAGGAATTCCATCGTCAAGAAAAGAAAGAATGGCGGCAGGCTAGAGCTGACGCGAAACGAAGAGCAGTAGAAAATTTGGAAGAAGGTCAAGAACTTCCACCGCCGAACGCCAGGATGAAAGTAGTGCATCGCGATCGACTGGTGGCTTTTGTTGGCCCGGGAGACCAGTGAACTTAGTTCGGGACGAACTAATCTAGGCGGTGGGTAGTGTGACGCATATGACAATCAGTACTGGAATCTTCGAGAAAGTCCGAAACAAAGTACTAGATTATTTTAGGAAGTACTGGAAAACTGGAATAGAAAAGTCGAGATTATGGAACGGACGGAAACGAAACGCCGAATCAGAATGAGGGAACGGTATAAATACGTCGCACACAGATCGTGGAGATGAGTAAGAAGTAGAAAGTGAAGCAAGCCATAAGTGCGGAAGTAATAAGTAATGAGTAAGGAGTAAGCAGTAAAATACGCGATAATTACGGAAGCGATAAGCGAAGAAATCGTTATGTGTACGGTAAAAAGTAACGGTTGTTATTAACGGACTAATAAACTGTCACATTAATTCAGAATCGATTTAACGGCTCTTATTTATTCAAAATAATTAATCCAGCGAGCCCTAAGCTCGCTACAATATTGTAGCGAGCTTAGGGTTCGCTGGATTAATTATTTCTAGTAAATAAGAGCCGTTAAATCGATTTTTAATTAATATAACACGTTATTAATTCATTAACAACAGCCGTACTTATCCCGTACATTCAACGATTTTCTTTCTTCTCGCTTGCTTCGCTTTTTCTTTTTTTTTGTCTGTCACCATCAGCTGTCTCGATGTCTTTTTATCGTTTCTCACATTCTCATTTCGTTTCCGTCCGTTCCATAATCTTGGATATTCTAGTCTCCAGTTTTTCAGTACTTTATAGAATATTCCAGTGCTTGTTTTGGACTTTCCCGAATATTCCAGTACTGACTGTCATATGCGTCACAATATGAAGTTTCGTAACTATTCATTGAGGTAAGTAGAGGCCCACCTACTGAGACCAATATAAGGGTGATGAAGAGACTTATAGTGTTTTGCGACGATAGTGAAGTGCGTGTGATTCGAACCGACGCTAACACGGTTAGAATCACTAAGATATAGAACCAAAGCTCAACGCACCAGGCCGCTCCCGCGTGTACGAATTCGATTTCTGAACTCAAGTACACTCAACTGACGTGGAATTGTTATGTTATCGCTATGGTATACGGCTCTGATGCTTTGCTCATTCGAATTTCCTTTCGGTGTTCTTCACTATTTGCTTGTGTATTGTGTGTGTATCTGTTAGAAACGCCACAGAATTACCACATAATCCACCACAGGTTTAGGTTCACTCCACACTCGTTAACTGCACAATCTGGTTTTCCACAAACAACCATTTTACAAAAGGGGTCTACACCCTAAGATGGTATTAGGACATGTATAAAAACGAAGGCGATCTCATCCAAGTAGTAGCAGCACAAACACGAACAAAAACAAAGCAAAAAACTAGAAAATACAGTAGCAGATGTATGTGGCTTGAACGTAAGGAGTGTTTATTTTATGGATGGACCAGCTCTTTTTACCATGAAGCCATAACACTTGCGCCAAATTGTTTGAAAAACTATTTAAGGTTTCTGTTTCTGCTTAGCAGTGTTGAACTCATGTTTTGTGCGACTGTCTACTGTTGTAACAATGGCAATAAGCTATATATATTTTATAATATACTGTGACGCATATGACATTCAGCACTAGAATATTCTAGAAAGTCCAAAACAAAGTACTAGAATATTCTAGAAAGTACTGGAACACTGGAGACTAAGAGCAGTAGAAAAATCGAGGCTATGGAACGAGCGGAAACGAAACGCCGAATCAGAATGAGGAAACGGTATAAATACGTCACACACAGATCAAGAAGTAAGAAGTAAGCAGTCAAAGACGCGATAAGTAAGAAAGCGAGTAGCTATAAGTACGAAAGTGATAAGTAAAGAAGCGAAGTATCAAGAAACGGTTGTTATTAACAGACTAATAAAGTGTTTGCAAAGAGAATCGATTTAACGGCTCTTATTTATTAAAATAATTAATCCAGCGAACCCTAAGCTCGTTACAATACAATGATTTCTCCCTAGTCAGCTTGGAAGTACACTGACCTAAGAATTTTAAACCGTCACACCTCGTTTTCTATGTGTATGACCCCACTACAATACGCGAAGAACTGTGCACTAAGTTATGTCCACGTATGTTGAAGTCCAAAATACAGTATCAGTCTCTCCTTTGTTTCGTTTAATGCTGGTTGGATATGACAGAACTTTCATAGTATCATTGCAGCAGGTCTCATGCCCAAATGGCCATAAGGAGGAATTGGTTGTATAACGAGATTCGCAATTAAATGTTCGAAAAGGGACACCTTTGTGACAACCACTCCCCCGAATTCATGTAATAACATAGACCACAATGTAGCCAATCTCACCAGACTACAACAATGATAAAAATCATTAATTAGCGATGATTGAAGAACGCAACAAGACTGCCAAAAAAGTATTGTGATTGAGGAATGGATGGGTGATTTTTCCAATACTTTTTATCTACTATTTGTGATATCCATAAAGGATTGAAATTGAAGATTTCCAGCGGCAAGAGCGCACATTCAGCGTGATTGGTGAAATAAATGTAAGATCAAATAATAATGCACAAATTTAAGTTCATTACATTACAGATTGATAGCTTTTCACACACTTTCTAACTCGGGGGCTCGTTTTATGATGAACTGAAAACGAAGAATACATCACTACAAAGAAGAACATGAAATGATATTGCCAACATCTATTAATATTACGTCGTCATGCCTAGTTATATTGGAATCAAATCACAGTACAGATTCCAAAGACGACAAATAGTAATGGACTCTTTGTAACTAAGCGATGACTCCAGTGAAAATCCGGCATCATTCTCAAAAAAGTTCGCACTTGTTTCAGATTTATGAACAAAATTTTACAATATCTCTTCAGCTTATTTTTCAGCAGTGCCGAGAATTATTGACTGAAGAGACAATCCATGTGACCGAGATTCCTCCTTTTGGAATAAGACTTGTCAACGCATCAGTGCAACGGAGATTTACACAAAAAACGGATTTCTTGAAATGGTCCTTGCATTTCTGAATTAGCAGCAATATGCAATTCAATTAGCAATTGAGGAGGCTAAGTAATTTTCATAAAAAACATGCCAAAAAAATTTCCAAAGGGGATCGAGCTCTACGGAACATAATTACATGATAATCACCCAGGAATGAATTGAATTTCCCCAAATTCTATATGACTAGATATCACTAAAAGTAAATTAGTTAACAGTGTTTTTAAGAACGGAACTTACACATGTAAAGTCACACCCAGGTTCCGAAGTTCTCGAATAGGAATGATTGGAGAGATTATATCCTGACCATCACGATCGTAAATTAGAATTTTCCATACTGGTTCCGCAGCCAATACCTTTTGCTGTTGTACGTTTAAGTTAAGCATCTGCTTTATCGCATCTTAAAGCAAAACAAAAGATTTAATTAAAAAAAAAAACACTAACAAACGAATACCACATAAGCAACATTCTAATTATTGTATTCGGCTGCAGTGATAGCTTGAAGACGATTTAGATGCTCGAAACTTACTAATTTGTCTTTCCCGCAGGGTCAGCATTTTTATTAGTAAATATATAAAAATATTTATGTTATAATATTAAACACAATTGGTAATGTTATTTTATTTTTTAATATCGTACCCCCATAAAACGAAGTCCTTAAACGTCAATCTGACGTTCCACGTACTGTTGTTGAATCAATGACGTGGTTTCTGTCCAAAATATTCGAATGTGAGTCCAGGTCACAATAGAATGTTCGATTAGCTATTGTTTTCAAAGATTGCTGTATAATCTTGTGTACTTAATTATATACACGTGATGAGAGTATAATTAACAATGGAAACAGTATTTCGTGAGAAAAACTAGTCGTTCTATGAGTACTCACAATCCACATAATGACAAAAGGAAGCTGGTAGTGAGTAGGGTGTTAGAATATACTCACAGCTAGGCCGGTTTGCCGTAAGAGGCGACTAAAGGCCGAGTGGTAGCCGGGGTCCCAACGCCCTGTGCGCCCGACGAAATACCACCCCATCAAGCTATAAGCTCCGTGAAGTGTTCGAGAGAAATCCCTGGCCATTTGTCGGAGCTTGGCTGATGAACCGGTTCAAGAAAAGATTGGTTAGGTGGTGGTCCGTCCCAAGATGAGATATCACCCCGTCACGTTATACATTCCGCAATATCACCGTGCGAAATCTTCAACGGTGTTTCAGATGTGTAGCTGATGGCCTGGACTGACACGGAGATAAGTCATGATGGTACCTTCTGATATAAATAATTCCGGAGGTAAACTAGTCTTCCATTCGGGTGTCCGCGGGGGGGACTATGTCAGGGGGAACATCATGCAGATATCATGATAAATAACGGAACTTTAAGAGGTCCGTCATCGCATAATCGGGCTCGTTCTCGAGGCTCTGCCAGCGTTCGACTGGTGACGGCATTTTGTAACATCAGGGGCATCGGTTTCACCAATGGGAATGTAAACCTCGTCCACCAATATTTGCAAACAACGAAACCTGATATCCTTGCCCTAACTGAGACCCAGGTCGATTCGTCAACTGATTCGACATATTTTCGTCGCCCAGGATAAGACTTACATTCGAGATTCCGTTTTATGGGCGAAGTCTGTGTCTTCGCGCGGTCCGATCTGGCTTGCCAGAGGATGGAGGCGTTGGAACCCAATAATATGGACATCATATGCTTGAGGGTCGTGCTGAGGAATTCCGTTAAATTTCTTTGTTGTCTTTACCGCTCCCCGAATGACGATCGACCGGCGACATTTTTCGAACATCTTTCACATACCGTCGACTGGATACTGATCAACCATCCAGATTCTGAAATTGTTGTCGTCGACGATTTTATTGTACACAATTCCGGCTGGTTGTTACATTCTAACAGAACTGACGAGGGTTGGAGGCTGGCGGGGATGTTTGCCGTAAGCCACAACTTGACTCAACTCGTGGGGGTGCCAAGGCGCGTGCCGGATGCCCGGGGCGATTATACGAACACCTTGGATCTGTTTTTGACATCCGAACTGAGTATTTATACCGTGGAGGTTTCTGCGCCACTGGGAAACTCAGAACACTGCTTGGTATCTGTCGCGCAAGCACTTGAATATCAAGAGAATAACCGGCATACGCAGCTTCGCCATGTATGGAAGTATGGGGATGCTAACTGGGACGATTTGCGGGATTACTTTGCATCCTTTCCATGGTCGGGGGTGTGCTTCGGTAATTCCGATGTTAACGCTTGCGCGGAGTCGGTATCAGACATTATTCTTCTGGGGATGGAGATGTATATTCCACATTCCATCAAACGAAGTTAGTCTGATAAACCTTGGTTTGATAAACAATGCGAGCAGGTTACAGCGGCAAAACATAGAGCTTTTAAGCGATAGCGCTCCAACCCCACCGATGTTAACAGAACGAATTTTGTTAGAATCAGAAACGCGTGCAACCAGGCGATTGATACCGCGAAGAAAGCTCACAACGACAGCATGATCAATAAGCTCCTTCGGTGCCCAACTGGTTCGCGCTTCTTCTGGTCAATGGCAAAAGCTGTCAGCAGTAACTTCGCATCCCCCTCCTTCCCCCCGTTGGTGACAAACAGAGGGACGTTAGTCACGAATTCAAACGATAAAGCTAATGTGTTCGCGAATTTATTTTCCGCGAATTCGAACCTCGACCCCGTTCTTTTATCCCCAACTGTGATTGCGTCGGTACGGTCTTCCATGCGGGATGTGAGATTCCGTCCGCGCACTATTCAACGCATTCTACGTGAACTGGATTGTAGGAAGGCAACCGGCCCGGACGGAATACCAACAATAGTCCTTAAGAACTGTGCTCCAGAATTATCGGCGGTTCTTGGCAGACTCTTCCGCTTTTCTTATGCAGGGAGGTCCTTTCCTGCCTGCTGGAAAATCGCTCGAGTGCAGCCAATCCCAAAGACGGGAAAAAAGTGTCTCCCATAAAATTACCATCCGATAGCATTACTGTCTGTTTTATCTAAGGTGATGGAGTGTGATGGAGTTAAGTATTCGGAGTGCAACGGACTTCTGAATGATCGTTAATACGGATTTCGTGGCAGGCGGTCCACGGGAAACTTTCTGACACTTATAACCGATATATGGAGATCTACGATTGAGCGGCATGGTGAGCCAAGGGCGGTCGCATTGGATATCTCCAAAGCTTTTGACCGCGTCTGGCACGGGGCATTGCTTAGCAAACTCCATTCATATGGACTTTCCCAACAGCTTTGCGACTGGACGAAGAGCTTCCTTGAAAATCGATCGATCCGGGTTGTTGTGGACGGCGAGTGTTCAGATCTGTATCCTGTTGATTCGGGGGTGCCCCAAGGCTCTATTTTGGCTCCAACCTTGTTTTTGCTTCACATAAATGGTTTGTTGGAGACAACGGATAACAAAGTGTTCTGTTTTGCGGGTGACAGTACGCTTGTTTCCTCCTTTTAGTGTTCGGCCGATTGGTGCTTCTGCGTCGCTTTAGCTGAGATGTAGACAGATTGACTCTCTGAATCAGGATCTAGATAGGGCCCTGCAGTGGGGAAGGGCCAATCTCGTAGACTTCAATGCAGCGAAGACACAATATACAACATTCACAAAGAAATGTGGATCATCGGTTCCACAGCTGATGATGAATTGTCGGGCCCTCGAGGCTGGGGAAAGTTTGAAATTGCTCGGCGTCACGGTCTGTGGGAATGTATCATGGCATAAAAACGTGTCCAGCATCGCCAGGTCAGCCACAGGAAAACGGAGCTATCTCTTTAGAGCCAAGAAATATTTTACTACGGCCCAACTTCTTCTCCTATATAAATCCCAAATTAGACTCGCGCTCGAATATTGCTCTCATGTTTGGAGCTCGGCTCCTAAACATACCCTCGACCTACTTGAGAGCATACAGAGACGAGCGATACGCCTGATCGGGGACTCGGTGCTGACGTCGGGACTACAGTCGCTATCACATCGAACGCGCGTAGCCGACGTCTGTCTGTTTTACAGATATTATCACGGGTACTGTTCTTCGGAGATTCGTGGTATATCCGACTTTCCACGCAATTCGGCTTATGTGCGCTCAATAAGACAATCCGATGGATTGGACCCGTTTGTGGTTCATCTCCCGACGGCGCGAACATCCCTGCATCAGAACTCGTTCCGTTACAGAGCGGGGAAGCTGTGGAACTGCCTTCCCACACTTGTGTTTCCGGAGCGTTACAACCTACAACTATTCAAAAAGAACTGCAACAGTTATTTGGTGGCATCTCGGGGCGCCCATTCGGCGCTATAGGTTCGCCTCTCCCGAGAGAAGTCTAATAAAAAAAATAAAAAAATTATTTGTTGAAATTATGTTATATCGAGTTCCAGTTTTGTCTCGTGATTCGATCCGTAGGACCATTGTTGAAAAGTGTATTTTGGACAAAAACAAAAAACAAACTCACATTGAAAAAGACAAAAAATTGTTACACCAACACATTATAGAAACGAAAAAGTTCGCTAAACGACACAACATCATGTTCACATTGGCTGATAAGGGCAACGCAACAGTAGCGTTGAAAAGAACAGATTATATCCAAAAAGTAAATGCCATGTTATCAGACAACAAAACATGAATTGATAAACAAAAATCCCTTAAATCAAAGGATCGACAAACTTAAAATTTTGCTCAAACGCTGGTGGAATGAAGGGTTTATTGACGATACTCTTAATCCTGAAGGGAAACGCGGTAAGAAACTTTATAATCATTTGCTTACTATTGACTCGAATTTACCTCGATGTTACGCGTTACCGAAGATCAATAAAGTCGGATATCCCTTACGTGTGATTGTTTCCAATGTGGATACACCATATTATTTCTTTTCAAAGTTTTTAGCGAAATTGATATCAGAGAATGTGCCAGCATCTCCTTTTAATATCAATAACAGTATGGAATTTATTGATAAAATCAAAAATTTTCATATTCCTAAAGAACATAGTATGGTTTCCTTTGATGTGACTTCTATTTTCACGAACGTACCTGAGGATTGTATTATACGAAGTATAAAAAACAGATGGGATTTTATCAAGGACAAGTGTAAGATTCCATGTAGTGAATTTCAGATCGGCCTCCGACTTCTATTAGGTTCAACCTTTTTCACGTTCAATAACTCAATTTATAGACAAAAGTTTGGTACACCTATCGGGTTTCCATCTTCCCCCATTTTTGGTGATTTAGCCCTAAGAGATTTGGAAGTTTCTAGTTTTAAAAAACTCGATTTTGAGGTTATTCACTATTATAGATATGTTGACGATTCGTTTTTGATTTTACAGACCAACAAAATTGAACACAATTTAAATGTGTTTAACTCATATAATCCCAATCTCCAGTTTACATATGAGATGGAAACTAATAATAGAATTAGTTTTCTTGATGTGCAGGTCATCAGAAGTTTAGATAACCGATTGATTTACAATTGGTACCAAAAACCGACCTTCTCAGGCCGAGTGTTACATTACCATTCATTCCACCCAACAGACCAGAAGATTGCAATGGTGTCTTGTTTGACTGATAAGGCGATCAAGTTGTCTGACCAACAGTTTCATGGTGAAAATTTAAAATTTGTTACTGATATCCTTCAAAGGAACTCCTACCCTCACACCTTCATCAAGAAACACATCAGAAAAAGATTAGCAGTTTTAAATATTAACGATAATAGTCCGAGGCAAACAAGAGTGGAACCTGATGCCACTCTTACGATTCCGTATGTTAATCGTTTTACTGAACAGTTGAACAGAAAACTAAAGAACTATAATATACGTGCTATTAACTCTACTAACAACGGATTGGACCATATTGTTACACGGGGAAAAGACAAATTACAGCAACAAAATAACACCAATGTTGTTTATCAAGTAGAGTGTTTGACTTGTCCTGCCACCTATATAGGCCAAACAAAGAGAAAACTCAGTACTCGCATTAAAGAGCATCGAAATAACATTAATTGTCATCCCAAGTACCACAATGTCATAGCAAAACATCGACTGGACCATCCTTCTCATCTCATTAATTGGGAGAGGATCAAAATCAAAGATAAGGAAGCGCTTTTGTCTAAACGTCTTATGTCTGAAATGTCTTACATCAAAGCCAACTCACACACCTTGAATCTACAGGCAGACACAGTTAAATTCCATGGCTTGTATATGTCGGCGCTCACTTAGTGTTCTTTTATGTGTTATTGAGTAACATTATTGATTAACGTGTTCTAAGTGATTGACTTTGTGGGGAGGAAGTATGTACCAGCATGGGTACTTAGTTCACTTCCTCCTCCATCGATCAAAAGTTCCGCCGCTACACGAATGTGCACAAGGAAAACAACAGCACATTAAAACAAACAAACGGTAGTTTATTATTTAAACATCGGGTTTACTGCACCGCACTGTTAATTCAATTTTTTGGACTCGACACAAACGATTATTCTCCATTATCGCTTCCCTGTGCGCACCAGGGTAGCGATGGAGCCGCGACCCGCCCGGGTCGAAGGATGGAATAAGACTCAATGATATTTTGCTCGTTCAGAACTCACTCGCTCATCGTGGTCATGATGGTATGTGTGCCTAGAACAAAGAAAGACAGAAACTGCATTCCTAGGATACGATTTCGGTAAAGCAAATAAAACCGTAATCGTCGGATGCCAATGGAATCTTTGTTGGAACATGTGCGGCTAAACAAAGAGACGATGTTCCGATGTGAAAATGTGCTAATTGGTTTTAGCGAAGTTATTGGGAAATGGTGTTTATGGCATCGCTAGAAAGGATACGAATTGAATACCCATTTGCATTGATTATGCTTGGATTTCGATTGATGCCAAGGGACGCGAAATGCGTATTTGCTTTGGGTTGCACATTATGCTGGGAGAAAAACGTCGCCAGCTAAAGAAATTTATCGTATACATGAATGAAGCTGGGAATAGGCGACGCCATGATAATTATCTCTGGCTGGAATGGTTACATGATATGTGAACCTGGGTTTTTCTTTTCAGGATAATTTATGATAAGGAAAGTAAGAACTCTTACAGGGGATTTGTAAGCGAAGGAATGCTTGAAAAGGTAAGAATTCTCTTGCAGAAGCTTTACGACTATAGCTTTGCTCCAATTAATGCGTATAGCGTTTTCAGGTGCCTAATGCGATTTGCATTGGCGAAATTATATGGGAAGATGGGCGTTATGGGGTGTTTAAGGAAAGCGTACCGTGGGATCTGGCGGAACCGCCACAACTTCTCTGTCAAATTTATTGTCAGAGTAAATTTAATTTATTTAATTTAGTTAATTCATTGTATTTCGAATATTGTTGTGAAATTAATTTATATTATAATTTTCCCGGTTCCATTTTATTGTTGGTAAGCTTAGTTTAATTTAATTAATGTGTGTCTTATTGTTAAATATTAAGTCTTAACATCATTATAAACTTTTTTAGACCTGATGACGATCAAATACCATGATCGAAACGTCGTTAATGTAATGTGAAGAAAAAAAATAAATTACATTAAAAACAAAATTAGTCTGTATTGGCGATTTTAACTTCTCCGTTCTAAAAGAAACTACTATATTTATTAAAAGCAGTCTCCTTTATTAGAAATAGCCCTATGCCACTAGGGCAGTTAGTATGTAAGCAATTAGCACAATGATATCAGACTCCTTTGCCAGCAGTCGTACAATAATAAATAAATAAATAAATAAATGATAATAAAGACTAAAGATTTTCTTAATTGAATTTCAAATTCAAGGGTGAAGCCACCAATTTACAATCCAGAGACATAATATACAAAGTGGAGCAAAATTAATCGTCCAATCTTGTTTTTGAATTACCTTTTTACTAAATAAACAAAAATGATTTTGAGTAATGAAAATTTTTATTTGGACCTTTACAGTTTTTTCTGTTAAGTGGAAAAGATGATATCTGTCAAGTGGCTGCTGCCAGTGTTGATACACATTTATATCCGTTTTATTGCATTTTCCATGACTTTCGACAACATTTCCGGTGATAACTGTTCACATTCCTGTCGGATATTCTCCTTAAGGGCTGTGATTGTCTGCGGCTTCTTGGCATAAACCTGCGACTTCAAGTGGTTCCACAGAAAGAAGTCTGAGATGGTTAAATCGGGCGATCTTGCTGGCCATGTCATATCACCAAAACGCGAGATTATGCGACCAGGAAACGCTTCCTTCACAATATCCGTTGTGGCTCGTGCTGTGTGTGTGTGGTTACTTCGTCTTGTTGAAACCACATGTTCATCAAGCCCCGCTGATCCAATTTCGGCAGTAAGAAGTCGTTTATTATGGCCCAGACAGAATACCAGCACGAGTCCTTAATGACTGTGCTCCAGAAGTGCCGCCGGTTTTTGGCAGACTTTTACGCTTGTCTTATGTATGGAGGCCCTTTCCTACTTGCTGGACAATCGCTCGAGTTCAGTCAATCCCAAAGATGCGGAAAAAATGAAAAAAAATTTCCACGAATCAACCGTCGATATGATTTCATCCATAGCTACACATCTTGGTCAAATGCAGTGGATTCTAAGACCAACGCAGCATGCTTGCAGAGTAAATTTACGACAGAGTAGATGTAATTAGCACAATCTAATAATGGATGGGTTTCCAAGAGCTTAAAGCTACACAAAGTCACACAAGAGCCATACAGATTTAATTCTTGGGTTTGTAAAACGGTGGTCTCAAGAATTCTCTAACCCCCATGCCACCCGATTCCTCTACATTCCCTATGTACGTCCACTGCTCCAATATGCTAACTAGGTATGTTGCTCCTATCAACAGACTCACATTTGTACAATCGAGAGCACTTAAAATCGTTTCTTACCTTTCGCTCTCCCTGGTTTGGGATGGGAAAATCCTCTGGTTTTGTTCTCTTATGCCAACGGTCTCAAATTACTTATTCTGAAACCCTTGGAAGAACACGGAATCCTGTCCGATATTCTTTTCATTCGCCGACTTTTCTCTGCCTCGCCCGACAGCGCCAATTATCCCAACCTCCATGGACGAAGAAACGAAAGGCACGTTCTACGAGACCCTAGAGGAAATATTTGATGGGATCTCATCATTCGATGTTAAAATCCTTCTTAAGGACCTGAATGCAAAAATTGGAAATGAAGATATCTTCCAACCAAGTATAGGTAAAGAAAGTCTACACGACGTTTCAAATGATCATGGAATTCGAATTATTACGTTCGCAGCGTGAAAAGATATGGTAGTGAAAAGCACGATGTTCAAGCACAAACAAATCCATACAGCCACATGGATATCACCCGACGGCGTAACGCGTAACCAAATAGACCAGTTCCTCATAGACAAAAGACATCACTCGAATATCCTTAACGTAAGATCATATAGAGGAGCAGAATGCGACTCCGATCATCTTCTAGTGATACGCAAAATCAGGAGTCCGCAAAGTCGGCACATGGCAGTCACGGGAGACAAGCAAAAAGTTCGACATTGATAAACTAAAAGATCTGCGTAAAAGGGCTGAATATCAAGACGAACTAACGAATAGATTTAGCATCCTAGAGAATGGGACCAGCGAGGAAGAGAAAGCCAATAGTGTGGACACTAACTGGGCATCGATCAGAGACAAAATCAAACAAACTATTAGGACTTAATAAAACAATTAAGTCTAAACCTTGGTAACGTAAACGCCTCAGAGTGATCCACTTACAAAAATATGATGAAGTCAATGCAGAAAGATACGCGACAATTCAAAAAGAGACAATGAGACTTTTCAAATGCAAAAAATGCGAATGGGAGAAGACTCGGATCGAAAAAATCCTAGAAAATGCCAGAGCAATGGACATCAAAGGTATGTATGCCGGCATAAATTCAATTAGAAATGGCTACCGAGGAAGAGCCATAATAATTCGAGACGCAAACGACTGTCTGTTCACAGAAACAAACAATATCGTGACAAGATGGAAGCAGTACATCGAAAACCTGTTTAATGTGCGCGCCCATCAACCACAAATAAACGCACCAGACGTACATACAGCCGAGCCTCAGAAACCAGAGCTCTCTTTCAATGAAATTGTAGACGTAGTGGATCGATTGAAACACAACAAAGCTCCCGGAGTTAACTGCATACCGGCAGAGCTTGTGAAGCATGAAGGAGAGGCAACCGCTCGAAAGATCCACTAACTCATGAAAACAATATGGGATAAGGAAGTCACTCCGGAAGAATGGAAAACCTCAATAGTCGTCCCCATTTTCAAAAAAGGTGACAGATCTGACTGCGAAAACTACAGAGGAATATCATTGCTACCAACCACATACAAAATACTAACAAATGTTATACTGGCGAGAATCTCACCGTACGCAGAAGACATATTGGGAGACTATCAATGCGGATTCCGTAGGGACCGGTCAACAAGCGACCAAATGTTCACAATAAGGCAACTGCTGGAAAAGAAGTGGGAATACGGAGAGACGGTTCACCAACTGTTCGTTGACTTCAAAAAAGCCTACGAGTAAGTCACAAGGCAAAGATTTTACCATATTGTAGTTGAACTGGGAATCCCGAAAAAATATGCCGACCTCATTCAAATTTGCATGAACGAAGGGCGAGTTAGAATAGAAAACCACCTCTCAGAACCATTTGAAATCAGGGACGTACTAAAACATGGGGATGGCCTCTCACCGTGTCTTTTTAACCTTGTGCTCGAGTATGTCATCAGAAAGGTACAAGGCGACGACATGGCCGGATTATCTCTGAACGACGTCATACAAGTGCTCGCATATGCGGATGACATCGCCGTTTTGGGCGATAATCTAGAAACTGCAAGTAAAAACTGTGAAATCATCATGCAAGCGGCAGAAGAGGTGGGCCTAGAAATAAATTAAGACAAAATAAAATACATGATTACGGCGAGAGAAGGTGAACCTCATGGAACACTTATAAACGTCAGAGGCAAGATATTTGAAAAAGTTTAAGAATTTAAATATTTGGGAACAATACTAACGGTCAGTAACGAAATGTCGAAGGATATTAACAAAAGACTGCATTCCGACATTCCGGGTCGAGTCGGCGATGTCATGAACTTCCGGGTTCCTACAGGCCAATAAATAGCAATAGTGGCTCCACCTATTGAAAAATCCCGAGACCCCTCAACCCATGTAGTATAATGTTTGAAACGTAATCAGAATGCGATTAAAAAGTATCACTCGGAATGATATGTGTTTAAGAGACTTCAATACTAATAATTCTGAACTATTTATTGGTCTGAAGGAGCCCAAAAGTTTATTACCTCACTAACTCAACAACGTCAACGTTTCCTGTCCGTTCTTAACCGCCTTTTTTTTTTGTTTACCGCTGAGTTGGTAAGGAGTTCGCGTCATGTGTTTGATTGAGCATATTGTAGCGAGCTTAGGGTTCGCTGGATTAATTATTTTGAATAAATAAGAGCCGTTAAATTGATTTTGAATTAATATAACACTTTATTAGTCCGTTAATCACAACCGTTACTTTTACCGTACACAACGATTTCTTGACTTATCGCTTCCGTACTTATTGCGTATTTTCCTTCTTACTTATCGCTTGCTTCACTTTCTACTTCTTACTCTCTACTCGTCTCCATGAAAAAAAAAATTGTGGCGAGAAGGCCGAATTTAACGAGACAGGACATATGTGTCCTTCATCTTGTCTCTGACTTCTGGTCATCTTGCGATAACCAGAATCACCCACATCCGTGAGAATGTTGGGCTCGGTCTCGCGGCATCTGAAAAGAAAAGAAAAAAGGGGGGGTGTCCAAGGATAATGTGGACAGTGTTAGTCCAGGTGTTCTCTAACTACTTTTATAGAGGGATGGTGGGATACTTGTCTCCATGAGCTGTCTGCGACGTATTTATACCGTTTCCCCACGTTCTGATTCGGTATTTCGTTTTCGTCCGTTCCATCATCTTGAATGTTCTATTATCCATAGTCTCCAGTTTTCCAGTACTTTACATAACATTCTAATACTTTGTTTTGGACTTTCCCGAATATTCCAGTACTGACTGTCATATGCGTCACAATATATCGGTTTAACGGACGTCTCTTGGTACTGCGCTAATTCGAAACAATTATTGATTAGATTTGGTCCCAGTGCCAAGTCGAGCTGGTCAAGAAAAACAGCATCTAAGATTACTCATTTAGTGCCTTAGGTTCGATTAAGCTACGAAATGTCTATAAAAAAGGCGGTATTCTTCAAAAGATGCAAGTGATTCAAGTTCAGATAGTTCTTATGAACCGAACTCCCGAAAGAACAGTATGGTAAAAAGATATTTGAAAAAATTAAAGAAATTAAATATCTGGACACGATACTGACGGACAGAAACGAAGTGTCGAAGGAAATTAACAAAAAAAAAAAGCACTCCGGCAACGCTAGTTGGCACGCAGTCAGTAAACTGCTGAAATCCAAACTGCTATCTCGTAATATAAAGCTCCGTGTCTATAGAACCATAATCATGCCGATTGCTCTATACGGCTGCGAAACATGGGCTCTCACAAAACGGGAAGAAAACAAATTCGGCGTTTTTCGAAATTAAAGTTTTAAGGGGTATCTTTGGCGGTAAATATGACGAGGAGGGAGGACAATGGAGGAAGCTCCACAACCATGAATTGGAAGAGCTATACCACAAACCTACAATAGTGAGAGTAATCAGGTCGCGAAGATTAAGATGGGCCGGACACGTGGCGCGAATGGGCAACGATAGGACCGTGTGCGCAATTCTTGACGGTAGACCAACGGGAAAGAGACCGGTAGGACGTCCGCGACGGAGATGGGAGGACAATGTTAAGTTTGGCCTTGAGGAGATCGGATCGGCTGGTAAAGCGTGGAAGGAGAGCGCATAGGACAGGGGATGTGGCGGAGTCGAGTCGGTGAGGTCATGAACTTCCGCGTTCCTACAGGCCAATAAATAGTAGTAATAGCAACCCTATTAAATGTAAATCCTCAGAACACGCGTAATCGTCGCCTACTCTACTTTCCCCTTCACCACACTGCTGACGGCAACAATGAATGGATCGTCTGAATACTGTGAAGTATCAACTTCAACTTATTCATTTTTGACTTCAATGTTAGCACCACCACTCTAAGTCATCGACCTCTAAATGTCGCCCTCTAATTGATTTTCGTCTTGCGTTCCACCCTCGGCCATCTCAGTTAAGTGATTAACTCATGAGTAGATTAATTAAGTTAGTTCGTTAGTCAACACGTACGAATTTTTTACCTCTAAGCCATTAAAGGAGGTGGTGATTCCATTAAACATAAGAGTTCCTCAAAATTGTCTTCTGTACGCGAGTTATTTTGTGCCGTTCTAGGAGGAAATATTACAAAAAAGAAGAGAACTTTTTCTTCGTTTATTTGGAAACTATGTTTCCTTTTATTAATTATCTCCGCTGAGCAGCACGTGTATGCGAGTCCATAGTCAGACAGGATCTCTCTTTATATTTCGAACTTCTAGGTCTATTTATATCTTTCGAACTTAAATCTATTAAGTTAAACAGGTTTTGAAGTACCTGTGTTTCATGTTTTGAAGCATCTGTGTTTCTATTATTAGTATACAATGGTTCACGTTTTCTTTTGTTCGTGTTTTATGACTAACATTAGTGTGAACAGATTTTGAAGTATCTGTGTTTTATGTTTTGATTGTTAACTATCTTATTCTTTTAGGAGTGTTAACTATGTTATATTTTAGGGGTGTTAACTCGCGCGTTTGGCAAAAAAAAAAAAACGCTTGAAAACTAAACTTTACAAGCAAAACTTCTTTCATATTTATTTGAGGAAGATATTACAATCAGCTATGAACGATCCGGAGACTTCCCAGGCATGTGACGAAAGAGGCTATATGTGTTGCCATTTTTATATAAATATTGTAGCGAGCTTAGGGTTCGCTGGATTAATAATTTAAAATAAATAAGAGCCGTTAAATCGATTTTGAATTAATCTAACACTTTATAGCGTTTGCGACGATAGTGAAGAGCGAGTGATTCGAACCGACGCTATCACGGTTAGAATCAGAAAATGATAGAACCAAAGCTCTTACCCATCAGGCCACTGCCGCTTATGTGAATTTGATTCTTAAACTCACATACATTCGACTAATGTGGCAATGGTATATTATTGCTATGGTATGCGGCTTTAATGGATGTGCTTTTGGTGGTGTTGTTCTTTACTAGTCGTGTGTGTATCTGCTAGAAACGCCACAACTTTATTAGTCCGTTAATAACAACCGTTACTTTTACCGTACAGATAACGATTTCTTGACTTATCGCTTCCGTACTTATCGCGTCTTTTACTGCTTACTTCTTACGTCTTACTCATCTTCCCGAAAAAAAAAAAAAAAAAAAAATTGTGGCGAGAAGGCCGAATTTGGCGAGACAGGACATATGTGTCCTTCATCTTGTCTCGGACTTCTGGTCATCTTGCGATAACCAGAATCACCCACATCCGTGAGGATGTTGGGCTCGGTCTCGCGGCATCTGAAAAGAGAAGAAAAAAGGGGGGGTATCCAAGGATAGTGTGGACAGTGTTAGTCCAAGTGTTCTCTAACTACTTTTATAGAGGGATGGTGGGAAAGAAATCTTACAAGACCGGTGGGTCTTGGGTGCGGTAGTAAACGCAGATCACGTCTTTGGCGTCTGATAATCTGCTCTTTGGTCGGTGTGTATGTTTGTGTTTGTGCCGTCTTGTACTGTGCGTTCGTGTGTTTGGTTTGTTAATTGTAGACGCTATGGGATGGGTCCAGGAATACTCTATTATAGAGGGGAATGTTGTTGGGAAGGGTGCTTTCTTCAGTTTTGTACTGAAGAAGAAATTGTGCGGGTTTGATCCGAAGAGATCGAGAGAGAGAAGGGTCAAGAACGCAAGAGTCCCGTACAAGTAGATTCTCGCTGTTCTGAATGTTTTCGAGGTACTTATATGCTAATTGAAGCAAGTACTCGTACAAGATAGGGGTAATGGAGGCGCCTTCGTATAGGTGAGAGTTGAGGTAATGACGACCGTCAGGCCTTCTAGAATGATTGGTGCATCTTCTGAGGAGTTTCCTTTCGAAAACCCGAAGTCTTTCCATTTGAGCCGAAGCTATGCAGGACCATATGGGAAAGGCGTACGATATTCCAGATCGGATTAGCTGCTTATAGCAGAGAAGCTTAACTTTGGTGTCAACTTTGTTCCTCCACTTCAAGATGTTGTGCAGTTGCTTAGACCGACCAAGGCCCCCCTGGAGAATGTGGGTCACATGTTTGATGAAATTCATTTTTGGGGTATAAGTGACCCCGAGATATTTCATCTTGTCATGTGGTCTAATCGTAGTATCTCCCATTTTTATTCGAATATTCTGTGAATATCGAGAAGTAGGTTGAGAGTGTTTACTACTCAGAATTATGGTTACTGCTTTGGATGGATTTAGTCGGATTTTCCATCGACTGTAATACTGATACAGTTCGTCCAAGTGACGGTTGAGTCGATTTGTTGCGAGGTTAGGGCCTTTGGTTGACGTGTACACCAGGACGTCATCCGCATAGCATATTTGGTTTACTCTCCCGTCCACAGGGCGGGGAATATATGAGGTGTAAATATTGAATAAGATGGGGCCTAGAATAGAGCCCTGTGGTACGCCTGCAGCGGCGTGAAAAGTTCGGGAAAGCTTTCCATTCATTCTAACTTGGAAGGTTCTGTTTCGAACGAATTGGTAGATGATGCTACATAGCGTTCTACTGAGGCCAGTATTCAGTAGTTTAAAAGCGAGACCTTCGATCCAAGTCGTATCAAAAGCTTTTTCAATGTCTAGGCTTACCACAACGGTGGGTTGCTTAACTTCCCGATCGGCGTGCGACGTATTTATACCGTTTTTCCTCATTCTGATTCGGTGTTTCGTTTCCGTCCGTTCCAAAGCCCTGAATGTTCTATTGTTGACAGTCTCCAGTTTTCCAGTACTTTATAGAATATTCTACTACTTTATTTAGGACTTTCTCGAATATTCTAGTACTGATTGTCATATGCGTCACAATATGGTAAAAAACCAATTGGGATACAGTTTGATAAACCAAAAGTTTATCAGAATATTCAAAGGAAACATAAAGTTTTTATATTATATAACCTCAACATTGCAAGTTTCTTATTGTGAACTGATGTTAGATTTACCTCTTTGAGAACTGTCAGTCAATCAGCCGGCTCTTAACTTAACTTTGTCGAGTACTTAATGAGAATAATAATAGAAAATAATGATCGCCGCATCTACAATATTTAATTTATCATCTCGTAAGTTTTACAGACAATCCATCTTCCTGCCTAACCTGTTAGGTTATTTGAAGGATACGGAAAATGCGGTGTTTCGGTAATACGTGTGTCTGGTTCCCGTACCATGGAAGCTCTACGAACTCTGGTTTCTAGTGACTTCAAACCAAAGCCCAGGTTCGCTGCATTGAAGCCGATTTATCACCCCGTCAGTGGAGACATGATTGACAAAGGATTGGTCCTTTGGTTTCCAGGTTCACAACAATGCACTTAAAGCTCTCTTATAAGTCCGACTGAGTTTTGCAGGTCCCAATAGTTTTACGGGAGAGGATTGTTGTGAATTCCAAGTCCACGGCAGTGTCGCTGTAATTGGAGCTTTAATGAACGCATTGAAAACTGTACCTGGACTTCGTCAATCTGAACCAGGAGAATTCACGAAGCGAGCATTTTTTAACGGAAAGCTCGACCTTACTGAAGTTGATGGACTAGCAGATCTTATACATGCCGAAACGGAAGCACAACGGAAACAGGTACATATTATTCATCCTACCATGAGATACATACGATTGTAAGCGCCTCGTTTACTTCCATTAAGTAGGCGCTTCTGCAGAGCACTGGTGCACTTTCAAAATTATATCAGCAATGGAGGAAGAGATTAATACGTTGCTGTGCTCACATAGAAGCCTACATCGACTTCGTTGAGAGCGAAGACATTGAAGACGATGTTCTGGACAAAGTGAGTGGCGAACTCCAAATTTTGAAACAGGAAATCAGTAACCACTTGGGAGATCAAAGAAAAGGGGAAATCCTTCGGAATGGTGCCCGGACTGTTATTATTGGCGCCCCAAACGTTGGTAAAAGTAGCTTGCTCAATTTGCTGTCTCAACGTTCAGTGTCTATTGTGACACCAATTGCTGGCACCACACGTGATATTGTTGAATCCTGCTCCAATATATCTGGCTATCCTGTCATGTTTGCGGATACTGCTGGTTTGCGTCTTAACACCAAGGACGTTGTCGAAAAAGAAGGCATTGCACGGGCTAAAGAATACATGACAAACTGCGATATTCTATTACTGCTTATAGATGGCAAAGATCTGATGGAAAATCACGTTATCACTGAGGGATCCTTCAATAACTTTAAACTTCAGTACATATCGCAGTTGGGGTTGTCAATGGAAACTGTGCAGAAAAAGCAGCCGATTGTCGTTGTTAATAAGTCAGATCTGATTCCGCCGGATATTACTAAACGATTTGCTCACTTGGAGGTAACTCTAATATCTTGTCTTCAAGGTGAAATATCTGGTATTTTGCTTAAATTGGAGGAAAGACTAAAAAAGATGTGAGTTTACCTTTTTTTCTAGCTTCGTTTTGCATTTTTAACCAGAGACTTTAAATTTCAGATGCAGCCAACCTACGGCGGAGAATCCTAGTCTTACACATTCTCGCTACAGATACCAACTCACCGATTGCTTGGGCTACATAGACGCTTTCATTGGAAGTTCAGCGGGGGATGTTTCTCCTGATCTTGCAATAGAAGCACAGAAACTGCGCAGAGCGGTGAAATGCATTGAAAAAATCACTGGTCACGTTACGACAGAGGACATCTTAGACGTTGTATTCAAGGATTTTTGTATTGGAAAATGAAGTTTGTGTATTTTGGTTTCATGTTGAATGATTGCGCAGCTGAGATGTATATCAGATAAAAGAGTATTTGTTCCTGGATTGGCAATTACATTAGGTAAAAAGTCGGTAAATATTTTAGCGAAAAACAATTTATCGACTTTTGATTCTGTTCAGATTTTTATAATTCTGCGGGCCGATCAATGGCTTATCTACTCCCTGAGTATATTATTAATATAAGTTAACTTCTTCCTTCTCTTTCGGAATAAAAAAAAAAGTATTTTCAATAAAAGACGTCGTTTAATTTTACAGCAATCTTCTTTATTTCCGTCCAACTTACAACTCAACTAATGCATCAAACTACATATGCGTTTATATTTGATTAGTGTTGATGCTGCAGTTCCCAGTGTAGGGTTATATTCTCAATGTGTTTAGCTTACCTCCTTTCGTTTGGGGTGGTCTAGTCGTCTCCTGGGTCCAGTAATGAAATGCGATTTTTTTACTTTTGTTTGTGAGTTAAAGTTATTTTATTAATTTATTTTTTTATTTTTTTTTTTATTTTTTTTTTATTAGACTTCTCTCGGGAGAGGCGAACCTATAGCGTCGAGTGGGCGCCCCGAGATGCCATCAAATAACTGTTGCAGTTCTTTTTGAACAGTTGCAGGTTGTAACGCTCCGGGAACACTCGCGTGGGAAGGGAGTTCCACAGCTTCCCCGCTCTGTAACGGAACGAGTTCTGATACAGCGATGTTCGCGGTGTCGGGAGATGAACCACAAATGGGTGCCGATCCGTCGGATTGCCTTGTGGAGCGCATATAGACCGAATTGTGTGGAACAATGCCAAGAATCTCCGAAGAACAGCACCCGTGATAATATCTGTAAAACAGACAGAGGTCGGCCACGCGCCTTCGATGTGATAGCGACTGTAGTCCCGACGTCAGCGCCGAGTCCCCGATCAGGCGGATCGCTCGTCTTTGTACGCTCTCAAGTAGGTCGAGGGTATGTTTAGGAGCCGAGCTCCAAACATAAGAGCAATATTCGAGCGCGGGTCTAATTTGAGATTTATATAGGAGAAGAAGTTGGGCCGGAGTAAAGTATTTCTTGGCTCTAAAAAGATAACTCAGTTTTCCTGAGGCTGATCTGGCGATACCCGATACGTGTTTATGCCATGATACATTCCCACAGACCGTGACGCCGAGCAATTTCAAGCTTTCCCCAGCCTCGAGGGCCCGGCCCCTCATCATCAGCTGTGGAACCGATGATCCAGTTTTCTTTGTGAATGTTGTATACTGGGTCTTCGTTGCGTTGAAGTCGACAAGATTGGCCTTTCCCCACTGTAGGACTTTATCTAGATCCTGGTTCAGAGAGTCAATCTGTCTACATCTCAGCTGGTGCGACGTTGATGCACCAATCGGCCGATCACTCGAAAAGGAGGAAACAAGCGTACTATCATCCGCAAAACTGAACACTTTGTTATACGTTGTCTCCAACAAATCATTTATGTGAAGCAAGAACGAGGTTGGAGCCAAAATAGAACCGTGGGGCACCCCCGAATTAACAGGATACAGATCCGAACACTCGCCGTCCACAACAACCCGGATCGATCGATTCTCGAGGAAACTCCTCGTCCAGTCGCAAAGCTGCTGAGAAAGTCCATATGAACGGAGTTTGCTCAGCAATGTCCCGTGCCAGACGCGGTCAAAAGCCTTGGAGATATCTAATGCGGCCGCCCTTGACTCACCATGCCGTTCAATCGCAGATGTCCATATATCGGTTATAGGTGTCAAAAGGTCTCCCGTGGACCGCCTACCACGGAATCCGTATTGACGATCATTCAGAATACCGTTGCACTCCAAATACTTAACCAACTCTGTATTGATGACTTTTTCCATTACCTTAGATAAAATAGACAGTAATGCTATCGGACGGTAATTTTGTGGGAGACACTTTTTTCCCGTCTTTGGGATTGGCTGAACTCGAGCGATCTTCCAGCAGACAGGAAAGGTCCGCCGTGCATAAGATAAGCGGAAGAGTCTGCCAAGAACCGGCGATAGTTCTGGAGCACAGTTCTTAAGGACTATTGCTGGTATACCGTCCGGGCCGGTTGCCTTCCTACAATCCAGTTCACGCAGAATGCGTTGAATAGTGCGCGGACGAAATCTCACATCCCGCATGGAAGACCATCCCGGCGAGATCACAGGTGGGTCCAAAAGGCCGGGATCGAGGTTTGAATTCGCGGAAAATAAATTCGCGAACACATTAGCTTTATCCTTTGGATTCGTGACTAATGTCCCGCTGTCTGTCACCAACGGAGGGAAAGAAGGGGAAGCAAAGTTACTGTTGACAGCCTTTGCCATTGACCAGAAGGAGCGCGAACCAGTTGGACACCGAAGGAGCTTATTGATCACCCTGTCGCTTGAGCCCTCTTCGCGGTATCAATCGCCTGGTTGCACGCGTTTCTGATTCTAACAAAATTCGTTCTGTTAACATCGGTGGGATTGGCTCGCATTTTCCATCAAACCAAGGTTTATCAGACGAACTTCGTTTGATGGAATGTGGAATATACATCTCCATCCCCAGAAGAATAATCTCCGATACCGACTCCGCGCAAGCGTTAACATCGGTGTTTTCGAAGCACACCTCCGACCATGGAAAAGACGCGAAGAAATCCCGCATATCGTCCCAGTTAGCAGCCCCATACTTCCACACATGGGGAAGCTGCCTAGGCCGGTTATTTGCTTGGTATGCAAGTGCTTGCGCGACAGATACCAAGCAGTGATCTGAGTATCCCAGTGGCGCAGAAACCTCTACGGTATAAATACTCAGTTCGGATGTCAAAAACAGATCCAGGGTGTTCGCATAATCGCCTCGGGCATCCGGTACTCGCGTTGGCTCCCCCACGAGTTGAGTCAAGTTGTGGCTTACAGCAAACATCTCCGCCAGCCTCCCAGCCTCGTCGGTTCTGTTAGAATGTAACAACCAGTCGGAATTGTGCACATTAAAATCGCCAAGGACAATAATTTCAGAAGCTGGGTGGTTGATCTGTACCCAGTCGACGGTATATGAAAGATGTTCGAAAAATGTCGCCGGTCGAACGTCATTCGGGGAGCGGTGAAGGCAACAAAGATTTAACGGAATTCCTCAGCACGACCCTCAACCATATGATGTCCATATTATTGGGCTCTAACGCCTCCATCCTCTGGCAAGCCAGATCGGACCGTGCAAAGACGCAAGCTCCGCCCTTAAAACCGAATCTCGAATGTAAGTCGTATCCTGAGCAACGAAGATATGTCGAATCAGTTGACGAATCGACCTGGGTCTCAGTTAGGGCAAGGATATCAGGTTTCGTTGTTTGCAAATATTGGTGGACGGCGTTTACATTCGTATTGGTGAAACCGATGCCCCTGATGTTACAAAATGCCGTCACCAGTCGAACGTGGGCCGAGCCTCGAGAGCTAGCCCGGTTATGCGATGACGAACCTTTCAAAGTTCCATTATTTATCATGATATCTGCATGATGTTCCCCCTGACATAGTCCCCCCGGAGAACCGAATGGGAGACTAGTTTACCTCCGGAATTCTTTATAGAAGAAGACACCATCATTACTTATTCCCGCGTCAGTCCGGGCCATCAGCCACACATCCGAAACACCGTCGAAGATTTCTCTTGGCGATATCGCGGAATGTACAGCGTGACGGGGTGGTATCTCACCTTGGGACAGACTACCACCTAACCAACCTTTTCTCGAACCCGTCCATCAGCCAAGCTCCGAAAGATGGCCAGGGATTTCTCCCGACCATTTCACGGAGCCTAAAGCTTGATGGGGTGGTATTTCACCAGGCGCACAGGGCGTTGGGACCCCGGCTACCACTCAGCCTTTAGTCGCCTCTTACGACAAGCTGACCTAGCTGTGAGTATATTCTAACGCCCTACTCACAGGGCTTATAACTTTTTGGCCGTTGCCTGGGCCTCCGGATTCGAACGGATCACGAATAAAAAAAAAACAAAATGGGCGGCGAGAGGCCGACTTTGGCGAGACAAGGTTAGATCTGTCCTTTATCTTGTCTCTGGTTTCTGGTCATCTTGGGATAATTCGCGAGGGGCGGGGGGGGGGGGGGGGGGGGGGGGGATCTAAGGATACTGTGGACAGGTTTAGTTCAGGTGTTCTCTAACTACTTGGATGGAGGGGTGGTGGAAAAGAAATCGTACAAGACCGACCGGTCTTGAGTGCGGTAGTAAACGCAGATCACGTCTTTAGCGTCTGATGATCTGCGCTTTGGCCCGTGTGTGTGTATGTTTGTGCTGTCTTGTACTGTGCGTGCTTGTGTGCGTGTGGTATGTTAGCAGTATACCGGGAGTCCTGTATTATGGAGGGGAATGATGTTGGAAAGGGTGCTTTCTTCAGTTTTGAACTGAAGAAGAAATTGTGGTGGTCTGATCCGAAGAGATCGACAGAGAGAAGGGTCAAGAACGCAAGACTCCCGTACATGTAGGTTCTCGCTGTTCTGAATACTTTCGAGGTACTTGTATACTAATTGTAGCAAGTACTCGTCGATAGGGGTAATGGAGGCACCTTCGTATAGGTGAGAGTTCGGGTAATGGCGACCGTCAGGCCTTCTAAAACTCTTCACGAATCCAAAATGTGCCGCGCTTTTATACTCTGTGGCGACAGAGATTTGTTGAAAATTTTACTTAAAAATTCCAAAAAGCACAAACAAGATTTTGTGTGCTTCAATTGGAATGGGATTCTGGGAAGTGGGTGGGAATTTGGTTGAACAAATTCCCGGAAGGAGAAATTATGAAATGCATTTAGAATTAGGCATTTCATAATGTTAATGGTTATTGGGAATTGAATCAATGTACGACAAATGGACTTTCGGTTAAATTTGTCGTGCATATGATTCAATTGGCGAACATGATTGGGATTATGGTAAGGGTAAGGTAATTGGGAAGTGAGTCAATGTGCCACAAATTAACTCTTGGTTTAATTTGTCGCTCGTATGATTCACTATGGGAACAAGATTGGGATTATAGGTAATAATAGGGATTGGATGGGAGTAGTTATTTAGGATCACTACACCAGGCTCGCTTGTCTGGTCCGTCACGTACGATGTTGATTTCGTCATGTTGCAGGTGTCTTGTTGTGTCTGTGGTACTTGCTAATGTTGAAAATAATGTGGTATAGTGTTTGCAGCTCATCGGTGACGATGATGTTAAGTTATATTCATTTTTAAATCAGCGAACGGCTTCGCATCGTTTGCAGTCACGGCAATAAAAACGGCTTAACTTAAATCGGAACTTATATTAATGGTGCTCAATTTAAAACATGTAATCGATTTATAATATTTGTGAATTGGGATCATGTGTTCCGTAGTGTGGGATGACAAAAGCAACCTATCAAACATGCTGAGGAAATTTTACACTCCAATAGATAACTGTTCGTGTTCTTTTTGAAACGTTGTAGGTTGTAGCGCACTGGAAACACTTGTGGAGTTTGCAGAGGCCAGGCACGCCCTAATTGCTGACCGTCCGACCGCACCCACGACTACGACGGCACCTTCAGTCGACCACAAACTCGTTCGCCGCCATTGATGTCACGACTACCACCATGGTGGCCAGGAACTCCATCAACACCAGGCATGCGTATGCTACCTGGCCCTCCATCAGGATTGCCATCACGGATGATGCAGCCGGAAAACACCCTACGGACAACAAAGGCGTGACGGCAGACACCGAAAAGCCAACTAAGACAAGTGATGCCGAAAGCAAGACCGCCAAAGGAGGAAAGGTCGAGAAGAAAATTGATCCAAAGCCTGCAACTAACGCCGCCAAGGACATCAAGAAGGTTCCAGAGGCAGCGAAGGAAGTGAAAACTACTGCAGCAGCACCACCACCGCTAAAGCGACACCACAAAAAAAGGCCGACTTCAGCAAGAAGGCAACAGCAGCTAACAGTGCACCAGCACCGGCGAAGAAAGATACCAAGACATCCGATGCACCGAAAGAAGGAAAGAAGCCTGCTGCAGAGAAACCCGCCGAACAGGGCAATGATACCAAATTACCGAGACTGGTCGAGGCCCAGTTCGCGCTCGATACAGCCTCCCCCACTGTAGTGACCAGCGCCGAGCAAGGCAATATCCAACTATCGAGGCTGCTCGGGGCCCAGTTCGCACTCGACCCAGCCTCCCCCACTAAGGCGAACAGCTTCGATCAAGGCAGCAATGCTAAACCAACGAGACTGTCCGAGGACCAGTTCGCGCTCGATCCATTCTCCCCAAAGCTCAACCGGGGCCATGTTCCGATGCTCGCACCAAGGCCGAAGCCTCAACGGAAACCAAACGCAATTATCATTCACCAAGCTATCGGCGAATTGTAATTCGCTGCACATCTCAAATGGAAGTCTTCCATCAATCGGTGGTCTCTTACCAACTGTCAGTAGTACAGGCAACCGACCAGAGACACCAGATGGCCAAACTCCGGGCAATAACCGAAATCACCAAGGACGACCGCTACCACATGTAGCCTCCCCAATAGGGATAGGAGCGAGCAATGCCCCGCTTGGCGGGCGGCGCGCCCCACCATCCAGGGATCAACCGCATCCCAATCAACCATCACATCATCATCATCATCGGCACTACAACCGGGAACCGGTCTTGGTCTTATTTAGCAAGTCCTGAGGCTTGTTACATTTTCCATAATGATTTATTTTTTCTGGGCAAGGTCATTAGTCTTGCGCCAGAGGCTTCCCGACGGGGAATCGAATCGCGGTCTCCCGGGTGACAGGCGGGTATACTAACCACTGTACTATCGAGGAGCGATCAACCATCACGCCTCTCAGTAATCCACGAGAGGCGGTACTTCACTCGGGTCCGCACCTGCCATTCCGCCAGGACCCGCGGGCGGTGCCATGGAAGAAGCCGCACCAGACTCAACCTTGCGGTCTCACATGCCAAAAGCCGCATCCCATTGGTAAGTCTCGATGCAGCCCTTTCGACCACCAGCCATTGCGTGGTCATTGATCGTGGGTTGCCAATTTACAACTCCAACCCCGATCAAATGGCCAGAACTGCGACCCAGAGTACCAGACACCAGTGACGATACTCTCGTCGTCACCAATCCTTCATCCGTCCCCAATTCAGGGCGGGCGGCTCTCTCCAGACCTCCACATCACCAGAAGACCACGACCCTGGGCCTCCGTCCATTGGAACGAAAGGGTTCGCCAATGATTGGCGAAGGCGGGCGGAGTCTGTGTACTGGGCCATCATTAAAGCAGGACTTAGAAAGTCCGGCCACTCGGACATCATCACCCAGGACTCATTTGGAGTGGATACTGACGGGTGCAGCTTCACCCGACCTCCCCCCCTCTGTCGGACTTGCCACTCACCTGCTGAACCGCCGCAAGGACAACGGGCAATCGAACAGCCGGGAGCCTGGCCCCCAAAGGCTTCAGGGCAACACACAGCTACCACAATAGATCAAGGAGCACGCAATGCCCCGCTTGGCGGACGGCGCTCCCTAGTATCCAGGGACCGACCGAGTCACAACCGCAGCATCCTACTAAACACTGCGGTCTCTCACGCCAACGACCGCCTTTCGCCGGCTGATAACTTCGGACGGCCGCCAGTGGACGCAGCACTCGTCATCACCACTGGTCTCGATGTAGTGAGACCAATCACCAGTCAGCACGTGGTCAGTGATCGTGGATTGCGACGTTATAACTCCAACCCAGATCACATGGCCAGTTCCGTGACCACAAAAGAGAACAGCCTCCAGCGACGAAAGGGACTAATCAGCATCCTTCCACTGGAGGAGGAACCCCCCCACCAAGCTCCGGACGACCACCTGGAGTCAGATGATTTGCCAATGATTGGCAAAGGCGGGCGGGGTGTTGCGGATTCGCACTGGATACAATCAGCGAATTCGCAACTGAATGCTACCCTTAGCAACAAAATAACAAATGTCAGCAACCAGCTGACAGAAACGAATAATTTTGGTTGTCAAGGGAGGAATTCATAATGTTGTGATTCGTAATCACAACTCCTTTACCTACCACCTTACCTAAAACCCCCTAACCTATTCCATTCATTACTTACCTTTTCCATCCACTCATCCATCCTCCCATAGCGGCGCATATGTGCGACGGGTGAAACCTGAATCTAATCTGTCGCACATTGCTCTAATGACTAACCTTTTTATTAGCACAACAATCGAGTTTGTGCTTGACAAATAAAATACAGCATGTGGGAAATTCTCGATTGGCCACAGTATAAAAAGGGTGACCCATCTTGGTTTCGGGGCAGTCAATCAATCCTCTTAAAACGAGTCGCTGCCTCTTGGTAAAAGGACGACATCGTAACTGCTCTTGAGGCAACATTTCCTAACGTCAAATTCATTGACGTCAAAAAATTCTCTCCCCCACAGCGGTTTGTGAACATTAGACCGCAAAGATACACCAAGCTGAACATATGGCAGCTTCTCCTTGCCCCAGGAACCGACATAGATTCCATAATACGGACAAAGTCGCTTCCAACTTTGCATCAGCAAGTTGTCTTCGAGGTATTTCATAACAGAGAAATGCCTCAATGCAGACGTTGCCAACGTTTCGGGCATGTTTCCCGAAACTGCAACATGAGTCGCCGTTGCGTTCGTTGCGGAAAATCCCACGATATTGGCAAGTGTGAACTACCGCTAGCGAAATACGATCCCACAACAAATGTGCAGGATGAAATAACACTGCCAACTTGCTGCAACTGCGGCAACAAAGGGCATCCGGCTATTTATAGAAATTGTCCTAAATATAAGGAAATTAAACAAAGATCCAAGGAGACTCGAGCTAAGCAAACAGCCAAGTCAGACTTCGGAAAACAGGCCACACAAAACCTCATCCAAAATGGATTCACATTTGCCGACATGCTTAGGGGTCAGCAGGCAAGGAATACAAAAACTCTTTCAACTCCTCCCCCTCAAAAACATATTCAAGTCCCTAAGCGAGCCCCGGTAAAGGCCAACACGACGCCTCAAATTCAAGCGGCGGTGCAAAAGCCTCCGAGGGGGCAATCTTCAATGCTCGAGAAACTACTTAGTTTCTCCCGCTTAATTGAGGATATCTGACCCCGATATGAGAAACTATCAACCGAGGCAGAGAGGGAGGCACTCCTTTTCACTGCATATGCAAGACATACCCTCCACAATGGATTCCAAAATTAAAGTTATCCTCTTAAATGTCAACTCCCTTGTTTCGCACTCCAAGCGTATGATAGTCTCTGACTTCATAAAGGATAACCGGGCGGACGTGGTACTTGTAACCGAAACTAGGTTGCATCCATGTCACCGTCCCGTATTCCCAAACTTCTCCATGATTCGAAGAGATCGAACCCTCACTGGCTGTCCCACCATCAACGGAGGTGGAACTTGTATACTGGTTAATAGCGGACTTCGCCATGAAGCTATTGACCTCTCACACCTAGAGTCCATAGAGGTATCTGGAGTTGAACTGCATCTGGCTAGTAATGGTAGAGTGAATATATACTCCGTATACCACTCGCATAAAACCAATAATGGCCCCATTAATCCCGAAGATATCGGCAAACTAATAAGGACCTCGGGGCATACACCCTTCATCATAGGCGGCGATTTTAACTCCAGACATCCCCACTGGAACAACTCTATTTGTTATCCAAATGACATAAAATTGTACACCGACAACTCTCATGCCCTCAACTTCGAAATAGTCGCACCTTCGGTTGGTACGCGAGGAAACTCAATTCTGGACATCTTTTTTGTGTCCAAAGATTTACTTCCCCATGCCATTCCTCTCCCGGTATCGGCGGGTGTATTTGACCACAACGCTGTGACCAGGTTCATCCGCAGCTATCGTTCATATCAGGCTCATATCAGATACATACCCAATTATGGGCCCACCGGTTGGAACGACTTCAATATCATATTGAACGAAAAACTCCACCAACTCTCTCTTCCCACTGACAGGAACCTAACGACGACTGAGATAAATAACGCTGCAACTCGTCTTCACGGGACTCTAGTTGAATATCGGGAGACGTATGTATGTCCCGAAGTACAAACTTGAAAAGACATCAAATTTCCCATGACGACATCACTCTTCGTCTCATCCGGGAACGTAGAAAGCTCTGTAGAATAAGACATCGTCACTGCTTTACACAAAGGGAGCCATTATTTTATCGTTGTCACATTATAACACATTGATAAAACAGAGAACCCAAAACAGTCGTACCCGACAATTGGAAGACAAACTGTCCGAATATAAGGCTGACATAACAGCATTACAAGAAATAAGATGAACGGGGAGTGATGTTATTCAAAGAAACGAGTATGATATTTATTAGAGCTGTTATGCAAAACACCATGTGCTAGGGGTAGACTTTCTAGTCAGTCAAAAACTGAAGCCTGCCATCATCGGCTTTAATGCAATAAACGAAAGGCTATGCACTCTTCGCGTGCGAGGCAAGTTTAAGAACATAAGCCTCATAAACGTTCACAGACCTACAGAAGAGTCCCCTGACGACGAAAAAGGACAATTCTTCGAGAACGTCGACGGGCCCTCAATGCTTGCCCAAGATACGATGTGAAAATCGTGCTTGGTGATTTGAATGCGAAATTGGGTCTGGAGCTGGTTTTCAGGCACTACGCAGGTTCACATAGTTTGCATAAGAACACTAATGTCAATGGGCTACGATTCATTGAACTGGCAGCGTCAAAGAACTTGGTCGTAGCGAGTACCAGGTTTCCGCGTAAATATATCCACAAAGCCACGTGGGTATCACCTGATGGAACCACTCGCAACCAAATTGACAACGTCTTGATATATAGCCGCCACTCCTCGAGCCTGATGACGGCACGAACGTACCGAGGTGTCAACGTCGACTCGGATCACTATCTTGTTGATACAGTTTTCCGAGCGCGGATTGCCTTACGGAGACGTATTGCATCCGCGGATAAGGTATGGATCAACACGGCTGCCGTACGCAATGAGACCACCACCAACACATTTGGTCATGCGTTAAGACTCGGCCTCGAAGAGTTCAATTGAGCGACAATAAGTCCTAGGGCCAGAAAGCTGGGCGTAGAAGAGAAACGGGCACGTCTTAAGAATACTGTCATTAGTACTGCCAACTCCATCTTAGGCAGTAGTCGTAGAGATCGGAACGACTGGTTTGATGATGAGTGCAAACTAGCGACTGAACGTAAGTATGCTGCATACCGGGCAATGCTGCAGTCTCATAGGACGCGAGTGGGCGAGGAGAAACACAAAGAGCTCAGAAGATCTCCGAAAAGACTTCACAGACAAAAGAAAAGTGCCTGGGAAAAACACCTTGTCTGTGAAATAGAGAAAAGTAGAGAGTGAGGTCCGCACCAGGCGCGGAAGTTCTGCCAAATAATCCGCAGTATGACGCGGTACACACCACGCTGCACTTACTGCAAGGATAAAGAGGGTAATCTGATCACCAATCCTGAAGGCATTCTGGAGCGATGGGAAGTGCACTTCAATGAATTTTTAAATGATCAGCTCACAGAAGAATTGGAGGTTCCACCAATGCAAGATCAAGACCAAATGCTGCCGCCACCGAGCATTGAGGAAAAAGTAAAAGCCATAAGACAGCTCAAATCAAATAAAGCCCCTGGAGCTGATGGCATACCAGCTGAACTGATCAAACAAGAAGGGACAGCGTTACATCACGCAATTCATGAGATCGTGCTGCACGTATTGGAGCAAGAGGAGTTGCCGGAAGATTGGGGTCGCGGAATAATTTGCCCCATACATAAGAAGTGAGATATCACACTATGCAGCAACTATAGGTGTATAGCATTGTTGAGTACCGCCTATAAGATACTCTCCACTCTCCTACAAGATCGGGTAGCCCCATACGCTAAAGCCATCATTGGTCAATATCAATGTGGCTTCATCCCAGGCAAATCAGCGATTAATCAGATATTCACCCTTAGGCAGGCGATGGAAAAATGTCTGGCATTTAAAACTCCATTATATCATCTAGTTATAGACTTTAAGGCCGCCTACGACAGCATATCCAGGGTAGAACTATATAACGCCATGAGAGAGTTCGGCATTCCAAACAAATTGATACGACTTTGTAGATTGACCATGACCAACGTAACTAGTCAAGCAAAAATAGCGGAATTGCTGTCCAAACCAATAAACATCTTTAATGGACTCCGACAAGGGGACGGTCTGACCTGCCTCCTCTTCAACCTGGCGTTGGAGAAAGCAACGCGTGACTCTGGCGTTACAAGTAGAGAGACTATTATCACCAAGTCCAGCCACATCCTTGCCTACGCAGATGACATCGAGATCATCGGTAGACCCGAATCGGCTGTGCAGGATTCCTTCACCCATATCGAACAGGCGGCACAAAAACTGGGACTGCACATTAATGAGGTAAAAACTAAGTACATGGTGGCAACATCTGCGAAGAGAAGGCCTAACGTTGGTCAAACTACCAGGGTAGTGGAGCACGAATTTGAAGTAATTCAATCTTTAACTACCTTGGGTTAATTGTATCAGCCGATAACAATATGGAAGAAGAAATACGCGAACGGCTGATCAAATCCAACAAAGCATACTATGGTCTATCAAGGCTCTTTAAATCCCGAAATTTATCCAGAATATCCAAGCTACTACTGTACAAGACCATGGTCTTACCAGTACTCATGTATGGATTCGAGAACTGGGTGCTCAATAAAAGGCACTCTGAACTCTTAGCCGCGTTCGAGAGGAAGGTCTTAAGGAGAATTATTGGCCCCGTATGTGGGGGAGGACGATTCCGGAGACGCTACAACCATGAGTTGTACGCAATCTACCTTGAAGCTAATGTTGTGAGAAAAATCAAGCTCGGTAGACTCCGGTAGGCGGGACACCTAGCTCGAATGAGCGAAGAGGAACCTGTCCGGAAAGTCCTTTGTGGCAGAATGTATGGAAGGAGACAGCGCGGCAAACCTTATCCGCGATGAAGGTATTGCGTAGACTAGGACGCCCAAAACCTGGGAGTGCCAAACTGGATGACATCGGCTCAGCATCGGGACCCGTGGAGAGATTTGTTAAATAAGGCCAAGACCGGATCCCGGTTGAAGTGCCGATGATGATGATGATGAATCATTGCTGTAAAATAAAAGTGCAAAATAAACTATATAAAATAAGACCAGTTGAAGTGGGTGTTTTTCTTTCCTTTGTGGTGTTGATCCGGTAACTTAAGATACGTGCGCTTCGCAGGGTAACTTTCACTTTGACGACGGGACAAATTGATTTGTCATTGTGGTCTTTCGAGTTTTTTTTTTGCTGGTTTCCGAAGTGAAACAAATGTGTATTTATGCATTTGTCACTACTGAACATGCATGTATTTAATTAAAAAAAAAAAGAGCCGATGTAAATAAGTATTAATAAATCGAGCAAGCAATCACACATGACCGCTACGGGAAGTTAATTAAGTTTATTACACTGGTCAAACTTCTACCGTTGCTTATTTCAGAAGGGCAGACATTTAAACATACTATTTATGGTATAATATGAGGGAATCCACCAGGGTTCCCTATTATAATCTCGGATAAGTATTTATGAAGTATCTTCCTAATACGTTTCATCTCAAGACGCAAACAAAAATTCTAATAATAGAATTCAATTTGCGCGATTCATCGTTCAATTCTTCTAAAAGTGAAAGCCATTAGAAAATCTGCAAACAATTGAGCTGACTTGTATTCCTTGACTTGCAATGTGTTTATAACTAATTTCGTTTTTAAATAATCAATCACCAAAACATATTTCCTCCAAATAGGCTTAGCACCCATTTGCGCAGGTGCTAAAAAAAGCTCAGAGACTAACTAAGGAAAGTGGTTCTCAAATACGACCTACTGCTCATTAGAGTACTCGCAGTCCGAGGCAAACCGCACCAAAATAATTTGAGGTTGCATTGTTTAGTCGAAAATTTGACTACGGACAACACAGTATTCTTAAGTACAGGATCAATAAACTAATTATTCACATACATAATAAAATGTCCACAACAGAAATATCTCTTGTGCGTTATTAACAATTTGTCGTGGTTATCGATGTCCAGCCGAAAGAAGTGGTCCTTGCTCTGTGAAAAGGTATTTTAAAAATTGGTGTAAAGTGTTAGAGTGCAAAGTACATTTCGTAACAGGAGCAACAACATTAGTTTGCTCCTTGAAAATCTATAAATTGATTATTTGTTGGCAATAGTCGACGGTATAGCATGTTCCCACCCCTAATGACTGATTTGTGTGTTGACCGTGTGGTATGTATATACGTTTTATAGTACATCGGATTCAAACGAAGTGGTTAATACGATTAATAGTCTTTAATTCGGATGACCCCGGGTATCCTTTTGCTCTAGATATGATTACATTTTGTAGGTTTCTTTTGTTGTTGGAAATAGTTGACGCAAATTGTCATCCTTCAAAATTAATTCACTCCCTTAATGTTTGAATCACCCTATTATAGTCGTAGTAAGTGGTATTGTAATTGGAATAATAAACAACTCTTCAATTTACTTAAGGAAGGCAGCTCGTGACCAATACCAAGTTTTTGGTGAAGATTCATTTACAAGAACATGATACTCAACTGTAGCGTAATTGTTCAAATGTAAAAACAAACCACTGTGATGTGTTTGTGACAATGGTAGTGATCAATATTTAATTATTTTACTCTCATTTTAAGCAATTCATTAATGAATTTTTTATGAAAAGAAGATATATCCTAGAATTAGTTGGCTGGAAACTAGTCAGTCAGATTAACACATGAGTTCCAAAATAAGTCTGTTATTACATACTGAGGGGTGAGTTTAAAAAAATTCAGTTATTATGTTTCTCTATATGTTGGAGTAGTCGTGTAGTGATCCTAAATCACTACCCTTTACCAATTACCCATAATACTAATCCAATTCCCATAGTGAATCATATGAGGGACAAGTTAAACCAAAAGTTAATTTGTTGCACATTGATTCAATTTCCAAGTACCCCACATCCCAATCCAATTGATTTAAACGAAAGTCAATTTGTCGTGCATTAATTCAATTCCCTATAACCATGAAATTATGAAATATTCTAAATGCATTTCATGGTTTCTCCTTCCAGGAATTTATTCAAATAAATTCTTTTCAACTTCCCGGAATCCTATTCTAATTGAAGCACACAAAATCTTGTTTGTGCTTCTTGGAATTTTTAAATAAAATTTGACAAATCCCGATGACCCAGAGTATAAGAGGGCGGCACATTTTGGGTTCATGATCAGTGGGAATCTAGAGGCCAAGGAACGTTCAAAATAAAAAGTAAATCAATAAAAAGAAATCTCCTCTTTTCATCTTGGATACAAGCCCAAAAGACCCGGAAACCCCGCCAACCGAGGTAAGCAACACAATAAAAATCACAAAAATATAACCCTACAGTCGTATATCGATCATTTCACCCCTAGAAAACCGTTTACTGCCTTTTTTAAAAGTTTACTTTCGCTAAACCGTTTGCCGACCTAATATTTATGAGTTTATGTTCATGAGCCTTTTTTAAAACTACGTTGTTCATGTTTAAGTCTCTTAGTTGGAAGACGTCATTTTCAAGACTTTCTTATTTACCTATGAGTTAATGGCAAACAGCCGAATCCTAAGAAAAAGAGTGGAGGGTGAGGTATCCTACAAAAAAAGAAAGTCTCGGGAATTTAAATGAAAATAAGCCTTTTTTTGTAAAAGTTATATTTATTCCTCAACATAGTTGCCTTCGAGGGCAATACACTTGGTATAGCGATTTTCCAACATTTCGATGCACTATTTGCAGAACGAAATGACCAAGCCTTCGAAATACGACTGTTACCGCGATGAGTTCTTCATTCGATCTTCCTCTTTCCCTGAAGTCACCGCTTGAGGTTTGGGAACAGATAATAGTCGCTGGGTATCAAGTCTGGAGAATACGGTGGGTGAGCAACCAATTCCAATAGTAATTGGTCTAATTTGGGCATCACTTTCAAAGACGTGTATGACGGTGCGTTGTGATGATGGTGCAGAACTTTTTTCTTTGCCATATGGGGCCGTCTTTACTTTATTTCGTCGTTCAGTGGGTTCAATAACGCTGCATAATACTCTCCTCTGTCCGTTCTTCCCCTTTGCAGGTAATCGATGAAGATTATGCCATGCGTATCCCGGAGGCCATAACCTCCCAGGCCGAACATTGGTCTTTTGGTCGCTTTGTTTGGCTTTCGTGGCTTTCCAGCCACTCTGCAGACTGCCTATTCAACTTAGACGTATGGTAATGAATCCATTGTCATAAAACGTCGAAAAAAGGCCCCTCGATTACGCTGCAACAACATCAAACCGGACGTTGTTTCATCTTCGCGCTGCTGTTTTTGGTCGACGATCAGCAAACGCGGCACACACCGCACCGATAGCTTTTTCATCTCAAACAGATCGTGCAAAATGAGTCCCACCCGTTCCTTTGAGATGGCCACGGTCTCAGATAACTCACGTAACTTCAATTTTCAATCACTCTAAACGATTCGATGTACTTGCTTTACGATTTCCGCATTCGTAGCCTCTTTTGACCTTCCAGAGCGAGGTGCGCCTTCGGTGCTTGTACGATACATTTTATATTCATTAAACCACCGAAAAACTGTTGTTTTCGAAGGAGCAGATGTGGGATAACATTTCTGCAAACATTGCAATGATTGTTAAGAAGTCTCCCATCAAAAAACAATGTTTGATCAAGATCCGATATTCCAGTTTTTCCAGATTCTTTTTAGGAAGGCGAAAGTAGCGTCACTCAAACGACTGTAGCTTTTAAACGAATGTACGAAATGTTACGAAACTTCACATATAAACTAGTGACAGATGAGCCTCTGGAAATGAGTCATTTTTATTTTCTAATGGCGCCACCTTGTATTTGATAGGATCTCATCATTAGATGTTAAAATTCTTCTCGGGGACTTCAATGCAAAAATTGGAAAGGAAGATATCTTCTAACCAACTACGAGGGTTGCCTTTTATATTTCGGGATTAGAGAACAAAAACAAATATTGATCATCGAAAATCACTGTATTGTTTTTCAAAATATTCCCCATGAAGATCTATACACTTTTGCATGCATTTGAACCAATTGTCGAAGCACTTTTGCCACTCTGATTGAGGTATCTCCAACACATGCATTCTGAATGCAGCAACCGCTTCTTCAGGTGTCGAAAAACGTTGACCTCTCAGTTTGTTTTTTACGTACGGGAATAAAAAGAAGTCATTCGGTGCCAAGTCAGGACTATACGGCGGATGACCCATCAAATCGATGTTTTGGGTGCTCAAAAATGCAGTTGTCGCAGCCGATGTGTGAGAGCTCGCATTGTCGTGGTGAAGAGTGATCCGTCTTCGGCGGTTGGTTTTCCTGATTTCTTGGAAGACAACTGGCAAACAAATGGTTGTGTACCACTCAGAATTGACTGTTCCGCGTTGTTCTAGTGGTACGGTTGCGACATGTCCAGTTTTTCCGAAAAAACAGGCGACCATTTGCTTGGAAGTGCTTCGTGCGCGAACAACTTTTGTTGGATTTGGCTCATCTTGAAACACCCAGACAGTCGACTGCTGTTTACTTTCGGGCTCATGCGCGTAAATCCACGATTCATCACCTGTCACGATGTCATAGACGTGTTTCGAAGCACCGCGACCGTATTTTTTGAGCATTTCTTTCGACCAATTGACACGAGCCTTTTTTTGGGCGATTGACAAATTGTGTGGGATCCAACGCGAACAAATTTTTTTGACAGTCAAATGTTTATGCAATATTGAATGTATGCTGGTCCCACTAACGCCTAAGGTTGTCTCAATCTCACGATAGGTCACATGACGATCTTCCAATATCAGTTCGCGCACAGCATCAATAGTTTTCGGAACAACAACTGATTTTGGACGACCTTCACGAAATTCATCTTGGAGTGAACTACGACCTTGATGGAGCTTCATCGCCAAAAATTGAATTAAGTTCATCCATGCACTGTTGCTGAGTTAATCCACGCCGAAAGTTGTAAAAAATAATCGCACGAAAATGTTGACGATTTAATTCTATTTTTGGGCCGAGATGAATCTTTTAAGTTACTGTAAACAACACAAATAGCGCTCGTATGTCAAAAGGTTCTGAGTGCGTATAACCTCAAAAATGTCCAACTTTACGACAGAGCTGTCAATTGCCGGATTGCAACACTAGGGTTGCCAAATCCCGAAACATAAGAGGCAACCCTCGTATAGGTAAAGAGAGCCTACACGATGTTTCAAATGATAATGGAATTCGAATTATCACGTTCGCAGCGTCAAAAGATCTGGTAGTGAAATGCACGATGTTCAAGCACAAGCAATTCCATAAAGCCACATGGATATCACCCGACGGTGTAACACGTAACCAAATAGACCACTTCCTCATAGACAAAAGATCCCACTTAAAAGTCCTTGACGTAATATCATATAGAGGAGCAGATTGCAATTCCGATCATCTTTTAGTGATGGGCAAAATTAGGAGTCGGCAGTGACGGGAGACGAGCAAAAAGTTCGACATTGATATACTAAACGGCCTGCGCAAACGGGCTGAATATCAAGACGAACTAACGAATAGATTTAGCATTCTAGAGAATGGGAGCAGTGAGGAAGAGGAAGCCCATAGGGTGGACACTGAATGGACATCGATCAGAGACACAATCAAACTAACAGCTCAAAAGGTATTAGGATTTAAGAAAACAATTAAGTCCAAACCTTGGTTTGACGATGACTGCAGGGCGAAGATCGAACAACGTAAATGCTTCAGAGTGATCCACTTAGAAAGATATGATGAAGTCAACGTAGAAAGATACGCGACCATTCTGAAAGAGACAATGAGACTTTTCAAACGCAAAAAAACCCGAATGGGAGAAGACTCGGATCGAAAAAATCATAGAAAATTCTAGGGCAAAGAACACCAGGGGTATGTAAGTCGGCATAAATTCAATTAGAAGTGGCTACCGAGGAAGAGCCATAATAATTCGAGACGCAAACGACTGTCTGGTCACAGAAACAAACAATATCGTGACAAGATGGAAGCAGTACTTCGGAAACCTGTTTAATGTGCGCGCCCATCAACCACAAATAAACGCACCAGACGTACATATAGCCGAGCCTTAGATCCTAGAGCTTTCTTTCAACGAAGTTGTAGATGCAATAAATCGATTGAAAAGCAACAAGGCTCCCGGAAGCGACTGCATATCGACAGAGCGTGTGAGGCATGGAGGAGAGTCAACCGCTCGAAAAATCCACCAACTCATCAAAACAATATGGGATAAGGAAGTCACTCTGGAAGAATGGAAAACTTCAATAGACGTCCCCATTTTCAAAAAAGGTGACAGATCTGACTGCGAAAACAACGGAGGAATATCATCGCTCCCAACCACATACAAAATACTATCAAATGTCATACCGGCGAGAATCACACCGTACGCAGAAGAAATACTGGGAGACTACCAGTGTCGATTCGATAAGCACCGGTCAACAAGCGAACAAATGTTCACAATAAGGCAGCTGCTGGAAAAGAAGTGGGAATACGGACGACGGTTCACTAACTGTTCGTTGACTTCAAAAAAGCCTAGGACTCAGTCACAAGGCAAAGACTTTACCATATTGTAGTTGAGCTGGGAATCCCGAAAAAAAAATATGCCGCCCTCATTCAAATCTGCATGAACGAAAACAAAGGGGGAAACAGAATAGAAAACTACCTCTCAGATCCATTTGAAATCCGCGACGGACTAAAACAGGGGGATGGCCTCTCACCGTGTCTTTTTAACCTTGTGCTCGAGTATGTCATCAAAAAGGTACAAGACGACAACATGGCCGGATCATCCCTGAACGGGGTCATACAAGTGCTCGCATATGCGGATGACATCGCCGTTTTGGGCGATTATCTAGAAACTGTAAGTAAAAGCTGTGAAATCATCATACAAGCGGCAGAAGAGTTGGGCTTAGAAATAAATGAAGACTAAACAAAATACATGGTTACGGCGAGAGCAGGTGGAACTCAGAGAAAACATATAAACGTCAGGGCCAAGATATTTGAAAAAGTTAATGAATTCAAATATTTGGGAACAATACTGACGGACAGTAACGAAATGTCGAAGGAAATTAACAAAAGACTGCATTCCGGGAACGCTAGTTAGCACGCAGTCAATAAATTGCTGAAATCCAAACTGCTACGAGGGTTGCCTCTTATGTTTCGGGATTCGGCAACCCTAGTGTTGCAATCCGGCAGTTGACAGCTCTGTCGTAAAGTTGGACATTTTTGAGGTTATACGCACTCAGAACATTTTAATATACGAGCGCTATTTGTGTTGTTTACAGTAACTTAAAAGATTCATCTCGGCCCAAAAATGGAATTAAATCGTCAACATTTTCGTGCGATTATTTTTTACAACTTTCGGCGTGGATTAACTCAGCAACAGTGCATGGATGAACTTAATTCAATTTTTGGCGATGAGGCTCCATCAAGACCAGTGTTTATCAATGGTATGGTGAATTAAATCGTGGTCGTAGTTCACTCCAAGATGAATTTCGTGAAGGTCGTCCAAAATCAGTTGTTGTTCCGAAAACCATTGATGCTGTGCGCGAACTGATATTGGAAGATCGTCATGTGATCTATCGTGAGATTGAGACAACCTTAGACGTTAGTGGGACCAGCATACATTCAATATTGCATAAACATTTGACTGTCAAAAAAATTTGTTCGCGTTGGATCCCACACAATTTGTCAATCGCCCAAAAAAAGGCTCGTGTCAATTGGTCGAAAGAAATGCTCAAAAAATACGGTCGCGGTGCTTCGAAACACGTCTATGACATCGTGACAGGTGATGAATCGTGGATTTACGCGTATGAGCCCGAAAGTAAACAGCAGTCGACTGTCTGGGTGTTTCAAGATGAGCCAAATCCAACAAAAGTTGTTCGCGCACGAAGCACTTCCAAGCAAATGGTCGCCCGTTTTTTCGGAAAAACTGGACATGTCGCAACCGCACCACTAGAACAACGCAGAACAGTCAATTCTGAGTGGTACGCAACCATTTGTTTGCCAGTTGTCTTCCAAGAAATCAGGAAAACCAACCGCCGAAGACGGATCACTCTTCACCACGACAATGCGGGCTCTCACACATCGGCTGCGACAACTGCATTTTTGAGCACCCAAAACATCGATTTGATGGGTCATCCGCCGTATAGTCCTGACTTGGCACCGAATGACTTCTTTTTATTCCCGTACGTAAAAAACAAACTGAGAGGTCAACGTTTTTCGACACCTGAAGAAGCGGTTGCTGCATTCAGAATGCATGTGTTGGAGATACCTCAATCAGAGTGGCAAAAGTGCTTCGACAATTGGTTCAAACGCATGCAAAAGTGTATAGATCTTCATGGGGAATATTTTGAAAAAGAATAAAGTGATTTTCGATGATCAATATTTGTTTTTGTTCTCTAATCCCGAAATATAAAAGGCAACCCTCGTATCACGTAACATAAAGCTCCGTGTCTATAGAACCATAATCATGCCCATTGCTCTATACGGATCCGAAACATGGGCTCCCACAAAACGGGAAGAAAACAAATTCCACGTATTCGAGAATAAAGTTCTAAGGGGTATCTTTGGAGGTAAATATAACGAGGATGCAGGACAATGGAGGAAACTCCACAACCACGAATTGGAAGAGCTATACTGCAAATCTACAATAGTGGGAGTAATCAGGTCACGAAGATTATGATGGGCCGGACAGGTGGCGCAAATGGGCAACGATAGGACCGTGCGTAGAATTCTTGACGGTAGGCCAACGGGAAAGAGACCGATAGAACGGCCGCGACGGAGATGGGAGTACAATGTTAGGTTTGACCTTGAGGATATCGGATTGGCTGGTCAAGCGTGGAAGGAGAGTGCACAGGACAGGTAACGATTGCGGAATCGAGTTGGTGAGGTCATGAACTTCCGGGGTGCCATATTAAAACTGCATCCGTTTTATGTCGGTCATATCTCATCATCATCATCATCATCGTCACTACAACCGGCGACCGGTCTTGGCCTTATTTAGCAAGTCCCGAGGCTTGTTAAATTTTCCATAATGATTTGTTTTTTCTGGGCAAGGTCATTAGTCTTGCGCCAGAGGCTCCCCGACGGAAAAAACGAAGCCCGGTCTCCCGTGTGACAGGCGGGTATACTAACCACTATCGAGGAGCCCTCCGGCCATATCTAGCCCGCACTTAATGGTCTGGATTGGTTGGGTACAAACATTTTCCAGGTTATCTAGATGTTAAGCTACGGCCCCTATCGCCAAATTATCTTCGTATCCAATGATTCTAACTCCTTTTGGTACATTGACCCTGAGCACACCATCATACATGATATTTTATAACAGCGGACCTCATGCAGATACCTGGGGTACACCCGCTGTTATTATATATTCTTGTGGTCCCTTATCTGTGTCATAGAGCGGTCTTCTATCTGAGAGATAGTTTGCTAGTATACGCGCCAAGCAGGGTGGGACTTGTAAATTGCCCAACGCTTCTAGAATCCGATTCCAGTTTACAGAGTTAAATGCATTTTTAACATCTAGTGTCACCACCGCGCAATATTTTTTTGTACTTCCTAGCCATCGTGCTACAGCTATCGCAGTGCGAGCGATGTCGCATACCACAGATAGTGCCTTTCGGTTGATCTACCTTTCCGGAAACCGTACTGCCATTCAGAGAGCCCCAATATCCCTTCAGTGAATTGTTCCAGGCGAGTGACAATTACTCACACAAGGAATTTTCCTGTTGTGTCCAATATGCACAACGGGCGATAAGACGACGGCGCTTCTGGATTCTTGACTCCTTTTGGTATAAGCACAAGCCGCTGTTTTTTTTCATCGTTTACAAAATTTGAATATATTTTTACATTATATTATTCATACGAGGGTTGCCTTTTATATTTCGGGATTAGAGAACAAAAACAAATATTGATCATCGAAAATCACTTTATTGTTTTTCAAAATATTCCCCATGAAGATCTATACACTTTTGCATGCGTTTGAACCAATTGTCGAAGCCCTTTTGCCACTCTGATTGAGGTATCTCCAACACATGCATTCTGAATGCAGCAACCGCTTCTTCAGGTGTCGAAAAACGTTGACCTCTCAGTTTGTTTTTTATGTACGGGAATAAAAAGAAGTCATTCGGTGCCAAGTCAGGACTATACGACGGATGACCCATCAAATCGATGTTTTGGGTGCTCAAAAATGCAGTTGTCGCAGCCGATGTGTGAGAGCTCGCATTGTCGTGGTGAAGAGTGATCCGTCTTCGGCGGTTGGTTTTCCTGATTTCTTGGAAGACAACTGGCAAACAAATGGTTGTGTACCACTTAGAATTGACTGTTCTGCGTTGTTCTAGTGGTACGGTTGCGACATGTCCAGTTTTTCCGAAAAAACAGGCGACCATTTGCTTGGAATTGCTTCGTGCGCGAACAACGTTTGTTGGATTTGGCTCATCTTGAAACACCCAGACAGTCGACTGCTGTTTACTTTCGGGCTCATATGCGTAAATCCACGATTCATCACCTGTCACGATGTCATAGACGTGTTTCGAAGCACCGCGACGGTATTTTTTGAGCATTGCTTTCGACCAATTGACACGCGCCTTTTTTTGGGCGATTGACAAATTGTGTGGGACCCAACGCGAACAAAGTTTTTTGACAGTCAAATGTTCATGCAATATTGAATGTATGCTGGTCCCACTAACGCCTAAGGTGGTCTCAATCTCACGATAGGTCACATGACGATCTTCCAATATCAGTTCGCGCACAGCATCAATGGTTTTCGGAACAACAACTGATTTTGGACGACCTTCACGAAATTCATCTTGGAGTGAACTACGACCACAATTTAATTCACCATACCATTGATAAACACTGGTCCTTGATGGAGCTTCATCGCCAAAAATTGAATTAAGTTCATCCATGCACTGTTGCTGAGTTAATCCACGCCGAAAGTTGTAAAAAATAATCGCACGAAAATGTTGACGATTTAATTCCATTTTTGGGCTGAGATGAATCTTTTAAGTTACTGTAAACAACACAAATAGCGCTCGTATGTCAAAACGTTCTGAGTGCGTATAACCTCAAAAATGTCCAACTTTACGACAGAGCTGTCAATTGCCGGATTGCAACGCTAGGGTTGCCAAATCCCGAAACATAAGAGGCGACCCTCGTACATGTTATGTCACATTACTGCCCAGCATATATACGGTTACATTTTCTGGAAACGTGATACTCCCCAACTTGAACAGTTGTGCAAGACGAAGTAATAAATTTAATGCCCAACTGCCACGATAGTAGAAACCCGTCAGCTGGTCTTGCGTGTAAACTCTGGCACATATTTCGTAAACTTTTTATTATCATGGCCATTGTGGCAGGTTAATTACGTTATGACATTTTTAAAAACCACCATAGAAGGGAATTAGCAACAAGGGCAAAATGTATAAGAATCTCATGAGTGACCACAAAATAGCTCGATTCCAAGATACATCCAATAACACCAATTAGCCGAACTGGGGAATATAATGTAAACCAGAGTTTTTGCAGGGATTCAGTGAGGTAGCTGCTATAAATCCGTAATACCCATTGGCCTAGTAATCAGCTTCACTCATCCATTACGGATTGCTGCTTATTAGGGGGTATTGCTTTTTTTAGTGGCTCCCTGTTGCAATGGCCCGAGAGTTTCCTATCGACCAGTGCAACATTCGTGGCTAAGGGTGTAATATCTCTGCTGTGTCTGTCCATATATCTAATCACGAAACAAGAAGTCGTGGACTAAGTGAAATTCAGGTAATTATCATACCACTACTTCAGATTTCAATCCCAATGTTTATAACTTGGTGCCTCCATTTTTTTCACATCATAGATTAGCCACACACTTTGTTCAATCTTACTGTTTGTAGCTTGATGCTCTCGTTACACAGTTACGAAGTGATATTGCTTATCAGGTTTTGTCACTGGTGTATTTTGTTCCGACGTTGAATTTAACTCCATGTGGTTATAATTTCACGTTCATAATCTTATCACTCACTATTGTTTCCTGTACAGAAGACCGAACTTAAAGACAAACACATACGAGGGTTGCCTCTTATGTTTCGGGATTTGGCAACCCTAGTGTTGCAATCCGGCAATTGACAGCTCTGTCGTAAAGTTGGACATTTTTGAGGTTATACGCACTCAGTACGTTTTGACATACGAGCGCTATTTGTGTTGTTTACAGTAACTTAAAAGATTCATCTCGCCCCAAAAATGGAATTAAATCGTCAACATTTTCGTGCGATTATTTTTTACAACTTTCGGCGTGGATTAACTCAGCAATAGTGCATGGATGAACTTAATTCAATTGTTGGCGATGAGGCTCCATCAAGGACCAGTGTTTATCGATGGTATGGTGAATTCAATCGTGGTCGTAGTTCACTCCAAGATGAATTTCGTGAAGGTCGTCCAAAATCAGTTGTTGTTCCGAAAACCATTGATTCTGTGCGCGAACTGATATTGGAAGATCGTCATGTGACCTATCGTGAGATTGAGACAACCTTAGACGTTAGTGGGACCAGCATACATTCAATATTGCATAAACATTTGACTGTCAAAAAAATTTGTTCGCGTTGGATCCCACACAATTTGTCAATCGCCCAAAAAAAGGCTCGTGTCAATTGGTCGAAAGAAATGCTCAAAAAATACGGTCGCGGTGCTTCGAAACACGTCTATGACATCGTGACAGGTGATGAATCGTGGATTTACGCGTATGAGCCCGAAAGTAAACAGCAGTCGACTGTCTGGGTGTTTCAAGATGAGCCAAATCCAACAAAAGTTGTTCGCGCACGAAGCACTTCCAAGCAAATGGTCGCCTGTTTTTTCGGAGAAACTGTACATGTCGCAACCGTACCACTAGAACAACGCAGAACAGTCAATTCTGAGTGGTACACAACCATTTGTTTGCCAGTTGTCTTCCAAGAAATCAGGAAAACCAACCGCCGAAGACGGATCACTCTTCACCACGACAATGCGAGCTCTCACACATCGGCTGCGACAACTGCATTTTTGAGCACCCAAAACATCGATTTGATGGGTCATCCGCCGTATAGTCCTGACTTGGCACCGAATGACTTCTTTTTATTCCCGTACGTAAAAAACAAACTGAGAGGTCAACGTTTTTCGACACCTGAATAAGCGGTTGTTGCATTCAGAATGCATGTGTTGGAGATACCTCAATCAGAGTGGCAAAAGTGCTTCGACAATTGGTTCAAACGCATGCAAAAGTGTATAGATCTTCATGGGGAATATTTTGAAAAACAATAAAGTGATTTTCGATGATCAATATTTGTTTTTGTTCTCTAATCCCGAAATATAAAAGGCAACCCTCGTATTATGGCGGGTGTCGGCACGATGCGTTTATCGTGCTAATATAAATAAACGAAACGAAATAAAAACGAACGAAAATTGTGGTTACCTAGATATTTTATTTTGGGTCGAACACGAACGAAGTGGACTGTATAAGATGCTAGTATTTTTAGAGAGTAAAAGCTAGAAAACAAATTGCTTTTATAGCGTTATAAGAGGGCAGTCCTCTTTTACATGTATGTGCACAATATTTATGGAACTTAATGGGAATGAAACATTTTACATTAGGATAAAATAGGCGGAGCATTTGCATCCACGTGGTTTTGCATGCTGTTAAAACATGTGGAAAACAGTCGGTACAAAAATAATGACATTTTAATGAGGTAATTAAGCAAGGACCAAGAATGCAGTGTCTAGAAGAGACCTGCATGAAATACAAAACAATGGATAAAATAAGAATGAAGATATTCTGGGTAACGCGTATCTGTTGTGACGATAGATAAATGTCATCACTTGCCTGGACATGCCGCCCGCCTTCAAGCGCCAGGTTCAAAACTTGATGTGGTGATGCACATCTTCTGCAGCATGCTCGATGGGAAGAGGGCACATGTTCTTTACGCAGCGACCGTACAAGCCACCTTTCGTACGGAGGGTGACTACTCGTACAATTCCATCTTTGCCAGGGTGAGTAGCAACTATTCTACCAAGGGCCCAACTCAAGGGTGGTAGATTTTCTTCAAGAACGAGCATCAGCGCTCCTTCCGTTAGCTGGACATCTGGATGTCGAGAGCGACCGAATTGAATTAGTTGATATAGGTATTCCTGGTGCCAACGTTTCCAAAAATGCTGCTTCAGTTGCTGAGCGTGGCGCCAGGGTAATAGGCGATTAGCTGGGGAACCTGTGAGATCGATTTGTGGGAAAGAAGTTAAGGGGCTACCCACTAAGATATGGGCAGGAATTAAGGGTTCAAGGTCATTGGGATCAGAGAACATGGGGGATATAGGACGGGAATTTAGTATTGCTTCTACTTCGATAACATATGTCTCTAATTGTTCATAAGTAAGCAAGGCATCACCTACGGTCCGAGTTCAATGATGCTTAAACGACTTAACGTCAGCCTTCCTGATTCCTCCGAAGTGAGGAAGTGACGTGACCACTACAAAAATTAAAGACTGAATTTTGATGCTCCTGGGAGTTGAGCAGAGTATAAAGCTGATGGAGCTCGTTTTTAGTCCCGACGAAGTTGGTTCCATTATCGGAATGTATCCCTACTGATTTTCCCCTGCGAGAAAAGAAACGCTTTAGACTTGTAATAAAATCCTCGGTGGATAATCCACCAACTGGTTCTAGATGAACAGCCTTTGTGCACAGGCCTACGTAAACCGCGACGTAAACCTTCAATCGACATTTGTTGCGATGGCGCCTTTCCTTTATATAAAAGGGTCCAGAATAATCTACTCCGACACGTAAAAAAGGGCGAAGAGATGTTACTCTTTGTTTTGGTAACATACCCATGAGGTAGTCGGCGAGGAGCGGCTTAGCCTTAAAGCATGGCACACACTTGTGAAGTACACGGCGAGTTATGCCGCGACCGCTTATCGGCCAATATTGTTGGCGCACCGAATATAGGGTGGTTTGTATACCAGCATGGCTGAGTCTGATATGCTCAGCTTGTATAATTAACTTAGTTATGTGATGCTGAGTTAGCAGTAGGATGGGATGGCGTTGATCATTTGGAATGGAAGAACGCGCAAGCCTGCCTCCTACACGTAATATACCAGACGAATCCAGCATTGGATTAAGCGGGATCAATTTGCTAGATGTGGGAAGTGGCTGGCTAGCTGAGAGCGCCTCAAGCTCGCATTTGAACGAATGCATTTGAACAAGTCGAATAATGGCATCATGCGAGAGCGAAAGTTCGCTAACCCGCAATCGGCCATCATTACGTTGTATCTTGCCTTTAGCATTATGAGCGAATCTGAGCACATATCCAACAACTCGTTGTAGTTTGCTGAATGAGCTATATCGCTCAAGTATATTCCACTTTCGAATTTCGAGTGACATACAAGTAATTGCGAGTATCATGGGTTTTAGCTCAGGCACGTCTATATTAGCGAAAGCTAGTTTAGGCCACGACGAGTCATTTTCCCGTAACCACGAGGGACCCTCGAATCAAGGGGTACTTTCCACGAAGTCAGAGGGAAGTTGACCACGTGAAACAAGATCTGCGGGATTATTTTGAGAGGAAATGTGATTCCACTGACACGCAGACACATTAGTTTGTATCTCGGCTATACGATTTGCCACGAAGGTTTTTAACTTGTGTGCAGGGGTGCCTATCCAATATAACACGATAGTGGAATCTGACCAAAGATAAACTTCATTAATTTCGGTTGGAACGCCTGCTCTTACGATATTGTAAAGTTGAGAAAGCAATAATGCAGCGCAAAGTTCCAGTCTAGGCACCGTTACAGATTTAATAGGGGCGACACGAGACTTAGAGGAAATTAATCGAATATGAACTTGTCCGTGTGAATCAATGGAACGCAAGTAGAGGCAAGTCCCATAAGCCTTCTCGCTAGCGTCGCAAAAACCATGCAGTTGTACATTAACAGCCTTTGTTATAGTTATTGGGCGAGGAAATTTAATTTTTTCTATCAAATGCAACTTTGAACGATAATCAGACCATGCTGAGTGAATCTCCATTGGGACAGATTCATCCCAAGCAACTCCAGCCTTCCACAATTGCTGAATTACAATTTTAGCATATACTATAATAGGACCAAGGAGTCCAATGGGATCAAATAGCTTGGCGATTTGAGATAAGATATTCACGACATAAAAGAAGTAATCTTCTCTAGAGTCCAGCGAATCCCTAGAGTCTTTATAGATGAATCAGGATCCTGTGACATATGTGAGCTATTTGGATGCTCTTGATTCTTGATAAGCAATGCTGGATGATTCGATGCCCATTTTCTCAAACAAAACCCAGCCGTATTTAGTAGAGCGATTAGTTCAGCACGCAATAGAGTTGCTTCGGCGATGTTCCTGGCACCAGTAAGCAAGTCATCAACATAAAAATCCCTACGCAATATAGGGTACGCGAGAGGAAATTTATCCTTTTCGTCTTCGGCAAGTCTGAAAAGGGTTTTTATAGCTAAATATGAAGCACAAGCTGTCTCATAGGTTACAGTATTGAGCCTGTATATTTGAATAGGTTCAGAAATGCTGCGGCGATAAAGAATTTTTTGATATTGCGCAACGGCGGCATTGACACGAACCTGACGATACATTTTTTCGATATCAGCCGTGGGGACGTAGATGTGAGAGCCATTTCTTCAGGTGACAAAATTCGGTGAGTGGAAAACTCTTCAGATTCCCAGAAACGAGTTAAGTTTACATCGGGGGGATCAGAATTTATGGAAACGTGGCAAGACACGCTTGATACTCGAGAAGATGGATTGAACTCGCCAGCCACAATCCATCCGAATTGTGTTTTTTGAAGCACAGTATTGGGCTGATTTTTCAATGATATTTGCCCTATGCTGAGTAATTTGTAAAATAATTTGACGCCATGCGTCAACCTTCGGAGATTTGAAAAATTCAGGATCGGCTAATTGAATATTTTTGGGTGGATCAAAAGAGTTCGGATCGATGGTGATTGCAGGCATAACCTGACTAATCTGAGGAACAATTAGGAATTCAGCTAATTTTTCATATTTGCTCACACGAGAGCGCAACGATGCTCTAAAAGAATACTTAACCTTTGTGGAAGTGTTATCAATTCCATTAACATAAACATTTGCAGGTTTTTTGACCAGATTTAATAGATTCGCGTTTTCCTCAGTCATAAAATGGGCTTGTATTCTATCTGACTCTATTGAGAGGATCCTAGTCCTGTAGCCACATACTCAAATCGTCAGTGCGGGAGTTTTCGGCGAAGATAATTTTCAATGGCTTTGTTATTTTAGATCTATTTTAGATAGATCTAAAATGTTGCTTCACGTGTTTTAAGCTTCATATTCGTAAGCAAGTTATTCATGATTGTTTCCTATATGGAGGTCCGAACTTGGAAAGAAACACTCGTTTATCGAATCCGATGTTCTATCCAACTCGATCGACAGGATCTTGATTCTATATTGTTATATTGAAATTGTTAGATGCACAACAGTATGTCCACCTCCTCATATTCAAATAATTTTACTCATTTCCTAAATGAGCCAACGGGGTGTTGCAATTTTTTATGCACACAATTGAAATGAGTTTGAGGATGAGGAAAAAGGGTACTTACTTTTACTAACTTGAACTTAAAACAGTGCTGTAAACCTCAGGTTATATCCTCTATCCGAAATAGGCGAAATAGGGTTTTAACCTGTTGTTGTGCACCACCACATTCCGTTTGCCTATCTTTATGACCACGTTTACCGGGCCTTGTAATACCACTACATTGTAGGGACGGGCTTCACAGGGTGGAATAGACAAAGTGATTATGGCCATCCAAAGGACACACCACCAGCTAGATTTGACAGAAAAACCAACCAGGGACAGAATTATGGGGAATATGTACCAAAAACGCAGGAATCGTTCTGCAGGCAACATCAACCTAGGAACGACGGGCCTCGGAGAGCGGGGGAGCATTATAGTAGGTCGTGCGACACTACTCAGACTTTTACAGGTCAACCTCACCGCGTTAGCCGCCTCCAACCTGCGAGAAACCCATTCAGGTCCTAGGCACCATCTCATAATTTCCAACGACCAATCGGGACTAGACTCGAAGGACCTGGGGTATTAGTATACCAACAGGACAGACGTTATTATTATCACAATAACACACCCACCCAGGTCTAAGACACTCGAATGCCACATCCTGTGATTGCACACACAGCGTGAAGTTTTTGCAAACAGATGGGGCACTTACGCGACGAATGTATCACACCCCGCAATGCACCCAGCTGTACATCCTGTAAAAGGCACAGGCCCGAACTTGGGGATTGCAGGGCGCAAGGTGCACAACCGGCTGTACGCAATCAAGGAGCACCCAAGGATAGGCCACAAAACCAGCAGAAGAAGTCCCCAAAACAAACAAATCAGGGAGAGGTCCAACCCTCTACGTCCAAACCAGCTCGAGAAGCATCGAATCGAAGAGTGTACAGCATTCGATGTTGCTGTGAGTATTGCGGCCGAAATGGTCATACGTGGGAGCAGTGTAAGTACAAGAAAAATTGGGAAAAACTACCAACTTGTACGCACACTGCAGCAGCTAGAACTGTACGTCGCCGTAAGACCCCACCAACCTGCACGGCTAACCTCGAATGAAGCGAGATTAAAAATAGTCCAAAACTCGGGAATAGTAAAAGCGGAAAGGACACCAAAGGCAGGAAGAACCGACAAAGGCACCGTAGGCACAAGTCATGCCGAAATCGCTCTAGTTCTGACAGTACAGAACAGAGTGCCGACCGAAGCCATAGCGCCCAAAAAGATAAAAAGTCCCAACAAAGAAGTCTGTGGGGAGGAAGTATTGTGCCTGGCACGGCAACCCCGTTCACTTCCTCTTCTATCATAATTAATTGTTCCCTCGAGCACTACACGATTACGACGAATCAAAGAAAACGCCAAACACCGGACAAGTAAAAATATAAAATACAGGATTTCTATTGTTTATTTTTATTTATTTTACGGTAGCACTACGTGAAAATTACAATGTGAAGTCAATAAAAACGCAATCTTCGAAGACTGCAGCGAATATAATATTCGACACGGCGGTTGCAAACACTACACTGTACGTGAGAAATGCGAGTTATGTCTATGAGGCACACGATTGTTACTTATTTTTTTGTTTAAAAATTTTACACACACGCGACTCGGTGATTTTCGCGTCTCCGTGCGCACCGGAGAGTGGAAATCAGCAACGACCATGGCGGTCGGCGGATGGAAATAGACTCCCCGAGGATAGAAGTCTGACATGAATTCCATCCTAGGTTAGGGTTAAAAAACGGAAGAGAGACAAAAACTTTTCTCTTAAGGGTGTGGCCGTCACAGAAATGCACTCTCTCAGTGCAGTGGGATGTGTGCGCGATCGGACTGATCGTTGTTATTTACACGGGTTCGAAGGCAGTCGAACAACGAAACTGGCAGGCGGCAAAGACAAAGGAGATTCATGATCTATGTCTATGCTGTGCAACGTCGCTATGATAGACGTTAGGAAAAAAAGGTACTAATGGGATGCGATACTTTATACAATGGGAATTGTATATGGTATCTTAGGTCGGTGCCCAAAACGAATCCCTTGCTTACATTTGTATATGCCGGGTAATTAGTTGCGGCAGGGAATGAAATAGAAGATTGTTTGTTAGTGGGAAAACAAACGATGAGTTGAATCCTATGCATGTTTACATGCGTAGGAATATGGTTTATGGCATCTGTAAAAACAAACTGTCCGACATAGGATTTTAACACAGAAAAAGGGTGCCGACTGGCTTGGGATTCATGATGCCATATGCACCTTAAAGAATTGTTTTTGGGAATTTCAGATAATGCGTTGTATGCATCAAATGTCCTTGGAGAAGGAAATGTTTCAGGTATACTGGGTGGAGATTGCGGTGCAGGTGTGGGAGATTGAAATTTACCTGGGGTTCTTCAAAAGGTAGAAAGAAATCTTACAGGAAATTATATGCGAAGAGATGCATGAAAGTAAATTTTCTTTTACAGAAGCGTTGAAATAAATAAATTCGGTAAGCTTGATGCGTGCAGCATTTACAGGTGCTAATGCAATTGCATTAGCGAAATTTATGATTGGATATAGTTATGTGTGTTTTTTTAGGAAGGCGAACCGTGGGGTTTGGCGGAACCGCCACAAGTCGACGCAACCAAACGCCGGCAGGTGGTCGACAAAATGCTATGGGAAAAAGTCGGGAAACACCAAGCGGTCAGGTCGAACAGCCCCAACCCGGCCGAATTAAACTCGCAATCTCCTCAAAGCTGTTCTCAGTTTCCGCTGATAGAAGTCCCAGTTGAGATGAGCCCCTTGAAGATGAAAGCACTCCACCGAAAATATGCTGTGGATGCCAGAAGGCAACTATCCTCCAAACGCTTTTTGGCAAGGGCAAGTCTAGGGGATGCTGCCAGGGGAAGTTCAAACTACATCAAGAAATTTCCTGTAGCTTCCAGGTAGTAGACTCCTTACCGGGGTTGTCGGAAGGCGGCCCATTGGGTGACGATTTTCTGTCGCATAATTGCAAGGTTAATGGACCGGGAGGTTGTTTGGAATTTCCCCAAACAATCATTAATCCTGAAAGCTTTTTCGTTGACTTTGCAAATAATTGCACAGGAAGGCTGCGGCACAAGGCAGCCGAACAGGAAACCGTACCACAGGGACCTGAGAAGCCCGATACTGCGGTCGGTAACCACCCAAAGACCCTACTCACACAGGGGAAGGGTTGCGAAAAACGGTCAGGCAACAGTTACCCCAACAACAAGCCAAGTACCACAAGAGCCGGAAGGTGACAAAGAAGTGAAAGCTTCGGTAGAACGCCTACTAACAAACCCTTCGGAGGTCGAAATTTTTCCGAGTAGACCGGTTATAGTATCAGGGCACTCAAGAAACATGATTGGGCTCCCAAGAAAAATCCGGGAGGAGGTAATCTTGATACCTAGAGAAGTACAATCAGGGATTTTACTCCGTAATTGTATTTTAAATAAGGCAGAGAGCGCCCAAATTGAGGCACTCAATATCATAAATTACCTCCAGACCATTGACCGGATAACAGTGGAGTTGTTTCCAACAAAGAATCATGCCTTCTTTCCTTTGGAAAACCGGGAGAATATTTTTCTTTTATTATTGCCCTACGTTGGGCGCCAAAATGTAACATCGTATTTGGTCAATTCTGATGTTAACATTTAATACTCAGTTATCGGAAAATTGTTTGTTTATTATTATTAATGTTCTCTTCGATTATGCCCCACGTTGGGCGCAAGTAATAATGTGTTTTTATTGATGTGTTATATATTTTTTCATCCTCGTCACCACAGTTTGTTATATAATTTTTGGGGCGTTGCTGGAATCCTGTCCGCAGCGCCAGTTTGTTATATATTTTTGTTTTGTACTTATTATGCCCAACCCGCCGGGCCAATGGTAATGTGTATATTTCTCAAGAAATAATTGTAATAAAAATAATTCAAGAAATTTTGATATATAATATTTGTAGACTTCTGGAAAACATTCAATGTGTAATAAATTGGTGAAACAACCGGTTGCAACGATTATTCTGTAGAAATTGGTGAGAATCAGGAAAAATTCGGCTGCGCCAGTCTTATATGAAATTTGTCTTGTGTAGTTAATAAGATCAATGTTAAATACCCATTTGGACAACAGGTTGCTGTTTTTCCCGTTGTTGTGGTTACTATGAAATGTGAAAAAGTATTTAAAAGGTTATTATTACTTGCCTATTGTGGTTTTTATCAATGCTGGGGGTTGGGCTGCGACTGTTATTATTCATCTCCATCAGCAACGCAATATGCATATATCAGTTGTATTTGCTGTCGTGTTGATTCTAGTAGATTTACAAGGCCAATTCGGGCGACTCGTTAGTTAGTCGGATGATAACGTTGCCGAGCTGGACGCGTTGTTTCATCGGGTCGAAGATCGCACTTCCCTGTTCCGTTGTATCATTGGAACATCACCTGCTGGTTTCCTGGTCTGTGGAGGTAGAGTTAAGTTTTAATCTTTAGTTTATTGATTCCTGGGTTCTTTAGCATCCCAAGATGCACCAGCTCCCGTTTCCAATACTCCCGATGAGTCCGCTTGAACAAAAATAAATCAAACACTTTCGACGTCCACTGGTAACAATTTTATTTCACAGGAGAAAATTTTACATTTTTAACGGTCCATTCCAACGTTACTCTGAGATACGATTTACGACACAGTTAAGTTACAAAATTATTCATTACTTTTTACTTTTAACTTTGCTCTTATTCTAACTTTACTACACTTTCCCGCACCGTTTTTCTTCTTTTTTAACTCTTCTCTAATTATTAAATAATATTCTCTTTGTCTACCCGGAATTAGGTCTTAGACGTGACCTCTTACAGCCGCGAACAACACTCGACTCTTTCTCTCCACTCCGAAAAGTAATCCCTCACAGCTGCTTCCACAAGATCCACAACCTAACAAATGTAGGCTCGTGCATCCAACATGTGGATCGTGTGCTATATGCTTTTCCCTTACTTTCCAATTTTTTTTTTGTATATTAACTCTAGCCAAAATCTCCTAGCCCGGTGGGATAATGGGGATGGGGGAAGATACCACGTAACAGATGCAACATTGGGTTATAAGATAACTGGCGTGACTTACGGCGTTTAAGGCGGCTTCTAACGTGTTGGATATCTCCCCTCGGTATTTCATGGTGGTGGAAGAAAAACTGGTGCCTCCTGTGAGGAGTGACCTCACGACGTTAAAAAAAAAACTCCACTTTATTTTGACTTTATACTTTTATTTACACTTTTACTTATACTTTTATTTACACTTTATACTTATACTTTCATTTACACTTTATTTGGGAATGTCGATCCCTGTATGTCATTGATTTGCTTTATTTTAAAAGCAAGAAGGCCCGCTGTGCACACGCTAAGGCCGCGACCTTCTTACTTGATTATTACAGTCCGGGTTTCACCCTTTCGCTACCACTCTTTTTATACCAAATTATTGGTGAGTTAATGCAGACGATGCATTTTCCTCAACCAGAATGTGTAACCTATTTTGAGGTTATTTGCCTGGCACATGTTATTTGCATTTTCCAATAATCGGTCACCGCTTAATTGCTTTGCTAAAAATGCAGCGGTATTGGATTGGGCAATTACTTAATTGCTTTTATATCCTGAACCAATTATGGTGTATTGGCCCGTGTGTAAATCGTATCATTCAATCGATTTGCGTTTCGTCGCTGTGTCCGCTATTTCGCAGAACTCAGCAATTGATTGACGCTCAATTAAATTGTCCTTGGTGGCCTTTGAAAATACCGCCCGTGTCATACAACTTGTACAACACTTGTTTTCGGGCATGGTAAAAAAGGAAGACGGGCAGTTGAAACATGAGCCTGGCAGGTGTTCGCTTGGTTTCTTGAAGGCGCAGCAGAATGATGGTAGCGATTGACGTTGGGAATGCCATTGCTCGTTTGCAATGATAGGCGCCTTGCGTCGGAAGGTATGAAATGAGTAATTATGAATAATATGATATGATATGATTTAATGGCTGTGAAAGAAAGCGGCAACGCTTTGCTTTGGAATTAATGAGTAATCATATACCAATATTAATTGCCTGTGGGGAAAGGCGTGTATTTTATTGTGTGAAAAAATACTTGTGAGGATTGTTTCAGAGGCGGTAATCGCATCGTTTGCAAAATTACTGTTAGCTTGTTTTGAGAGGGGTTGTAAAGCGAGGAGTAACAGCGGTCATGGTCCAAGCATAATGAACCAGTATAACCCACATCAAAGGCTGAATTACACGAAAAGAAGATCAGTTCATGTTGGTAGGAGTATAAAGATATTGTGTATTTTCAGCTGCTTTTAAGGGCCCAAACAATCAATTCCGTTGATATCGACCAATCAATGCGGCGGACAAAGTGAAACGACCAGAATAGGTGAATCGTAATGTATTCCACTATCACAACGCGAGACCCATTTCTTTGGTCACCCGACTAGAATTATTGGACTTTGGTTGGGAAATGATATCGCATCCACCATATAACCCTGAACTTTGCACAATCGGATTACCATTTATTTTGATCTTTGCAAAACTCCTTGAATGGTAAAACTTGCAATGATGATGACTCTATGAGATCGTATGGGGTTCGATGGGCGTCGAATCATGAAGCTTAGAGCAAGATGGCATAAGGTCAAAATAGAAAATACTATATATCATCGATTAACCTTTATTCATTGTATAAAAAATGTCATGTTTGATTAAATTAGCAGTTTTCAAAATATTATAAGTAACAAAAAAATAAATTACCAGAAAATGAAACAAGAAACAATAATTAGCTTCTAAAGAGAGTTTTATTAATTCAATTCATGTATGATACAGAATATCAAAAATACTCGTACCAGATTCCATTCGTGTTTCGCAAATGTGTCAATAAAACGACATACGAAGTACAAACAAGTACTCACAAATGTATTCAGAGTCTATTATACAATATTTAAGTGTGAGTCAGCGGCAAATCCGATTTAATGTACCCTCATGCACATTTCTTCTACCCTGTGGATACATTTTAGCATCAGCGCTTCTCTAATTAGAGTAATTGGAGTCCATGGAGAAGGACGTTCTTAGCACTGAAGGCCACTTGAAATTATTATTAAAAAGCTCCACTGGGACTGACTCGGAATCAAAGTCCGGGAAACATATCATTAGCACACAAGAGACTCCTTGTTGAATGGCTCAGTACATGAATGTTGGCAAAAGTCAAAGGATTTCATTTATGAAATTACGTAACAGCTTATGAAATGAGGTAACATGTTGTTATACTATATAAAAATTAGACGAGCATGGTATATGCTGATTTATGTACGATTTGGTTAACCATCAGTCTCAGACTGACAGAGGGATGAGGAATTTAATTCAATTGAATTGAATTTGCAGAGATGTAGACGAGCAAACAGGATGTGTGATAAATTATAGTGCAACTGAACATTTTAAACCATTTCAAATACAGTCCGTAAAGTTAAAACGAAATTTGGGCATTACGCTTTTGTATCCAATATCGCACTTAATAGCAAATATGGTAAAAATCATATTGTGTCAAGATCTTATTACTAAAAAAATATTGCAATTTAGTTTTTCAAATGAGTTTTATTTTGCACCTCAGTGACTTCGATGGTTTCAGCAAGAAAAATAAAACCTCATGGTAATACTATCGAAAGGGTGATCCAGATAATACTGTTGACGTTCATACAATTGCTAATATCCTTAATAGAAGGCTTAAGAGAAAACATGTATATCTGGAGTGAGGGAGTCGCTCTGGATTCGAGAGGGATGTATGTTGTCATTCATTTTAGTGGCACCTGCAAGTGGTATTATGGCCGTATATTGATTTTCCTGTAGAGAATCCCAGCTCACACCCTATCTGTTCAGTTTATATACCACAATCCCGGTCATGATAACAATTCGAAATTGCTAACTTCGATGGAACACAAAAGAAGTGAAGAACAGTATTGGGAAGAGATTAACATTTTACACAAATTTGAGTCATAACAATAACTCGAATGTAATCCGCTCGCACTGTACTCTAACATTTAAGAGTACCCCAAAATTGCCTTTTGTGCGAACGATCATCATCAACGGCACTACAATCGGGATCTGGTCGTGGTCTTATTTAACAAATCTCTCCACCGGGACCGATTTCGAGCCGATGTCATCCAATTTGCACTCCCAGTCTCTGGGCGTCGTGGTCTACGCCATCCCTCCATCGCAGATAAGGTCTGCCGCACTGTCTCCTCCCATACATCCTGCCACAAAGGACTTCCGGGCAGACTCCTCTTCCCTCATTCGAGCTAGGTATCCAGCCCGCCAGAGTCTACCGAGCTTGATTTTTCTTACAACATTAGCTTCAAGGTAGATTGCGTACAACTCATGGTTGTAGCGTCTCCGGAATCGTCCTCCCCCACATACGGGGCCAACAATTCTCCTTAAGACCTTCCTCTCGAACGCGGCCAAGAGTTCAGAGTGTCTTTTATTGAGCACCCAGTTCTCGGATCCACACATGAGTACTGGTGAGACCATGGTCTTGTACAGTAGTAGCTTGGATGTTCTGGATAAATTTCGGGATTTAAAGAGCCTTGATAGACCATAGTAGGCTTTGTTGGATTTGATCAGCCGTTCGTGTATTTCTTCTTCCATATTGTTATCGGCTGATACTATTGACCCAAGGTAGTTAAAGGATTGCACTACTTCAAATTTGTGTTCCACTACCCTGATAGTTTGACCAACGTTAGGTGTTCTCTTCGCAGAACTTGCCACCATGTACTTAGTTTTTCCCTCATTAATGTGCAGTCCCAGTTTTCGTGCCGCCTGCTCGATCTGGGTGAAGGATTCCTGTACCGCCGATTCGGTTCTACCGATGATGTCGATGTCATCTGCGTAGGCAAGTATCTGGCTGAACTTGGTGATAATAGTCCGTCTTGTTGTAACGCCAGAGTCACGGATTGCTTTCTCCAACGCCAGGTTGAAGAGGAGGCAGGCCAGACCATCCCCTTGTCGGAGTCCATTAAAGATGTTTATTGGTTTGGACAGCAATCCCGCTATTTTTACTTGACTAGTTACGTTGGTCATGGTCAACCTACAAAGTCGTATCAATTTGTTTGGAATGCCGAACTCTCTCATGGCATTATGTAGTTCTATCCTGGCTATACAGTCGTAAGCGACCTTAAAGTCTATAAATAGATGATATAATGAAATCTTAAATTTCGGCCATTTTTCCATCAAGGGTGAACATCTGATCAATCGCTGATTTGGCTGGGATGAAGCCACACTGATATTGACCAATGATGGCTTTAGCGTATGGGGCTATCCGATCTTGTAGTATAGAGGAGAGTATCTAATAGGCGGTACTCAGCAATGTTATACCCGTATAGTTGCTGCACACTGTGATACCTCCCTTCTTATGTATGGGGCAAATTATTCCGCGACGCCAATCTTCCGGCATCTCCTCTTGCTTCCATACGTGGACCACGATCTCATGAATTGCGTGATGTAACGCTGTCCGTCCTTTTTTGATAAACTCAGCTGGTATGCCATCAGCTCCAGGGGCTTTATTTGATTTAAGCTGTCGTATGACTTTTAGTGTTTCTTCAATGCTTGGTGGCGGCAGCATTTGGTCTTGATCTTGCATTGGTGAAGCTTCCAATTCATCTGTGAGCTGACCATTCAGCAATTCATTGAAGTGCACTTCCCGTCGCTCTAGAATCCTTTCAGGATCGGTGATCAGATTACCCTCTTTATCCTTGCAGTAAGTGCAGCGTGGTGTGTACCGCGTCTTACTGCGGATTATTTGGTAGAACTTCCGCGCCTGGTGCGGACCTCGCTCTCTACTTTTCTCTATTTCACAGACAAGGTTTTTTTCCCAGGCACTTTTCTTTTGTCTGTAAAGTCTTTTTTCAGATCTTCTGAGCTCTTTGTATTTCTCCTTTCGTACCCGCGCCCTATGATACTGTCGCTTTGCCCGGCTTGCCAAAGGTGTTATTAGTATTCGTATTGCGTAAGGCAGCCGTGTTGATTCGAACCTGACCCGCGGATGCAATACGTCTCCGTAAGGCAATCCGTGCTTGGAAAACTGTACCAACAAGATAGTGATCCGAGTCGACGTTGGCACCTCGGTACTTTCGTACCGCTGTGGGTGTTGTATGTTGGTATGTCAACACGAACACTGATTTACATACACTCCACGATATTGTTCCGCCGAATACAAAAGACATTGTTCACCACAGATAAGGAAAGTACATTACAACACACAGGAACTTGTTGTTTAGAGATGAGTGACAGAAAAAGACATTTCTTATTTGACCGCCAACCAATGAGAAACCACTTGCGGTTTCATTGGAACTATTTCTATTGTGATCGTATAGATCTGTTGTAAGTCCCTCCCCCTGGAAGGAAGAACAATGAAAATGAATTGGATGGTAAGAAGAGAATCCGATCAGGCAGCTGTTCAAACAATATGTTCATGCATCAGAGGCTAAATGCATTGCTATCGTAAACAGTAGAGGCATTTTGCCTGGATAGAATTTTTCTGTTGATGTTATATCAACAGAAAATTCGTCCACGATAGCAAGCGCTAGGATGGATGAGTGTATGTTTGGTTTAGAAAACGAATCATAGGACGTGACCATTTCGATGATCGTTTATCTGTTAGACAAGCGATTATGGATAATTAGGCTGCAGCTGTATAAGCAAGCAATTTGCCATGGCTTGGTTGTGGGACCAATAGTTGTTTGGGAAAAGTAAACACAGGGAGGTTACTGTGAATATTGTAGACATGGACGCCGGAAAGAGGACCCGGGTAGCTTCCCAAATGACGCGTGATGGTCATGGGTGCCGGCGAGAGGAACGGAAATGCTTTGGGAAGAAAGCAATGCTGCCTGATGTCGTGGCAAGGTGATGATCTTGCCGTGGGCTTATGTTTCAGTGTGAAAGATGATTTGTAAGGTAGCTTTACTCTGCCCGATGGTAGGTAAGCGAAATGTCTTTATTGCAGATGAGAAATGGTGTTAAGGGAAATGGGTGGTTCTTTGAATAGGCTTAAAGAACCCCCACGCCATCATCAGGCTCGAGGAGTGCGGCGATCTATTAACACGTGGTCAATTTGGTTGCTAGTGGCTCCATCAGGTGATACCCAGGTGGCTTTGTAGATATCTTTACGTGGAAACCTGGTACTTGCAACGAAGAAGGTTTTACGATGCTGCCAGTTCGATGAACCTGCGTAGTGCCTGAAAACCAGCTTCAGAACTATTTTCACATTCGAATCCCCAAGAACGATTTTCACATCGTATCTTGGGCAAGCATTGAGGGCCCGTTCGACGTTCTCATAGTATTCTTCTTTTTCGTCGTCAGGGGACTCCTCTGTAGGTCCGTGAACGTTTATGAGGCTTATGTATTTAAGCTTGCCTCGCACGCGAAGAATGCATAGCCTTTCATTTATTGCATTAAAGCCGATGATGGCAGGATTCAGTTTTTGGCTGACTAGAAAGCCTACCCCGGGCACATGGTGTTTTGCGTGACAGCTGTAATAAATGTCATACTCTTTTCTTTGAAAAACACCACTCCCCGTCCATCTTATTTCTTGCAATGCTGTTATGTCAGCTTTATATTCGGACAGGGCATCGGCTAGCTGCTGTGCAGCTCGAGCTCTGTATAGTGAGCGGACGTTCCATGAGAAAATTCTTAAATCGTTTAACCATTTTCGTTTCCGTGGTCGTCGTCGTGTATCCGGTCCATATCCGAGACATGTTAAATTTGCCATAATAATTCATTTTTACGGTCATGGTTATTAGCCTTGCGCCAACCTTTCTCAGGATGTCGCTGCGTGCATTGGGTTCACTACTTGGCGGGTGCCAAAGTAGCTATCCAGGGGTGTCACGCGGAGACTGCATGTCAACTTGGATTTAACAGGGGCAAGGATCGTCCTGGCCTTTACCGAGTTGAAAGCAGAGACTTTACCGTGTATGTTCGCTCCCATCCTCCTACCAATAAGATATACCAGGGAGACTGCATGTCAACTTGGATTGAACAGGGACAAGGATCGTCCTGGCCTTCGCCGGGTTGAAAGCAATCAGTAGCTTGGCCCTATATGTTCGTCCCGTTTTTAACCAATTGAATTCATTTTTTTATTTATTATTTTATTTCTCGTTTGTATCACATTTCACGCTTTTGTCCTTCCATCATTGGGATATTTAGTTTTTTTACAAACACTGTAAGCATTGCACAAACGATTATTTATATTTCGAGGGGTTGTTAAAAATAGTGACTGTTTGATTAGACAAACGTTTTGCAATAAAATAAAATCAATTCTTACAATATTTTCATAAAGAAGTGACAGATTTTGACTGCTGAATATCAAAACTTATACGCCTGTGTGTGATATGTGAAGCCAATTTTTTTTATTTCATGGTACTGCATTTTAGTGTAATTTATGTTTAATAAATTATCAATATATATTATCACTTATCCAACAACTCTTTTGAGTACTTTTTTTAATTGCTTTGAATAAACTTTACTATGGTCTAATTTATATACTGAGCAATCATTACAAAATTTGATGTTGCTATAAAGCCTTTCTGAATTAACCTTCATGAGGTGCTACCAATGTTTTTGTTTTACTTCACGTTTTATGTTTGCTTTGTTAACCTCGACACACCCACTCAGAGATTTATTTTCTTTGACAAGCATACTTAGCCGGCGTTGCACAGGTGTGGCTATCCAAAGCAATACCAGCCATATCACGATGGCTAAAATAGCGAAGTAACACGAGGAATATCGATGGACAACATTCGTGATTAATGTATAAATGGCTATAATAGGAATGACTTTATCGATTATGCTTTGGAATGAAGTTGTACTTAACAGTCAATAGCTTATGCTCGTAAGATTATGGCAATACCTTTGTGTGTAAATTAGCAGGTATCCTTGTTTGAAGAGATATTTGAATACTGACAGGGACAGGTATAGGGATAAGGGAAAGAAAAACTATACTGAAAAGAAGTTCAGAACTGAATCCGCCACGCGTATCATCGATAAATATAATTACTTTGAATGTTAACAGTATTTGAGTATTGAATGTGCAATTGGTACAACCTACTATATTTCCGGCTACTTCAGAAGGGTTGAACTAAAATCATCTCTTATGATGGAGGCAACACGCCCTGAAAATATCATGAATTTGCTAGAATGACCGGTAACGACGATGATGTATTTAAAGTTGGGGCTAGCCCAGGATTTATTGGTGCAATTCAACTTAACTTTGGAGATTACGATGCCGTCAAAATTGCGTAGGCTAATAGCATCATGGCGCATTGAGTTGTCGATGAGATTAATGACGAAAATACCATCAATTGGAAGAACAATTTGGTAAAATCATGGAAAACTTCAGAAAAACGGGGCGATGGAATCGATGTCAACAAGTTTTAAGACTACCAAACTCTTCGACAGCGAAATAAGCAAGTCGACGTACATTAAAACGGCCTTAATTTTGTGGGTGTTTCTCTATTCTATATGAGAAACAACCCACAATTCCAACCACAATTCCTACCTAATTTCGACCGCCTTACAAATCAACCCCATTTCCCCCTACTTACCTGTTCACCTGCAAAGCATGTTTCCACCAAGGACACATAGCTAAACTCATTGTACCACGCAGACAATGCATAAATGAGTTTAGCTTACCTTTTTTGCCATACGGCAACTCGTGTCCATGTCGATTAGCGACAACCAAATCCAGCCGGACGAAGTTGTCGCATCATTGCAGATCTGCTGGGGAAATTTATCAAAACATTCGATTGAATCACGTGATAATATTTCCCTAGCGTTACTTCGGCTTTTCTCCAGACACTTCATTCGCTGCGGATCAATGTTCTCTTTTTGCAGGTGAATATCATCAGCTTTATTTTCCTCTCTTTCTCAGTTCTGTCTTCGTATGGATCAATGTACACTAAACTCACCATACTACCGAATCAGGTCAATGGGTTCCGCTCAGAACTACATTGATTCATGCGTATACAACCAAATCCACCCCAAGATAATCGTACATCGTGTTTCTGTTCTCTCATTGTCCCGCTCTCTTCGATCATCAGATTACCGATGTAACCTACCACACATCGAAGAACGTGGCAATGAGAGAGCAGAAGTATGTTCTCTTTTGGTTGTATCCAATTTCTTCCCTTTTCAAGTCAGTCAATTAACGTGATTAAGGTGGAGAGGTTGTGTCGCTAACCGCCGCCGCGTGTGCATGCTTATGCACACGCTCGTCCGCGGACATTCTATATCGAAGTTAAATAAGTCGGTACAATTTGTACGTTGTATGGTTGAAAGTGACGATTAATAATTATTAGAAATATTATCTGAGTTATGTGTTGTGTGACGGCATCGGAAAGTCCCCGCGAGTGAATGTTTTCAATAAATTAAAACGCTTGCTGGCAGTACTATCTGTTATCTTTCTTATTGATTACTTTGGCGTCTTAACTCACTTATTTGAATTAGACTTCAATCGTTTATTTATCTATCCACTTAAAGGAGATGTCGTCCAATATGCTCATCGGATTCGATACAATCAGAAAGTGGACGCGCGTCCCATAAATGTTTACAATTAGACATTCCTCAATAAATGTGAACATAAATGTGTGGAAGACGGTACTTCGCCAGTAAAGCCGATAATAACGTTTATAATCAAATCAGCGATGCCGCGTTTTGAGAGACGAATGGCTATACGACAAACCTGGGGTTTCGATCAACGTTTTTCTGACGTTATTATTCGAACAATATTCTTTCTACGGATCGATGGGGGATACGGAAGAACTGTGCGCCATACGTTGGCACATTACCCCTTATACCCCATAATTTCAATATTAATTTTAAAGAAGAGCACCATATTTTTTTTTATTAGACTTCTCTCGGGAGAGGCGAACCTATAACGCCGAGTGGGCGCCCCGAGATGCCATCAAATAACTGTTGCAGCTCTTTTGATTTACAGATATCATATGATTTAAGTCTTTCGTCTGCCCTATATAAAGTTATTCATACTTCTTATGTTGTGCACAATATATAAGTTCATGCGGAATAAAATTTGTATTTTTGTCTTCTGTATATTAGATCCTTAATAACCCCGTATAAAGTCTTATTAGAATAACATTTTTATGAGTCAGAATGGACAAGTGTTATCTTCGTTATAATACATTTGTAATAAAAATGTTGATTTGTTATTTGAATGATTTCAATTTAAAATTGGTCGAATGAGCTCCGTACAAGTCATCGGAGCAGTTTACGAGGTTTTTTTCCTCCTTATAAGTACTAGAAGTCATAAACTCGTACAAATAGTTCATCTAGAATAAATGATCCGGTAGAAAAGTTTCCTTTCGAATTGTTCTACTGGGAAATTTCACCATTGTGCTTCCTGTCAAGTTTTAAGTATGTCGTTCAACAAAGTGGATTCTTCAAAGCACACAAATTCTTGCCAAAGCAAAAGCACACCTGGGACAAGTGGAAAGAAGCACTTTGAGTGAAAAGAACAATTGCCCCCATGTCCTGGTTTAATGAATATACACACGTATAAGACAGCTGATCTTGGGTTTTGCTTAAGTAGCCGAGTTAGTGTGTTTTTATAGTTATTAACAGGAAATGTTTTAGTGACATATTGCCTTGTTTGACTTTATTCACGTGTGAAGAGTACGCTGTCGGATTTTCATTTTACATGATATATTTATGGGACATATGTACATACATATGTATATAGTATATATACGAGGGTTGCCTTTTATATTTCGGGATTAGAGAACAAAAACAAATATTGATCATCGAAAATCACTTTATTGTTTTTCAAAATATTCCCCATGAAGATCTATACACTTTTGCATGCGTTTGAACCAATTGTCGAAGCACTTTTGCCACTCTGATTGAGGTATCTCCAACACATGCATTCTGAATGCAACAACCGCTTCTTCAGGTGTCGAAAAACGTTGACCTCTCAGTTTGTGTTTTCCGTACGGGAATAAAAAGAAGTCATTCGGTGCCAAGTCAGGACTATACGGCGGATGACCCATCAAATCGATGTTTTGGGTGCTCAAAAATGCAGTTGCCGCAGCCGATGTGTGAGAGCTCGCATTGTCGTGGTGAAGAGTGATCCGTCTTCGGCGGTTGGTTTTCCTTATTTCTTGGAAGACAACTGGCAAACAAATAGTTGTGTACCACTCAGAATTGACTGTTCTGCGTTGTTCTAGTGGTAGGGTTGCGGCATGTCCAGTTTTTCTGAAAAAACAGGCGACCATTTGCTTGGAAGTGCTTCGTGCGCGAACAACTTTTGTTGGATTTGGCTCATCTTGAAACACCCAGACAGTCGACTGCTGTTTACTTTCGGGCTCATACGCGTAAATCCACGATTCATCACCTGTCACGATGTCATAGACGTGTTTCGAAGCACCGCGACCGTATTTTTTGAGCATTTATTTCGACCAATTGACACGAGCCTTTTTTTGGGCGATTGACAAATTGTGTGGGATCCAACGCGAACAAATTTTTTTGACAGTCAAATGTTTATGCAATATTGAATGTATGCTGGTCCCACTAACGCCTAAGGTTGTCTCAATCTCACGATAGGTCACATGACGATCTTCCAATATCAGTTCGCGCACAGCATCAATGGTTTTCGGAACAACAACTGATTTTGGACGACCTTCAAGAAATTCATCTTGGAGTGAACTACGACCACGATTGAATTCACCATACCATCGATAAACACTGGTCCTTGATGGAGCTTCATCGTCAAAAATTGAATTAAGTTCATCCATGCACTGTTGCTGAGTTAATCCACGCCGAAAGTTGTAAAAAATAATCGCACGAAAATGTTGACGATTTAATTCCATTTTTGGGCCAAGATGAATCTTTTAAGTTACTGTAAACAACACAAATAGCGCTCGTATGTCAAAACGTTCTGAGTGCGTATACCCTCAAAAATGTCCAACTTTACGACAGAGCTGTCAATTGCCGGATTGCAACTCTAGGGTTGCCAAATCCCGAAACATAAGAGGCAACCCTCGTATGTGTAGTACTCGCTTTTCGATTTCCCCAATGCCGATTTAATTTTACTATGTTATAACCTTCTAAATCATCGCATGTCAAACTTATCTTCAAATTATTTATACGTTTTGTTTTGAAAGTTTTGCATTTCAACTCACCCAATTTTATGAGATCCTTTGTCTCCATGTAGCTGACGTAGATAGGAGGTACTTTCTCCATTTTTTTAACTGGCACTTACTGAGATGGTTCCTGCCTCTGATTTGGTTCTTGCTGTTGTTGTTGATGTGATTCCTGCTGTTGAGTTTTCTTAGATTGTCGTGTTTTCTTTGTCTTCGTGGGTTGCTGTTGTCTTTGTTCGTGCTGTTGTTGTTGTACCAATTTCGTTTTCCGCTCATTCTGGCTCAAATCGCTTTTTAGTTTAGGAACTTCCTCCACTTGTTTATCCAGTTCTTGTTTTTTAAGACTAATCTTATGGCTGAATCTGTTAAGGACCTCGACCTGATTGCTGGCGTCTGCATTTGTTTCGCTGGCAACTAGTTCTTGGAATTGATTTCCAGCCCCTGAGTACTGGGCACCATGGACGTTGTCTTCGTCGTCGCTGTTGATACTCAACGTATCTGTATCCTTGTTTTCGGTTGGTTTTAAGGCGGTTAACCTTTAGATTTACGTCTGTATTTTCCTTCGCCGAAGCACCATTTTAGCATCCATTTGATTTACGTCCATATTATTCTTACTTTTTTTTCTTTCGCGAGTGACAGATAGAAAATCACGTTAAAGAGTTTATTTATTATACTGTGCACATACACAAACATGAACACTTCGTATGTCGCGTATCGGCACTAATTGTTTTGTAATTATTTTGGATGCAGAGAAGTCCCAAGCGAACCCGTACTCATTTAAGATGCACAACGCGATTTAATTTAAAAACAATAATTTAATAATAATTTAATAATAATTTAATAATAATTTTAGGTATGCTTCACTTTTTTGACCGTTCCGTTGAACGGTTCATCAACTATCATTTGTCGACTGTCGACACGTCTACACCGGATGATGGTCAATTTGGTACTGTGTACAACTTATAGTTCTGAGTTAACGATACACAACTTATAGTCTTTGATCTAATTATCTATTATCTACAATTTGATTTATTGTTCACAACTTATACTTTTTGGTTTAACAATCTATTATTTACAATTTGATCTATTGTTCACAACTTATACTTTTTAAGATCTGGACAGGGGATCTGTGTCGTTCTAAGGCTGGTTTTCTTCTGATTCCTTATCAAAAAAAAAAAAAAAATGGGCGAGCGGCTGACTTTAGGGAGACAAGGACAAATGTGTCCTTCATCTTGTCTCTGGCTTCTGGTCATCTTGCAATAACCAGAATCACCCACATCCGTGAAGATGTTGTGCTCGGTCTCAAGATATCTGAAAAGAAAGGGGAAGGACGTAACTAAGGATAGTGTGGACAGGGTTAGTTCAATTGTTCTCTAACTACTTGGATGGGGGGATGGTGGGAAAGAAATCGTACAAGACCGCTAGGTCTTGAGTGCGGTAGTAAACGCAGATCACGTCTTTGGCGTCTGATAATCTGCGCTTTGGTCAGTGTGCATGTGTGTGTTTGTGCTGTCTTGTACTGTGCGTGCGTGTTTGTAGTGTGTCAGCAGTAGACCCTATGGGATGGGTTCAGGAATCCTCTATTATAAAGGAGAATGTTGTTGGGAAGGGTGCTTTCTTCAGTTTTATACTGAAGAAGAAATTGTGGGGGTCTGATCAGAAGGGATCGATAGAGAGAAGGGTCAAGCTTTCGAGGTACTACTAATTGTAGCAAGTACTCGTCGATAGGGACAATCGAGGCACCTTCGTATAGGTGAGAGTTCGGGTAATGGCGACCGTCAGGCCTTCTAAAGTGGTTGATGCATCTCCTGAAGAGGTTTCTTTCGAAAACTCGAAGTTTTTCCATTTGAGCCGAAGATATGCAGGACCATATGGGAAAGGTGTATGATATTCCAGATCGGATTACCTGCTTATAGCAGAGAAGCTTAACTTTGGTGTCAACTTTGTTGCTCTTTGGCGGGATTTTTGGCGTGATGGTTGTGACTCCTTTTCCGCAAAACACTGTCCGAAGTAAAACAAATCCAATGAAACCAGAGTGAACACTGTCACCAATTAAACACGGAGATATTAGTTTTCGAATCACAATTTTTCTTTATTCACACAATCGTTTGTAGGTTCTTAAGTCGAGCATATACTCGAATTCTGCACGAGCCTCGCGCAATTTTTCAGGAGCCAATCTGCGCGGGCGTTGGCTAACTGGGGGGCCGCGCGTTTCAATGTGATGAAAAACGCCGGGTTTTGCCCGTCGGGGATTGCTAAGCGGAGCTGTTATATCCGCAAATTCGCGCAACAGATCGCTGAATGGTCCGTTTGCGGTCGTGCACGTCAACGATGATGCCTCTCCCGCCTTTGCGCTTACTGGTCGAGAAAGAGACGTTAACGGGCCCATCAGTCTGTTGCGGCCTACGTCCACTACTTGTTTGTAGTGTCGCAACAGGTCCGAACCTTTTAGAGGGTCGGTCACATCGGCCACTACGAAGTACCATCGAATTGGTCGACGTAGGCCTATTTTCAGAGTTAATAGTCTTCTTCCGTATGTATTAATAGGGATATTGTTTGCGGCGAACAATTTTAATTTATCCGGCAACCGACTGGCAGGTGTGTACGCACGAGGAAGATCGGAAATTCCGCACCTGTGTCAATTATGAAGTCCATATTTAGCTTCATATCGTGAATTGACAAGCGACTTATCTGGGGATTGCCGACCGTTTGCGCTTTTTCTTCGGTCGGCAGTTCTAGTTTAGAAAGAACTAGCCTGTATTGGAGGAACTTGTGACCAGTTGCAGGGTTGCCTGCACTTCCTGGCCTGTGCTCCGAAACGATGATGGAAGTAACACCTGCCAAAGGTATTTTCGTTGGCTGGCGTGCGCGATCTGCTACGCCCGCGTCTTGGGTTTTCGCGCGACCTGTCTCGGCGTCGCGATCTGTCACGGCCAGGCCATGAATTGTTTCCTACGCTGAGGTTATTCAGTTGCGCTTGCAACTGCCGAACCTACATGCTTAAGCTTTCTACCTCATTGCTTGGCTGTGTTGCATGAGTGTAAGTTACCGTGGAGGTTCGTGGTTGGGGCAGAGGTGGATTTTGCAAGGGGTGCGTTGCCGGGAGAAGTTGGAGATCCGTTCGGGATCTATCCGTGGCCATGACCGCCTCGGCATTTCGCGTTAGTTCGTCGAGACTTGATTCGGTTAGAGGCGCGACGATTGCCTGAACGTATTCTGGCAAAGATTCCCTAAATATAGCCGTTAAGGCTCTGTCTGACATGTCCATACCAACCGGTGCACGGAAATATGCGGCACGTTCGGATGGCCGCATCCCAGAGGTGTCGGTCAGTCGTAATAAACGTCGCAAGCGATTTTGCGGCGTTTCGGTGTAGGCATTAATTACCATCTCTTTAAATGCAGTGTACGGTTGTGGAGATGGGGTTTTGATTAAACACTTCGCATAAGGAAGCAAGTTTGGGTCTAGTACCCGTGTTACCAGGAGGAATTTCTCCTGTTCGTTGGTGATTCCTTCCCAACTGAAAACTTGTTCGCCGTAACCGAACCAGAAGTCTGGGTCATCGGACGTGAAGTCCGGTAATTTTAAGTTATGACCTTGTGGGCGGCGGCCCGCCTGGATTGAAACGTCGGCTTCTGAACGGAGGGGTGGAGCCTGCGATGTCGTTGGAGAAGGTTCGGCGTCGTTTGCCGTTTTCAATATTTGGGCCGCGGCTTTCGATCTAGTGGTTATCGTTCAGTTTGGGAGGTTTCGCGTCGAATTTTTCTCCTGGCGAACGTTTATTTTTCCCCGCAACGTTTTCGTTAGTGGACGCGACGAACGATCTGCTGGTGCGAGAGATTTCTTCTTTATGGATGGGCCTAGCATAAAAGGATTGTATCTAAATTCCAAAGATGAATCAGGGAAAAGGGCCTAGCACAAAGGATAATCACCGGTTTCCAAAGATGTACAATGATGGGCCTACTCCAGAGGATACTTCGGTTAATTCGACGATGCTAAGAGCGGACAGACAGAAACTTTTCCGTTCGGAGGAGACGAAGAAGTACGAGGAAGTGAGAACTATCGAGGTTTTTCTACTTTTTTTAGTATTCTTTCTATACGCACTGTTTTTGCGTTGTTCCGGCCGCGAATTGACTTAATTTAATCGTGCGTCTTAATTTAATCGGTGGAAGGAACGAAAACGTCGAGCGTGTGTTGTCAGTTCGCTGTGTTTGGGGCTCTGAAGGAGCTTACAATGATCACGTTGGGGCACCACTTTGGCGTGATTGTTGTTGTTACCTCGGTGGCTTGTTTTACCTTTTCCGCCAAACACTATCCGAAGTAAAACAAATCAAATGAAACCAGATCGTCAACGAGACGACAAGTATAAGTTGGATCGTCAACGCGACAAGAGTCGATACCGAATAACGAACAGCGAGAACCCCACCGAGGAGGTTGATAGCGAAGCATCGAGAACCAAACTAGGAGGTCGGTCCGCAAATTAAATTTATAAAAGGAAAGTAACGTTAATGTGTAATCGAGCGGTCGCAACTAGAAAATGTACCTAGTGATTTGTCTTGCCACGAGCAACTAGCTAGTAAACGTTATATTGTTACCGACGATCGATAGTGCTAAATTATAAACACCATAAATTGTAACCTTATGAACCTACAAACGATTGTGTAATAAAGAAAAATTGTGATTCGAAAACTAATATCTCTGTGTGTAATTGGTGACAGTGTCCACTCTGGTTTCATTTGATTTGATTTACTTCGGACAGTGTTTGGCGGAAAAGGTAAAACAACCCACCAAGGTAACAACAACAATCATGCCAAAGCTCCGCTTCAAGATGTTGTGCTGTTGCTTAGACCGGCCGAGGTCCCTTTGAAGTATGTGGGTCACATGTTTGATGAAATTCATTTTTGGGGTATCGATGTCCCCAAGATATTTCATCCTGTCCTGTGGTCTAATCGTAGTACCTCCCATTTTTATTCGAATATTCTGTGAATATCGAGAAGTAGGTTGGCAGTGTTTACTACTCAGAATTATGGCTACTGCTTTGGATGGGTTAAGTCGAATTTTCCATGGACTGTAATATTGATACAGTTCGTCCAAGTAACGGTTGAGTCGATTTGTTGCGAGTTTAGGGCTTTTGGATGACGTGTACACTAGGACGTCATGCGCATAGCAAATCTGGTTTACTCTACCATCCATAGGGCGAGGAATATCTGAGTTGTAGATATTAAATAAGATGGGGCCTAGAATAGAGCCCTGTGGTACGCCCGCTGCGGCGTTGAAAGTTCGGGAAAACTTTCCATTCACTCGCACTTGGAAGGTTCTGTTTAAAACGAACTGACAGATGATACTACACAGCGTTTTACTGAGGCCAGTATTCAGTAATTTAAAAACGAGACCCTCATTCCAGGTTGTGTCAAAAGCCTTTTCAATGTCCAGTGTCACCGCAATGGTGGGTTCCTTATTAAAGAGGCGCACGCAAACGTGGTTTTGAAATATGTTGAGAGCCATGGTTGTGCTGTGCGCTCTTCTAAATCCAAATTGGAAATCAGGTATTAGGTTCCTGCCACTGATAAATTTATTTAGTTTCTCTCTGATTCCCTATCAAAATGTTTTCCTGCTTTTATACCTACTTCGACCTATTCAATCTCCTATATTCGCTGACGGTTTGTCTGGATACCTTCTGTCACAGGGATTACACCCTCGTGAGTACGAAATCGAAAATTCGCGCAACTCGATATTCAACACGACTAGGTGTGCGGGAACTTCGGTTTTTCCAATTCTCATCGGGTTGATATTCATAATCCTATGCAAAATTTTCGTTTGTAATTCTCATGGGGTTTAGGTACAAGGGGCTTTTTGATATTCATGATACTTGATGAAATCGCAGCATCCATAACAATATGTATATATAAACATATATAAATATATATATACATATATATATAGTAGAGGTATTTGGCCCCCGCAAGCTATCTCTTGTCAATCTCGCTCCACCACAGCCTTTTCGTCGAAAGCCTTTTTTCAAATATCTTATTTCTATTTGATTCTTAATGCAATACGATAAACTCAAATTTTAAAGCTTTTAAACTAAGCTCCAATTAATGAATAGACGTTGCAATGTTACCACGAGGGTAGTTTGATAAGTCAGTGACTTTTTGAATGAAAGATTTTTTTTCGGCAAATAAGCATTTTATTTCTCAACATAGTCGACTTTCAGGTCAATACGTTTAGTCCAGCGCTTTTCCAATTTTTTTATTTCTTCCAAATAATCAATTTTTTTCAAGGTCCTCAAAATAGGCGCTCATTTTTGTGATGACCTCTTCATTCGACCCAAATCTCTTACCGCACAGCCATATCTTCAGGTTTGGAACGAGGAAATAGTCACAGAGACTAAATCAGGAGGATGTGCTAGATGGGGTAGCGGTTCGCAGCCCAATTTATGGATTTTGCTTGATTATGCTTAATCAGCACACGACATTTTATTTTTTTCAATTTTTCTTAAAATTCACAACGTTGTCTGCTTTCAATGGATCTCAAACACCAACTAACTGACGCAGCTTGCTCAAACGTTGAGAGTAGTCTATTTATGGTGTTGCATTTAGTTAGTTAAAGTTTAAAGTTACAAAAAGTCACTGACTTATCAAACTGCTCGTACCTCTCTATTTGGTTCTAATATAGGGCGTACGTTTCGATTGCTTTCGCGCCTTCAATAAGCAATACACTCCCGTGAGATGTTTTAGAATACACAGTTAGTTGTTATTCATAAACTCGGTGAAGTGCCAGAAGCGTGAATATTTATTTACGTATTTTACACTGCTATTTGATACAATCTGGTGTAGAATAAATATTGATCTGTTTTATATTAAAAAATGGCCTCCGGACGGCAAAAACTTTAAATCTGACGACAGCGTTGTAGTAAGGGATCTATGAGACAATTGGCATAGACCTTGTATCAAATAACAGGTCATTTGAAAAGTTGCCGGCCTTTCATAGTAAAACACATTTTTTTGGCAAAATTCGTTTTTTTTATTCAACATAATTCCCTTCGAGGGTGATACACTGATTATAACGACCCTCCAACTTTTCGATACCTTTTTTGTAGTACGATTTGTCCTTTGCTTCAAAATAGGCCTCAGTTTCGGCGATCACCTCTTCATGCGACGAAAATTTTCTCCCAGCGAGCATTCTTTTGAGATCTGAGAACAGGAAATAGTCGCTGGGGGCCAGATCTGGAGAATACGCTGGATGCGGAAGCAATTCGAAGCCCTATTCATGGATTTTGTCATGGTGCATTGTCTTGGTGAAGCAGCAATTTCTTAACTTCAAATGCGGTCGTTTTTCGGCGATTTCGTCCTTCAAACGGTCCAATAACGCTGTGTAATAGTCGCTGTTGATGGTCCTTCCTTTTTCAAGATAGTCAATGAAAAGTATTCCGCGCGCATCCCAAAATACAGACGCCATAACCTTGCCAGCCGACTGTTGCGTTTTTCCACGCTTTGGGGCGGGTTCATCGTGTGCAGTCCACTCGGATGACTGTCGATTGGACTTCGGAGTGAAATGATGGAGCCATGTTTCATCCATTGTCACATATCGACGCAAAAACTCGGGTTTATTACGCTTGATCATCTCCAAACACTGCTCCGAATCATCAACTCGTCGTTGTTTTTGGTCAAAAGTGAGGCGCACTGCTTTCCGCCCCCTTATCCCCAATTCCCAATAATTTTTTATTTTATTTTTGTTTGTAATTTAATTTTTTATTTTTTTGTTTTTATTTGTATTCCTTGTTTATGTTTGCACGTTTTGTCTCATTTTTTTTTATTTTGCTTGTCAACTATATATGTAATTAAAAAAAAATTTATAAATAATACATGATATAGAAAGAAAAAGGCTCCTCGATAGTATAGTGGTTAGTATACCCGCCTGTCACCCGGGAGACCGGGGTTCGGTTCCCCGTCGGGGAGCCCCTGGCGCAAGACTAATGACCTTGCCCAGACAAAATAAATCATTATGGAAAATTTAACAAGCCTCAGGACTTGCTAAATAAGGCCAAGACCGGTTCCCGGTTGTAGTGCCGATGATGATGATGATGAGCTCGCGCGGCACCCACTTTGCACAGAGCTTTCTCATACCCAAATATTCGCGAATGATATGATGTACACGTTCAGTTGATATCTTTAGAGTGCCTGCTATTTCATTCAATTTCAATTTACGGTCATTCAAAATCATTTTGTGGATTTTTCTAATGTTTTCGTCGGTAACAATCTCTTTTGGGCGTCCACTGCGTTCACCGTCTTCGGTGCTCATTTCACCACGTCTAAACTTAGCACACCAATCCTTGATGGTTGATTTTCCTGGGGCGGTGTCTGGAAACTCGTCATCAAGCCAAGTTTTTGCTTCAACTGTATTTTTTCCCTTCAAAAAGCAATATTTTATCAACACGCGAAATTCCTTTTTATCCATTTTTTTCACAATAACAGGAGTTGCTTCACTCAAAATACTATAATTCACAAACTAATGATCCGACATCTGTCAAATTTATACACGCGTCTTTCGAAGGTTAGAGCTAACTAAAAATCATATGGATTTAATTCTAGTGCCGCCGTCTATGTGTCGGGCCGGGGACTTTTCAATTGACCGGTTAACAGTGAATTATAAAACACGTGTTTAAATATTGAATTGAAGTAAACTAACGAAGGTGGAGAGACGATGGTGTAAGAGGCAAGACAGGGTCGGGTGAGGGGGTCAGCGGAGGTAAGAGAGGAGACGACGTTTGAGAGCGAGAGAGGTGAGATTGAAATCAAAGAACGATCATAATTGCGAAAGATGCGGCCGATTGTAAAGTATTTTTTTAAGTTACACAGGAAATACTCGTAGTTCTCCATGTATGTCCTTAGCGATTCTAAAGCCCCTCCAAAAAGTCTAGCTGGGGCAGATCATCACCGGAAGATATTCATCTTGTGGAAACTATTCTCATGTCTTAACCGTCAGGGATTGTAGAACTATCCCTGGCCACAATTCTTATAATCGCCCTTAACCGACACTGAATTCTCATAATTTGCCGATGTGCGAACAAAACAGCGCTGAATGGGCTCGATTCATAAACCCAACAGTAATATTCGTTGAGGACTCACGAGCAAGTCTTATGGTTTCATAGTTTCATCATTAAAGCATAGGCGCATTATATTCTGCTACCTCTTTTCTATAGGATTTCTCACGGTCTTTACTCAACCGAACTTGGTGAAAGCATTCCACTTCTCCAAATATTTTTCTTCGATTTTCGTCAATCACTCCAACGTTGGAAGCCAACATTAGACATATGAATAAACTGAGACAATCGTTATTTAGCCGAACTACACGAATGTGTAATGCTCTGCCTGATAGTATCTTTTCCCATAAACATAATATTCAGGCAATCGAAACCAATGTACACCGGTACCCGTTTGTGTTATATTCCTCCTATTCTTCAGTTTGCCCGTTTAGAGGTACCTCGAAATCCCCTTTGTGTGTGCGAGGAAATAATAATATCATTACATTCACAAATTTAGCCCGCAACGGAAAAGGTTACAGTGTCTGACTCCTGAACTACAAAGGTTTCATCAATATTCGATACAGTGTCTGACTCCTGAACTACAAAGGTTTCATCAATATTCGATTTCTTTCGAATTGACATTTGAATCTCAAGTTAACAACTGTCCGACAGCATTGTCCTAAAAATATCTACCGTCGACAATTTGCCACTTTATAATTAATGTATTTACAATTTACAAACATACGATAGTCTTATAATGACTGTAAAGCCTACTGTGACCTATGTCTCGGAGGATATTTTAGATGTTCTAAATTGTGGTAAATTGTTCGAAGAATAAAAAAAATGCAAGTGGTTTCATAAAGGTACTGTAATGACACTGGTTTTGATTTATTTATTTACAAATCATATTCTTGAAATTAATACAATATCAATTTTAATTCAATGCATTGCAGGATGTGGGACACAATCACAAATGGATATGGTGGACGCCTAGCCTTAGGATCTATAATTCTCATAACACTAATTATATACAATGAATCGTCCGGTCCAACAGTTGTTCTTGCAACTATATTCGCAGCACTTTATGGATTTATTGCAGGTAATGCGAAGAATTAATATTGTCAAAATAAATTAAGAAATTTAATCCTATAGTGTTACTAATATCAATATCTCTAATTCCATTCTATCATACAAATAAATTCACTTTTAAGTTCTTATTTTAATTCATAGTCATTTATAATTCATTACTACTATTACTGTTGGCGCAGGGCTAATAACCTTGCCCGGAAAAACAAATTATTATGGAAAATTTAACAAGCCTCGGGACTTGCTAAATAAGGCCAAGGCCGGTTGTGTGCCGATCATGCATACTACAATTACTATTTATTGGCCTATAGGAACCCGGAAGTCCATGACACCACTGACGCGGCTGCACCATCGTTTCCTGTTATCTGAGATCTTCCCCGCTTGGCCATCAAATCCGATCCCCTCAAGGTCGCGCTTTATATTGTCCTCCCATCTCCATCGCGTTCTTCCCACCGGTCTCTTTCCCGTTGGGCTACCGTCAAGAATTTTACGTACGGTCCGATCCTTGGCCATTCTCGCTCCATACCCGGCCCATCTTAATCTGCGCGACCTGATTATTCTCACTATTATTCGTTAGGGGTATAGCTTTTCCAATTCGCGGTTGTGGAGTTTCCTTCATAGTCTTGCCTCTTCATCATATTTACCGCTAAACATACCCCTTAAAATGTATTCTCATATACACGGGACCTGTTTTCTTCCCGTTTTGTGAGCGTTCATGTCTTGCATCCGTATAGGTATGATTATGGTCCTATAAATATGGACCTTTATACTGCGTGACAGTAGTTTTGATTTCAACAATTGACAGCGTACCAACTAACGTTGGCGGAATGCAGTCTCTTGTTAATTTGCTTTGATAATTCGTTAAGCTCTTTAACGTTCTCAAACATCTTTCCCCTGACGTTTATGTGCGTTGCCTGGGGTGCACCTGCCCTCGCAATGTAACCATATATTTTGTTTTGTCTTCATTGATTTCTACGTCCACCTCTTCTGCTGCTTGAATGATGTTTTTACTGCTTTTAGATTTACAGTTTCAAGATTATCACCCAAAACGGCGATGCCATCCGCATTGGCGAACACTTGTCAGACTCCGTTTAGGGATGATCTGGCCATATTATCATCTTGGACCGTTCTGATTAGGCAGTCGAGCACGAGGTTAAAAGGACATAGTGAGAGGTCATGCTCCTGTTTTAATCTGTCGCGGATTTTGAATGATTCCGAGAGGTGGTTTTCTATTCTAAGTCGCCCTTTATTTTCGTTCATGCAGACTTGAATGAGAACGGCATGCTTTTTCAGGATTCCCAGCTCCACTACAATATGGTAGTGTTTGGCTTACGACTGAGCCGTAGGCTGATTTGACGTCAAGGAAAAGCTGGGGAACCGCTTCTCCGTATTTCTACTTCTTCTCCAACAATTTTCTTACTGTGAACATTTAGTCACTCATTGATTGGTTCCTGCGGAATCCACACTGTTAGCCTCCGGTTATTTCTTCTGTATATGGTGTGATTCTTGCCACTATGACATTTGTTACTATTTTATATGTGATTGGGAGAAACGATATTCATCTGTAGTTCTGGCGGTTAGATTTGTCGCCCCTTTTGAAAATAAAGATGACCATTGAGGTTTTCCATTCTTCCGGAGTGGCTTCGTTATTCCATATTGTTTCGTTTAACTAGTAGACCATCCGAACGGTTGGCTCTCCTATATGCTTCATATGCTTTGCCGGTGTGTAGTCGACACCTTGTTATTGTTCAATGGATTTATTGCTTCTACTACTTCACTGAAGGAGGGTTCTGGGATCTATGGCTCGGCTGTGTGCACGTCTGGGACATTTATTTGTGGTTGATTGATGTCCACGTTAAGCAGGTTTTCAAAGTAGTGCTTCCACCTTGTCATGATGTTGTTTCTGTTTTCAAGCAGCCATCTGCGTCCCGAACTATTTTGGCTCTCCTTCGGTACGCGTTTCTAATCAAATTTGTGTTGGCATACTTACATCCTCGGAGGTTCTTTACTCTTTTGATTCGATGGTCTTCCCACTCCCGTTTTTTTTTTCGTTTGAAAAGTCTCGTTGTCTCTTTCCGAATTGTCGCGTATCTTTTTGGGTTAAATTCATCACATTTTTCTATATGGATCACACTCAGGCGGTTACGTTGTTCGATCTTCGCCCGGCACTCAGCGTCAAACCAAGGTTGGGACTTAATTGTTTTCTTAATAAACTCGATTATTCCAACCAAACAATTTTTTTTTAATTTTACTTCTTCCAGGTACCTGCGTCAGCACCTTGAGATGCTATTTTTTTTTCTCGATCGGGTCCATCAGCCAAGCTGCGAAAGATGCTCAAATACTTCTCCCAAACATTTCACGAAGCCTATAGCTTAATGGGGTGGTATTTCATTGGGTGGTTGGGCTTTGGGGCCTTACCAACCACTCAGTAATTAACCGCCGAATCGCACAATAGCAAGAGTCCTCAGTTGAACCTAGGTTTGCACAATCAAATGCAAGACAACCTCCTTACCAACTCAGCCGGCGAGACAGCAATTACCTCATATCTGTTAAAGGGCGCCCCTAAAACCGCGAACTTCGATTGGATACCTGAATTCTTACTGAAAACCCACAGGATTCCTTTTAAAGGATTCCACCTGCTTCGCGTCTTCAAAAACAGATCCAGTTTCGGCATTCTGCGGCGGTATTGGTTTTCTGTGTCAGGCCATTTCAACGGAAAGGGAATTTCACATCGATCTGTGTAACATTCGAGGACTAAGATGAAATTTCTCTTCTATGTCTGCCAGCGTCTCTTACCAGAAACCAGCAATGTTTGCAGTTATTGAAACCCAGGTGGTAACTGATACAGATATTTCTGATTTTACTATACCAGGTTATAACTTAGTGTCCCTGTTTTTTCCACATCGTGGTCTAGCTACATACGTACGAAGTGATATTACTTATCAGCTTCTGCCACAATATGGGCTCTGCTCCAATCCAGAATTTAATTTCTCATGGCTAAAACTTCACGTTCGTAGGCATATCATATATTACTGAGTTCTTCACAGAAGCCCAAATTTGGATAGAAACGCATCCTTTAACGAATTTGTCGATCTATCTGATTCCATCGATAAGATCTTGACCCTATATTCCCACACTGAAATCGTTATTGCGGGTGATTTTAATGTGCATAACTCTCAGTGGCTTTGTGGGGAGCGAAGTCGTGGCACCGACATGGGCGCAGGGTTCTACTTCGTTCTCACAAATTAGAAGTCCCACCGCGGCAAACTGTGCACAAGAAAAAAACAACAGCACAATGAAACAAACACTCAGGAAACGGCCGAGAGAAATAAAACACTAGTGTTGGTTGGTGATCACCACTTTAAATTTAATTTTATTTGTTTGTCCTTTACTTTCTGAACTTTAATTGGAAACGCAACATACAGCTCATTTCAATGTTCAAATACAGGCGCACGACTTAGAACGCGATAGACTTCGACGTAACACTACTGACTCGTACAGCACCTCGCGGAGGCACTCGACTACACTCGCGGGTGTTACTTTGTGACTCTGGAATTTACGCACCTCCGCAGCCGGCGGAGAGCGGGAGTGCTGTGACCAGCGTGGTCAAAGGATGGAATAAGACTCAGCGATCGTCATCTCATGCAGAGGTGATTTCGCTAAGGAAAAAAAGGAAGAGAGAGAAAAACTCTTCTCTTAAGGGTGTGAATATATCCTTGCCAAGGATATGTTTTATCTCCCACAAGTGTAACGTAGAGTCTCTCTTATGGGAACAAGAAAACCAGATCTCGTAATAAAGGTCATGGTGGTATATGTGGGATCGTTCAGATAGATGCGATTCACACGTGCAGTGGAACGACGAAACAGGCAGGCGGCAAAGACAATAGGGAAAAATGACCAAATGCGCCGTTGGTAATGCGGGTCATTGTTTACACGATGCCTCGTCGCTATTTTCGACGTTAGGAGAAAAAGGTGCTAAAAGCAAATTGGATGTTTATGGCATCTCTGGCTACAGTAGAAACCGGGTTCATATTTGCATTAGGAAATGCTGGAGAATTTGGTTTCAGGGTCTATTGCGCTAATTATATGCAGCTGCTTGGGTTGTTTGTTGGTAAGACAAACAAAAAAGGTTGCCAGGCAATGTGTATGAAAAGGTATATGACGCGGGTGGGAAAATAGACGGCACGATATTTATGGTCCCTGTCATGACGGTTACATTGAATGCAATCCGAATTATTTTGTTTACAGGAATTTGTCTGGTACCGAATTGGTTCAGAATACCAAATAAGCAAACAAAGAAATCTTACGGAAAATTGTATGCGAAGGGATGCATGAAGGTAAGTTTTCTATACAGGGACTTAAAGATCATAGATTTGATCTCTTAAATGCGTGCAGCATTTTTAGGTACTAATACTGTTGCATTAGCAAACTAAAGGGAGTTGGGTAGTAGTTATGGGGGTTTTTCAGGTAAGTAGACCGTAGGGTTTGGCGGCACCGCTACAGCTTCGCCACACCGGACAGACATCCCCTGAGGGTGAGTATGTTCAGCTCTTTGCTGAGCCAAACAATTTAACTCAACTCGTCAGTGACGGGTACCAGATATAGATGGTCATTCCGCCAACACACTGGACCTGTTTCTCACCTCCCACCCAAACAAATACAGAATTCAAGTTTCTTCGCCCTTGGGCACTTCAGACCACTGTGTTGTGCCAGCTCAATTTTCTCTAACCAACAGCAACGCTACAAGAAAACTCCCAAAAGAACAGTATGGTTCTATGAGAAAGTCAACTAGGAAGGTCTGAACGACTTTTTTGGGAAGTTAAATTGGTCGTTATTTTTCCCCAATAATGATGTTGACTCAATAGCGGACACATTGACAGACACAATTCTACTTGGCATGCGGACCTTTATTCCGCACAGAGTAAAGAGTATCAAACCCAAGAGAAATATGTGGTTCGATTCCAGGTGCAGAGAAGCCATTAAGGCCAAAGCGTTGAGCTTCCGGTTGTATAAATCAAACAATACTGAGTAAAACTAGAAACGATTTAAGAGAGGTAGAAATTACTGCAATGCGTATATTCAACGCGCAAAGTTCTTGCATGGCCAGAGAGTGAGACAAAAAATACTACACTCTGCCACAGGTAATAGAAACTTCTGGGCATTTGTGAAGAACATTCAAAACTCGGTCTCCTCATCCATTCCTTAGCTAATAGTCGATGACAGACCAGTCCCCAATCCAATAGAGAAAGCAAACCTACTTGCTGCACATTTTGCAGCCAACTTAACGCTGCCTGATACCACGTCAGTTCAGCCACAACTTGAGCATAATAATTCTGAAACATTTATTGGTCTGAAGGACCCCGAAAGTTTATTACCTCAATAACTCAACTCCGTCACCATTTCCTGTCCGTTCTTAACCGGCTTTTTTTTTTGTTTACTGCTCCAACAGCTGAGTTGGTAAGGACTTCGCATCATGTGTTTGATTGAGCATATATTGGTTTAACTAACGTCTCTTGATACTGTGCTAATTCGAAACAATTATTGATTAGATTTGGTCCCAATGCCAAGCCGAGCTGGTCGAGAAAAACAGCATCTCCGATTACTCAATTAGTGCCTTAGGTTCGATTTAGCTACGAAATGTCTAAAAAAAAAGGCGATAATCTTCAAAAGAGGCAAGTGATTCAAGTTCAGATAGTTCTTATGAACCAAACTCCCGAAAGAACAGTGTGGTTCCATGAGAAAGCCAACTAGGAAGGTCTGAACGACTTTTTTGGGAAGTTAAATTGGTCGTTATTTTTTCTCAATAAAGATAAAGACTCTATAGAAGACACATTGACAGAGACGAAGAATCGTAGAAACTTGGCATGGGAACTTTTATTCCAAACAGGGTAAAAAGTATCAAACCCAAGAGAAGACGATGCAGAGAAGCTATTTAGACCAAAGAGTTGAGCTTCTGGTTGCATAAATCAAACAATACTGAGGAAAACCGAAAGAGATTTTAGAGAGCTAGAAATGACTGCAATGGGTATATTCAACGCGCCAAGTTCGTCCATGACCAGAGAGTGAGACAAAAATCATTACACTCTCCCACAGGAAGTAGAAGCTTCTGGGCATTTGTGAAGAACATCTAAAATTCGTTCTCTTCATCCATTTCTTCAATAATAACCGATGACAGACCAGTCCCCAGTGCAATAGAGAAAGCGAACCTACTTGCTGCACAATTTGCGGAAAACTCAACGCTGCCTGATACCACATCAGTTCTGCCCCAACTTGAGCATAAGCAGCACACCATGAGCCAGATTTGCTTCCGAACGCGTACTATTGCCCGGGCACTCAAGGAGCTAAAGGCACACAAATCCGCTGGTCCTGATGGCATTCCCCCAATTCTCTTGAAGAAATGCTCCTCTTCACTCGCTAAACCAATGCGGAAACTCTTCCATGTGTCTTATTCTACTGGCCGTTTCCCAAATAGATGGAAGTCAGTGAACATTCAGTCAATGCCCAAAAAGGGCGACAAATCGTCCCTCTCTTCTTATCGACCCATAGCACTAACTTCTATTCTCTCCAAGATAATGGAATCACTTATCAACCGACAACTTTCGAAATATCTGCAAACAAATAACCGCCAATATGGCTTTCGTAGCAGCAGGTCCACGGGAGATTTGATGGCGTACCTTACCGAATAGTGAACCCATTCTATCCACTACCTCGGTGAAAGCAAGGTAGTCGCATTAGATATTTTAAAAGCCTTCGACAGAGTATGGCATCCAGGGCTTTTGTCAAAGTTGCATTCATATGGAGTGGACAATTCCCTGATCCAATAGATATCTATCTTTCTGGCCATTCAATCCAAGTGGTTCTTGATGGTGTCAAATCTGCCTCCCATCAAATTGATGCAGGTGTTCCCCAGAGTTCAGCACTCTCACCCACTCTCTTCCTCATCTTTATAAATGATCTCTTGTCCATTACCCACAACTCAATCCGATGATAGCACATCGAGTTTCTCATACTTATACGAACACTCCCGTCCAAACTCTTCGAAGGTCACTACCAACCAGCAACTTAAGCTTGATACATTGAATTCAGGCGTCAACAAGGTATATCAGTGGGGGTTATCTAACCTAGTAGAATTCAATGCCTTAAAAACTCAGTGCTGCCCCTTCTCGTCAAAGGCGAACTCCAAAGTAAATATACTGTCTATGAACGGCACTTGCATCGACGAAGCCAAGGAATTATCAATCCTCGCCACTAAAATTAATTCGACTCTTAACTGGAATGACCACATATTTGAAGCTGCGAAAAGTGCAGCCAAATGTATGGGATTCCTTAAGAGATGCAAAAGATACTTCACTCCATCCAACCTGGCCACTATTCACAAGGTGTATATTCATCCAAAAATGGAGTTCATATCCTACATTTGGTCAAGCGCATCCAAAACTGCGTTACACGTGCTCGATAGGATGCAAAAACGAGCAATGAAACTTATTGGGGACCCAGCTGTGAGTCGATCAACTCCGTCGTTAGAACATAGGCGCAATGTATCGTGTCTATCTCTCTTCTATAGGTATTATCACGGTCGTTGCTCATCTGAACTTGCTGGATGTATTCCGCCTCCTCAGACATTTTCCCGCGATACCCGTCAATCTGAGAATGCGCATCAGTTCACGTTGGAAGTCAACTTCATGCGACCAAACAAACATAGAGGGTCATTCTTTAGCCGAACAACACGAATGTAGAATACCCTACCTGGTCATGTATATCATCGTCGTTGTAATGTCCAGGCATTTAAGACCAATGTACATCGATACCTCCTTTCCTTATCCACTTCCTCTCCTTCCGCTCGCACTGTGCTCTGACGCTTAAGGGTACTACTAACCCCCTTTTTCTGTGCGCGTTAGTGTAAAAAAAAAAAAAGAAAGTAGTCCTTCCCTCCAGATACGATTGGATTTTCCACCCGAACAAAAAAAGGTACCTAAGGATGGGTGGGTTGACTATATCCAATAGCAAGCCCAACAAATCAAATAAACACCTAAATCCTTAGTACTTGATAATAGCCGTACCCTCCTTCCTAAATCAGCCCAGTGTCCCAATTCGCGTCCTCGACCCCCCGCTGTGCCGCACATTCCAATCATAACTCACGCCTAAAATTGGCAATGTATACTCATCCACCTTTCACTAAATCTAACCACATTCGCATCTCCCTTTCCAAACCAAACACAACACGAGCCATAAAATCCCATCCCAGGCCAAGTTATAATCCAACTCCTCTCCCTAAGTCTAACCTCATTAGAACCCTTCATTCGAAACCCTACGCTTCACCCGCCTGAAAAAAGTCTCTCTTAATCATAATAAAACTGCTGGACCACATCACATTCTGTCCCTATCTTTAGCCGCTTCGTCCCTTTTGACCTCAAAACTGGGGGGGGTATACCAACTTCCACAGATCACACACACTCAATCCTATTCCCCGCCCCCCCTCACTCAACAAGAAACACCCGACTCGTCCAGTGACTCCAACTCACGACCGAATTTCACCCCCCCCCCCCCCATCGCACATCCACATCTTGTCCCAGCCCAACACCCCCCCCCCCCCCCCCAGATCTCCCACAATCTCATCCTCTTTAAGCAACCCTCTCTTGGTTTTGAATTCCTACTCATTAAGCGGATTTCTTCCTATCTTAACGATCGAACCTACCGTGCCAGATTTATATCCACCCCTTCCACTATTTTCTTCCCACGTCAGAAATTCCCCAAGGCAATCATCTTGGACCCGTCTTATTTAGTCTTACTATTAACGATATAGACTCCAGTATCGAGCACTCCTCCATCTCTCTATAAACGGACGACACTAAACTCTTCAAGACAATCCACTCTTTTCTCGACTCGGCACTTTTCTAAATGGATCTAGATAGCTTTTCAACTTAGTGCCAAAAGAACTGCCCAGAACTAAATATTGCCAAATGTCACTCAATCATCTTCTCCCGTAAACGCCCCCTTCATCTGTACAATCGATTCATGCCCTTGGCATATTATGTGATAGCTTAACTTCATCCCACATATTGATGATATTATCCTCAAGGTCAACTCTGCCCTTGGTTTTGTGAAACGCTGGTCGAAAGAATTCTCTAATCCCTAGTTTCCCGATCGCTCTACACAGCCTTTTTCCGCCTTGAACATGCTAATCAGGTCTGGTTTCCTTACTAATCGTCCCACATTAGCAGGATCTAAAGCGTGCAACGTAGTTTTTTGCGTTATGCTTTCCGGTTGGATTGGAAAATCCTCTGATTCTACGCCCATACACAAACCATCTCCACTCCGATTAACTTTAACACACTTGAAGAGCACAGAATTCATGCCGACATCCTCTTCATCCACCGTCTTCTGGTAGGTTCAATCAATTGCCAAAGTCTGTTGTCCTCCATTACATTCTAAACTAACCCCCGAAACCTGCGAAACCTTCGTCTCTTCTATTTGCCCGCCCATCACACTTCTTACGGTTCTAATGAATCCATTTCACGAATGTTACGGTCGGCAAACTCTTCCCCCACCTGCTTTGACTTCAATCTCACCTCTCCCGCTCTGAAATGTCAAAACGGCCAAAACGTTCTATCGCTCCTCTTTTCCCCAGGGCTTTTGTGCTGTTTACGCCCAAGAGCAGTACTGTTGTACTGTTCTCTTGAATTCGCCCCATTATTCGTTGTATCACAGCTCAACGTAGTAGAATCTGAGCTAATCGGTTGTGACACAAGCTAACACCTCTAGTGTCAAGGGTGGAGAGTTCTTTAAATATGTTGTTATATTACGCACCCTCATCATAACTAGTTGCATCGTGCAACAGAAATAATTAATTAAATGAATTAATATTTATGAATTATTTAGGCATTTTGATTACTTATGGTTCGATAATATTTAGATCGTATATATCTTTAAATAGGTCTGTAAGTTCTTCCAAATTGGTGCACGCACTAACAGCCAGTTCTACTGCGTGAAGTCCGTTACAGATGTTTGAAAATGTGTATTGTATTATTGTGGGGGTACGTAGTAGGTGTGCCCGTGCCGGGGACTGGTTCACTAGTACCCCACGACGAGTTCACTGGATGAAACACTGCAACCGTTCACAGAAATGATAAAATTCTGAATAGATGGTATGGCGGTTGGTCTTCGAAACGGAGCGAACATAGCACAGAAATAAACACACAGGATATTGTTTTGTATAAATGATTTTTATTGTATTGAACTGGTTTTATTTTGATGAAATATCATATTGGATTACGTTGCAGATTCACAATTATATGCTCGGGGAGAATCTAGTCCATCGTCTAGTATTCTTCCCGACAAATATTTACCACGCCTGCCGACAACTCGATGACAGTGCACAAACAACTGTCAATACATTGTTTACTGCTTTTGGTGCTCTTTCAACTATACTAACGTGCTTGTTGACTGTTTTTTGGTGCATGATCGTGGAGATTTTCTGCAACTGTTAAGATATATACTGTTTTGGTGATTTTTAATATTATGAAGATTTTATTAGATTAGATTAGAAGAGAGATTGATGTGTCGCACGCCACCATGTGGCTTTTTAGCGTTTAACAAATAAAGTTGTCTCCATCGAGAACTCAGTCGAACTTTATCTATATTCGTCTAAAGGCATTCGCCAGTCGCATCGGCTTTACTTCAAATTTAGTTAATGAAGTTTTAACTTTCCTACTTAAACACAAATTTCAACAAATTATCGATCCGTTCAGCGCGGCAACTTCAACCAGGTTGCATCGAAGAACCTGGACCGGTTTTCGAACAAACAGGTATCACTGTTCCTTTAAGTATATAAACCCTTTGGTTTCAGGCACCGTTGGTTGCGGACACCATTGCGTCATCATCAGTGTGCTCCATCGTTCGCTATTCCCCAACGACATTCCTCGTTCGGCGGAACATCAGCAACGATCTCGACCGACGACATTCCTCGTGCGGCATCGAGATACATCGCACAGTTTGTATCTGTAAACAATAGATCTTTTGTTGCACAACAACGCAAAGCGCCAAACTATTCGAACGGGAAAGACAACAATGAAACACTACTTAATGTACAAAAAAAAACTCTCGAACACACTCGACTCCGTGATGGGACACGTCTCGCAGGTGTGCGCACTCCCCTACGGTGGATGGTAAACGACTCCTAGGGATGTGTACTCGCTGGTGGACGAAAAGCGACTCAGCTGGTGCTCGCGGAATAACATCGGGAGACTCTGGTGAGTCCTCTCTCAGCTGAGGGTGAGTTTTATTTTCCTTGAGAGAAACGTGAAGTTTCTCTTTGTGGTGGTGAATTGGAGAGGATCTCTTCGGGTCGATCTTAGCTAGTGTGCTAATAATCCATTGTTTACTCATGCAACGAAGGTCTTGGGAAAACGAAACTGAGAAAAGGGTATGGACAAAGGGCACCGTAAAAGACATGGATGCAGCTGTACAAATAATCTGCATTGCCATTAGGAAACTGATGCTAAGAGCAATTTAGGTACACAATGGTGATTGTGCACTGTATCTTAGCTGGCGGACGGGGTCGAATTCTTGTATGCATGTTTATATGCTAAAGAAATCGATTCTAGCCGGCAAAACGCTAGATGCGTAAATTGCTTTTGTCGACTGGACAAAAGGCTGCCGAGACTGTAGATAAACCAGGAACATATGCTGCGCACGTGTGTGGCAGGGTACGCTGGTTAACATGGGTGCCGACAAGTTTTTCAAATTTATGATGCATGTATGTTGTAAAGAATTCTTTCAGAGAATTTTGAAGATACATTGGATGCATGAATGTTAATGAATTTTTTACAGGAAATTTTAGGCGATGCATTAGGTGCATTAAATGTCCTTGATGAAGGAAACGTTTGCAAGTTTGCAAAAAGAGTTGGGGTTGGAATTGTGGGTGGTTCTTTGCGTAAGCTTAAAAACCCCCACATTATCTTTGATAATATCATATTTATTAATATTTTAGTTTTATTTAACTATTAATCAACTCCTAATTGAATGGAGATTTTCATAAGTATTCATAAAGTAAAATAACATTTACTGGGTTTACGAGTATATCTATATGCGTTGTCTAACGCAGTCTCTTTTTTTCATCTAACAATCATCATCATCATCATCATCGGCACTACAACCGGGAACCGGTCTTGGCCTTATTTAGCAAGTCCTGAGGCTTGTTAAATTTTCCATAATGATTTATTTTGTCTGGGCAAGGTCATTAGTCTTGCGCCAGGGGCTCCCCGACGGGGAATCGAATCCCGGTCTCCCGGGTGACAGGCGGGTATACTAACCACTATACTATCGAGGAGCCCTTCATCTAACAATAGCAACAAAAAAATTGTTTTCGTTAAATTATCTCAAGGAAGGAAAATTCTCTATTTATTTTTCAGCCTCCTGTAAGCATAGCTTAAAATCTCTACAGATGCCTTATATAAGAGCTAGTAATAAATTTGATTTCACGTGCCTCTTTTTGGCTAGTTGGATGGATATATTACCCATTCTAGCGGCTTGCGGAGCTCTAGCTCGGACACTTAGTGCATGTTTAGATGAATTGATGGGTGGCTTGGCGAGAATTTTAATATTAGGTAAGTGTTTTGAAACTATATCTATAGTAGATTACAATCTGAAAAATCCCAATAACTCGTTGGATTTATCGTAATCAGCTTTACAAAAACTGTTACGAAGCTCCAAAGGTAATCATATTTGAATATTCCCTACTTTTTAAATTTTATTTTCAGTTCTTGATATTGTTTTATGATTCGTTTTTTTATTTTTGTGTGCGGTGCGGGATATTGCACAAAGCAAAGGAGTATACCCAATGACAATAAGTCGACACCTTTCTTTCATAGGAACGATAAAGAAATTCGATAAGTGGGTACTCCATGAACTGAACGTGTCACAAAAACGCCGGCGCCTGTAAATCTGCTCATCGCTTAGATTAAGAAACCAAACTAAACCGTTTTTTCACCGTATTCACCTTTGATGAAAAGTGGATTCTGTATGATTATGGGGAAGAAGTTCTGTGCGCCGGCGTACGGCACTGGATTCACTTCCGTCCCCAGCGATAGTTCCGCCGAACACTTTACGAAAATGATGTATCGCCAACAGAAATATTTGAGTTTCTCATCTAAAATCATCGGACAATCGTTCACAAACACGAAATAAAAAGCACGGAAATGTTTTTTCGGAATCTGTTTTTTTATTTTTATTGTTTAATGTTCCTTTATTATGGGGTAATTTAAGTAACACTCGTTTACAACGAATTTTGTCCTTCTTAATCCTTATTACAAATTTAATTAACTGGTTAAAACGCACAGCGCAAAATGACGCGGCGAACAATAGTGAAACGGAAAACTGGTGATTGACTAAAAACTCGACTTGTTTAAGCCCGGGGGTTTGCACTCCTCCGTGTATGAAACGCGACTCGACAATGTACGCAGCCCCGAGAGCTCGGCGGGGAGCAGGAGAAGACACAACCGGCGTGTCTGCTGGTTGAAATACGACTCAGCGATGTGAATTCGCTAGCAAGGGAAATTCGGCCAGTGGTGCATGCTCTCTTGATTAAGGGATGGATTTCCTATTACAAGAGAAACGTGACGTCTCTCTTTGGGGTAGGTAACCGGATCTCATAGAGAAGATCATGGTGGTATGCATGTATGTGTGAGCATTGGTTATTTTCATGTTACAAGGCCATGAGAACGAGGCTGAAAACTCAAAAGGGAATAATGGGCATCAATGAGATGTGAGTTCGGCTAAGTAAACAAGCTGTATCTCATTGGGTGCTAATTGATTTCTGTTTGCTCATGCCACGGGATCATGAGAAACGGATCCAGAAAATATTGAAAGACATAAAGGAATGTATGAGCTGAGAGTTCAGCTAAATAAACAAGTTGCAACCCATTAGATGCTAGATGCATTTGGGATACAACAAACAATTTGGATTGTTTATCGTATCGCCAGAATGCCTGCGAAAGAATCGAATTCTATTGTTTGCACTGGTGTGTGCTGACGAATTTGGTTGTAGCGTCTATTGCGCTAATTGTATGCAGCTGCGTCATTAAGCTGCTATGAGTTGCTTTGACGTTGGGTGAAAAGGTCGTCAGCGAATGTGTATGTAGGGAAATTTATTCTATACATGGTGGTGCTGGGAATAGGCGACGCAATGATCATTATCCCTGGTTATGATGGTTACATGGAAGTGTAACCGATATGTTTTCTTTTAGCGATATGATGTTTGTTCCATAAAGATTTCTTTGATGGGAAAATTTTGCCGATGCGTTGATGCATGGAAAAATGCCCTTGTTGATGAAATTCTTTTTAGGAATTTAGGTAATGCGTTGTATGCATTGGTGTTCTTGGAAAAGGAAATGTTTTCAGGTGCCAATGCAATTGCATACGTCCGATCCTTTTGCATGGCAATGCTAGACCCCATATCTCACAAGTAATGGTGCAAAAACTGTTGCGGCTAGAATTTGAAAATCTTCCGCATCCAGTAGATCTCCTGACATTTCCCCAACGGCCTACCATCTTTTCCGCAATCTGGATTCATTTTGCCGGCAGAAGGTCTTCCGGAACTGAGCAGAGGTCATAAAAGCCTTCGAAGATTTCATTGCTTCAAAAAGTCAGCACTTCTACGAAAAAGGAATATTTGACCTTATATCACGTTGGAAGAATGTCATAGATGTTATTTTGATTGAATAAAAATTTACGGAAAAAATAATATTGGCTTTAAATTGTTACTATGAAATCGGATATGCCTAACCAAGAATAATTTTTATATACATGGATTAATATTTAACTTTTGAACCCAAATTTATAATAATCGGTATAAACTTTATAGGAAGAAACTCCTCCGAAAACGAACCCTGGCCAGACGTGTTGGGAGTGGCTGTGGTTTTTTTGGTAACCGGAATGTTTATGTTAGGCTTAGAGGTATGACTGCTTCACATCTCAATGTCAAACCATATTAATTCTTTCTATTCGTTCTAGAACACACAAGCATTTAGCTTTATTATGGCACTTGGCGTTTTAGGCCTCAACTTCATATTAAGTGCTGTTGCTTGGTACAACGGTAGTGCAAAGGAATGGAATGGGAGTTCCTTGGCTCCAAGCGGCCTTTTCAATGTAAGAAACATATATTTTGGCTTTTAATGCTGTGAATTCCCGATTATCCACGAGCAGATTATTTTTATATATTCTCATATTCTTGTAATTTCTCTCATTATCATAAAAAAATGACATTGAGAAAACGCTATTAACTCACAAAGTAGACAATCGGGAGTTAACTATAATCCTTTAGAAATTGGTGTAGAAATAACTCTTTTTTTTAGGTGTGTATTTATCTAGTTTCATTAAATTATCTCAGAACATTACTTTTTGTATTTTTTTGCGGTAAACATAATTAAAGTCTAGTAACGAATGATTTGTATTTAATATAAGATCATGATAATAATATAAAATATAAAATTATGATAATAATATTTGTCTTTAGTTTCTAACAGCAGCAGCTTTAATAACGTTCGCCTTTCCCAGCGAATTTCCAACAAAATCAAAAAATCCAGGTCTCGCAGGCCTATTTTTGGATCTAATAGTTTGTGGATCAATTCTCTTGTCGGCCGGATGCTTGTCTACAGTAGTTCATCAAAGGTATTTCGAAACCTGAGCATTTATACAAGTGATTTTAAATGGCCTTACTTTTCCAGGTCAAATACCGAATACATTGCTGTGCCACTATTTAGAATATTAGAACGAAACGATTTTGAAAAATTTATTCCAGCCGCAGCGTGCCTTTTACTCTTGACTTGTTCCGGGTCGTTTTTGGAATTATTTCAAGAGATGTACAATATTATAGTGCAATTCGCAAAATCCGATTGGAAAGTCTTATCCAGACAGATTAGCTACGAGAGCTCGGACAGTGGTAACCCCATACTCGCTGTTTTCATTGGAGGTAATACAATTCTGTTATAAAAAAATTAAGATTCTCTTTTGAAAATTCATTGGGAATAAGTGTTATTGGGTATTTTTTTTTTGGCTTTCAAAAAATATCCGAATCAGTTATTACCTGGGTTTCGTTAGTTACAAGGGCACTTCTTCTAATTGGGGTGCATACTGAGATCCGCATATAACATATTGTTAATGTTATTATATACGAGCGTAGGTCAATAAGTCCTTAGAAATGATCTGTTTTTAGTAAGTATCATTCCTCACTGGGTATCTGTTAATTTGCAATTTGTTTCATGTTTCAATTTTGCATAATAAACTGTGTGTTTTGGGATGCACGTTATATTATCTTCATTGACTACTTGAAAAAGGGACAGACGATAACTGGACGGTATTATGCGTCATTATTAGGTCAGCTAAGTGAGAAAATAAAAAAAAATCGTTGGCGATGCGAATTCCAGGAAAGACAGGCAAGCACCAGCACACAAGTTTCTGGGAAACAAACGATTAGCGGCGCACCGATTGCAGGAAACCACGAAAGAAAATGACAGGGCTCAGGAAACGAGCGAACGAGAGGACAGCTGCGGGCCTATATAAGGCGAGCACATCAGCAGAGCAGAATAGGCACATTGACCCAACTTGGACCAACGAAGAACTAGCGTCGGAAATCATCAGCATTTGCCCAGAGCTGAAAATCCACAGGCTAGACTATTTTCAAACTCCGTACATGCGAGAAATCAACTTAAGGAACCTACGGATTATCCAAATCCCTCCAAATGAAGACACCAACAAGCTGAAACAAATTAAGTACTTGTTTACGCATAATATCACCATCGAGGAGCCTCATAAATAAAGGATCCTCCATTGCAAGATATGCCAAGGCTCGGGACACTTGGCGGTGGCTTGCCACCTAAACATACGATGCGGCAGATGGGCCGATGAACATCAACCAGGAGAATGTAACGTCAATCCCCAAGGTATGGAACCATGACAAATCCAAACAACAAACCCCGATGGATCCATTACCACCAAGGAAATCGCTGTGACATACTGTAACTGTGGAGGTCCACATCCAGCAAATTTCCCCCAGTGCTCTCATAAATTAAGAATTCTCCAAAGAAGACTAAAACTAACTACAACAAACAAATCCGCACCAACCAAATCCACACCGCAGAATACATTACCACAACCTACACGGCCAGGAACATCATATGCGGATGTCATCAAAAACAATCCAAACAAGCCGACGTCAAACAACCCCAACTCCATTGGCCTCAACCTGGATATCATGGGCTACATCAAGAGTCTACAAACTATGCTTCCTACATTGAAGCATATGTCGGATATCGAAAAAAAGGTCAGATTCTCTCACTTATAAGCTCCCATATTCTTTCCCTGAATGTCTGAACTAACTATAGTCGCCCTCAACACAGAGTCTATATACTCCAACATCTGTAAGCAACACCTACGGTTGTTTATTAAAACCTTCTCCCCAGACATCCTTCTCCTTCCAGAAACGTGGCTTAAGTCTAACTCCCGAGTATCCATCCCCAATTATACATTTATTTCAAACCCCAGAACTACTGAATTCGATGAAGGTACCGGCATCCTAGTAAATAATAAACTTCAATTCACCGAAATCAGGTTCGCCATTGTTTTTAATATCGAATACACGGCAGTTAAACTTTTCTGTGAAAACAAAAAGTAATCGCATTAACATCCATTTACATCCACCCAACACGAGAACCAGACTTCCCTGACTCTGACATGTCCAAATAATCAGACAGAAATAATTGGACCTCCTCTCATCTCACTCATATACGTACATCGACAGTCGGCTGCAGCCAACTTGTGTCACCAACTCGACGCAGTCAGCAATTGACTTCTTCCTCAAGTCGGCGGATGTCTACTCAACTTTTCCATGTAGGATGGGGAAACGTTGAACCATACCGGGCAACCATACACTAATATTGGACGAATAAATGCTGAATAGGAAATTATTTTAACTTTGTGATCTAGGAGACTATTTCGAAACAGACTTCTTGTCATTGCATATGCACTTTTAGCTGCGGAGAGGGCAGCTGCTATGTGCTTATCAAAGTATAGGTATTGGTCCATCCAGATACCAAGGTACCTGACAACAGTTTTCATTTGCAGCGGAAGATTATTGCTTCCTACAATGGAAAAGTTTTTCCAATTATGCCTTGTATCTCTTGAAGCTGTAGAGAGAGGTGTTCTGAAAAGGATGGTTTCTGTTTTTTGGAAGTTAATTTTCAATTTCCAATCGTCACAAAAGCGTTTGATTTTATTGAAGTCTTCTTGAAGAAGTCTGTTAATGGCATCGATATTTTTTTCTGATCTGTACACTACAATATCGTCGGCATATGCAATAGCATGATTAAGAGACCCAACTAGATCACTAGTATAAATATTGAAGAGAATGGGAGAATTCACGGCTCCCTGCCGTAAGCCGTTTTTAATATGGAAAGTTTTATTGGAGATTTTGTCCCCACATTTTACCACAAATTGCTTATCCATTATCATATCGTAAATGATGTATAACAGATATTCGGGCAAACCTATATTTGATAGCTTATATACAAGTCCTTCTAACCATACGGTATCGAAGGCCTTTTCAAAGTCAACCAAACATACGCCTGTGCATTGTCGTTTTGCCTTGTTCCACTGTATATCGGAAACAAGTTTTGTAGCTGCATGAACTGTGTCGTGGCCCGCTCTAAAGCCAAACTGGTTGTTCGGAATGATGTCGTTTTCATCACACCAGTTTATCAATGCCCTATTTATGATTTTCTCGAATATTTTGCTAATATTTGGAAGCAGACTAATCGAGCGAAGGTTAGCGGGATTGCTCCTGTCCTTGCCCTTTTTGGGGATGGGATGGACTACTGCTATTTTCCAACGTCTTGGAAAGTATGCATTATTTAGAGCGTTATTGAACAAGGTAGTGTAAATTTTCACCGCTTCCGGAGGCAGATGTTTAAGAACTGTATTCGGAATACCATCTGTTCCAGAGGATTTCTTGTTTTTAATGGATCTTAGGATGTCCATGAGTTCATTCTTATTCACAAATATATTTGTGTGCAAATTTCTAAGCGGCGCATCCGCTCTATTGTTTTCACTGAAGGTGGTGAAACTTTTGTTTTCGGAATGCCAACTTTGCCGTTCATTGTGCAGCGAAATATGGTTTTGGATAGCTCTGTTTTCGATATCGAGGTTAGAATGAATGGATTCATTCACTTTGTGTACTGCCTCGAAACAGGCGCCAATGGAGTTCGCTTTCTCTTGCGGATCCTCGATTACTATTAGTTCTTCGTTGGAGTTGATGTGTTCCGGGGTGAGTCCTGCGTTCAGCAATATTTGACAATTCTCGGGAGTCTTCGGGACTCGAAGGCAGGGAATGTCATTATGATCTATTCTTCTAAATACTTTATTTATTTGCGGAAACATATTCCCACCACTGGTTTTAATGGAGAGAATTTTACGTTTCCATTCTTCATTAATTACTGATCTGTAGTTGTCACGGATCAGCTTTTGAACGTTTTTAATCAATGACTTAATTGTCTTTATTTCTTGGCTATAAGGATCGCTGAACTGTCTGTAGAGCAGTTTAAGCTGGGAGAATAGTTGAGTTTCTATATCTATTAATATTCTCCTCCATGTGCGCCGCTTTTGGAATGGAACGGTGCATTGTTTTGATGACAATGTTGTCCATCGTTGAGAGATAATGATCTATTTCCTCATTTCGAAGGTTCCTATTAGTTGGAGGGTCTATGCCATTAGAGCATAGTTCTCTTTTTATTATGCGATCAAAGCGCGACCAGTGTGCTTGTCGGAAAACGAACGAATGTATCTGGTCGTACTGCTCAAGTATTGCATGTTCGTTTGGAACATGTAAAACGGCGCCGAGGCCGTAATGGTCACTATCATACCCGATTGTGCGAAGGCAATTTCGAGTATTTAGGTCCGTGCCTAATAATTGTAGTCTGTCGTCAATCATAAGTAAGTCCAAAAAGGAGTTTCCTCTTGGATAAGATGGTGTAGTTGTAGCGTACAATTCTAGTTTATATTCTGTTGCATTTGTTTGCCACCAGTTGAACAGTGCATTACCTCTTGTGTTCGGTGTGATATCACCCCAAGCACTGTGTTTGGAGTTGAAGTCTCCCGCCAGAACAAAATAATTGTTTTCCGAGTCTAACTTGAGATTACGAAAACGGATATCCATTTCGCTGATAAATTGCGAACACTGAGGAGCTTCAGGTGCATACACGGATACCACGTATAGATGCCTTTGACTTTTCAAAGGTATATCTATAATGCAAGCTTCCAGCAGCTGAAATTTGTGTACAGCTGTGCTGTAAACGACCTTGTGGTGAAGGCCTTTCTTAATTAAGATAGCAACTCCACCCCCTTGTGTGGCGTGTGGACGATCTCGTCTAATGACTTTATAGTTTTTGTAGCCCAATGTGTGCCTCTGGTTTAGCTTGGTTTCGCTAGCTAGAAGCACATCGGGACATTCGGCTTCAAGCAGGTTACCTAGATTATCCCTTCTTGCCACGTGGATTAGTGAATTCACATTCACAGCAATAATTTTTAGTGTTAAATTAGTTGGATAGTTAATTGTGGTATATTGGGTTGTCTGAGAACAAGGACGAATAAATAATATCTATTCGGGCCGCTTGTTCAGTCAGTTTTTTTTCAAATCCAGCAATCTGTCCTTGTATGGCTAACAGGATTGCTCTTATATCTGAATTTGCCTCTGGAGCGGGCGCTTTTATGACGTTGCGTGAAAGTTCCGCCGCCGTTGTATTAATTGGATTACTAGCCATTTGAGAAAATGATATGCTAGGTGCGGAAGGTTTTGTGATATTACTTCCCTGTGCCGCGAAGTTTGAGTTTAATGGACTACCGGCAATTTGAGCGAATGATACACTAGGTGCAACGAAGTTATTATAAGAACGAACCTTCATCCGTTTCTCTTCTTCAAGTTGTTTTTTTTTTAAATTCCAACTTGGCTTTTAGTTGTTGGAATTTCGGACAACCTCTAAAGTTGGCCGGGTGACCTGTATTTTTGCACAGAACGCAAGATAGTTTGCTTCTATCCTGAACCTGTTCTTTACCTAAGGGGCATTCTCCTACGGTATGATTGTTTTGGCACTTTACACATCTAAATTCCATACAACAGTTAGATGCAACGTGGCCGAATCGTTGGCACCGCATGCACTGCAACACACGGTCAGCCTTCCGTATTTTTTCCCAAATTATTGTTTGGTGGAAAATAACTTTAATATTCCTAAGTGCATCGACTTTGCTGTTGGGACTTAAGGAGACAATGAAGAACGGCAACTTGCGGTTGCGACTTCGGGAGAGAGAAGTGGAGAATGGCTTCACATCAATGAATTTTAAACTGTCATTTTCGACAGTTTGTAGTTCTGAGAGGAGTTCTTCCGAGGAAAAAGAAGGAGCAACTCCTTTAAGTAACATGGAGATAGTTTTCTCCGATTTAGGTGTGTACGTGAAGTACTCACTACTTGCTTCCCTTAGAGCAGATTTAATTTTATGATAATCATCTAAACTATCACATAAAAAACTTATTTTATTATTATTTAAATTTTTCGTTTTAAAATTTCTACATGTTAACTTACCCAATTTAATTAGGTCCTTAGCTTCCATAAAACTGACTATGATGGGAGGCACTTTCTCCTTCTTACTGGCTGCTGTTTGTTGTTTTTCCAGCGGTTGTTGCTGCTGCTGTTGCTGTTGCTTCTGCTGCTGTCGTTGTTTCTCCTCTTGCTGTTGAATATTGCTTTCCGATAAGGCTTCTTTGATCCCTTCTCCGGAATAATGTGGCTTGTCAGTAGTGGTCATTCCTTCTCTGCGAGTTTTTTCTTTGTTGGTTGGGTTAGCTTTATGCCGTTTGGCAAGGAGGTTTGGCTGGGCTTTGGGCCTCCTCTTTGAAATTACTTTTAGCATTACTTTTCTTTTTTCCATTATTTGTTTCGACCGTTAATTTAATTGTTTTATTTGTGAAGCAGCATGCAGAGAACATCTGCTTTCACACGCATACACATTAACACACGCACAGTTTTTTATTGGCCGTTCGGTATATACACAGCGGTAGACACGTCAGCACACACGTGTACGCGACAATATTGTAAATTTGTGTGGACGACCGGCGAACGAATGTTTTCAACGAGAGTTTTAGACAAGCACTTGGCGCATTGTCGTTTTATTCAAGTTACACCCTATTTTTGGGTTTAATTAATATTTATTTTATCTTTTACGCGCACCTTGCACAACACTTTGGCTACGAGTTCAATGACTATACGATCCTACTCCTGACCACCCTAATAAATGAACATTTAAAAAATTTCGCGGATCAGACATATACCTCTACACTTAACAATAACAAACCTAACCGTGATTACTTTAAAAATATCAACCGACTAACTGGTCGGAAGTTTAAACATCGATTACCTTATCACTCCACACAGCAACAATCTTATCCAATCCGACACGGACATAACCAATTGCCTCGCTGATCACTTCTCAAAGATCCATCAACAAAATGATTCCCTCTCAGTCCCTAATTTTCGAAACACTGTAAACGAATATATCTCACACAGATTACCCGCATCTTATACTCCTTTCATTGGGGAATTTAACGACACAAACAAGGCGTCACATCCTTCAGACACCAGCACTTTTTTAACCACAGATGAATTAATCAAGTTCATATATTCACGACCCAACAAAAAATCGGCTGGTCTAGATGGAATACCCACCTTCTATTTAAAAGACTTCGCCCCCCAAATCTACTTCCCTTTCTCGTCCTTCTTAACCATATCATAAATGCTTCACATTTCCCAGAGAACTGAAAAATTGCGGTAGTAATCCTCGTTAAAAAGTCCGGCAGTTCCAATAACACCTCCAACTATCGCCCGATATCTTTATTAAACACCCTAAGCAAAATATAAAATCTACCAAAACCTTCTCTCGTTTGCCAATGATAACGCTCTCATCCCTAATTCTCAGTTTTGCTTTCGTGAGCGACACTCCACTTGCCAGGCTCTACTAAAACTTACACACGATATCACAACTGGTCTGGAAAACCAATGCCCTACCGTACGCATATCTCTCGATATTTCCAAAGCATTTGATTGTGTCTGAATCTTAGGACTTCTTTATAAGCTGCATTGCTTATTTGGTCTGAATTCCAACATCACAAAGCTCCTAGGATCTTATCTTTCTGGTAGGAAATTCATAGTCAGAATAAGCTTTTCCCTCTCACAAACTCGCATCATAACCGCGGGAGTTCCCCAAGGATCCATTCTCGGACCACTTTTATATCTTCTATACACATCCGACATTCCCCAACCTCCACCTAGTGTTGTGTTGATCCCCCTCCTTCAAGAACATGTCTGATCTTATCCCTTATTACCCTCAATCAAAACGCGAAATCCCACATGCACATAAATGAATATTGTAAATATTATTTTTAAGTCATATCAAATTGTCACTATCATTGCTGTTGGAGACGGAGCAGCACACGATGGCAACACTGGTGCTGGCACTACTTGAAATGCTGTCACGACAACCCGAATAACAAATGCCAGCTAACAGCTGACATTTCAATAATATTAAATTTCGAGCTGTCATTGCTGAAACCTTTTTCTACTTTCGTGTAGAGTAAATAATATATCAAGTCAATAAACAGACAAACCATTAATTAATATTCATTCAGTGTTTGTTTCTGACTATTGTGGTTGTTGAATAATGGTCGGTCCTTTAGTTAGCGACGTAACAGCTTTTTCCTCGTGAGGCGAGCAACATCAAGAAACCCAGAGTGTCCAAGAACTGAGGGACTACGATCGAACGAAGAGTTGTTCGATCCAACAAATAGAGGTAATTCCTTTCGGTTTTAAACACATTCGGATTTGCCATTGTTTTCAGTCAACGGCAAAGACACCAACAAATTTGGTGTTTACAATTGCAATATCAAATATTGTAAATTGTATATACCAGGTGTATCGGTATGAAGTGAGCGTTTTTTTATAAAATAAAACACAAATTTTAAATGGGAAAGTAAAAAACATTTTATTCGAAGTATTGGCCATTGCTTTCTACACATTTCGACCACCTTTCTGGCACTTTGTGGATACCACGCCAATAAAACCGGTCGTCTTTTGAGGCAAACCATTTAGAGACCCAATTTTCGACTTCTTCGTAGGAAGTGAAATGCTGCTCAGCCAATGCGTGTCCCTTCGATGAAAACAAATGGTAGTCGGGAGGAGCCAAGTCGGGTGAATACGGCGGTTGGGGTAACAGTTCCCAGCAGAGAGCTTTTATTGTTTCTGCGTTTTGCTGTATGACTCGGAGTATTATCATGCAACAAAATCACCTTTCCGTGTCTTGTGGCTCATTCTGGTCGTTATATGTCGTCAATACATGCTTCAAATTGATCGTTTGTTGTCGGTAGCGTTGCGCATCAACAGTTTCGCCAGGTTTTAGAAGTTCATGATACACCACCCCCTTCTGGTCCCACCAAACACAGAGTATTGGCTTTTTCCCGAACCGATCAGGCTTTGCAGTCTATGTTGACGCTTCTCCTGGATGTACCCATGATTTTTTGCGTTTAGGATTTTTAAAATAAATCCATTTTTCATCACCAGTCACAATTCGATGCAATACTGACTTCCTTTCGTGTCGTAGTAGCAGCAGTTGGTACTTCGCTTTTCCATCTGCCTGTCATTCAATTCATGTGGCACCTAGTTTCCACACTTTTGGATCTTTTCCAAAAGTCAGAAATTGTTTGCTGTGCCACCTTTAACATTTGTGCCATTTGTTTTTGACTTAAAGTGCCATCTTGATCCAATATTGCTTGCAATTTGGCGTCTTCAAACTTTTTTGGTGGTCTTCCACGTTCTTCATTTCACACATCAAAATCATTATCTCTGAACCCTTTAAACCATCTTTTGCATGTTGCTTCCGATAGAGCATGATCATCATAAGCCTCGACGAGCATTCTATGCGATTCTGCAGTACTTTTCTTCAAATGAAAACAAAAAATTAATGCTTTCCGCAAATCATCTTTTTCTGGTACAAAATTCGACATTTTTAACAGGATTAAAAAAATCGATGTTGTTTGTACTGTGACTTGATGCATACTAAATATGTTTGACAGATTTCATAGCAACCAAATAAAAAAAATATAAGGGCTCGTTCACAACAAACGTTCCTTATCGATACATTTGTATCTTGGCGCTCACTTCACACCGGTACAACTGGTAAGATTAAATTAAGTTACGTTAAGTAATTTTAAGTAGGCTAAGTTAAAATAAACAGAGTTCCTGTTTTTTTTCTGACTTTTTGCAGGAAAAACAAAATTACCAATCTATATAAATCCCATTAAATCTTAAGTACATGTAAAAAATAACTGTTTGAAAAATGTTAACAAATAGGATGTAAACACCTATTATGTTACCAATCTATTATAAGTTAGCTGTATTACTTATTGTAACTCTTAATTTTTGGTCAAATAAATGCAATAAATAAAACAAAAAAAAAAACAGAGCAGTAGGAATCGTCACAGGAACGCCTCGCCGCGGCACGGTCTTAAAGAGAGAATAGAAAAACGAAACAATTATTATAATAAATTAATTATTATAAGAATTAGATTAAGCAATTATAGCAGCGGTGTTTTTATTTGCAAAATTGCAGGTAATCGTACTGGGCGAGACAATAACGCCCTTCGTCCAGAGCAGAGTCCGGCTCTGGAAGTACGATAAGCCCATCAAATAAATCGTTCGGCCGACCAGTGGGGATTACACTCCACACAAAGAAAGGGAAGCTGAGATGTCGCCGGAGAAGGCGCCGTCTGCAGTTTTCAGTAACAAACATCATCCTCGTTTTCTAAAGACTTATTGACCTGCCTTCGTAATATCGGTTGTCCGACTGTAACCCTACAGATACCCAGAACCAAGATGAATATATAACCGTGTAGGGATTCACTCTTTGGATATACACCTAAACTCGAATCAGTTTCCTTACCGGTGTAAAATCCATTATTAAAAAAATGAACTATCAGCACTATTTAAATAATTAATGTCTAACCATATTTCTGACGCAGGGAGCCTATGTGCAATGTTTGCATTCGCTTGCCCTCTGCAAAATCTTACATACATTCTGGCAGCCGGGCACCTGACAGCTGGTCTTTTCCGAGCGTTTTACCTGCTGTATTCACCTTACCGTCCTAAGTGTATGCAACAATGCAGTAAGAACCTTTGAATGAGAAAGTTGTGTACAAACGTCAAAATCAATTTTTTTAGGCGACTCATCACTCTCCTATAGTCGCTTAAGTACTGCGCCGAACGTAACAAATCATAGTACTCGCCGGCGAAGTTTATGGAACATTAATTTGCCAATTCAAGGGAATTTAAGAAAGCAGAAAACAAATAAGCAGAAAATAAATAAGAGCAAACGGGAGGTTGAAAAGGAATGGTTGCTCTTAAGTGAACCATCATCACTAGGGCCATCCCGTGAAAATGCTGATGTGGAGGCGACTATTCTTTCAGATGGAGAGATACCGGTAATCTTTAATGTAGCAGTCGTATAGCTTACCTTGTTTTTACGTTATCCTTTCTTTTTATTTTCAGCAATCAGATTTTGAATACGCAGAAAAATTCGAAAGTACCGATTCTGATACTTCAACGGACATAGACGCTATTGTTGACGAATATCGACAAAAGATAAAAGTAAGTTTGCGACATATCAGAATTAACTAAAACAATGCGATTGTGGCCTTAATTCCTGAAAAAAGTATCATGTAGATCATTCATTTCTCATATTGATTGCATTACTAGATGACTGATCCAAAAATTCTAGAATTGTCAAAAAACTAACTAACAAGTATATAAGAATTCAATTTTACCAGGTGTACCGGTCTAAAGTGAGCGTCAAGATACAAATGTATCTATAGGGAACGTTAGTATTTAAATTAATTTACACAATTATGATCTATCACTAACAATAACTAATGACATCCGGTTAAATTTTCAAGCACAGCATGCATCTAACCAAGACTGTGAAGAAGCCTGAGAAGAACCAAAATCCGCCGATTTCAAATTGCGTATCCGCCATTTTACAGGAATAAATACTTTGCGTTTTGCACAATAGATGCTTATTGCACGTACTTGCCAGTTGAACTTCTGTACTCACAGTCTCCGAAAGAAAATGTGAGAATCTCGTGAATAACTAACGACATTTTATAAACCAACAGATGAACTCTGAACCCGTATGTCACTGGTGGAGCGTTGAAATAGAAATCGTTTAAATAGGAAAATTCTCTCTACATCAAGTGTTCGAACCAAGTCAAGGGACTTTAGAATGAGTGTTATAAAAACCACCAAGAAGTCGTGGATTGTCGGCGTCAGATTTGTAGCCCACGCATGAACCTCAGCCCCTTAGCTTGAAGGGTTATCGCTTCTAATTTGAAAGATTGTCAAAGCAGAGTCATGTCATTATCCGCAATTTGGGTGTGACGTTGAGAGGTACGATATCCTTCGGCCTGCGCGCCAGATGTTTTATGTAAATAAGGCGGCACACAATCGACAACCGTCAAACTGAATTTCGATCACCACCACGGATGGTGAAGAATCTTAAGGACATGCCAGAAACTTGAGCCTAAATCTAGCTCATCTCTCAGAAACTGAAACTCGATATTAATTATGTCAGAGAATAGCTAATATTGGCAAAGGAATTAACAAACATAAGCCCCAAAGCTAAGTTGAAGATGCATGTAGTAGACTTCGCCTAATTTGAATAAAAAATAATAATGATTACACTACAGAACAACAAGTCTCTTCATCTATTCCATCACTTATAGTCGATGACAAACCACTTTGCAGCCAACTCAACGCTGCCTGATACCACATCAGTTCCACCTCAATTTGAGCATAACCAGCACACCATGAGCCAGATTCGGTTCCGAACGCGTACTGTTGCCCGCGCACTCAAAGAGCAAAACGCACACAAATCCGCTGGTCCGGACGGCATTCCCCCAATCCTCTTGAAGAAATTATCCTCTTCACTCGCTAAACCACTGCGGAAACTCTTCCATTTATCTTATTCTACTGGCCGTTTCCCAAATAGATGGAAGTCAGCGAACATTCAGCCAATCCCCAAAAAGGGTGACAAATCATCCCTTTCTTCTTATCGACCCACAGCACTAACTTCTATTCTCTCCAAGGTAATGGAATCTCTTATCAACTTCCGAAATATCTGGAATCAAATGACACCTTCAATGACCGCCAATATGGATTCGTAACAATTGGTCCACAGGAGAGACCTGATGGCGTACCTTACCGAAAAGAGGAGCCATTCCATCCTCTACCTCGGTGAAAGCATGGTAGTCGCACCGGATATTTCAAAAGCCTTCGTCAGAGTTTGGCATCCAGCCCTTTTGTCAAAATTGCATTCCTATGGAGTGGAGAATTCCTTGATCCAATGGATAATAGACTATCTTTCTGGCCGTTCAATCCAAGTGATTCTTGACGGCGTCAAATCTGTCTCTCATCAAATTAATGCAGGTGTTCCCCATGGTTCGGTACTCTCACCCACTCTCTTCCTCATCTTTATAAATGATCTGTAATGTGATGCGATCCGTCCGATTGTCTCGTGGAGCGCATATAAACCGAATTACGCGGAACAATACAACGAATCTCCGAAGAACACTACCCGTGATAATATCTGTAAAACGGACAGAGGTCAGCTACGCGCCCTCAACGGCATAGCGACTGTACTGTACTGTACTGATATCAGGTGGACTGCTCGTCTCTGTATGCTCTCAAGTAGGTGAAGGGTATGTTTAAGAGCAGAGCTTCAAACATGAGAGTAATATTCGAGCGCGGCTCTAATTTGAGATTTATAGAGGAGAAAAAGTTGGCCTGAAGTAAAATATTTCATGGCTCTAAAACCATAACTTAGTTATCCTGAGGCAGACATGACGATGTTGGATACGTGTTTATGACACACGATACATTCCCACAGACCGTGACGCCGTGCAATTTCGTGCTTTCCTCAGATTCAAGGCCTGGCCATTCATCATCAGCTGTGGAACCGATGATCCACGTTTCCTTGTGAATGTTGTATATTATGTCTTCGTTGCATTGAAGCCGATGAAATTGGTCTTGTCCCACTGCTGGACTTCAGAGAGTCAATCGAGCTACATCTCAGTTGGTACGTTGTTGATGAGCTAATCGACCAATCACTCGAAAAAGAGGAAACAAACGTACTGTCATTCCCAAAACTGAACATTGGGTTATCCGTTGACTCCAATAAATCATTTATGTGAAGCAACGCAACAAGGTTGGAGACTAAATAGAACCTTGAGGCACTTTGGAATTAACAGGATACAGATCCGAAGACTCGTCGTCTAAAACAACCCGGATCGGTCGATTTTTGAGGAAGCTCTTAGTCCAGTCGCAAAGTTGCAGGGAAAGTCCATATGAACGAAGTTTTCTCAGCAATGTCCCGTGCCAGACGCGACCAAAAGCCTTTGACATCTCCAATGTGACCGCCCTTGAGTCACCATGCCCCTCAATCGCAGATCTCCCGTGAACCGCCTGCCACGGAATCCGCATTGACGATCATTCAGAAGTCCGTTGCACTCCATATACTTTATTAACTCTGTGTTGATGACCTTTTCCATCACCTTAGGTACCATAGACAGTAATGCTATCGGCCGGTAATATTGGTTGGTTGGTTGTTAAACCAAATTGCCTTGAAGATATTATATTAGTTGCCGCTGTAATTTCATATCAGCGAGAATTTATGTTTCATGGTTTTGCTTCGATTTTGCAGGTACAGTACAGAAGGTAAGTACAGGCTTTTAATGTGTTTCAGGGAACTGTTACCTTGTGTACCTGTAAGGTAAGTAGTGGCGTTCAATGGAACTGCCACGGTACTTGTTTCTGTTTTGTTGTATGCCCTATTTGGGGGTTTTCACCTAGGTTTATTGGAAGATTGGTTAGTGGCGTTCGAAGGAACCACATGTCCTCCGTGCATAAGATAAGCGAAAGACTCTGCCGGAACCGGCCATAGTTCTGGAGCACGGTTCTTAAGGACTATTGCTAGTATTCCGTCCGGGACGGTCGCCTTCGTACAGTCCAGTCCACGTAGAATAAGTTGAATAGTACTCGGTCGGAAACTATACCGACGCGCTCACAGGTGGCTCCAAAAGTCCGGCATAGAGGTTGGAATCAGAGAAAATTCTGTTAACCTCAGTGACGTGGAGCGCCATTGTTTAAAACCTATATTTTTTGGCGCGGTAATCTGCTCGCAGTTGCTATCAAATCAAGGTTTGTGGGGGTTCCACCAAACCCCACGGCCCACTTACCTGAAAAACTCCCCATATCCGCAACTCAACTCCCATTAACTCCCGCCAATGCGATTGCATTGGCACCTGAAAATATTTCCTTCGCCAAGGACATTAATGCATACAAGCATTACAAAGAATTCCCAAAAAGAATTGCGTCTACAAGGGCATTCATACATTACCAAGCATCTCTGTATTAGCGACCCAAAAACCGAATTTTCAATTAGTGTAGATATTCACACTATAATTCGATCCAGCCGTCGCCATAGAAGCCATGCATAATTGACGCAGATGGTATACACAACCCTCATTGTGTACCCATCTAAATTGCTTTCCGAACTATTTTTTTTTTTTTTTTTTTTTATTAGACTTCTCTCGGGAGAGGCGAACCTATAGCGCCGAGTGGGCGCCCTGAGATGCCATCAAATAACTGTTGCAGTTCTTTTTGAACAGTTGCAGGTTGTAACGCTCCGGGAACACTCGCGTGGGAAGGGAGTTCCACAGCTTCCCCGCTCTGTAACGGAACGAGTTCTGATACAGGGATGTTCGCGCTGTCGGGAGATGAACCACAAACGGGTGCGATCCGTCGGATTGTCTTGTGGAGCGCATATAGACCGAATTGCGTGGAACAATGCCAAGAATCTCCGAAGAACAGCACCCGTGATAATATCTGTAGAACAGACAGAGGTCGGCCACGCGTCTTCGATGTGATAGCGACTGTAGTCCCGACGTCAGCGCCGAGTCCCCGATCAGGCGGATCGCTCGTCTTTGTACGCTCTCAAGTAGGTCGAGGGTATGTTTAGGAGCCGAGCTCCAAACATGAGAGCAATATTCGAGCGCGGGTCTTATTTGAGATTTATATAGGAGAAGAAGTTGGGCCGGAGTAAAATATTTCTTGGCTCTAAAAAGATAACTCAGTTTTCCTGAGGCTGATCTGGCGATACCCGATACGTGTTTATGCCATGATACATTCCCACAGACCGTGACGCCGAGCAATCTCAAACTTTCCCCAGCCTCGGGGGCCCGGCCATTCATCATCAGCTGTGGAACCGATGATCCGGTTTTCTTTGTGAATGTTGTATACTGGGTCTTCGTTGCGTTGAAGTCGACAAGATTGGCCTTTCCCCACTGCAGGACTTTATCTAGATCCTGGTTCAGAGAGTCAATCTGTCTACATCTCAGCTGGTGCGACGTTGATGCACCAATCGGCCGATCACTCGAAAAGGAGGAAACAAGCGTACCATCATCCGCAAAACTGAACACTTTGTTATCCGTTGTCTCCAACAAATCATTTATGTGGAGCAAGAACAAGGTTGGAGCCAAAATAGAACCCTGGGGCACCCCCGAGTTAACAGGATACAGATCCGAACACTTGCCGTCCACAACAACCCGGATCGATCGATTCTCGAGGAAGCTCCTCGTCCAGTCGCAAAGCTGTTGGGAAAGTCCATATGAACGAAGTTTGCTCAGCAATGCCCCGTGCCAGACGCGGTCAAAAGCCTTGGAGATATCTAATGCGACCGCCCTTGACTCACCATGCCGTTCAATCGCAGATGTCCATATATCAGTTATAAGTGTCAAAAGGTCTTCTGTGGACCGCCTGCCACGAAATCCGTATTGACGATCATTCAGAAGACCGTTGCACTCCAAATACTTAACCAACTCTGTATTGATGACTTTTTCCATTACCTTAGATAAAATAGACAGTAATGCTATCGGACGGTAATTTTGTGGGAGACACTTTTTTCCCGTCTTTGGGATTGGCTGAACTCGAGCGATTTTCCAGCAGGCAGGAAAGGTCCTCCGTGCATAAGATAAGCGGAAGAGTCTGCCAAGAACCGGCGATAGTTCTGGAGCACAGTTCTTAAGGACTATTGCTGGTATTCCGTCCGGGCCGGTTGCCTTCCTACAATCCAGTTCACGTAGAATGCGCTGAATAGTGCGCGGACGAAATCTCACATCCCGCATGGAAGACTGTACCGGCGAGATCACAGGTGGCTGCAAAAGGCCGGGATCGAGGTTTGAATTCGCGAAAAATAAATTCGCGAACACATTAGCTTTATCCTTTGGATTCGTGACTAACGTCCCGCTGTCTGTCACCAACGGAGGGAAAGAGGAGGAAGCAAAGTTACTGCTGACAGCCTTTGCCATTGACCAGAAGGAGCGCGAACCAGTTGGGCACCGAAGGAGCTTATTGATCACCCTGTCGTTGTGAGCCTTCTTCGCGGTATCAATCGCCTGGTTGCACACGTTTCTGATTCTAACAAAATTCGTTCTGTTAACATCGGTGGGATTGGAGCGCCATTGCTTAAAAGCTCTATTTTTCGCCGCTGTAATCAGGTCGCATTTTTTGTCAAACCAAGGTTTATCAGACGAACTTCGTTTGATAGAATGTGGAATATACATCTCCATCCCCAGAAGAATAATCTCTGACACCGACTCCGCGCAAGCGTTAACATCGGAGTTTCCGAAGCACAACTCGGACCATGGAAAGGATGCGAAGAAATCTCGCATATCGTCCCAGTTAGCGGCCCCATACTTCCATACGTGGCGAAGCTGCCTAGGCCGGTTATTCGCTTGGTATGCAAGTGCTTGCGCGACAGATACCAAGCAGTGATCTGAGTTTCCCAGTGGCGCAGAAACCTCTACGGTATAAATACTCGGTTCGGATGTCAAAAACAGATCCAGGGTGTTCGCATAATCGCCTCCGGCATCCGGTATTCGCGTTGGCTCCCCCACGAGTTCATGGTTCAATTGCAAGCACTTCACCAGGAAATATTGCTTTGTTTGAATTTTCAAACAATCACCGACGCCAAGTTTCGCCGTCAGATCGGATTCAATAGCATAAACATATGCAAAACAAAAGAATCCGATCTCCCAGTCGCAGGTAATCAGGTATACCATCCTTTTAGCATCTAATGAGTGGCTGCTATTTAGACAGCCGACCCTCATTACGGAAAGATGCTGTAGGTCGTTTCACCATTGTTCCTTTTTTCCTCGTTTCAGGCAAAACGCATCGATGAACACGGTGATGTGTACAAACACACACATACACCACCGCGTACCTGAGATCGCTTGCCATTGGTCACTGGTCAAAGGAAATTTCATTTCCTTTTCACCACACTACCAAACTCACCCCAAACGAGGATTGAATCGCTAAGTCGTATTTTAACCGCCGATCCGGGCGGTTCTTCTTCCGCACCCCGTTACGCGCCACGGGAATGCGTAGACCCGAGTCGAGTAATAACCCCCAGTCGTGTCCTAATCATTTGTCTTTTTAATTTACCGTTTACAACTTAGTTCGATAAAGTGTACCCCCAAACAAACGGTTTCTTGTAGGGTGTCGTTATTCCGTTTCCCGAGTCATTGTGTTGTGAGTTATTCGCGTATTAATACATGTACATCCTTCTCAAATAATCCGATAAAGAACAAAATAAATATACACGTTTCTTTTAGCAATAAAATAAAATTAATAAACATAAAAATCATTTAGTGTTTCTATTCTTCTCGTGGTGATCGTTCGCTCCGTATTTTGAAACTCGAGCATTTTTGGCGGTGTTGCTCAGAGTTGTGTCCAGTGAACAGTTTGTGGGGACGAGGTAGAACTCCCGCCCGTGAGGCGTCGCGACTTCGTACCCCCACACGTTTATCAGATGAACTTTATGTGGAATGTAGATCTCCACCCCGAGAAGAATAATCTCTGTGGCCGACTCCGCGCAAGCGTTAACATCGGCGTGTCCGAAGCACACATCCGACCATGGAAAGGATGCGAAGACATTTCGCAAATCATCCCAGTTAGCAGCCCCATACTTCCATACATGGCGAAGTTGCCTAGGCCGGTTATTCGCTTGATATGCAAGTGCTTGCGCGACAGACGCCAAACAGTGATCTGAGTTTCACAGTGGCGCAGAAATCTCTATAGTGTAAATACTCGGTTCGGATGTCAAAAACAGATCCAGGGTGTTCGCACAATCGCCTCGGGCATCCGGCACTTGCGTTGGTTCCTTCTCGGGTTGAGTCAAGCTGTGGCTAACAACAAACATCCAACCAGCCTCCCAGCCCCGTCGGTTCTATTAGAATGTACCATCCAGCCGGAGTTGTTCACATTAAAATCGCCAAGGACAACATTTTCAGACGCTGGGTGGTTGATCTGTATCCAGTCGACGGTACGTGACAGATGTTCGAGAAATGTCGCCGGTCATCGTCATTCGGGGAGTGGTAAAGACAACAAAGAAATTTAACAAAATTCCTCAGCATGACCTTCAACCATATAATGTTCATGTTATTGGCTTCCAACGCCTCCATCCTCTGGCAAGCCAGATCGGACCGTGGAAAACTCCATCCTTAAAACAGAATCTCGAATGCAAGTCGTATCCTGCGCAATGAAGATATGTCGAATCGGTTGACGAATCGACCTGGGTCTCGGTTAGGGCAAGGATATAAGGTTTCGTTGTTTACAAAAATTGGTGGATGTCGTTTACATTCGTATTGGTGAAACCGATGCACCTGATGTTATAAAACGCCGTTACCAGTCGAGCGTGGGCAGAGCCTCGAGAGCGAGGCCGATTATGCGATGACGAACCTCTTAAAGTTCGTTTATTTATCATGATATCTGTATGATGTTCCCCCTGACATACTCCCCCCTGAGATTCGAATGGGGAACTAGTTTACCTCTGCAATTCTTTATCTCACAAGGTACCATCATGATTTATCTCCGTGTCAGTCCGGGCCATCAGCCGTACATCCGAAACATAGTCGAAGATTTCTTTCGACGATATCGCGGAATGTACAGCGTGACGGGGCGGTATCTCACCTTGGGACCGACTTATCACCTAAACCAACCTTTTCTCGAACCGGTCCATCAGCCAAGCTCCGAAAGATGGCCAGGAATTTCTCCCGGCCATTTCACGGAGCCTAAAGCTTGATGGGGTGGTATTTCACTGGGCGACAGGGCATTTCAACCCCACTTACCACTCGGCCTTTAGTCGCCTCTTACGACAAGTGGCGTACCTGTGAGTATATTCTATCGCCCTACTCACAGGGCCTCTTGCGGTTGTAAAAAACGTACCCTTTGGATGCTGCGGAATTTCATCTTTATTATAAACCTTTTTGGCTTTACTTTCAGGTATTCTACTCCAACACTCCGTCTCCTAAATCATTCCTCCCAACTATCCACAACTTGCATACTTATACAAGCACATTTTTAAACGATTCTAGCTTGTCAATTAAACCTGATAAATGAGGGTTTTGCAAAGAATCAATTCAAATTAAAATCAAATATTGTGCAAATAAGACTGTCTTGCTAAAAACGTTCCTTTTTTAAAACAATCCCTATAGATTATGGGGAATGGGTGCGAACATACAGGGCAAAGTCTCTGATTGCTTTCAACCCGGCGAAGGCCAGGACGATCCTTGTCCCTGTTCAATCCAAGTTGACATGCAGTCTCCACGTGACACCCCTGGATAGCTACTTTGACTCCCGCCAAGTAGTGAACCAATGCATGCAGCGACATCCTGAGAAAGGTTGGCGCAAGGCTAATAACCAGGCCCGTAAAAATGAATTATTATGGCAAATTTAACAAGCCTCGGATATGGACCGGATACACGACGACGACCACGGAAACGAAAATGGCTAAATGATTTAAGGATTTTTTCATGGAACATACGCTCACTATACAGAGCTCGAGCTGCACAGCAGCTAGCCATTGCCCTGTCCGAATATAAGGCTGACATAACAGCATTACAAGAAATAAGATGGACGGGGAGTGGTGTTTTTCAAAGAAAAGAGTATGACATTTATTACAGCTGTCACGCAAAACACCATGTGCTCCGGGTAAGCTTTCTAGTCAGCCAAAAACTGAAGCCTGCCATCATCGGGTTTAATGCAATAAATGAAAGGCTATGCACTCTTCGCATACGAGGCAAATTTAAAAACATAAGCCTCATAAACGTTCACGGACCTACAGAGGAGTCCCCTGACGACGAAAAAGAAGAATACTATGAGAACGTCGAACGGGCCCTCAATGCCTGTCCAAGATACGATGCGAAAATCGTTCTTGGGGATTTTGATACGAAAATGGGTCGGGAGCCGGTTTTCAGGCACTACGCAGGTTCCCATAGTTTGCATGAGAACACTAATGACAATGGACTACGAGTCATCGAATTGGCAGCATCGAAAAACTTGGTCGTTACGAGTACCAGGTTTCCGCGTAAAGATATCCACAAAGCCACCTGGGTATCACCTGATGGAGCCACTCGCAACCCAATTGACCACGTGCTGATAGATCGCCGCCACTCTTCGAGCCTGATGACGGTACGAACGTACCGAGGTGCCAACGTCGACTCGGATCACTATCTTGTTGGTACAGTTTTCCGAGCGCGGATTGCCTTACGGAGACGTATTGCATCCGCGGATCAGGTTCGAATCAACACGGCTGCCGTACGCAATGAGACCACCAGCAACACCTTTGGTCATGCGTTAAGACTCGCCCTCGAAGAGCTCGACTGAGGGAGAGTAAGTCCTGGGGCCAGAATGCCGGGCGTAGAAGAGAAATGGACACGCCTTAAGAATACTGTCATTAGTACTGCCAACTCCATCTTAGGCAGTAGTCGTAGAGATCGGAACGACTGGTTTGATGATGAGTGCAAACTAGCGACTGAACGTAAGAATGCTGCATACCGGGCAATGCAGAAGTCTCATAGGACGCGGGTACGCAAGGATAACTCCAAAGACCTCAGAAGATCTGAAAAAAGACTTCACAGACAAAAGAAAAGTGCCTGGGAAAAAAACCTTGTCTGTGAAATAGAGAAAAGTAGAGAGCGAGGTCGCACCAGGCGCGGAAGTTCTACCAAATAATCCGCAGTAAGACGCGGTACACACCACGCTGCACTTACTGCAAGGATAAAGAGGGTAATCTGATCACCGATCCTGAAGGCATTCTGGAGCGATGGGAAGTGCACTTCAATGAATTTTTAAATGGTCAGCTCACAGATGAATTGGAGGCTCCACCAATGCAAGACCAAGACCAAATGCTGCCGCCACCAAGCATTGAGGAAACACTAAAAGCCATTAGACAGCTAAAATCAAATAAAGCCCCTGGAGCTGATGGTATACCAGCTGAGCTGATCAAACAAGGAGGGACAGCGTTACATCACGCAATTCACGAGATCGTGGTGCACGTATGGGAGCAAGAGGAGATGCCGGAAGATTGGCGTCGTGGTATAATTTGCCCCATACATAAGAAAGGAGATATCACACTGTGCAGCAACTATAGGGGTATAACATTGCTGAGTACCGCCTATAAGATACTCTCCACTCTCCTACAAGACCGGATATCCCCATACGCTAAAGCCATCATTGGTCAATATCAGTGTGGCTTCATCCCAGGCAAATCAGCAATTGATCAGATATTCACCCTTAGGCAGGCGATGGAAAAATGTCTGGAATTTAAGTTTCCGCTATATCATCTGTTTATAGACTTCAAGGCCGCCTACGACAGCATAGCCAGGATAGAACTATATAATGCCATGAGAGTATTCGGCATTCCAAATAAATTGATACGACTTTGTAGATTGACCATGACCAACGTAACTAGTCAAGTAAAAGTAGCGGGCTTGCTGTCCAAACCAATAAACATCTATAATGGACTCCGACAAGGGGACGGTCTGGCCTGCCTCCTCTTCAACCTGGCTTTGGAGAAAGCAATCCGTGACTCTGGCGTTACAACAAGAGGGACTATTATCACCAAGTCCAGCCACATACTTGCCTACGCAGATGACATCGACATCATCGGTAGACCCGAATCGGCTGTGCAGGATTCCTTCACCCATATCGAACAGGCGGCACAAAAACTGGGACTGCACATTAATGAGGTAAAAACTAAGTACATGGTGGCAACTTCTGCGAAGAGAAGACCTAACGTTGGTCAAACTACCAGGGTAGTGGAGCACGAATTTGAAGTAATGCAATCCTTTAACTACCTTGGGTCAATAGTATCAGCCGATAACAATATGGAAGAAGAAATACGCGAGCGGCTGATTAAATCCAACAAAGCCTACTATGGTCTATCAAGGCTCTTTAAATCCCGAAATTTATCCAGAACATCCAAGCTACTACTGTACAAGACTATGGTCTTACCAGTACTCATGTATGGGTCCGAGAACTGGGTGCTTAATAAAAAGCACTCTGAACTCTTGGCCGCGTTCGAGAGAAAGGTCTTAAGGAGAATTGTTGGCCCCGTATGTGAGGGAGGACGATTCCGGAGACGCTACAACCATGAGTTGTACGCAATCTACCTTGAAGCTCATATTGTAAGAAAAATCAAGCTCGGTAGACTCCGGTGGGCGGGACACCTAGCTCGAATGAGCGAAGAGGAGCCTGCCCTGAAAGTCCTTTGTGGCAGGATGTATGGAAGGAGACAGCGCGGCAGACCTTGTCTGCGATGGAGGGATGGCGTAGACCAGGACGCCCAGAGCCTGGGAGTGTTAAACTGGATGACATCGGCTCGAAATCGGGACCGGTGGAGAGATTTGTTAAATAAGGCCAAGACCAGATCCCGATTGTAGTGCCGATGATGATGATGATATAGATTATACAAGGGCAGCTTTCCATCACAGTTTTGCTATGAGGGCAGTTTCATAAGTCAGAGACTTTTTGAAATTCCCGGGCAGTAACTTTAAACGCAAGACTGCTCCCATCAACTGCCATCTATAAATAGACTACTGTCAAAGCGTGAGCAAGTTATTTAGTTTGTGTTTGAGAGACATTGAAACCAGACAACCTCGTGAATTTTAACGTAAATGGAAAAATATGAATTTAGTGTACTGATTAAGCATAATCAAGCAAAGTCCATAAATTGGGTTATGAACTGTTACCCCATCCAGCATACGAGGGTTGCCTTTTATATTTCGGGATTAGAGAACAAAAACAAATATTGATCATCGAAAATCACTTTATTGTTTTTCAAAATATTCCCCATGAAGATCTATACACTTTTGCATGCGTTTGAACCAATTGTCGAAGCACTTTTGCCACTCTGATTGAGGTATCTCCAACACATGCATTCTGAATGCAGCAACCGCTTCTTCAGGTGTCGAAAAACGTTGACCTCTCAGTTTGTTTTTTACGTACGGGGATAAAAAGAAGTCATTCGGTGCCAAGTCAGGACTATACGGCGGATGACCCATCAAATCGATGTTTTGGGTGCTCAAAAATGCAGTTGTCGCAGCCGATGTGTGAGAGCTCGCATTGTCGTGGTGAAGAGTGATCCGTCTTCGGCGGTTGGTTTTCCTGATTTCTTGGAAGACAACTGGCAAACAAATGGTTGTGTACCACTCAGAATTGACTGTTCTGCGTTGTTCTAGTGGTACGGTTGCGACATGTCCAGCTTTTCCGAAAAAACAGGCGACCATTTGCTTGGAAGTGCTTCGTGCGCGAACAACTTTTGTTGGATTTGGCTCATCTGGAAACACCCAGACAGTCGACTGCTGTTTACTTTCGGGCTCATACGCGTAAATCCACGATTCATCACCTGTCACGATGTCATAGACGTGTTTCGAAGCACCGCGACCGTATTTTTTGAGTATTTCTTTCGACCAATTGACACGAGCCTTTTTTTGGGCGATTGACAAATTGTGTGGGATCCAACGCGAACAAATTTTTTTGACAGTCAAATGTTTATGCAATATTGAATGTATGCTGGTCCCACTAACGCCTAAGGTTGTCTCAATCTCACGATAGGTCACATGACGATCTTCCAATATCAGTTCGCGCACAGCATCAATGGTTTTCGGAACAACAACTGATTTTGGACGACCTTCACGAAATTCATCTTGGAGTGAACTACGACCAAGATTGAATTCACCATACCATCGATAAACACTGGTCCTTGATGGAGCTTCATCGCCAAAAATTAAATTAAGTTCATCCATGCACTGTTGCTGAGTTAATCCACGCCGAAAGTTGTAAAAAATAATCGCACGAAAATGTTGACGATTTAATTCCATTTTTGGGGCGAGATGAATCTTTTAAGTTACTGTAAACAACACAAATAGCGCTCGTATGTCAAAACGTACTGAGTGCGTATAACCTCAAAAATGTCCAACTTTACGACAGAGCTGTCAATTGCCGGATTGCAACACTAGGGTTGCCAAATCCCGAAACATAAGAGACAACCCTCGTATCCTCCTGATTTAGACCCTTGCGACTATTTCCTGTTTCCGAACCTGAAGGAATGGTTAGGTGGTTTGTGTCGAATCGCCTATTTGAGGACCTTAAGCAAACCTATTATTTGGAAGGAATAAAAAGTTGGAAAAACGCCGGACTAAATGCATCAAGTCAAAAGGATACCATGTTGAGAAATAAAATGCTTATTTGCCGAAAAAATATATTTTATTCCAAAGGTCATTTATCAAACAGCTTTATCTTTAACTAATTGTACTTTAAACAGCTTATCAAACAGCTTTATCTTTAACTAACTGTAGTTTAAAATAAAATAAATAACTTTTTAAAATTAAACAATGGGCTTCCCAATAGGAACGATATCTTTTCAAAACGTCATGGCAGACCTTTTAAATGGTAGAAGAAATACTAGCTGACATTTGTCCTTAGTGTAGTTTGACTTTAAAATAATTGTATTTGAAAAAAAAAGAGCTCTGCCTTTATCTCAAATTTTTCGTTTTTTTTTACACTAACGCGAGCACAAAAAGGCGTTTTGAAGTACCTTTAAATGTCAGAGCACAGTGCGAGCGGATGGAGAGGAAGTGGATAAGTAAAGGAGGTGTCGAAGTGTATTGGTCTTGAATGTCTGGACATCACAACGGCCAGGAAACACATGATCAGGCAGAACATTCCACATGCGTGTGGTTCGGCTAAAGAATGACTCTCAATGTTTATTTGTGCGCCTAAAGTCCACTTTCAACGTGAACTGATGCGCATTCACAGATTGACGGGTGTCGCGGGAAAATGTCTGAAGGGCCGGAACACATTCAGCAAGTTCAATTGAGTAACGACCGTGGTAATACCTATAGAAAGAGATAGGCATGATACGTTGCGCCTGTGTTCTAACAACGGAATTGATCGACTTAATTTTAAAATCGCATTGTCCTTATTAGGAAACCCGGTAGCAAATAAGGACTTTCTTTTCTTTGTTAGATATCTGAATTTTGCGTAGTCTCAAAACTAGTAAAAACTAAAATCAGTGTTTTTACTTATTTTCTCATTTAGGTAACAACTGCAGGTCCCATGGAACGCAACATTCGTGTGCCTTCTTTGGCTTCGTGGAGAGTGACTATTTTTGCAATTATCATGATCACTTTTGGAATTGTACTTACTTTGGCCGGCATCATTCTCAGCCTGCTGCCAATATTTATCACCGGAATTATTGGTAGGTAAAATTCAGAGGGATATTTATTCTCATCCTAATATTCATTTAATTCTTTCAGGAATAGCCATTGTCAGCACGATGATGTCCTTCATTCCAAAATATACGGCAAGCGTCATTAACGTATCCCCGATCATGTGCACTATATCTTTTACGATTGGGTTCCTTTTGCTGTTATCATGCATGGAATATTCTTGGCCAGCAATTGTTATTTGGATTGCTGCTGGGTTGATACTAATTTTTCGATGTGATAACTGGTGCTGCTATTGCTTCGATGAAACTTCTATGAAGGAGGAACTCATACCGAGTGTATCTGGAAAGACTACATTTCGATTGCCGCGAGGTCATAACCTCCCGGAAAATAGGTGACATTCGGACTCCTCGGAAGATGAATCATACAACGAAAAAGGAAGTACAGATGACTGGACAGAACAACTAAGAGAGTTAATATGAATATATGAATCTTTATACGCGCTACATTCTTCTATGTAGGGCACCTGTTGAAAAGTAAGCAATTTTAAGAAAACAATTTGATGTGGTTGCTAGCAACCGTTTTTAATTGATCTCATATTACGGAAAAAAAAAATACAATAAATATTTTAGCAAAACATATTTAGAATGAAATATTTATTTAATCGATGATGAAACTCATTGATAAAGATATAAGCTTAAAAACGTATATAGCATTCATATAGAAACATTTAATTTATGATATTGTGTTTGATCACTGAAATCAGTTTTTTGGCCTTAATATTCGAAATTTTTATGAAAAAAAAACTAAAAACTTGTTAATACGAGTATATAAATAATGTGTAGAATTATAATAAAGATGATGGAATTGTATCTTGCTTACAAAATACGGATTTACTTTTTTTGTTCTGAAAAATAAAACAAAAATATTTGCATACCTGATATTAGAAAATGGGGCAAGACCTTGCCCGGAAAAAAACAAATCATTATGGAAAATTTAACTAGCCTCAGGACTTGCTAAATAAGGCCAAGATCGGTTCCCTGTTGTAGTGCCGATGATGATGATGATGATGATATTAGAAAATCCAGGGAAGTACTGTTGTAGGAAATCTTAGGTACCGCGTCTCCTTTTCTTTAAAAGGACGAGGGTCTCTTTGTTAGACCGCTCCCTAGATGCTTGTTGCGGTCGCCATCGTGCTTCCGGGGCCTCCGGGAAGAGTGACGACGGTTTACTGAATGGCGGCCTGGGAATCGGCCGGGCCCAATAAAAAATACTTTTCAAGCACAAAATAAAGTTTATTCATTAATTATATTTAAATTAATTTCAGTTTAATTTAGTTTATATGTGTTCTTACACCTCGGACGCCATTCGAGACTGATCCTCGAATCTATTTTTTTTTTTTTTTACATACTGTATTTATATAAATGTTTACATTAAGTACTACAGCTAACTTATAATTCTAGTGATACAACTGTTTACATGCATACATTACACATTTTTCAAACATAACCTAATGTATGAATAACTTTTCGAGTGTTATAGGTTTTAATATTAACAGTTTTCCTGGAAAAGGTCAGAAAACCAGGATTTTTATTTTTTAATTTAATCTAATCTAATACTTAACTTAACTCTAACTTATTCTAGCTTAACCTAATTTATTTTATAATAAGTTAAATATGTAATGTGAATTGGGGAATATAGGGATTGATAGTTAAAGAAGTAGGTTGGCGTGGGATATGGTCAGTTAGTGGCCTCAGGTGCGGTAACACTTTCCGGTTGTTCGTTAAAACGCAGAATGTTGGAGAATGGTTGTATGTTACAGTATTTGAACTGATTGGGTGCCAGCTCGGTGTTATGGTACACTACCTCGTTGTATTCATTAACCAATCTTCTAGAGGTGAAGAGACTTCTGGTGTGGAGACAATTCAGATAGTGAGCCTTGTTATCTAGAGGAGTTGGTAGTAGTGAAGTTATTACGGGGTTGGGATTATTTGGGAGGTTTTCAATAAATTTGATAGACAGCTCTAGGAAGCGTCTATCGAGACGGTCAATATTGGAGGCATTGTATAGCAAGCTGTTATTGTAATACTTGTAAGAGTTGGGTTGTCCGTTGAGGGCAGTGACCAGCCTGAAGCATTTCCTTTCGAAAGTGCGTAGCTTTTCCATTTGGGCTGGTGTTATATGATACCACAGTGGACACGCATATGTGAGGGTGGGTCTGATTATTTGTTTATAGATGAGTAGTTTGACTTTGTGAGAGAGACTGTTGGGTTTCCACATCACTCTTCTACAGAGATTCAGTTGTATTGTGGCTTTACGTGTAAAGTATTTTTAATGTGGGTGGAGAATGAAACGTCATTGGAAAAGGTTATTCCCAGATATTTTAAAGTTTTGGAAGGTTTTATCTGGGTGTTATTTAGTTTGAGTCTAATTTTGTTGTTGGCGTGCCTTGTGTTGTTTGTGCAATGCTCATTTTTATCTTTAAACACTATAAGTTGGGTTTTATCAGGATTTAGGCGAATTTTCCATTTATTGAAGTATGTTGATAGATTTGTAAGGAAGTTATTAATGCGGTTTCTTGCCTCTTTTAAAAACTTGCTGCTGGAGTAGACTATGATGTCATCAGCGTAATTCATCATTACAGTATTGGGTAATTGAGGCTGCGGTATGTCTGAAGTATAGAAGATGTATAATAGTGGTCCAAGAATTGAACCCTGCGGAGCCCCTGCTGTTATATTATACGATTGGGAGATAGAAGAATTTATTTTGACCATGAATTTTCTACCAGAGAGGTAGGAAGTAAGAAGTTTGGTAGTATGGGTGTTTAATCCAAATATGTAGTGCAGCTTGTAAAGCATTCCTGAGATCCAAACACAGTCGAATGCCTTAGATATGTCGAGAGAGATACAGACCGTCGGGCTTTGGCTTTGAAGATTAGTTGTGACATCGTGCGTTAGTTTTAACAGAGCATGACAGGTGGAGTGTTGTGAGCGAAAGCCAAACTGGGAATTTGAGATAATAGCGTTGTCATTAGCAAATGAAAGGATATTTCGATATATTTTGCATTCCAATATCTTGTTTAATGTGTTTAATAATGATATCGGACGACAGTTGCTGGGGTTGTTGGAAGGACTGGACTTACTGATAGGGGCTATAACCGTGGTTTTCCAGATATCTGGGAAATGTGATCCGTTAATTATGTGGTTGAGAAGAACGAGAATAGGGACTAGATTTGACGGGAGAAGTCTTTTGTAAAGAAGGTTTGGAATTCCATCTAGGCCTGTCGACTTCTTTTTGTTGCGTGATGTTATAAATTCAGATAATTCGCCTGCTGTTAGGAAGGTCGCATTATTCAGAGGATGGGACGCTTTGTTTGTTTCGTTGAATTCCGCGATGAAAGGGATGAAGGATGGGATCATTGTGCGTGAGATATAGTCGTTTACAGTATATTGAAAAATGGAGACTGAGAGGGAGTCGTTTTGTTGATGATTTATAAAAGTGATTAGCTAGACAGTTTGCTATGTCAATATCTGATTGGACTGGGTGATTGTTAGTAGGGTTGATAATATAATCGATTTGGGGTTTGTATTTTCGACCCGTTAGTCTGTTGGTATATTTGAATAAATCACGATTGCGTTTAATATTTTTAAGTATAGACGTGTAAGCCTGGTCGGCAAATTGTTTTTGTTGTCCATTTATCAGGGTAGTCAAGAGTTGGATTTGATTCTTAATAAAAGGGGAGTAACTGCTATGTAGTTTTCGTCTAAGCTGTTTTTTTACGCGTAACAGTTTTGTAAGGATGTTGGGTAAAGGTTTTCATAGGTGATTATGAGGGATGGATGTAGGTGTGTGGCTGAAGAGGGCATTTTTTAGTATTTGCTCTATTCTTACGGCGGCTTGATCAATTTCAGCAGGGAGTAGATTTGAAGTCTCTGGCAAAGTATAGTCTGTAAAACTGGCAGCAATGTCCCTATTGACTTTTTTCCAGTTTGCCCTGGAGAAATTCGGGATCGGATTGAATGAGTAGCATGGTTCGAGGGCTAGGATTTGGACAGTGGTGTGGACGGACCCATGATCGGAAGGGAATTCGAAGGATACTGTCGGGAGGTTAGGTGAGTAGACGTCTACAGATTTTAGGAAAAAATCTGTTGTTGTTTTAGTAGTATTGGAGATACGTGTTGGCTGTAATAGACAGTCCGCATAGATATATGGATGGAGTTGAAGGAGTGCTAGAAGTTAGCAACCGTATTTATTGCGCTTAGTGTCGTTAAATGAAGTATGCCGAGCATTCCAGTCTCCTCCTATTATGAAAGGTGCAGGTAGAAACTGTTGGATTATCTCAGTGATGTCGGAACTAGGCAAGTTTGGTTCTCGAGAAGGGTGAATATATACGGACGACAGTCAAGCACATTGTTCCTTTTTTAAAGTATTTAATTGCCGTGTACTCAATATTATTTATATTGGTGAACCTAATTTCGGAAAATTGGAATTTCTTGTGTATTAGAATCCCAGTACCTCCACGAGGTCCAGTGGTTCGTGGATTGGAAACAAGTGTATAATTCGGGATAGATACTCGGGAGTTTGGTTTAAGCCACGTTTCTGAGAGGAGAAGGATATCTGGAGAAAACTTGTCAACGAACAATCGGAGGTGTTGTCTGCGAATATTGGAATATATGAACTCTGCGTTGAGGGAACCTCGAATCTAAAATCCATCGTCCCTTTATACAAATCTTCATTGAGATTCGTATGTGAGAAAACTGGGGAAAAGGAATGGGAAATCTATTTTTAGAATATACACATCTGACCACAATGCAGATGGAGATAAGGATTTGGGTTTGTTTGCATATGAAGATAGGCATAGTGGTGTTTGAATTGTAAGGAATTGATAATTGAACTTTGATTCAATTTGACTAACATTGAATTGAATGTTAGTTTGGGGATATGGATGCTTGATATTTGGGGATGCAAATTGTATTATTGTGTATGGGGAATTTGTTAAAAATGTTATATAATTAATATGGGTTAATTATCAACAAATATGTTAAGGAAGGGCGTTAAATTCACCTGGTCAGACAACAAGCATTTGATAAAATAAAAGGATTATTGGTTTCGCCGCCAATATTAATCTATCCAGATTTCACCAAACCTTTTAATCTGACTACGGATGTGAGCAGCGAAGCACTTGGTGCCGTGCTATCGCAAGGGGAAATAGGCATAGATCGGCCTATAGCTTATGCAAGTCGAACCTTGAATAAAGCGGAAAGAAATTACTCCTCCATTGAGAGGGAGTTACTAGCCATTGTGTGGGTGACTAGAAATTTCCGCTGTTATTTACAAGGGCGAAGGTTCACCGTATATACGGATCATAAGCCACTGAAGGGAGTTTTTAACGTGAAAGACCCCACGTTACGTTTAACCAAATTCCATCATAAATTATCGGCGTTTGATTACCAAATAGAGTACAAACCCGGTAAATATAACACCAATGCGGATGCTTTGAGCCGCATCCCACAAGATTGTGATGTAATTCCCAAGCTACAAAGATGCAAGGTAGTAATACGCGCCCAAGCAAAAAAGCTAAGGGAAAGCGAAGGATCCCAGGGAAGTCAAACAAATGACGAGTCTTCTCTCCCAGAGAATCCCATTCCTTCCTGCACGGAAAAAGGAATGGAGATAACAAAACCTGAGGATATCCAGTTACTGCTACGGTATTACCATGATCCTCCTTTGGGCGGACGCCAAGGAGTGATAAAAACATATAACAAGATTCGTAGGAATTTTTGGTGGAAGAACATGATGCGCGACTGTTGGAGACGGAGCAGCACACGACGGCAACACTGGATGCGGCCAGCGCAGGCACTATTGAATGCAGTCATTGACAACACAAATAACAAATGTCAGCAAACAGCTGACATTCAATAATATCTAAAAGAGCTGACTCGTCGTAAAATCCTTTCAAGAGACATAGATAAAAACCCAAGGCAATTTGTGTAAATCACCATAATCAGGTTAAATAAACTTAACAAACAGTTAAACTACCATCGTGTTCTTACATTATCTGGAGGATTCTTTTCTTGAGGTTCCGTCAGCAGTCCATCCAACTTAAGGTATTCGTTTCTCCTTTTCCTTACATTAGCAATTGTTTCAGGACGACAACAATCGACATTTATATACCATGCTGGTGGCCCGTTAATTGACCTCATTGTCAAGAGTTCCGTATTCCAATAGAGACAACCTTGTTCCTGATTATCCCCACGATCCACCACCAGAAGCAGTTGTTGGTGGAACTTGCAAACCGCAGATTGCCGTTCGCAGTAATTTTACGTATTGGCCGACCAAGTGCCAATACAGCGACATTAAAGTCTGCATAAAGAAATGTAAGGATTGTCAAACCATAAAATCTTCCCCAAACCTACGGATGCCCATGGTAATCACCGACATTGCTAAGAGGCCTTTCGACAAAGTATATTTAGATATAGTCGGGCCTCTGGATCAAACTCCAGCAGGCAATACATATACACTAACTTTTCAAGACAATCTGTCTAAGTATATAGATTGCTACGCCTTACCCAATGCGAAGGCAGAAACGGTAGCCACGGTCTTCTTTGACCAAATAGTTGCTCGGTATGGTGCTCCGAAGCAACTGGTTACCGATCAGGGAAGCAACTTCCTAAGCAGCTTGTTTAAAAACGTGTGCAAGCTGCTCCGAATCAAGAAACTTCAAACTTCAGCGTGCCACCCACAGTCGAATGGCGCTTTGGAAAGAGCCCATCGACCACTCGTAGAGTACCTACGCAGTATTGTGGATGGGAATTCCCAATCTGGGATCAATACCTGAGGACGGCAACATTCGTGTACAACACCACCGTACACGAAGGTACCAAGCTTACGGCGATGGATTGTCTCTTTGGTTTCATCCCGGAGGTACCGTCTAATATCAAACAACCTCCGGAACCGGTGTACAACCATGAGAGCTACCATAAGTTATTAAAGTACAAACTACAGCATACGCACGAAATAGCAAGGCGTAAACTATTGATTTCCAAAAGGAAATCCAAAGGGTACCATGACCGTACAGTACGCCCTTTCACTTTCACGTGGGCGATAATGGTTCTGATACGGAATGCCCAGAAACAAGGGAAGTTAGCTCCCATATGGAGGGGACCCTACAATATAGTGGCAATACAGGGCCTAGTAAACGTGGCCTTGAAAATAGGCAGGAAAAATGTGGTGGTGCACAATAACAAGTTGAAGCCCTATTTCGAATAGAGTATAAAACCTGGGATTAGCAGTTCTGTATTAGGTCCATTTCAGTACCAATAGGAAATCAACTCGAAAAAAAAAAATTTCTTTACCAAATTAAAATGACAACCACTTAAACTAGCCCTACGAAGCACATATGTTTTAGAAAACAAAAAACATTGTAAAGAATATATTTACATATAGTAAAAATAAATATTAACAAAACAAAAAAAAACTTTGTAATTAATATATTTAAATATTATTAAAAATTAATATTAACAAAACCAAAAACATTGTAAATAAAAACTAAGTTTAGACTAACTAAATAGGATAATGCAAAGCCAACCGCCGCGCACACACCGATATAAACAGAAAAACTGATTTTATATATATAAAAATTCTAAATAAACAAAATTAGTGAACTATAGAGTAAACTCAAAAACAAAAAGGAAATTATTGTAAACATTGAGTCACAGAGACGAGAAACAATAAACAATAAAGTAAAATAAAGGAATTAATCGTGTTGGATTCGATTGTAATCGAACTGTAGATTGATAGAATCGCTGGAGGCGAACGGTGGCTCCAAATCCCTTGACCATCTGTGATTTTAGTGATACTGTGTATGCAGGTGCGGAGCTCCTTCTATCCGGATCTAATTGGATGACATCAGTTTCAAAGCCACGATAACATACTTCACCCAGGACAAGACCAATCAGGGGTAAGTTCGGTGACAGACAAAAAGTTCTTATAAACAATTGTTATAAAATAAATTATAACAAAAAAAAAATGTGAATATGAATATGGCTTCGTAGAACACTACACTGAATATGGCTTTGTAGCACACTACAGTACCACTCCACATGAAGGGCACGACGTATTTTTCAATCCATAAATGGATCATAGTATTGCACATTAGGAAAAAAGTTGTAAATTATCTTCAAATTACATTATTGGATATTAAATTATGAAGCGCATAGACTAGCGTGATTCACTTGAACAAGAGCGGAGTAGGAACAGAAAAAACTTGTTTAAGTATTAAAATTAATTGTTTTATAATAAACGAATATAAAAATGATATTTTAATCTGTTAAAGCCTGGTTTTCTGACATTTTTAAACATCTAGACCAGTGATTCTCAACCACTGTGCCGCGGCACTTTTGTGTGCCGCCAAATTCTTGAAATGTGCCACCAAATTTTAGAAATGTATACAGTGAAAATTGTAATCCTTTGTTTTTATTACGAGTAAAGTTTAAATTAAAGAAAAGTACTTATATATAATATATATGAATATAATAAATATTAAATAATATAATTTAAAAAGAAAATGTTTTAACAGAAACATGTACTTAAATCCATAAAAAAATTGTCAATTACTTATTTCGTAAGGCGTTCTTTCTTAGAATCATAAACTGATTTTTATGCCTCAACTCGGCTGACACGTGTCAGGCTGCTCGTCCTTTGGAGGCGTTTTCATATGAATTTTCTTCGTCCGAATGATTCCATTGCATTGAAACGACATAAGGGTGTTCCACTGCAGCCGCAATAATTCTTGAGTATACAGACAAAAACATGCGATCTGCGAAACATCCGAATTTAATGGGATCTGTTCGGACGAATCTGATAAATTGCAATGCAAGCAGTTGTTTCATCATCATCCTCGGCACTACAACTGGGATCCGGTCTTGGCCTTATTTAGCAATATTTTCCACCGGTCCCGATTTCGAGCCGATGTCATCCAGTTTGGCACTCCCAAGTTCTGGGCGCCCTGGTCTACGTCATCCCTCCATCACATACAAGGTCTGCCGCGCTGTCTCCTTCCATACATCCTGCCACAAAGAACTTTCCGGACAGGCTCCTCTTCGCTCATGTGAGCTAGGTGTCCCGCCCACCGGAGGCTTGACCTTGATTTTTCTTACAACATTAGCTTCAAGGTAGATTGCGTACAATTCATGGTTGTAGCGTCTCCGGAATCGTCTTACCTTACATACGGGGCCAACAATTCTCCTTAAAACCTTCCTCTCGAACGCGGCTAAGAGTTCAGAGTGCCTTTTATGGAGCACCCAGATCTCAGATCCATACATAAGTACTGGTAAAACCATGGTCTTGTACAGTACGAGGGTTGCCTCTTATGTTTCGGGATTTGGCAACCCTAGTGTTGCAATCCGGCAATTGACAGCTCTGTCGTAAAGTTGGACATTTTTGAGGTTATACGCACTCAGAACGTTTTGACATACGAGCGCTATTTGTGTTGTTTACAGTAACTTAAAAGATTCATCTCGCCCCAAAAATGGAATTAAATCGTCAACATTTTCGTGCGATTATTTTTTACAACTTTCGGCGTGGATTAACTCAGCAACAGTGCATGGATGAACTTAATTTAATTTTTGGCGATGAAGCTCCATCAAGGACCAGTGTTTATCGATGGTATGGTGAATTCAATCTTGGTCGTAGTTCACTCCAAGATGAATTTCGTGAAGGTCGTCCAAAATCAGTTGTTGTTCCGAAAACCATTGATGCTGTGCGCGAACTGATATTGGAAGATCGTCATGTGACCTATCGTGAGATTGAGACAACCTTAGGCGTTAGTGGGACCAGCATACATTCAATATTGCATAAACATTTGACTGTCAAAAAAATTTGTTCGCGTTGGATCCCACACAATTTGTCAATCGCCCAAAAAAAGGCTCGTGTCAATTGGTCGAAAGAAATACTCAAAAAATACGGTCGCGGTGCTTCGAAACACGTCTATGACATCGTGACAGGTGATGAATCGTGGATTTACGCGTATGAGCCCGAAAGTAAACAGCAGTCGACTGTCTGGGTGTTTCAAGATGAGCCAAATCCAACAAAAGTTGTTCGCGCACGAAGCACTTCCAAGCAAATGGTCGCCTGTTTTTTCGGAAAAGCTGGACATGTCGCAACCGTACCACTAGAACAACGCAGAACAGTCAATTCTGAGTGGTACACAACCATTTGTTTGCCAGTTGTCTTCCAAGAAATCAGGAAAACCAACCGCCGAAGACGGATCACTCTTCACCACGACAATGCGAGCTCTCACACATCGGCTGCGACAACTGCATTTTTGAGCACCCAAAACATCGATTTGATGGGTCATCCGCCGTATAGTCCTGACTTGGCACCGAATGACTTCTTTTTATCCCCGTACGTAAAAAACAAACTGAGAGGTCAACGTTTTTCGACACCTGAAGAAGCGGTTGCTGCATTCAGAATGCATGTGTTGGAGATACCTCAATCAGAGTGGCAAAAGTGCTTCGACAATTGGTTCAAACGCATGCAAAAGTGTATAGATCTTCATGGGGAATATTTTGAAAAACAATAAAGTGATTTTCGATGATCAATATTTGTTTTTGTTCTCTAATCCCGAAATATAAAAGGCAACCCTCGTATGCTGGATGGGGTAACAGTTCATAACCCAATTTATGGACTTTGCTTGATTATGCTTAATCAGCACACTAAATTCACATTTTTCCATTTACGTTAAAATTCACGAGGTTGTCTGGTTTCAATGTCTAACACAAACTAAATAACTTGGTCACGCTTTGACAGTAGTCTATTTATAGATGGCAGTTGATGGGAGCAGTCTTGCGTTTAAAGTTACTGCCCGGGAACTTCAAAAAGTCTCTGACTTATGAAACTGCCCTCATAGCAAAACTGTGATGGAAAGCTGCCCTTGTATAATCCATATCATCATCATCATCGGCACTACAACCGGGATCCGGTCTTGGCCTTATTTAACAAATCTCTCGACCGGTCCCGATTTCGAGCCGATGTCATCCAGTTTAGCACTCCCAGGCTTTGGGCGTCCTGGTCTACGCCATCCCTCCATCGCAGACAAGGTCTGCCGCGCTGTCTCCTTCCATACATCCTGCCACAAAGGACTTTCCGGGCAGCCTCCTCTTCGCTCATTCGAGCTAGGTGTCCCGCCCACCGGAGTCTACCGAGCTTGATTTTTCTTACAATATGAGCTTCAAGGTAGATTGCGTACAACTCATGGTTGTAGCGTCTCCGGAATCGTCCTCCCTCACATACGGGGCCAACAATTCTCCTTAAGACCTTTCTCTCGAACGCGGCTAAGAGTTCAGAGTGCCTTTTATTAAGCACCCAGTTCTCGGATCCATACATAAGTACTGGTAAGACCATGGTCTTGTACAGTAGTAGCTTGGATGTTCTGGATAAATTTCGGGATTTAAAGAGCCTTGATAGACCACAGTAGGCTTTGTTGGATTTGATCAGCCGTTCGCGTATTTCTTCTTCCATATTGTTATCGGCTGATACAATTAACCCAAGGTAGTTAAAGATTGCATTACTTCAAATTCGTGCTCCACTACCCTGGTAGTTTGACCAACGTTAGGTCTTCTCTTCGCAGAAGTTGCCACCATGTACTTAGTTTTTACCTCATTAATGTGCAGTCCCAGTTTTTGTGCCGCCTGTTCGATATGGGTGAAGGAATCCTGCACAGCCGATTCGGGTCTACCGATGATGTCGATGTCATCTGCGTAGGCAAGAATCTGGCTGGAATTGGTGATAATAGTCTCTCTTGTTGTAACGCCAGAGTCACGCGTTGCTTTCTCCAACGCCAGGTTGAAGAGGAGGCAGGTCAGACCGTCCCCTTGTCGGAGTCCATTAAAGATGTTTATTGGTTTGGACAGCAATTCCGCTATTTTTGCTTGACTAGTTACGTTGGTCATGGTCAATCTACAAAGTCGTATCAATTTATTTGGAATGCGGAACTCTCTCATGGCGTTATATAGTTCTACCCTGGATATGCTGTCGTAGGCGGCCTTAAAGTCTATAACTAGATGATATAATGGAGTCTTAAATACCAGACATTTTTCCATCGCCGGCCTAAGGGTGAATATCTGATTAATCGCTGATTTGCCTGGGATGAAGCCACATTGATATTGACCAATGATGGCTTTAGCGTATGGGGCTACCCGATCTTGTAGGATAGTGGAGAGTATCTTACAGGTGGTATTCAACAATGCTATACACCTATAGTTGCAGCATAGTGTGATATCTCACTTCTTATGTATGGGGCAAATTATTCCGCGATCCCAATCTTCGGGCATCTCCTCTTGCTCCAATACGTGCAGCACGATCTCATGAATTGCGTGATGTAACGCTGTCCCTTCTTGTTTGATCAGTTCAGCTGGTATGCCATCAGCTCCAGGGGCTTTATTTGATTTGAGCTGTCTTATGGCTTTTAGTGTTTCCTCAATGCTTGGTGGCGGCAGCATTTGGTCTTGGTCTTGCATTGGTGGAGCCTCCAATTCTTCTGTGAGCTGACCATTTAAAAATTCATTGAAGTGCACTTCCCATCGCTCCAGAATGCCTTCAGGATCGGTGATCAGATTACCCTCTTTATCCTTGCAGTAAGTGCAGCGTGGTGTGTACCGCGTCATACTGTGGATTATTTGGTAGAACTTCTGCGCCTGGTGCGGACCTCGCTCTCTACTTTTCTCTATTTCACAGACAAGGCTTTTTTTCCCAGGCACTTTTCTTTTGTCTGTGAAGTCTTTTCGGAGATCTTCTGAGCTCTTTGTGTTTCTCCTCGCGCACCCGCGTCCTATGAGACTGCTGCATTGCCCGGTATGCAGCATACTTACGTTCAGTCGCTAGTTTGCACTCATCATCAAACCAATCGTTCCGATCTCTACGACTACTGCCTAAGATGGAGTTGGCAGTACTAATAACAGTATTCTTAAGGCGTGTCCGTTTCTCTTCTACGCCCAGCTTTCTGGCCCCGGGACTTATTGTCGCTCAATTGAGCTCTTCGAGGGCGAGTCTTAACGCATGACCAAAGGTGTTGGTGGTGGTCTCATTGCGTACGGCAGCCGTGTTGATCCATACCTTATCCGCGGATGTAATACGTCTCCGTAAGGCAATCCGCGCTCGGAAAACTGTATCAACAAGATAGTGATCCGAGTCGACGTTGACACCTCGGTACGTTCGTGCCGTCATCAGGCTCGAGGAGTGGCGGCTATATATCAAGACGTGGTCAATTTGGTTGCGAGTGGTTCCATCAGGTGATACCCAGGTGGCTTTGTGGATATCTTTACGCGGAAACCTGGTATTTGCAACGACCAAGTTTTTTGATGCTGCCAGTTCAATGACTCGTAGTCCATTGTCATTAGTGTTCTCATGCAAACTATGCAAACTATGGGAACCTGCGTAGTGCCTGAAAACCGACTCCCAACTTATTTTTGTATTCAAATCACCAAGAACGATTTTCACATCGTATCTTGAGCAGGCATTGAGAGCCCGTTCGACGTTCTCGTCGAATTGTTCTTTTTCGTCGTCATGGGACTCCTCTGTAGGTCCGTGAACGTTTATGAGGCTGATGTTCTTAAACTTGCCTCGCACGCGAAGAGTGCATAGCCTTTCGTTTATTGCATTAAACCCGATGATGGCAGGCTTCAGTTTTTGGCTGACTAGAAAGCCTACCCCGAGCACATGGTGTTTGGCATGACAGCTGTAATAAATGTTATACTCGTGTCTTTGAATAACGCCACTTCCCGTCCATCTTATTTCTTGTAATGCTGTTATGTCAGCCTTATATTCGGACAGGGCATCGGATAGCTGCTGTGCAGCTCGAACTCTGTGTAGTGAGCGGGCGTTCCATGAAAAAATTCTTAAATCGTTTAGCCATTTTCGTTTCCGTGGTCGTCGTGTCATTTCGTCATATCCGAGGCTTGTTAAATTTGCCATAATGATTTGTTTTTACGGGCAAGGTTATAAGCCATGCGCCAACCTTTCTCGGGATGTCGCTGCATGCATTGGTAGACTACTTGGCGGGTGCCCACGTCCAGGGTGTCACGTGGAGACTGCATGTCAACTTGGATTGAACAGGGACAACGATCGTCCTGACCTTCGCCAGGTTGAAAGCAATCAGAGACTTGCCCTGTATGTGCGCTCCCATCCCGCCGCAAAAATCCGATAGTAAAAATATTTTTCGTTTTTTTTTTTTTAACGCAATGCTAAAAAACATTCAAATTGGCCTTCTACACCCGAATACCTCCTAAAGTACATTCAACTATCGCTTGATAACCAGCAGCTACTAAGAAGTGGAATCGAGCATAATTGGCTTATTAGTAAGGGACATTTCCGTCTTCATCCGTTGATAGTTTAAACAATTTGTAATTTACTAAAATTACTGGTATTCGGTCACAAGGTAAACGTACTCTAAGTCAGGTAAGTGGTACTCACAAGGCCTACATTGACAATATATTTTCGAAAATTGGTTTATGAAAGACTGAGATACAGGTGCCAAGGCGAACAAGGTTCTTAATGCAATATATGGAATTACAGTATCAACTTGATTTCAATGTATCCCATGCATCAGATACGATAAAATACCGCCTTACAAGGCCACCTATCGCTCAAACAGCCAACCCACCTATTATACTTCCCTTCACTGCCACTCACGGGTTATTGACTCACGAGCCATTGATTGTGATTGCGTCAACAATCGAGGCTTCCTGATAGCACTATTTCAAAACAGAAACAACTTCAATTCAGCCGATTGCCCAAAACACGAATTGAATACAACGGCCGCAGTTGTACTAATCGCTGGATTATTTGCCTAAACGGCCCTCAATTTAAAGACCATTTGGCAGAAACCCCTGTCATTTTATTTATAAAAGCTGCAAGACGCGACCAACAGCACCTCGATTTAAAACAATGTTTGAGGGCGCTGATAATTGAGCTTTTATAACAAAAACTGTCAGCTAAATAGGAAACGTATAACATCGCTCAATGGGAACCTGCACATTCCGGAGATGAGTATGGGCCCCCATGCCTAGGTTTAAGACAGACCGTCTGAAGTTATGCGAGAAGTTAGGCTAATTTTACGTGCGGCCCGGTTGCCTGCGATTTGCAAAGACCCTGTCCGATGAAGCTCAACTTGAGTGGGGTTGAAGGTTGAGGAGAGTTTGGTGTCTGGCGATGCAACTTGTCTATAGATAGTCGATGAAAGCAATCCACAATTGGCCTGTGGCACTTGTGTGTGCAGGTTAGTGAAGACATTCAATCTAGACGTGTTGCTCGAAATTTGTTCGGCTTCTGTGTTCTGGTGTTATTAGTTGACAAAAATATATTAAAGATTAAGATGTAAGTTTCATAATTAACTCTTTCTGTAAAATTTGTGATTTTAATTAATATTAATAGGCATGGTCCTTGTGTGATCTAAATCGAGTGTATCCTAAGAAAAAGTTATACAAAATTTGTTAGTAACTAAGTCCTTGTATTTAAATTTCATTTCGATAAAGGTAAGTGGACACACTTTGATACCAAAATTTAACGCAACGAGAAGAACTTTTATAGAAGAGAAAAACATTCTTAGTTCGTAGCAACTGTTTGGTAAATCTTCTTTTTTTTTTTAATAAAGAAATGCACTATGTGGATCACTGAAATGATCCCGTGGATCACTGCAGCCCTACGATTTTCATAATTTTAAAACGTGTAATTTTAATATTCTAGGTATTTTGGATATAAAAAGTGCAAGGATATAATAATATATGATAATGGTGATTTTCTAACTCGTGGCCAACATTTTTCGGAACGATTCCTAAGCTCGTTAATGAAAAGTAAAAAAGTCAAACTTGGAAAAATAGACACGAGATCTTTTTAAAACTGAATATTGCATTTTACTTGTTATATAATGTGTGATTTATTCATGTGTACTTAAAAAATGGAAATAATTAAATAAAAAGTTCGCTTTTATCGGGTAATACCAAAGAATCATTCATTACATTCGGTTTTAAAGGTTATTTCAAGTAACAATGTCTAAAAGTGCAAGATCACATATCCTAAACGGCCAACTCAGCGGTTCGAGACGTAAAATAAACTATTCGCCGAATTATGTTGGGAATATTGCCATACTTTTACGGGATGTGTGGCAAGAAGGACCAATTTGTTTGAAACACATGTCATCAAGATAATGGCCTTCAATCTCTGTTGTTAAACAGCACGTTATCATGGCGCGATAACGGCCATCGTTCACAGTTAGGTCTTGGTAGGCCTTATCTTTGAAGAAGTAAACTAGATAAGGACCTTACCACTGAACAACATTTTGAATGAATCAATGAATGAAGTGGGGGCAAGACCCTCATTTTATTTTGTTTAGTACAAGTGATTGAAAACAATAGATCTTCTTCAAGCTTCTCAAGAATTCAAAGACTGAAACGCCGACAATTCAGAAGGTGAGTTGCCTTCAACAATCACTCCAAATAAGATCCGGAGCCCATAGTGACCATTAAAAGTCTCCTCTGCGTGATATGCGTTCCCCAGGAAACATTTTTTTTAACAGATCCATAGGCACTGTAGCAGAGTAACAATTTGCCGCCATCCTGTTGAAACCAAGTCCTGCTATTGTAAACATAAAATTTGTCAAGAGCTAGGATCAAGATCTTCCTCGAGCTTCCCCCGATAATTCTCAGCTTTCAACCCCATGGAAGCTCATTTTCATTCTCAAAAAATTATGGTCCAACGATTCCCCTGGCTGATATTACAACCCACGCAACAACCTAGGAGCTATGGAGTAAACGTTGTTGTTTCTGCTGGGGATTAAACTAAGACCAAAACCTTTCCTGCAGCATATTGGCTAAATGAAGTCGAAGATTGGTGTGGTTCGGCTTCAGTTCTTGTGTCAGTTGCATATTATACGCTTTGTGCTCATTGCTTAGCTTCCTCAGCAAATCTTTTACCGATTCACTAGCAACTTGACTATTACGGATTGGAAAATCCAATGGAGTTGCAGTTCCACGAAACAACCATCGCAACGACCAAGACCCATATTCCCATGTCTAACCGACAACTCATGCCCAGTGTACATAGCGACGGGGGAATCCAAATCAGCCTGCACGGCAGTAATTCGTTGGAACCAAATTCCCTATGCACACATAGCTACCCTTTTCAAGTTCCTAGTAAGTGGCAGCGAGTTTAATTGGCTATGACACCACTGCCACGACACGATGAATAGATTCTTGCATTCATTCCATCAGTCAGGACAGTTTTAAATTTCCGCCGAAACTAAAACGAACAACCGGCCCCCAAAAGAAAACGCGAAAACAAGGTATTCATACTATTAGACTGAACAAACCCTGTCTCATATCGCGCGGCCATTCCGTAGCAAATGCGTAACCGAAGGAATAGGTAAAGCACTTCGTTCGGCGCCCGGAACAGGAGCAACGGCCAAGGGAGAACAATCAAATGATCGTGTAAAATCATTTCGAGATCGAGTGTTTGTCAAATCCCAAGGGGGACCTTAGGCGTTTAGTAATAAAGTGGATGGACACCGAAACATGTGTTAACGGACGATTGTCGGCGGAAGTTGAGTGAACTAGTGCCATACCTTGGCACATCTACCTCGTACCCCCACAGCAGTACTACTTCTCTCGCTTTTGGCAGTTATCTTGGACAGTTCGATAGCAGTTCAACTTCTCTCGCTTTTCGCAGTTATCTTGGACAGTACGGTAGCAGTACTGTGGCGTTTCTAGCAGATACACACGACTAATAGTGAAGAACAACACCACCAAAAGCACATCCATTAAAGCCGTATACCATAGCAATATTACAGCGTTTCCACATCAGCCGAATGTACTTGAGTTTAGAAATCGAATTCGTGCACGCGGCCAGTAGCCTGATGCTTCAATGCGTCGCTTCTCACCCGTTTCACCGTATGTTCAAATCGCCTTCTTCACTATCCTTGCTTAACGCAACACGCCGACATGATCTGTCCTACGATATAGCACACAACTCCCATACGCACACAGAACTTTACTACTTACAAGCACACGAATTTTACGCAGAGCGGCGGTTCACTCGCCTGCTCTGACATTCTCTCGATCGCTCTCTCGCTCGCTCCTCGCTCAATTGTTCGCTTTTCAAAGCTGATCGAAACGAAAGTTACTGGGAAGGGAGTGGTGTGGCGCTTCTGGCAGATACACACGACCAATAGTGAAGAACAACACCACCAAAAGCACATCCATTAAAGCCGTATACCATAGCAATAATATAGCTTTTTCACATCAGCCGAATGTACTTAAGTTTAGAAATCGAATTCGTACACGCGGCAGTGGCCTGATGTGTTGAGCTTTGGTTCTATCTTTTAGTGGTTCTAAACGTGATAGTGTCAGTTCCAATCCCACGCACTTCACTATCATCGCAAACGCTATACTTCTCTCGCCTTTGGCAGTTATCTTGGGCATTTCGGCAGTAGTATTACTTCTTTTAGCTCCTCAATAGTATACTGGTTAGTATACCCGCCTGTCACGCGGGAGACCGGGGTTCGATTCCCAGTCGGGGAGCCTCTGGCGCAAGACTAATGACCTTGCCCGGAAAAAACAAATCATTATGGAAAATTTAACAAGCCTCAGGACTTGCTAAATAAGGCCAAGACCGATTCCAGGTTGTAGTGCCGATGATGATGATTACTTCTTTTACCTTTGGCAGTTATCTTGGACAGCTCGGCAGCAGTACTACTTCTCTCGCTTTTGGCAGTTATCTTGGACAGTTCGATAGCAGTTCAACTTCTCTCGCTTTTCGCAGTTATCTTGGACAGTTCGGCAGCAGTACTACTTCCCTCGCTTTTGGCAGTTATCTTGGACAGTTTGATAGCAGTTCAACTCCTCTCGCTTTTCGCAGTTATCTTGGATAGTTTGGCAGCAGTACTACTTCCCTCGCTTTTGGGAGTTATCTTGGACAGTTTGGCAGCAGTACTACTTCCCTTGTTTTGAAATTTTCCTTGGACAGTTCAGCAGCAGTACTACTTTTCTCGATTTCGAGAGTTATCTTGAACAGTTCGGCTGCAGTACTACTTCCCTCGGTTTTGGCAGTTATCTTGCACAGTTCGACAGCAGTACTACTTCCCTTGTTTTGCAATTTGCCTTAGACAGTTCAGCAGCAGTACTACTTTTCTCGATTTCGAGAGTTATCTTGAACAGTTCGGCTGCAGTACTACTTCTCTTGCTTTTGGCAGTTATCTTTTAGAGTTCAGCAGCAGTACTACTTCCCTTGTTTTACAATTTGTCTTGGACAGTTCGGCAGCAGTACTACTTCTCTCGGTTTTTGGCAGTTTATTTTGGACAGTTTGAGAACTTCTACTACTCGGTCTTCGTAGGTTATCGAGGATGGTGGACGCAGGTTTTTAAGCTAGTAACTCTCACCATAGTTACTCCCAACAATATTTATTTAAAGTGATCTTTAATAAAGACAGAACATTTGCCCTCTTTCTCTGTGGAAGTTCAACTCGCCAAACAAAACAATAACCTCCATCACCACCGTAGACGAGCTTCAAAATAATATTTGAATTAAAATATAGTCCCTTCTCTAATACTGACAAACCTCTAGTGAACTCGCTGACTTCTGGCGGACTTCATTCATTATCCTTGTTGTTGACTCGGTTGTCTTCAATACTTTACGAATAAATTTTGCGTTTGGTGTTTGACTGATGAGTCGAAACCCTAAATGAGCATTACACATTCGAAAACGTACACGCGGCAGTGGCCTGATGTGTTGAGGGTTTGGTTCTATGTTTTAGCGATTCGAACTGTTGTAGCGTCTGTTCGAGTCGCATTATTTACTATCGTCGCAATCACTATAGCCCCATTTATTAATCTTCCACGATTTTACTAGGTGATACAAGTGCACATGAATTATTTCAACGATTACCTCAAGTCGTTGAACGAGTTCCTGACATGTTTGCATAGAATTCTTTTCAGTTTCTGTCTTTAATTGGTTCAAATCGAGAGATTTTAGTCCACCTGGTCGATTTTTATCTTCAATGGTATTATCACCAGTCGAAAAGGTCTGAAAGCACTTTGAGCGTTCACCAATAATACCCTCTCTGAACGCTATGTATATAATGTATTTTTTCCTGTTGCTACGGCACCTTTTGCACCCAATTCGAATTCGTACGATAAACAAGCCCTAAGAATTGTGTTGGACACAGCCATACTTAACTACGACTCTCTACCCTGTCACAGTAAGCCTGTTCTTCATATTGTCCGATGCAATGTGCCAATGCATAAACTATCAGAAAGGCCATAATACAAATACCTCTAGCAATGGACATAATGAAAGGTAACATGCGTTTTAAAAGACACACGAACTGCCTTGGTTACCTAGTATGTTAGATAGGGAACGGAAACGAGAGCGTTGCGCCTTAAAGACATGCTATATTTGAGGACATAAAGCCCTTCCTTCGTCACTAATCCACCACTGGGATGGAGTCGGTCTCTTATTGATTTATGTATATCTTTCACAGATCACCATACTAAAACATAAGCGATATGAAACATTAGAGATATCGCTATCATGGAGAATTCATTTATCCCTGGTGGATCGAAAAGCGTAGCAAACAATAGGAACTCCATGCTTGGCTTGGATAAGTCCTTTTCTATCAAAAAAGGGGAACGCTTCTAAGAGAGTAAACCTATTTTGGAGGGTATGTGGGGCTGGTCTTAGTTATGTGCCGACATTGGCACGGGTTGACTAAGATCTCCTTACAAGTTACCTAATCCACGTCCTCAGGTAAACAGCAGCCAGATAGAGCTTCCTCAGGATTGGACGTTGCACTGTCACTTCGGGATAAACTTCACAACGAGCGCTCAGACACAGCGCAGATACCAGGCAGAAAATAAAACATTAGGGTTGGTGATACTGTTTTGTTTTTATTGTTGGAAAACTGTGGCGGATCTTCACAATATCAGGTCCGGCACTAAGTTCGTAAATTTTACTGACACAAATATTCGCGGGTGTTTATAAATTTACCGAGGTCCTAATTCTATTTAATTTACACTGATTTTTCTTAAAGGAACTTCACTATTCCATCTCTTGCACTAGCGCAGGCGAACTCCACCGTGTATCGGACTCGACTCATTTACAACCGTTTCATCGACTAAACTACTTTTGTGCGCGGATCACCTTGTTGGCTCGTGATGCGAGCTCATGGGTGGTCGAACCGTGGGAATGAAAAAGCTTCTTTGGGATAAGTATTTGCAGTTGTCCAAATACTACGTTAGGGATTAGGATACATTTGGGATAATTACACAATGATGGTTGTGTTTACAACCATGTTAATTGTGTATTGCAATCCTAGGGAGTCATGGGTCGAATTCCAGTGTGAGTATTTACACTGGCATTGAATTCGGCTCTTGGCAGCTAGGCGCGAATTTCGCCGGTGCTTTGAAGATTGCATAAAAGCCGCCGTGAGTACTGGTGCAACATGAAAATCTATTGCGCACGTGTGGGACAGTAAATGCAGGCAGACAGGGGTTCTGCTGATTGTTTTTATAATCCACTTCGGTTATCTAGTATGGCAACCGAAATGTTTTCCTTTTAGAACAATGCTGAGATGCATTGATGTATGCGGTACTGGCGTACCGAATTTCTTCTACGGAAATTCATATAACGCGTTAATTGCGTGAATGTCCTTGATGGGCAGATGCTTGATGTTGGATGCTATTTGCATAACCGAAAGGTAATGAAATCGGTGGGAGAATGCTTGGGGAAGTTATTGCGCTTGCATACGCAAAAATGACGAAATTAATGGAGCTTTAGGAGAGAAGTTTATGAGGTAGATTGAAAAGGTAGCAGTGGCGTTGGTAGATACGCCACAGGTACTCTCTATATACATATCATTGGGATAGACTGCTAGGATTCTCTTCACTACACATTGCCCCTTGAAGTGTAACTTTGAATAACCTTGATAATGAATTTATCTATCCTATTTATTCTTGATTTGTCCTACAGGACTTTATTGGGGTACAATTTCTTATGTTGCGACGCTGGTTTCTATAAAAACTGCCTCGCGAACACCCCTGTCTAAAAATAAATTGATTTACGGAAATGTTCGCATGTATCTGACATACTTCCATGACAATCCGGTTCAGTCTGCTTTGAGGGCTAAATGAAAATGGGCGTCATGGTTTCCATTCAGCAAAGAGGTCTACCAACCCAGTCTCCTTAACATCATTATGAAATGCCGCGAGAATTTCAGCATGCTGGGGTAGCAAAAGATCTTTCAGCTTTCTGACAATATCAAAATAACTTCTTATTGCCAACAATAACAACTTTTTTCGACCCTAATCTATCGGCCACTATATTCTCTTCTAAGTGACTCCGTATACTCCCTTTAACTTTCTTCTGCCTTAATGAAAGAGGACTTCGCTCTGAAACCCAATCAACCCTGCAAAAAAAACCATTCTCTTCCTTTCGATATATATGCTCTAACCGAAACTAACCTTATCCCCAGTAAGAAAATTAAAGAACTGATCTTTTCTTCCTGTAACATTTTACGTGATGACGATGTTCATCGATCTTGTTCTGACTCCCCCTGTCGTGGTGTGCTTCTCATCATCATCATCATCGGCACTACAACCGGGATCCGGTCTTGTCCTTATTTAGCAAGTCTCTACATCGGTATCCGGTCCTTATCCGAGACTCGTTAAGGGGTAAGGCTATTAGCCCTGCGCCAACTTTTCTCAGGATGTCGCTGCATGCATTGATTCACTACTTGGCGGGTGCCAATGTAGCTATCCAGGGGTGTCACATGGGACTGCATGTCAACTTGGATTGAACAGGGACAAGGATCGTCCTGGCCTTCGCCGGGTTGAAAGCAGAGACTTTGCCCTGGATGTTCGCTCCCACCCCTCGATGTGCTCCTAGCCATCCAAAATAAACTTCACTCATCTTTTATTGCTGTCTCTTCTTCCCCCAAACCCCATTTGCTTCAATATACTTACATCCCAATCCATCGAATTATATGAGCTCGCAACAACAGCAATTGACCATTTCATCAAGACGAGTATTTCCCAAGACGATATCGTAGTCCTTCGCGATTTTAGCTCCACTCCAATGGGCATTATCAGATGATCAATCCTTTTAGATCTCACACCCCACTAGTGCCAAGGAATGTATCTTTATAGATTGCCCCAACGACTGAAGCTTTTGTCAAGTAAGTAATATCCCAAATCAGGTGGGCAGCAACCTTGTCTTAACAACGGACCCCAATAATTCCTTAGTTGCACTCAGTCCTCACGCCCTTTCTACTAATCACAACCACCACCCGCCGCTTTTCTTATCCCTTTAGCATGGGTCCCCAGTCCACTCCCAGCCACACTGGGACTATCTTTCCTATAACTTCCGCAAAACCAATTCCCGCTATATAAAGGAGTATCCTAGCAAAACCACATTTTGTTTTGACCATTTTACGGTAGAAGATGCTGCCACCACTCTCTACAATAAAATTTTTAAAACCATTTTCCTATATGTTCCCTATTCTCGACTTAGAATATCAGTCATCGTCTTAGAATCATCAGTCACCGTCCCCAAGATATAACCTCAGACTCCGTTCTCTTCGGAATAAGAGAAATAATCGGTGGGACATTTTCATTAGAATCCGTTCTTTCCATGACTACTCCAACTATCCCGTTTCCTTTTTTCAATTCACTGATCTCTATAGCTTCCTCAACCCCAATTATCTTATTTAAAAGACAAATTTATTTAATTAACGACGCTAAAACTTCTTTCCACTTTGTTAATTACAAACACAAATCTCATGCCTCCCCCCACGTCCATTCCCTACAACTCGATTACTTCAATTAATCTAGAAATTATCGGCAATCTTTTCATTTGATTCTTTAAACAATCCTTCACAGACTGTTATGTAGTATCTACCCCACCACCTTTGTCCCATGGGGCCAACCCTAACCATACCAACCCCTTTATTCTGGCCACGAATGCGAGCCTAGAAGCACTCAGAGCTGTGGTACCTCAAGGCGAAATAGGCAAAGACCCGCCTATTGCCTACGCCAGTCGCATCTAGAATACGGTGAAAGGAAACCACTTCACTATTGTGAAGGATCTATTTAGCCGGATCCTGTGGGCGGTTCAGACTTTCTACTGTTATTCACAAGGTTGTAGATCCATGGTACGCTCCGCCATCAAAATAGGAAAAAAGACAGGTGCTAATTCACAATACCCGTCTAAAGTCCTATTGTGAATGATGGATTGGCCCTAGGGAGTGTAAGACGGTCCATGAAATGGTGGTGGTCTACCCCCTTTTTTTGGACCACCTCCTACGCTCCCAAAGGGAATCTGATTTCGCTTCCAAAGGGGATCTGATTTCACCACCCGATGCAATCCCACTGGTTCAATCTTCGGCGCTTCATTCCTCTTCCAAGAATGACACACATCTTTGTGAGAGGGGAGGTTTATTGCTAACCTTGTTTGTTAATGACTCCCCTATCATCTTTGTCCAACCGAGAAAACATAAAATATTAAACGTAAACATATAACCTATAAAACATTAAGACATTTTTCATTTTACACACAATAAAAATACATAATACACGAAACATAAATTATCACATTTTTAAACTACACATAAAAACTACTAAATAATTTAAACATTAAACACATAGCACATATCATATTTTTACATTACAAACAATTCACAGTTCAAATTAAACATATAATACATAAAACATTAAATTACGTAGAAAACAATTATATTTTTTCACATTTTAAACACACATAAAACACACATTACAAATAAAAAACATAGAACATAAATTGAAACATAAATCATAAACATAGGAGGGTGGACTGAAAAGTCTCCGGCCTCAACGTGAAGATAGCGGCACTCGTCAATAAAAGCTAGTGAATGCAGTTGTGCATCTTTTGACAGTTACTCATCAAAATGTCAGCCATTTTGGATGGGTAGTTTTTATTTGATAGTCGTTTGAGTGAACCCCCCGCTTGGTTGAAACCTTGACGTGGTGCCGGGGCGTAAACTACAATGAATCACCCAGGCTATGCTGGCGGAAGCAAACGCTTCCAGTAGGGCCACCCATGTCAGACAGGCTAGCAAGGAGTAACACACAAAGAACTACCACCCCTAATCCAGGGTGTTACGCGTCACCGTGCCCATTGGATGGTTTGCAGCCAGGGGTATACCGACTGTATTACGAGTATAACGGCGCCTCCCTGACACCGGGTCGAATCAGAGCAGTAAGCAGGCCTTACCATATCAAAGAGGGGCTCTGATGTGGCGGATTATTTGAAACCCCAAGACTCGTGGGATCAAAAATGAATAATCAATACACAAAAAACAATCCCACGAAAAACCCGGTAGGCGTAAGTGTGATGAGCCGGCACTACCATAAGGGAATAAATCATCAAGAAAACACCGGGATATATGCGTCGGGACGCGGAATATTCGAACGTTATATAAAACAGGCGCGATACAGACGGTCCTAGAAAACGCGAAACAATATAAAATGGACATCGTCGCGCTTCAGGAAGTCCGATTCCCACATCAAGTAATCGCAACCAACGGGTTTGCACTGGCGTGTGGAGGTGCCGATACACATAACCTCGGGACTGGCTTCATCATAAGCAAGAACATTACGCCCCATGTAAAAGATGTGCAATTTATTATTGACCGAATGTCGGTGCTAAAAATACAGGGACCATGGTACAATTATATATTTATAAACGTACACGCCCCAACAGAATCTACCGTCGAAGAAACGAAGGACACATTCTACGAGACCCTAGAGGAAGTATTCGACGGGATCTCATCATTCGATGTTAAAATCCTTCTCGGGGACCTCAATGTGAAAATTGGAAAGGAAGACATCTTCCAACCAACTATAGGTAAAGAGAGCCTACACGACGTTTCAAATGATAATGGAAGTCGAATTATCACGTTCGCAGCGTCAAACGATCTGATAGTGAAAAGGGCGATTTTCAAGCACAAGCAAATCCATAACGCCACAGGGATATCACCCGACAGCGTAACGGGTAACCAAATAGACCACTTCCTCATAGACAAAAGACACCACTCGAATATCCTTAACGTAAGATCATATAGAGGAGCAAATTGCGACTCCGATCATCTTCTAGTGGTCAGGAGTCGGCTCGCAACACACCTACATGGGCAGTCACGTCAGACGAGCAAAAAGTTCGACATTGATAAACTAAAAGACCTACGCAAAAGGGCTGAATATCAAGACGAACTAACGAATAGATTTAGCATCCTAGAGAATGGGAGCAGTGAGGAAGAGGAAACCAATAATCTGGGCACTAAATGAACATCGATCAGAGATACAATCAAACAAACAGCTCAAAAGGTATTTGAATTTAAGAAAACAATTAAGTCCAAACCTTGGTTTGACGATGAGTGCAGGGCGAAGATCGAAGAACGTAAACGCCTCAAAGTGATCCACTTAGAAAGATATGATGAAGTCAACGCAGAAAGATACGCGACGATTCGGAGAGAGACAATGAGACTCTTCAAACGCAGAAAACGCGAATGGGAGAAGACTCGGATAGAAAAAATCCTTATAAATTCTAGAACAAAGAACATCATAAATTCAATTAGAAATGATTACCGAGGGAGAGCCAAGATAATCCGAGACACAAACAACTGTCTGGTGACAGAAACAAACAATATCGTGACAAGATGGAAGCAGTACTTTGAAAACCTGCTCAATGTGCGCACCCATCAACCACAAATAAACACACCAGACGTACATACAGCCGAGCCTCAGGTCCCAGAGCCCTCTTTCGACGAAGTTGTACACGCAATAAACCGATTGAAAAGCAACAAGGCTCCCGGGGTCGACTGCATGCCGGCAGAGCTTGTGAAGCACGGAGAAGAGGCAACCGCTCGAAAGATCCATCGACTCATCAAAACAATATGAGATAAGGAAGTCACTCCGGAAGAATGGAAAACCTCAATAGCCGTCCCCACTTTCAAAAAAGGCGACAGATCTGACTGCGAAAATTACAGAGGAATATCATTGCTCCCAACCACATATAAAATACTAACAAATGTTATACTGGCGAGAATCACACCGTACGCAGAAGACATATTGGGAGACTACCAATGCGGATTCCGTAGGAACCGGTCAACAAGCGACCAAATGTTCACAATACGGCAACTACTGGAAAAGAAGTGGGAACACAGAGAGACGGTTCACCAACTGTTCGTTGACTTCAAAAAAGCCTACGACTCAGTCGCAAGGCAAAGACTCTACCATATTGTAGTTGAGCTGGGACTCCCGAAAAAATATGCCGCCCTCATTCAAATCTGCATGAACGAAAACAAAGGGCGAGTTAGAATAGAAAACCACCTCTCAGAACCATTTGAAATCCGGGACGGACTAAAACAGGGAAATGGTCTATCACCGTGTCTTTTTAACCTTTTGCTCGAGTATCTCATCAGAAAGGTACAGGACGACAACATGGCCGGATCATCCCTGACCGGGGTCACACAAGTGCGGATGACATCGTCGTTTCAGGCGATAATCTAGAAACTGTAAGTAAAAACTGTGAAATCAGCATGCAAGCGGCAGAAAATGTGGTCCTAGAAATAAATGAAGTCAAAAGAAAATACATGATTACGTCGAGAGCAGGTGGGCTTCAGGGAACACATATAAACGTTAGAGGCAAAATATTTGAAAAAGTTAAAGAATTTAAATATCTGGGAACAATACTGACGGCCGGTAACGAAATGTCGAAGGAAATTAACAAAAGACTGCATTCCGGCAACGCTAGTTAGCACGCAGTCAATCAACTGCTGAAATCCAAACTGCTATCACGTATCGTAAAGCTCCGTGTCTATAGAACCATAATCATGCCGATTGTTTTACACGGATGCGAAACATGGGCTCTCACAAAATGGGAAGAACACAAATTCTGCGTATTCGATTTAAGGGATATATTTGGTGGTAAGTAAGACGAGGAGTCAGGACAATGGAGGAAACTCCATAACCACGAATTGGAAGAGCTATACCGCAAACCTACAATAGTGAGAGTAATCAAGTCGCGAAGATTAAGATGGGGCGGACGCGTGGCGCGAATGGGCAACGATAAGACCGTGCATAGACTTCTTGACGGTAAACCAACGGAAAAGAGACCACCAGGATGACCGCGACGGATATGGGAGGACAATGTTAGGTTTGACCTCGAAGAGATTGGATTGGATGGTCGAACATGGAAGGAGAGCGCACAGGACAGGGAACAAAGGCGGAGTCGGTGAGGTCATGAACTTCCGGGTTCCTACAGGCCAATAAATAGAATATAGGACAGTAATTTTCCGTAGACTATCAATTTTAGTAAACCCCGTTGTATTTGGGGATAAATGTACCAGAAATAAGGGTAGTTTCCGGTTCTCCCTTTTGGACCTGGCTGTGGTGAAGAGTTTGACCACACTAAATTCAAGGTCTTCGTACTTTATCTGTAGCAGCATTTCGACGCCCTTTAATAGAACTGTAATATTTTTAAGTTCTTTCGGCGTGTAAGAAAATAATTCTGCGGTGACTCTTTTAATTTTAACATAATCACCACCGTTATATGTTTGAATGACATGCCTTATGCCTCCCAGTCTTTTAACACTAAACCTACCACGGACGGGTCAAATGACCCATGCGGTGAACGTACATACGCTTTATACATTATAATCTCCAAATTGAAGATTTTTATTTCTATCAATTTAATAAATAAAGAAAATGGAATTGAAAAATGTTTTATTCATACACATAAATTGGGCTAAGAGTTATTACATGCTATAAATCATATTAGGTGCGCAACTAAGGATTTGGGTGTACCACATGAAATATCCGACTTAATAGTGAAAATTTAAAAGCCAATATTATTTTACCGTACATTTTTATTCATTCAAAATAGGATCCGTTGGTATCTATGACATCCTTCCCACGTGATTCAAGGTCAAATATTCCTTTCTCGTAGAAGTACTGACTTTTTGAGACAATGAAATCTTCAAAGACTTTTATGACCTCTGCTCAGTTCCGGAAGACCTTCTGCCGGCAAAATGAATCCAGATTGCGGAAAAGGTGGTAGTCCGTTGGGGAAATGTCAGGAGAGTACTGTGGATGCGTAAGTATTTCAAATTCCAACTGCAACCGTTTTTGCACCGTTACTTGTGAGGTATGGGGTCTAGCATTGGCATGTAAAAGGATCGGGCCGTGTCTATTGACCAACGCAGGTTGCTTTTCAGCCAATTTGGCATGCAATATGTCCATTTCCTTACAATATTTAATAGCGTTTATCGTTTCTCCTGGTTGAAGAAATTAAAAGTGGATTAGTCCTTTCGATGTCTACCAAATTGTCACCATAACCTTTTTTGGGCAAAGATCAAGCTTGGGGTGTATTTTGGTTTTTCACCTGCATCCAACCAGTGTCCAGGTCTTTTAGGGTTATCATACAGAATCCACTTTTCAACACAGGTGACTATCCGGTGCAAAACGGGTTCAGTTTGGTTTCTTAGTCTAAGCGATGCGCAGATTTCCACGCGCCGTAGTTTTTGGAGCTCAGTTCATGGGGTACCCACTTATCGGGTTTCTTTACCTTCCTATGAGAGAACTTATCGTCATTTGGGGATAAACCCATGCTTTGTGCAATCCCCCGCACCGATTTGGTTAGGTCCGCAAAATCTCTGAAATCTGAATTGGCTGAATTCTTCCAACCAACGTCGTATTGTGCGTTCATTTGTCACTACATCCTCAAATGCGTCATCAATATTTTTCATTGCCAATGACGCATTATGTCACATTTTACATTCATAAAGGAAGAGGCTTCGAATTTGAACTGCCGACAGCATCGTAAACAATTCCAAAAAAAAAAAAATAACTGTACTTGTAACACACACAAGCACACGTACCACTTTACTTTATAAAAAAAGAAAATTTAGCCTTCTGGCACAGATGTTCACTTGAGAACTTCTTATTTCCGACTGAGCGAAAATCGGACATTTTATGCGGTACAACCCAATACTCTTTGTTGTGGTGTTTTTTATTGTTTTTTAAATGCAACTTTATTGTAAAAAAAATGGTTACAAACATATCATTCGAAGTATTGCCCATCGCTAGCTACAACATTTTCCCATCTTTCTGGTAGAGTTCGAATACCGTTACGGTAATAGTGTTCATCTTTAGACCCTATCCACGAATCAAGTATTTTTCTTACGTCTTCATATGAGCGGAACTGCGGATCAGCCCGACCATGTGCAATCGAACGGAACAAGTAATAATCGGAAAGCGTAGTATCCGGGGAATATGGCGGGTGGGGTAGGGCTGTAGATATTGTCTTCGTTAATGTGCCGGCATGGGCACAGGCTCACCAAGACTTTCCTAGCCTGTCTCTGTTTGTAACATTACTTGCTCCTCTTGGCCGTTTTCGGGATTGCGTCTGCTGTTTCGGGCGCGTGTTCCTCAACAAGGTTACCAATTTGGTTATTGTCACTATTGATGATGCCAGTCTTCCGTTTAGTCAGTAAAGCAAACACCTTCCAGTCATTTTCTTTCACTTCTTTATTTATTTAAAACTTCAATACGATACAAACTAAACAAACACAAAAGCTGATTTCTTAATTTGAAATAACACAGAAGTTACTTAAATGACGTTGGTGCACAGTGTCTTATAATTGAAAAGATGTAATATGGCAAGCATTTCACCATCCATGTAATGAGTTCAATTGATCGAAATAATTTGAAATAACACAGAAATACTTTAGATAACATTGGGTGAACTTCCACCGACGGTTGTTATGCTCAGACTAATTTTAAATCAAAAACCGACATTATTTAACGTGGAGGCCTGACTTGCCTCCACGGAATCCGTATCGCGATTAGTTAATTCACCAAAGACGACAGCACAGCAAATTTCGTTCATTGCTTCGGTGCCCGACAAGGGATGCTTTTCCTCGCATTCGTCCAGGAAAAGGGCGCGCAACATACACACGATGATCGCTTCTGCTGGGTATGGTGTGTGTGTCCACAAGTATGCGGACCGTGGATCAACCGAATTCATAAGGGGAACATTAGCTGGCATGGTTGCAGCTGGTGCAACTATCTCGACGTAGATGTTTAGGTGTTTACACGATCAGCAACTGCGTACAGCATTTATGCTGATCGTGTACATCTTGGCGGCATCTCCAAGTAGTCGAATTCTTGCTGGTAATTTTCCATTTTTGAGAACACGACTTCCTTGGGCGGTCAGCCGTATGCCATAATGCATTTTTCGATCAGATGACCGACCGATGTGGGCATGGATAAAAAGGAAAAGAAAAAATATCTCCTGCACGTGTGTAGCAGACTCGTTAGGAGATATCTCATTGATATGGTTCGGAGTAATGTTGGTTGCTTGATGGTGCAACCATATTGCTTTTCCTTGTGGAAAATACTTATTACTGCTGATAGAATTTTACGTCAGCGAGAATGATTGATTTAAAGTATTTTTGAAGGTAGTTGGTACAACTATGGAAGGTAAGTACATGTTTTTATATGTTTTGGGAAACTGTTTCTTCATCATAGGTTGTAAGGTAAGTAGAGGCGTTCAATGGAACTGCCACAATACTTGTTTTATATCATTTTTGGATGCTCTATGTTGGAAGTTTTCGCATGGTTAATGGGAAGGTGAGCAGTGGCGTTCAAGGGAACCGCCACAAGACTTCCCATTTGAGCGTTTCCATGTAAGTTTTAACGCGTTTGGCAACGTGAGGCCGCGCGTTGTCATGCTGTAGAATCCATTTTTGCTACCTCTGCTCGTATTGTCGCCGTTTTTCGGACAGCTCAATCGCTTCAAGTGAAGTGATGGTTTCGTGTGGTTTCAACAGCCCATAATAAATAATACCGACCTTGTCCCACCAAATACACAGCATAACCTTCGTAACGTGAATATTTGGCCAAGCCGACGACGTAGAATGATGACCGGGCAGTCCCCATGACTTTCTTTTCTTTGGGTCGCTGTAATAATTCAATTTTTCATCACTCATCACGATGCTATGAAGAAAACCCTTCTTTTTTGCCGGTGGAGCAGTTCTTCACAGGCGAAAGAACGACGCCCAACGTCCCTTGGCTTCAAATTATAAGGAACCCAAGTTGCTTGCTTTTAAATCATTCCCAACGCATGCAATCGCTTGGAAATGGCTTGGTAGGTAACTCCTAATGCTGACAAGAGCTCTTGTTGCGTTTGGCATGGATCCTCATCGAACAATGCCTCCAATTCAGCGTCTTCGAAGGTTTTCGGGATTCCGTCACGCGGATGGTCATCAACATCAAAATTACCATCTTTGAAGCGACGGAACCAATCACGGGACGCTGTTTCATTTAAAGCAGCATCTCCGTAAACTTTGTGAAGATCTCGCTTCAGCCGCCGTTTCTTCGAATGACAAAAATAAAATCTACAGATCTCGGACGCCGTGCCAGCGCTATAGGTTCGCGTCTCTCGAGAGAAGTATATATTAAGCTTGGTTCATGTCGCTTTGGATATATCGACATCGACCAACACTTATTGTGGTAGCATCTATTCAAAAACAGCGGGAACTTAATTGCTCACCTAAATATATATATATATATATATAAAGTTTAAATTGTGAATTGTCAAAATTATAAAGTTTGATTCGTTGGAAACTATTTCTGTCCAAATCATATAGTTTGAATGGCTGTGAACTCTCGAAATCATAAAATTTGAATTGTTGTGACCTGTTGCTGTCGAAATCATAATGTTTGAACCGTTGTAAACGATTCCTGTCAAAATTGTAAGTGTAGATAATATAATGCAAAAATATACAATCGTAGTACATATATTTTGAAATAATTAGTTTCCTTTCTTTCCTGAAATCATGCCAATAGTACTTGAAGTCGTCGGAGCCGGCCAGATTATTTTTTTTCTCATCACTGAAGATCACGTGAGACCACATTTCATTGTGCTGGATGTGTGTTTCAGCGAATTCAATCCGTGCTTCCTTTTGTCGCTGTTTGAGTGGTGGTTTGCATAAGCTCTCGACACTCCAAGTTGCTTGAGGCTATTGCCCATTTTCTAATGAGTCTAGAATCGCAGTCCAAATTAAAACGTCGAACCATTTGGCACGAAAAAGCTCCTGTTTTGGACATTTCACGTAGAACGCCTCGTTCGGCGAAAACGTTTTTGGTTTCCCAGATCGTTTATTTCTTACGTAATTTTCGATATCGGCTTGTACAAAATCGATTTCGACGAGAAAGGGAGGATTTTCGAAGCGTATCGTCACATGTGATGAGACGTGGGTAGAGCATTATACTCCCGAGACGAAAGTGGCAGGGAAGAAGTGGCGAGGAAGGCTGCCCAGTGAAGACCAAAACTCGTCTCTCAGCGGGAAAAGTTCTGCCGACGATATTTTGCGACTCAAAAGGAGTTCTAATGATTGATTTTCTTCACGAACAACGAACAATGGAATGGATGAGGGGAGCTTACTGCTGTCAGTTGTTACAGTCTGCAAAAGCCACATATCGAAACAAAAGGCGAGGTGTGCCCATTCGAGATGTCATCCTTCTTCATGACAACGCCCGGCCTCACACCGCGTCCTTGACAAGAGATACATTGGAAGAAATGGGCTGGAAAATCCTCGAACACTCTCCCTATAGCCTAAACTTTTCTCCATGTTACTATTTTTTGTTCGCACCCTTGAAGGATTTCTCATGGAGGGAAAAAATGCAAAAGTAATGAAGAAGTCGAGGAGCATGTGCGCAAGTGAGTAGGGCGTTATAATATACTCACAGCTAGGCCGGCTTGTCGTAAGAGGCGACTAAAGGCCGAGTGGTAGGTGGGGTCCCAACGCCCTGTCGCACCGCCCGGTGAAATACCACCCCATCAAGCTATAGCCTCCGTGAAATGGTCGGGAGAAATACCTGGCCATCGTTCGGAGCTTGACTGATGGACCGGTTCGAGAAAAGGTTGGTTTAGTTGGTAAGTCGGTCCCAAGGTAAGATACCTCCCCGTCACGCTGAGAAATCTTCGACGAAGTTTCGGATGTGTGGCTGATGGCCCGGACTGACACGGATATGAGTCATGATGGTACCTTCTGATATAAGGAATTCCGGAGGTAAACTAATCTTCCATTCGGATCTCCAGGGGGGACTATGTCGGAGGGTATATCATGCAGATATTATGATAAATAACCGAAGTTTAGAAGGTTCGTCATCGGATGATCGGGGTCGCTCCCGAGGCTATGCCCACGCTCGACTGGTAACGGCGTTTTGTAACATCAGGGGCATCGGGTTCGCAAATACGAATGTAAACGCCGTCCACCAATATTTGCAAAAAGCGAATTCTGATATCCTTGCCCTAACTGAGACCCAGGTCGATTCGTCAATTGATTCGACATATTCTCGTTGCTCAGTATACGACTTATATTTGAGATTCTGGCTTGCCAGAGGATGGAGGCATTGGAACCCAATAACATGGACATCATATGGTTGAGAGTTGTGTTGAGGAATTCTGTCAAAATTCTTTGTTGTCTTTACCGCTCCTCGAATGACGATCGACCAGCGACACTCTTTGAACATCTGTCACGTACCATCGACTGGATACAGATCAACCACCCAGCTTCTGAAGTTGTTGTCCTTGGCGATTTTAATGTGCACAATACTGGCTGGTGGGTACATTCTAACAGAACCGACGAGGCTGGCGGAGATGTTTGCTGTTATCCACAACCTGACTCAACTCGTGGAGGAGCCAACGCGAGTGCCGGATGCCCTAGGCGATTATGCGAACACCCTGGATCTGTTTTTGACATCTGATCCGAGTATTTATACTGTAGAGGTTTCTGCGCCGCTGGGAGGGTCAGATCACTGTTTGGTATCTGTCGCGCAACCACTTGCATTTCAAGCGAATAACCGGCCATGGCTACTTCGCCATGTATGGAAGTATGGGGCTGCCACCTGGGATGATTTGCGAGATTTCTTCGCATCCTTTCCATGGTCGGATTAGTGCTTTGGAGACTTCGATGTGTCGGTCACTAAGATTATTCTTCTCAGGATGGAGATCTACATTCCACATTCCATCACACGAAGTTCCTCTGATAAACCGTGGTTTGATAAAAAATGCGAGCAGATTACAGCCGCAAAAATAGAGCCACCGATGTTAACAGGTCGAATTTTGTTAGAATCAGAAACACGTACAACCAGGCGATTGATATCGCGAGAAAAGCTTACAACGACAGAGTGACCAATAAAGTCCTTGAGTGCCTGACAGGTTCGCGCTCTTTCTGGTCAATGGCAAAAGCTGTCAGCGGTAACTTTGCTTACTCCTCTTCCCCTCCATTGGTCACGGACAGCGGGACATTAGTCACAGATTCAAAGGATAAAGCTGATATGTTCGCAAATTTTTTTTCCGCGAATTCAAATCTCGATGCCGTGCTTTTGGAGCTACCCGTGATCGCCCCGGTGTGGTCTTCCATGCGGGATGTGAGATTTCGCCCGCGTACTATTCAACGCATTCTACGTGAACCGGCCCGGACGGAATACCAGCAATAGTCCTTAAGAACTGTGCTCCAGAACTATGGCCGGTTCTTGGCACACTCTTCCGCTTATCTTATGCACGGAGGACCGTTCCTGCCTGTTGGAAAATCGCTCGAGTTGAGCTAATCCCAAAGAGGGGAACAAGTGTCTCCCACAAAATTGCCGACCGGTAACATTACTGTCTATGTTATCTAAGGTAATGGAAAATGTCATCCATACTTAGTTAATTGCGTATTTGAAGTGTAATGGACCTCTGAATGATCGTCAATACGGATTCCGTGGCAGGCGGTCCACGGGAGACTTTTTGACACTTATAACCGATATATGGACATCTGTGATTGAGGGGCATGGTGAGTAAGGGCGGTCGCATTGGATTTCTTCAAGGATTTTGACCGCGTCTGGCACGGGGCATTGCTGAGTAAACTTCGTTCATATGGACTTTCCCAGCAGCTTTGTGACTGGACGAGGAGCTTTCTCGAAGATCGATCGACCCGGGTTGTTGTGGACGGCGAGTGTCGGATTTGTATCCTGTTAATTCGGGGATGCCTCAAGATTCTATTTTGGATCCAACTTTGTTTTTGCTTCACATAAATGATTTGTTGGAGAGAACGGATAACAAAGTGTTCAGTTTTGCGGATGATATTAGGCCTGTTTCCTCCTTTTCAAGTGTTCGGCCGATTGGTGCATCTACGTCGCACCAGTTGAGATGTACTCTCTGAATCAAGATCTAGATAAGGTCCTGCAGTGGAGACAAGCCAATCTCGTCGACTTCAATGCAGCGAACACACTATATACAACATTCACAAAGAAAGGTGGATCATAAGTTTCACAGCTGATGATGAATGACCAGGCCCTCGAATCTGGGGAAAGCTTGAAATTGCTCGGTGTCACGCTCTGTAGGAATGTATCGTGGCATAAACATGTGTTGAGCATCGCCAGGTCAGTCTCAGGAAAACTGAGCCGAGAAATATTTTACTCCGGCCCAACTCCTTCTCCTATATGCATCCCAAATTAGACCCGCGCTCGAATACTGCTCTCATGTTTGGAGCTCCGCTCCTAAACATAACCTCGATCTACTTGAGAGCATACAGAGACGAGCGATCCGCCTGATCTGGGACTCGGCGCTGACGTCGGGACTACAGCCGCTGTCACATCGAAGGCGCGTAGCCGACCTATGTCTGTTTTACAGATATTATCACGGATACTATTCTTCGCAGATTCGTTGTATTGTTCCACGCAATTCGGTTTATATGCGCTCCATACGACAATCCGACGGATCGCACCAGTTTGCGGCTCATCTCTCGACAGCGCGATCATTTCTGCATCAGAATTCGTTCCGTTACAGAGCGGGGAAGCTGTCGAACTCCCTTCCCACGCGAGTGATCCCGGAGCGTCACAACATGCAACTGTTCAAAGAGAAGTGCAACAGTTATTTGGTGGCATCTCGGCGCTATAGTTTCGCCTCTCCCGAGAGAAGTGCAATAAAAAAAAAAAATAAATAAATAAAAAAATAAATAAAAAAAGTAGCTAATAACTCGCCCTACATATTTCTACGAACAAGAGATATTATAGCTTCTAAATCGGTGGCAAAAGTATGTAGATCACACAAGAGACTATATTGAAAAATGTTCATAGTATGGTTAGTGTGTAACATTATTCAGTAAATGTATAAAATGAAATTACCGTTTATATTAGATTCACCCTCGTAGAATTTATAGTGCTTGTAAAGAGCCATCAATATAAGAAGAATAAATGTGAATAGGATTAAGCATTAGTCTTAAGTAAAATCTGACAATTTTTTGTATAATAAATGTGTATTTTAAACTAAAAACAAAATTTAATACAATTTCTTTGTTCAATAAATTTAGATATTGTAAAAATCGCCCATTTTGTATTTATGGTTCACACAACACAAGCGTAATATGTTTTTTCACAAATTAAAATAATGATATGAAATTTGACATATATCCATCCCACAATACTACTCTAGGGTTATATTTTTTAATTGTAGGTTATAGGCTTACCTCGGTCTCGCGGGTCCTTAATGACCGGATTGGTCCTGATGTGCTTGTCCGGGCCTAACGGGTCCCACAACGAGCTGTCCTATTGCTTCCTTCAGGTCTGGATGGAATAAAAGGCGCCTCTTTTATTTTAGTTTAAGCGACTCTTTATTTTTCCTTTTTCTTTAATGTATTAATTTGACTGTTAGTTGGCCTTGGCTTCTGCCTCCTGGATTTCGACTGATCACGAATTCAAAAAAAAAAAAAAAAATGGGGTGGCGAGAGGTCGACTTTAGGGAAACAAGGACAACTGTGTCCTTCATCTTGTCTCTGGCTTCTAGTCATCTTGCGATAACCAGAAACACCCACATCCGTGAAGATGTTGGGCTCGGTCTCGGGATATCTGAAAAGAAAGGAGAAGGACGTATCTAAGGATAGTGTAGACAGGGTTAGTTCAATTGTTCTCTTAGGTGAGGGGATGGTGGGAAAGAAATCGTACAAGACCGATAGGTCTTGAGTGTGGTAGTAAACGCAGATCACGTCTTTGACGTCTGATAATTTGCGCTTTGGTCGGTGCGCTTGATCACGAATCCAAATTGTGGCGGCCTTTTATACTCGGTGGCGACAGAGATTTGTTAAAAATGTTACTTAAAAATTCCAAGAAGCACAAACAAGATTTTGTGTGCTTCAATTGGAATGGGATTCTGGGAAGTGGATGGCAATTTGGTTGAACAAATTCCCGGAAGGAGAAATTCTGAAATGCATTTAGAATTAGGCACATCAAAATGTTAATGGTTATTGGGAATTGAATCAATGTACGACAAATGGACTTTCGGTTAAATTTATCGTGCATATGATTCAATTGGGGAACATGATTGGAATTATGGGTAAGGGTAAGGTAATTGGGAATTGAATCAATGTGCCACAAATTAACTTTGGGCTTAATTTGTCGCTCGTATGGTTCACTATGGAAAGAAGATTGGGATTATAGGTAATAATGCGGGTTGAATTGGAGTAGTGATCTAGGATCACTACAATACCAATGTAGAAACAAATAAAAATTAAGAGCCGATATATCCGCGCAGTTTAAATTAAAAATATCCACCCAATTCTTGTGTGCAGGAGTAATAGTATCCTATAGCGTTTTGCGATGATAGCGAGGAACGAGATACAAACTTGTGTGGGGGATAAGGTATGTGTGTCGGCAAGGACACGGGTTCATCGACATTCCCACCTACTTGTTCCATCGAGAGCGAAAGGCACCAAGTTCACCCCCAGGCTTTAGAAAATTAACAAAAGTCAAGCACCGGAATGTTGTTTGAATTAATGTTCATTTATTTATCATGTATTAACTTTACAAAAACCGTTTGAGTAAGTTCCTCGCGCTCGGAACAAATTCTAATTCAATTATGTTCGTGAGTTTTAAGTAATTGGTAGTTCAAAATTACAGTGTCACAATCTCACATATGAATTCCTCGCGCTCGGGGCAGATTTCAATTCAGTTAAGTTCGTAAATGTTAAGTAATTATTGTTCCAAAACTAAAATGTCACAATCTCGCGTAATCGTTAGCGTTTAAATATTACGTACACACGTCGCGCGGAGGGATTCTGAACCAGGTGACATGGGAACAGCACAACCGTTTGAATTAATAACGCCGGTAAGTAGTGTAAAGACTGCACTCGTACACGCTATCTTAAATACACGCCCATTAATTTGCCATGACGATTCGTTGAGCTCAATGACCCGACTATTTAGGAATGCCCCCTGGAGGGTAAGAAGGGACGTCTGTCCACTGTGGCGGTTATTACTCGTGTGTGACCCAGGTGGCGGTCGTGACTCGACTGACTTATGAATGGAAAGAATCCATTCATCGCGTCGTGGCGGTGAGTCATAGCAAAAATACGCTCGCTGCCACTTACGGGGAATTTCGAGTAGAATTGCTATGCTTGCATAGTAATTCAGTTCCAGCGAATCCTCGCCGTATAAACTGAGTTTGATTCGTTGGTTGTGTGTACCGGGAAATTGGCTTTGGGAACGCGAGCAAGTATGGGCATGACTTTTCGAGGGAAGTTGGAATTGCTTGGGTGCAAGCAAGGAATATCGTTTAGATGAGATATTTACCGAAGTAATTTCGGGGAATCGTATGCGGCTCGGTATAATTGGTGGTGATGGTTAATGTTCCGTTATGGGTTTGAATATGCGTTTCATTACAGCATATGAATTTCGGGGAAATTAAGATTGCTTGGTTGCAAGAAACGAATATAACTTAAGTAGAACGTACTGTTCGTGGTTGATGATGTTGTGTCGCTTGGACGACTGTTAGAGCTGAACGTGGTTAGGAATTCGTTGGGGCTCTGGTTGCCCTTTAAATGTCTTTGATTTGATATTTTGCACGATCTTTTAAATTTTTTTAATCCGAACCACTGTCTTTTTGTTTTTTTGTGTTATTTCTTTTTAAAACACCAGCACTTTGTCACTGTCTGTCTGTCTATTGTTTTTTGGAAAATTTTGTTACTGGCGCTGGCACGGTTGTCAGAGGCTGCAGTGTTCTTCTTCGGGGTCACCAGTGTGGGGGATAAGGTATGTGTGTCGGCAAGGACACGAGTTCATCGATATTCCCACCTACTAGTTCCACCGAGAGCGAAAGGCACAAAGTTCGCCCGCAGGCTTTAGAAAAGTAACAAAAGTCAAGCACTGGAATGTTGTTTGAATAAATGTTCATTTATTTTTCATGCATTAACTTTACAAAAACCGTTTGTGTAAGTTCCTCGAACTCCGAACAGATTTCAATTCAGTTAAATCCGTAAATTTTAAGTAATTATTATTCCAAAACTATAATGTCACTATATCGCGTAATCGTTAGTGTGGTCAACCAAACACCTAGCCGTTTAAATATTGCGTACACACGTCGCGCGTAGGGATCCTGAACCAGGTGACATGGGAACAGCACAAACGTTTGAATTAATAATGCCGGTAAGTAGTGTAAAGACTGCACTCGTACACGCTATCTTAAATACACGCCCATTAATTTGCGATGACGATTCGTTGAGATTGACGACCCGACTACTCAGTGATGCGCCCTGGGGGGTATGGAGGGACCTCAGTCCTTTGGGGTGGTTATTACTCGACTGTTTGTGTTGTGGCCCCGGTGGCGGTTGAAGCTCGACTGACTAATGAAAGCAAAAGTTCATCGCGTCGTGGCAGTGGCGTCATAAACTCACTGCCACTTACGAGGAATTTCGAGTTGCGTGCATAAGAATTCAGTTCCAGCGAATTCTCGCCGTATAAGCTGAATTTGATTCGTTGGTTGTGTATACCGGGAAATTGGCATAGCCAAGTGTGCTCAAGGGTCTTGATCGTTGTGATTGTTTCGTGGGAAATTAGCCGTCGCTTGGTCGCGGACGAGAAGTACGATTTAAGGAGGAAATGAACCGAAATGGTTTTCGGGGGCAATTGGAATTGCTTGGGTGCAAGCAAGGAATATAATTTAGATAAGATATTAACCGAAGTAATTTCGGGGAAACGTATGCGGCTCGGTATCGTTGGTGGTGATGGTTAATGTTCCGTTATGGATTTGAATATGCGTTTCATTACAGCATATGAATTTCGGGGAAATTAAGATTGCTTGGCCCCAAGGAGGGAATATAGTTTATATAAAGAATTGACCGAAGCAATTTCGGGAAAAATTATATGTGGGGTGATGTAAGAGATGATTTAGAATAAATTCTATTGAATTGTACGAGGGTTGCCTCTTATATTTCGGGATTTGGCAACCCTAGTGTTGCAATCCGGCAATTGACAGCTCTGTCGTAAAGTTGGACATTTTTGAGGTTATACGCACTCAGAACGTTTTGACATACGAGCGCTATTTGTGTTGTTTACAGTAACTTAAAAGATTCATCTCGGCCCAAAAATGGAATTAAATCGTCAACATTTTCGTGCGATTATTTTTTACAACTTTCGGCGTGGATTAACTCAGCAACAGTGCATGGATGAGCTTAATTTAATTTTTGGCGATGAAGCTCCACCAAGGACCAGTGTTTATCGATGGTATGGTGAATTCAATCGTGGTCGTAGTTCACTCCAAGATGAATTTCGTGAAGGTCGTCCAAAATCAGTTGTTGTTCCGAAAACCATTGATGCTGTGCGCGAACTGATATTGGAAGATCGTCATGTGACCTATCGTGAGATTGAGACAACCTTAAGCGTTAGTGGGACCAGCATACATTCAATATTGCATAAACATTTGACTGTCAAAAAAATTTGTTCGCGTAGGATCCCACACAATTTGTCAATCGCCCAAAAAAGGCTCGTGTTAATTGGTCGAAAGAAATGCTCAAAAAATACGGTCGCGGTGCTTCGAAACACGTCTATGACATCGTGACAGGTGATGAATCGTGGATTTACGCGTATGAGCCCGAACGTAAACAGCAGTCGACTGTCTGGGTGTTTCAAGATGAGCCAAATCCAACAAAAGTTGTTCGCGCACGAAGCACTTCCAAGCAAATGGTCGCCTGTTTTTTCGGAAAAACTGGACATGTCGCAACCGTACCACTAGAACAACACAGAACAGTCAATCCTGAGTGGTACACAACCATTTGTTTGCCAGTTGTCTTCCAAGAAATGAGGAAAACCAACCGCCGAAGACGGATCACTCTTCACCACGACAATGCGAGCTCTCACACATCGGCTGCGACAACTGCATTTTTGAGCACCCAAAACATCGATTTGATGGATCATCCGCATATAGTCCTGACTTGGCACCGAATGACTTCTTTTTATTCCCGTACGTAAAAAACAAACTGATAGGTCAACGTTTTTCGACACCTGAAGAAGCGGTAGCTGCATTCAGAATGCATGTGTTGGAGATACCTCAATCAGAGTGGCAAAAGTGCTTCGACAATTGGTTCAAACGCATGCAAACGTGTATAGATCTTCATGGGGAATATTTTGAAAAACAATAAAGTGATTTTCGATGTTCAATATTTGTTTTTGTTCTCTAATCCCGAAATATAAAAGGCAACCCTCGTATTCTGGTGGGAGTTTTGGGAAATACTTTTCATTGCCGATTGGGAGATGGATTCTTGCAAGTTCGGGGTGGGTGCGCTTGCAGATTGGGATTTGTTTTTGCATGTTTACAGGTTAGGGTAGGGTGGCGCGCTGTTAGCGGTCGAGGTTCGTTAGAATTGTGGGTTGGTTCTCCGTGTGACATAGAGAACCCCCACACTTGCACCAGGAAGGATTAGAACCACTTGTACATAAGCTATGATTACTACATTAACGCTGTAGTGAATGGTGCTAATGATTTTTTTTATCCTGATGCAGTGTTCTTCGCTGTTGTTGTGTAATCTGTGGGATCTACACAATTTTGGAGGCTAGATTTGAGAATATCCTACCACCTTTTCCAACTTTTTCGACTGATCCGTCAGACATTTAAGAATCTTCCCCGAAAATTTCGCATATAGAATAATTGCAGAGTATCCCATAAGAGTCCATTTCATAATTTTCAAAAACTACAAAGACAAACTTAACTGAATGTGGTATAATCTAATAATCCTTATTAATCCCAATTAAACATAATTAGATAATAAAACATTTATACATCCACTAGTTACTTGAGACTCTTTCAAATCAAGAACCTCTATCATTGCCAAGTACATATTTTATCTTACCCCCCAAATGATGTAATTACCATTTAATGTACACTTAAAAGACGTAATCGTTACTTTTTTATTCATTTATTCCCTGGTGGTGTAACAATGAGAACCTCAATCTCTACGTGCCATTGAAGCTACTGAACCACTCGGAGTGTTTATCATTAACAAGTACTTGTTATTCCTCTTGCATTTTTTTGCGCACTGATTTATATGGTTATCAAGCAAAGCAATTGCGGTTATTGGTCGTGATTAATATTCCATCGGAAAATGAAACTGTTTGTGTGTCGCTTGTCTTTGTTACCAAAGGAAGCTCAACGCTGTCATACCCAAGGTCCATCATACTTGTAATTTGGAACGAAAAACAAAAAACAAATTGTAATGATCTTGCATAACTCGGATATCTGCAGTTACATGAACAAAGTCATTCGTGCAGCATTGAGAGTCTATTTTGTGCCGGACCATTCACTGTCTCGAAGAGGCATTTTGGTGGATTGCGCGTAATAGCCAGGGAAATAAAAAACCAGTTTAACCGAGGTTTTCGCTATGCGGAGGCTGCGGGTACTTCTTCCTGCAACTGAAGATCGCCTTCCGCATTGACTCGTCGTTATTTTCGTATTTTGCTGTTGCTTAACGAATTCAAAGTTCTCAAACATGTTTGGTAGCCGGCAGGTTTATTGTAGCGGGTCCCAGTATGAAGCAACTACTTTCACTTTCCTTGAAATGCATTTTCCTGATTCTTTCAGGTTGTAGAGGGCTGCAATAAAAGCCCACGAAAACCATTCTTACCTAATTTTCACTGTTTAAAAAAATTATTAAAATTCGATTGCCCTTGTGGGATATTATAGTTCGGAAAAGATCGGATCATCACACTTGAATAGATTGATTTTTAAGACTGAAAATAGCTTTCAATGCCAAAGAGGATGTTTTAGTAGTAGCATTATATGATTCAACTTAAGTAAAGAAATATATCAATCACAATTTGATTCAGATTCCTTCTTCATGTCTACGATACTTATCTATGAGCGACTGGAACTCACCGACTCATTGACTCACTGACTCACTGAAGTCACTCTTCCGTTGCGAGTTTTTTCTTTGCAATCCATCAATCTGTGTATTTCCCTGTATGCTCGTTTTGATGCCATGCCCCTACCTACGTAAAGCTTGTCCCATAGATTTTCGTCAAACACTTTTTCTCTCATGAAACTTCCCAAAGTGATTTATTGTTGCTTGATAAAATATGACTAATGTTATTTACATTCTTACCAAATGCAAGCACATTAAGTAATTACATTTTTAGTGGACAAATTCATTTATAACGCAGCAACTGATATATTGTACAGAGGGAAACTGCTTTTTAAGGGACTAGTACGAATTATATGGCTGTTCATATTCCAGACTTTTGTTCTAAGTTCCTTTATTAGTAATATCATAAAACTTTTTTTTAAATATATTTGATTTATTCCAGAGTATAAAAAACCTGGTTCTTTGGGCAATCTGCAGAGGACAGCAAACCCGACTCGTCGAAAAAGTTATTGTCCCATTGCAAGCAGGTAATCTCAGAATTTGTCAGTCTAAAGTAAAAAGAATATTAATCGGCGTTTGGAGGAGAAAGGTTTCTTATGCGTGTTACGGCTCCAACGCCGTGCTTCCTCTTTCGAGGGAAGAGCGTGGAGGTTATTATAATTATTACTAATTAAGGGGTTATTAAATAATTAAACTTTTCTTTCTTTAAATATTTTGTTTTATTTTTATTTTATCGAACTCAGCTATCTCAAGCTGAGCTCTCTTCTTTCTACTTTTTTCAAAAAAAAAAAAAAAAAAAAAAAAATGTGGCGAGAAGGCCGAATTTGGCGAGACAGGACATATGTGTCCTTCATCTTGTCTCTGACTTCTGGTCATCTTGCGATAACCAGAATCACCCACATCCGTGAGGATATTGGGCTCGGTCTCGCGGCATCTGAAAAGAGAAGAAAAAAGGGGGGTATCCAAGGATAGTGTGGACAGTGTTAGTCCAAGTGTTCTCTAACTACTTTTATAGAGGGATGGTGGGAAAGAAATCTTACAAGACCGGTGGGTCTTGGGTGCGGTAGTAAACGCAGATCACGTCTTTGGCGTCTGATAATCTGCTCTTTGGTCGGTGTGTATGTTTGTGTTTGTGCCGTCTTGTACTGTGCGTTCGTGTGTTTGGTTTGTTAATTGTAGACCCTATGGGATGGGTCCAGGAATCCTCTATTATAGAGGGGAATGTTGTTGGGAAGGGTGCTTTCTTCAGTTTTGTACTGAAGAAGAAATTGTGGGGGTTTGATCCGAAGAGATCGAGAGAGAGAAGGGTCAAGAACGCAAGAGTCCCGTACAAGTAGGTTCTCGCTGTTCTGAATGTTTTCGAGGTACTTATATGCTAATTGAAGCAAGTACTCGTCGATAGGGGTAATGGAGGCGCCTTCGTATAGGTGAGAGTTGGGGTAATGACGACCGTCAGGCCTTCTAGAATGATTGGTGCATCTTCTGAGGAGTTTCCTTTCGAAAACCCGAAGTCTTTCCATTTGAGCCGAAGATATGCAGGACCATATGGCAACTACTTTTTTCATATAAATTTACTTGTTTATATAGAACATTTTGTTCTAACTGACTGTGGCGTATAAACTGAACAAAACAATCTAGAAGTCTCTGTGACTTAGAATTTTGAATAAACTTTGAACGAAAATCAAAGTGGCCATGTTTTGAAATGAAAAATGTGCTTGTTATAAAAAGGGGCATATTTATGAAATGTGCTGTAAGTGACTCGATATATAGAATATTGTGTCTATTTATTTATGAAATGTGCTGTAAGTGACTGGATATAGAATATTGTGTCTGTTTATTTATGAATTGTATTAAATGAGAATGTAAGATATGTAAGGATGTAGATTTAAGGGTTGTGTTTGAAAGGACATGAGTTAGTGTTAAAGCGAATAAGGGTAGTATTCTGGAATACAACATCCCACCCTTCTTCGAGAAAGAAAATTATCCTTGAAAATTATCCTTGAAGAGAATAATTTTCTGTTAACTATTGCTTAGATTAGGATTAATTACAGACTTGGATTTTCGTTCAATTACAATGGCGTTCAAAGAAGTTAATCTTATATCAAAAGTTACAAAAATCCAGAAGTTCGTAATACTAGAAAAATAGGTTACAATAATCCAAAAGTTTACTTATAGTCTACAATAATCCAAAAGTTTATTTATAGTCTACTTGCATTATCTTTTAACTAACTTTGAATATTTCTAACTAACTTAATATTTCCACTTGGAACCTTTTCTTTTATTATCCAACAACTTTTTTTTTCTATATATATAATTAATATTATTTCTCTAAATTCTCTTTTTCGTTCGAATTTCCAATATATTATTTTAAAATGTATTATATCCCAGTATATAATAAAATTTTTTTTTCTAAAATTTTCTTTCTTTCTTCCCCGTTTTACCTTTTTTTTTTCGTTTCCGTCATTTCTTACAATTGTTTTATATATTGAATAAAAACAAAGGCCATTTGTTAAGTGTCTATCTTTTCCTTAAATTTATGGAAAATTTTCCAAAACTTTTTTGGGCCTATTATTATGATGACTGCATAGAATTGCATAATACCAAACATTTTCTTAAGAAATGATCTCAGTTGTCCTAATTGACTGTGTACCTTTTTATTTTTTCTTATTCTGTGTTCGAATACATGTTTATTGTTGTAAAATTTAATTTGTAAGGTATTTATAAGGTTTTTCTTTTCAATACCTATTTTAATTGAATTATTATTTTCAATTTTCATAACTTCGTGTTGGTGTTTAGTATCGTTATTTAAAATGTTTAGTGTTTTCGGCTCATTGTCATCATTTTCTATAGCTTTAACTTCTGTCGGAACGTTTACCTTTTCAGTCTTACTCACTGCTGATGGATCGTTTAGTTTCTCAGTCTCATTTACTGATTCGTATAGTTCTTCAGACTTATTTGCTGTTAGAACATCTTGGTTCCCAGTCTTATTTGCTGTTTGAACTATTTCTTCAGTTATATCTGCTGTAGAAACCTTCAATTCTTCAGACTTTACTGCTGAAACATGGTGTTCTTCAGTGTTAGCTACTGAACTGACCTGGGTTTCGATTTTTATTGCACCTTTTGGATCTTCAGTCTTTACCACTGCTGAATTTTCCGTCTTTGTTGCTGAAGTGTCGGGGTTGTCTATAGGGATAGCCGAAATGTGAGGGATTTTTGTTAGTGTATTTTCTGCAAGTTCTGAATTTTCAGTCTTTAATATTGCTGAGTTTTCAGTCTTGGTTGCTGAAGGGTCTGTGTTGTCAATAGGGATAACCGAAATATTAGGGATTTCAGTCTTTACTACTGCTGAAAATTTCGAATTTTCAGTCTGTGTTGCTGAATTATTTTCCAAAATTGGAGTATGAGTCGGAATATTTATATTAGTGCTTGTTTTCTCTTCGTTTATCTGTATCGCTTTAGTTATTTGGTTAGGAGCTTCATTAAAATTGTCGTTATCTATTGCCAAAGATCTAATGTTATAAATAGAAACATTTTGTCTGTCTTCCACAAAATTGGGTTGGCGTCAGGCCTCGTTTTCCGACTCTTGCACCCGAGAAAAGTGAACATTTTGCCTATCGTTTTGTCTATTGGTGATTCTAGGATATTCACTAAAACGATTTTCGGTGTTTGCAGGATTATTTCGGAATGGATTACGCGTTGTACTATGTTGGTAATTTGTTAAGGATGTTCCATTCCTAGATATCTTGTATCTACACTCGTTCTCTGTGTGATTATTCCGTCCACAGAAATTGCATATAATGTTATATTCTCTGTTTATTGGTTGTCTATTCGGAAAATTGTTGGACTGCATGTTCCGATAACAAGTGTCCTGAGAATGACCTGGCTTACCGCAGGTTTGGCAGACTATTCGATTAAATCTGTCATTATAGTTATATGGCCTGGGAGAGTTGTCCATTCGAGCAGCATGTGATACTACATGTGCAATAGACTGTTTTAAACTACTTCCCCCATGGACTTTGGCTAGGATTTTCAGTTGTTCATTCTTGAGACCATCCTCAAATATTTGCACTGCCAATTTTGAGTTTTCTTCTATCAAGAATTCTCTAACCACCGCGTCTGCTGTTATTTCACACGTAGCAGAGTTCAGCGTCCTCAGAGCATTCGCAACTCTATCTCCGTATTCCCGAACGGTTTCTCTGAAGTTTTGTTTCAGGGATATCAACTCATTGTGTGCCGTTGATCTAGATTGCTCCTCTTTATATTCTGATTCAAGTTTATCCTTTAAATCCTCCCATTTAGCAATTGTGCTATACCTAATTAGATCATAGGCAGGACCCTTTAGTCTATTTTTGACTAGCTCCAAAAATGTTTCATATATCTCCGGGTCTGCCCTTTTTATAGATCTAAATAAAACGTCTCCCCCGGAAATAAATTTATCTAGGTCGCAGGGTTTTCCGTCAAAGGTAGGGACGATTCTGAAAACGTCAGAAATTCCGACAGAAAGAGCCATTTCAGGGGGGTTATGGTGTATTTGTAGAGAGTGGATTTGTTCTTCCCCCTGCCTAGCCGCCTGTCTCGTGTAATACGGACTCGTAATCTTGAAAACTCTGAAATCAATGTATGGCAAAATCACTTCTTAAAAATACGGTATATAAAAATGGCCTTTCTTTTAGTTATTCAATATATATGAAAAAGAAAGTTAATTTCGTCTCAAAGCTGTAGAGAAACAAAATTCGGCGAAAAAGACAAAACGGAAATGTCGTCGAAATACTGGAAAGAGAATATTCGAAATAATTTCTATCGGACAAAATTGTTAGTAAAAAGGAAAAGTTAAAAGTTCCAAGGTAAAAATATTCCTACGGAAAAATGAACAGAAAAATTGATATTTCGCTAACGATTCTTACTACTAATATATGTTGATTGATGTTTTGTTCTCCTTTTTTATAATATTTTTTTTTTGATTAATGTTTTGTTCTTTTTTTTCTGAGGTGTTGTCTTCCTGTTTTTTTTTTTCATCTGCTGCCACTGAGGTTAATTTAGATTTCCTCTGCGACTAATCGGCAAAGGAAATTACGAAGTTATTTGCACTCGATACATCGAATGTTCCGCCATCCAAGTCGAAAAAAAGTGAGGACCTTCCTTCCCTCTTTAGGGTTTTATGTTGCACTAATTTTCCTCTGGGATCGAGTCCTCCTTCGAGGATTAAGTCGTCCTTCGGGGATTGGTCTTCCTTCGAGGATTAACTCTTCCTTCGAGGATTGAGTCGTCCTTCGTGGATCGGTCTTCCTTCGAGGATTGGTCTTCCTTCGAGGATAGAGTCGTCCTTCGGGGAGTCCACCAGTCTTCGTGGATCAGTCTTCCTTCGAGGATTAAGTCGTCCTTCGGGGATTGGTCTTCCTTCGAGGAGTGGTCTTCCTTCGAGGATTAAGTCCTCCTTCGGGGATTGGTCTTCCTTCGGGGATTGGTCTTCCTTCGAGGATTAAGTCTTCCTTCGAGGAGTAGTCTTCCTTCGAGGATAGAATCGTCCTTCGGGGAATCCACCAGTCTTCGTGGATCGGTCTTCCTTCGAGGATTGGTCTTCCTTCGAGGATTAGTCTTCCTTCGAGGATAGAGTCGTCCTTCGGGGAGCCCACCAGTCTTCGTGGATCGGTCTTCCTTCGAGGATTGGTCTTCCTTCGAGGAGTGGTCTTCCTTCGAGGAGTCCACTAGTCAGGAGTCCACCAGTCTTCGTGGATCCCAGCGCTGCCACCAGTGTTACGGCTCCAACGCCGTGCTTCCTCTTTCGAGGGAAGAGCGTGGAGGTTATTATAATTATTACTAATTAAGGGGTTATTAAATAATTAAACTTTTCTTTCTTTAAATATTTTGTTTTATTTTTATTTTATCGAACTCAGCTATCTCATGCTGAGCTCTCTTCTTTCTACTTTTTTCATATAAATTTACTTCTTTATATAGAACATTTTGTTCTAACTGACTGTGGCGTATAAACTGAACAAAACAATCTAGAAGTCTCTGTGACTTAGAGTTTTGAATAAACTTTGAACGAAAATCAAAGTGGCCATGTTTTGAAATGAAAAATGTGCTTGTTATGAAAAGGGGCATATTTATGAAATGTGATGTAAGTGACTGGATATAGAATATTGTGTCTGTTTATTTATGAAATGTGCTGTAAGTGACTGGATATAGAATATTGTGTCTGTTTATTTATGAATTGTATTAAATGAGAATGTAAGATATGTGAGGATGTAGATTTAAGGGTTGTGTTTGAAAGGACATGAGTTAGTGTTAAAGCGAATAAGGGTAGTATTCTGGACTACAACATGCGCGAAAGGACTACTCTTTGTTAAAGCTTATAGTTTAGTTTAGTGGAGTCATTTATTGGCTTAATTCAAGCATCGTAAGTGCCTACAACTATCTTGATTAGGCTTAACCTAAGGACACATCACCACATCACCATCGGCACCACAACCGGAATCCGGTCTTGGTCTTATTTAGCAAGTAAAATTTGTTACATTTTCCATAATAATTTGTATTTCCGGGCAAGGTTAGCAGCCTTGCGCCATTAACCTAAGGTAGCCAAGACAAATTAAGAAGGCAGGCAGTGGGGCAGGAGGTGGGGCAGGAGGTGCGGCAGATTATAGTAAAGTCTAGAAGCGCCGCTTAAGATTGGTGGTAAGAATGGTTTAGGAGGCGGTGCTTGAGAGTATGGGTAGGGAGGTCGAAGTCCAACAAGGTGGAATTGGAGTTGTCATTACTCAGCATCCACGAAAGGGTTTCGTTAGACCATAAAAGATCCGATGATTGGGAATGTAGAGAAGGTGGGGATTATGCTTATTCCGAAGGTTTGTGTTGAGAGGAATTATGTTAAGGAGGTACGCGCAGTCGACTGAGCCAGAGAGGACCCAATGAATGAGAACTACGTCAGCCAGGACCCTGCGCTCCCCAAGGGTTCTAAGATTGATTAATTTGAGACGGTTAATGTACGGGGGTGGGGTTAAGGGGTTTTACCGTCCTTACCCTCGGAGAGCCAAACGAAACGACATTGAACATTTTCGTTTCTACGGATATGGATCTTGTGATAAGGAAACCATATCTCACTAGCATATTCAAGCAGTGAGCGGATGAAAGTAAGGTAACGGGATGGAGCTATGTAGGGGTTAGAGAATTCCTTAGACCATCGTTTCACGAATTCGAGGGCAGCGTTGGTGTTTGCGGATACGCAAATAAATATAGCATTGTTCATTATTAACGGTTTTCATCATCCTGCTTGCACCACCTAATCGCTTGGCATCTTCCACCACTGTTATGGTAGTTATTAAGAATTTAATTTAATATTAATATATAGTTAATATATGTAATATAGTTTTTATTAAGTTATGGGTAAGTTAGATGACTTACTTGTTTTAGTCGACCGTTGAGCGATCGCTATGTTTTGATGTTATTCTGCTGCTGGTGGATTCGGCGACTGGGTGCAGGGGGCGTTGAGATAATGCTCCCCCGTTCAGCTTCAGATAATTCTTACTTCTTCCTATTGATAACGTCCTTCTTATAATTTATGACAACTGGTATATACGTTAGATTGTTTTAGTTTTCGACTTGCGTGTCGTTTCGTAGTTTTACGGTGAATGTCAAATATGTTTTTATTTGCCGTTGACGTTTAATTTTTTATCTGGCGCCAACGCCGTTTTATTATTTTTTTTCTCTACCAAGTAGAATTTGCGCACAGTAGTTTATGCAAATTAGCTACTTGGTGAGTTGTTCTGCTTTTAGAGGTAGAGAGGAGAAATTTACGAAAGGGGATTTGTGGACGTTAGGGGGGACCTGGACGCGAGATAGGTCCGTAACACCACTCCTCTTCCAGCAACTTGGCCGTCCGTTTGCCACCATTGGTCCTTCGAGCCGGATCCAGCGACGTGTGGATCCACGCCATCGCCGCCCAGTTCGCGGCACAGGACACCGTTCTGCCCAGCCAAAGGAGGACGCTGTCGCCGGAAAGCTCACAAACACCACCCGACAGACGCCATGATCGAGCAACTCATCGCCGCTCAGTTCGCGGAACAGGACACCATCTCTCGCATCTTCCTCAACCTGCAGGACAAGGGGCAAACCAACACCGACCAACATAGAAACCACCAAACGCGACCTCCGCGCCGAATGGGAAGCCATTCTCAGGCGGCACATGGCGGCTCCTCAGTATCAACAACACAAGTACTTCGCGGAAGATTTTATCGCCGAGACCAAGGAAGTAGGCGCTTGCATTAGATTCCCCAACAATGGCGAACAACATCAACGTCAATTGCGCCCCCACCCAAGTGAGTTGCTCCCAGTGTAGCTGCCACGGTCGCCACCAAGCCCGTGAGAAAAGAACCGCACACCGGACCAGTCAATCCCGACCAAGCAACCCGGCAGAATGCCGTCGGCCCAATGACCAACCAGCCCCGTGTCCTGATGCACAGAACACCGCCGGTACCCCTAAGGCAACAGGCTCCATCAAGGTTCTGCAGGGCCTCACGCCCTTTCTACGCTTCCGAAGACGTCCGATCACTCACACCTGGCCGGCTATAATCCTTCGCATGCAAAAGAAACCTGTGCTATAACCGTTTGGATCGCCCCCGGCTATGAAACTGCGACGCCAGCAAGGCGTGCCGGTAATGGCAGCAGAGACATCACACCTTGCTGCACGTCCACACAACCGTCATCAAAGGGACGACCCCATCACCCCCAGGAGTAAGCGCAGGACCCGCCCTTCGGATCAACTCCATGAAGGGGCCTGCTCACACACAATCAGGACCGCTCCCCAGCAAGCTGCGCTGCTCGCGACCGCTCGAGTTATCGCGACGTCGGAGCGCCAACGAAGGATTGAAGTCCGCGCCTTGGTGGACCTGTGGGGAAGTAGTATGGTGTGCCGGCGTACGGCACTGGTTCACTTCCACTCCCAGCGTCACTGAAAGTTCCACCTCCTAACGCCAAAGGAAAAGCATAAACACACCCAGGACACCGCAGCGAAGGTTAATGAAACGCACCGTTTAATGTTCAAATGATTTTTATTTTATTGGTATTCTAATTATGTTTTGTTAACACTTTACATACATGTGTGTCATGCGTTTTGGAAATTTCCAGTCAGTGTACACTATAATTTTGTTTTGCTCGAAACTTATTCCACAAACTTAAAGCTCACGATCGCGGAGGAATACTAGCGAGGAAAAACGACTCCGACTTCGAACGGCACTCGACACAAACACTCGACTGGGACGCACGCATCCCCGTCGCGATATGGGGAGCGGCAGAAGAACCGACCGTCGCGATCGGTGGTTGTAATAAGACTCCTCGTTGCTCTGCTCGATGCAGAACCACTTCGCGCCTGGGGTGAGATTCTTCGAGAGAGAAAGTGTTTCTCTCGTGGTGAAAACAAAGAAGATAGACTTGGTGATTTATGTGTATGTGTGATCGGGTAGATCACGGTGTTTATCGATGCATTTTGGCAAAGGGCAAACGAAACCTAAAACAAGGGAAAAAGAACAAACGGAGAAGCGAACTAAGGCATCGTTTTGTAATGAGGGTCAGCTAAATGAATACGCTGCCCCTCATTAGGTGCTAATAGGTTTGGGATACATCATACAATTTGTATATCGTATTGTAGCGAGCTTAGGGTTCGCTGGATTAATTATTTTTAGTGAATAAGAGCCGTTAAATCGATTTATAATTAATATCACACTTTATTAATTCGCTAATAACACGTTACTTATCCCGTACACTCCGATTTCCTTTCTTCTCGCTTGCTTCGCTTTTTCTTCTTCTTATCTGTCACCATCAGCTGTGTCGACGTCTTTGTTATCGTTTGTCACATTCTCATTCCGGTATTTCGTTTTGAATGTTCTAGTCTCCAGTTTTCCAGTACTTTATAGAATATTCCAGTACTTGTTTTGGACTTTCCGAATATTCCAGTACTGACTGTCATATGCGTCACAGTATCTTTGGTCGTTGTAAGAAGCGGATTCTTTATTTGCATTTGTTTATGCTATTGAGGTCGAATCCGGCGGCTAAGCGCGAAGTTGGTAATTGTTTGAAGACTCAAACAAAGGAGCATTTCTGAGAGAAGTGCTTGCAGCTGAATCAATAGTTGCAAGTCATCAAAAAGCAATTTATATGGTTACACAATGACGGTTGTGTATAACATCTATGCAGATTGTATATGGCATATATGGCAACTCAAGGGTCGAATTCCAGTGTGAATATTTACATCAACATAGAATTCGGTTCTTGGTTGCTAATGCTGAGATGCCTTGATGCCTGTGAGAATGCCCTTGTAGGAGGAATTCTTTTCAGGAATTTCTAGGTAAGGCGTTAAAATAATTGTTCTTGAGAAGGAAATGGTTTTGATGCGGAGAATGTCTGCAGGTGCTGCAGTCTGAAGGATGAACTTAGAATTTGCTTGTATGCGCACTTAATCAAATTTAGCGCAATGTTCAACCGTCCGAAGAATGAACTTAGAATTAGCTATTAGAACTCTACTCCGACACCTTGACAACCCGGAACAACCCGCGTGTATGCCCGACAGGGGGTGCAATCTGACTCTCTATGAGCGTTGGACTCAACATCCACCTACTGCCAACCTGATGGATTTCCTTCGATATGGGAAGAGCCAAAAACGAACTTTTCTTTGGTGACGACCAATGAACGATCGATTTGGTGTTTTATGGAAGAATTTCCCATGTGACCGTACAGGTCTGGTACCATGGCCATTCGCTGGAAGTGCGAACAGCGAATAATCCCACAGCTGTCCAAACAAAAGAACAAGCATTAGAGGCTGCAGGCATCGTTGTTGTAAACGATAATGCCGATCGCCGGAAGAAGAAATAGGTTACTGTGTGTTATGTAAATAGAAACGCAATTTCAGGGGTCAAACACAGAGATGCGCATTTGTTTGGTTTAACCAGTGCTACATGGGAAGATCGGTTGTTTACATGATCGCCCAAAATCATGCCGTTGCAGGCAATAGATTTTTCTGTGACGATAAGCAAACAGAAGATTTGTTCACCATGGAAATGGCTAGGGTGGCTATTGTTTGGTTAAGAAAACGGTACGTGGTACCCGATCATTGATATGATTGTTTAAACAACAATTATGATCGTGTCCAACTCGACGATCGTTTATCGGCATAGGCAATCGGTCATCGGAAATTTGGCTTGCAAGTTTTGCAAGCAAGCAAGTTGGCCGACGTGTCGTCTTGGACCAACGGATTGTTGGAACAAGCAGACACAGGTGAATTGATGTATGTTTTCATATGATGCAGTGGCAAGATGATGATCTTGTCGTGGGCTTATTTTTCTTTTGGTAAGGGTGTCTCTCCTTTCAACCGCGATATCAAATGCAAGAGAGAACGCTACAAAGAATTTAACAAATGGAATGAAACATCCGAGTTCGATTAACGCAGTGTATTGACAATAATGGATGTCATCTGCATGTTAATACCTGTAAGTGAAATAAAATAATTAGATAAACCATACATTTTATGAATGATAGTGGAAAAATAAATGTATCTATTCAAGCCCTATTTGTGGCCAGTCAATAATTGCCGTTATTTTTTATAAATCAATAAGTGGTTAAATGATGAATAATTATTGTAATTAAGCAATTGGGGTTTATTGTCAAACAACTGTTACCGTCTTAAATCGATTTTTAAGAGCGATAACTTCAAATAAGTTGCTGATGTGCTGCACGTGTAAGTTTAAAACCTTCAGTTCCACTTGGTGTTCACCTTTTTCCATTATTCAGTTTATAAGAATTAAGCATTGCTCACCGTGATAAATCAAAAGCTGAATGATGTTTAATTAATTAAGCATTTTATTTAAAGTAACAAGCGTGAGTATTTTTTAGGCTTTACACTTTCTGCCACACGCCCATGCGTAATCCAGTCCGTCTTTAAATAGGGTTACTTCATTAATAAATCAAATGTTGATGTGCTATCTGACTGGAATTAAAAGTTACGACTATTACTTCTTTCCGAAGTGGTCTTGAATTGAAAGACTAAATAATCGTGAAAGTAGTTCAAGTTCAGTTCATTAAATTGACTGTGAGCGTGGCTGGGTTTCTTAATAAGGTGGGCGAGCCCATACACTGTTACGATTTACACAATCCATTTATATGCCTGACAATGCTAATATTTGGATTCACTTATTTCCAATTAGATTATTTAGTATTACCGTACACATTAATTCGTTTCCCCAAATCATGTTAGAGTGACGATGAATACATAAATTTAAATTATACTTTTAATTCAATTATAAATATGAAATCAACTACTAAAAGGTGGTAGGAAACGTTTTTCTCTTATGAAATGCTTGAAAATGTTCAGACTTGACCTACAGTCATCTTTTAAGACCAGCCAGTCCAGCCGGGTTTTTAACGTTAAAGCTCTACTCTATTGGATCATACAAATATCTGCCCCATCTGCCTTGTGTTTCGAAAAGAAAACTTATATAAAATATTGTATATACGAGTAATAATACACACATGTGATGAGACGTGGGTAGAGCATTATACTCCCGAGACGAAAGTGGCAGGGAAGAAGTGGCGAGGAAGGCTGCCCAGTGAAGACCAAAACTCATCTCTCAGCGGGAAAAGTTCTGTCAACGATATTTTGCGACTCAAAAGGAGTTCTAATGATTGATTTTCTTCACGAACAACGAACAATGGAATGGATGAGGGGAGCTTACTGCTGTCAGTTGTTACAGTCTGCAAAAGCCACATATCGAAACAAAAGGCGAGGTGTGCCCATTCGAGATGTCATCCTTCTTCATGACAACGCCCGGCCTCACACCGCGTCCTTGACAAGAGATACATTGGAAGAAATGGGCTGGGAAATCCTCGAACACTCTCCCTATAGCCCAAACTTGTCTCCATGTTACTATTTTTTGTTCGCACCCTTGAAGGATTTCTCATGGAGGGAAAAAATGCAAAAGTAATGAAGAAGTCGAGGAGCATGTGCGCAAGTAAGTAGGGCGTTATAATATACTCACAGCTAGGCCGGCTTGTCGTAAGAGGCGACTAAAGGCCGAGTGGTAGGTGGGGTCCCAACGCCCTGTCGCGCCCCCCGGTGAAATACCACCCCGTCAAGCTATAGGCTCCGTGAAATGGTCGGGAGAAATACCTGGCCATCTTTCGGAGCTTGGCTGATGGACCGGTTCGAGAAAAGGTTGGTTTAGGTGGTAGTCGGTCTCAAGGTGAGATACCACCCCGTCATGCTATACATTCCGCGATATCGTCGAGAGAAATGTTCGACGGTGTTTCGGATGTGTGGCTGATGGCCTGGACTGACACGGATATAAGTCATTATGGTACCTTCTGATACAAAAAATTCCGGAGATAAACTAGTCTTCCATTCGAATCTCCGGGGTGGACTATGTCAGGGGGAACATCATGCAGATATTATGATAAATAACCGAAGTTTAGGAGGTTCGTCATCGGATAATCGGGGTCGCTCCCGAGGCTATGCTCGACTGGTAACGGCGTTTTGTAACATCAGGGGCATCGGGTTCGCAAATACGAATGTAAACGCCGTCCACCAATATTTGCAATAAGCGAAACCTGATATCCTTGCCCTAACTGAGACCCAGGTCGATTCGTCAACTGATTCGGCATATCATCGTTGCTCAGGATATGACTTGCATTCGAGATTCCGTTTTAAGAGTGGAGTTGTGGGGAAGAAGTATGTACCTAACAAGGGCGCGAGATTCCCTTCTTCCTCCATCATAGTTGTTCCACCGATACAATTCCACGATTGTTAGGAAGTCCGCTGAAAATAACAATCACAATCACCAAACACACTGACAACAATAGACGCCCAGAAACGAAAAGTACGATGCAAATATATTGCTGGAAACTGCAACAAAGGAAAGAAACGGAAATACACGCAAACACTTTAGGAACTACAGCCGGAAAATTAAACACGCGGATTTAGTTTATTGTTAAATGTTTATTCCTTAATACTTTCATTTGGTTTGGAGGTATCCAAGTACTTTGATTTACACAGATTTTACAGGGTCAATACGCACAAGAAACGACAGTGATAGTTTATACATATACAACTCCCCACTCGACTTCGAAAATTTAATTTACGCATCTCCGCTGCCGGCGGAGAGCGGGAGTGAACCAACTGTCGCGAACGGTGGTTGTAATAGGACTCAGCGATCGTCATCTCATGCAGAGATGATTTCGCCAAGAAAAAAAAAGGAAGAGAGAGAAAAACTTTTCTCTTAAGGGTGTAACTAGTGGCGCAGTGGTATGTGCGCGATCGAACAGATTCAAAGTTGCTGCATGTGTTCGAAAACAGGCAGGCGGCAAGGACAAATGGGGAAAAATGACCACATGCGCCGCTGGTAATGCGGGTCATTGTTTACACGATGCCTCGTCGTTATTTTCGACGTTAGGAGAACAAGGTGCTAAAAGCAAATTTGATGTTTATGGCATCTCTGGCTGCAATAGAAACCGGGTTCATATTTGCATTAGGAAATGCTGGAGAATTTGGTTTCGGCGTCTATTGCGCTAATTATATGCAGCTGCTTGGGTTGTTTATTGATAAGACAAACAAAAAGGATTGCCAGGCAATGTGTATGAAAAGGTATATGACGCGGCTGGGAAAATAGACGGCCCGATATTTATGGTCCCTGTCATGACGGTTACATTGAATGCAATCCGAATTATTTTGTTTACAGGAATTCATCCAAGGAAATTTGACTGGCACGTAGATGCCGAAATTGATTGGAAATTCCTGGTAAGTTAATAAAGAAATCTTAAGGAGCAATGGTATGCGAAGAGAATGCATGAAGGTAAGTTTTCTTTACAGGGACTTAAAGATCATAGATTTGATCTCTTAAATGCGTGCAGCATTTTTAGGTACTAATACTGTTGCATTAGCAAACTAAAGGGAGTTGGGTAGAAGTTATGGGGGTTTTTCAGGTAAGTAGACCGTAGGGTTTGGCGACACCGCTACAGTACCCCCCCCCCCCCCCCCCCCCCCCCCCCCAAGTGACCTAGTCACGAAATAAAGGAGGCAGGCCTGAAGGGATGCTCGAATGAATGGTGCTATGATGGGCGGAGGGCTGAAAACTTGACGAACAAGGTGGCCCTGCGCACTTCGGTAGGCGCTGTAATTAAATCGGGGGAACTGTCATGGTGACTAGTTCCAGGTATAGTATGGGCCTTTGTCGATAATAAGGTGGACACAGATGTTACCGATTGATGCCATCAAGGGCAAGGGTGTGCGGCGTGGTCCATAGGCATGTTATGGGTCTCGTGGACCAACAGGCTTATCGTCCGAATAGGTCGGAACCCATCGGAAATCCGCTCACATCCGCAGTGACAAAATGGCCTGTGCGAGATGGAGGGGAACTTATCCCAGGGTAATTCCCTTCCGCATTGACGGGTTGCCGTGTGCAGGGTGGAAAGGGAGCAAGTCCAGAGCCGGTGTCTTTTGTCCATACGTTGGTATGGCGAATTGTTTGCCACTGGGACTGGTAGAGGAGGGCGGGCCCTCAATTGCACGTTTTACCTATCGAGGGAGGACCGGTACATTGGTGCCAATGTAGCGGTAGCTGCGACCTCGACCGAATGGAAACTTGCTGTGAGGTGCCGGCCGTCGCGCTTGTTAAAAAAAATAGGGAATTTGGTTAGGGGGCTCCTGGTGGGTGGTTGATTGTGTCCAACCCCAGGGCGCCCTAGGGTTATTAGATGTGCGCTCCGAAGTATTATGCACCTAGGTATTTGAGGCGGCGTAGAGGGGCGTGTATAGCCTGTAGTTGCCGCTAAAGGGGAACCATGGTGGCTAAAGATTGGGGAACCAGGTATAATGTCTCAGTCCGGTGGTATCGGTTTGATTTGTGGACCGGTGTTGCTGAGACATTTGGGAGACGTTAATGGACCTAAGGACGAAGGTCCTGAAGTTTAAATAAAGAGGCAAAACCAGGTGTCCTACTGGGTGCTGCTACGCGTAGTAGCTGTGTTACGAGGGAAGCTGGCTTGCTGAAATCGGGTAGAAAAGTCGAGCATTGATGAACGGTTTCGCGTGATAATTGTCTTTGGCGTGCATGGGCGCCAATATTTGAACAGGGGCATAACAAGTTGTTAGCGGTCAAGGAAAGTCGAGAAGGGATGCATGGGGTTGCGTGAAGGCTATGGTTGGTGAGCGTGAGCGCCAACCTTCAGAAAAGAGACCGAAAAGGGTGAGGGTGTTTCACGCGAGACAAAACCGGACGTCCTATAAATTATATACTACACGTAGTAGCTGTTGTTACTTAAGGGGCCGGTTTGCAGAAAATGGGTGTTGGTAATGGCGAGCGTGTGGGCCAATATTGGTAAAAGGGCCTTAAAAAAAAAAATAGGTGGGCAGAGGCGAATTTTGCCTGTATTAAGGAAGACCAGAAAGGGGTCGAGTGAGGTTGGATGGTGTAAAGGGGCGAAGGGAGACTAATTGGGCCAAAGGGAGCCGAGGCTGTCGAGTGGAGTCGAAAGGTGGCCAATGAGGCTAAAAATAAATCGAAGGTGGTCGGGTATTGTCGCGATGTGGATGAGTAGGGTTGAAGGAAATACAAGGCGGAGTCAAAATAGAGTGCGAGCGAGCCGAGTCATGTGGAGTCGTGTATACTAGCGAAAACGATTGTATCTTTATGTGTACCCAGAAGGGGTTTGCAATGCTTATAATTTAATTGGCGGTGATGCTTTAATTTGCTTATAATGCTTACACTTCAAAGTGTTTCTTGCTATTTGTATTCTTCTTGAAATAAGATTTAAAACGGATTAAAAGTAAAGTAAAAATTGAAAACTGCCTTCCATTAATTTGGTTAGAATTAATCTGTGTGTATATATTTATATTAATTTGAATCAAACGTGAATAGAAAACTAGCAGAAGCAGTTAAAATAATATTTAAAAGCAAGGGATTAGGAATACAATGAAAATATTTTTTATTTTTTAAACAATATGATGGTGCTTGCATATTATATATATATATATATATATATATATATATATATATATATATATATATATATATATATATATATATATATATATATATATAAATTTAAAAGTTTTTTGTTGTTTGTTGCTTTTAGTTAGGTATATTCGTGAATACTGTGCGTGTATATGTGTATTTATAATTTTCATTGTTGATTTTTGCTTTATATCAACGGTTAATGTTTGTTAAATGCACAATATATTAAATTAAACAAAAGCAAAACAGGGACTTAGTGGAACAAAGATAAAGGAAGATGTAAAATGTATGTATTCTTAATGTGCAATTTTCCAAATGCTAGAAAATTTATATAAAATATATAACCCATATTTCTAACACTAAAATCTGATTTTGTTTCTATTGGTAGCAAATCCCAGTTCACATTGCACTCAAATTATCATTAAATATATATTTCTGGTAACATTTTGGATTGTAATTCGAGTTTTTTATGAATTGTTCTTGAATGTAAATATTACATAACGCAGGTATATATGGTAAACAAATTTTAAAAGTATAATATATTCTTGTGGTTTTTTAATTTATTATTGTATTACAAAAGGAAAAAGAAGAAACGGACCCATACAAATGCATATATTTCCGGACATATATGCATCTATATAAATATCAGTATCTTCTATAATTACATTCCAAATTTTAATTATTTTAATAGTCAAGCCTATTATACGGTTTTCTTAGACTGGCAGGATAACTGTTTCGAACCAGTTGTCTACCTTTACTATGAATTGCACTTCAAATCAATAATTAATTTTGCATAAAAAACAAGCTTAATAATTACTTCTATGATTCCTTGTATTGGATATAATCGACTAATCAATTTTTTAACATACTATTGAAAATTTTAAATTTGGATTTCGCTCAGAAGGAGCTTACAATAAAAATGAAACATTTTAAAAAAGGTGAAAAACAAGGCAAACCTGTGATGTTGATGTTGTTGGATGGTTGCTGGTCGATGATGGTTACTGGTGCTGATGTTATGCCAGGTGCTGTTGTTGGGCTGGCGTTGGGTCGATGTTTTTGCCCATTGATGTTTTCCGGCAATTGCCGCCACAATTGCCCACTGATTGTATATTTATTCTGATGATGGCGTGTCGACTGGTGTTATTGGACGATGGTTATTTTTGAGGTTGTTACACCCTTTAATTGTCTTTTGTTTATTGCCGCCACAATTGTTCACTGAATTTATATTAAGCGATAGATAATTTTGTCGAACAAAACTCCAAGATATTTGACCGATGTTAACAACAAAAGGACGTCCAGCTATGATCAACTATACGAACGTATTCCTGTTCTAGATCGAAGTGAGAGTTGATGAAACAGGAGTCGAAATTTTTGCTTTCAGCACTAAAAAGTCACTGTTCAAGAAAAAAAAACTATTTTCACCATTAACAAAACGCGAATGTTCGAAGGTCGCGGTGTTCTGACCTTCGGGGTCACCAATGTGGGGAGCTAAGTCGTGCGTCGTGTTGCGTTTCCAGTTAAAGTTCAGAAAGTAAAGGACAAACAAATAAAATTAAATTTAAAGTGGTGATCACCAACCAACACTAGTGTTTTATTTCTCTTGGTCGTTTCCTGAGTGTTTGTTTCATTGTGCTGTTGTTTTTTTTCTTCTTGTGCACAGTTTGCCGCGGCGGAACTTCTAATTTGTGAGAACGAAGTAGAACCCTGCGCCCATGTCGGTGCCACGACTTCGCTCCCCACAGAGTCTACGTCTTCGCGCGGTGCGATCTGGCTTGTCAGAGGATAGAGGCGTTGGAACGCAATAACAGGACATCATATGGTTGAGGGTCGTGTTGAGGAATTCTGTTAAATTTCTTTGTTGTCTTTATCGTTCCCCGAATGACAATGACCGGCGACATTTTTCGAACATCTTTCACATACCGTCGACTGTATACAGATCAACCAACCAGCTTCTGAAATTGTTGACCTTGGCGATTTTAATGTGCACAATTCCGGCTGGTTGGTACATTCTAACAGAACCGACCAGGCTGGGAGGTTAGCGGAGATGTTTGCTGTTAGCCACAACTTGACTCATCTCGTGGAAGAACCAACGCGAGTGCCGGATTCCCGAGGCAATTATGTGAACACCCTGGATCTGGTTTTGACATCCGAACTGGGTATTTATACCGTAGAGGTTTCTGCGCCACTGGCAAACTAAGATCACTGCTTGGTATCTGTCGCGCAACCACTTGCATTTCAAGCGAATAACCGGCCTAGACTACTTCGCCATGTATGGAAGTATGGGGCTGCTAGCTGAGACGATTTGCGAGAGTTCTTCGCATCCTTTCCATGGTCGGAGGTGTGCTTCGGAAACTCCGATGTTAACGCTTGCGCGGAGTCGGTCACAGAGATTATTCTTCTCGGGATGGAGATCTACATTCCATATTCCATTAAACGAAGTTCATCTGATAAACTATGGTTTGAAAAAAAATGCGAGCGGATTACAGCGCCAAAAAAATACAGTTTTTAAGCAATGGCGCTCCAATCCCACCAATGTTAACAGAACAAATTTTGTTAGAATCAGAAACGCGTGCAACCAGGCGATTGAAACCTCGAAGAAAGCTCACAATGACAGAGTGACCAATAAACTTCTTGAGTGCCCGACTGGTTCGCGCTCCTTCTGGTCAATGGCAAAAGCTGTCAGCAGTAACTTCGCTTACTCCTCTTTTCCTCCGTTGGTGACGGACAGAGGGACGTTGGTCACAAATTCAAAAGATAAAGCTGATGTGTTCGCGAATTTATTTTCCGCGAATTTAAATCTCGATCCCGGTCTTTTAGAGCCACTTGTGATCGCGCCGGTACGGTCTTCCATTTTATTAGAATCAGAAACGCATACAAGCAGGATTTTGATACCGCGAAGAAGGCTTACAACGACAGAGTGACCAAGAAACTCCTTGAGTACCCAACTGGTTCGCGTCCCTTCTGGTTAATGGCAAGGGCTGACAGAAATAACTTCGCTACCTCCTCTTTTCGTCCATTGGTGGCGGGCAGCGGGACACTAGTCGAAAATTCAAAGGATAAAGCGTTATGTGATCGCAAATTCAAACCTCGATGCTGGTCTTTTGAAACCAGCTGTGATCGCGCCAGTACGGCCTTCGATACTGGATGTGAGGTTCCGCCCGCGTACTATTCAACGCATTCTACGTGAACTGGACTTAGGAATTCAACCGGTCCGGACGGAATACCAACAATAGTCCTTAAGAACCGTACTCCAGAACTATCGTCGGTTCTTCGCAGACTCTTCCTCTTATCTCATGCACGGGGGACCTTTCGTGCCTGCTGGAAAATCGCTCGTGTTCAGCCAATACCAAAGACGGGAAAAAAGTGTCTCCCACAAAATTACCGACCCATAGCATTACTGTCTATGTTGTCTAAGGTGATGGAAAAAGTCATCAATACTGAGTTAATTGCGTATTTGGAGTCCAACGGGCTTCTGAATGATCGTCAATACGGATTTCATGACAGGCGGTCCATGGGAGACCGTTTGACACTTATAACCGATATATGGGCACTTGCGATCGAGCGGTATGGTGAGTGAAGGGCGGTCGCATTGGATATCTCCAGAGCTTATAACCGCGTCTCACACGGGGCATTGCTGAGCAAAATTCGTTCATATGGGCTTTCCCAGCAGCTTGCGACTGGACGAAGAGCTTCTTCGAAAATCGATCGATCCGGATTGTTGTGGACGGCGAGTATTCGGGTTTGTATCCTGTTAATTCGGGGGTGCCTCAAGGTTCAATTTTGGCTCCAACCTTGTTTTTACTTCACATAAATGATTTGTTGAAGTTGACGGATAACAAGGTGTTCAGTTTTGCGGATGATATTACGCTTGTTTCCTCCTTTTCGAGTGTTACACATAACATTGCACCTTTCTGTACGCAAACTGCCAATACCCTCCATATAAATCTGTTAAACATGACATTGCATTTTGCTGCACGCAAACCCTCATCCAAATCTAACAAGTAACCCTATCATTTATTCTGCGAAAGAACCATAAAATTTCATGTATTAATTAAAATATTAAAACCGAAAGCAATTCTCTAAATGTAGCATCAATAAATTCTTGCTACAATCCATAGAATCCTTTCGGTGTGGCATGTGAAACCTTATCACATGTCTACACATTGCTAAACGCATTCCATACCCCATACAAAAAATGCAATCTTGCATTCTCCCACATTTTTCGTATTCCAAACGAATAACCTTGAATGCATTTATTTTCATACTCCCACCTAAATTGCAATTCTGCAATTCTCACGTACTCACCTGGACGATCGCATCCGACACCGACAAGAATTTTCGCAACGCTGCGATATTCACCGTCGTTGGCCTGGCCTTGGACTGCAACTGGCGTCAGGTGACTGGCTGGAGGACAGCCGTGACCGTGGGAATGCATGTGGGTTTTTTTGTTTCTTTTACCTTAAATTAATTGATATAAAAAGGGGAGCTCCGTTAGGAGATTTTTTAATTAGTATCAGAAAGAGTGGCACATCGTTTAAAGAATGAGAACCCGACAGCCAGGTGTGGCACTTCATCAGAATTAAATAGTTAAAATTAAACTAAACGATATAAATATATTATAAAGTAATAATAAACAAAACAAATAGTCGGCCTTGTTATTTAAAACACCATCGGTTCAGCGGGGTCCCAACAAGGCGTCCCAAAGGAGAAGACTCTGGCCAAGGTCCCTCAGCCAAGAAAATCCTATGGGTTTTTAGAGTCTTGGTAAGGTGCCGGCCCGACACAGGTTCACCAAGACGTCCCAATCTCAGTATCGTTTCTCCAAGCTTGTTCACTAATGTCTTGTAGTTCAGTGAAAACACGCGGTCCCTTCGTTTAGTGTTTTTATTCTTAACTAAACCTTATTCAATATTGTACAAAGTGAACAGTATGAACAAAACTTATTTTATGTAGTACGTAGTATTGTACTTCTAGACTTAATTTTATTTAATCTCGTACGAAGTATAAACAGTATACGCAAACTTTTCTTATATAGTACGTGGTATAAACTGTATAAATTAAACTTATTTTATATAAACGAAACTTACTTTATGTCTGCACAGTGATATATATTAAACATAGTATTTCTATTCGAAATTGTTCTTATGTTATTAAGACATAGTATTTTAACTGTAAATGAAAATTGTTTATACCGTACACAGTATGAAACTATTTTAATTTAAACGTTGTATTCTATTTTATTTCGTAAATGGGAATTGTTTACATTGTACACAGTATGAAACTAATTTAATTTAAACGATGTATTCTATTTTAATTCGTAAATGAAAATTGCTTATATCGTACACAGTATGAGCTAATTTAATTTAAACGTTGTATTCTATTTTAATTCGTAAATGAAAATTGTTTACATTGTACACAGTATGAAACTAATTTAATTTAAACGTTGTATTCTAATTCGTAAATGAAAATTGTTTTATATCGTACACAGTTTGTAACTAATTTAATTTAAACTTTGTATCCTAATTCGTAAATGAAAATTGTTTTATATCGTACACAGTATGGAACTCTTTTAATTTAAACGTTGTATTATTGTACACAGTATGAAACTATTTTAATTTAAACGTTGTATTTTGCGGTTAGCACAGGTATTTAAGGTTGAATGTTAGCACCAGCTTTATCGTTTGATATTGAAGCGAGTATTTTTTTTACTAACGCGGTAGTAGCGTTCACTTCGTATAATTGGCGCTGTACAACCGAATTCGGGATATTGGCACTGTAAAACATAACACCTCAAAAGACTATATCACTGCCTGGTCGCTAGCTAACTGAATATCTCTTGGGACGCCCCATGAGAGATTTGTTTTGATTAACGTGAGGGCACGACCTGCCCTCACGGAATCCAAGACGCGATTAACTAGGTTCATCGAAGCGATAGAATACCACGTACTCCATCATCGCTTCGATGACCATATATATTTTCCTTTTCGAATTTGTCCTACCAAAGAAGGGTTGACACACACACACACGATGACCCCCTTTGGTGCTCATCGCGTGTGTCGCCCAGCATGCGAACCATAGACTTTGAATCAAATAAAAATAAACACATTCGCAGCTGGGGCGAGTCGTTCTGAAAGGGGTTAAATGTGCCTACACGATCAGTGACTACGTGTAGCATGATTGCTGATCGTGCGCATGTTGTTGTTGGCATCAACAGAGGTCGAACCGGCGAGTTCTCGATGCCTTTTTGTTGCCAGGTGTGAGTTACCATTTCGTGTGGCTCGATTTAGCCACCGATGTGATTGCAGCATTGAAGCCAACCGAAAGTATCTCTTGCTTGTGTGCTGCAATTTCGATGGATGCCATATGCACCGTGGTGGTCGTGTCAGTTGCTTCGTGATGCAACTGCTTTGGCCCTGTGTAAATGGCGCGCCGGAGAACCGTGCCGTTAGGCAAATATTCGTTTGGTGCTGGTGGATTTTACATCAGCGAAAATGATATGTTTAGAGATTTTTTAGGCAAAGGTTTTTGCAAATAAGGAACAGGCAAGTACATGCTTTATTGAAACAGGCCGCTTATGAAAAGGGTTACCTGGTGGTAGATGAGCAGGTAAGTAGTGGCGTTCACAAGAACCACCACAGGCCAACCTCAGGGGACCCCCGGAAGCCCAGAACCCCTACCTTCACATCAGCTACAGAAGGAACCCAACCAGCCGGGTGGCAAGTAGGTAAGCCAATTATAACGGGCTTGATGCACCAAGGAGTTGACAGACGTCCCCCCATCCAAAGAGGTTGAAACCACCACAAAATAAAGAGCAGCACAAAACCCTCGAGTCAACCACCCCATTCCAGAAGCCTTTCAGTAAACATAGAACATTTTGTGCACCAGCCCGAAGGAACACCAAGGTGCTGAGGGAACCCAAGGAGGGCTCGAAGCGGCCTCAAGAAGACGGGGTCCACACCATCAACCGGTCGAGGACCAAAGCAGGAGCAGGGAAGCAATCTCCTGGCCAGACCCCACACCACGGAAGGAGGCAGTACGCACCCTCGCCTAACCTCTCTCGCTCCTCCAACGGGGACATCACAATTTACGGACTCCACGAGTCGGAAGCCGCTGGACAAACTTCCAGCCAAGAGGACGACCTACGGGCGAATAAATCGGAAGCCGAAGAACACGGGCTAGCCAGCCGGAAGCCAGTGAGTTATGTGAGCGTGTTTAAATGTTTATACGACACGAGTGTTCTGCCGATTTGTGCATCTACGTCGCTCCAGCTGAGATGTTGACAGATTGGCTCTCTCAATCAGGATCTAGATAAAGTCCTGAATGGGGAAGGGCCAATCTTGTCGACTTCAATGCAGCGAAGACACAATATACAACATTCACAAAGAAAAGTGGATCGTCGGTTCCACAACTGATGATGAATGGCCAGCCCCTCGAATCTTGGGAAAGCTTGAAATTGCTCGGCGTCACGGTCTGTGGGAATGGATCGTGGCATAAACACGTGTCGAACATCGCCAGATCCGCCCCGGGAAAACTGAGCCGTCTTTTTGGAGCCAAGAAATATTTTATTCCGGCTCAGCTTTTTCTCCTATATAAATCCCAAATTTACCTACCTTTACTTTAAGACAAGAAAAATTGTTCTTAAGGCGAAGAAGTACATATTTTATAGTCAACGAAAAAATAAATAGGTGATTTAAAAATATATGAAGTTTCTTTTCGTAAAATAACTTACCTACGTTAACAAACAAATTTCTTTGCCGAACTTATAAAAGAATTTCTATTAACCTTAATTTAACTACTTTATGGTGCATTTGGAAAACAAAGAAAACGCACCATAAACTAATAACCAAATACTAGTCAGTCATTTATCATTATAAATAGCTATTCGTTTCAGAGCTAAGGCAGCAGGCTTTTGATATTGTGACACAATTTCAGACTGGGCATTTCGAATGCTTGATTAATGGCCCCATTCAACTCATCTCCGACGAACTAGCACTCTAACACCATTCCCCAATTTGATCGCTTTCATACTGACAGGTTAAAATGCTGTTGGGCGAAACCCAAAGAAGTGTGCAAGCGGTTGATTTTTGCATTGCGTCGCAGCATCCCCATCATGCTTCAATGTCAAATATATTTCAACTTAATCGCATGACGCCATCACAAGCGTTATAATAACCGTGAAAAGTTAAACCCTTAGGGTACATCAATTGACTGGGGTGTTCGTCTTCCCTCGTTTTGCTTTTGTACTAATGTCTACAAAAATTCCTTTAAAAAGTACAAACGTTGTGATCATTATTCTAACATTCCCATGCATAGCTTGAGTTTGGTGTAACTAACTCTTGTCGAACATCACAGAGCTACTGATAAAATTACAGTGTTTCCTATAAATATAAACATTTTAGTAATAATAAGCTTAATGAGTTTTCAAGCGGAAGGAAAATTACTGAAGCTGATTTGCTGCACTCTTCCTTGAAGCGACGATTGACCGGCAAAATAATAAGTGGCAACAACCTGTTTGGAATCGGTGCAATGCCATTTCTTCGTTCAGTATGTTGAAGTAGGGTGTTTTGTGCGCAGTAGAAATCATAACCGGGGAAACCATCAGCTGAGTTGTATTCATTAAACCACCAGGGAGCAAATGATCTTCTTCTTGGGTATAAGCAATTAATTGGAAAACCATTACCATGGCATAAACGATCATATAGAAAACGACACCAATAACTTTTACTTCCCATTAAAGATGACGAACTTCTCATATTAACAGGTGAGTTTAATTACACGAACTCTCCTTTTTTGACAAGAAAATCCGCACACAAAATGAGGTACTCTTAAATGCCAGAACACAGTATGAGTGAGGAAAAACCATATTTCCTCTTCTCGAATCTAATTTATCCTGTCAAACAACATTTGTTACGCTGAATTGAGTAATAATTATTGAATCCAAAGTAAGCAAACATGGTCCCGAGCGCTCGTGTGGAAAAAATATATGCGCGAGTGCATTGCAGCGAGTGAAAGTTTTGACTCGGTTTCCTTAGCATTCGTTGTAGAGAGGTTGTGGCCTGAGTTTTTGAAAGGACTCAGTGAGGTACGAGGTACTGTAAAGGCATAACACCTATAGTAATCATTTTTCATTCATTCATTGAGAATCGCAATATTTATCTTAGCCCCATCATCTCCAAAACAACCATTATTATCCTCCGAAGCACTGTTGACGTCCGGCGCCGTGCTTCCTCGGTTGAGGGAAGAGCGGGGACCTTTTATCAATCTCAGACTTCGCATTTAATTGATATCCTATTTATATAGGGCTTTCCGTCCGTCTTCTTTATTGAATAATAGTAATTTGTTTTTCTTTTTATTTATTCTCTTTATTCACTCTTTTATATTTTGCATATTTTATTCTATATTAATTTCAACTACTGACTTCGAACTCCAAACTCAAACTTCACTTCTCTGATTCTCAACTCAAACTCCTTGAGCTCCTACTTCTCTCGAACTCAACTCAGGACTGATTTTACTATTGAATTTTCTCTATACTTATAGAACATTGTGTTCATAGTTACTGGAAATTATAACATGAACAAAACAACTTTTAACAAGGTCTCTGTGACTTTTAACATGAATAAAATTTGGACGAAAATCAAAGTTACTATGTTTTGAATGAATAAAAAGGTGCAGGTTATTAAATGTGCTGTAACTGGCAATATTGTGAATGTTTATGAATGGTATGTATTAAGTGAGAATGTAATATATGTTAAGTGCATTTTTTAAGGATGTGTAAGGAGATTCAGTGTTAAAGTTAATAAAGGGTAGTATTCTGGAATACAACAGCACCATCCCCCCAACAAAAGAAGACAGCCGGGAATCAAATGCCTAACACACACGCCATAACCCATCTACATCAAAATATAACGAATATCAAGAAATTAATTAGGATGCTCGAAAGTACCTTAGGCCACCGGAAGTTCACCGCAAACACGAAAGGATCTTCGACCTCCATAACAACAACCACTCTAATGGATCACAACAAGGCGGAGAAAAACTTTTTTAACATAAACTCGAATTCGATACTTTTTACCATGTACAGCTGAAACCACACCCGCTTGGTAGAAACCTTCACGTGATGCGAGGACTTAAACTACAATGAATCACTCAGGCTATGCTGACAGAAGCATACGCTTCCAGTACGGTCACCCATGTCAGACAGGCTAGCGAGGAGTAACACACAAAGAACTACCACCCCTAATCCAGGGTGTTACGCGTCGCCGTACCCATTGGATGGTTTGCAGCCAGAGGTATACCGGCTGTATTATAACGGCGCCTCTCTGACACCGGGTCGAATCAGAGCAGTAAGCAGACCTTACTTTATCAAAGAGGGGCCTTGATGTGGCGGATTATTTGAAACCCCAAGACTCGTGAAAACAAAAATGAATAATCAATATACAAAAAACAATCTCACGAAAAACCCGGTAGGCGTAGGTGTGATACGCCGACACTACCATAAGGGAACAAATCATCAAAAAACACCGACTCGGTAAAAAGAAGACGTATGGAAAAACGGAAAAAGCGAGATATACGCGTAGGCACGTGGAATGTTCGAACGTTATATAAACCAGGCGCGATACAGACGGTCGTAGAAAACGCGAAACAATATAAAATGGACATCGTAGCGCTTTAGGAAGTCCGACTCCCACATCCAGTAATCGAAACCAATGGGTTTTCATTTTTAAAACATTTATTTTATTTTATTTTTATCTTCTAAATTTCTAAATAACATCATCATCATCATCATCATCATCGGCACTACAACCGGGAACCGGTCTTGGCCTTATTTAGCAAATCCTGAGATTTGTTAAATTTTCCATAATGATTTATTTTTTCTGGGCAAGGTCATTAGTCTTGCGCCAGAGGCTCCCCGACGGGGAATCGAACCCCGGTCTCCCGGGTGACAGGCGGGTATACTAACCACTATACTATCGAGGAGCCCAAATAACATGCTAGACAAAAAATGCTTAAATTCTAGCTTAATTATCTTATATTATAACTTACTGGTCCTTCGCAGACGCTCTAAGCTAAACATTACTTAACAATTGTATAATTTGCCTTTCGGCGACAGAACTTTGTGGCAGTACTTATGATTATTTGAATGACAAAGAAAAATTTGGAAAACTTTGTGTCGATTTTTTTTTGTTTTTTTTTTTCTTAAAATTTAACTTACTTAATTTTTTTTTTTAATTTTTAATTTTATTTAAAAGCACTTAACTTAACTTAAGTGAAATCTTATACTACCCTAATTCTAGAAAAGCTAAGTCTATGTAAGCTGGCTGATGATACTGTTTTTCTATACCGACATTGGTATCCAGGTCTTTATATGCCATTCAACCACCATAACTGTTGACGCTGTCCAATACTATCGTCCCGGTTTCTGTGGGAGATAGCCCTACTGAAGCGCAAGAGCTCTCCTACGGCGCGCGTTACGTCCCGGTCGTAGCACAATCGCCCGTCTACAGATGATCTACTTACATGATAGATCAGCGGAATTCCGGATCTAGCCTGTATAAGCCCTTTCATGTCCAAATCAAGGAACGCCTCTGGTAGAACAAAGCCGTTGCGACGTATTTAATTAAACTCTTGGTTTCCAGTTTATCTCCATGCGGTCTCACGATAACTAGCTTTCGCCAGTTTTTCCTTGTGTCATTCGTGGCTTTATATAATGGAGTTCTAAATAGGATGGCTTCACATTTCTGGAAGTTGATCTTAGGTTTCCAGTCATCGCAATAGCGCTACACGTTACTGAAGTCTCGCTGTATTAAACTATTTATGATCTCAACTTTCGGAGCTGTTCTGTAAATTATGAGATCGTCTGCGTACGCAATAGCCTGCGGAAGTGCATCTAATAAGTCGCTAATGTAAATGTTAAAAAGAATCGGAGAGAGTACCGCGCCCTGTTGCAAGCCATTCTTGATTTTATACGTTTTATTAGAGGTCACATTACCACTTTTGACCACGAACCTCCTGTCCTTTAACATATCGTAAAGTACATATAGTAAAGGGTTATGTATACCATGTCTGACCAGTTTGTAATACAACCTTTCGATCCAGACGGTATCAAAGGCTTTTTCCAAGTCGATCAGACAGGCACCTGTGCATTGGTTCCTACATTTATTCCATTGTATGTCGGAGACCAGTTTAGTTGCGGCATGTGTGGTTTCATGACCCGCCTTAAAGCCAAACTGGTTATTTGGAATAATGCTATTGTCGTCTACCCATTTTAGCAGAGCTTTGTTAATGATTTTTTCAAATACTTTACTGATGCTTGGGAGTAAACTTATCAAACGCATGTTCATTGGGTTTGTACAGTATTTGCCCTTTTTTGGGATGGGCTGAATGATAGCCGTTTTCCAACGCACGGGATAATATGCATTATTCAACGCGTTGTTAAACAGGACCGGGTATATATCTATTGCCATTGGGGGCAGGTTCTTGAGTACGATGTTAGGTACTCCATCTATTCCCACTGACGATACTCTGGATTCCTTCTCTTTTGATTAAAAGGCTATTAGCCTCACCAATGGCATTAATGTCAATTGACAGATTATCGTCACTGGATTCGGTAAAACCCGGATTCTCCGATTGCCAAAGTGAAATTTCATTTCGGAGGTGCAGGTGATTCAGTAGAATTCTGTCCTCCAAGTCGTGATTTCGGCGAATGCTTTCATTCACCTTGTACAGTTCCTGAAAGACAGCTCCGACAGCGTTCACATTTTCCAAAGGATCTTCGATCACGAAGAGTTCACTATTGAGGATAGCGTTCTCTGTATCTATGCCAATGTTGGTTAGCAGCTGCTTGTTTACATCAGCACGTGGAATTTGGAGACACTGAATCTCGTTTTGATTATTTCTCCTGAATGTTTTATTTATTTGTGGGAACATATTCGGTTTATAAGATTTTATAGCTCGAATTCTGTTATTCCAATACAAATTTGTTGCTAATCTATAGTTAGCTTTACGTAATTGTTAGATGTTTTTTAACCGGCATTTCAGTTATATTATCTCCTGGTCTTGTCTATCTGTAAACTGTCTGTGTAATTGTTTTAGTTTCGATAGCAGTCTGCTCGTTTTCTTGTGGAGTGCGTTTATTGTTGTGTTTCTGTACATGTTAGTGTGATCTGTAACTGTTGTTTTGGGAATTGTTTTGTTCATTGTTCGCTTTACGGTTTCGTCCATTTGTTGGATGTATTTGTTGATTTCGTCATTTGTCAGGTTTCTGTTTACTGGCAGATTAAAGTCATTCGAACGAAGTTCTCTAGTTAATGATCTGGTGAACCCTGGCCAACGTATTGCCCAGTAGTGGTAGGGTTGCGGGATCACGAATTCCTCCAGATCTGCCAGATCGTTCGGAAGCTGTATTACTGTTTTTTTTTTTTTAATATCATTTTTTATTTCTTCCTATTATTATAATTTACTTACTCGCTAGACAAAAATGATTAAACTCTAGCTTATGTTATCTTATTTCTTAACTTACTGGTCCTTTGCGGACTCTCTAAGTTACATGCATACGCTTAAAGCATGAAAATTTGTCTTTCGACATTATGATTATTTTGTTTACATGGATTTTTATGGAACTTAATTAGATACAAAGAAAATGAAGAACAGAAAAAACTTAAATACTAAACGATCTTTTATTGATTTATCTCTTTCACCGATCACCATACTAAAACGCAGGCGATCTGGAAAATTAGAGATATCGTTATCGTGGAGAATTCGTTTATCCCTGGCACCACGGAAAGCGTGGTAAATAATAGGGACTCCTCGTTTGTCTTGGATAAGTCCTTTTTTATCCAAGAAAGGGAACGCTTCTGGGGGAATGAACCCATTATGGAGAGTACTCTCCATATACATAACATTGGGATAGAATGCTCCCGAAATGAGATCGTTTTCGCTGCACATTGCCCTTGTTGTGTGACCACGAATAGTCTTGATAATGAAGTTATCTATCCTGTTTAGTCCTGATTTGTCATACAGGACTTTATTCGGATAGTATTTCTTATACTGCGACTCTGGGGTTCTATACATTCCTAGGCAGGTACGCAAACACTGCCTCTCGAACACCCGAAACTTCTCCATGTAAAATGGGGATATGTTGTACCATACCGGGCAGCCATACACCAATATTGGTCGGATGAATGCTGAGTATGAAATTATTTTCACCTTGGGGTCCAGCAGACTACTATGGAAGAGTCTTCGTGTCATTGCATATGCGTTTTTAGCTGATGTAAGATCAGCTGTTGTATGCTTATCAAAGTAAAGATATTGATCAAGCCAGATTCCAAGGTATCTGACTACAGTTTTTACTTGTAGTGGAAGATTATTACTTCCCGCAATAGAAAATGTTTTCCAATTCCGTTTTGTGTCCCTTGATGCACTGGACAGTGGCGTTCTGAAAAGGATAGTCTCTGTTTTCTGGAAATTTATTTTTAATTTCCAGTCGGCGCAAAAACGTTGGATTTTGTTGAAATCATCTTGCAGAAGTCTGTTGATGACATCAATCTTTTCTCCAGATGTATACACCACAATGTCGTCGGCATACGGAATTGCATGGTTGAGAGAACCCACTAGATCACTAGTGTAAATGTTAAATAAAATGGGAGAATTCACTGCTCCCTGTTGTAAGCCGTTTTTGATGTGGAAGGTCTTTTCAGAGATTATATCTCCACATTTCACTACAAATTGTTTACCCATTATCATATCGTAGATAATGTATAATAAATATTCGGGCATACCTAGGTTTGATAACTTATATACAAGCCCTTCTAACCATACGGTGTCGAACGCCTTTTCAAAGTCAACCAAACAGGCCCCTGTGCATTGTCTCTTCGCCTTGTTCCACTGTATGTCGGAAACAAGTTTTGTCGCAGCATGAACTGTGTCATGTTGCGATCGAAAACCAAATTGGTTGTTCGGGATAATACCATTTTCCTCATACCAGTTAGTCAATGCTTTATTTATAATTTTCTCGAATACCTTGCTGATGTTCGGAAGCAAACTAATCGAGCGAAGATTGGCTGGATTGCTCCTGTCCTTGCCCTTTTTGGGGATGGGATGGACTACTGCAGATTTCCATTGGATTGGATAATATGCTTTATTTAGAGCGTTATTGAACAAAATAGTGTAAACCTTCACTACTTCAAGAGGTAAATGCTTTAGAACAATGTTTGGAATACTGTCTATTCCAGAAGATTTTTTGTTCTTAATCGATCTAAGAATGTCCGTCAGTATACTAGTGTTTAGATTTCTGAGCGGGGAATCCGCTCTATTATTTTCACTAAAGATAGTGAAACTTCGACTTAAGAGACGCCAATTGTTAAGTTCATTGCGAACCGAAATATATTTTTGGAGAGCCCTATTTTCCAGGTCATGGTTAGAATGAGCCGATTCGTTCAATCTATACACTGCTTCGAAACAAGCGCCAATTGAGTTCGCCTTTTTTTTGCGGATCCTCGACTGTTTTGAACTCTTCGTTAGAGTTGATGTGGTCTAGGGTAAGTCCTGAGTTCAGCAGGGTTTGACAATTCTCGGGAGTCCGCGGAACTCGCAGACATGGGATGTCATTATAATCTTTTCTTCGAAAGACTTTATTTATTTGTGGGGACATATTCGGTCCACTAGCTTTAATGGCTTGAATTCTCTTGTTCCAGTCTTCATTGATTACTGATCTATAGTTGTCACGGATCAGTTTTTGAAGATTTTTAATTAATGACTTAATTGTTTTTATTTCCTGGCTATTTGGATCTCTGAATTGTCTGTAGAGCAGTTTTAACTTAGAGAGCAGAGTACTCTTTTGCCTATACAGCTCGTCGATCGTTGCGTTTCTGTACCGGTTAGTATGGCTCTCGGAGCGAGACACTTTTGGGATAGAACGATTCATTGTATTAGTAACAATGTTGTTCATCGTCGAAAGATAATGATCAATTTCGTCATTATGAAGATTTCTGTCAGTTGGTGGATCTATGCCATTAGAGCGTAATTCTTTTTTTATTATCCGATCAAAGCGTGACCAGTGTGCTTTTCCGAAATTAAAAGAATGTATCTGTTTGTACTGCTCAAGTAGTGAATGTTCGTTTGGGACATGTATTACAGCACCAAGTCCAAAATGATCGCTATCGTACTCGATTGTACGAAGACAATTTCGAGTAGTTAGATCCGTATCTAATAGTTGTATTCGCTCGTCCAGCAACAGTAAATCCAAGAAGGAATTTCCTCTTGGATACGACGGGGTACTTGTAGCGTACAATTCTAGTTTATGTTCGATAGCGTTTGTTTGCCACCAGTCGAACAACGCATTGCCACTTGTGTTTGTGATAAGGTTACCCCAAGCACTGTGCTTGGAATTGAGATCTCCCGCCATAAAGAAATAATTATTTTCTGAGTCTAACTTGAGACTTCGAAAAAGGGTATCAAGTTCATTGATAAACTGTATACACTGTGGCGCTTCGGGAGCATAAGCAGAGATAACATATAGATGCTTTTGACTTTTCAAAGGAATATCTATAACGCAGGCTTCTAGTACCTGGAACTTGTATACATCTCTACTGTAGACAACTTTGTGTTGTAGACCATTTTAAACTAAGACAGCGACCCCGCCCCCCTGAGTGGAATTCGGACGATCTCGTCTAATTACTTTATAATTTGGGTAGCCCAATTTGTGCCTTTGATTTAGCTTAGTTTCGCTAGCCAAACGCACATCTGGGCGTTCAGCTTCCAGCATATTGCTGAGATTATCCCTTCTTTCCATGCGGATTAGTGAATTAACATTCACAGCAATAATTTTTAAAGTTAATTCAGTCGGAGTGAAAGTTGTGATTAGAGTGTGGGTTCGCCTGGAAACAGGGCCGAATAGATAATTTCCGTTCGAGCCACTTGTTCCGTCAGTTTTTTTTCGATCTTTTCGAATTTTTTATCAAACGCAGCAAACTGTCCTTGTATGGACAGTAATATTGCTGTTATATCAGTTTGTGCATCTGGAGCAGGCGTTTTAATGATATTACGTGATTGTTCTATAATTGGTGCATTTTTTACTCCACCTGCCATTTGGGCGCATGACACACTTGGTGCCACGAAGTTGCTGTAAGAGCGAGTTTTCATCTTTTTCTCTTCTTCAACTTGCTTCTTTTTGGCTTCCAACTTTGATTTTAGTTGCTGGTACTTAGGGCAACCTCTAAAGTTAGCAGGATGTCCTGAGTTGTTACAGAGGACACAAGATAATTTACTTCTATCCGGAAGCTGTTCTTTGCCCAATGGACATTCTCCAATGATATGTTTGTTTAGACATTTGACGCTTCTGAAATGCATATTGCAATTCGCTGCCGCATGCCCGAAGCGTTGATAGCGCATACACTGCAATACGCGGTCGCACTTCTTTATTCTCTCCCAACTTATTGTTTGGTGATTAATGTATTGAATATATCTAAGTCCATCAATTTTACTATTGGAGCGTAGCGACACAATGAAGAAAGGCAACCTACGGTTGCGATTTCTAGAATTTGCTGTAGAAAATGGTTTCACACCTGTAAACGTCAGGCTATCGTTTTCGAAGTTTTTTAGCTCTTCGAGCACCTCTTCGGGAGTAAAGGAAGGGTCAACTCCTTTGAGGAGCATGGAGACAGTTTTCTCCGATTTAGGGGTGTACGTGTAGTACTCGCTTTTCGATTTCCCTAATGCCGATTTAATTTTGTTATACCCTTCTAAATCCTCACATGTTAAACTTATCTTAAAATCATTTATTCGTTTTGTTTTAAAAGTTTTGCATGTCATCTCACCCAATTTTATGACATCCTTTGTCTCCATGTAGCTGATGTAAATAGGAGGTACTTTCTCCTTTTTTTTGACTGGCACCTGCTGAGATGTTTCCTGCTGTTGGTGTGATTCGTGCTGTTGATTTGGTTCCTGCTGTTGTTGTTGATGTGATTCCTTCTGTTTAGTTTCCTTGTCTAGTCGTGTTTTCTCTGTCTTCGTGGGCTGCTGTTGTCTTTGTTCTTGCTGTTGTTGTTCTAGCATTTTCGTTTTTCGCTCGTTGTGGCTCAGGTTGTTTTTTAGTTTAACAACTTCCTCCATTTGTCTATCCAGTTCTTCTTTTTTACGACTAATCTCATGGATGAGTCTGTTGAGGACCTCGATTTGATTGCTAGCGTCTGCATTTGTTTCGCTGACACCTAGTTCTTTGAATTGGTTTCCAGCCCCTGAGTACTGGGCACCATGGCTGTTGTCTTTGTCATCGCTGGTTACAATCGACGTGTCTGTATTCTTATTTTCATTTGTTTTAATGCGTTTAGTCTTTAGGTTTAGGTCCGTATTTTGCCTTCTCCGATTTGCCATTTTGGCATCAATTTGTTTTACGTCCATATTATGAACCACGTGTTCTCACTTTTTTTTATTTTTTTATTTTATTCTTTTTTTCACTTTTTTTGTGACAAACAGATTGTGGCCTCGCGCACACACTCACAATGTTCGCGCACTCACACGTAGATACCGTTAACGTGTTACTCACACACTTTTTGTATTAAACTGTGTTCTTCGTTTTAACTGTCACAACACGTGGCTTCGTTCTCTTTTAATTGATTCTATTTATTTATATTTACTTTGTTTTGACTGTTTTTATCACTGTAATTTATTTGTCCACAAATAGTCTCTTTATAATACTTCAGCCACTCGCGACACATAAAAGCAACTTTTTTCATTTAATTCGACCGCCGAACCGAAAACACGTCCGCACTCGTTCACTGTGTATCGTTGGCTTGCTCATAATACATATTGTTTGGGTAATATGCACCAAAAATTAAATCGTTCGGGGAGCTCATTGATCTCGCAAGATGCCCTCGGATCAGCTTGATCATAAAGTTATCCACTCTGTTTATATTGGCCCCATTGTACAACGCTTCATTGGGATAGTATTTTTTGTGATCGGATTCAGGAGTCCGATGTAAGTTGAGACACGTCCTGAGGCATTGTCTCTAAAAAATCCGAATCTTTTCCATTAAGCTAGGTCCCACATTAAACCACACTGGACATCCATATATGATCATCGGTCTGATGAGAGCCATGTAGCATATAACTTTAACTCTGCTGTCAAGTTGACTACTATGAAACAGTCTTTTTGTCATAGCATAAGCTTTCTTTGCCCTGGCCAGCGCAGCCTCCACATGTTTGTTAAAATATAGATACTGATCCAGCCAGATGCCTAAGTATTTGACTACATTTTTGGTTTCCAGTGTTTGTTGGTGTGGTCCCATAATAGCTAGCTTTCGCCAGTTTTTCCTGGTGTCCCTGGTAGCTTCAGCCAGTGGTGTTCTAAAGAGGATGGTTTCACCCTTCTGGATATTGATTTTGAGTTTCCAGTTGTCGCAGTATCGCTGAACATCATTGAAATCCCCTTGTAATAATCTGTTAATGATTTCAATTTTTGAAGCTGTTCTATATATTATCAGATCGTCTGCATACGCAATAGCCTGATGAAGAGACCTTATTAGGTCGCTAGTGTAAATATTAAAAAGGATCGGAGATAAGACCGCTCCCTGTTGCAGACCGTTTTTTATTTGGTAAGTAATGTTGGAGGTCACATTGCCACTTTTGACGACGAATTTCCTTTCATTCAACATGTCGTATAGTAAATACAGTAGTGGTTTATGAATGCCTAGTCTCATTAGTTTGAAGTATAACCCCTCTAGCCAAACGGTGTCGAAGGCCCTCTCCAGGCCAATCAAACAGGCACCTGTGCACTGTTTCAGATTTTTATGCCACTGAATGTCTGAAACCAGTTTAGCTGCGGCATGTGTGGTTTCATGACCAGCTTTAAAACCAAACTGGTTATTTGGAATAATATTATTGTCCCCAACCCATTTAAGTAGAGCTTTGTTTAGAACCTTCTCGAATACTTTACTGATACTCGGTAACAAACTGATCGAACGCAGATTTTTTGGGTTTGCTTTGTCTTTCCCTTTTTTTGGTAATGGTTGGATGATGGCCGTTTTCCAACGTACTGGATAGTGTGCGTTGTTCAGAGCGTTGTTAAACAAGACTGCATATATGTCAATTGCGATTGGAGGAAGATGTTTGAGTACTATATTGGGTACTCCATCGATTCAAACTGATTTTTTCGTTCTTAATGATGCAAAGACGCCATGGATGTCTTCACTAGTGATCAAAAGGCTGTTGGTACTTTCTACAGTCCTCTCGACGTTTGCCGTATTTTCATTATTGAATTCGATAAAACCTTGGTTTTCTGCTCGCCATTGTGATATGTCATTTCGAAGATGACGATAATTCAGTAAAACTCTATCTTCCAAGCCATGGTTGCGGCGAATTACTTCATTTGTCTCGTACAGTTCTTGAAAGACGGCCCCTACAACATTAACTTTTTCCAAGGGATCTTCAAACACAAAAACTTCGTCATTTAGGATGGCGTTGTTTGTGTCTATGCCTATATTTGCCAGCATTCGTTGGTTTTCGTCAGTTCGTGGTATTTGGAGACACTGAATCTCGTTTTCATTACTCCGTCTAAATATTTTATTAATTTGCGGGAACATACTAGGGTTGTTGGATTTTACCGCCCGAACTTTGTTGTTCCAATACAAATTTGCTGATAGCCTATAGTTGGCTTTTATCAGCTGTTGGAGCTTTTTTAATCTGGACCTCAGTGATATTATCTCCTGGTCGTGCCTATCAATAAATCGTCTGTACCGTAGTTTTAGTTGAGACAGAAGTCTACTTTTTTTTCTGTGGAGTGCGTTGATTGTGGCGTTTCGGTACATGTTCATGTTGTCCGTAGGTGTGGTTTTTGGTATTGTTTTGTCCATAGTTTGTTTTATGGTTTCGTCCATTTTTTGTATGTATTTGTCGATGTCATCGCTGGGTATGTTTCTGTTGGTAGGAGGGTTAATATCTTTTAAGCGAATTTCTCTTGTTAAGGTTCTCGTGAAACGCGTCCATCGCATACCCCCATAGTTATAGGGTTGCGGTATCATACATTCACCGAGTTCCACAACTTCGCTTGGTGTTTTTATCACGATTGATAATGCACAATGGTCGCTGTCATACTCAATTGTGCGTAGGCAGTTTATATTTTGTCTGTTAGTATGTGTATGTTTAAGTCGTGTGTCAATAAGCATAATATCTAGGAACGATCCTCCTCTGGGGAAAGAAGGATATTCTGTAGCTAGCAGGTCAGCCTTATATTCAATGTGATGTTGATCTAGCCAACCAGCTAGTTGATTTCCTCTCGTGTTGGATATGCTATTTCCCCAATTTGGGTGTTTAGCATTCAAATCGCCACCTACGATGTAAAAGTTCCCTTCCGAGTAAAGTTGTAAGCATTGGAAAAGAGTCTCTAGCTCCACTATAAATAGATTTTGTTGATGTGCTTCTGGTGCGTAGGCAGATATCACATACATCCCCCTACCTTGTCGGAGGGGTATGCGGATAATGCACTCTTCAAGCACCTGAAATCTGCGCATCTCACCACTATATATTACCTTATGTTGAAGTTCTTTTTTAACAAAGATTGCCACCCCTCCTCCTTGCATGGAGTTGGGTTGGCCTCTTCGTATAATGTCGTAGTTTGTGTGACATAGTTTATGCCTCTGATTCAGCTTAGTTTCGCTAGCCAGAAGCACGTCAGGATTTTCGTCTTGCAACAGTTTAAAGAGAGCGGCTCTTCTCTCGATTCTGATAAGTGAATTTACATTCACGACTAGAGCCTTAATTGTGCTTTCTGTTGGGGGGTTTATATTGACGGCTGGCTAGACAATTGCGAATAGAACCGGTCTAATCTAGTGTCCTGGTCCTTTATTTGTTTTTGCATTTGTGTCATCTGCGTCTGAATAGCGAGCAAGGTTGTGAGCACATCTGCTAGTGTTATTGTTTCTGGAGGCCCAGTATGTTGCGCTGGTACCCATGTGGTGGGTTGTGGCGTGTTTGTCCTACCAACTGTTACTTGAGCATACGAGAACTGGGGTGTTACATTTAGTGCTGGTCGGGCTTGAACTATCGGGCGTTCTATTTTTCGTTGCTGTGAAAACTTTTTTCCTGTAGTTCGCGGAATTTAGGACAGCCTCGATAATTAGCGGGGTGTCCCTCACTCTTACAGACTGCACACTTTAGAAGAGATCTGTCGTCTACCCTTTCTTTACCTAATGTGCATTGTTCTGCGCTGTGGTCCTGTCCGCATCTTACGCATCGATACTGCATTTCGCAGTTTGCTGCTGAGTGCCCGAACCTTTGGCAGCGAAGACATTGGATTATATCTCTGCCTTTTTTCAATTTGTCCCATGTGATAATTTGATGGTTCAGGATAGTGATTTTCGTAAGTCCACCAATTTTGCTACCGGGGCCCAGCTGCACCAGGAAGAATGGTAATTTACGATTCTCCCGTCTAACCCTAGCTGTATTGAAAGGTTTTACCGCGATAAACTCAATATCATTACAGTTAAGCTCTCGTAGCGTTTGTAATAGAACTTCTGGTTCTGTTTCAGGGTCAACGCCTTTTAGTAGAACCGTTATATTCTTTATTTCTTTCGGGGTGTACGTGTAGAATTCCGCGGTGGCCTTTTTAGCACATTTTTCATTTTTTCGAAATCCTCAGCCGAATTTGTCTGTATGGCAAACCTGTTCCCTATCAATCTTTTAATTAAAAAATCTTCCCCAATAGAATGCTTACATAGACTTACCAGTTCGTTACAGCACATATCTGTAATGTTGATGGGTGGTGTGGGGCTTTTCAGGGCCCGAAGAGCCATGCGTCGCTCGATCCCCACCATTTCCAGCAATGCGACTTACCTTGAAGTCGAATCTTCAGCAAGATTATACAACCTTGCTACGGCCTTAACCGCCAACCAATTTGCTGGAATTAATTCGGTTATCCCAAAGGATAACCGACATAAATACCTTATAGGCAGCTTACCTTTCTTTGGGGGGTTTTTCCAAACCCTTTCTCCACGGACATTTCTGAAAACATAATTCATGGCAAGATTAGTATCTTGCCATGACATCGATTCAGCATCACCACGAGCTTCCGCGACCGAACAATGGATGGCACATATCTACCAACACACGCTGATCTTTCCGTGTGTTATCTTCGTACCCATTCATTGACCTAGCATTTTTTCGGGTTGCTTGCACATCTGCAAGCCAGATTTCCAACGGCATGTCTACGATCTATCTTTCCTACCAGTAAAGAAGATCAAATTAAACATTGGCCTTTCAGGCGCGCATATTTACTTATCTCAGCATGACCGATTTTATGATCCGTTGCCGTTTCTTGGAACGATCACCAGCATCGGTCATGACCACCAATTTTAGTTTACACAAAGTAAACACCCAAGCGGATACTTTCGCCTGACAGTACCTTCAACGGGATTAACATATCCCTAAGATAACATGCATCGAATCATACATGACCGAAATTTGTTTATTTTAAATGATCTAACAACGGCCATACCCAATGTTTGATTCATTTTTCCAAAACAGATTCCTGCCTTCGGCAAGGGTTTTATTGACTCACGTCAATCAAAGAATCTATCCCTTGCGGATGGCGGCAGTTTATCTTGCCCAAACATGTAGCAGCGGATTCGATCTGCTACATGAGTTTTTTTCTGTTTCCTTTTGTTCTGCACCTTCGCCATTGGCGGCGAATCCTTTAGGTTCGTTTTCGTTGGATGTCTGTAAAGAGACATCCAATAACCAGTCAGATTGCAACCCCCGTGACGAGCACACGTGCTGAGAGTCGAGCCCTTTTCTCCATTGACGATACACGGGCGTCAAAAGTGTCTATTATTACTGCATGTCTATATGCAAAATTATCCCTTGTACCCTTGGGACGTAATCAGTGATGTTGTCTAAAAGTGATCGCTACCAGTGGCTCTTTAATCAATTAGCCTTGTTTTAAACATTTGCGTGATAGAAGAACTAAAGGAGTAACAGTATTGTGTCACTTATCGAACTTTTATCTTAAAAAAACATAGTGTGGAAAACAATAACAAAGATAGTAATATAGTTTGATCTAAATAATCCTTGTGTGGAGAATAAGCCAAATAAAGAAAACCTTTTTTACAACTAAGCTTCCTCAGTGCCTTATTATTTAGTTTTCCTCTCGGATCGTGGTTCAGTGACAATTGTTGTGAGGAAATTGTTGGTGGGTGAGATAGCCGCTGTGTTGTAAGACAACAATAATTATCTCCACCACTACAGTGGCATCTTCGCTTTCCTTTTTGCTGCCTGTTGCTCTTGTTGTGGTTGTTGTTGTGTAATCTCTTGCGGTGGACATCCTTTTTGTTGGCTTGGCTTCCGTTGTGCACATTGTTGCTGATTTTTCTGCTGCTGTTGTTTCACTATTAGCTGCTCCTTTTCAGCAAATTCCTTTTTCCTGCGACGCTTCTCTGCTAATTGCGCCCTTGCTCGGGCTAGCCTTGTTTCAAGATCGCTGATCTCCTCTTCCTCGTCCTCAGTCTCGGTACTCGCTAAATATGCAAACATGTTATTGGTGACATGGCCGTCATTATATGGAACCGGGAGGAAGGTATGTCCTCTTCCATTTGTTGCGCCTTTTCGAGCAAGTCTGCTATTGCCTCGTTTGGCTTGTTTATTTTTGATGTCGCTCGTGTTAGTGGAGAGCTCGCCGGTCGTTTTATTAACGCGGACTTCGGTTTCAATTTTTTAATTTTTTGTTTTTTGTCTGCCATTCTGCATGCTGAGGGTCGATACACCGAGCTTGTTGCATCCAAGATAGCAGGCCAGTCTTTGTTTTAAACCAGTTATTAGGTTGGCTTCACTTTGTAATTTCTGTATATTTTAGTTCCTTTTGTTTCTTTTTTATTTTTTTTTGTTATTTCTGTTTTGTTTTTCTTTTACTTCTTTGTTGTCCTTTTTTTTTGCTAAACATGTGCTCACATACACTCTCACAGTTGGTTAGTATTAATCTGTGTTTGTTTTGACTGTCAAACTCGTGGCTTCGTTCTCTTTTATTTCATTATATTTATGTATAATCGCTTTGTTTTGACTGTTTTTATCAAGAGAATTTATTTATTTAATTGGTCTTTGTATGTTCACTGTCGCTGTCACTTTTCACACAACAAAACACGGCGCGCAAACAAAACTGTACTGTATTGTTCAGGTATTTGGTATACGAGGGTTGCCTTTTATATTTCGGGATTAGAGAACAAAAACAAATATTGATCATCGAAAATCAGTTTATTGTTTTTCAAAATGTTCCCCATGAAGATCTATACACTTTTGCATGCGTTTGAACCAATTGTCGAAGCACTTTTGCCACTCTGATTGAGGTATCTCCAACACATGCATTCTGAATGCAGCAACCGCTTCTTCAGGTGTCGAAAAACGTTGACCTCTCAGTTTGTTTTTTACGTACGGGAATAAAAAGAAGTCATTCGGTGGCAAGTCAGGACTATACGGCGGATGACCCATCAAATCGATGTTTTGGGTGCTCAAAAATGCAGTTGTCGCAGCCGATGTGTGAGAGCTCGCATTGTCGTGGTGAAGAGTGATCCGTCTTCGGCGGTTGGTTTTCCTGATTTCTTGGAAGACAACTGGCAAACAAATGGTTGTGTACCACTCAGAATTGACTGTTCTGCGTTGTTCTAGTGGTACGGTTGCGACATGTCCAGTTTTTCCGAAAAAACAGGCGAGCATTTGCTTGGAAGTGCTTCGTGCGCGAACAACTTTTGTTGGATTTGGCTCATCTTGAAACACCCAGACAGTCGACTGCTGTTTACTTTCGGGCTCATACGCGTAAATCCACGATTCATCACCTGTCACGATGTCATAGACGTGTTTCGAAGCACCGCGACCGTATTTTTTGAGCATTTCTTTCGACCAATTGACACGAGCCTTTTTTTGGGCGATTGACAAATTGTGTGGGTTCCAACGCGAACAAATTTTTTTGACAGTCAAATGTTTATGCAATATTGAATGTATGCTGGTCCCACTAACGCCTAAGGTTGTCTCAATCTCACGATAGGTCACATGACGGTCGTCCAATATCAGTTCGCGCACAGCATCAATGGTTTTCGGAACAACTGATTTTGGGCGACCTTCAAGAAATTCATCTTGGAGTGAACTACGACCACGATTGAATTCACCATACCATCGATAAACACTGGTCCTTGATGGAGCTTCATCGCCAAAAATTGAATTAAGTTCATCCATGCACTGTTGCTGAGTTAATCCACGCCGAAAGTTGTAAAAAATAATCGCACGAAAATGTTGACAATTTAATTCCATTTTTGGGCCGAGATGAATCTTTTAAGTTACTGTAAATAACACAAATAGCGCTCGTATGTCAAAACGTTCTGAGTGCGTATAACCTCAAAAATGTCCAACTTTACGACAGAGCTGTCAATTGCCGGATTGCAACACTAGGGTTGCCAAATCCCGAAACATAAGAGGCAACCCTCGTGCCTGCTAAGTCACGTAATGTGGGAAGACAATTAGAATGTAAAACGTATGAAAGGCAGGACGAACCGTACCGTCTGAATGTTAGCTGATGAATGTGATCTGTATTACTGTCGTGAATGCACAGTGGTCACTGTCGTAGTCAATTGTCCGTAGACAGTTTCTGTTTCGTCTGTTGGTGTTGAGTAGTCTCAGTCGTGAGTCAATAATCAAGATATCTAAGAATGATCTACCTCTAGGGAACGATGGATATTCCGTAGCTAGTAGATCAGTTCTATATTCTATATGATACAGATCTAACCAACTAGCCAGCTGATTTCCTCTGGCATTAGATATATAATTTCCCCAATTTCTATGCTTGGCGTTCATGTCAACCCCTAGGATAAAGTAGTTTTTGTCCAGGTGCAATTGCAAGCATCGAAAGAGTGTCTCCTTGCTGAAGGGGTATGCGTACAATACAGGCTTCCAGCACCCGGAACCTGCGCACTTCTCCACTATATATAACTTTATGATTCCTTTTCTAATAAAGATTGCGACCTTCTGCCTTATGGTCTTTTCCGCATTTTACGCAACGGTGTCGCATTTCACAGTTCAAAGAAGGGTAGCTTCCGGTTTTCCCTTCTTGCCTTGGTTGTGGTGAACGGTTTTATGGCGGTAAACTCGAGATCTTCGTGCTTCAACTTTTGAAACATTTCGAGCAGAGCCTCCGATTCCGTCTCAGGGTCGACACCCTTTAATAGAACCGTTACGCTTTTCGTTTGTTTCGGCGTGAACGAGTAGAATTCCGCGGTGGCTCTTTTTAATAACTCATTAATTTTGTCGTGGTCTGCCACCGCATAGGTTTGAATGGCATGCATGTTACCTGTCAGTATGTTAACTACAAAATTGTTTCCTATAGCTAGCTTACAGGGACTTACCGATTCCTTACACTCAATATCTATGGTGTTGATTGGTGGCATCTTTATTTTTTCGTTGTTATTGTTTCTTTGCTGCTGCTGTGTTGCTTGCTGTTTCGGTGGTCGATTTTGTGTTGGTAGTTGCTGTTGATGTTGCCGTTAACGCTGCTGATGTTGAAGTTGATGTTACTGTTGCTGTGGATGTTGATGTTGATGTTGATATTGTTGCTGTTGGCCGACTTTTGGCCGACTTTGGGCTTTGGCATTTGTTGTCGTTGGATGTTTTTTTCCTGTGAAACCAATGGGTTTACACTGGCGTGTGGAGGTACCGATACACATAACCTCGGAACCAGCATCAACATAAACAAGATGATTACGCCCCAGGTAAAAGATGTGAAATTTATTAATGAACGAATGTGTGTGCAGGGCCCATGGTACAATTATACATTTATAAACATACGCGCCTCAACAGAATCTACCGACGAAGAAACGAAGTACACGTTCTACGAGACCGTAGAGGAAGTATCGAGTTTTCCAATAGGGACTTGACAACTTTGAATTTAATTTGTGAACGCACTCTTTCACTAATCATCCAACTGTCACCGTCAATTTATTCAGTAAACTCAACATTTTCATCGTGGTTAAGTACACAAACGAATAACGTCTACAAATTATAAAAATTTACTACCGAAAAAATGTTGTCAAGTCACTATTGGAAAATCCTATCTTTGATGGGATCTCATCACTCGATGTTAAAATCCTCCTCGGGGACCTCAATGCGAAAATTGGAAAGGAAGATATCTTCCAACCAACTATAGGCAAAGAAAGCCTACACGGCGTTTCACATGATAATGGAATTCGAATTATCACGTTCGCAGCGTCGAAAAATCTTGTAGTGAAAAGCACGATGTTCAAGCACAAGCAAATTCATAAAGCCACAAGAATATCACACGACGGCGTAACGCGTAACCAAATAGACCACTTCCTCATAGACAAAAGAAACCTCTCGAATATTCTTGACGTAAGATCATATAGAGGAGCAGATTGCGACTCCGATCATCTTCTAGTGATGGGCAAAATCAGGAGTCGGCTCGCAGCAATCCCACATGGGCAATCACGGGAGACGAGCAAAAAGTTCGACATTGATAAACTAAAAGACCTACGCAAAAGGGTTGAATATCAAGAGGAACTAACGAATAGATTTAGCATCCTAGAGCATGGGAGTAGTGAGGAAGAGGAAACCAATAATCTGAGCACTAAATTGGCAACGATCAGAAACACAACCAAACAAGCAGCCCAAAAGGTATTAGGATTTAAGAAAACAATTAAGTCCAAACCTTGGTTTGACGATGAGTGAAGGGCGAAGATCGAACAACGTAAACGCCTCAGAGTGGTCCACTTAGGAGGATATGATGAAGTCAACGCATAAAGATACGCGAGAATTCGGAAAGAGACAATGAGAATTTTCAAATGCAAAAAAAAAAAAGAAACGCGAATGGGCGAAGACTCGGATCGAAAGAATCAAAGAAAATGCCAGAGCAAAGAACATCAAAGAAATGGCTACCGAGGGAGAGCCAAAATAAATCGAGATGCAAGCGGTCTGGTCACAGAAACAAACAATATCGTGACAAGATGGAAGCAGTACTGTGAAAACTTGCTCAATGTGCACATCCATCAACCACAAATAAACGCACCAGACGTACATATAGCCGAGCCTCAGATCCCAAAGCCCTCTTTCGACGAAGTTGTAGACAAAATAAATCGATTGAAAAGCAACAAGGCCCCCGGAGTCGACTGCATACCGACAGAGCTCGTGAACCATGGGGGGGGGGGGGGGGGCAACCGCGCGAAAGATCCACCAACTCATCAAAACAATATGGGATAAGGAAGTCACTCCGGAAGAATGAAAAACCACAATAGTCGTCTCCACTTTCAAAAAAGGCGACAGATCTGACTGCGAAAACTACAGAGGAATATCATTGCTTCCAACCACATACAAAATACTAACAAATGTCATACTGGCGAGAATCACACCATACGCAGAAGAAATACTGGGAGACTACCAATGCGGATTCCGTAGGAATCGGTCAACAAGCGACCAAATGTTCACAATAAGGCAACTGCTGGGAAAGAAGTGGGAATACGGAGAGATGGTTCGCCAACTGTTCGTTGAGTTCAAAAAATCCTACGACTCAGTCGCAAGGCAAAGGCTCTACCATATTGTTGTTGAACTGGGAGTCCCGACAAAATATCCCGCCCTCATTCAAATCTGCATGAATGAAAACAAAGGGCTTACCTGCATGAAGTTATAGCATTAACGACGATAATGGAGAACGTGTGATTGCAACCGACGCTGCGACGGTTAGAATCACTAAAAGATTAAACCAATGCTCAACACATCAGGCCACTGCCATGTGTACGAATTCTATTTCCAAACTCAAGTACACTCAACTGATGTGGAATTGCTATGTTATTGCTTGACATACGGCTGATGCTTTTCCTTATTCGATTTTCTTCCCGTGTTTTTCTTCACTATTTGATTGTGTGCTGTGAGTGTATTTGTTAGAAACACCACCAAGTCATCGAAAACCATAAGTTCTGGTTGTACTTCCCATTTATGACTGTAGTGGTACGTAAGCCACCTGTATCTCATGGCCAACTGCTGATCATTTCCTTCACTGTTTCGGGTGGTTTAAGTACTACGCCTTTCCTAGTGGTCTGATTGTGGCGACTGACTTCTTCGCGTGGCAAGCGAATGTGTAAACATCATCTGGATCTTCCACGTGTGGGGGCAGATTCTTGAGTTTTGTTAATTCTCCTAATGCCAATGCCCCCGGTTTTCCAAAGCGAGCCTCTAGAGCCGTCATCACCTCCTTCAAATCCCCAGCTATGAAGAGTAGACTTCTCGTGGCTATTCTTGCTCTTCCCTAGGGTCCTCTTCGCAAACTCGCAATGTGTTATGCCTGCTGAAGTCGGACACCGTATCATCAAATATGGGTCGAAAAGCCAGCCCTTCTTCATTGGCACTGTTGAGGTATGAGAACTCGAGCACGTGTCTTGAAGCAGGTCGCTCTGTCCTTTAAGAAACCCTTCCCTTCGCTTGGAGTAATTCCCGAATGGCATTGTTTCTTTTGTCTTTGTGATGTGTTATCTCATCTTTCGTAATTAATTCATGTTGGCAATTTTTCTTCTTCCTCTTTCTGTTTCTGAACTCGTTTCTAATAATTCGAGTTCTGCTCGCACTATTCTGACCTTCGCTTCGGCAATTTCCTATTCTTGCCTAGCGAGTATCAACTTTGCCCTGATTTCGAATCTTCTTGACAATTGCGTTGACCGAGCCTTCATTTTTTGTGATGCTTTCCTTAACCCGGAATTGGTGGTTACGAATCGTGCGTCCACCTTCGCGAGGGTAATATGGGTTCGGCTCGGCAATTGCTCTAGGTGATGCATGAGCGCAGGTTCGCAGGGCACGACAATCTCCTTGGTAGCATTGACGCATGTTGATCCCCTCTACCGGTATGCATGCTGATAGATGTGGTGTAATCGCCCACTAGACGCGTGACAGACACCCCCCCCTCCTTTCAGACAGCTGGAACAGTGCGATCTAATGGGGGCTGGTTAGATGATGCTCCTTCAACGGGGCGTGGCCGTATCTTCTTTGATTTAGTTGACCTGGTGACACTTTCTTCTACTTTCCAAGGTCTCTGCTACATTGACGTTCATTGGTTCCTCCTTTCCGGTATGCATACTGTTTCCTATTTCTACTTCTGTGCGATCGATGGGGCGTGTTACGGCATTTTTCTTTATTTAGCTGATCTGGCAACATGCATCTTCACTGTTTCCAAGATTCGAAGGACCAACTGTTGGTGGGCTTCGCTTGAAGTACCAATGGTTGACGTGGCGGACTTCGTCTTTTATAATTCCGACGTGACGTATCGTGGAATGTATAACGATTCCAGCGCTAGCTGGCCAAACTCAATGTATTTAAAAAAAACATTTATTTTACGAACATTAATCTTGTCCCAGGCGGAACCGAACTGAACTTATCTAACTGACTCGACTTACTTTAACCAAAACTTCACTTCGATGCCAAAGTAGGACTGGACTGATTCACAGCAATAGTGGAACTGAACTCTTGTCGATAACGGAGGAACTGAACTTATCTTCCAGAACTTTTCAAACAATTCAATGTGCTGTAGCTGTGGTGTTGTCTCACAATTGATCAAGCTGTAGTTTGTGGCATCTTCCAGAAGTTTCCTCACAATTCAACACGTTGTGGTTGTGGCGTCGTCTAACAATTCAATACGCTGCGGCTTGCGACACTTTCCAAGAATTGACACGCAATGCTTTATAGTCATCATCATCATCGGCACTACAACGGGGAACCGGTCTTGGACTTAGTTAACAAATCTCTCCACCGGTCCCGATTTCGAGCCGATGTCATCCAGTCAATGCTTTATAGCACTTTCCAGGAAATCGACACACTGTGGCTTGTTATTGCTATATTTTTCTTAATTAATATTGTGACGCATATGACAATCAGTACTGGAATCTTCGAGAAAGCCCGAAACAAAGTACTAGATTATTTTAGGAAGTACTGGAAAACTGGAATAGAAAAGTCGAGATTATGGAACGGACGGAAACGAAACGCCGAATCAGAATGAGGGAACGGTATAAATACGTCGCACACAGACCATGGGGAGAAGTCATAAGTAAGGCAGTGAAGCAAGCGATACGTGCGGAAGCGAAAGTCTCGAGTAAGAAGTAGAACGTGAAGCAAGCGATAAGTGTGGTAGTAATAAGTAATAAGTAAGCAGTAAAATACGCGATAATTACGGAAGTGATAATAAAGAAAACGTTAAGTAATCGATTTAACGGCTCTTATTTATTTTAACATAATTAATCCAGCGAACCTTAAGCTCGGTACAATATAATATTGTTATTGAGTGCCTCTATTTGGACACTCTTCGCCTTCCCCAAAATACAATTGGTAGTAATATTCCTGATTGTACTTCTTTAGGCACCAGAATTACCTCTTCCCGGATTTCTATGGGAAGTCTAATCATCGTTCGTGAACGTCCCGGTACCATAGCCGGTCTGTTCAGAAAAATGTCTACTTCAGAGGGGTTTGATAGTAGGTGTACCTCCTTCTTGTCGTCTTTCGGCTTTTGGGGTGTTGCCTTTATGTTGGAGTAACTGGGGCCGAACACGTTTTCGCAGACCTTCCCCTGTGTGGGTACGATTTCCGGGAGACTACCGACCGCTGTCTGAATCTTCTCAGATCCTCTTGGTGCAGGCTCCCGTTCGGCTGCCTTATGCCCTGACAAACCCTTCCTATCATTTGTAAATTTAATGAAAAAACTTACCGGATTTATGCTTGTTTGGGGAAATTCCAAACAATCTTGTGGCGGTTCCGCCAAACCCCACGGTTCGTTTACCTAAAAAACCCCGATATCTTCCACCCAATCTAATAACTTCGCTAATGCAATCGCATTAGTACCTTAAATGCTTCACGCATTAAAGAGATCAAATCTGTAATCTAAAAAGCCCCTGGAAAAGAAAACTTACCTTTCATGCATCTCTTCGCATATGATTTCCTGTAAGATTTCTTTTCTTAGCTTATCAGGAATCTCAAACCAATTCGGCACCTTCAAGATGATTTGGTTTACATACAATGCAACCATCATAACGGGGACCATACACATGGCGTCGCCTATTTCCCGTCCTCATAAATCACCATACATACACATTGGATGGCGACCTACACCCAAGGGTACAAAACAAATATACGCATATCGCGTTTCTTGGCACCAATTAAAATACTTACCTTGGCAGCGATGCAAGAAACATCAATTCACGGTAATCTAGCTAAAACCCATTAGCACATTTCCACATCGCATTGCTGCCTATTTATTTAGCAGCAACGCACATCTCAGACAAAGACCCAAACGTTCCCTTTGTCTTTTCATATTTCGGGGTCTGCTTCTCATCAGCGGCGACATGAGCAAACAAAAACCATTAGCATACAAGGAGATTCGGCTTGTTTGCTTAGCCGAATGCTTTTCTCATGGATGCACATTTTCCGTTTCTTTGTTTAGATTTGTTCTCATGGTGTGTCCCATGAAAGAACCCATGTACACGCATACATCTGTACTACCAACGATCTTCACCCCAAACGATTGAATATCGTTGAGTCGAATTTCATCTGCTGACCACGCTGGTCGCACGGTCTCCCGCTCTCCGGTGCACACGGAGACGCGAATATCCCCCCCGAGTCGTAAATCCTTCGAGTCGAGAAAGCGCATTTAATATCATAATAAGTTCAAATAAATTATAAAGCCACTAACATTTTAATAATGGTAAAGAACAAAGTTATTATAGAAAGCGAAATAAATTAAAAATAAAAAGGACATTTACTCCAACAACGTCACTAGTGTGTTTAATTTTCCGGCAGCGATTCCTGTGTCCTGCGTTATTTTCTGTGTTGTCCGCTCCGTATTTTGCGTACTTTTCATCCTTCCCGGTTGTGAACAAACGTGGCAGCGTTTCGTTCTTTTGTCGGCGGAACAACGGATGAACCTTCGCGCGTGAACAATAGACGATGGGGATGGAAGTGAACGGAGTGTCCATGCCTGGCACAGTACTTCCTCCCCACAATCTCCCGGTCCAACCAATTACCCAACAAACCGTCTGCAGGCAACCCCAACAAGGAATCTACTACCTGAAAGCTACAGAGGATTTCCTGATGCAATTTGAATAACCTGTGGCAATAGCCTCTAGACTTCTCAAAAAGCGTTTGGAGGGTAGTTGCTTTCTTAACATCCACGATATATTCGTGGTGGAGTGCCTTCAGTTTAAGAAGACTGATCTCAGCGCCTGTGTCCACTATTAGGCGTGAAGGGTTTCTACGGCCAATGTCCACAGAGAGCTGGACAACTGGAACTTTCGTTGGCGGAAACTGAGAGCAGTTTTTATCATTATGCGAGTTTAGTTCGGCCGGGTTGTGCTCTGCCGAGCCGACCTCTGGGATTTTTCCTCTTATTTGATCGGTTGCCCTGCTTATGGGTCTCCGAAGAATCCGTATTGTTGGAGCCAGAGTGGCTACGGTCCGTCTTGGGTTGACGGCGTTGTAGTCGGTGTCTCAAATCCGTAATGTTCTGTTTTCGAGCCTCACAAGGTTCGGCACTAGTAGAACTGGTACGGTTCTGGCTTGTAGTGGCCGGAGGCTGTTGACCGCGTTTGTCGCGTGAATACATGTGGCCCATTGAATTTTTCTTTGTCTGGGCTTTCTTCCATTCTGTATTGACCGTGCAGGTCGGTGGGGTGTGGTAGTGGCTTCTGGGATTATTCCCACTTGCTCCTGTAGTTACACCCTTCCCACGACATCGACTTACGTGGATTTGTCAGACCGCTTCTCGGTCGACTAACCTGCTCTTCTAGCTGCAGGGGGTTGTTGGCTTCGCGAGCCCCCTGTTCACCTTTTTGTCTGCACGGGGCTGGTGTGTGGTTCACTTTTCCTGTCCACACGCGGCTGACGTTTCGCGGTTTACTCGCGATTGGAAAGCGACTTGTATTTCCCGGAATATAACTTTATCGCGATGGGGGTGTGATTTGTATTTCTCGGGATACAACTTTATCGCGATTGGAGTAGGATTGTATTTCTCGCACTATAAACGTTTGGCGACACTCGGGTATGATTTGTATTTTCCGGAATATAAACTTTCGAAGACACCCGCTCACAATTTTTTTTCCAATTGAAAACTTCCCGTCAAAGTTTCCTGACGTCTTGTCTGTATTGCTCGACGCCAACTTATTCATTTAGATTATTGCCAAGTAGTTTATGCAAATTTACTACTTGGCGCGATTATAGTTATAGAGGGGATTTTGGGATTTGGGGCGAGGCCGTGAGTGTGGATCCCGTAACAGGCTTATAGCGTCTTCTGGGGATTTACGCGCTGTAGTTAGTGACGACTGTCGGAGAGTTGAATGGTGCGTCGCTATCATCATCATCATCGGCACTACAACCGGGAACTGGTCTTGGCCTTATTTAGCAAGTCCTGAGGCTTGTTAAATTTTCCATAATGCTTTGTTTTTTTTTTCGGGCAAGGTCATTAGTCTTGCGGCAAAGGCTCCCCGACGGGGAATCGAACCCCGGTCTCCCGCGTGACCGGCGGAATACTAACCACTATACTATCGAGGAGCTGCGTCGCTATCACACCTCTTCAAATTGAATTGGAGAAAAGCCATCCCAACCAAGGAATTTGTTACTGTTCTCTTGTTCTTCGATTTCTCTGGCAACAAGTTCGAAAGTGAATCCGGCTAACGGTGTGCTGCTTGTGCTCAAGTTGAGGAAGCGATAATGTGTTATCAGGCTTCGAAATGTTCAGCAGGTAGATTTGCTTTCTCTATTGCGTTGATGACAGTTCTATCATCAACTACATGCGAAGAACCACATGAGTGGTGGCGAATGACAGGGAATAGTGAACTTCGCTCGTTACTCGCTTTGCTGCAATTCCTGTAACTTTTACACCCACATGTACTTTAAATCAATCACTTTTGAAAAGAGTATATACTAATTTTCTTAATATAGAAATGTACTCGGTGACATTCTATTCTTTATTACAAAAGTTCTAGCACTCAAATCAAGCCCTCACTTTACAATCGGACAGCAGATATATAGAAAAGTCAGCAAGGAATCAATCACGTCTTTAATGTGGAAAACTGACCAGTGTGAATCCGATGGTGAAGCGGTGACGACAGACTCAAAAACCATTGCGCACATTCAAATTGGGTGATACTAGAGTGGTGTCCCTTTTTCCGATGACGAGTAGTTAGCTGGTGCGTGACAGTTATCATGCGGCAGGCAGATGGTGAATGTACTAGATTCCTCCAGTACATTCATTTGCGTGGAGAATATATAGTCAATATCCTTTCAATAGATTCGAATAGAACACCGAATTTATTGAAGGATACGTTTCTATTCAAGTTCGGCCTTCTGTATTCCTACATACAGTAATGAATGATATTGTTATACAAGCTAACGGTTCTACCCCTAGAGGTCTAAACTTTGCAACTGTGTTTGGGCTTTTCCCTATTATGAAAACCGGTTCTTCTTACACATAATATTTGATCGATGCAAACACTAAGTGTGCGCTAAAGTTTGATCTCAGTACAATCGCTCTATCAAACCTCTTCTTTACGGAGAGATTGCGGTGATCGAATTGTGCAACGTTGCAGTTGCACATTTGACTTTGGCAATAAAAGACCTACCAATAAATTATAATAAAAGATTGTACATTAAAACGTGTTTTAATTGGCTGTATTAAGAACATATAACTTATTCCGCTAAGCTTAAAAGTAATACTATAAAAAAGAAAAAGGCTTGATAAAGCAATGTTTCAAATAAAAATAAAAAAATAAGAACAATTTAATATAAACGTGTAAGAGTGGGGAAAAAAAACAATTTAATATAAAAATGTAGTAGTGACATTAAAGTAATAATACAGATTTACACTATACACACTAGAATTTAAATATTTATCCAGATAATATAAATACAAAATAAATTCCGAAAAATATACCGTACCACCCTCAAAAATACAACAACCATAAAAACGAGGAAAACACATGAATACTACTTCTCGTACAATATTTTTGACGTGGGTCCAAAGTCTAGTTTCGAAAGCTGGAATAACAGGATAGAATATCACACCATCGTTTACCATCTGAAGAGAGTAGAATGCTCGAGTAGAAACTGTACTCGTATTTCTAGCGCGAGTTCAAACTTTGGGCTTTGGGAACTGGGATAACGATGGTTATGAATATGGAAGTCCTCAACGCTCTGGATAGGCTTAAGCTTATTTTAGAATTAATTAACAAATTGTTTGTATTTGATGGTGCAAACGGTCGTCATCGCATGATCGGGGTCGCTCTCAAGGCTTTGCCCACACTCGACTGGTAACGGCGTTTTGTAACATCAGGGGCATCGGTCTCACAAATACGAATGTAAACGCCGTCAACCAATATATATATATAAGAAACAAAAAAAAAAGATGTACGCCGAAAGGCATATATAAAAATCAAGATGTAATGTGTAATTTAGAGAGCTCGCATAGAGCCAGTAAGTTAATTTAAGGATTGTGATTGTAGAAAAGGGTTTAACATTTACCCCTAATATTATACATGTAAAAAGAATTAGGAAAATAAATGTGGTTTAAAAACTAAAAAAAAAAAAAAAAAAAAAAAAAAAAAAGGATGGAGGCATTGGAACGTAATAACATAGACATCGTGTGCTTGAGGGTCGTGGTGAGAAATTATGTTAAATTTCTTTATTGTCTTTATCGCTCCCCGAATGACGATCGACCAACGACATTTTTCGAACATCTTTCACGTACTGTCGACTGGATACAGATCAACCACCCGTTTTCTGAAATTGTTGTCCATGGCGATTTTAAAGTGCACAATTCCGACTGGTTGGTACATTCTAGCAGAACCGACGAGGCTAGGAGGCTGGCGGAGATGTTTACTGTTAGCCACAACTTGACTCAACTCGTGGAGGAACCAACGCGAGTGCGGGACGCCCGAGACGATGATGTGAACACCCTGGATCTAAGAGATCCGAAAGAAATGTTCGACTAAGTTTCGGATGTATGGCTGATGGTCCAGACTGACACGGAGATAAGTCATGACAGTGCCTTCTGAGATAAGGAATTCCGGACGTAAACTAGTTCCCCATTCGGATCTTTCACATGCCGTAGGCTGGATACAGATCAACCAACCAGCTTCTGAGATTGTTGTCCTTGGCGTTTTTAATGTACACAATTCCGGTTGGTTGGTGGGAGGTTGGCGGAGATGTTCGCTGTTAGCCGCAATTTGACTCAATTCATGGAGGAACCTACGCAAGTGCCGCATGCGCCATGTGTTTATGCAAACACCCTGGATCTGTTTTTGACATGCAGCCGAGCGTTTATACTGTAGAAGTTGCGGGCCACTGAGAAACTCGGACTACTGCTTGGTATTGGTCGTGCAACCACTTGCATTTCAAGCGAATCGCCGATCTAAGCAGCTTCGCCATGTATGGAGATATGGGGCTGCCTACTGGGACGATTTGCGAAATTTCTTCACATCCTTTCCATGGTCAGAGGTGTGCTTAGGAGACCCCGATGTTAACGCATTCGCGGAGTCGGTCACAGAGATTATTCTTCTCGGGATGGAGATCTACATTTCACATTCCATCAAACAAATTTCATCTGATAAACCGTGGTTTGATAAAAAATGCGAGCAGATTACAGCTACAAAAAAATGGAGCTTTTAAGCAATGTCGCTCCAATCGCACTGAGCTTAACAGAACGAATTTTATTAGAATCAGAAACGCATAGCACCAGGATTTTGATACCGCGAAGAAGACTTACAACGACAGAGTGACCAAGAAACTCCTTGAGTGCCCAACTGGTTCGCGGCCCTTCTGGTCAATGGCAAGGGCTGTCAGCAATAACTTCGCTACCTCCTCTTTCCCTCCGTTGGTGGCGGGCAGCGGGACACTAGTCAAAAATTCAAAGGATAAAGCGTTATGTGATCGCAAATTCAAACCTCGATGCCGGTCTTTTTGGAACCACCTGTGATCGCGCCAGTACAGTCTTCGATACTGGATGTGAGGTTCGCCCGCGTACTATTCAACACATTCTACGTGAACTGGACTTAGGAAGGCAACCGGCCCGGACAGAATACCAGCAATAGTCCTTAAGAACTGTACTCCAGAACTATTGTCGGTTCTTCGCAGACTCTTCCGCTTATCTTATACACGGACGACATTTCCTCATGGAAAATTGCTCGAGTTCAGCCAATCCCAAAGACGGGAAAAAAGTGTCTCCCACAAAATTACCGACCGATAGCATTACTGTCTATGTTGTCGAAGATGATGGGAAAAGTCATCAATACTGAGTTAATTAAGTATTTGGTGGACTGTAAGATAACCGGCCCGGATGGAAAAAAGTGTCTCCCACAAAATTACCGACCGATAGCATTACTGTCTATGTTGTCGAAGATGATGGGAAAAGTCATCAATACTGAGTTAATTAAGTATTTGGTGGACTGTAAGATAACCGGCCCGGATGGAACACCAGCAATAATCCTTAAGAACTGTGTTCCAGAACTGTCGCCAGTTGCCGGCAGGCTACTACGCTTATCTTATGCACGGAGGACATTTCCTACCTGCTGGAAAATCGCTCGAGTTCGGCCAATCCCAGAGGGGAAAAAGTTTCTCCCACAAAACTACCGGCCGATAGCATTACTGTCTATGTTATCTAAGGTGATGGAAAAGGTCATCAATGCCAAGTAAATTAAGTATTTTGAGTGCAACCGACTTCTGAATGGCCGTCGATTCGGATTCCGTGGCAGGCCGTCCAAGGGATACCTTTTGACCGTTATAACCGATATATGAACATCTGCGATTGAGGGGCATGGTGAGTCGAGAGCGGTCACATTGGATCTCTCCAAGGCTTTTGACCGCTTCTCACACGGGACATTGCTGAACAAGCTTCGTTGATACGGACTTTCCCGGGAGCTTGCGACTGGACGAAGAGCTTCCTCGAAAATCGATCGATCCCGGTTGTTGTAGACGACGAGTCTTCGGATCTATATCCTGTAAATTCCGGGGTGCCTAAGGTTCTATTTAGTCTCTAACAATGTTGCTTCACATAAATGATTTGTTGGAGTCAACGGAAAACCGAGTGTTCAGTTTTGCGAATGATAGTACGCTTGTTTCCTCTTTTTCGAGTGATAGGCCTATTAGTGCATCAACGTCGCAATAGCTGAGGTGTAGCCAAATCGACGCTATGAATCGGGATCTGGATAAGGTCCGTCAGTGTGAAAAGGAGAATCTGGTCGTCTTAAATGCAACAAAGACACACTATACAACATTCACAAAGAAAAGTGGATCATCGGTTCCACAGTTGATGGTGAATGGTCAAGACCTCTGGGGAAAACAAGAAATTGCTGGGCGTCACGGTCTTTATGAGTGTATCAAACATCGCCAGGTCGGTCTCTGGAAAACTGAGTTACCTTTTTAGAGCCAAAAAATATTTTACTCCGGCCCAACTCTTACTTCTGTATAAATGTTTTACCCGCGCTCGAATATTGCTCTAATGTTTGGAGCTCCGCTCTAAGCATATCCTTAACCTAATTGAGAGCATACAGAGACGAGCGATCCACCTGATTGGGGACACGGCGCTGACGTCAGGAATACAGTCGCTATCACATCGAAGGCCCATAGCTGACCTTTGTCTGTTTTACAGATATTCTTCGGAGATTCGTGATTTGATCTGCGCAATTCGGTTTATATGCGCTCCACGAGACAATCCGACGGATCGCACAACTTTGCGGTTCATCTCCCGATGGCTCGAACATCTCTGCATCAAAACTCGTTCCGTTACTGAGCGGGAAAGCTGTGGAATTCCCTCCCCGCGCGAGTGTTTCCGAAGCGTTACAACCTGCAACTGTTCAAAATGAACTGCAACCGTTATTTGGTGCATATCGGCGCGCCGACTCGGTGCTACAGGCTCGCCTCTCCCGAGAGAACTGTAATAATAAAAAAAATGTTTGCACGAAGTAGTGGGCCCGAGTATATGATTAGCTTAGTTGATATTAGTTCTACCGAATCAATAGCAAACCATACATATTACATCAATAGTAAATTATAACCAAAATAATTTCCTATTACACAAATTAGCGATAACACAACAGTTAAACCCCGAAGATTATCCAAAAGGACAAAGATTCGCTGAAGGGATGCTCGCGAAAAATCAAGAAAAATTGATCCGCATCAAATGTTGATGACTGACGGAACGCACCTCCCTTTAACCGACGCTGTGACTTCGGCGCCCTCTACAAGGACGTACGCAGTTCCAAGGGGACGACGGACGTTGGCATTGCTCGGGAAAACAGCATTCTGATTGAATTCACTGTTATTTGTGATGTCGGGTATGGGGATATGCTGATTCTGTTGGTATTGCCCTATATTTTGATTTAAATTTCTATTGTATCCTGAAGTATTTTCCCTGTAACGGTCTCGTTTAAATGGACTGTGTTTTGTCGTAATGTCTAAGTATTCCTGTTTCTTCTAAAGCATAATATTAACAGATAACAAAAATGTAAGGACCAAGAGCAAAAGATCAAAAAAGAGGTACTAAAGTCTAAAGCTATAGGTTCGCCTCTCCCGAGAGAAGTGTAATAAAAATATCGTTGGCGGTAAATATGATGAAGAGCCAAGACAATGGTGTAAAAACTGCACAATCGCGAATTGGAATAGCTATACCCTAAACCTACAATAGTGAGAAGAATCAGGTCGCGAAGATTAAGATGGGCCGAGCATGGAGTGAGAATGGTCAACGGCCGCACTGTACGTAGAATTCTTGACCGAAGACCAACGGGAAAGCGACCGGTGAAAAGGTCGCGAAGGAGATGGGAGAACAATGTAAGACGCGATCTTGAGGAGATCGATACAGATGGCTAAGCGTGGAACGAAAACGCACGAAACATCGGCATGCAGCATCTTAATGTAAATTTGATTCTCATTCTTTGTAGACGTTTACCCTCTACTGTTGTTTTATTCTTTTTACCTTGTGGGTTTTCCTTTCTTATATAGATAGATTATCGGTGAAACAAGTTGTCATATTGTGATCACGAATCCATTAAAACCAGTATAATCTGCCAAATCGTCTATAAATGAACTCATGTCAACTTTCTTAATAGAAAACCCGAAGCATAACATATTTTTTATTGCAGGATTCTACGTTTGATGTTGCATATCGTGCTAGTTGTCTCAACTGCAATTGCTCAAATTCAGCACATCGCTGTTTTAGAAAACGATGCTTTCGAACAAATGCTATCTAGCGACCTACGGAATCCATTTTACAAGACACCAAGGGTCCGGGCAGCACTGAAAAAATCCAGTTGGCTTGGTCCCGGTGAAGAATTGGTGAGTATATGTCAGATACCATTTCTTGAATAACTCCCAACACCCTTTTTTTCAGGTTTTTGAACGACATGCCGAGAAAATCCCACGTTCTGAGATATACTCTGTGCTGTCACATGCTGGATTAATACCAAGAGGTCCTTTATAACCAGCACATTCATTAAAAAGAGTGGTGCAATCAGTCATTATTTAGTTATAAAATTAGCCATTAAACACATGTTTTTAAGAAATTAATTAATTAATTAATTGAATTCAGTATTCTATTTACACTGTAGTTTTGGCCATATAATTACAAATACTTAGATTTGTAATAAGCGTTGTTCTTTTAAAATTATGCAGTCAAATAAATTAACGTTTTCTCGTTAAACAATTTATAAATTGATTTATAAAACTTAGAAAATTGAAAATACATAGCATCTTACAAACGCAAAGATGAAAAGACATAAATCAATTTCTAGAACTATAACAAGTGTTACACTTATGTAATCTAAACATTATCTTATAATCAATTTCCTTAGGACTGCAATGTCTTAAAGTATCATTAACACACTGTGCTATTTATGCTATTCACAGTCTATTATTAAAATTCAATGTCTACGATTTCCGAAGCGACCTTACGCAAACACTGTTCCCGTTTAGTGTCGTTTTCGATGAGTACTTTTTCAGGAATGGGGAGGACCTTTTTACTACGTATCACGTTAACGTAATCCTCGTCTTCACTTGATGAGCCGTCATGCGTCGTAAGGTCTTTATTCATTATTTGTTTATTAGATTCCTTTGCAGCACTAGTCGACTTTAAATTATTTAAATCTTTTAGGAAATCATGACAGAATAAACTGAGCGGCGCCATTGTGTAAGTAGGCAATTCCAGAATCTGAAAAAAAAAATACAAATTAATTAGCCAAATTATAAACATTTTAAATATTTTAATAGTTGATCGTATTGCAATTGTTGATGAAGTTGAGCAATAAATCTACATTTTTTTAATTTACACTAACGCGCGCACAAACGGGGATTTTCAAATACTCTATAAATGCCAGAGCACAGTGCGAGCGGATGGAGAGGGAGTGGATAAGTAAAGGAGGTGTCGATGTATATTGGTCTTGAATGTCTGGACATCACAACGTCCAGGAAACACATGATCAGACAGAACAGTCCACATTCGTGTGGTTCGGCTAAAGAATAACTCTCTATGTTTATTTGTGCGCCTGAAGTCCACTTTCAACGTGAACTGATGCGCATTCACAGAATGACGGGTTTCGCGGGAAAATCTCTGCAGAGGCGGAACACATTCAGCAAGTTCAATTGAGCAACGACCGTGGTAATACCTATAGGAAAGAAATGGGGATGATACGTTGCGCCTGTGTTCTAACAACGGAATTGATCGACTTACGGCTGAGCCCCCAATAAGTTTGTGGGGGTACGAGATCGCGACGCCCGCATCGGCGAGAGTTCTACCTCGTCCCCACAACTTCCTCTAAATGTTCCGACCAGTACAACCCGAGGTAAAGCCAAACACCAACACAGGACACGTAAAAATATGAAACACACTCTTCTTCTATTATTAAGGGTTCCTTTATTGTTGTTTTATTTTGTTATTGGATACTAACATTTTACGGTAGCACTGCGTGAAAGTTACATTATGAAGTCAATAAAGAAAACCAATCTTCGACATGGAGATTGCAAACACTTCGACACGACCCCGAGGTAAATTACGCATCTCCGCAGCCGGCGGAGAGCGGAAGATCGCGTGATCGTGGCTGTCAGCGGATGGAATAAGACTCCCCGAGGATAGAACTCTGACATGAATTCCATTCTAGGTTAGGGTTAAGAAAAGGGAAGAGAGAAAAACTTTTCTCTTAAGGGTGTGGCCGCCACAGAAATGCACTCTTTTAGTACAGTGGTGTGTGTACGTGGTTCTTTCATTGATGAGAACGAACCTAGAACAAAGAAGGGGCATAAAGTGCATTCATGGGATACGATTTCGGTAAAGCAAATAAAACCGAACTCGTCGGATGCTAATGGGATCTTTGTTGGAAATGTGCGTCGCGGCTAAACAAAGAGACGACGATGGGATATGGAAATGTGCTAATTGGTTTTAGCTTACCAACGCTGGTCCATGGTTCCCATGGGTGGCAAATTCCTCATCAGCACATCCATGTACCAGCATCATCATCATCATCGGCACTACAACCGGGAACCGGTCTTGGCCTTATTTAGCAAGTCCTGAGGCTTGTTGAATTTTCCATAATGATTTATTTTTTCTGGGCAAGGTCATTGGTCTTGCGCCAGAGGCTCCCCGACGGGGAATCGAACCTCGGTCTCCCGGGTGACAGGCGGGTATACTAACCACTATACTATCGAGGAGCCCAATACCAGCATAGTAACCCAAATAAGATAACCATCCAGTCTGACCCTTTGCCACCGTCGGCAAGATTTCTGTTGACTTAATGTCAACAAAATATCTTCCTCTCTAGAGTACCAGAGCCATACGGCTAAATCAAACAAACCGCAAATCTTCGGTCGACCTATCGTCACCGAAGAATGTATCGCCTACAACGGCATTACATGAAAACAATGTCTGCAGCGCCTTTTTGCTCGTCCATTTGTTTGAACAGGTGCGGTATTGTTCGTTGTCGATATGCAGGCTAAGGGGCATCGTACTTGTCCTATACGGACATATGGGAAATCCTCCCGTTTAACTCCTTTTCGATCGCTCATTGGCCGTCGTCAAGTTGCGCCTGTTCGCTCCTCCCACATCGATGTGATCCACCACCGTTGAATCTGACGGATGTGGATTGCATCAGGGAGTCAAATTTCATCATCCTTCGAGGAGAGACGTCGAGTCTCTGCTGTCGTGCCTTCCGTTGTCAGATTTAAATTTCTTAAGCGTACACACGCTTGTTTTCGTGTCGAGTTTTTGTCGAGAAACATAAGTTCTATGGGAATGAATTTAATATTTTATAGGAATAAATTTACTTAAATAATGCCAAATACGAGTGTGACGTTGATTCATAGAGTTCGTGTACCACACAGTAAATAACAAGTGCGCAGTGAAAATTAAAATCCAGACTACTGAACAAACAAAAAGACCCATGATTTAAAAGACAGTTCCAGTGTTTGTATTTAAAATAAAAGCTATGTTCAAGAGAATAAACTAAAATAAAAATAAGTGAATAAATTACTCCAGTGTGTTTTTCTTTGGAGAGTTGTTGTGTTCTCTGTGTGCTCTATTCCGTCTGATAGGAACAATTTACAGTGATATTGGTCGTGTTCCTGCTGAACCAGAGTCCGTGTTGACGCACTAGAGGAAATTACCCACAATTCCATCACTTTGGTGAGAATAAAAGTTAGTACTATGGGTCGATAAGAAGAAAAGGATGATTTGTCACCCTTTTTGGGAATTGGCTGAATGTGCGCGACTTCCATCCAGTAGAATAAGACAAATGGAAACGTTTCGCAGTGGTTTAGTGAGTGAAGGGCAACATATTTTCAAGACGATTGGGGGAATGCCATCCGGACCAGCGGATTTGTTTCCGTTTAGCTCTTTAAGTGGACGGGCAACAGTACGCATTCAGAAGTGAATCTGGCTCATGGTGTGCTGCTGATACTCAAGTTGAGATGGAACTGATGTGGTATCAGGCAGCTTGGAGTTGGCTGCAAAATGTGCAGCAAGTAGATTCGCCTTCTCTATTGCACTGGTGACTGGTCTGTCATCGACTATAAGCGATGGAATGGATGAAGAGACAGAGTTTTGAATGTTTTTCACGAATGCCCAGAAGCTTCCACTACCCGTGGGAGAGTGTAGTATTTTTTGTCTCACTCTCTGGTCATGCAGGAACTTGGCGCATTGAATATGCGCATTGTAGTCATTTCTAGCTCTCTTAAATCTTTTTCGGTTTTCCTCAGTATTGTTAGATTTATACAACCGGAAGCTCAACTCTTTAGCCTTAATGGCTTCTCTGGACCCGGAATCGAACCACATATTTCTCTTGGGTTTGATACTCTTTACCCTGTTTGGAATAAAGGTTCGCATGCCAAGTAGAATCGTGTCTGTCAATGTGTCCGCTATAGAGTCAACATCGTTATTGAGGAAAAATAACGACGAATTTAACCTCCCAAAAAAGTCGTTCAGACCTTCCCAGTTGGCGTTCTCGTAGAACCATACTGTTCTTTTGGGAGCTTTCTCATTAACGTTACTGTTGGTTAGAGGAAATTTAGCTGACACGACACAGTGGTCTGAAGTGCCCAAGGGCGAAGAAACTTCAATTGTGTATTTGTTTGGGTGGGAGGTGAGAGACAGGTCCAGTGTGTTGGCGAAATGACCATATATCCCTGGTACCCGTGTTGGCTCATTGACAAGTTGAGTTAAACTATTTGAAGCAGTAGTCCGGAGTGACGAAGCCACTGAGAGTTAAGCACATTCAAATCACCCGCAATAACGATTTCAGTGTGCGGATATAGGATCAAGATCCTATCGATAGAATCAGACAGAGCATCAAATTCGTTAAAGGATGCGTTTTTATTTAAGTTTGGGCTTCTGTAAAGAAAGCAGTAATGTATGATCTGGTTACGAACGTGAAGTTTTATCCAAAAGAAATTAAATTCTGGGTTGGAACAGAGCCCATATTGTGAGAGAAGCTGATAAGCAATATCATTTCGTATGTAACTATATGGCTATACCACGATGTGGACAGAACACTGGCACTAAGTTATATCCAGGTAGATTAAAATCGGAAATATTTGTATTATTAATTAGCTGGGTTTCGCTAAGTGCAAGGGTAGTTGGTTTCTTTACAAACGTGGGCAGACACAAAGGAGAAATTGCATCTCAAGCCACGAATGTTACACATATCAACGCGAAATTCCCGTTCCATTGAAATGGCCCTACACGGAAAACCAATACCGCCTCGGGCAAGGATGCAAGTCGGGGCCAGCAATAGATAAGCGAAAGCAACCACTGTTACGGACCTCGTGTCCATGCCCTCGCCCAACACACTATAAGCCACGAATATCCCCTCTCTACCGGTAAATTGGAAATATCGTCAAGTATCTAATTTGCATAAAACGGACGCATTCCAAGTTTTATAAAATCAAGAAAAAACACCAAGAACAAATCTTTCGAAACAAACGAGCAAAGCTAAATCAAGCGAAAGCCAAGCCATTCCTTTTACACCTCAACACAAAGTCCCGGAACAACGGACAATTGGACCGAATCGGGGGGATCAAAACTCAGCACCCCCTGGACCAAGGAACCAGCCACAACGATCAAGGAACAGTCCAACACTTCAAGAAAAAACAACAAGCCCGGTCCCCCTTTCCTCGACCATATTTAAATTATATTTAAATTGCTACTTAAAAATATATAACACAACTACAGGTGTTATGCTCTTGTTGTGGGTGCCCCACTAGATCCGTGCCGAAATCCAGGTCACATCCCTTCTATGACGAACATTATGCCACTCAGATACCGAAAACTCCCCAAAGATTATAAATCAATCGAGAGTATTGATGCCTGAGGGACGCAAACAGAGGTGCAAAAAAAAGGAAAAGAGACACAAGGGATGGAATGAGTAGAGGGTTTTTCCCCACTGCACATCATCATCATCATCGGCACTACAACCGGGAACCGGTCTTGGCCTTATTTAGCAAGTCCTGAGGCTTGTTAAATTTTTGCATAATGGTTTGTTTTTTCGGGGCAAGGTCATTAGACTGCACATCACGCGCCTATATATCCTCGCATTTTTCACAGCACTAAGGCGCGTGTGTGGAGATCCGTTTGTTTGCCTAGAATCGCACAGATAACTAGATAGATGAAGATCCGTTTGTTTGTTTAGGATCCCGCAGTAAGATTTCTCGCGCGAACTGACAGTACAATTGGGTATCTTGTGTATATTTAAGATTCCCAAAATGGATTGCACAATTGATCCGATGGTACGGATCACGAGGCAGAAGCGCACGTGCTGTCTCGTTGGCGGTCTTAAATCGATGTTTACATTAATGCACGCACAAAAGGGGATTTTGAAGTGCTCTCAAATGTCAGATCACGGCGCAAGCGGAAGAAGCGGTAGTGCATTAGGAAATGAGGTATCGATGTACATGGGTCTTAAACGCCTGGACATTACAACGACGAGGAAACAAATAAAAAGATAGAGTATTTCACATCCGTGTTGGTCGGCTAAATAATGACTCTGCGTTTATTTGTGCGCTTGAAGTTAACTTTCAATGTGAACTCAGAATGTCGCGTATAGGGAAAAATGTTTGAAGGGGCGGAACACATTCAGCATGTCCAGTTGAGCAACGACCATGATAATACCTATAGTAAAAAGATAAGCATGATACGTTACATCTATGTTCTAGCGATGGAATTGATCGACTTGCGGCTGGGTATCCAATAAGTTTTTCTGCTCGATTTAGCATCCTATCGAGCCCGTGTAGCGCAGGGAGCCTGACCAAATATGGGAGTTGAACTTCATTTTAGGGTGCACGTACCTCTCAAAAATAGTGGTCATATTGGATGGAGTGAAGCGTTTGTTGCATCTCTTAAGGAATTCCATACATTCGGACGCACTTTTCGCAGATTTAATATGGGTCGTTTCAATTAAGAGTCGAATTAATTCGAGTTCCGAGTATTGATAGTTTCTTGGCTTCGTCGATGCAAGTGCCGTCCATCGACAGTATATCCGCTTTGGGGCTCGCCATTGATAATAAGAGGTAGCATTAGGTTTTTATGGCTTTGAATTCCACTCGGTTAGATAATCCCCATTGACTTGTACTAATTTTTCCGATTAGTCTGAGTTTTGATAAGATATTTGCGGTAAAGGGTGTTACGTAGTTCTGTGAATTGGAGGCTACAGCCAAGAAAGTTAGAGTAGTTGGGAATAGTTCAGTTGCGTGAGAAGGTGGCTCATAACTTGTGCCTTTTATTATGCAGCAAGCGAAGCTTGTGATTATACCAAGACGGGGAAAAGCTCGATGTTTTTTGTCTAGAGTAAGGGACGTACTGGAAAATAGAGAAAAGGATTTCGGTATAAGTAGGTGATATCATCTTCGACTGAGAGGTGACCATAGTTGAACGAAAGACGGCCCAGGTTATGGAAATCGTATGCGTTGTGATTGCTGCGGGGACAAGTGGTGACGAGTGGTCCTGAAAGAAGGTCACGAGGAGAAGGTGGTGGTGGTAGTCTATTGATGAAGGGGCTGGGCGAGACTGATGTATTGATAAGGTCTGTTGTAAAAATGAGGTCTAGCTGCCTACCCAAGAGGTTTCGAATGTTGCTAACTTGACAGAGCAAGAATCAGCTAGTCGATTAATGAAGAGACTGTGGCAGTTCTACGAACCACACTAACCACTATAGGTCGAAATGTCGTCGTTCCACTAGGGAACACACTCACCTATAGCTAAATTACACGTGCCCTCAAAAGTCCTCTTTTCCACCTGAAACAAAGGTAACATACATATGGGAGGCAACAACCCCACGTATCCACAGACACGTGGGTCACAAGTCCGACCAATTGTTCTACGCCTGCACGGCGATCGAAGGACACAACAAACCGGCAAACATTGCCTTACCAAGGACAGTTAATGCATCACCCAAATTCCCTGTAAATAATTCTCTAACAATCATGCATTCAACGCATCGTCCTAAATTCCTGAAAAGAATTCTGTACATCATACAGGCATCGTAAATTCGAAAACCTTATCGGCGCCCCTCTTTTCTCAATTTCATTTTCCCATGACCTTCGTTGGATGAGAAAACAATGTATCTATTAGCACACGTGCTAAGATCAAACCAGAGAGCTCGCCAATTCACCACGACAAAGAGAAACTTCAGGTTTCTCTCGGGGAAAGAAACCACGAGTCCCTCAAGGTAATCCTTGAGTACAACATTCGAGATACAGAATCGCGCAACGCGAACAGTTGAGTTACACAGTCTTCCATTAACAGTCTACTTCGAGAACAGTCGTCACCGAGAACCCGAACGAGAAGGTTAATCCGCACCGAGCAAGATAATTAAAAGTACGTATATACTCGACGTGCAACGCTCAGTAAAGTAACGCGCCGTAGAATTACAAGAACTCACGACCGGTGAAAGTTTGCAAGTTTAGTTTCGCAAGTGATGAAATATCGAACGGTACAAATATAGTGACGAACGAACTTGTGGTGTGGCGAAGCGCTCGGCGCTCAAGTGCATTAAATCTCCAAGTGTAATAATTTGAAAAACAAAAAGGATGAAACAATAAATATAAACATTTCTTAAAACAATTTCACCCGTGTTTGATTTGTTACAGTGTCTGCTCCAGGTTCGTTTTTCTTTTGTGAACAGTGTTCGGCGGAACACTTCACCATAATCATCAAACATTCGACATTGACTAAAAATCCGCCGAAAGACATTCCTTGGCAGAGGTGGGGTGGGAGATAAAGTATCATCGGATAAGGTCCAATTGACTTGTGGAAGATTAAAATCTCCAAGAACGGTGATGTCCTCGCAAGTACTCAACACGATTATGGGATCGATAGCATTAAGGGCGAGCTCGTACACTTCTATGGCCTGGTATGGCACGACAAGAACCCCATGACAAAGATTGATTGAGAGATAGATGGTGGCGAGTGTTCCCGAAAGGAGGTCATGAGAAGATGGGAGTGGTGGTAGTCTATAGATGTAAGACGAAGCTGTTGAGTGGGACTGATGTATAGATAGAGTCTATAGTAAGGATGAGATCTAGCCACCTATCCAAGAGATTTCGCACGTTGCTGACTTGACGATGGCAAAAACCAGATAGTTGATCAATGAAGAGACATTCCTTTGCAGAGGTCGGGTGGGAGATGAATTATAATTGATCGTCAGATAAAGCACAATTGAATTCTGGAAGATTAAAATCTCCAAACACGATGATGTCGTCCTCGCAATTACTCGGCTCGATTATGTGGTCGATACCATTAAAAGCGAGTTCGTAATCTTCTGTGGGATAGGGTGGCAAGATACAGAAGCGCATGACAGAGATTGATTTGCGAAGAAGAGTAATTTTGACTGTCACCGTCGCGCTTGGAGGAGGTGGAGAAAGCAATAAGTGACGAATCGAGGCTGTTATTGGCAGCAATGAGCACTCCTTGACTGGAGGAAAAGTCAGTGGCGTGATTGAGGAGGTTATAGCGTGTGCGATGATAGTGAAGAGCGTGTGATTCGAACTGACGCTATGACAGTTAGAATCAGCAAAAATTGAACCAATGCTTAACACGTCAGGCCACTGGCCGCGTGTACGAATTCGATTTCGAAACTCAAGTAGACTCAACTGATATGGAATTGTCATGTTATCGCTGTGGTATACGGCTTTGATCCATTTTCTTTTTCGATTTTCGTTCGGTGTTCTTCACTATTGGCTTGTGTATTGTGTGTGTATCTGTTAGAAGCGCCACAAGGTCATCGTGGAAGACAGTGAACATGGGAGAAAACAGTTCCAGGCTATGAATGCTGGGGATTATGTTCGTTTCGCTCAAGGCGAAAATGTCAACAGGTAGAGCATGGGAGTTTTTTAGAATGCATTGAGTCTTTGAGCGAAGATCCCATACGTTCTGATAGTAGAGGGTAAGGCAAGCTATACAGTCGGAGAGGGTGGGGGAGGTAAGAGTTCAGAATAGAAAAAAACTTCTTGAGGTCGGCCTTACTACGTTGAAGGTGGAATAAACTTTTGTCGTAAACGAACTGGCCGGAAGCAGTAATGTCATTCGATACTTCAAAAGGGGATAAATTGAAAATTACGTGGAATTTTACAAATAGTTTGTGAAGACTGGGGACGTCGGTGGGTAAACCTTCCTGTTGAATCGAGATTTTTTTTTTTTTTAGTTCTAGTTTTGCCTTCGTAGCAGACATAATAAGTTTTGTCGTGGAGATATGAGCAGGGGGAGTATGTCTTATGGGTTTTGATGCATTGTGAAGGGTGGGGTTAGGATTAACCCTTTCAAGGTAGGGTGGTTTTTGGCATTCTTAAATGGAAGGTCGTCCGGCGCTTTAAAAATTACCTAAAAGTACTAATGAAAAATTGCATGTTGCTTCATTAACTATCCTTGTATTATATAAGGAGTAATCGCTATATTAATGACTTTTTAATTTATTTAAACAATAGAAGTAAATAAGTAAATACCTCCCCACCTTTCGAAGGCACGAGTGACCCGAGCCTACCATCTAAGGGTTAAAAGGGACTATATTAGGGGTAAGTTTGAAGGAAGACCTCTTTTTACGAGAGAGGTTGTGATAATCGGTTTTACGTTTATTGGGTGTATCACAGACGTGTTGATTAAGTCGGGATGGCGGTATATGCTATCACGAGCAATGCTCTAAGCTTTGTGTAAGCATTCTACGTTTCTATACATTTACCTGCGATATCTGAATCACTAAAAAAACACAATGTGTGTGCTCTTTATAAAAAAAAAAAAAAAAAAAAAAAAAACTATTAACAGACGGATAAACAATGTACTCTTCATCCGAAGCACCGAAACATTGAACATTCTGCCTGATCATGTTTTCAGGCATTTTAGATCAAATTTACATAGATACCGTATGCCCCTTTTCTGCCTTGGAGTCCGTTTTTACTTTTACCAGCATTTCTCAGTGAGCTGGGTATAACAAATTATTTTGAACTTACCGATTTTAATGCGTCCTTCCCGTGTACTCCTATAACAACTCCTTGGTCGGATGTCTTCGTAGTTTTTACATTATTTATGTGTTTTGTGGGGAGCATTCCAAGTATACTGGTATGCAATGACGGAGGTTCCGAACTACTAGCAAACGACATTGAAGACTCTTCTAAGTCGTCATCTGTACAAAGGTGCATTATGGCCTACACGAAAAATATATTATAACTAAAGAATATATAGCAAAGGATCGAACATTTATACTTACATGGTCGTCTGTCAGGAAATAAAGATTTGATCTAGCTTGCCAATTAACCACAAGGGCTTGTGACCGGGGATACTGCCTGGGGAGCCACACGGCACCAATTGTGCGGGGCATATTTGCCCGAAAGTAAATTGGCAAGGCAACACTTGGTAAAAATACATGCACTGTAAGTAAGTTAAAATATAAATATATAAAAAACTGAAAACTGAAAACAATTAAAAGTTTAATTTTCTCGCTTTTGTTTTTGATTTTAAAAAATTTCTTCGGCAATTATACACAAAAGGTAATCTCATCACATCGAATGTATAAAAGAATTCATCAAAGTCAGTTAGGCACGACTATCTGTATTTAATTAATTGATTTTCAAATTACCTGACTCTATATAATCGTTAATCACCAAGAATACCTATTTCGACTTCCCTTGAGTCACCAAAACTGAACCTAAGCCACTTAACCAGTGACTAGTGGGCTATTCAAAAATTATTGCCACAACTCTGCGATCTTCAAAAGCTATAACAGAAACTATATGTTCAACACATAACCTAATTATTTTGTAGAAAATGTTAGTTAATTATCTCAATGTGCAAAAACTTTATCGAACGCTTGTACTTCTTCAGCATCATCATCGGCACTACAACCGGGATCCGGTCTTGGCCTTATTTAGCAAGTCTCCCCACTGGTATCCGATCCTTATCCGATACTTGTTAAATTGTCCATAATAATTTGTTTTTTCTGGTAAGGTTATTAGCCTTGCGCGAACTTGTACTTCTCCACTTAGGTTAAACTTCAAGCTTAGGTCTATTGACCAGATGGCTTTAGATCTTGCATCCTGTTTCAGAAATCACAAGTTTTTCTGCTCATTAGATTTAGGTCCGATTGTGATCTCGCGTGTTCAAGCCTTAGAAATGGGCCTCGGTTTCCGCAATGACACCCTCATTCGATCTCAATCTCTTTCTTGGAGCCACCGCTTGAGGTTTGGCAACAGATAATAGTCGCTCGACGCCAAGTCTGGAGAATACGGTGAATGAGCAACCAATTGAAATTGCTCCAATTTGGCCATCCCTTTGAAGGACGTGTGTGATGGTGCGTTATCGTGAGGGTACCGAACTTTTCTCTTCGCCATATGGGGCCGTTTTTTCTTTCTTTCAGTTATCCAATAACGTTGCACAATACTCTCCTGTGCCTTTAGTATACAACCACAAATCAGCAATCGCTCCCCTAAATGAACCCCAGATAATGCCTGATATTGTCATTTCAAATATTAATTATCCTAATTGCGACTTAATGCCTCTGTTTATCGAGAGTAGGTTGTGGCGTTTCTAGCAGATGCACACGACAAATAGTGAAGAACAACACCACCAAAAGCACATCCATTAAAGCCGTATATCATAGCAATATAGCATTTCCACATCAGCCGAATGTAATTGAGTTTAGAAATCGAATTCGTACACGCGGCAGTGGCCAGAAGCGTTGAGCTTTGGTTCTATATTTTAGTGATTCTAACCGTGATAGCGTCGGTTCAAATCACACGCTCTTCATTATCATCGCAAACGCTATAACTGGTGACGTGGCGTTTCTAGCAGATACACACGACCAATAGTGAAGAACAACACCACCAAAAGCACATCCATTAAAGCCGTATACCATAGCAATAATATAGCATTCCCACATCAGTCGAATGTACTTGAGTTTAGAAATCGAATTCGTACACGCGGCAGTGGCCTGATGCGTTGAGCTTCGGTTCTATATTTTAGTGATTCTAACCGTGATAGCGTCGGTACGAATCACACGCTCTTCATTATCGTTGCAAACGCTATAGTCTCCAAGGAGGGTTTTAACATGAAATGATGAGATCTCATCAAATACTTCATCTAGAGTCTCGTAGAACGTGTCCTTCGTTTCTTGGTCGGTAAATTCTGTTGGGGCCTGTAGGTTTATAAGTACGTTATTGAACCATGAGCCCTGTGTTTTTAGCATCGACATTCGGTCGTTAATAAATCTCACATATTTTACATAGTGCGTAGTCTTATTGCTTACTATGAAGGCGGTTCCGAGGTTATGTGTGTCGGTACCTCCACACGCCAGTGTGAACCCGCTGGTTTCGACTACTTGATGTGGGAGTCGGACTTCCTGAAGCGCGAAAATGTCCTTTTTATATTGTTTCGCGTGGTCTACGACCGTGTGTATCGCGCCTGGCTTATTAAACGTTCGAACATTCCACGTGCCGATGCGTATATCTCGCTTTTTCGTTTTTCCCACGTCTTCTTTTTGCCGAGTCGGTGTTTTCTTGATGATTTGTTCCCTTATAGTATATTGGTTATTCATTTTTGTTCCCACGAGTCTTTGGGGTTTCAAATAGTCCGCAATATCAGAGCCCCGTTTTGATATGTTAAGGTTTGATTACTGCTCTGATTCGACCCGCTGTGAGAGATACGCCGTTGTAACTGTATACCCCTGGTTGCATATCATCCAATCGGTACGGCGACGCGTAACACCCTGGATTAGGTGTGGCACATCCTAGTGTGTTCCTCTTCGCTAGACTGTCTAACATGAGTGGCCCTACTGGAAGCGTATGCTTCCGTCAGCATAGCCTGAGTGATTCATTGTAATTAAAGCCCCCGCACCACGTCAATGTTTCTACCAAGCGGGGGCTGGATTGGAGCAGAGCCCTTATTGTGGCAAAGCTGAAAAGCAATATAACTTTATATGTATGTGACTAGACCACGAAGTAGGAAGAACAAAGACAATATGTTATAACCATGCAGATTGATATCGGAAATATATATTAAATATTACCTGGGTTTTGCTAAGTGCAAGGATTGCTGGTTTCTGATTAGAAATGTGGGCCGACGAAGAGGAGGAATTACACCTTGGCCCACAAATTTCACAATGATTGACGCGGAAATTGAAATGGCCCTGCACAGAAATCTAATACCGCTTCAGAACAGAATGAAAATCGGGACCTGTAACAGATGAGTGAAAGCAACCACTACAGGTGTTATACCCTTGTAGTAGTTGCCCCACTAGATCCGTGCCGAAATCCAGGTCACATTTTTTCCATGACGAATATTAGCCACTCAAACGCCAAAAACTTTCCAAAGATTATAAATCAATCAAGAGTATCGATGTCTTAGAGACGTAATAGAGGTTAGGAAAACAGACTTTACCGCTCCCCGAATGACGATCGACCAGGGATATTTTTCGAACATCTTTCACATACCGTCGACTGGATACAGATCAACCACCCAGCTTCTGAAATTGTTGTCCTTGGTGATTTTAATGTGCACAATTCTGGCTGGTTGTTATATTCTAGCAGAACCGATGAGGCTGGGAGGCTGGCGGAGATGTTTGCTGTTAGCCACAACTTGACTCAACTCGTGGAGGAACCAACGCGAGTGCCGGATGTCCGAGGCGATTGTGCGAACACCCTGGATCTGTTTTTGACATCCGAAGCGACTATTTATGCCGTAGAGGTTTCTGCGCCACTGGGAAACTCAGATCACTGCTTGGTATCTGTCGCGCAAGCTCTTGCATATCAAGCGAATAACCGGCCTAGGCAGCTTCGTCATGTATGGAAGTATGGGGCTGCTAACTGGGACGATTTGTGAGATTTCTTCGCATCCTTTCCATGGTCGGAGGTGTGCTTCGGAGACTCCGATGTCAACGCTTCCACGGAGTCGGTATCAGAGATTATTCTTCTGGGGATGGAGATGTATATTCCACATTCCATCAAACGAAGTTCATCTAATAAACCGGGGTTTGACAAAAAATGCGAGCAGATTACAGAGGCAAAAAATAGGGCTTTTAAGCAATGACGCTCCAACCCCACCGAGGTTAACAGAACGAATTTTGTTAGAATCAGAAACGCGTGCAACCAGGCGATTGATACCGCGAAGAAAGCTCACAACGACAGGGTGATCAATAAGCTCCTTCGGTGCCCAACTGGTTCGCGCTCCTTCTGGTCAATGGCAAAAGCTGTCAGCGGTAACTTCGCTTCCTCCTCTTTCCCTCCGTTGGTGACGGACAACGGGACGTTAGTCACAAATTCAAAAGGTAAAGCTAATGTGTTCGCGAATTTTGTTTCCGCGAATTCAAACGATCCCGGTCTTTTAGATCCACCTGCGATCACGCCAGTACGGTCTTCGATACTGGATGTGAGATAGATTTCGCCCGTGTACTATTCACCGCATTTTACGTGAACTGGATTGTAGGAACACAACCGACCCGGACGGAATACCAGCAATTGTCCTTAAGAACTGTGCTCCAGAACTATCGCCGATTCTTGGCAGACTCTTTCGCTTATCTTATGCACGGAGGACCTTTTCTGCCTGCTGGAAAATGGCTCGAGTTCAGCCAATCCCAAAGACGAGAAAAAAGTGTCTCCCACTAAATTACGGACCGATAGCATTACTGTCTATTATGTCTAAGGTGATAGAAAAGGTCATCAATGCCGAGTTAATTAAGTATTTGGAGTGCAACGAACTTCTGAATGATCGTCAATACAGATTCCGTGGCAGACGGTCCACGGGAGACCTTTTGACACTTATAACCGATATATCGGCATCTGCGATTGAGCGGCATGGTGAGTCAAAGGCGGTCGCATTGGCGATCTCCATAGCTTATAACCGCGTCTGGCACGGGGCATTGCTGAGCAAACTTCGTTCATATGGACTTTCCCAGCAGCTTTGCGACTGGATGAAAAGCTTCCTTGAAAATCGATCGATCCCGGTTCTTGTGCACGGCGAGTGCTGGGATCTGTATCCTGTTAATTCGGGGGTGCCCCAAAGTTCTATTTTGGCTCCAACCTTGTTTTTGCTTCACATAAATGATTCGTTGGAGACAACGGATAACAAAGTGTTCAGTTTTGCGGATGATAGTACGCTTGTTTCCTCCTTTTCGAGTGTTCGGCCGATTGGTGCATCTACGTCGCATCGGCTGAGATGTAGACAGATTGACTCTCTGAATCAGGATTTAGATAAGGTCCTGCAGCGGCGAAGAGCCAATCTCGTCGACTTCAGTGCAGCGAAGACACAATATACAACATACACAAAAAAAAAGTGGATCATCGGTCCCACAGTTGTTGATGAATGCCCAGGCCCTCTAGGCTGGAGAAAGCTTGAAATTGCTCGGCGTCACGGTCTGTGGGAATGTATCATGGCATAAACACGTGTCGAGCATCGCCAGGTCAGCCTCAGGAAAGCTGAGCTATGTTTTTAGAGCCAAGAAATATTTTACTCCGGCCCAACTTCTCCTATATAAATCCCACATTTAAACCGCGCTCGAATATTGCTCTCATGTTTGGAGCTCGGCTCCTAAACATACCCTCGACCTACTTGAGAGCATACAGAGGCCAGCGATCCGCCTGAGCGGGAACTCGGCGCTGACGTCGGAACTACAGTCGCTATCACATCGAAGGCGCGTAGACGACCTCTGTCTATTTTACAGATATTATCATGGGTCCTGTTCTTCGGAGAACGTGGGATTGTTCCCCGCAATTCGGCTTACATGCGCTCCACAAGACAAGCCGACGGATCGCACCAGTTTGCGGTTCATCTCCCGACGGCGCGAACATCCCAGCATCAGAACTCGTTCCGTTACAGAGCGGGGAAGCTGTGGAACTCCCTTCCCACGCGAGTGTTCCCGGAGCGTTACAACCTGCAACTGTTCAAAAAGAACTGCAACAGTTATTTAGTGGCATCTCGGGGCGCCCATTCGGCGCTATAGATTCGCCTCTCCCGAGAGAACTGCAATAAAAAAAAAAATTTTTGCACGAAGTAGTGGGCCCGAGTATATGATTAGCTTAGTTGATATTGGTTCTACCGAATCAATAGCAAACCATACATATTACATCAATAGTAAATTATAACCAAAATAATTTCCTATTACACAAATTAGCGATAACACAACAGTTAAACCCCGAAGATTATCCAAAAGGACAAAGATTCGCTGAAGGGATGCTCGCGAAAAATCAAGAAAAATTGATTCGCATCAGTTGATGACTGACGGAGCGCACCTCCCTTTAACCGACGCTGTGAATAATCTGAACTATCGCTACTGGACTCATACTGGTGCTAATCCATACGCCGTCGAAGAGAAGCCCTTGCACAACCAGGGTACCAGGGAGTAACTGTATGAGCAAGTGTTCGATCGTATGGTATCTTTGGGCCTTATTTCACTCCGTGATTATCGTGATCGAAAATTGAGTGAAACGTCTCGAGTCTTGTGTAGGCACAGATGGTTGTCATTTTTCATAATTAAAATTGAAAAATGTTCAATTCATTACTTAGCGAGTTATTGCATTTTAGTGTCACAGTGTACAACATAAAAAAAATGCTGTTGAAATTCAGAGATAAATCGCTATTAGAGGTAAATTTTTACCTCTAATAGTAGATAATTAATTTTCGAATATAAATTGTTTAACCCAAAGACGAAATCAAACACTACTCACGTTCTGAATTTTTTGTAAAGACTGCAATCATATTAGTCTGTGGATCGATGCAGATAGATTGCGTCGAAACTTTTAGTACGCTGTGCAGTCGGAGGGTCAGTAAGTTCCATATCAGTATTCTATTTTCAGTGCACACGAGTACCTGGAGGAATAACAAGTTGAAAATCTATGTTTGTAGTGTATCTCACATCTTTCTCACCAAATGCGCAAAGTCTCCAAAACAAAAATGAACTGATTTTATTTCTGCAACAGACTGCAGTGCAGAACTGATTGTATCGTCGCCCTTCTCCGAAACCTCTTGTTCATCATCATCACTCTGATTACAAACTCCATTCGGTAAACGTGGTTTGTCACCTCCATTCTCTTTGTATATGTGTGACAGGGGTTGCAAACGTGCAATGACTTCTTTATCGTACCTCGTTTTCTTCTTGATGTATTTGGCAAATTTATATTTCGCCTTGAAGCGGTGCTTTAAATTGAGGCATGGTATAGTTTTTGAGATATTCTTATGCTTCAAATCACCGGGCAAACGCTCGTGAATGTATCCGAACATCGTTTTGTGCCAACCCTCAGCCATGTGCAGGGATATTCCAAGCTTCTGGTATATTAATAGTTTTTGAAATAAGTTTAAATTATTTGTGGACTTAATTCGATTGTAAAGTTGCTTCTTCTGGAGCTCATTAAGGCGTGGAAGCTGTTGGATTTTTCTCACATTAAGTTTGCTCTTGAGGTGTTTGACCAATGTGTCTTCGTCATTTTGTAGTTGATTCAAAAACATCTGCATTACGTTCTCCCTTCTTACATCGATGTCCTTCTTGGAGCCATTTTTTCTCGTTTTTGGGATATTTATTTGAGCTTTATTTAAACAGCCATCCGAACTACCACTCGCGTGTAGAGCAGTGACCAACTTAAGAGTCGCCGCTTTGTAGATGCACAAGGAATTGCCACATCCGGCCGCTAGTAAAGATCCGTCTTGAGAAAATGCAATCGATTTCACACCAAAATGTTTATATTTTGTCTGGCCGCGACAAAACCACACTCTAGTGTTTTTGTGGATATTGTATGAGTCTTCCAAAGCCCAGATTTTAATTAGATTATCCTCACCAACGGTGGCACACAATAAATTATCGGTCTGGTAGGGATTTGAGAATTCTACCGCTTTTACTCCGCCTTCATGAGGAAGATCTACGTTCGTGTTCAGGGTGTAACTGTAGGGGATAAAAAGAAAACAATCAAATCGAATATCTGAATTTGTGAGTTCATTTAAAATTCACTTTTACCGCTGCTCTTTATCGTTATATTCCCAGAACTTCAGACGGACTTCCGGTATATGCTCTTCATCGTTATATATTTCCACCGTAACCATCCAATCGATATTGAATGCTGCTTGTGTCACACGGACGTTGTATAAGATTTTGTTATCTTCCATAGACAGTTGGTTTTGATTCACCACATCCATCTGAGGAATATTAAAAATACAATATTTTCAATGAGATATATTCCTTTTAAACCGACATTTATCATTGAACTTACATTGTACAACAGATTTTTTGTGTAGGTTGAATAAAACTGCAAATGACCAATTCGACCATTAAGGACGAGGGTATTTTTTCTAGGATTCACTCTCAGTCGAACTGGGAAACGATCAACTTGTGTTTTGTCGTCGAAGATATAAGTGAACTCTTGCAAAGTACACTTGGGACGAAGACTTACGTCCAATATTTGAATGCCTATAAATTACAATGACGATAAATATGAAATGTAAAGGAAAGTTAAAGGTCACCTACCGTTATCAACAAATGATACAGAAATTTGGGAATTATCTGGACTAATTGCGATATGACGAATAACCGCTGGCATTCGTGGCATGAATTCCCTTTTATCCGGGCGACTCACATTCCATCGTACCAAAACTGACTCCCAGCCACTGCTGTAGAAGCTCGATCCTGTTAAGCTAAAGGCAACGCTGGTAATGCTGGTATGATGCCAATGAAAATGGGTCTAAAAACATAACAAAAGGTTCATATAAATCATTTCATTCAGTTTTGCATCCATAAAATAGAACTGAAGTAATGGCCCACGTGAAAAATGGTAAAGGATAATCAACAAAAATTATCCAGAGGTTATTATGCAGAGGTTATCAAAAGATTGTTAACAAATTTATCAAAATTTCGTAACAGTCGGTAAAGTCGGTTGTGAATTGTCAAATATGCACAATTCTTGTTATTGCATCTGGTAACACTCAACATTTGACAATGTGGGATCTTGAAACGTTGTTAAACGAAAACGTTAATTGTGCAAATTCGTCGTGCTTGAGTTTTCTCGTCACCGGTAACGAAGTGCAGCCATTTAACATTTTCCGCCGAGCTTTCGGTGATCCCGTCATCGAAAACATGCTCCATTGGGTAAGCAAATGGCAATGGCCAAAATTAATCTGACCATCATAAGAAGAATTGTCTCACAAGAATTGTGATGACCGCGTTTTCGTCACCTGGTGCTTGAGCGAGATTTTTTATTTATTTATTTTTAATTTATTTTCGAGTTGTTGATTGAGGATTGAGAAGAAAACAAATTCTGCGTTTTCGAGAATAAAGCTTTAATGGCTTGTTACACCTCGCTACACAACCCACTCAATCACCCTCAGCTCACAATTAATACTTATATTGCACACAAAGCAATTCCCAAACAAGTAACTGATGCCTCTTCCCACAGGCAATTAATGTTCATATCGCATACGTTGCGATATTCATTCAAGTGCTACATACGACACATACGCGCCTCTCCAAGCTACACGTGTATCGCTTTCATTCAAAATCTCAAGGCCACAAACCTACTGCATTCTTTTTGCTTCGTATTCGAAACAAGCTCGACACCTGGCCACTCACACGGTTTCATGTTTCGAATCATTTTTTGCTCCATGCCCGAAAACAAGTGTCATACAAGACATTTGACAAGGTCGGCATCTTCAAAAGCGGTTGGCGACGATTTAATTGAACGTCGATCAATTGCTGAGATCTGCGAAAGAACAGACACAGCGACGAAATCGATCGAGCGACACAATGGCTCGAACAAAGAGCAACGTACTTCAATTGGTTCGGTAAATGTAGCAATCAATTGAGTAATTGATTGAACCAATGCCGCTGCACCTTAAGCAGGGCAATTAAGCGATAATGATAATTTAGAAATACGAATGACTCATGCCAGGCAATTAGCCTCAATATGGGTCATACGTTCTGGATCAAAGTCCGGGCTGAGGTAAACGCATCGTTTGCACTTACTCGCCCATAATTCAGGTATAAAAGAGTGGTTACAAATGGACAGAGAAGAGAACTAATCGATCAGGCAAAGGGTTGCGGCCTTGCATTGGAACAGCGGACCCTTTGCTTTAATTAGATAAAAGTAGTGTGTGAGTAGAATTGAATATAGAATTGAAATGAACAGAATTGTGTAGAATTGTCGGCGAAGTACCGTAATGTGAAGTAAACGCAAGATGTTTCCAAGGAGTTGTCACAAACAATAAAGTTCAAATGTACAAATAAAAAGGAAGTCAGTGTATTATTTTGAAAACATCCATAAAGGGAAGCCAGAGGAGCTACACCAAGGAAAACTAACAGGTCGAGCCACGAATCCCCAAGAGAACACCAGCGGCGACAACTCAAACAGAAGCCAGGAGAACAGCACCGTTGGAGAAAACTAGCAGGTAATATACCAATATCCCCCGAGAGATAATGAAATAATAAATTTATGATAGTGCCCAAACTATTTTCGTACTACATTGGCGCACGAGCAGGGACGCTAATACCAAAATTAGTTGGTGTTACAGGCTATCTTTGGCGGTAAATATGACGAGAGGCAGGACAATGGAGGAAACTCCACAACCCCAAATTGAGAGGTATACCGCAAACCTACAATAGAGAGCGTAATCAGGCCGAGAAGATTAATATGGGTCGGACATGTGGCGCAAATGGGCAACGATAGGACCTTGCGTAGAATGCTTGACAGTAGACCAACGGGAAAAAGGCCGACGGGACGGCCGCGACGGAGATGGGATGACAATGTTAGGTTTAACCTTGAGGAGATCAGTTCGGGTGGGGAAGCGTGGAAGGAGAGCGCACAGGATAGGGAAAGATGGCGGAGTCGACTCAGCGAGGTCATGAACTTCCGGGTTCCTACAGGCCAATAAATAATAATAATAAATAGTAATCCCGATTGAAGTCCATAGTGGTAAACACTCTAGGCTTCTTCAGAGCATGTCTAGATTAGGTCATTATTCCAACATCGGGTATCGTAGTGTATGTTTAGGTCATTGTTGCAACGTCGAGTACCGTAGTGTGTGTTTAGGCCAGTTTTGCAACGTCAGGTATCCTAGTGTGTGTTTAGGTCATTATTGCAACGTCGGGTGCCGTAGTATGTGTTTAGATCATTACTACAACACCAGGTACTGTAGTGTGTATTTAGGTCATTTTTGCAACGCCATGTATCGTAGTGTGTGTTTAGGTCATTATTGCACAGTCGGGTATCGCAGTGTGTGTTTAGGTCATTACTACAACACCAGGTACGGTAGTGTGTATTTAGGTCATTTTTGCAACGCCATGTATCGTAGTGTGTGTTTAGGTCATTATTGCAACGTCGGGCATCGTAGTGTGTGTTTAGATCATTACTGCAACATCAGATATTGTTGAGTGTGTTTAGGTCATTATTGCAACGTCAGGTATCGTAATGTGTGTTTGGTGGGTACCAGATGCTTGGGATAACTCATGGCTTCGCATTTTTTCATGTTGTAGAGTGGTTTGCTAGTGTTTGGTGTTGCACGAATCGCTGGAAGGAAGACTGAATTCAATAACGGATCAGCTAAAAGTTGATGATCAAATGATGGCGGATATTGTTTGATCGATGTAAAGCATCATTTCATAAACACGATTACGATAACGTTCTGTAGATTGTGTTCGTCTGATAATCAAGGCGAAGATGATGCACCAGGAGATGTGTTCTATCCGTGTCCACTGCAGCTGCCAATCAATGTCTTTCTCGTAGTACTCATCGATTTTCCCTTGACTTTTCTTTCAGTATCGTTATTAGCCCTTGAATTCTAGCAGAAAATCAATTAACCTTATGATCCTTTCTTCCGTCGATTTTGAGGGAAATCAAGTAAGTGTCATGAGTTATGGAACGCTGTTTTCGTAAGTAACTTGATACCTTATGTGAGTCATTTCGATCTGGAATTAGTGACCGCAAACGCTGTTGTTTATATGATGCTGTACAATAGAAGTCCCTGTTGAGGAACTCTGTTAAGTTGCCATCGTTGCGCTGTTATTTCTTCGGTAAAGAAATGTGAACACGTTCGATTATAACAAAAGCGGTTGAGTTGTGGACATTTCAGCCACAGGTGTCCGAAGCTCCTACAAAGTTGGTGGAGCCGCCCACCATCGGAACAAACATTGTGGCATTCATGATCTGCGATCAAAAACGATATCGTCTTCTCCAATTTTCTTATCGGGTAAAAGATCGGTGGAACTTCTTTTACGGCTCGAGTCAAGTAGGTGGTCTGTTGATGTGTCTGGGGAGATGTTTCGGGTCCTGTTGATGGCCGTTTTGCTGAAATAACTTGGCGACAACCCTTTTAAATTGCCGACATTTTGTAAAGGACTACGCGACGAAAAAGAATCTAATCACGGCTTCTCGTGTCCCTTTAAGGTCTTTGGAGACCATACGATTATTCTGGTTAAGAGTTCTACTGAACAGTTATGATAAATCGTATCTTACATGATAACCGGATGCGACAAGTGGTGTTGTATCCTACTACATAAACCCCATTTCACATTCAATGAACCTCATATCGCACACGATTCCTTTCAATCACACACGATTCAGTTCAATCCAATTAACATCATATCGCACGCGACGCGATTATTCGTTAATTGTACATCTGTGACGCAGTCATTACCCAAGGTACAGGCTATCTAATTACGAGTGCATTTTTTGCATCGTATCGCATATTCAAAACAAGCGCCACGCCTGGACATTGCCAGCGTCTATAGCATGTTGGATAACGACAATTGCCAGCTGTTATGGTACCGTTTAACAGAGTTCCCACCCAAATGCTCACGTCTACGAAAGACAGGCATATAAATAATAACGAAACGGCATCCGGCGATGCGAAGTGACGAAACGAATTGCTAGAACCAATACCACTACACCTTAAGAGCTTTTTTTCACACTTACGAGCGCATAAAAAGGGGATTGTGAAGTACCCTTAAATGCCGAAGCACAATGCGACCAGGTGGAGAAAAAGTGGATAAGAAAATGAGGTGCGATGTATATTGGTCTTGAATTTTTTTTACACTAACGCGTGTTAGATGTGTCAGTGACATCATAGATAAAGATGATGTTCACGAGGTCATTGATTCACCTAAATCAAGAAAAGCCAGCCGATTTTATGCTCGAATGACCCCCCCAATACGATAGTGCATCAATTGCATATGCCAAAGCGATTGCCTAATAATGCAAAAGCAATTAACGGCATATTGCGGAACAATTAAATTGCAGAAACATTTAAACTGCATGTTCCAGCACAATCAAGTACGAAATAATTAATTGAGTCAATTCGCAACTGCGGATACGGAACTGTGATGCAAGTCAATGAAGAAATATTGACCAACACAGCAGTTTGAAGCAATTGCGAATCTAAAGCCAACAAACGAAAATTGGGGCAATTAAAATTGAATTGCATTGTCGTCATCTGGAGGTATTGACCCCGAAGTGCTGTGAAACGTTTAGGAAGTAATTAGAGGGCAGTTGATGGTCGGTCGTGGAGATAGAAGGAATAAGAAAATTTGATCGGAAAAGTGGGGTGTTGGCCGCGGAAAGAGTGCTGTAATTTTAGAGTTAAATACCAATTGTGTCTGAAGAATATAAACTCCACAAGAAGTTAATGTATAGCGATAATGCTACAATAGTGTAAAGACAGAGTGCTGTAATTTTAGAATTAAATACCAATTGTGTCTGAAGAATATAAACTCCACAAGAAGTTAATGTATAGCGATAATGCTACAATAGTGTAAAGACAGAGTGCTGTAATTTTAGAGTTAAATACCAATTGTGTTTGAAGAATACAAACTCCACAAGAAGTCAATGTAAAGAAAGAATGTTACAATAGTGTAAAGACAGAGTGCTTTAATTATAGAGATCGATAATAATAAAAGGAATTCGTGATTTAACTTTTCACTGTTTTTCTATTCCTTTCGTATCCTGATGGTTATTTCGACTTAGACATCTAAAAACCATAACAGCGCGCACAAAAGGGGATATTGAAGGATTTTACAACGACGAGGAAACACATGATCAGGTAGAGCTGTAGCGATTCTAACAGATACACACAATTCACAAGCAAAAATAGTGAGGAACACCGAACGAAAGAAATCGAATAAGAAAAATACATCAGAACCGTATACCAAGCGATAAATAAAAATAATTCACACCAGTGGAATATACTCGAGTTTGGAAATCAAATTCTAAACACGGTCAGTAGTCTGATGCTTCACTGCTTCGCTTTCGTGTGGTAAGGTTAAAGAATGACTCTCTATGTTTATTAGTGCGCCTGAAGTTAATTTTCAACGTGAATTGGTGCGCATTCACAGATTGACGGGTATCGCGGGAAAATGCCTGAAGAGGGGGAACACATTCAGCAAGTTCGATTAGATAATCCCCAATTGATATATTTTGTTGAGATCGGAATTCAATGTATTAAGCATAACCTGCTTATTGGTGATGACAATCGAAGAGTTTGGTCGGGAATGTTCATATGAATATGAAAAACTTAACGTGCTATCATCAGCAAACCAGTGAATTGGGTTTTGGGTAATTGACAAGAGATCATTTATAAAGAGCAAGGGGAGAGTGAGTGAGAGTACAGAACCCTGGGGAACACCTGCATTAATTTGATGGGAGGCAGATTTGACACCGTCAAGAACCAATTGAATTGAACGGCCGGAAAGATAGTATCTTATCCAATGGATCAGGGAATTGTCCAGTCCATAGGAATGCAATTTATACAAAAGGGTTGGGTGCTAAACTCAGTCGAAGGCTTTTGAAATATTCAATGCGGCAACCTTGCTTTCGCCGAGGTAGTGGATGGAATGGCTCCACTTTTCGGTAAGGTACCCCATCAAAACTCCTGTGGACCCGTTGCTACGAAAGCCATATTGGTGGTCATTGAGGAGGTCATTTGAATCTAGATATTTCAAAAGTTGACGGTTGATAAGTGATTCCATTACCTTCGAGAGAATAGAAGTTAATACTATGGGTCGATAAGAAAAGAGGGGCGATTTGTCACCCTTTTTGGGAATCGGCTGAAATAAGGCCAAGACCGGCTCCCGGTTGTAGTGCCGATGATGATGATGATGATGATGAATGTTCGCTGACTTCCATCTATTTGAAAAAACGCCCAGTAGAATTAGACAAATGGAAGAGTTTCTGCGGTGGTTTAGCGAGTGAAGAGGAACTTTCTTCAAGACAATTGGGGGAGTGCATGCAGACCAGCGGTTTTTCTTGGGTTTAGCTCCTCGAGTGCGCGGGCAACAGTAAGCGTTCCGAAATGAATCTGCCTCATGGTATGCTGCTTATGCTCAAGTTGAGGCGGAACTGGCGTGGTATCAGCGTTGAGTTGGATGCAAAATGTGCAGCAAGTAGATTCGCTTTCTCTATTGCAGTGGTGACTGGTCTGTCATCGACTATTAGTGATGGAATGGATGAGGAGAGAGAATTTTGTATGTTCTTCACAAATGCCCAGAAGTTTCTACTACCTGTGGGAGAGTGTAGTATTTTTTGTCTCACTCTCTGGTCATGCAAGAACTAGGCGCGTTGAATATACGCATTGCAGTCATTTCTAGCTCTCTTAAATCTTTTCCGGTTTTCCTCTGTATTGTTTGATTTATACAACCGGAAGCTCAACTCTTTAGCCTTAATGGCTTCTCTGCACCCGGAATCGAACTACATATTTCTCTTGGGTTTGATATTCTTTACTGTTTGGAATAAAGGTTCGTATGTCAAATAGAATCGTGTCTGTCAATGTGTCCGCTATAGAGTCAACATCGTTATTGAGGAAAAATAACGACGAATTTAACCTCCCAACAAAGTCGTTCAGACCTTCCCAGTTGACTTTCTCGTAGAACCATACTGTTCTTTTGGGGGCTTTCTCATTCAGCAAGTTCAGATCGCCGGGAAACACCTGCATTCATTTGATGGGAACCAAATTCGACAACATAAAAAACGACTTGGAATGAACGATCAGAAAGATAGTATCTTATCCATCAGATCAGTGAAGAATTGTCCACTCCGCAGAAATATCGAGTCAACATCGTTATTGAGGAAAAATAACGACGAATTTAACCTCCCAACAAAGTCGTTCAGACCTTCCCAGTTGACTTTCTCGTAGAACCATACTGTTCTTTTGGGGGCTTTCTCATTCAGCAAGTTCAGATCCCCGGGAAACACCTGCATTCATTTGATGGGAACCAAATTCGACAACATAAAAAACGACTTGGAATGAACGATCAGAAAGATAGTATCTTATCCATCAGATCAGTGAAGAATTGTCCACTCCGTAGAAATATCATTTCGGCAAAAGGACTGCATGCCAAACTCTATCGAACGCTTTTGAAATATCCAATGTGATATTCTTGCTTGGAATCGAACCACCTTTTTCTCTCAAGTTCGATACTCTTTACCCTGTGTGGAATAAAGGTTCGCATGTCATGCAGAATCGTGTCTGTCGATATGCCCGCTATTGAGCCAACATCGTCATTGAGAAAAAATAACGATAACGAAATAACCAACTTGACTTCCTAAAAAAAAGTCGTTCAGACCCTCCCGGTTGGCTTTCTCGTAGAACCATACTGTTCTTTTGGGAGCTTTCTCATTAACGTTACTATTGGTTAGAGCAAATTTAGCTGACACGACACAGTGGTCTGAAGTGCCCAAGGGCGAAGAAACTTCAATTGTGTATTTGTTTGGGTGGGAGGTGAGAGACAGGTCCAGTGTGTTGGCGAAATTACCATATATCCCTAGTACGAGGGTTGCCTCTTATGTTTCGGGATTTGGCAACCCTAGTGTTGCAATCCGGCAATTGACAGCTCTGTCGTAAAGTTGGACATTTTTGAGGTTATACGCACTCAGAACGTTTTGACATACGAGCGCTATTTGTGTTGTTTGCAGTAACTTAAAAGATTCATCTCGGCCCAAAAATGGAATTAAATCGTCAACATTTTCGTGCGATTATTTTTTACAACTTTCGGCGTGGATTAACTCAGCAACAGTGCATGGATGAACTTAATTCAATTTTTGGCGATGAAGCTCCATCAAGGACCAGTGTTTATCGATGGTATGGTGAATTCAATCGTGGTCGTAGTTCACTCCAAGATGAATTTCGTGAAGGTCGTCCAAAATCAGTTGTTGTTCCGAAAACCATTGATACTGTGCGCGAACTGATATTGGAAGATCGTCATGTGACCTATCGTGAGATTGAGACAACCTTAGGCGTTAGTGGGACCAGCATACATTCAATATTGCATAAACATTTGACTGTCCAAAAAATTTGTTCGCGTTGGATCCCACACAATTTGTCAATCGCCCAAAAAAAGGCTCGTGTCAATTGGTCGAAAGAAATGCTCAAAAAATACGGTCGCGGTGCTTCGAAACACGTCTATGACATCGTGACAGGTGGTGAATCGTGGATTTACGCGTATGAGCCCGAAAGTAAACAGCAGTCGACTGTCTGGGTGTTTCAAGATGAGCCAAATCCAACAAAAGTTGTTCGCGCACAAAGCACTTCCAAGCAAATGGTCGCCTGTTTTTTCGGAAAAACTGGACATGTCGCAACCGTACCACTAGAACAACGCAGAACAGTCAATTCTGAGTGGTACACAACCATTTGTTTGCCAGTTGTCTTCCAAGAAATCAGGAAAACCAACCGCCGAAGACGGATCACTCTTCACCACGACAATGCGAGCTCTCACACATCGGCTGCGACAACTGCATTTTTGAGCACCCAAAACATCGATTTGATGGGTCATCCGCCGTATAGTCCTGACTTGGCACCGAATGACTTCTTTTTATTCCCGTACGTAAAAAACAAACTGAGAGGTCAACGTTTTTCGACACCTGAAGAAGCGGTTGCTGCATTCAGAATGCATGTGTTGGAGATACCTCAATCAGAGTGGCAAAAGTGCTTCGACAATTGGTTCAAACGCATGCAAAAGTGTATAGATCTTCATGGGAAATATTTTGAAAAACAATAAAGTGATTTACGATGATCAATATTTGTTTTTGTTCTCTAGTCCCGAAATATAAAAGGCAACCCTCGTACCCGTGTTGGCTCATTGACAAGTTGAGTTAAACTATTTGAATCAGCAAAGAGCTGGACATATTGACCTTCGGGTGTTGTGTCTCCGGAGTGACGAAGCCACTGAGAGTTATGAACATTAAAATCACCCGCAATAACGATTTCAGTGTGCGGATATAGGATCAAGAACCTATCGATAGAATCAGACAGAGCATCAAATTCGTTAAAGGATGCGTTTCTATCCAAGTTTGGGCTTCGGTAAAGAAAGCAGTAATGTATGATATGTATGCCAAGAGAAATTAAATTCTGGGTTGGAACAGAGCCCATATTGTGGCAGAAGCTGATAAGCAATATCATTTCGTATGTATGTGGCTATACCACGATGTGGAAAGAATACTGGCACTAAGTTATATCCAGGTAGATTAAAATCGGAAATATCTGTATTAGTAATTACCTGGGTTTCGCTAAGTGCAAGGATAGTTGGTTTCTGGTTAGAAATGTGGGCAGACACAGGAGAATTTGCACCTCAGGCCGCGAATGTTACACAAATCAACGCGAAATTCCCGCTCCATTGAAATGGCCCTACACGGAAAACCAATACCGCCTCGGGAAAGGATGCAAGTCGGGACCAGCAATAGATAAGCGAAAGCAACCACTGTTACGGACCTCGTGTCCATGCCCTCGCCCAACACACTATAAGCCACGAATATCCCCTCTCTTCCGGTAAATTGGAAATATCGTCAAGTATCTAATTTGCATAAAACGGACGCATTCCAAGTTTTATACAATCAAGAAAAAACACCAAGAACAAATCTTTCGAAACAAACGAGCAAAGCTAAATCAAGCGAAAGCCAAGCCATTCCTTTTACACCTCAACACAAAGTCCCGGAACAACAGACAATTGGACCGAATCGGGGGGATCAAAACTCAGCACCCCCTGCACCAAGGAACCAGCCACAACGATCAAGGAACAGTCCAACACTTCAAGAAAAAACAACAAGCCCCGTCCCCCTTTCCGCGACCATATTTAAATTATATTTAAATTGTTACTTAAAAATATATAACACAACTCCAGGTGTTATGCCCTTGTTGTGTGTGCCCCACTAGATCCGTGCCGAAATCCAGGTCACATCCCTTCTATGACGAACATTATGCCACTCAGATACCGAAAACTCCCCAAAGATTATAAATCAATCGAGAGTATTGATGCCTGAGGGACGCAGACAGAGGTGTAAAAAAAAGGAAAAGAGACACAAGGGATGGAATGAGTAGAGGGTTTTCCCCCACTGCACATCATCATCATCATCGGCACTACAACCGGGAACCGGTCTTGGCCTTATTTAGCAAGTCCTGAGGCTTGTTAAATTTTTGCATAATGGTTTGTTTTTTCGGGGCAAGGTCATTAGTCTGCACATCACGCGCCTATATATCCTCGCATTTTTCACAGCACTAAAACGCGTGTGTGGAGATCCGTTTGTTTGCCTAGAATCGCACAGATAACTAGATAGATAAAGATCCGTTTGTTTGTTTAGGATCCCGCAGTAAGACTTCTCGCGCGAACTGACAGTACAATTGGGTATCTTGTGTATATTTAAGATTCCCAAAACGGATTGCATAATTGATCCGATGGTACCGATCACGAGGCAGAAGCGCATGTGCTGTCTCGTTAGTGGTCTTAAATCGACTTCGAAGCTTGACAATTTGGAGAGAGCATGAAAAAACGAGGTGTCTGATTTCGTGGCATCAACAGGCTGATTATGGCAGTTGGCATAGTCGACACTGAGATCTTTTTCATCTTACTTCAATTGCTGGAGTACGGGTTATTTGACTTGGTTTTTTATAGGAGCTACCTCTTTCTTTTTACCAACTAATTCGCCCAGCGGAGAGTTTCTCTATTGAATCCACGAAAAAAAAACTCCGCCTTCATTCACTCTATAGTGGTGACTAAACCAGGCGGAATCAAAACTTTTTAGATCATACCCTCAAATCTGGACACTATCCTTGGAGCAACCTTCGCTTCAGATAGATTTAAATCAGTAAATTCATTTGTCCCACTCCGTACCAAGCAAAATCAAGTGAGTTGTTCATTGTGGCTAAATTTAAACACCGTAGCCTTATCTAAGAAAATGGGTATGATATATCAACCACGACAACCAGGAAAAGCGCAAGAGATGACGAAATCACTAAATGCATAAGAACCTCAGCAATAACAACAGATAGTACAAAAATGTAGATTATAAAAGACAAAGAAAATGGAGAGAGAGAGCATAAACGGAAAAAATTGACTAGCTAGTGGAAACAATGAAATCACTCGGTTAGCACTAGAACTCCTCAAAAATTTGTCAAGTTGAGAATAATGAGATATACTCCATATACCAAGTTTTTGTCTCGCTCGGAACGTGGAACAAAAGACCCAAAATATGAGAAAATATATTGCAGTGGTCACAAGAACCCCACTACTCCAAAGACGTCAACTTAAAAAAGCAAAAAGTCCTCAATCAAATCAAATCAGCATGGACCTTACCTTGTAATGTTTGCCTGCGCCTTGAAAGAAATTCCACCAAAGGGTAACCCTACCCATCTCATCACCTGTAGCGATTGTATTCTCACTCGGATGCACCCGCAAGCATGTCACTGATGCATTGTTGGCATTGGTAAACCTAAACAATGAATAAACGAATTACGCAATTTGGTAACCGCACATGTGTCCACTTACTTGTCCCATTTCCATGTCTTATAGTCAAGGATAGTAATAGTTGCTGCTTGTGCAAATGCCACGTATTTGTACAAATTATTATCTACGTCGACCAAAGGATGTTGTCGTCTGTGAAAATGTAATATATTTGAATTAACGCACATACTTAATTAATCTTGTATATACCGCATCCTGAGGTCAAGACGGTTATTCATCACGGCACCATTTTCAGAATTCACAATGTAAAATTTGTAGGGATCAGAGCCCCGTGTTCCGGTAACGAAAGCACAAGTATTGGAATTCTCGCCAAAATATGAAATCAGATTAAATGTTTGAAACCGTATGTTGTTTAACATGATCTCCACACGACACAAAATGGATCCTGTAGCCCATTTCCAGTGAATAATTTCACCTTTTTGTGTACATGCAACAAGAATATTTTTATCCTTCAAATCAAAGCTGAAGCCTATCAAAGGTTCATTTGCACCTTCCAGTGTGCGGGTGGGTTGACCGGTGCTTGTGGAGAATATCAATATCACTTTATCAGACGCCACAAATAAAAGGCTAAACAAATAAAATGAAGATTTATAAATCGTATAGTGAAATGAAAGTAATGGTACCTCGTACCTGGAATCTGGTGAAAATATAGGCGGGAAGGCGAAGAGCTTTCTTCCTGTTAAATGCCTTAACTTGAGTTGGTCCACGTTTTCTTCACTCATTTTTATAGTAATAATATAAAATAACCAAACACAACTTTATCAACATTTATCAAATTGCACGTGCTAGCAAGCCGCTTAAAAAAACCACAATACTTGACACATCAAGCTGATTTTTCTGACAAACTTTGACTACCAACGTGAAGTTAGATGCGTTTCTATAATAATACTAATCCTGAATTTACATTGCACGGTGTGTATTTAATGCCAGAAATGCAATAGTTTGTATTCGTGTAGTTTGCTTCTGAATTAAGTGTATTTCAGTGCCAATTATAAATACATAGTGATCCTATCTAATCCTGAGTTATTGTTGTTTTCAATGAGCCTTGTCAACTTTAAGTATTTCCTAATTGATTGCTGATTACCATCTCTCCTGCCAATTATGTTGCACTCTTGTGTCTTCTTTTCCATAGGGATGTGAAAATCTTCAAAGGATCTATTGAAAAATAAGTTTGAGTGAGTTAAAGGTAAATGCAGTATTTGTTTCCAGATTGAGCAGCAAGAAGTGAGGCGGCTATTAGAAGAATATAATTTAGTATATAAACAATTCGCGCGATAATTTTTATCTTTCTCCTTTTTTTCAGCAGGCGTGTTGGTATAAAATGAATTTGCATACTAATATTTGTTATACTTTATTAACTTTTATTTAACTTATCACATATCCAGCAGCACTGAGAATCATATTGTAGCGAGCGATTTCTTGACTTATCGCTTCCGAACTTATCGCGTCTTTTACTGCTTGCTTCTTCTTCTTACTTCCCTTCCCGATCTGCGTGCGACGTATTTATACCGATTTTCCTCATTCTGATTTGGTGTTTCATTTCCGTCCGTTCCGTAGCCTTGAATTTTCTATTGCTCATAGTCTCCAGTTTTCCAGTACTATCTAGAATATTCTAGTACTTTGTTTTGGACTTTCTCGAAGATTCCAGTACTGATTGTCATATACGTCACACTACCCTCCGCCTAGATTAGTTCGTCCCGAACTAAGTTCACTGGTCTTCTGAGTTACCAAAAAGTCGCCAGTCGGCCACGATGTACCACTTTCATCTTGGCGTTCAGTCTTCGCTGAAGCCTATACACAACGTCGTTAATTCTTGTGAGAACCTTATACGGTCCTTCCCAATGTTGCTGCAACTTCGGAGACCTTCCTTTTTGCCAATGAGGGTTATAAAGCCACATGTTATCGCCTGCATTAAATCCGGATGCGTTGGCTCTAACATCGTACCTTGTTTTCATCCTGTCACTGGATACCTTGAATTGCTTTCAACTAAAATGATGCATCTCATCAAGGCGATTTCTCCATTCGGCTACGTAGTCTTCGGTCTTATCTATGGCGACTGGAGGTATTCCGAATCGCAGATCGGCTGGTAATCGTATCTCTCGTCCAAATATAATTCTTAATGGAGAATGGCCTGTCGTATCGTGATTAGCCGTTATCCGATCTATAGCTCATGAGAAAGATTTGTACATATTTATCCCAATCTAGTTGGTGATCACTAACGACCTTGGATAAATACTCTTTTATTGTTCGGTTGAACCTTTCGACCATTCCGTCTGAGTGCGGATGTAACGGTGAGGTCCTGGTTTTCCTTACGCCCAGTGCCGCACAGATGCCTTGAAATATCTGTGATTCGAAATTTCGGCCTTGATCGGAATGCAGCTCACAGGGTACTCTATATCTACTGATCCAATTATTGATAAGCTGCTCAATGACGGTTGTTGCTTCTTGGTTTGGAATTGGAAGGACTTCTACCCACTTGCTGAAGTAATCCATGATGACCAACATGTATTTGTTGTTGTCGTTGGTTTTTGGAAATTGTCCTAAGATATCAATCGCAATTCGCTCGAAAGGGGCGCCCACGTTGTACTGCTTCATAGCGCTCCTTGGTTTTGCTGTTGGTCCTTTGGTCGCAGTGCAAATTGTGCACTTCCTACACCAAGACTCGACGTCATCTCTCATGTGAAGCCAGTAAAAACGAGATCGTAATTTTGAAAGTGTCTTATTAACTCCCAAATGTCCACCGGAGACCCCGTCGTGCATTTCTGTTAGAACATCTTTCACTTTTGATGGTGGGACTAGAATCTGTATTCGATGGGATTTTCCGTCCGCGGCTTCCCATTTACGCTTAAGAATACCATCTTCCACCAGCAAGGAATTCCATTCTGCCCAATATGCCTTAAATATTCCACTCTTGTCGGAAATATTGTTCCAAGTTGGCCGCTCGGTCTTTTCTTTGTATTCCAGAATTAGCGACATATCTTCATCCTGAAGTTGAGCTGCGCGTATAGCATCATTCGTCCACCCATCTAGTACTTCCACTTGTACATTTCGAAGGTCGTACGCTTCTTCTTTCTCTTTCGCTTTATGACAATGTTTAACATCTGGTTTACATGGCCTTCTTGATAGAGCATCAGCGTTATTATGCACCTTCCCTTGCTGAATTGAGCTTATCATTGATACGGGTGCACATTCTGCGGTTAACTTTCTTTTTCTTATTGCGACCGGCTCTTCGGGCGCATTTAGTACTCTGACAGGTACAATGTGTTTCTTCACCTCAGGTTGTTCCATTGATAGTCTCCCTTATGACAAGCGCATGAACAACAATCCTCACTCGATGTTTCATTCATTTGTCGACGTTTCCTACAGTCAACAGAGATGTGGCCGACTCCGCCGCATGTCCAGCACTTCATAACAGGTCTCGGGGTTCCCGTTGTACATGCCCGATCCTTTGGCAGGATCATTCCTGGACGGACATTTCTCGGACTCTATATGTACTCCTGGTAGCCATTTTAGCAGATTCATATGCCAATGCGAACGCCAGTATTTCATTAGTCGTCTTCTTTCCTGCCAAACGAACGGCCTGTTGCAAGTCCCGATCTTGGAGTGCGTTTATAAATGCATCCATTGCTACCTCGTTCAGAAATTCCTTAGTCATTTTTGAATAAGACATGTTTGCCAATCGCCCAATGTCTGCCTGCAACTGTTGAAGATTTTCTCCAGGTTTCTGCGTTCTGCTTCGCAGTTCCATGCGGTACACCTGCTGCATGTGGTTGCCTCCATACCTAGATTCAAGGCCATGTCTGGCCGCTTGGAAATCTGTTTGCTTCTCTGCTGGTATGGTTTGTAGCAATTCTGCAGCCGCCCCGCGGATTGACACTATTAGTGACGTTGACTTCTGGTCATCCGACCACTTATTATAATTGGCCGCGGCGTCAAACTGACGTATAAATACGGAGAAGGGTCCCGTTCCAACGAAGGTTAGTGGTTGTATCCTTGTATCTTTGTAGTCATGTTGATTGCTAGGCGATGTCTTATTTCTCTCAACACACTCAAGTCTCTTTTCGATTCGCATTATTGCATCGGTGACTTTTGGATCCAGATTTTCTACTTCGCTTCGAATTTTTGAATGAATTTCTTCCTTAAAGTGTTGCAAATTACTTTTCATCCACTGCGCTTGGGCATCCAACTTTGCTTTAACATCTGCAGCTTGCGCGTCCAATTTTGAATATTGGGCATCCAACTTTGCATTAACATCTACAGCTTGCGCGTCCAATTTTATCATCATCATCCTGAACATCTCCGAAATGTCCAACTTGACTCGCTGTTTCCTCTCCATCCGGACAGTCTGGCACAATCGTAAAAACATATGTGTCGACATCAATACCCTCTTCCTCCATTGCTACTTGCAGACGCTGTCGAAGAATTTGCTTCTGTCCTTTGCTATCCAGATTCCGGTCCCCAAGTTCCTTCTTCAACTCAGGAACGCGAAGAACCTCCAAGTGTCGATCTGACATCGTCACAAGACACTTTCACAGACTTATTCACTTCACCAATAATTAATCCCACTTCTGACACCAATTGTAGCGAGCTTAGGGTTCGCTGGATTAATTATTTTGAATAAATAAGAGCCGTTAAATCGATTTTGAATTAATATAACACTGTGGCGTTTCTAGCAAATACACACACGACTAGTAAAGAACAACACCACCAAAAGCACATGCATTGCAAAAATATATCATTACCACATTAGTCGAATGTATTTGAGTTTAGAAATCAAATTCACATAAGCGGCAGTGGCCTGATGGGTAAGAGCTTTGGTTCTATCTTTTACTGATTCTAACTGTGATAGCGTCGGTTCGAATCACTCGCTCTTCACTATCGTCGCAAACGCTGTACACTTTATTAGTCCGTTAATAACAACCGTTACTTTTACCGTACACTTAACGATTTCTTAACTTATCGCTTCCTTACTTATCGCGTCTTTTACTCTGCTTACTTCTCACTTATTACTTTTTACTTATCGCTTGCTTCACTTTCTACTTCTTACTCATCTCCATGATCTATGTGCGACGTATTTATACCGTTTCCTCATTCTGATTCAGCGTTTCGTTTCCGTGCGTTCCATAGCCTTGAATGTTCTATTGTTCGTAGTCTCCAGTTTTCCAGTACTTTATAGAATATTCTAGTACTTTGTTTCGGACTTTCTCGAATATTCTAGTACTGATTGTCATATGCGTCACAATATGGTAATATTATTGCTTTGCTGTGGAAAACCGCTAGAGGATGAAGAAGTTATTATAATATTATAGGTCAACTTGCTGAAAACTTACTCCGGATTGGTCACTGCGCTTTTTTTTAAATTATACTTCTGTGATGAAATAAAGAAGTAATGATGTGAAAATGTAAAGTCCATGTGATGTGTTATGTTTATTGTATAACAATATTCTAATATATTACGGGTAAGAAGGGGACTTACTGTGATTAAGTTAGAGCGACCGTTGCAGCTGTTGGTTGTCTTATGTGGTCCGCTGGTTCGTTGCATGGGGCTTTGTTTTGTTGCTCCCCTGATCACCTTTCGGCTTATCAAACAATTATCTCGAATAGGTAGGGACCGCTTTAGAGGTCGCTTACTCTGCAAGGCATCTAGTTCATCCACAATCTTGTCACCTTGAACTATCTTATTTATCAACGGACTGTTATTACATTCTGCTTTGATCTCCTTGATCTCCTCTTCGTCAGATGAAAGAAGATAGTCTTGTATAGGTAAAGCCGCAACGCCAGAACTTTCACCTACCTCGCCGGCTTCTGTTAGAACAGATGCATTTGACCCATCTTTGCTTAATGTGTCACGTCGTTTGCGAATCTCTTCCTTGCGTTTTCTAATCTTTCTCTTTGTACTTTTTGACTTCCAATTGATTATATATGCGATCCTCTTCTTTTCGAGGTGTGTTTATTTGGAGATTGACGTTGACTTGTCATTTTTCCGAATTTATTTCCGGTGTATTATATTTTATTTTATTATTTTTTTCTCCGCCAAGTAGAATTTGCATAAAGTAGTTTATGCAAATTAGCTACTTGGCGCGTTATTTTCCTTTTACAGGTAAAGAGGGGAATCAAAGGGGGATTAGTGGATTCTGGGGGGACCTGGACTCAATGTCGGTCCGCTGGACTCAATGTCGGTCCGTAACAGATGTTCCAAAGTGGGATTTCCTGTAGTTCCACTAATGCTACTGTGATAGAAGTCGCTAGAATATAGTCCTCTGTTTGATCATTAAGCAAGGCACGAATGCCGTAGGTGTCTGCCAAAAGTTAATGATAGCGAAGTCGATGGGCAGGGCACGAATGCCATAAATATCTGCCAAAAGAAATAAGAAACAATACGGACGGTTGTTCGTTTGAATCTGATTTATTAATTAAAAATCCACTCCTTAAATACTATTTTCCCATAAACATTTCCATTGCATACCAGTATGAAGTAGGTCAGAGGCCATCATATTTCGGTCGTTCATTCATGACCTAAAAATTACGTTCGTCATTTCAAACACCCATTGCATGTTGCATAGTAAATCCACAATAAGTCAATTCTCGGATGGCACGTTAATAGGTGTCCTGCATTGTGATATCTTATACATTCGATCGTTGAATCGGAACATCCGGGAAATGACCATTGTCATGACATACTTTTTGCTTTGGCATTTGGCCGCTTGGTATTTCGTCTCAATGACTGTCACTCTCACGGTTGGTTAGTATTAAACTGTGTTCTTTGTTTTGACTGTCACAACACGTGGCTTCGTTCTCTTTAATTTGATCATATTTATATATATTGTGACGCATATGACAATCAGTACTGGAATCTTCGAGAAAGTCCGAAACAAAGTACTAGATTATTTTAGGAAGTACTGGAAAACTGGAATAGAACATTCAAGACTATGGAACGGACGGAAACGATACACCAAATCAGAATGAGGAAAAACGGTATAAATACGTCGCACGCGGATCGGGAGTTGAGTTATAAGTAAGACAGTGAAGCAAGCAAAAGTCTCGAGTGAGAAGTAAGCAGTAAAAGACGCAATAAGTACGGAAGCGATAAGTAAAGAAATCGTTAAGTGTACGGTATAAGTAACGGTTGTATTACGGACTAATAAAGTGTTATATTAATTCAAAATCGATTTAACGGCTCTTATTTATTTACTAAAAATAATTAATCCAGCGAACCCTAAGCTCGCTACAATATTAATTTTGTTTTCATTGTTTTTATGACTGGAATTTATTTATTTATAAATAGTTTTTATATTCCAACCACTCGCGATTTATAAAAGCAACTTTTTCATTTAACTCGATGCCGAATTATTGAAAACACGTCCGCACTCGGTCACTGTGATCGTTGTATGTTCGGAAGTGAATCTGGCTGATGGTGTGCTGCTTATGCTCAATTTTAGGTGGAACTGATGTGGTATCAGACAGCGTCGAGTTCGGAGCAAAATATGCAGCAAGTTATTTCGCTTTCTCTATTACGCTGGTGACTGGTCTGTCATCGACTATAAGCGATGGAATGGATGACGAGACTGAGTTTTGAATTCCTCTCACGAATGCCCAGAAGTTTCTACTACCTGTGGGAGAGAGTAGTATTTTCTGTCCCACTCTCTGGTCATGCAAGAACTCTGCGCGATGAATATGCGCATTGAATGCATTTCTAGCTCTCTTAAATCTTTTCCGGTTTTCCTTACTGTTAATAATCTTCTGGCGGCGTCTTTCCACCGACGTCTCAGTTTCCTTTCTCTTCGTGGAATGTGGGCGCCAGCTGGCCAAACGATTTATTCGATTCTCCAATAAAACTGTTCCTATAGTTACTTAATCACCTTTATTATTTGCTATGCATTAATTTGTATTGTGGCCTTATGGGGTACACTACAGTAAATCATGTGCATTACATCTGTTATTTATCGTCTTACAACGTGGAGTTTCACATGGCAATTCCCCTGCTCTGCCGGTGTGCTCGCTTTAATAGTTCTGTAGATACCGCCTTGTTCACTCGTTTCCTGGGCGACGTTTTCCTTGGTGGCTTCCTGGAATCGGGGCGCCGCTGATCGTTGTTTTCCAAGAACTTGTGTACTAGCGCTTGCCTTCCCTTTCCTGTGAACTCGTGTCGACGTGATGCATCCCCAACACTCAGTATTGTTTGATTTATACAACCGGAAGCTCAACTCTTAAGCCTTAATGGTTTCTCTGCATCCGGAATCGAACAACATATTTCGCTTGGGTTTGACACTCTTTATTTTGTGTGGAATAAAGGTTCGCATGCCAAGTAGAATCGTGCCTGTCGTTGTGTCCACTATAGACTCAACATTGTTATTGAGGAAAAATAACGACCAATTTAACTTCCTTTAAAAATGTGATTCAGACCTTCCCAGTTAGCTTTCTCATAGGACCATACTGTTCTTTTGGGAGTTTTCTTGTTAGCGTTGCTGTTGGTTGGAGTAGTTGACACGACACAGTGGTCTGAAATTCCCAAGTGCGAAAAAACTTCAATTGTGTATTTGTTAGGGTGGGAGGCGAGAAACAGGTCCAGTGTGTTAGGGGAATGACGATCTATATCTAGAACCCGTATTGGCTCATTCAAGAGTTGAGTTAAATCAGAGAGCTGGACGTATTGACCTTCGGGTGTTGTGTGTCCGGAGTGACGAAGCCACTGAGAGTTATGAACATTGAAATCACCCGCAACAACGATTTCTGTGTGAGGATATAGGGTCAACACCCTATCGATAGAACCAGATAGAGCACCAGATCTGTTACAGGATGCGTTTCTATCTAAGTTTGGGCTTCTGTAAAGAACGCAGTAATGTATGATATGCTTACGAACGTGAAGTTTGAGCCACGAGAAATTAAATTCTGGGCTGGATCAGAGTCCATATTGTGACAGATGCTGATAAGCAATATCATTTCGTATGTATGTGGCTAGACCACGATGTGTAAAGAACAGAGGCACCAAGTTTTAAGCGGGTATAGTAAAACCGGAAATATATTGTAGCGAGCTTAGGGTTCGCTGGATTAATTATTTTTGAATAAATAAGAGCCGTTAAATCGATTTTGAATTAATATAACACTTTATTAGTCCGTAATAACAACCGTTACTTATACCGTACACTTAACGATTTCTTTACTTATCGCTTCCGTACTTATCGCGTCTTTTACTGCTTACTTCTCACTCGAGACTTTCGTTTGCTTCACTGTCTTACTTATAACTCAACTCCCGATCCGCGTGCGACGTATTTATACCGTTTTTCCTCATTCTGACTTGGTGTATCGTTTCCGTCCGTTCCATAGTCTTGAATGTTCTATTCCAGTTTTCCAGTACTTCCTAAAATAATCTAGTACTTTGTTTCGGACTTTCTCGAAGATTCCAGTACTGATTGTCATATGCGTCACAATATGTATCAATTATTACCTAGGTCTTGCTAAGTGCTAGGCTTGCTGGCTTCTAGTTAGAGACGTGGACTGAGGTGAAATTGCTTCTCAGCCCGCGAATGTTACAAAGATCGACGTGAAATTCCCACCCCATTGAAATGGGCTGACACAGAAAGCCAATAACGCCTCAGAAAAGGATGCAAGTCAGGAGCAACGATAGATGAGCGAAAGCAACTACTCCGGATGTTATGCCCTTGTAGTAGGTGTCCCACTAGTTCCATGCTGAAATCCAGGTCACATCAATTCCATGACAAATATTACGCCACTCAAACACTCAAAACTCTCCAAAATTATAAATCAATCGAGCGTATCGATGTCCGAGGAACGCAACAGAGGTGTGAGAAGAGCAAAAACAGACACAAGGGAATGAAAGGATAGGACTTTCTGCACACTCGGAGATCCGTTTGTTTATTGCGGATTCCGCAAACAACTCAGCGCTGCACTCGGACACATGTGGAGATCCATTTGTTTACTTCGGATCCCATAGAAGACTTGACGGGCGAACCGATAGGATTTGGGTATCTTGTGTTTACTTAAGATACCCAAAACGAATTGCACAATCAATCCGATGGTGCGGATCACGAGGCAGAAGCGCACGTGCTCACTCGTCGGCGGTTAGACTTCGTATGCATCTTGACCGATCCAGTCCTTATATTAAATATCTTGGTGTGATACTCGACAATAGGTTGAACGTCAAGAAACACCTGAGGAAAACAAGTGAAAAAACGGAAAGAATATGTAAAGTTTTAGCGAGACTGCTACCCAATGTTGGAGGACCCCGGCCCCACACAAGGAAACTCATAACCAGTGTCAACACCTCCATTATAATGTATGCAGCTCACATATGGGCAGGAGCCGCACAGTATAAGTCGTACATGAGGGGACTGAACTCCGCACATAGACTGGCGTCACTAAGAGTATGTTGTGCATTCCGAACGGTATCCGAAGAAGCTATAAATATTCTGGCCGGGAGAACGCCACCTGACATTGCAGCTAAAGAAAACGCTGCATTGCATAAGGTCTCTCAAGAGAATCGTCGGAGAATGCGGTCACAATTATAGCTCTCAAGCCTAAGAGAATGTCAACGAAGGTGGGATTCTTCCACCAAAGGAAGATGGACCCACACCATGAAACCTGATATAGAAACATGGGTGAAAAGAAAACATGGCGAGCTGAATTACCACCTGACTCAGCTAATATCAGGACATGGATGCTTTCGGCAGTACTTGCACAAGTATAAGCATGTGAATCACCCATACTGCTTGTATTGCGAAGGCAAAATAGAAAATGCGGAACACGTACTCACAGAGTGCGTGAGATTCGAGATTTTGGAGAGAGATATGAGACGGAGAGTTACTCCGGGAGGTGTAATAGAATACATGCCTAGTTCAAAACAGGCATGGTCCGTAACAAATGGTATTCTCTGTGAAATGATGCAGCAGTTGCGGCGCGACGAGCGGAGTAACAGGTACACTCCGCCCCGCCCCGCGATGGAATATCTAAAAGAGAGTTCCGCGGGGATCAACGGGAATATGAACCTGGCGGGAGGTGGTTTAGTCAGTAAAAACCCGGCATGCCTCTGGATCGGTGAAGAGGTATCTTTTGAAGATTTCCACCATCCTACCGAAACCAAAAAAAAAAAAAAAAGGTGTCATAATACCGTTTAACGGATTCTCCGGCAAAATGCTGAGACCCACGAAAGATAGGCGCACATGCATAACAACGAAGCGCCAGTACGAAAATCAATTAAGCGATACGAATTGCTTGAATTAAGGTGGCTGCACTTTAAGCGGGCCAATTAAGTGGCGATAGTAATTAAACAATGCGAATGACTCGTGCCGGGCAGTTGTATTCAATATGAGTCAAGCCCGAATAAGTGAAACTGCGGCAGGGTACAAGGCTTGAGATTAAGGTTGCGCTGAATGGGAAAGAATTGGATGCATCGTTTGCCATTCTTCCTCATTACGTAATCAAGCATAAGGTCGCAGCCTTGGGAGGGAACAGCGGGACCTTTGCTTAAGAATTAAAGGGTTAAACAGAGACCTGAAGACGAAAGGTCGTCTTGATAAACAGTCAATTTGTATTAAATTAATAAAAAGGTAAAGCTCACCTGTTGCGGATTCACAAATGAATGTACTGGAGAAATCTAGTGCGTTCACATTTGTTTGCCATGTGACAACTGTCACCCACCAGCCGACTATGCGTCAGTGCAAAAAGGGACGTCACTCCAGCGTCAAAATTCAAAATTTCTCAACGGCTTTTCTCTTGGACTAAGCTCTTTGCGATTACGCTCTTGGAACCAGCTCACCGCTCCTGGACGCTGCCTACTAATTTCTATCGATCACGCTCTTGGATGCAGCTCGCCGTTCTTGGACGCTGCCTCCTAATCTCTATCGACTACGCTCATGGTTGCAGCTCACCGTTGCTGGACGCTGCCTACTAATTTCTATTGATCACCCTCTTGGATGCAGCTCACTGTCCCTGGACACTGCCAACTACTCTCTACCGTCTCATCGCCTAACCACCACCGTTTGGACTGCTACTTCTACATCATCCTCTGGGCACATTCGCTCGTTGCCCAGCTCGACTTGTGGACGTCGCCTCATCGCCCACCCATCACCGTTCGATCTGCTACTCCTGCACCATCCTCTGGACACAGTCGCTCATTGCCCAGCTCGACTTGTGGACGCCGCCTCATCGCCTAGCCATCAGCGTTTGGACTGCTACTCCTACATCATCTCCGGGCACATTCGCTAATTGCCCACCTCGACCTGTGGACAACGCCTCATCGCCTAGCCATCAGCGTTTGGACTGGTACTCCTACATCATCCTGTGGGCACAGTCGCTCATTGCCCACCTCGACCCGTGAACGCCGCCTCATCGCCCAGCCACCACCGTTTGGACTGCTACTCATACACCATCCTCTGGGCACATTCGCTCGTTGCCCAGCTCGTCTTGTGGACGTCGCCTCATCGCCCACCCATCACCGTTCGAACTGCTACTCCTGCACCATCCTCTGGACACATTCGCTCATTGCCCAGCTCGACTTGTGAACGCCGCCTCATCGCCTAGCCATCGGCGTTTGGACTGCTACTCCTACATCATCTCCGGGCACATTCGCTAATTGCCCACCTCGACCTGTGGACAACGCCTCATCGCCTAGCCATCACCGCTTGGACTGGTACTCCTATATCATCCTGTGGGCACATTCGCTCATTGCCCACCTCGACCCGTGAACGCCGCCTCATCGCCCAGCCACCACCGTTTGGACTGCTACTCATACACCATCCTCTGGGCACATTCGCTCGTTGCCCAGCTCGTCTTGTGGACGTCGCCTCATCGCCCACCCATCACCGTTCGAACTGCTACTCCTGCACCATCCTCTGGACACATTCGCTCATTGCCCAGCTCGACTTGTGGACGCCGCCTCATCGCCTAGCCATCGGCGTTTGGGCTGCTACTCCTACATCATCTCCGGGCACATTCGCTAATTGCCCACCTCGACCTGTGGACAACGCCTCATCGCCTAGCCATCACCGCTTGGACTGGTACTCCTATATCATCCTGTGGGCACATTCGCTCATTGCCCACCTCGACCCGTGAACGCCGCCTCATCGCCCAGCCACCACCGTTTGGACTGCTACTCATACACCATCCTCTGGGCACATTCGCTCGTTGCCCAGCTCGTCTTGTGGACGTCGCCTCATCGCCCACCCATCACCGTTCGAACTGCTACTCCTGCACCATCCTCTGGACACATTCGCTCATTGCCCACCTCGACCTGTGGACGACGCCTCATCGCCTAGCCATCACCGTTCGAACTGCTCTTCTAGATCATCCTGTGGGCACATTCGCTCGTTGCCCGCCTCAACCCGTGGACGACGCCTCATCGCGTAGCCACCACCGTTTGGACTGGTACTCCTACATCATCCTCTGGGCACATTCGCTCGTTGCTCAGCTCGACTTGCGGACGCCGCCTCATTGCCCACCCATCACCGTTCGAACTGCTACTCCTCCACCATCCTCTGGAAACATTCGCTCATTGCCCAGCTCGACTTGTGGACGCCGCCTCATCGCCTAGCCACCAGCGTTTGGACTGCTACTCCTACATCATCTCCGGGCACATTCGCTAATTGCCCACCTCGACCTGTGGACGACGCCTCATCGCCTAGCCATCACCGTTCGGATTGCTACTCCTACATCATCCTGCGGGCACACTCGGTCGTTGCCCACTTCGACCTGTGGGCGCCTGCCCAGAGTGAGGGAAATAAATTGAACCAGGCGAGGCATTCGGGGCTCCACAAAGTAGTACCCGAGATATTGGTAACCACAGCCGGAGGAAAGGCAGCCGATCACAACAGGATACCTGAGCTAGTCACCAAGAAGGAAGAATCAGGTAACCAATTTAATTTTATATTAAATATCCAAATTTTTGTGGCTTTATACGTCACAAACTGGCGCTGCGGACAAACCTTCCGGAGGGACCACGGCAGGTTTGATGATTTCATCTATCTTGTTTAAGAGGCGATCGAAGCTATTCAGCGGCACCAAATAGTCAATACCGGTGCCCCATCGTGTTTTGGATGAAGGTGTAGAGTCACAGGCAACGAAGAAATTTATATATGTATTTTTTTTTCTCCTTTTCTTCTTCTTTTTCTTTATTTTTGTAAATTAGTCGATACTGTTTTTTTTTTATTTTTATTTATTTATTTATTTCTAGTGTTGAGTGCGAATTTTGTTAGAATTTCAGTAGAAGTGTTTTGATATTAGCTTTAAGTTAGTGCTAATTTAATTATTGATTGTTTGCGTTGAGTCGCCTATGTTAATGGGAAATTTTCTTTTTTCTTTTCTTGCTTTCCTTTCTCATGAGAATAGTGTAATATTGATTGATTTTTTGGAGTTGTGATTCTGTTTTCCTCCCTTACGGACTACGCGTTGAGTTTGTGGTCCGTTTGTTTTTCTTTCTTCCCCCTTTCTCTTTCTCTCCATTCTCGGGCGGTGTAGAGGTCATTTGTGTTGTGCCGTCCTTCGTTCGTTCGTGGTGAGGGAACGTGTTTATTGTTGTGTTTCGCGTCCTTTCTATTGGTTGGTTCTGTCGACAACGGAGTTGCTCTCTCTTCGCGGGATCCCGGGTGTTGTTTTGTTTCGGGGACGTGTAGGACGGAGGCCTTCCACGATTCGCGAGACGAGTTCCGAGACGAACCCTCACCGGCATGAGCCCCCCCCCCCCCCCCCGCCGTGGCCAAACGGGCTGTCGGGAGCATGGAGGACGCGCCAATACCCTCTTATTTTAAATTGGGTCCGCAGCCTTATCCTGCACGAACAATGCTAGGCGTGGACAGGGTCTATGACCTTGTGTCGAAGACGGTCCCCATGTTCTCGGGACAGGGGGGTCCGGATACAGCTGAGAAACTTTCCTTGTTTCTCAAAGGCTGCAGAAGGACCCTAGGTTGTTTGGCGGTGGAAGAGGAACACAGTTTCCTCAGGTGGCTGCCCTCCAGGTCGTGCGGCGAGGCCTACCGGATATTAAATGAGCGACCACCTGCGATCTTCTACGAGGCGGAACAGCGACTCAAGGAGGCCTTCGAGCCCAAGAGGCCACGAGTTTCGCTTCTAGAGTGAAGCGAGCAGTGGTACGGTGCGAGGAGACCGCTGAACGATGGCACGGTCGCCAGGGTAGGTCGGTTTTCGTCAGCCAGCTTGAGAGAATGGCTAAACCAGTGCTGGTCAAGGGAGTGAGGGAGGATGATATAAGGCACTTCCTCTTCACGTTGGGTGATGTCTCGTTTCGTGGTATGGTGGACCACCTGACCGGGTTTGAGCACTCGAGAGGGGAGATGCTCCGGCAGAATGGGGACCCGTTTGTAGATGCGCGGCCCGGACTCGCCGATCGGACGTCGGAATCGTCGAATATAGGACCGGGCAACTCCTCAACCTTTATAGATAGCCCATCCTCTACTTTTAGGGAGTCCCCCGCAGCGCTGGCGCCGGTTTTGTCGAATCTTGACCCCCGGGCGGTGTCATTCGTGTTGCCTGCCGAAGAGCCATACAGTCATCGACGGGAGGAGGACAGTTATATTCGGGAGCGGCCGGACGGGCCCCATAATTATCGAGCAGATGCTGGTGCCCATGCTCCGGCCTCCTCTGGCGAGGGAGCGTGGTCAAACGCCGTGTCTTCCTCGAGCCGGGGTGGAGAGTCGCAGAGCTTGGCTCGGGGGGCGTATGTGCCTCAGGATCGATCGGGTCGGGCCAATCCAGTCCGAGATCCGGTTGGTCGATCGGCGCACCCCCTGGAATCCCAGACAATATGCAGTTTTTGCAAGATAAGGGGTCACGTGTACGACGAATGTCTGAAAAGACGAAACACTCCTTTCTGTCGCGAATGCTGGGGGTATGGCCACGATATAGTGGACTCCCCGGATCGTCCGGCACGGACGCGCGAACCCCAGACTCCACACAGGGGCGGAGTTCAGCAGGGCGGAATCGCACGGCATGGGCCGCTCCATCAGCGGCCGCAGGCTTAGCGGAGTGCCCAACCGGAGCCGCGGCCCCCCTCTGCGGGTGGCGGGCTGGCGACGTCAGGCCCAAGAGTGTTCAGCCGAGTTTTGTGGCCGTCAAGGTCATAACTCGCGCGGGTGCGACCACAAGCAGAGATGGGAACAACAACAGGGCTCTTAGGTTTCTCCCCGTGAGCGGCACTCCGGAGCAGCACCTGCTGCACGCCAATGGCAGGACACCCAGGTGGAGACTGGGATGAGCGCAAGAAATAGGCGCGGAAAGCGTAGGAGACAGCGCCGGCGGAATCGAGGGGCCGGTGGAAGTCGTGCGGCGGTTTCGGGCTCCCAGGATGTAAGTGGAGGTAGTGAGCGAGGGTCGCCCGTGTCAAGCGGTGGCGGGAGACGACCCGACTCCATGGACTCGGAGCCCTCGAAGGCGGGTGCGAGGCGTGGAGCCTCATCAGGGGATACAGGAAATTGGAAAGAGCGACCTCAGCACCGTGGGCCCAGGATGGGCCCAGACAGTTCCAGTCTCGCTAGTTCGGAGTCTATCGAGACTCCCAGGCGGGATAGTCTTGAACGGAGGAACAAGGTATGGTGCGAATCTTGCAGCCGACGCACTTATGCGGCGACGGTGCGTCGGTAGGGGGCAACTGATAAGAGGTCGGAAAACTCCCAGAGGTCGGGTCGGGAAACCGCAACCCGACCGCACTGAATACGCAAATTGGCTAAAACTGTCCTCAGCTTTTGCCAGTCGAAGTCCCCATGGTCCGGCTCCCTTTGGGCATTGGCCGTAGAAACACTACGCGCCTCATGGTGGACACTGGCGCTGAGGTCAGTCTTTTAAAGCTGAGGGCCCTTCACCGGGGCCAGGCGGTGGGCGTTCGGCAATCCACACCACTGCAGACCATATTTGGCAACGGCATGTCGAGGGGGTGCTGCCATGGGAGTCTCAAGTTGCGCCATGAGATTCCCTGCAGCTTCCATGTTGTAGACTCCATGCCTGGGTTAGAAGCAGACGGCTTGTTGGGCAATGACTTCCTGTCCAGGCATTGCAGGGTCAACGGACCGGGTGGATGTTTGGAATTTCCCCGAACAGCCATAAATCCCGAATTCTTCTCCGTTGACTTTGTAAATGGTTGGGCGGGGGGCTGAAGCATAAGGTAGCCAAACGGGGAGTTGGGACGCGGGGACCTGCCAAGGTCGATACCGAGGTCCACACTCTTCCGGGGACCCCACCCACACGGAGAAGGGCTACGAAAAAATGCTCGGCCAGGTCACCCCAGCGAGAGGAAACATCGTGGATGGATGAACGTAAACCGCCGATGATCGAAATAGCCCTGAGTAGGCCGGTGCTAGAGCCGGCACGCTCCCAAATGGAGGTGGCTATCCCCATTGACATCCGGGAAAAAGCCATTCTGGTGCCGCAGAACGCGCGAGGAAACATTTTATTCTCGCACTGCGTATCTACTAGGGCAAGGAGTGCCAGGTTATTGGCACTTAATACCCAGAATAGGCCGCAAAGGATCAATCAGCTTGCGGTGAAGGTATACCCCACCAAGGAATATAACATCATCCCCTTGGTGAAGCGTAAAGTTACGTCGCCGGGAACTGACTCTGACGACGAGTCAAGCAGGCCCGCGCCCGAGAACCAATCTTCGGAGAGACAATCCCTCCACTTCATACGACACCTGTTCTCGGATGGTCAGTCGCCTGATGAACCCGATTTGAGCTCCAGGTTGGCACAACTGTATGGGGAACTTCGTTTAGGGGATAACCTGAACACCCCCGAGTGCCAATTGATAACGGAGTTATGTCGAGAGTTTGTTATGTGGTTTTAACAATATGATAATATATTTTATAATATAGGTAAGAAAGGGACTTACTCTGGTTTGACCGTTGAGCGGTCGCTGGAGAAGCTGCTTGCCTGCGACTGGTTGCAGGGGCCGTTGATGGCTGCTCCCCTGTTCAGCTTTCGGTTGTGTCGTCTGGTTGTTTTCCAGTTGAGGGTATGTTCACGTCGAATCTTGTTCGATGGTTTACGTCGAATGAAAATAAAATTATTTTCGCCGTTGACGTTTAGTTTTATTAATCGACGCCAACGCCGGTTTTTATTATTTTCTCTGCCAAGTAGAATTTGCATAAAGTAGTTTATGCAAATTAACTACTTGGTGAGTTGTTCTCCGTTTACAGGTAAGGAGGGGAAACTAACGAAAGGGGATTAGTGGATGTTGGGGGGACCTGGACTCAAGGTCGTTAGTTTCCCCTCCTTACCTGTAAACGGAGAACAACTCGCCAAGTAGTTAATTTGCATAAACTACTTTATGCAAATTCTACTTGGCAGAGACGGTCAAACCAGAGTAAGTCCCTTTCTTACCTATATTATAAAATATATTATCATATTGTTAAAACCACATAACAAGTTTATCGACATCTTCCATTTACAGGGCGACTACCTGACGTACACCAGTGCAATCTCGCACGAAATACCTTTGGCGCGGGATCAGGCATCCATTAACCAAAGAATGTACCGATTGCCCGAATGCAAACGGCAGATTATCAATGAGCAAATTCGGGAAATGTTGGATAACGACATTATCCAACCCAGCAAAAGCCCGTGGAACTCCCCCCTTCTAGTGGTTCCCAAGAAAGCGGGCTCCGATGGAGAAGCCCGATGGAGAGTTGTAGTAGACTTTCGAAAGTTAAACGAAAAAACCATCGGGGACGCGTATCCTATCCCCCATATAGAGGACATTTTAGACCAGCTCGGTCGCTCGCGTTACTTCTCCATGCTCGATTTGGCCAGTGGCTATCACCAAGTCTTGGTGGATCTAAACGATCGGAGTAAAACCGCCTTTAGCACCAACTATGGGCATTATGAGTTTCGGCGTATGCCGTTCGGGTTAAAAGGAGCCCCGGCTACGTTCCAGAGACTAATGAACCATGTCCTTACCGGTTTGCAAGGAGTCGAATGCTTCGTTTATCTGGATGATATCGTCATATATGGTAAGAACCTGGCTGACCATAATGACAAGCTCCGGAGGGTGTTCGACCGGTTGAGATACCACAACCTCAAACTTCTACCGGAAAAGTGTAGATTCCTGCAAAGGGAAGCAGTCTACCTGGGACATGTTTGTTCGGAATAAGGGGCTTTGCCAAATCCTGACACGACAGCTAGTGTCGGGGATTTCCCCATTCCTAAGACGGTACGTCACGTCCAGTCATTCCTAGGGCTAGCGAACTATTACCGGAAATGTGTGCCTAATTTTTCCCGGATAGTGCGCCCCTTAACCAACTTACTAAGGAAGGACGTGAAGTTCACGTGGTCGTCCAAATGTCAACAGGCATTTGAAGAGATAAAGGGGTGGTTAATTTCGCCACAATTATTGGTTTACCCAGACTTCACTCAACCCTTTAATATAACCACGGATGCGACTAATGAAGCACTGGGAGCAGTGTTATCCCAAGGTGAGATAGGCAAAGATCAGCCTATCGCCTATGCCAGCCGCACCCTGATTGGGGCCGAACGTAACTATAGCACAATAGAGATGGAGTTGCTGGCCATTGTATGGGCGGCAACAAATTTTCGTTGCTATTTGCTAGGTAGACGCTTCACCGTGTACACGGACCACAAGCCGCTGAAGGGAGTGTTCGGCGTGAAAGATCCCACCTCACGCCCAACCAGATTTCGTCATAAGTTATCGGAGTTTGACTACTCGATCGAGTACAAACCCGGTAAATATAACACCAATTCGGATGCGCTAAGCCATATTCCACAATCTGTGAACGAAATCCCATCACCACCGCGGTGCAATGTAGTGACTTGCGCCCAGGCTAAGAACCAACGGGAAAGCGAGGGATCCCCGGGACGTCCCAGTGACGACGAACAGGTTTTTGGTCTATCGTGAGTAAACGTGGCGCCCAACGAGCGGATAGATTTCGCATGCCTAAATCTTGATTGAATATGTGACAAACACGTTCTTTGGAAATTTTCATGGCCTCTGCTTTCTCTCTCACTTTAATTCGGCGGCCGTCTAGCACCATTTGGTGAACTTTAGTGATGTTATCGTCAGTTGTTGCAGTTTTTGGTCGTCCCGAACGTTCATCGTCTCCCAAGCTCTCACGGCTACGTTTAAATACAGCTGACCAAAATTTCACTGTGGTAAATGACTAATAACCTTGCCCGGAAAAACATATTATTATGGAAAAATTGACAAGCCTCAGACCTGTTAAATAAGGCCAAGCCCGGATCCCGGTTGTAGTGTCGATGATTATGATGATAAAATGATGGCGTAGAGTCCTCATACACAGAGTCCAACTCATCTTTGATTTGCGTAGGTGTATTGCCTTTCAATAACAAAAATGTAATGACAGCTCGATATTCAATTTTGTCCATTTTCACAAAAACACTCACAGAGTGAGTCGATACTCAAACGACTGTCAAATAAAAACTACGCGTCCAAAATGGCTGAAATGTTGGTGAGTAACTGTCAAAAGATGCACAACTACATTCACTAGCTTTTACTGACGATTGACCCTATCTTCACGTTGAGGTGGGAAACTTTTCAGTCCAGCCATGTATTAGTATTAATCATCACCATCATCATCACCATAGGCACTACAACCGGGAACGGGTCTTGGCTTTATTTAGCAAGTCCTGAGGCTTGTTAAATTTTCCATAATGATTTATTTTTTCTGGGCAAGGCCATTAGTCTTGCGCCAGAGGCTCCCCGACGGGGAATCGAATCCCGGTCTCCCGAATGACAGGCGGGTATACTAACCACTATACTATCGAGGAGCTTATTAGTATTAATAATAACATTAATATCTAAAAAGAGGTAATATACTTTTTTTTATTTTAACTCTCCGCTTACTCGCTCTTCCCTCGCTATTGAGGAACTCCGACGAGCGACGTTATAACTTAACATAGTAAAATGAATTCTACTTTCCTTAACTTAATATTACCCATGACGATTCCAGTATTGTCCTTGTTAAAGAGCACCCTTCGGTGGATTAATTTGTACCATCTTGAGTAGCCGTTAACTTTGAATAATATATCTCTTCCGAAATGCATTGAATATGCCAAATACCATTCTTCTAGTACATTCACAAGAAATGCTTCTTACTTAATATCAAACAGAATACATCTGATTGCTGTGGAATGAGTTCTGTTACGTGTCAGATATTTGGTTAAGAAAAGAAGCTGGTGGCTAGATGTGGACACGTAAGAAAAGTTTGTAGAGTTCTAACACGTTTACTTAAAGTCCAATGAGGCGGCAAGTTTGACTCAACACATAGAACGGAAACCGGTAACTTTAATTAACTGATAAATTGACTTGTAGCAAGGGAGAAAATTTATATGTAGGCTCTAAACAAAACAATAATAATAATAATGCTAGTCAAGGAGTTTATACCTTTTTCCTATAATATTGACATCCTCGCGAAGTACGTGGTAGTGGTGATATTTTTGTTGCAATTAACATACGTTGCCGAATCAACCAACCGATTACGAGTTATTTACGCTGTCAACGCAGGAGGCGACAGTCACACCGACAAAAACGGAATACACTATGAAAAGGATCCGCTAAAAGGTAGAATTGGCACTGAATCGGATTACGGCAAACACCTTCTCATTATTCAACGTGTCCAACAGCAAGATGAAATTCTCTATCAAACTGAACGGTATCACACCGCTACATTTGGCTATGAGCTTCCCGTTTCCGATGACGGTGAATATGTGTTGATCTTAAAGTTCTGTGAAGTATATTTCAATGCACCCGACATGAAAGTTTTCGATGTGGTCCTTAATGGAGTGCACACTGTCGTAGCCGACTTAGATATTTTCGAGCAAGTCGGAAAGGGCACTGCTCATGACGAATATATTTTCTTCAATGTCCGCAGTGGTCGATTGTACGTGAAAGAAGAAGAATCTGAGATAAGAAATGGAAGAGTGTCATTGGAATTCGTAAAAGGTAGTAAAGATAATCCCAAGATCAATGCATTTGCCCTATTAAAAGGTGACGTGGAGAACATACCGAGACTGCCACCAATTGTAATGGAAGACCCAGCACTGATGGAAAGTGAAATTCAAGCTGAAGAATCTATGCAAACGGGTACAGGGAAGTCTCGAAAGACGAGTGGACCAAAACAGCCAGATCCGTATACTATGGACGATTCGTCGGTGATGTTGCCGGTGTTTATTGCAATTGGAGCTTTTATTCCCTTACTTTTTTGCCTATGTAAACTGTGATTTGTTTAATTTAATTTATTGTTTTTTTCAATTTTTTTTTTGTTTTTGTTGAAATTGTTCTTTATTTTTCGTTGTTTAGATGAATTTTTTTAAGTTAAAGCTTAGAACTTTTATATATATTTTTTATGTGACAGACACACTTTATTAATTTATTGAATAACGTTTTTAATTACATTATTTATGTGTGTTTGTAGAGCTCGAAGTTCAGGAGCCGTTTAAGATATAGTACCTTGGTCTTTCTTAAATCTAAAAGAAAATTAATAATTAATTCTTTATATATTTTGCAAACACACTTTATTGCTCTATTGGTTGAAGTTCTTATTTTCATTACTTATGTGTGTTTGCAGAGCTCTAAGTTAAATAGCCATTCAAGTTAAAATACCATGGTCTTTCGCAATTAAAAAAAAATTAATAATAATAATAATGAACTCTTTATATATTTTGAGAAACTAAATTTGCTTTGAATTGCATTTTATTGAAATGTATCATATGCAGTTTAGAGTAATCCTCTTTCAACCGTAACCTTTATAATAGTATTCTATCAAATCAATGGCGCTTGTTTCAAAGGTCCTATCTTCTACGGTTATTTTTATTTCACAAAAGTTATACATCGTTCATTTAATCAATTTGAAACCCTGTTTCGTCCAATTCTGTTCACTGCAGCTGGTAATATATGTTTTAGATGTACAAATATTCCAAAGCAAACATACATCGTAAAGACGGATAATGTGTAAAAAGCTGTCCAAATACGCTGTGTTCTACATAAAGTGCGAACCTTATATGGCAAGTTTGAAATACTGTTCCGTATCATGCAATACTATGGTGTAACATTGGGTCATATAGCGTCCTTTCTTATGGCAATGTTCGACGGCTCTGTGTCACACAACACTGTATCATGCAATACTATGGTGTAACATTGGGTCATACAGCAACCTTTCTTACAGCAATGTTATACGGCTCTGTGTCATACAACACTGCATCACACAACACTATACTATGCAGCACTGTGTCACACAACATTATGCGACATAACACTGGGTTTTTACAATACTTTGGCGGTAGGTTGATGGTCGTTGGTCGATGACCGAGTGTTCCGCCGAACACTGTTAATGCAGACAACACCACGGAGGGGACAACAGAAATAAAACGCTGGGAAAAGATGGTTTAATTATACTTCAATTTCATTCTTTATTGTTTCCTTTTTGCGGCTCCTATTATCTCGATTAGTTAAGTCACCAAAAATCTCTTTATTAATTCAATCACAAGAATGTCGCTATTACTACATCACAAAGTATCTGGTTTTATTCAGTCGCGATATATCTTTATTAATTAGGTCACATAAGTGTCGGTATTACTAGTTCACAAAGTATTTGGTTTTAATTCGGTCATAAAATACCTTTATTAATTAAGTCACATAAGTGTCGCTATTACTAGTTCACAAAGTATCTGGTTTTATTTCAGTCATGAAATACCTTCGTTAATTAAGTCACAAAAATGTCGCTATTAATTTGTTCACAATAAGTCTCGATTCTTAAGTACACACGACAAAGACTCCCGATCGACCGAAACAAGATTCGGGTGAATTTTTCATTTACTTCTACGGAGTGCGGATCTACCTCCTCGGTGGTGTTTCTCGAATTGTATCTCAACGGCTCCACTATTCCAAGTGACGACTAAATGACGACTCCTTAACGACTGCCTAACTAAAAATCTACTTCACCCTCGGGAAGGGAAATCTTCTCAGTGCATCTCTGTACGTAATTTCCCATCCTGTCTGCTAACAGAATTTCCCAAAGTATCTGTTAGCTGCATTACCCAAATCTTTCCTCATGATCATTATCATCATCATCACCATTAGTTGCTGGTGGTCGGCATCTTGTCCCTTTGTCTGTTGATCGGATGCCGCCGCTTATTCTCCGATCATTCTCTGGTTTGTTTGTACTACACAACTGGCCTGCGGACAAGGGTTACATGCAATTCGGATGGGTACAAGGAACTATGGGATGTAATGCTTTGTTTGCCTTTCTACTCATAAACATCTATCGGGGATAGTGTTAAGAGTTTATGGTAGCTCGACTGCTAATCAGCGGCGCAACGATTCGTTTTGTTTGCGCAAGTGTGCCTTAGCATTAGAGTCATGCCAGGGGCTTAGGTGTTATTTTCTATTAGCCACCAGAATAGGCATCCGTTGTTCGGTTTATTTACCGACAATGGTATTTCTTTGGAAACATCGCGTTGATGTTGTCCTGTATGCGATGTTTTGCTGCATTGGCGCATTGCTTAGATGCGATGCTTTGCTGCCCTCTTGAAATTGTTCTTGCATACGATGTATGGATGCGTTGAACTCGATATTGGAAGCTTTTGAACGTTAAGTTCCTTGCTTTTGATATAGGATTCAACGTTGTTGCAATGTCATATAACCTTTATTACAGGTGTGGTAATGACTATTGACGTGTACTGCGAAAGGTGAGTAACGTTCCTTGGCGGAAAATGATACTGTGGCGGTTCTACGAACCACACAATCCACTATTGGTCGAGATGTCGTCGTTCCACCAAGGAACACACTCACCTATAGGTAAATTACACGTGCCCACAGACACGTGTCTTTAAAAGTCCTCCACCACATCTGAAACGAAGGTAACATACATCTGGGAGGCAACTACCCCACGTGCCCACAGACACGTGGGTCACAAGTCCGACCAATCGTCCTACGCTTGCACGGCGATCGAAGGACACAACAAACTGGCAAACATTGCCTTACCAAGGACATTTAACGCATCGTCCTAAATGCCTGAAAAAAAATATTCTATATATCATACAGGCATCGTAAATTCGAAAACCTGATCGGCACCCTGTTAGCCGGCGTTACCTGCAAACGCGCAAATATAATTCGAGCCTTGCCGCCAGCTAAGATACGGGACACAATTACCGTTGTATTCCGAAATCCCTTATAGCACCATTGTCCTAATTGCGTTGCAGTCTATTAAGCAGCTACACAATGATCCTATGATGCCCCGTTGTTCTTTCCTCTTTTCTCAATTCCGTTTTGACATGACCTTCGCTGCAGGAGAAAACAATAGATCTATTAGCACACGTACTAATAGATCAACCAGAGAGAACATACGAGATTCAGGATCCGCGAACGCAACCGTCGCGATAGTCAGTCATCAAGTAGCATTCACGGAGGTCAGATCCTCCATTACGAGAGTCGTTTCGTGTGTCGTGGCAGATAGAAAACAAAAAGTAAATGAACCACAAAAGGTCGCGAGTGTGTCGAGCGTAACGTGTCGGCGAATACGTAATTGTTATATCAGTGAATACCTTGTAAAACGCCACGGGCGTTCCAAAAATAAAGAAACATTTAAAACAAACCTTTCGCTGTGTATTATTAAACTGCCATTTCGCTCCGTTGTGCATTCGTGTCAACAGTGTTCGGCGAAACACTTCACCGTCATCATTAAAACATTCCACGTGACCGCAAAATCCGCCAAAATACCTCAACCTGTAGTGAGTTGGTATGGTTCGTAGAACCGCTAATGATAGTGTGAACAGGGTTAGTTCAAGTGTTCTCTAACTACTTAGATGGGGGGATGGTGGGAAAGAGATCGTACAAGACCGGTAGAGGATTCCTGTGCCTTGCCGATGTGCCCGCCTTATATAGTTCCGTAGCAGTCGTCTTGTTCACTCGTTTTCTGGGTGCTGTTTTCCTTAGTGGCTTCCTGGAATCGTTGCGCCGCTGATCGTTGTTTCCCAGAAATTTGTGTGTTGGTGCTTGCTTTGTCTTTCTTGGGAATTCGCGTCGCCGTGATGCATCGCCAACAATATCACACTATATGAAATGCTATATTTTTCTTTCTTTAGGATTTCTCTCTCTCGTTTTATGAGTTCCCTTTCCCAAGACAATTCTGTTGACATCTTCTTTTTATTGGCGTCTTCTCTTTCGGCCACTGCTTCTGCGGTGATGCTATCATTCTTTGCACCGCTGTCGCTGTTGCTATCGCAGTCATCATTACTGTCGCCGCTCTCGTTTCCACCGTCATCGTTGTCGATTTTTTCATTATGTTTTTCCCCTGAAGGGAAACTGCTACGCTGGGCTTCTGGAATATTCATTAGTCTTAACAATAGCTCTCTTTTGTTACCTGCCGTTCTCTGCTTCAGGCTTTGTAGCCAGTATTTTATTTGTACCGCCGACAATTTCTCCAATTCATCGCTCATCATGGCACACGAATAAAAGAATGAGTATATGTGAAACGAAATTGAAAAGTCACCAACCACGTGGTTTCTATATTCGGGGAACTCTCGTTGGGTATATACGTCTGTTTCTGCGAGCGGAGTCCACTAATCCCACTTCTGATGTTGTAAGATCAAAAAAAGGGCATATTAAATTGAATAAAACACTCGTTATTCTTTCAATATTCAACTAAACCTCATTGTATTCTATTAACTTTTCTTTACTTGTCGCGCCAACGTACGTCTTTTTTTCTTCGCTCGTCGTCATCGACTTCTCTTTCTTGACTTTTTCTACTACCCAACCGACAGTCTCTCCTCATTCAGCTCGTCGGCCGGTAAGGTTAATAACATCTGATCTTATGGAAGTGCTGCCATAATTCGGCCTTCCTGACAATTAATCGTCCAGATTATACCATCACTTGAGTTTGCCCATGGTTTGATTTTAGCCACTTCCCAAATTCCCCCATACGGTATCTGACTAATTTGAAAACCCCCAACATCTTTCAATAAGTACCTATCGTTTGCCAAGACCCTTGCTATCGTATATGTCCTTTTAAACTTTGGAGCTATTTTCCTACAAGTGCCAGGCGTACTAATGTAGTTCTTAACCATTACGTAATCTCCTTCTTTATACTTTCTTTCCACTCTCGTTCGATCGTTAAGATTTTTATTATACTCCTGTCCTTTGACTATCTTTTGTTCCGCTGCCATCCTCGTCTGTTCCAAATCTCGCTCTTGGGGTTGGTAACTTTTAGTTGTAAGGATGATATGGTGCCGTCAAGCTGGCCTATGAGGGATCGGGAGGTCGCGAGCTTATCTAGAACATTGTCGAGTTTATGTAGGACAACCTCGAGTAGGGGGTCTGGTTCGGGCAGGGCGGGGTGGTTAAGAGAGGAGGAGCGCAGAAGGAGGGAATCACAGAAAGTGTTAAAAAATAAAAAGTAAATTATAGAGAATACAATTGACAAAAGTTAGGAGTAATATAGGAGTAACAAAAGACAGTAGAGGTAAATAATTATAAATTATACAAAATAAAAATTAAAACAATTAAAAATTAAAAATTAAATATAAATTAAGAATTAAAGTAAGTAAATGAAGAGAAAAAACTAAGACAAACCAAAAAAATAAAACAGGAATAAAAGAATAAAAGAAGAAGAAATAAAACAATTAGGATTAAAAATAAAAGAAAAAAATATATATTTCAAATAAATTATAAATTGTAAAAATAAAAATTAAAGAAATTAAAAATTAAAGATCAAGAATTAAATTTAAATTAAGAATTAAAATAAGTAAATAACAAATAAACAGAAAAAGTGAAGCAAAAGATAAAAAAGAGTACAAGCAGTACGTTCTTATGGTATATACACGAAATAAAATTAAAAAAAAAAGAATAAAAAAGAAAAAAAGTCGGGTCGATAGATACCGCCGTTAGTTGAACGAACGCATGTCCAGTTGAGCCTAAGCCCAGCGCCTTACACAATGCGGCACTCAGGCAGTAACCAAATTAAGGTTTGAACAGCCTTTTCTATTTAATTATTAATAATTGTGTAAGCTTCTACACGGGGACGTAGCTGTACTCTATACAGGGACGTACCTGTAGTCTATTGTGCTTCGATGTTTTACCTTATTCAACTTTGGCGATGATGTTACCACTTTGTTGATGTGTTATTTGTCTATTCGAATGCCGATGAAGTACGTAACACGGAAAATACAATAAACACTGGAGCGAATGCCGTCACTAATAAAACACGGAAATCGTTTTTGAATTTTTACTTTATTTCCTCGCACAAATCGTTTTTATTGTTTCACAATAGGACGAATCCTTGATGAGGTGCATGTCACAAAAGAAATAATTCACTGGTCACTTAGGAATAGCATCTAATAGTTTTAAATAAGGTATGGTCTTAAGGACGTACTATCAGCAATATTTTAGGACAACACAAGTTATACCGTTATAAGTTTTAACACGGTGAAGGCACTTTAACGAAACACAAGCTCCTCCTCGAGTAGTCTCCCTCGCAAGTCGACTGTCTATTCTCAAACCCTTGGCTCCCCATCGGCAAGGGAAATCTGCCCAGCGCATCTCTGCACAGAATTTCCCATTCTGTCTGCTAACAGAATTTCCCACAGTATCTGGTAGCTGCATTTCCCATAGCCTCTGTAAAAAGAAGAAATCTTTCTCATGATCATTATCATCATTAGTTTCTGGTGGTCGGTATCTCACCCCTCTGTGTGTTGATCGGATGCCGCCGCTTATTCTCGGATCATTCTTTGGTTTATTTGTACTACACATCTGGCATGCGGACAAAGGATCGTATGCACTTCGGATGGGTACATGGACTATGGGATGTAAGGCTTTGTTTGCCTTTCTACTCATAAACATCTATCGGGGATAGTGTTAAGAGTTTATGGTTGCTCTACTGCTAATCAGTGGCGCAACGATTCGTCTGTTTGCGCAAGAGTGCCTTAGCATTAGATTCATGCCAGGGGTTTATGTGTTAATTAGCCACCAGGATAGGCATCCGTTGTTCGGTTTATTTACCGACAATGATATTTCTTTGGAAACATCGCGTTGATGTTTAGGATGGGAGATTGGTGACCTGTATGCGATGCTTTGCTGCGTTTGACGCATTGCTTAGATGCGATGCTTTAGCTGCCCTTTTGAAATTGTTTTTGCATACAATGTATGGATGCGTTGAACTCGATATTGGAAGCTTTTGAACGTTAAGTTCCTTGGTTTTTGATATCGGGTTCAACGTTGTTGCAATTTCATATAACCCTTGTTACAGGTATGATTACTGACTATTGGGACACGTGTCTGTGGGCACATGTGCTGCGAAAGGTGAGTGGAGTTCCTTCGCGGAAAGGATACCTCACCCTGTAGGGAGTTGTATGGTTCGTAGAACCGCTACACAACCTTTACTTTGTGTGGTATAGATTTAAAAGCTACTCACTCCGCGTTGCGTTAATTCATTTTCCTTTCTTGTGCGTTGAGTCGTCCTTGTTCCAATTTATCGACACCAACTGTTTCTTTCCTGATTACAAATTTCCTTTGTGTTGTAACGGATCGAAACTTCCTTATTCTCCGTAAGATTTCTTACCGTTGATTGTTAGAACTCGAATGTGGTTTAGTTTCGTTTTATTTAGATAATCTTAATTCGTTATTTGAAGAATAAGTTTCCGTTGCATGGTTATTTCCATTCACGATATGATGCGTTCGAATGACTATGTTATCGCCATCCTGACGTGGTTTGAGATAATGACGATTATGGGTAAACGTTTTTCCATTCACTTCAACTGAGTATGACCTTGGTGTAGGGTGGTGATGTGAATTATGGTACACAAGGCTTTGATTATTTAAAGTGTAATTTTAATTTTATTTGTCCGACGTTGGGAACTTCACTTCACGACTCGAATAGACCATACAAACTTTGTATGTTATTGCCGCACTTATAGTTATAATACGAATCTCTAATATGTGCTGTCTGAAGAGCGATTTCAAAATACGTCTATATCCAATAACAACTCAATAACGTATGAAGCTCGATTTCGTCTCTCGGATCATATAATGCTAATATCGGTGCCTCAATCAACTTCCTCTTCAAGGTTTCGAAACACTCCAGTTCCTTTTCGGCGAATTGGAATTTGACATCTTTTCTTATCAGGTTGTACAATGGTTGTGCGACTATTGAAATTTTTTCAATAAATCTCCTAAAATACGAACACAAACCTAGGAAACTATGTACTGCCTTCGAATTCCGTGGAACTGGGAAGTTGATTACTGATTCGATATTCTTCTGATCCGCTTTAATACCCTTATTCGTAACAGTATACCCCAAATACCGTATTCCAGATTTTAAGAACCGATATTTATCTAATCTCAATTCCAATTTGTTCTTTACCAGTTTATCGAAAGCTTCCCTCATTATTTCCAAATGTTCTTCTACTGTTTCAGTCGCTATCATTATGTCGTCTATATAAATGTTTATCTTGCCCACTCTTATTAAGTCGTCGAACACTGTACTCACAAATCGTTGGAATTCTGAAGGTGGGTTTTTCAATCCGAAAGGCATTCATACATACTCGTATTGTCCCATAGGTGTCACGAAAGAAGTATATTTAATTGACTCTTCACTCATTCGTACATGGTGAAACGCACTCTTTAAATCGAGTAATGAAAATACTTTTTTGTTAGCTAATATATCAAGCAAATCGTCTATAAGTGGTAAAGGGTAATTATCCTTTAAGGTAATCTTATTCAAAACTCGGTAGTCAGCGCACAGTCGGATATCGCCCGTTTTTTTCTTAACTACCACGATAGGGGACGCGTATTCTGATTTACTGGGCCTAATCAGCCCTTTTTCCAGCATCTCGTCTAGTACTATCTGGGGCTGATCTTTCTCATAGTATGATAACCGTCGAGGTGAACAATGGACGGGCTTTTCATCGTTTAAAATTGTTGAGTCGGTTGATATAAATAATAATAACGGAGATTTCATTTATACAATATAAAATACATTTATTGAACTATAACTTCACAAACTCGATAACTGCGTGCGGCGCTTATGGCACGTGTATTCATCACGGCGTCTTATGATACTCTGCTGTCAATGCTCCTCGCATGTCTCGTTTCACACATGCCGCTTTCTCTCTCTCTCTGCATTCATACATACATTCATAAGAGCGCGCTCATGCGCCACACAGTAGGCAATATAAATGTATATTCTCAACACGCCTTCTTACATTTATGTTGTATACAATTTTAAGATAATATTTTCAATTTATATAAGTTCAATTTTTAAATCAAATTCAGCATATTTCTAAACTTTTCAAATTTTTCTCTACACAGAGATTTTGTAAATACATCAGCAACATTTTCATTCGAATCAATCTTAATTACATTTATCAAATTTTCTTTTACACTTTCATTCACATAATGATAATGTAAAAGTAATAAAGATTTCCATATTTCGCTATATTAATCGCACCTGAGTTATCCTCGTACATATTTATCGGCTTTGTCAATGCAACATTAAATATGTTAAATAATTCTCTTATAAACTTTACTACGCTTACAGCTTCTGACAATGCTATATACTCCGCAAATGTCTAAGCTCTTGTTACTGAATTCTGTTTTTGTTGAGTTCCAATAAATTACATTACCAAATAATCTAATTACATAGCCAGTTGTGGATTTTCTATTTACAGGGTCACCATCACAATCAATAATCTTTGTCAATTTACCTTTAGAGATAATTGTATTATTTTTCGCGATCTTGCCATACCTTAGCAGATTTGCATACATATCTTTAGCATAAAATACATTATTTATATTTATTTTGTTACTTTTACCGAAAGCATTAAAATAACTAACTACATTTCCAACTTTGGTAGCTTTTATAGAGCTATTATTTCCCATATATACATCAACAGGATTTTTTAGGATTTCAAAATTTTCGAAATACCTGTCATCGTTTATTAGATGATCGGTACAGCCGCTATCCAAAAACCAATTTATTTCTACATCATTACTATCATTTTATTACCCACGCTTTCCTCACATCGTTGTTCCGTCCTTGTTGCGTTGACTGCTGTTGGCTTGCTCTACGCCAATTTCGGGAGTTACCATGCCCTCCGCCGTAATTTCCTCTTCCGGCTTCTTGTCGGCCTCGTGCTGATCGTTGAGAGTATCCGCCGTTTGTGGTTCATCTCCCGACGGCGCGAACATCCCTACATCAGAACTCGTTCCGCTACAGAGCGGGGAAGCTGTGGAACTCCCTTCCCACGCGAGTGTTCCCGGAACGCTACAACCTGCAACTGTTCAAAAAGAACTGCAACAGTTATTTGATGGCATCTCGGGGCGCCCACTCGGCGCTATAGGTTCGCCTCTCCCGAGAGAAGTCTAATAAAAAAAAAAAATTATTCGATGCTTGATTGCTTCTTGCCGCTTGGCCGCCATATTGGCATTCTTTTTGCATGTGCCCAATTTTTCCACACTTGAAGCATGTGCGTTGATTTTTGTCCGCCATGAAAGCACTTGAATTTCTTCCATGATTATTGTCCTTTTGATTGTTTAATTCATTTATTTGAATTTTATTTTTCACATAATCGGCTGTCTGGTCTTCTTCCTTCAATGTGTCTATTAAATCACCGATATAACTGTACGATTCCGGCAACGTGTTCAATAAATATTTTAGTTTTTCCTTGTTGTTTCATCACAAACTAATTCTAATTGCTTGTCGGATATAGCACTGTAGATGTAGTTCATCGCTTTCAAGTTATTATTGTCCGAATCGTCTTTATGATCACTTGCTTTTACGCTTTCTATCACTTTTTCACATTTTTTCAATTTTAGATATGACGAGTCGTTTTTTCCACACACTATAGTTCGCTCCGCCGTACACCGGTATTATAATTTTTTCTTCCGCCATTTTTTGTGCTTTCTAACATACACGAAAATGTTATTTATATCACTTGGCTTTTCCCCGAACAACTACGCTTCGCTACCATGTTGAGTCGGTTGATATAAATAATAATAACGGAGCTTTCATTTATACAATATAAAATACATTTATTGAACTATAACTTCACAAATTCGATAACTGCGCGCGGCGCTTATGACACGTGTATTCATCACGGCGTCTTATGATGCTCTGCTGTCAATGCTCCTCGCATGTCTCGTTTCACACATGCCGATTTCTCTCTCTCTCTCTGCATTCATACATACATTCATAAGAGCGCGCTCATGCGCCACACAGTAGGCAATATAAATGTATATTCTCTACAAAAATGAATCTCATTTCACACCCATGTTCCGGCTTCTCGGGACGTTCACAATATAAATACTTTGAATAGAACATATAGAATAATTCTTTGTTTTCGTAACTAATGTTTTCATTATTGACAACATTATTTTTGTTCTTTTGCAAATCGTTATCAATTTCGATGTTCATTAAATTGGTACATTCATTTGTAATTACATCCGACTCATTTAAATTTATTCTTAAATCTGATTTCTTTAAAAAATCTCGACCTAAGACATTGGGTATGCCATGGTGTATTCTGGTACTATTAACAAATTAATTTCGATTTCCTATTTTGGAAGGTAATTATACAATTTATGTTCCCTTTACAGGACAACTTAGTTTTATTAATTCCAAACAAATTTTCATTATTATTAGTTTTTATAGGATTTTTTACAACAGGCGGTAAATAATTTTCCTTTATCATACTAATAGGACTGCCGGTATCTATCAATGTTCCTAAATTAATGCGATATAAGTACCTCTCATTTTTTAATATAATTTAATAATTCCTTACATATTCCTCTTCTTCATTTTCTACCTGATGGATGGTCCTCGGCTTCTCCGTCTTCCTGTCTGCGCACATGGCTGCATGGTGTCCTTGTTTTACGCATACTCTCTTTTGGGTTTTCGGCATACATTCGCCATGTGTCCCATCGTGTTACAATTGTAGCATCTAACTCTTCTTTTGTGCTTGTATTTTACGGTGCGTTTACCGTATAAATTCGAAATAACGACAAAAACGAACGACGATTCAACTAAATAAATATATACAACAAACGTTTCTTAACTAAGCGAAATTCGAAATAACGACACGAACAAAATGATAAATATACTGTTTAATTAAGCACATGCAAATTGACATATGTAATACGACACGACATACAAAAAATCTAATTTAGCAGATCAACTGCTATTCTTGAGAACGATGAACGAAGTGAAAGAAGTGCGAAGGGATCTTCACCGTTGAAATCCTTAATGGCTGCAACTTAACGAAAGCGTCCCTTGGTGTGGCGGAAGTAAGCATGGCCATCATGGTCACGCGGTTGATTAATAGAAATTCCAGAACGATAACTGGACGAACTGGACGATGATGTGACGTACGACTTATGACAGTTAGGGTGTCAATGCAATGTTCGATGGTCGTCGTCTTTCGATTGATGTTGGCAGTCAATGTTGGTTATGCTATTTTGTTAAGCGTGATGCGACAGTGCTACTTCTCCTTGTCTCCTTTGCGGTTGTCCTGATGTCCTCGGTGAGTTTAGTGTCATTTTCTGCTCGATCCGTTGAAATGCACGTTGCAACCAGGTGTCCAACATCGGTCCGTTGTCGTATTCTGGTAGCAACTCCTTGATGGTGTTTAACGGTACTTGAGAGGCATTGCGGGCTTCCACTTCCATTGTTATCTTCTCCTTTGTTCGCTCGTTCTGGAGATCCTTTTCCTTTGTTTGTTGCAATTATTTATTCTCTCGTTCGTTCATTGCTTTTTCTTTCTTTAAGATTTCTCTCTCTAGTTCGACTAGCTCCCTTTCTTTCTTTAGGATTTCCCTCTCTCGTTTTATGAGTTCCCTTTCCCAAGACCAGCCTGTTGACATATTCTTTTTATTGGCGTCTTCTCTTTCGGCCACTGCTTCTGCGGTGATGCTATCATTCTTCGCACCGCTGTCGCTGTTGCTATCGCAGTCATCATTACTGTCGCCGCTCTCGTTTGCACCGTCATCGTTGTCGATTTTTTCAGGATGTTTTTCCCCTGAAGGGAAACTGCCACGCTGGTCTTCTGGAATATTCATTAGTCTTAACAATAGCTCTCTTTTGTTACCTGTCGTTCTCTGCTTCAGGCTTTGTAGCCAGTATTTTAATTGTACCGCCGACAATTTCTCCAATTCATCGCTCATCATGGCACACGAATAAAAGAATGAGTATATGTGAAACGAAATTGAAAAGTCACCAACCACGTGGTTTCTACATTCGGGGAACTCTCGTTGGGTATATACGTCTATGTTTCTGCGAGGGGAGTCCACTAATCCTACTTCTGATGTTGTAAGATCAAAAAAAAGGGCATATTAAATTGAATAAAACACTCGTTATTCTTTCAATATTCAACTAAACCTCATTGTATTCTATTAACTTTTCTTTACTTGTCGCACCAACGTACGTCTTCTTTCCTTCGCTCGTCGTCATCGACTACTCTCTTTCTTGATTTTTTCTACTACCTAACCGGCAGTCTCTCCTCATTCAGCTCGTCGGCCGGTAAGGTTGATAACATCTGATTTTTTTTTCTTTGTTTTCTTTTGGGAAGTGCTGCCACATATTATACAATCTTATACCACATAAAAGGATGTCATATAATACTGTGACGTAGTACACTGCCGCGTACAACTCTGCCCATCCTGTAAAAAGAATTCGAAAATTCAACTACTCTGCACAAAACTATTTCTTCTGCAAGGACTTTTTTGCCGACTATCATGTTTTCTAAAATATACTACTCTGGCCAAAAAGTGAGATCAATTTTTTATCTTTATTTATTATTCCAAAATAATATCGTTACCTTTAAGTAGTCCCCCTCAGGCACAATTCCATTATGCTCATGTTTTTTCCAATCTTTGAAACACTTGCTATAGCCTATTTCTGAAATGACATTCAAAGCTCTCAGCAATTCAGCTTGTATCTCTTCAATCGAATGAAGATGGCGTTCCCGGGGTGGTCTCTTAAGTTTTGGGAATAGCCAGAAGTCCCATGATCCTAAATCCGGTGAATATGGTGGTTCAGGAACGATATTGATCGAATTTTTTGTGAAAACAATGCAGTGTGAGATAGCACATTATTGGGATGCAATAGCGTTGTCTTCTCACAATTCCTCCCTCGTTTTGTGAGAAGTTTCTCTCTAACAACCCATAAATGGTGGTCCTTGTTAATAGCGGTCTGTCGGAAGGAATTCATAGTGCATAACACCACGATAATCAAAGAAAACTGTTAACATCATTTTGTTTTTGAGTGGTGTCTTGTCAAATTTCTCTGCAATGCCTCATAAGTTATGTTCATTGGTAATAGCTTGGTCCGGCGGAAGGAAGTCATAGTACACAACTCCACAATAATTGAAGAAAACTGTTAACATCAGTTTGTGTTCGATTGTTTTTGGCGTGCCCGTTTCGGTAATGACTCACCTTTGACACGATATTCTCCCGATCGATCGATTGTTTTCCAGTCATATACGTAGATCCAAATCTCAATTCCCTTAATAATGCTTTTCATGACCGATTAGTATCCACAAATAATCTCCTCACAGATTTTAACGCGACGCTCTTTTTCAAAAACATTCATTGTTTTTGGTACCAAACGGGACTTGATGCGTTTTAGTCTCAAAATATCTTTTAAACCCTTGTTGGCTGATCCTTTTTGAAATGCCGCAGCATGAAGATGTAGCATCATTAAAATTCCGACACGTTTTGCACACCAAATCTTTGATTTACTTGGCGTGTCTTTCATCGGTACAGATTGGGCGCTGTTTGTCTTTAACTCATTCTCGGTTTTCTCTAAACTGTTTATACCACTTGTAAACATTTCTTTTCGACAAAGTCTTCTCACTGAAGACAATATGCAATACCCTAAATGCGTCTACACAAGAAATTTCATTTCGCAAACAAGATTTATTGCAACTTTGCTCAACAAAACCACATAAGAAACAAAACACTTTTGGTGTCGTATAAAACCAAATGTAACTGAAACACTAATGCGATGTATGATGTCAAATAAAAGACATTGTTTTCTAAAAATATACTACTGTCTCCGAAAAGTGAGATCAATTTTTTTTATCTTCATTTATTCCAAATTGATGTCGTTACCTTTTAAGTAATTCCAAAATGTTTCCGTGGTCGTTATTCCCTCGACTAGGAAAAGCACATAAAATGATGATGGTTAACCCAGGCGTTGAATGCTCAGCCAGGAACAATGTATTTCTCGTTTCCAATCGTTCACCGGAAAGAAAAAGCAAAAATTAAAATTTGTTAATTTAATAATATTTCTATTCCTCGGTCGTCCAACGTTATAAAGAATCCTTACATTTTTAAAAACTACTTTCAGCAAGTTTTTTCTGGTCTTCTTCCATTCGGATTGTAACAGCAACTAAAAAACTTCATATATTCGAAAAACAAACTACCGCAGGTAACATCAATACAGCATTCCTCCGTTGCTCACATCGAAATTTCAAACACCGCTCCCTTTCAATCAAAACAACAGGTTCTCCCTGGCCTTGTTGAACCGTTGTTGAGGGCAACAACCAGAGTCCGTTTCTTTCGAAGGCGCTGAAGAACATATGTTGTTGTTTTCTTTGGAGTTGCAGATGACGATGATCGTTGGTGTAGTTTATCATTATCAGGTTGTTGGATTAGATTTGGTTTGTTGGTGTTCTTGTTGGTATTGATGCTGATGTTGATGAATATCGGAATTACATCAGTTTTGGATTCATTTCCGGTTATTTTTAAATGAATGGACGTGAACTCATTTTCTTCTATTCAATAAATGTTATTGGAAGATGTATATATGTAATAAACAATGTAAATTAATTGTTGTTTGGCTCATGTTGCTGTACTGCAACATCTTCCCGGGCCGACGACAATGGACCCATAGTAGTCTTTTTCATTTAGTGTCACTGTGTGTTCAACAAGCGTTGAACACACCTTCCACGAACAGCGGGTTCTTATTGTGTTGTGGGCTGGCGTCAGGAACAATGCGGTCTCCTGACGTGCACGTTGGTTCGGCGTTGTTGGGCTTCGCCGACTATGTTGAATATCGTTCTGCAATAATTTTAAAAGTAATGCTGTGAAATGAGAAGTAATACCTATATGGAATGCGCAATCCCGGAAATACTCCTTCTCATGGCGGCAATAAGAAATATGGTTGGTTTAGTTTACTTTTAAATAACTTTTATTTACTAGATTATTGGATTGGATTGGATTGTAGCTCCGTGCTCGTCAACAGTTAAAGTAAGAAGGAAATCACAACATAAAGATGGTAGTCAAGTGACAACCAACAGAATTCATAAATGACAACCAACAGAATTCATGACAAATTTAAATATTGCGAATTCGCCGGTTGTTTCGAATGCGAATCCGCAACAGTCACCAACGTATGCATGTCAGCGCCGTGGGAAGTCGTGGAGAGCACGGGTACTTGTAGTTGAGAACAGAGGCTTCAATACTTGTTCTGCTCCTGACCCGATACGGTGCAACGCTGGGGTGGCAATAATTAATTATATTGATTAGATCTAACTATTAATTGATTAGGTTATGATATATACTTCGTTATTTTAAAGTGATATAATTGTTATAAGTGTGTGTGTGTGTGTGTGTGGGGGGGGGGGGGGGGGGGGGCGCTTATTTGTTTGTGAGTATGATAGAAGACCAAGTTGGCCATATGCGAACCTTTTTTTCCAATCTTTGAAACACTTGTTATAGTCGATTTCTGAATGCAATTCAGCTTGCATCTCTTTAATCGAGTAAAAATGGTCCTCCCGAATCGGTCTCTTGACTTTTGGCAATAGCCAGAAGCTACATGGTGATAAATCAGGCGAATACGATGGTCGTCAAACGATATTGGTTGAATTTGTTTTAAAGGCTCGATGCAGTGTTGGAAAACTCATTGTCGTTATAAACTCGTTCATTTTTTCGGAACGTTTATTAACTATAAATAATAAATGATCTCTTCGTTTTTGTGCACCTCCAGGCCGGACTCTGTTCTGGATGACGGGTGTTGTTGACTTGCCCAGTGCTTGCGTTATATTGTACTGCACTGCCACTGTTTATATTCACTTTTTCGTCCCCGTTCCCTCGTTCGCATGCTGTCACAGGAACAAAGAGAGCAACTGGTATAAATATCCGATGCTCAGTCCGCCAGTCGGCAGTCGTGTGCTGCTGCGAGCGTTGTCTTGTCACCTCTTTTTGAGAGAACTTCCTCGCTAACAACCCATAAATATGATTCCTTGTTAATAGCTTAGTCCGGCGGAAAGATTTCATAGTGTATAACACCACGATAATCGAAGAAAACTGTTAACATCACTTTGTTATATATTATCTAAACAAATAGTTGGTTAGTTAGAATAGACTTAGGTGCGTGTTGTCGAACCTCTTGCTGGTTGACGCTTATCCGCTAATCTGGTTGCAGGAGGGTGCTGGTTTCTTGAACAGCCTGTTCCTTTCTCTCCTTCTCGTTAAACTTTTTCTAATTACATAAATACTGTTATATATTACCTTTTTATTCCAAACACGCTGACGAATGTTCTATCTCGGTTGGCGCTTGGCGATAAACTACTAACTGCATACGCGGCTAATATTATTTTTTTATTCAAAGCGCGCTGACGAATGTTCTACTTCGGTGGGCGATTGGCGATAAAACTGAAAAACTTCTGTCGAAGTTTTTCGAAGTTTTACTTTTTCTTTTCGCCGCCAAGTTTTTATTTAAATTATTACCAAGTACCTTATTTATGTTTGTAACACTTTATTTTTCGTGCACTATATAATTATTCAGATTAAATTGGGGGTACTCACGTGTGCTGCCAATATTACTCGTCCGTGAGCCTCCCTTTTGTTTGCTGGTTACAGCAAGTAATCCTATTTAGTTCACTTTGTTGGCTTACCTCTCGTATTCTCCTTTTTTTGATAGTTAAAACATATTATTTTTCAGTTTTTTCCTTTAGATTTATTAAATATTGTTTTAATTCTAGTTTTACATTCACACGAAAGGGTTTTAACAATGAACACATCGTTTGCCCAATAGTAATTATAATATTGTTCTAGTTTCCTTCCTTATTTTTTGTTAATACACCTTTCTCATTTTCAACACTTTTCTGTTCTTTCTTTTCGTTCGTTTAAATTTCAAATATATTTATTTTGTCTTTTGTTTTATATTATTATTTCAACGAACGTAATATTCACACACGGTTCGCGGATATTACAACCCACTATTATTTCAACGCACGTAATATTCACACACGGTTTACGGATATTACTCGACTCTATGACAGATTGATTCCAACTCACTACGAGCAACAGGTTCTTTACCCATTCGCGTCCCTTTGCACTGATCGCCCATTTCCGATCGCACACTCATCCTCATTATCCCATTTCCCCGCCCATTAAGGTGAATAAACTCTTTCGAATTTACTCAACAGTCAATGAACTCAGGGAGAATGGGAAAATTGCAACGGAGAGCATGACGATTTCGGGGTTGATTTGGTTTCGATTGCAACGAAAGCGAAACCAAGAGTGCGACCGCATGCCCTCTTTACATCTCTAAATTGCTCTCAGAGTGCCGAACCAAAATTGCACTCCGAGAAGGGGAAATGGGGTGGGTTGAAAAATATATTTCTTATATTTTTCACCTGACGGTGGGTTTTTGTTCCCCATCGAATAGCCGCGTCTAGCGACATCCAAGGACGCTGCTGGGGCTTGGGATAATATCGGCTTGGGAATTCGCAAAAGGAATTCGCGATAGCCCAAGCCGTTTCTCTATGTAGCAACAGCGTCGCTTACCCACGCTTTGCTGTTGTTAATCAGGCATGAGATTTTTGATTTCCGATAGGAAATCTCATATGGGAGATCAAATAATGGTGCCAACATATAAATGCGAATCAATTTAATGATTCGGGGGGTGGTTTAATTATGTAACATGTTTTCTACTTGGTCTGATTATTATGATAGAGAGAGGGGGAGTGTGGGTGTTGGACCTGTGACGGTTCCGCCAATATCCACGGTACACTTACCCTAAAAACCCCCATAACCACAACCCAGTCGACTTAAGTTTTCGTTAATGCAATCGCATTAGGCACATGAAAATGCTTCACACATTAAAGAGATCAAATCTATGATTTTTAAGTCCCTTTCATGCATTCTCTACGTATACCAATTCTGTGTAAGATTTCTTTATTAGCTTATCAGGAATTCCAAACCAATTTCGGCATCTACGTTGCCAGACAAATTCCCCTAGACGAATTCCTGTAAACAAATGATTCGGTTTACATACAATGTAACCTTCATGACAGGGATCATAAATATTGCGCCGTCTATTTTCCCAGCCCCGATGTGGTTACAAAAAACTATCTACACACACATCGGCTGGCGACTCCTTTTAGCCAGCGATAAACGGTCCAACGCAGATGCATGTAATTAGCACCATCTGCGTTGAGACTAATGCCTTACCAATGCACTAAGTGCAAACTAAAGAACGCTGTCTACCAGCAGGCATTCTGGCGATACACAAACAATCCAATCACCAAAACGTATCCCAAATACATCTACCATTTAATGAGTTGCAACTTGATTACTCAGTTGAACTCACAGGTCATAAATCTCTTTTATCCTACATAGCTCTGGATCCGTTTCCCAGTAACCTTCTCATATAAACAAAGATCTCTACGATCCTTTTCCCTTTCTTTGTGTTTCAGGTTCTTCATCACGGCTTTGATCTATGAAAAGAACCGACGTACACACACACTTGTGTATCGTGAAGATGTTGTGGTCCTTCTCTCAGGGAGCATATCTGCTCCTGAGGGGACCCGTTGCGGTCGCCACCGTGCTTCCGGGGCCTCCGGGAAGAATGACAACCGATTATTTATGAAAGAGGCTCGGAAATCGACTTGGTTTAATAAAAGAACACAAATCCTTTGTATACTTCACTTTAAATATATTTATTGATTTTTATTTAAATTTCGTTGAGTTTAGATACATTTACTGGCGTCCTTACACCTAGGACACCAATTTAGAATGATCCTCGAATACGAATTTCATCACCCTTATAAAGAGAAACAAATCGAGGTTTGTATCTCGAAAATACACAATTTCATACAAAAATCCCGATTTTGCTATCCTGAGTGAGATGCTCAGTGTTTATTTAAGATAAGAATTCAATTTCTTGAATTCTTACGAAACTATTTCGCAGATGTGGATATGTAACTGGATTTGGTTTTCTATTTATTTAGTTTAATGGAATTTTCCAGATAGAGATAACGATCTCTGAATTTTGGATATGATGATGCCGTGGGGCAAATGTGAAACGATAAACGAATATTATATTCGTTTATTGTGAATTTTAATTTTACTTTAGATTTCGGAATGAATTATGCCGTGGGGGCAAATGTTATGCGATAAACGAATGTTTGATTCGTTTATAGCGAATTTTGGATCATGTTTGGGTTTTTTTCGGGTTTTGATAGGATTTTGGGTTTTGGGGTAATATAGCTGGGATTTGGATGTAGGAATGGGGGAAAAGGGTGGTAGGGCTTTTTAGAGCACTACAAAGATATCCTCTATGAGTTCGGTTTGGTTACTCCAAAGAGAGACTTTACGTCTTGCCTTGAAGTTAGAGATCCCTAGTCGGTTCATGTCACCGACGAAATTTTTTAAATTGAGGTCTCGTGGAAAGACGCCGGCTTGCTGCTTCTTCTTAGAGACGGGTGGGCGGACCACGCCCTCTGGTTGGACAGTGTTGGGAACGCACGCGGCCTTTGGTTTTGGATTGACCACCGGAGTTGGCCTCGGAGGGCAAGACTCCTGCGGAGGCACGATTTTCGGGTAGTTTTGAGTTATCGTGCGGTTCGACAACTTTTTGGGGACAGGAGATGATGATGATGGGGGTGGTGTTGGCGGGCAGCCGGTAGCGACGCGCTTATTGGTGGGTCCTCCCCCACAGCTTGTTGGGAGCGGCGTTTTTCGTTTTGGCGGCCTAGATGAGTTTGGGGTGGGGGTACGCGACTGATCGCCGTCCATTGAATCGTCAGAGTTGTCGGTGACAATCTCTAACTCCGGCTCGAGCTCTGATTCTGAATCAGAAGCTTCCTAATCCGCACCGAAAAGGGACGCGGGTGGGGAGGCTTCCAGTCGGGACAATCTATTTTTTAGGACCGCGTTCTCAGCCCTGAGGGCCTCGAGGTTCTCCTTCAGCCTCTTTATGAGAGCCATCATGCCCTGATCCGGCTGATGGCCCACACCACGAGTAGAGCAGGTGTCCATGTTTTATCAGTCACAAAACATGTGAACAGATAAGCGACAAGGACAAGAAGCGCGCGGGAACAAGGAAAGAAAAGGAGAAACAAAGAGAAATAAACAAACAAAACCAACAAAGAAAAGCCAACAAATGAAAAAGAAAGAAAAACCCACAAACGGAGTAGAAACAAAATCAACCAACGAAATAGCAACAAAAAACTCTCAATGAAAAAGAAACAAACACTAAGAAACGAAAAACAAAAGGAAGAGAAACAAAGTAAACCTAGTCGCGAGGTTTTTTTTTTTATTTTATTTATATTTATTATTGTTATTATATTAAATTTTGGGATGTCCTTTATTTTTTTTTTCGGGTTATAATAATAATATGATGATAGTATAGTATGTATAATAGTATATAATATTTCTTGATCTTGAGTATGAGTATGTCTTCTCTTCGATGGGTATGATCAGTAACTTTTGAGTATGATGTGTGTCTGATGACTCAGTATCGTCTTGTCTTGAACTCCGTAGGGATGTGACATCCAAAGTATGATGAGTATGGGTATGAGTATGAAGTGTGTGTTATATTGTACTGCACTGCCACTGCTTATATTCACTTTTTCGTCCCCGTTCCCTCGTTCGCATGCTGTCACAGGAACAAAGAGAGCAACTGGTATAAATATCCGATGCTTAGTCCGCCAGTCGGCAGTCGTGTGCTGCTCTGTCTCCAACAGTCGTGATACAAAAACCGAGCATTGTCTTGTCACCTCTTTTTGAGAGAACTTCCTCGCTAACAACCCATAAATATGATTCCTTGTTAATAGCTTAGTCCGGCGGAAAGATTTCATAGTGCATAACACCACGATAATCGAAGAAAACTGTTAACATCACTTTGTTATATATTATCTAAACAAATAGTTGGTTAGTTAGAATAGACTTAGGTGCGTGTTGTCGAACCCCTTGCTGGTTGACGCTTATCCGCTAATCTGGTTGCAGGAGGGTGCTGGTTTCTTGAACAGCCTGTTCCTTTCTCTCCTTCTCGTTAAACTTTTTCTAATTACATAAATACTGTTATATATTACCTTTTTATTCCAAACACGCTGACGAATGTTCTATCTCGGTTGGCGCTTGGCGATAAACTACTAACTGCATACGCGGCTAATATTTTTTTTTTTTTTTTCAAAGCACGCTGACGAATGTTCTACTTCGGTGGGCGATTGGCGATAAAACTGAAAAACTTCTGTCGAAGTTTTTCGAAGTTTTACTTTTTCTTTTCGCCGCCAACTTTTTATTTAAATTATTACCAAGTACTTTATTTATGTTTGTAACACTTTATTTTTCGTGCACTATATAATTATTCAGATTAAATTGGGGGTACTCACGTGTGCTGCTAATATTACTCGTCCGTGAGCCTTCCTTTTGTTTGCTGGTTACAGCAAGTAATCCTATTTAGTTCACCTTGGTGGCTTACCTCTCTTATTCTCCTTTTTTGATAGTTGAAACATATTATTTTTCTGTTTTTTCCTTTAGATTTATTAAATATTGTTTTAATTCTAGTTTTACATTCACACGAACGGGTTTTAACAATGAACACATGTTTGCCCAATAGTAATTATAATATTGTTCTAGTTTCCTTCCTTATTTTTTGTTAATACACCTTTCCCATTTTCAACACTTTTCTGTTCTTTCTTTTCGTTCGTTTAAATTTCAAATATATTTATTTTGTCTTTTGTTTTATATTATTATTTCAACGAACGTAATATTCACACACGGTTCGTGGATATTACTCGCCTCTATGATAGATTGATTCCAACTCACTACGATCAACAGGTTCTTTACCCATTCGCGTCCTTTTGCACTGATCGCCAATTTCCGATCGCACACTCATCCTCATTTTCCCATTTCCCCGCCCATTAAGGTGAATAAACTCTTGCGAATTTACTCAACAGTCAGGCAGGATGGGAAAATTGCAACGGAGAGCATGACGATTTCGGGGTTGAGATGGTTTTGTTATGGTATTTTAACCCAACAATTTAATATTAATATATATGATGTTAATATAATTAATACAGTTAAATGATTATAGTAAGGAAATAAAGAAAGTTAGTGGACTTATTAGGGTGACCGTTGAGCGGCCGATTTGAGTTGTAGTTGATTGAAGACGGCGACTGTTGTTCGGCGCCAAGGTGCAGGGGGCGTTGAATGGTTGCTCCCCGGTTCAGCTGCAGTCCCGGTCCGTTGTCAATCGCAGATGTTCACTCTATTCGAGAATCGCCTGGGATATTTATTGGCACTCTTTAAATTATTCTGGATTTCAGCCTCGCCACACTATTCAAGAGTCGCCTGGGATCTTTATTGGCACTCTTTAAATTATTCTGAATTTCAGTCTCGTCCGAATGGTTTTCTTGACTTGTTATTTTCGTCATTTAACGTCGAATGAATATTTTTATTGCCGTTGACATTTCTCTACCAAGTAGAATTTGCACAAAGTAGTTTATGCAAATTAGCTACTTGGCGAGTTGTTCTCCTTTTAGAGGTAGAGAGGGGAAACTAACGAAAGGGGATAAGTGGGTGTTAGGGGGAACCTAGACGCGAAGTATGTCCGTAACAGTTTCGCTTGCAACGAAAGCGAAACCAAGAGGGCGACTGCATGTCCTCGTTACATCTCTAGATTGCTCTCAGAGTGCAGAAACAAAAATGCACTCCGAGAAGGGGAAATGGGGTGGGTTGAAAAATATATTTCTTATATATTTATATATTTTATATTTTTTTCACCTGACGCTGGGTTTTTGTTCCCCAGCGAAATGCCATGTCTAGCGACATCGAAGGACACTGCTGGGGCTTGGGATAATATCGGTGTGGGAATTCGCAAAAGGAATTCGCGATAACCCAAGCCGTTTCTCTATGTCGCAACAGCGTTGCTTACCCACGCTTTGCTGTTGCTAACCAGGCATGAGATTTTTGATTTCCGATAGGAAATCTCATATGGGAGGTCAAATAATGGTGCTTTTCAGGACAACCTATAAGTGCGAATCAATTTAATGATTCGGGGGGTGGTTTAATTATGTAACATGTTTTCTACTTGGTCTGATTATTATGATAGAGAGGGGGGGGGGGGGGGGGGGGGCTGTGGGGATCGGTGGTTGCTGGTGCGCCAACGCATGGCACTATTTCACTACCGCCCTACTTACGTGTTCGTCGCAACCGTCGTTGGAAATTCGTGGTGCCAAGGGAAATGAAAATACCTGTTTTATTTGTAGACGTTCCTTTAAATGTGTTCTTTATTCTGCTCCCGCACAGTTCGGCTTAACTTGATACAATTAATTCACGCACTTAATCGAAAAGATCGCAACCATGTCACTTGAATCTACTTAATTACCACCACTCGGCTATGTCATAAGATCTTGTTCTCTCCACACTCTCGATACTAGAAGCACTTAATGGATAATCCAAATGATTAGTTATTTGCTTCAGTGCGTGACACTTTTCACTTTGCCAATTTCTTTTTACTACTCAAAAGCGGTTTAAACCAACGGTGAGAACCGACCCTCCGATCGCACATCTACGTAGCTTGAGGATTCAGAAAGAACGCAGACTCCCGGTCGACTCGGGTGAAGGTAACACGCGACTGTGTGCACTCGGTGGTACTTGGATTGCGACTCTTTGTTGCGGACGCCACGGTGGATAAATTGCGACTGGCTCATGGAGTTGAAAATCCATTGCGTTGTGGTAGTGGCATCGTAAACTCATTGTCACTTCCTAAGAATCTAGTGGAAGAGTTGCTATGCCTATGCATATGAGTTTAGTTCCAGCGAATCCTTGCCGTATAAGCTAAGTTGGATTCGTTGGTTGTGTATACCAGGAAATTGAAATTGCTTGGGTGCAAGAAAGGGGTATCGTTTAGATAGAAATGTTAACCGAGATAATTTCGGGGGAAATGTGCGCGGTTTGGTATACTTGCTAATGTTCCGTTGAGGATTTGAATATATGCTTTGTTAAGGCATATGGATTTCGGAGAAATGTGTGCGGCTTGGTATACTTGCTAATGTTCCGTTGAGGATTTGAATATACGCTTTGTTAAGGCATATGAACTTCGGAGAAATGTGTGCGGCTTGGTATACTTGCTAATGTTCCGTTGAGGATTTGAATATACGCTTGTTAAGGCATACGAACTTTGGAGAAATGTGTGCGGCTTAGTATACTTGCTAATGTTCCGTTGAGGATTTGAATATACGCTTGTTAAGGCATACGAACTTTGGAGAAATGTGTGCGGCTTGGTATACTTGCTAATGTTCCGTTGAGGATTTGAATATACACTTTGTTAAGGCATATGAACTTCGGAGAAATGTGTGCGGCTTGGTATATTTACTAATGTTCCGTTGAGGATTTAGATATGCGTTTGCTATGGCATACGAATCTCGGTGAAATGTGGATTGCTCGGTTGCGTTGAGGAAATATAGATGATTGACTGACGCAGTTTTGGGGAAATGCATGTGGTGGTGATTAGAATATATTCGGTTGAATTATATTCTCTTGGGGGTTTGGAAAGTATTTTATTGCAGATTTGGGAGTATATGCTATTGGGTAATGTTCCGTTGAGGATTTGATTTTTGCATATTGCAGGTTAGGGTTGTGGGTTGGTTCTCCGTGTGATGTAGAGAACCCCCACAGGACCCTTAACAACTTTGGTTTTGAGAGTCTTTGGCGTGCTCTTTTCGATTCACCTTTGATACGAGATTCACTCGATTGATCTGTAGTTTTCAGGTCGTGTGCTTAGTTCCATCTCCCATCATAATGTTTTTCATGGCTGATTGATTGTCAAAAAGCATTTTTACGCGACGCCCTTTTTCAAAGTCATTGAGTGTTTTTCGTTTTTAGATTTCATACGTTTCCAAAATATTTTTTAAAATGTTGCCTGATCCTTTTCAATTGCCAACAGCGTCAGCAAAGTCCCATACTGTTAATCGACACATTTGTACACCAAATCTTTGATTTGTTTGATGTGACTTTCATCGGTAGAGATTGGTCGCTCTTTGTCTTCAACTTATTCTCAGCCTTCTTTAAACTGTTTTCCGCACAATTCCGTATTGTTAATCGTGTTAGGTGATATTTTCCAAATTATGTTATGTAATAAGTTTATTTTATTCTATGGTGACCTTTCAGCAATCAACAGCCAATCAAAAACCAAATGTAATATAAACACTTTCTATGGTTATATTTTTTTATCTTTTATAATAATTCTACTTGCGATATGCAAACCTTTCCTACTGAGATATACAACTCAGCTTCGCCAGCATGTGATGTACTAACAAGGCTTGAGCCAAATATGGTGTGTATTAATAATGGTTGAGTTATACTTTGAGGGACCTCCACCGACGTGTGAAGACCCTTCCCTTCTTGGTGTTCCCGGCTGTCTCCAAATTTTCCGTACACTATGTATCAGATTCCCAAGAGGTTAGCTGATCTCAGTCTTGGTTTAACATTTATTTTACTTTTACAGTACATCATTGCTTCTTCACATTTTACTTTGACAGTTCTTTACATTTTCTTCTTTAACAGTACATTATTGTTTCTTCACAGTTAACTTTAACGGTTCTTTACATTTTACTTTAACAATACATCATTGTTTCTTCACATTTAACTTTAACATTTCTTCACGTTTTACCCATTTCCTGTTTTCACTTTTGTTAAGCTCTAAGTCTCGGATGTATACATTGCAAATCATGCATTCAACCCTTTAAGGGACAATTGCCAATGACTGCAGGCATGCCGGTAATCATACCTAACGCCTCCAGCAAGGATGCACGGTACATGACGTATATTTCCCTTAGTTAACCAAAGGTTTCTTCCACCTTTAGTATTTCGGCCTCGTCAGTTGCCTCCATAACAGCATTGCTATTAGCTGCAATCCTTGATTGGAGATTCATTTTTAGAATATCTAGGTGACTTTTTTAAATATAAATGCACAAATCAGAAATGTAGGAACGGGACTTACTTGTGTTGACGTCCGGCGCCGTGCTTCCTCGGATGAGGGAAGAGCGGGGACCTTTCTCCTTTATTTATTATTCTGCTGTCTTCAATTCGCGTTTCATTTATTTCAATTGATAATTAATTATCAAAGAAAAACTATTTCTTCTCTTTGATATTCTTTAATTGTTATTATTAATTATTTTAACTTTCAAACAGATACCGCAAACTCAAAAACTCTAACTCACAACTCAAACTAAACTAAACTTAAACTGATACTTCTCAAAACTTAACTCTTCTTAAATGACTTCTTACTCCTTCAACTCCAAAACTAAAACTGATTTTTTCTATTCTATTTTCTCTCTGACTTTTCACATGAATCAAGACGAAAATCCAAGTTACTATGTTTTGAATAAATAAAAAGGTGCAGGTTATTAAGTGTGCTGTAACTGGTAATATTGTGAATGTTTATGAATGGTATGTATTAAGTGAGAATGTAATATATGTTAAGTGAAGTTTTTAAGAATGTGTTAGGAGATTCAGTGTTAAATTTAATAAGGGTAGTATTCTGGAATACAACACTTGTTTGGGATGTCAGGCCTCTTCGGGGTCGACACTGCAGGCATTCTCGTTGCAGGGGGTGTTGAGTCTTGTCCCCCTGGTGTCTTGAACTAATTATTCTTTGCTTCTTCTTCTGATTCTTTTTCAGGGGCCGACGAGTCTTGTTTCTAATTAATTATTGTTCGGCGCTCGCGGCACTATGCGGCGATTTATTGTTTAGTTGCCACTTTTAATTATCACTCGCGGAAATACGCGGCGATTTATTGTCTATTTATCACAACTGTATCGGGTATTCTCGCGTCCGAAATTATTATTAACGTATCGAGGATTCTCGCGTCCGACTATGGAAAAACTAGTAACGTTTTACTCGTATTGCAATTTCTGGCTTTGACCTTCGGTTCCTCACTAACCTTATGGCACGGTACAGGTCACCTCGGATCGAATCAAGACCCAAAAAAGGAAACACTTCAAATATTAATTTTACGTTTCTTTATTTATTACTTTTCGAATTCCAAAAAATTTTTCTTTTTATTGCTCTTTTTTTTTGCAATGTCATTGTCGAATCCCAACCTTGTTGTTTTCATCTCTGTATTTTTACATGTTTTATTATACGACAGTTTATTTTTGCTCTGAGGCAATCGAAAACGAACATATTATGCACATGCAAATTAGCATATGTGCCACGACACGAAATACAAAAACTCGAACTTAGCAAATCGACTGCTAATCTTGCGAGCGACGAACGAAGAAGTGAACGAGTTGTGGAGTTATAAAATGCACTTGAGAACCTGCATCCAGGAATATGCGGCATAACTGGCTCCTGCCTTGACTGTTAACAATGTCAACTAAGGCAGTGGCTAACACTCCATAAGTTGCGCTTTGAGCCTGCCTGCTCGTGCCGTCAACTGCGAAATGTGAAGCAACCGTGTTTATCCTGTTTATCTTTTCAAAATGTAACAAGGCGTGGTGACGTTGATTGCACTTGTTGCATGGCTGCGCCTTACAGCCCGACATTCGATGTCCTTTCCTTAGACATTGTATGCACCACTGGCCGGTCTTGGCGGCTTCGAAACGCGCTTGCGGAGTTAGCGACTTAAACCTGTCGCAAGCGTAGATTTGATGACTAGTGTCATTGCAGAGAATACAACCCCGAGTCGTAGCCACGAATGTCTGTTGCGATCTCTGGTTACGACGAGTAAAGGACTTTTCCGATGGTAAGCTAGAATTGGCTTTTGCTCGACAGCCTTCTACTTGAGCTCTTCTTTTAATGAAATCAATAAAGTTGTTTATGGTGGGTTTAGCCATACTGCTGCTACAGTCTTCCCATCGCTCCCGGGCGGATGGATTAGGTTTTTCACGAAGGAGTACGATTAACATGGAGTCCCAATACTCAACGGGTTCATTTAGAGCTTGTAATGCGCGCAAGTGTTTTTGTAACTCATCCACGAAAGATTGGAAAGAGAAATCCCTAGTTATTGAAGGCATATCGATAATAGCCTTAATGTGACATTCGCTGATGTTTTTTCGATTGTCGTACCTCTCTTTCAAGAGCTCCCAAGCGACCTGATAGTTAGCATCGGAGGACTCGATGGATGCGATAACCTTAGCCGCTTCCCCTTTCAAGCAGCCTTTTAGGTAAAATAATTTTTTGACCGGCGCGATTTTGATGTCCTGGTGGACCAAAGCATTGAACAGATCGTAGAATCCTAGCCAGGATTCATACGAACCTTCAAACGACGGCAACGATATGGTTGGTTCCGGAACAGTTTTTCTTGCGCGATCGGCTAAAAGTTCTGTTGCAATACCATACGCCTTGTAGTACGAATCTTCAAAGGCGTTGCTATGCTCCAGAAGTTCGTCAGAAGGCTCTAGCAAGCCTTCCAGAGCTTCCTGACACGATAAAAACTTCTCGCGAATCTCTTCCATGTCTGAGAAACGCTTTTCAAGGGCGGGAAAATCAGTTTCGGGGTTGAACTTGTCTAAGAAGTTCACGCAATTGGTCAGGGATCGGTTGGCACCGGCCCGTTTGCTGGTTAATGCCTTAATTTGAGCTTCGCCCATTTTATAAAATTGAATACCGCGACACGAGTTGGAAAAACAGATTATGCACGAGTAGAAGTAATTTTTGGAAAGTTAAAGAAGAGAAAGACACAAGAAGGGGAAATAACACACTGATACTAATTTGTGGACGCAAGTTATGCAAAAATAAAGGAACAATATGGAAAGGGCCAGGAGGTAAAACAAAACAATTCAAAGCTCTTAATTTTTAATAATATTTCTAGTAGCTCTTTAATAATCCTTAACACTAGTGACTCACCTGAAGTTTTTACCACGTTCTTGGCTCTGGCCAAACGCTCTGGTGTCGCAATTCTTCCCACGTTGGTGTTTCCACGTTGGTTGTCTTCTAGATCCCGATGTTCTTCCTTTTGGATGGCACTGGTGGCAGGATTGATTCTGCTCGTTGTTTTTTAAATAATTAATTTTGTCACGCGCACGCACTGATTCACGTGTAAATGTTTATTGTTTTATTTAAATGGTTTTCGAATAAACCGCACGTAGTGTTCACACAATTAATTACTGATTTACGTGTTCAGTTTTCAAAAGGATCGATTAAAATAGCACTGATTCTAAAAAAAAAATGCAAACCGATCCGGCTCGAAGGACCATGTATTTTTACGCTGCGTTTACCGTATAAATTCGATAATGTTAAGCAACACGAGCGATTCGAAATAATGATTAAGACACGAAATGTTTTATTATACGACAGTTTATTTTTGCTCTGAGGCAATCGAAAACGAACATATTATGCACATGCAAATTAGCATATGTGCCACGACACGAAATACAAAAACTCGAACTTAGCAAATCGACTGCTAATCTTGCGAGCGACGAACGAAGAAGCGAACGAGTTGTGGAAGGATCTTCGCCATTGAAATCCTTAATGTCCGCCATCTTAACGAAAGTCCTTTGATGAACGGAAGTAGGCGGGGCTATGCCTCGCAGAACGATAACTGTACGAAACTGGAACGTACGACTTATGACAGTTAAGGTGTCAATACAATTTTCGACGGTCGTCGTCTTTCGATTGATGTTGGCTATGCTATTTTGTTAAGCGAGATGAGACATGCCGCCCGCCTTGAAGCGTCAGGTTCAAAACTGGTGTGGTGTTTCCGGCTCCTGTAGTTTCCTCGGTGGGGAGAGGGCATATTCTCTTGACGCAACGATCATATATTCCGCCTTTTGTACGGAGAGTGACTATTCGTACAATTCCATCCTGGCCGGGGTGTGTAGCTATGACTCGACCAAGTGCCCACCTTAGTGGTGGTAGGTTTTCATCCGCGATGAGCACTAATGCTCCTTCCTTTAGCTGGACCTCGGGACGGCTGAATTGTATGAGCTGGTGCAAATATTCTTTATGCCAGCGCTTCCAAAAATGTTGCTTCATTTGCTGAGCGTGATGCCAGGCGGTTAGGCGATTTGCGGGTGTATCTGTGAAATCAACTTGTGGAAAGGAATTTAAAGGGCTACCTAAGAGAAAATGAGCAGGAGTTAGTGGTTCGAGGTCATTTGGATCTGAGGACATAGGAGATATAGACGGGAATTTAAAATTGCTTCTACTTCTATCACATATGTTTCCAATTGTTCATATGTAGAATATTGCCTACAGTTCGATTCAAATGATGTTTGAATGATTTAACGGCAGCTTCCCAGATTCCTCCAAAATGAGGAGTTCTTGACGGTATGAAGTGCCAATCAATCCCTTGACCAGCACAAAATTTAGATACATTATTTTGATGCTCCTTTGAATTAAAAAGTTTGTAGAGCCGTTGGAGCTCGTTTTTTGCCCCGACAAAGTTAGTTCCATTATCCGAATGGATTTCGACCGATTTTCCCCGTCTCGAAAAGAAGCGCTTCAGGCTTGCGATAAAATCCTCAGTGGATAATCCACCAACTAACTCAAGATGCACTGCCTTTGTGCATAGACAAACGTATACAGCTACGTAGACCTTTAAACGATTTTTGTTACGATGACGCTTTTCTTTTATATAGAAAGGTCCACAATAATCGACTCCGACACGTAAAAAAGGGCGAGAAGATGTAATTCGATGTTTGGGTAGAGTACCCATAGGGTAGTCAGCGAGAATAGGTTTGGCCTTAAAACAGGGCATGCACTTATGAAGGATGCGACGAGTTGTGCTGCGGGCGTTAATCGGCCAATAGTGCTGTCGCACCGAATATAAAGTAGTTTGGACGCCAGCGTGCTTGAGCCTAATATGCTCTGCCTGTATGATCAATTTCGTGATATGATGCTGCGACGGCAACAGAATAGGGTGACGTTGATCTTCGGATAAAGACGAACGCGCAAGCCTGCCTCCGACACGTACTATGCCGGCGGAGTCCAAAATTGGATTCAGCGGTATTAATTTGTTTGATGCTGGGAGTGGCTGGTTGGCCGACAATGCTTCAATATCGCACCTGAATGACTGCAATTGAACGAGTTTGATGATGACGTTGTGTGAGCGTGAAAGCTCGTCAACTCATAATGGGCCAATACTGCGTCGATACATGCCTTTGGCATTGTGAACGAATCTGAGTACATATCCAATGATTCGTTGTAACTTACTAAACGAACTGTATCGCTCAAGTATATCGTGCCTTCGAATTTCGAGCGACATGTAAGCGGCCGTGTGTATAACGGGTTTCAACTCAGGAATCTCTATTTTGGCCAAAGCTTGTTTCGGCCACGACGAATCTTGATCCTTTAACCATGATGGACCATTAAACCAAAGGCTACCTTTCACGAACTCAGAAGGAAGCTGCCCACGAGAAATGAGATCCGCAGGATTGTCTTTGGAGGAGATGTGATTCCAATAACATCTGGATACATTAGCTTGTATCTCGCACACACGATTTGATACGAAAGTTTTTAGCTTGTGCGCGGGAGTGCTTATCCAGTGCAGTACGGTGGTGGAATTAGACCAGAAATAGACCTCATCTATTTCCTTTGAGATGCTCTTTCGTATGCTGTTGTGCAGACAAGCCAGTAACACGGCTGCGCTGAGCTCCAATCTGGGTATTGTTAGGGGTTTGAGAGGAGCAACTCGCGATTTGGATGCAATCAAACGGATGTGCACTTGGCCTTGAGGATCGACGGATTTTAAATAGAAACAAGCTCCATAAGCCTTTTCACTGGCATCGCAAAATCCATGCAGTTGTACATTAACTGCATTGGGTATGGTTACTCTAAGAGGAAATTTGAGATTTTCGATTAAGTGGAGCTGGTCTTGGTAAGCAGACTGTGCCGAATGGATTTCCATAGGGACAGATTCGTCCCACGCAACCCCCGCCTTCCATAGTAGCTGAATCAGCACCTTGGCATATACCACGATGGGGCCTAAGAGTCCCAAATGGATCAAACAATTTCGAAATTTGAGACAATATGCCTCTTTTAGTGCTGCTGTTTCTTTTATCAATATTGACAACATAAAAGAAATAATCCTTGCGAGAGTTCCAGCGTATGCCCAAGGTCTTTATGTCCGAATCTGGGCCTAGAGACATATGCGAATGGTCAGGATGCTCTTGTTCCTTGATAAGTAGCGCTGGGAGGCTCGAAGCCCATTTTCTCAAGCAGAATCCTCCTTTCTTGAGTAGTGCGAGGAGTTCATCACGGATCAGGATGGCCTCGGTTAGAGTATCCGCTCCTGTGAGTAGATCGTCTACATAAAAATCCTTGCGCAATATTTGAGCAGCCTTGGGAAAGTTGTTCGTTTCGTCATCAGCTAGTCTGAACAGCGTCTTTATAGCCAAATATGATGCGCAAGCTGTTCCATAAGTGGCAGTGTTGAGCTTAAAAACCTGTATGGGGTCGCGCATAGTGCGTCGATAGAGAATTTTTTGATACTCTGCATCGGCTGAATTTACCTGAACTTGCCGATACATTTTTTCGATATCAGCCGTGAGGACCAAAATGTGAAAACGAGATCGTGAGAGCAATTCAAATAAGTCATCCTGTAGCTTGGGACCCACCATGAGGGTGTCGTTTAATGAAACACCCGTTGTCGTTTTTGCGGAACCATCGAAAACAACTAGAATCTTGGTGGTTAGGCTGCTCTCCTTCACCACAGCATGGTGAGGAAGGAAATAGCCTTTGGGCTCTTGATTCACTGCAAGTGACATGTGTTCCAATGACAGAGACTCATCTAGGAATGCAGTATACTCACGCTGCACCTCGGGCTTGGCTTGGAGTTTGCGCTCCAAGGCATAAAATCTTCTTAATGCCATAGTATAAGACTCGCTTAATGCGGTCTTTTTCTAGTTGAAAGGCAATTTTACTTGATATCTCCCACCAGGAAGTCTAATGGTGTGGAGAGCATAATGATCCTCGCAAACTATTTCTTGAGGCGAACGAATTTTCTCAATTGAGATCTCCTCAGATTCCCAGAACCGAGTTAGATTCACATCTGGGGGACTGGATTGCATCGAAAGATGGCAGGAAACGTTAGCTGCCTGATAATTTGGATCGAGATCGCCAGCAACAATCCATCCTAATTGCGTTTTTTGCAATAATACATTTGGCTGTTTTCTCAACGATATTTGGCTGACGCAAAGCAACTTGTAGAATAATTTGACGCCTATTAAGGCATCGACTTTCGACTATTTGAAAAAACCTGGGTCAGCCAAAGGAATGTTTCTTGATAGATCAAGAGCATGTGGATCTATAGGAGTTGAAGGCATCGGATACCCAATCTGCGGTACGATCAAAAATTCAATTGATTTTTCATATTTAGATTTTTCGTATTTAGTGATCTCAATGTTGCCCGTGTGGAATGTGTAACCGTAGTGGAAGTGCTGTCGATTCCTAAAACGTAAACCTTGGACGGCCTTTTGACGAGATTTAGACGATCCGCTGTTTCCTGAGTTATAAAATGCACTTGAGAACCTGCATCCAGGAATATGCGGCATAACTGGCTCCTGCCTTGACTGTTAACAATGTCAACTAAGGCAGTGGCTAACACTCCATAAGTTGCGCTTTGAGCCTACCTGCTCGTGCCGTCAACTGCGAAATGTGAAGCAACCGTGTTTATCCTGTTTGTCTTTTCAAAATGTAACAAGGCGTGGTGACGTTGATTGCACTTGTTGCATGGCTGCGCCTTACAGCCCGACATTCGATGTCCTTTCCTTAGACATTGTATGCACCACTGGCCGGTCTTGGCGGCTTCGAAACGCGCTTGCGGAGTTAGCGACTTAAACCTGTCGCAAGCGTAGATTTGATGACTAGTGTCATTGCAGAGAATACAACCCCGAGTCGTAGCCACGAATGTCTGTTGCGATCTCTGGTTGCGACGAGTAAAGGACTTTTCCGATGGTAAGCTAGAATTGGCTTTTGCTCGAGAGCCTTCTACTTGAGCTCTTCTTTTAATGAAATCAATAAAGTTTTTTATGGTGGGTTTAGCCATACTGCTGCTACAGTCTTCCCATCGCTCCTTGGCGGATGGATTAAGTTTTTCACGAAGGAGTACGATTAACATGGAGTCCCAATACTCAACGGGTTCATTTAGAGCGTGTAATGCGCGCAAGTGTTTTTGTAACTCATCCACGAAAGATTGGAAAGAGAAATCCCTAGTTATTGAAGGCATATCGATAATAGCCTTAATGTGACATTCGCTGATGTTTTTTCGATTGTCGTACCTCTCTTTCAAGAGCTCCCAAGCGACCTGATAGTTAGCATCGGAGGACTCGATGGATGCGATAACCTTAGCCGCTTCCCCTTTCAGGCAGCCTTTTAGGTAAAATAATTTTTTGACCGGCGCGATTTTGATGTCCTGGTGGACCAAAGCATTGAACAGATCGTAGAATCCTAGCCAGGATTCATACGAACCTTCAAACGACGGCAACGATATGGTTGGCAACTGGGAGGATTGAAAGTTTTCGATTAGGTTATGGGACAATTTCGAAATTAATTGCTGACTTACGCTTTCCATGCCTTGTGCCTTATCCGCCGTTGGTTTTGGGCTTTCTGGTACGCAAGGGGCACCGGAAATGGGTGAAAATGAGGAATTTGATGGAACCGGTGGAGGACCGAGAGAGTTGCGATCGTGGGTGATATCCTTGTTATCAACCTCGGCCGCATCTGTTGGCTCAGTCACTACAGTTGATTCCGGAACAGTTTTTCTTGCGCGATCGGCTAAAAGTTCTGTTGCAATACCATACGCCTTGTAGTACGAATCTTCAAAGGCGTTGCTATGCTCCAGAAGTTCGTCAGAAGGCTCTAGCAAGCCTTCCAGAGCTTCCTGACACGATAAAAACTTCTCGCGAATCTCTTCCATGTCTGAGAAACGCCTTTCAAGGGCGGGAAAATCGGTTTCGGGGTTGAACTTGTCTAAGAAGTTCATGCAATTGGTCAGGGATCGTTTGGCACGAGCCCGTTTGCTGGTTAGTGCCTTAATTTGAGCTTCGGCCATTTTATAAAATTGAATACCGCGACGCGAGTTGGAAAAACAGATTATGCACGAGTAGAAGTAATTTTTGGAAAGTTAAAGAAGAGAAAGGCACAAGAAGGGGAAATAACACACTGATACTAATTTGTGGACGCAAGTTATGCAAAAATAAAGGAACAATATGGAAAGGGCCAAGAGGTAAAACAAAACAATTGAAAGCTCTTTATTTTTAATAATATTTCTAGTAGCTCTTTAATAATCCTTAACACTAGTGACTCACCTGAAGTTTTTACCACGTTCTTGGCTCTGGCCAAACGCTCTGGTGTCGCAATTCTTCCCACGTTGGTGTTTCCACGTTGGTTGTCTTCTAGATCCCGATGTTCTTCCTTTTGGATGGCACTGGTGGCAGGATTGATTCTGCTCGTTGTTTTTTAAATAATTAATTTTTTCACACGCACACGCACTGATTCACGTGTAAATGTTTATTGTTTTATTTAAATGGTTTTCGAATAAACCGCACAATTAATTACTGATTTACGTGTTCAGTTTTCAAAAGGACCGATTATAATAGCACTGATTCTAAAAAAAAAAGCAAACCGATCCGGCTCGAAGGACCATGTATTTTTACGGTGCGTTTACCGTATAAATTCGAAAATGTTAAGCAATACGAGCGATTCGAAATAATGATTAAGATACGAAATGTTTTATTATACGACCGTTTATTTTTGCTCTGCGGCAATCGAAAACAAACATATTATGCACATGCAAATTAGCATATGTGCCACGACACGAAATACAAAAACTCGAACTTAGCAAATCGACTGCTAATCTTGCGAGCGACGAACGAAGAAGTGAACGAGTTGTGGAAGGATCTTCGCCATTGAAATCCTTAATGCTCGCCATCTTAACGAAAGTCCTTTGATGAACGGAAGTAGACGGGGCTATGCCTTGCAGAACGATAACTGGACGAAACTGGAACGTACGACTTATGACAGTTTCGATTGATGTTGGCTATGCTATTTTGTTAAGCGAGATGCGACAATCTCTTTTTCCGTTTGTTTTTTCTATCGCCCCCTTGATATCGAACTCCGTGACTCAACTCCGTGTTGGGTGTCAAAAATTCCTCCTCGCGTTAATTCAATTCTTGTTATTTTCATTGAATTGGTCCTGCTTGACTGATTCTTGGTTTATGCACTATAACTCGAGGGTGTCACAAGATACGAACGAGTCAAACTTAATGCGTTTGTCTTTTTTCAGGTCTTCTTTAATCTGCAGTTATAGATATTCCTCTGTCCAATTATAAAGTGAATCTCTTTGTCCTCTCGTTGTTAATCCTTTTTTATTACCTTTTTTTTGCAGGGTCTCATCCCAACTCCGTTGTTCTCTTATTTCTGCTTTTGCAGTGTCGAATTTCAACTTTTTTTGTTTTTCTTTCTTTTCTTATATTTTATCTAGTTTTAGTGATCACAGAAAGATGCGCAATAACTTGAACAAACGACCATACGAGTCAACCTGAATCCATTAGTGTATATCTCCAATCTTTCTTTTTTCTTTTCTTTATACAGTCGTGTCGAATGCCCACCTACTAGCTGTTTTTTTTTCATGTTATCGTCGATCAAGATCAATACTTTAGTAATGTTCTCTAGATCTATTTCATTTTTCTTGTGTCCCAACAAAGCGCAATAGGTAAATTGTTGTTAGTTCAATGGTTGTTACCCAAGATTGCACGAGTCTAGTGTTATACAAGAATATAATTATAACATATATATTCTTGCCACCCCTAGTTGCAGTCGCGATAGAACTAATAGTACTAAAGTCGTGCCTATCTGAGTATATTAAGCCCAATTTTTTCTTTCACTTTTACTAAGCACCCAGGTCTCGGATACATACCTTGCACTGATGGCATTAAAGTCATGCCTATCTGGACTAGGGAGCTCAAGTTTTTCTTTCACTTTTACTAAGCACCCAGGCCTCGGATACATACCTTGCACTGATGGCATTAAAGTCATGCCTATCTGGACTAGGGAGCTCAAGTTTTTCTTTCACTTTTACTAAGCACCCAGGCCTCGGATCCATACCTTGCACTGATGGCAGTAAAGTCGTGCCTATCTGAGTATATTAAGCCCAATTTTTTCTTTCACTTTTACTAAGCACCCAGGTCTCGGATACATACCTTGCACTGATGGCATTAAAGTCATGCCTATCTGGACTAGGGAGCTCAAGTTTTTCTTTCACTTTTACTAAGCACCCAGGTCTCGGATACATACCTTGCACTGATGGCATTAAAGTCATGCCTATCTGGACTAGGGAGCTCAAGTTTTTCTTTCACTTTTACTAAGCACCCAGGCCTCGGATACATACCTTGCACTGATGGCATTAAAGTCATGTCTATCTGGACTAGGGAGCTCAAGTTTTTCTTTCACTTTTACTAAGCACCCAGGCCTCGGATACATACCTTGCACTGATGGCATTAAAGTCATGCCTATCTGGACTAGGGAGCTCAAGTTTTTCTTTCACTTTTACTAAGCACCCAGGCCTCGGATCCATACCTTGCACTGATGGCAGTAAAGTCGTGCCTATCTGAGTATATTAAGCCCAATTTTTTCTTTCACTTTTACTAAGCACCCAGGTCTCGGATACATACCTTGCACTGATGGCATTAAAGTCATGCCTATCTGGACTAGGGAGCTCAAGTTTTTCTTTCACTTTTACTAAGCACCCAGGCCTCGGATACATACCTTGCACTGATGGCATTAAAGTCATGTCTATCTGGACTAGGGAGCTCAAGTTTTTCTTTCACTTTTACTAAGCACCCAGGCCTCGGATACATACCTTGCACTGACGGCATTAAAGTCATGCCTATCTGGACTAGGGAGCTCAAGTTTTTCTTTCACTTTTACTAAGCACCCAGGCCTCGGATCCATACCTTGCACTGATGGCATTAAAGTCATGCCTATCTGGACTAGGGAGCTCAAGTTTTTCTTTCACTTTTACTAAGCACCCAGGTCTCGGATACATACCTTGCACTGATGGCATTAAAGTCATGCCTATCTGGACTAGGGAGCTCAAGTTTTTCTTTCACTTTTACTAAGCACCCAGGCCTCGGATACATACCTTGCACTGATGGCATTAAAGTCATGCCTATCTGGACTAGGGAGCTCAAGTTTTTCTTTCACTTTTACTAAGCACCCAGGCCTCGGATCCATACCTTGCACTGATGGCAGTAAAGTCGTGCCTATCTGACTCTAGGAACTCAATTTTTTCATTTTTAGTAAGCACCTGAGTCTCGGATCGATGCCTTGCACTGATGGCAGTAAAGTCGTGCCTATCTGAGTCTAGGGAGCTCAAGTTTTTTTAATTTTTACTAAGCACCTGAGTCTCGGATCGATGCCTTGCACTGATGGCAGTAAAGTCGTGCCTATCTGAGTCTAGGGAGCTCAAGTTTTTTTAATTTTTACTAAGCACCTGAGTCTCGGATCGATGCCTTGCACTGATGGCAGTAAAGTCGTGCCTATCTGAGTCTAGGGAGCTCAAGTTTTTTTAATTTTTACTAAGCACCTGAGTCTCGGATCGATGCCTTGCACTGATGGCAATAAAGTCATGTCTATCTGAGTCTAGGAAGTTCATTTCTTTTTTACTTTTGTTAAGTATCTATGTCTTGGATGCATACGCGAATAGGACGGAGATTTCAGTTTCTAGTAGAAAGCGGAGTTTTTTTCATTTTTACTAAGCACCTGAGTCTCGGATCGATGCCTTGCACTGATGGCAGTAAAGTCGTGCCTATCTGAGTCAAGGGAGCTCAAGTTTTTTTAATTTTTACTAAGCACCTGAGTCTCGGATCGATGCCTTGCACTGATGGCAGTAAAGTCGTGCCTATCTGAGTCTAGGGAGCTCAAGTTTTTTTCATTTTTACTAAGCACCTGAGTCTCGGATCCATACCTTGCACTGATGGCAATAAAGTCATGTCTATCTGAGTCTAGGAAGTTCATTTCTTTTTTACTTTTGTTAAGTATCTATGTCTTGGATGCATACGCGAATAGGACGGAGATTTCAGTTTCGATCGGCGCAGTCTACCGAACGTCATTTCGTCAATTTTGCTAATCATTTAAGTCTCGGACCCATATGGTGGTGTGGCGTTGGAAGCATGTGTGCTGTTGTTAGCACTGGTCCTACTCCCATCACCAGCAAATCCACTCACTGTAAAGTCACCAATTACGGGGGTCTCTTGGTCTTTAGTGCCTCTGAGAGTCTTCCCCAAATCCAGATCTTGTTCAGATCTCAGTAGAATGAAGAAAACACAGTTTATATTTTACACATTCCACCGTTATTTATTACACTTAAAACGAAGGCTAATTTAAGTGAATGCAATACTAATTTCTAACACAATCTGTCAATATTGATTTGACAATATTGAATTACTATTGATTTTATAAAAGAAACAAAAGTTAATTTCTTCCACAAATTATTGTATGCGTAACGTAGTTGTAACTAAAGTCGATTTGATTTCTATCACAATATTGAATTACTATTGCTTTGATTAACGAAACCAACTAGTCGCTCGACGATGCAATACGTCTACTACAAAAGCTAATTTACCCGGCCGCGCGCTTTACTCTCACTTGGTCGACATTCCAAAGTACACTTGGTGTTTGACTCACTACTCGATGGTGGTTGGTTCCTGACTGATTTTAATACTTAGCTTGGAGGCCCGACTCACTGCCAAGGAATCTTATCTTCGATTCTGTTTCATCGGCCAACAAAACACAGTATCCGTAAAATAAATAAAAAGTATAAATGTCCCCGCGCACCCCCCCGTCCCAAGCAATTCAGAAGAAAAGATCTCAACGATCGTTTACATTCCGTATCTTGCACACACATCTTTTTACTACCCCGGTCACCCATGCTGAGCATCTCTCAGCATACGAACCGGTGAAACATCGATACTCCGTGTCCAAGTCGAAAGATACGCTGCTTAGGCAAGCCATAGAACACGCAGGTGTTTATATTATCATAAGCTTGCCATTGAGAACTCTGGTTCCCTCTGCAGCCAGTCGCTAAGCATGATACTCGTTAGGGTTTCATGACCGGCCAACATGCACGCAGATGAGTGAAAATCAAACACAGGGAATGATTAAAAGGTTTAGTGCTGTGCACTCGTTGTATCAAGGGGGATGTCAGATGTTTATACTATCGGCTAATGCGTACAGCACTTCCGACGATCGTATATCCTTAGGTATAATTCGTTGGTGTTGCCTCTTGTTTGTATTACTTGTGCCGCCTGGTGTGTTTTTCTAAGTCGTCTGTCGCTCGGTTAAGCGACCGAGATGTTTGGGATGACAAGGAACAGAAGAAGTATCTTCTGCACGTGTGCGGCGGAATTGGACAGGAAATAAGCTCGAGTTATAGTTTGTAGATAACCGTCGGAACCCCGCGGCCATAACACCAAGAAAAGTTCGAATCAAAATTCTTTTACGTCAATCAAAGAGATTTCCCTTTGTCCTATTAATTTAAAACACGGAGTCCTTATTTACACACCAACCAGTCTTTATTTGATCGCCTTAATTCCACTTATAACTTATTGCACATCGAATTCTGGAATTTTGTTTAATTTATTCATCCTTTACATAAAATAATCTTTACTTAATTGTCTTAATTCCACTTATAACTTATTGCACATCGAATTCTGGAATTTTGTTTAATTTATTCATCCTTTACATAAAATAATCTTTACTTAATTGTCTTAATTCCACTTATAACTTCTATGACTATCAACCGACCTTCATGACTTCACGATTAACCACCGACTTCACTATCTCCACGACCAACCATCGACTGCCTGCTAATTACTTCCTAAACCTTTCGCGACACTTCGGGGTCAATACCTCCCGATGACGATACCGCAATTACATTTTAATTGCCTTCATTTCCGCTTGTTGCCCTCAGTTCGCAACCACGGTGTTTCGCTGAACCGGTCAATATTTCCTCATTGGTTTGAACTCGGTTCACCTTATACGGCTGTGAACTGACCCAATTAATGGCATTTCGGTTGATTGGGCTGGAACATGCAGTTTAAACGTTTCTGCAATTTAATTGTTCCGGAATATGCAGCTAATAGCTTTTGCGTTATTGGGCAAACGCTTTCGGCATATGCAATCAATTGCTTTTGTGTTAATTGGTTTAAAATATGCAATTAATAATTTTATCGCCCCGGGGGTCATTCGAGTTTAAAATCGGATGGCGTTTTTAGGTTTAGGTGTGTCAATGATCTCTTGTACATCATCTTTGACTATGATGTCCCTGACACACTTAACACGCGCCCAAATATATTTCAAGTTGTATCGGTTGCTTAGTGATGCGACCGTATTTCTTACTTAAGAAGATGATGCGCTTGTTGTAATTATGCTTTTGGGTAATATCGATGGCGCCCGCGGTGGTGCCGTAAATACATGATTACTATTTCTCTTCCTAGGAGGTTTCGAAAATGCGTTGAATGCATCTTATGGGGGAAACTCGTAACGGGAGAAATGTCTGCAGATAATTGCAGGTAATGGAAGATGTGGTATGTCTACTTGCCAGGTAAGTTATGGCGCTCAGATGGAACTGCCACAATACTTGTTGTATAGGGTTTTTTGTAAGCTTGGTGGAAGTTTTCGAATCATAGATGAGGAGGTAAGCAGTTGCGTTCGAAGGAGCCGCCACAGTTTTACTAATTAAGCTAAAGTCGTGCTTAGCTGAGTCTAGCGAGTTAATTTTCTTTTTGTACTTTTGGTAAACATTTAACTTGCGCCCCCCTCACGAGTACTTAGCAAGTTATAACCACATCCAACTGAATTTATCAAGTTAATTTTTTTCTTCGTTTACTGCATACCTAAAATCGGATCCTTATGTGAGAATTCGGGTCCATCCACTGCGATTTTCCAGGGTTAATTTTTCTCACACTTCGTAAACACAACTGTTCGGTGCTGACTATTAAAAACTTTATTAAATACTTTGGCATCCACGTAAATTTACTCATCCGGTTCTACAACAAGTACATAATATAGTAGCCTTCTTTTCGGTTGGTTCCGATTTGGAACCAAATCATCCAGTTTGGTATTCCATTGTATTTTGGCCTGGACAATTCTGCCAGTGGCGACGCTGTGCTTTGGAGTCATTCATCATCGATTTTACCGCCAAAGAATTTGTGGGCGGTGTTGCATAAATCAATAAATATATAAATGACTTACTGTTTTGGGGTTCCTATTTCGTTGCCAGCTAGCCCTCTTTGTTGATGGACTCACCATTCACTGCGCCCTCCGTGTTTTTTCACGTTTGCACGTCGCACGGTGTGGGGCGGCTCGCCCTTGCCGCTTCAATCGATAGTAGTGACCTCCTTTCATTACAATCTTACCTGATTTCGCTTTTGCTCCTTTGCTTGAAGCGGCAATTCGCAAATACTTCTTGATTCTCAACAGTAAAACACGACGAATAATTGTCCTTTTAATATATTTATTCATTTGAACACTTCAACTCGTGAAACTTTAATTTGGAACTCACGAACACAATTTCTTCGGCTTCTAATAAAAGTTAGTTTAGTCGGTATCGGAACTTAATTTAATAAATCGGCCATCGCGACACTACATTCCTTTTGCAAAATAGCACCGTCTTGTTCCACAACTCACACTCAACTCCCTTGGAACTGTACTGAACAAAAAAAACGTCCGCGACACTACACCAGTTCTTTTAAAGACATGACCGTCTTGATCCACACCTGGACGCCACCTCGCTGCTTTTCCGATCGTTCGATTGCAGGAAAACCTTTTTTCACGTTAACCCAAAGGCCACGTGGTACTTTCCTTTGGCGCTGATCTCACTTAAGATCCTTTGTATTACGATCTCTTGAAATGACCTTGGAGTTCATACTTGTGACATGTTGCGCCACCTTTCTTACTTTTATTTGCAGGCTTTCCTTGTTGCTCTTTGTTGTTCTTTTTGGCCAAAAGTGCGTTCATTTGGTTTGACTCCTGCGTTCTGTTTTGATGTTGTTGCCCCTCATCCTCCAGTCGTAGTTTTTCAATCAAGTTTGTTGGACTGCTCCTGACGTATTGCAAGACGATTCTGCTTGCCTGACTCACTCAATGTGCAAACTTGACTGCTGCCCAACGTGCTCCGATTCTAACCTGTCTCTTTCACCTTTCCAAGTCGTTTTTTTTTCTTCTCGAAGATACTCCTCTATTTCCGTTCTGGGCTCATAACCTGTTGGTATTTTACAGTGGGTAGGGAACACCAGAAAACTCCCCAATTGTAGAAAAGAATTGTTTATTCATAAACGTTGAACAAAAACGTAGAGTAAAAAATTGAACACAAAAAACGTGGTGCCAAGAAAACCTTTCCGTTACTGAACCTTTTCTGATGTACGCCAACCAGTTCCTCACAACGCTTCCAGTCGACTCATTATCTTTTACAATAATGTCCTAGATTACAATTTGGAGCACACCTGTCACTTTTCTCTTTTTTGTTTGGTATAAGACTTTAAGGTTATGTTTACATTCTGAAATTTGATTCAAACTCAACATTTATATATATTTCTGTGTATTGCCAGTTTAAGAAAAATCCTGATATATTATCTTTTGTGACGGCATTGTAATTTTACAGCCTTGCTTTTCCGTGGTTGAAGGTTGAACATTTTCTCTTGACAATAATTTTGACATTTCCCCAACACTAAATGAGCGTGTTCACCTGAAATTTTTTCAAAAGAAAGAAACATCTGATATTTAAATATATTATGCCTTTAAAAGCGAATTTGTTTAATTTATTGATTCGAATGGCTTTTGTAACTTAACTGAGAAATTACATAAGAATTTAATTACTTTACTTTGAGCTATGATAAACATGATTGGCTATCATACACAAATCGAAAAAAAATGAGGCATGTGAGTTTGATCATTGTAGGTCATCCATAAAAATTCCCTATTTATTAAATATTTTAAGTTTATTTATAAAAATAAATTATAGTAGATTTAGAGAAAAACAAAAAACAAGACAATATAAAAATGGTTATACAATAATTTCGCCACGCACAAAAAAAATGTTTGTTTTACAAAAAATATTCCAATTGATAATTAGATAATTGATATATTGAATAGCGGCAGCTTGAATAATTTTGTTTGGTTACTGTTTTGCTTGTTTGTATAATTTACCTAATAATAAAAATAATAATAAACGAAAAGCAGCTCAACTATTGTTTATGATAAATAATTAGAAATGGAAATTTCAACACAGCAAGACAGAGTAGTTTTTAAGTAAATGATATTAAAACAAAATTAAACTATAATCTTAATGAGTTACTATTTAGTTTTTAATTAAGTAAATGATAATTACTTGTTTTTAATAGGAATATAATTTAAAGAAAAATAATACACAATAATTATAGTTTGATCTAAAGACAGATACCGCGCTGTGTTTATAGTTTTATAAAATGTAAATTAAAGCAAATGTAGATAAATAAATTGTTAAAAATATGAATCTTTCCTGTTTCCTTTACATACGTCAGAGTTGTCAACAACAGCGATAGAATGTCGACATTTTTGGACTGTTTTAATTTTATTTTTTAACGTCTGTTCTTTTAGTTCGATTGCCGCTAGTCAACGAAAAAATATTAAAGGTATTGTGTTGCAGATTCACAATTATATGCTCGGGGAGAATCTAGTACATCGTCTAGTACTCTTCCCGACAAATATTCACCACACCTGCCGACAACTCGATGACAGTGCACAAACAACTGTCAATACATTGTTTACTGCTTTTGGTGCTCTTTCAACTATACTAACGTACTTGTTGACTGTTTTTTGGTGCATGATCGTGGAGATTTTCTGCAACTGTTAAGATATATACTGTTTTGGTGCTTTTTAATATTATGAACATTTTATAAGACCTTTAATTGATGTGTCGCACGCCACCATGTGGCTTTTTAGTGTTTAACAAATAAAGTTGTCTCCATCGAGAACCCAGTCGAATTTTATCTATATTCGTCTAAAGGCATTCGCCAGTCGCATCGGCTTTACTTCAAATTGATTTAATGAAGTTTAAACTTTCCTACTTAAACACAAATTCCAACAAATACATCCGTTCAGCGCGGGAACTTTAACCAGATTGCAACGAAGAACCCGGACCGGATTTCGATCATCAACGGGTATTGCTGTTCATTTCAACTCTAACCTATTTGTTTCAGCCATCGTTGGGTTGGACGCCATTGCGTCAATCCTCTTTCGTCATCAACGTGCTCACCTTTGGAGATTCCCCAACGACATTCCTCGTTCGGCGGAACATCAGCAACGATCTCGGCCGACGACATTCCTCGTGCGGCATCGAGATACATCGCACATTTTTTCTGGTCCTTCGAGCCGGATCCAACAACCTGTGAATCTACACCATCGCCGCCCAGTTCGCGGCACAACAAAAACAATCAACAAGTTGTGTACCTGTACCTAGCAACAGAAAACAAAAAAGGTACAAATAAGAAGATCAAGGCAGCTCAACATTTTCAAGAAGCTGAACGTACGCAGCAGCAGAAATATCAACCACAGGTCTAGTTGAGATAAGCTATTTCGAAGTGAATTTAAAACGTATACACGTAATTGAACACTGCAGAAGCTTAGTTTATCAGAGAAACTATTTCAACCAATTGAATGGTCTAACATGACGGCCAAAGTGTAGTGTGCCGTGAACTTAAACTCGATAGCAGACAAAGAGCAGATTTATCAATAAATCGAAAACGTTTCGCGTAGTCGTGCTCTTTGCGCCCTAATTGCAACAAAGAAAGTGTGCCTTCAATCGCCTGTACTAACCATTTAGTATTTATTTATATCTTGTCCAGGATCATTAAATATCATATTTTCGAGTTGCAGTGTTGAAAATTGTACATCATCGCCGCTCCGGGCCAAACGAAGCGCATTGTCACTGATAGCATCAACGAGAGAGCGGATCAAGGAAGTGAACAAGATCACACCCTCAAGCCATTGTTCGCTGTGACCGTCCATCGGCGGCCACCAGTAACTGCTGCATCAGCGAACAACATGACAACCGTGAAGAAGTTTCAGTGAAAATAGTTCAAGAGAAACAGGAAGTGAACTAAAACGAAATGCCGGCACCAGCGGTTACCAAGGCGAAAGTCACCACCAAAGCAGAATGTTTAGCTGAACTTAAACGTCAAGAAGCTGAAGAACAGCGTAAATCTGCAGAACAGCGGAAAGCTGAAGAAGAACGTTTGCATCAAGCACATGAGGAAGCAAACAGCAACAAAGAACAACAAAGTTCACCTATAAAGCTGGCAAATACAGCGAAAAACCAACACAACGGTTCCCCGACGACATTCCTCGGTCGTCGGAACACCAAAGATCTCGACCGACGACATTCCTCGCTCGGAAGAGATCATACATGTTTTCACACTATGCGTAACGGAGCCGACAATGGCGGCGGCGACGGCGACAACTTTGACAACGGTTCCCCGATGACATTCCTCAGTCGGCGGAACCCCAAAGATCTCGACCGACGACATTCCTCGGTCGGCAGAGGTCATACACCTTTTCACCACCTACCTGAGTCGAGTAAAAATGTAAGAACATGCATAATTGAAGATGACAGTTCCAAGGATTCCTTAAGTCGTGGATCGGAGGACAGCGGCCGCCAGATGATCATTGCAAAACAAACGCTAGGTGATTTGTTGGATAAAAATTCACCGGAAACCGTTGTTGCTGCAAAACGAAAGCAGGACGACGAACTTTCTACAATGATAGTTCAAACCAACGTGCCGTTGACAGCTGCTCCAATATAACAACCGACCACGAGTGGGGAACTCATCGCCGCTCAGTTCGCGGCACCATCGCTCGCACCTTCCTCAACATGCTGCATGTTATGTTATGTATAACAATTAAATATATTTAAATGTAAATATAATTTTTTTAATATTAGGGTTAACAATTTAAGTAAGAATGAGGAGGACTTACTTGATTTTAGACCATTGATCGGTTGTCAGCGAAGATACGTATCTGCGACGGGTTGCAGGGGGCGTTGATGGATTGGTCCCCTGTATAGCTTTCGCTTTCCTCGTTTCTTGAGCCTTCTTCAGCAGCTTTGCGCAATTTTCCTGAGCCTTGGTATATACTACTGCATAGTGTGACTTAGGACGCGTGATCTTACACCGTTTAGCGATTTCGAGTTCGAACAATGTTCCTCTTCTCTATTGCTTATAAAGCCCGTCGTTTCCCTTGGGCATAGGGGTTCAACTTAATATGATTACTTATCTCTTTTTTTCTTCTTTTTTGGCGTTAGTACAGCTCGGAGATTGATGGCGAATTTTCATTTTTTCGAATTATTTCCGGTGTATTATGTTTTATTTTATTATTTTTTTCTCCGCCAAGTAGAATTTGCATAAAGTAGTTTATGCAAATTAGCTACTTGTCGCGTTATTTTCCTTTTACAGGTAAAGAGGGGAATCAAGGGGGGATTAGTGGATTCTGGGGGGACCTGGACCCAATGTCGGTCCGTAACAATACAAGGGACAACCAACCCTGACCAACAACCAAACGCGCACTTCGCACCGAATGGGAAGTCGTCTCCAGGCGGCACAACGACATTTTCTACATGAGGGCACCTGAGGATCAACAACGCGCGTACTTCGCGGAGGATTTTTTCGGCGAAACCGAAGAAATATACCTCGACGAACAGACGAAGCTCCTCGAGGCCCAGTACGCGCTTGGTTCACACTCCCCAACCATGGCCAACAGCGCCAATCGCCTCCACCCTAGCGAGCTGCCCCCAGTGCAGCTGCCAAGGGTCGACATTAAGTCAGCGGAAAACGAACCGGCCCCCAGAACAGTGGGTAAGATTCAGCAGGCCGCCGACCGGAGTGCCGCCTGCCACAAGCCCAACCTACCCCAGGTCCCGATGATCGACCCAATTGCGAGGCCCCCACAGACTACGATGCCGCGCACGCATTGTGGGGCACAACATGGCGTGGCCGTTCCTCGTGGGTTGCGAACTTACAACTCCGACCCAGAGGAACTGGTTACCTTCACGACCATTCCAGATAAAGCAGTGGGCACGGCGCACTTAGGATCCGTGCCAGAACTAACACCAATGCCTCCCACAAACACGCCTTCGACTGTTCCAGCAACAGCTGCCGGCCCAATGGCCAACCAGCCCCGTTTAACGAGACACAAAACACCGCCGGCACCCCCAAGGCAACAGGCCCCTTGCACATTCTGCAGGGCCTCACACATCATCTACGCTTGCGAGGGCTTCCGATCACTCACACCCGGCCGTCGGAAGTCCTTCACACACGAACGGGACTTATGCGTCAATTGCTTGGGTCGCCACCGCCTACGCGACTGCCACCCCAGCAAGGCATGCCGTCGATGGCAGCGGAAACATCACACCTTGCTGCATGTCCGGACTCCCGCCATCGACGGGACAATCGCACCACCGAGCCAAAGGATCCGCCCCCCGGATCGACCGTCATGAGGGGGCCTGCGCGCATACAGTCAGCACCCCTTCACAGCATTCCGCGTTGCTGCCAACAGCGAACGTCATCGTGGCGTCGGAGAACCAACAGAGGATTGAAGTCCGTGCTCTGCTGGACCCCTGCTCCAGCGGCACCTTCATTTCAACATCACTCGCCCGAAGGTTGCACCTCCGACGCCAAGCATCATCCGCCCCCACCTACGGTGTTTGGGGCACTCGTGGCCTTGCCACCGGAACTCAAGCTAACATCAGCATCACTTCTCGCCTCCACGCTTCGAGACAATGGACACTGAGGCCCTTCTTCCTGTCAGGGCTATCAGTGTATGCACCACTACCACAATCGGCGACGAGGGATCTCTCGTTCGTGGCGGATCTGGAACTTGCCGATCCGAACATCGTCTCCGCTGACAGGGTGGACATCATCCTTGGGGCAGACATTTACCCCAACATCATTCTCGAAGGTCTAAGGAAGGACCAACGTTCCGGCCTCGTCGGGCAGGGCACTGAACTGGGATGGGTACTAACACGTGTAGCACCCACCACGGCATCCAGCGTAGAGGTGACAAGGCCTGTCACCAGCCGTCATATGGCCATTCCTCGTCGGTTGCGACCTTACAACTCCGACCCAGAGGAACTGGTCGGCCTTCCGACTGACGGTCGCAGCTCCCATCAGCGAACGAAAAGGAAGTCTCGTCGGCATCGGCCCCAGGGGCAACCTACGAGGCCCATGAAACTACCAGCCACCGATCATTTGCGTAGCCCAGCTACCAGACATGCCCTTCGCCCACTGAACCACCGCAAGGGCGAGAGGCAACCGAAGAACCAGCAGCCTGCCCACCCAAGGGATTCAAGGCACCACATCACAATAGGGATAGAAGCGCGCAATGCCCCGCCTGGCGGGCGGCGCTCCCCAGCATGCAGGGATCAACCGAATCCCAGTAAACCAGCACGCCTTTCGGTGCATCATCAGAGGCTGCACTCCAACAGCCCCGGGAGGCACTTGGCCCACGACTGCCATTCCGACAGGACACGCGGACAGTGCCAGGGACGACTCCACGCGACAGCCTCTCACAGCAACGACCGCATCCTGCCGGCTACTAACTTCGGACGGGCGCCAACGGGCGCAATACCTGTCACCACCACCGGCCTCGATGCAGCGAGACCCATCTCCAGCCATCACGTGGTCATTGATCGTGGGTTGCGACCTTACAACTCTAACCCAGATCAACTGGTCGGTCCCGCGACCACCAAAGGCAACGGACATCAGCGATGGGAAAGAGGTTCCTGTCGCCATCGATCATCCCAGACCCTCAAGCCTCCAGCGCTCCTCAGGGCGGGCGGCCCCCTCTCAACCGATCATCCACGTGAAAGTGGACAGCAGACCACGACCACCAGCGGACCGCACACCCCCACCTCTGGGCCACCATCCCATGGAGCAAACAACAAATTAATATAAAAAATCTACGAAAAACATTAAAGACCAAAGCAGGGGCAGGTCATATCTAAAAAGGCAAAGTGGAGTTAAAAACTGCTGAAACCGACACTCTAGAAATCTGAACCGCAAGTTTCCTTTCTTTATCGTGTCACTAAATTCCAACATTAAAGGTGTTGGGCTTAGGTATATTAAATATCTAAACCACCAAATAATAAGTTGGGAGAAAATAAAGAAGTCCGAACGTGTATTGCAATGTATGCACTGTTACACCTCGCTTCACAACCCCTCTCAAACAACCCTCACATCTAACAATTATTTTGCACACAATGCAATACACGACTTTTTCCCATGGACAATTAATATTCACATATAATTACTCATTCATACCTTCCAAAGCAGAGTGCTTATCATATATCATTGCAAACAAGCAATTAAATTCCCAAGGTCACTCGCTAAGAACATTCTGTTGCGCTTTCAAAAACCAAGCGAACACCTGCTATCGGTTTCATGTTTCGAATGCACGGTTTTGCTCCGTGCCCGAAAACAAGTGTACAAGTTCTATGACACGGCCGTTGCCTTCAAAGGCTATTAACGACGATTTAATTGAGCGTCGATCAACCGCTGAGTTTTGCGAAATGGCAGACACAACGACGAAATGCAAATCGATCGAATGATGTGATTTGAACACGGGCCAATGTACTATAATTGGTTCGGTATATGAAAGCAATTAAGTAATTGCTCAAGCCAATGCCGCTGCACTTTAAGCAGGGCAATTAAGCGGGAAAACGATTATTGGGAAATGCGAATGACTCGTGCCAGGCAATTGGATCCAAAATGGGTCACACATTCTGGTTGAGGTAAACGCATCGTCTGCATTTCCTCACCAATAATTCCGGTGTAAAAAGAGTGGCAATTGAACAGAACTAATCAATCAAACAAGGGGTTGGGGTCCTCGCATAAGTACATCGGGCCTCTTGTTTTGGTTAGAGAGTTAAGTAGTGAACTATAATAAGTTAAGTAACGAACTTTTGTCAAGTCTAAAATTGAAAAGCGTTCAGGGATGGAAATTCCGGGTTGGTTTTAACAATAAAGGTCAAAAGTAAAAAGCTAAAATAAAGAAAAAGTCCAGTTTTAATTCAAACAAAATACCCAACCAAAGGAAGCCAGTCAAAGAAGTCATAGCAAAGGAGGAGAAGGCCCTGTTTGAGTAATAGGCCAAACCAGAAGAAGGCGCGCTGTCCGAAGAAGCAAGTAAGCAACTACTAATACACATAAATAAATATTAAATGTTGTATGACCATCCATAATATACACCATTTTGGCGCCCGAGCAGGGACACATAATAAAAGAACATATTAATACCCATATATCGGGTTTACCAATAGGGACTTGACAACTTTGAATTCAATTTGTGAACGCACCCTTTCGCGGTGGCCATATGAACGTAGTCGAGTTCCATTCATAAATGTTTTGATTGTACTTCAAGTCGATAATAAAGTTTTTGAAATACTTCAAATGGTTTGCGTTTTATTTAAAAAAAAAAAGTTGTCAAGTCCCTATTGGAAAACCCGATACAAACACTTTCCGACAACTAAATAGTAAATGTTGTACAATTATATACAACAGCACTGTCAACGCTTCGATCATGTGGCATCGAATTGGAATATAGAATTAAGATGTGTAAATTGTCTTCATCACACAATTGGGGAACGTCCGTTGGGTAAAGAAAAGATCCCGGATAATGATAAGTTATCCTCCGCCCTCTGCAAAAATAGCGGCCATTCTGCTAACTTTAGAGGTAGCCCTAAATACCAACAACGAAAATCAAAGTTAGAAGCCAGAAAGAAACAAGTTGAAGAAGAGAAACGAATGAAGACTCGTTCTTAAAACCACTTCGTGGCACCTAGTGTGTCATACGTCCCGAAGGCAGGTTATTATTATTATTTATTGGCTTGTAGGAACCCGGAAGTTCATGACCTCACCGACTCGACTCCGCCATCGTTCCCTCTCCTGTGCGCTCTCCTTCCACGCTTGACCATCTGATCCGATCTCCTCAAGGTCAAACCAAACATTGGCCTCCCATCCCCGTCGCCCTGATCCTACCGGTTTCTTTCCCCTTGGTCTACCGTCAAGAATTCTACGCACGGTCCTATTGTTGCCCATTCGCGCTATATGTCCGGCCCATCTTAATCTTCGCGACTTAATTACTTTCACTATTGTAGGTTTGCGATATAGCTCTTCCAATTCGAGGTTGTGGAGTTTCCTCCATTATCCTGCCTCCTCGTCATATTTACCTCCAAAGATACCCCTTAAAACTTTATTCTCGAATACGCGGAATTTGTTTTCTTCCCGTTTTGTGAGAGCCCATGTTTCGGATCCGTATAGAGCAATCGGCATGATTATGGTTCTATAGACACGGAGCTTTATGTTACGTGATAGCAGTTTACTGACTGGGTGTCAAGTAGCATTGCCAGAGTGTAATCTTTTGTTAATTTCCTTCGACATTTCGTTACTGACCGTCAGTATCGTTCCCAGATATTTAAATTCTTTACATTTTTCAAATATCTTGCCTCTGACGTTTATATGTGTCCCCAGAGGTCCATCTGCTCTCGCCATAATCATGCATTTTGTTTTGTCTTCATTTATTTCTAGGCCCACCTGTTCTGCCGCTTGCATGATGATTTCACCGTTTTTACTTACAGTTTCTAGATTATCGCCCAAAACGGCGATGTCATCCGCATATGCGAGCACTTGTGTGACCCCGTTCAGGGATGATCCGGCCATGTTGTCGTCTTGTACTTTTCTAATGACATACTCGAACATACGGTTAAAAAGAAACGGTAATAGACCTGTAGCGTTAAGCAAGGATAGTGAAGAAGGTGAATTGAACACACGATGAAACGGTTGAAAAGCGAAGCAGTGAAGCATCAGACTACTGACCGTGTTTGGTATACGGTTCTGATGTATTTTTCTTATTCGATTTTTTTCGTTCGGTGTTCTTCACTATTTTTGCTTGTGAATTGTGTGTATCTGTTAGAATCGCTACAGACCATCTCCCTGTTTTAGTCCGTCCCGGATTTCAAATGGTTCTGAGAGGTGGCTTTCTATTCTAACTCGCCCTTTGTTTTCGTTCATGCACATTTGAATGAGGGCAGCATATTTTTTCGGGATTCCCAGCTCAACTACAGTAGTCTTTGCCTTAGGACTGAGTCGTAGGCTTTTTTGAAGTAAACGAACAGTTGGTGAACCGTCTCTCCGTATACCCACTTCTTTTCCAGCAGTTGCCTTATTGTGAAGTCCCGAATGCAGGTGCTGTAAGAAATTCACCAATCGTGAAACAACCACGATATATCATGAAAACGCTTGAACCTGAGGCACAAATATATATCATCATCATCATCATCCGCACTACAATCGGGATCTGGTCTTGGCTTTATTTAGCAAGTCTCTCCACTGGTATCCGGCACATATTTGAGACTTGTTAAATTGTCCATAAAAATTTGTTTTTCCGAGCAAGGTCATTAACCTTGCGCCACAAATAAACATAACAGTAATTAATGAAGATTGGAACGACAATATTCAAGCCATGAAAGCTACTGGACCGAATACGTTCCCATAAATAAATAAAATATTTATAAGGGTAGATTATAGGACATTCCATATTTGCGAGTTCCCCGGACTCAGGAAAATTGCCAAACAGTGCTGAACGCAGGACTTACTCTGGAACAGGTCAACTCCAACGATGAGTTAAAGATAGTCGAGGATCCGCAATAGAAACTGAACTCAATTGTAGCTTGTTTCGAGGCAGTGTATAAAGTGAACGGATCCGTTCAACCAGGACCTCGAAGATAGCTCTCTCCAAAATCATATTTCGATGCGCCATGAGCTTAACAATTGGCATCTTGAAAGTCGAAATTTGACTACAATTAGTGAAAACAATAGGGCGGATTCCCCACTAGTAACTTATATATACTGTGACGTATATGACAATCAGTACTAGAATATTCTAGAAAGTCCGAAACAAAGTACTAGTATATTCTAAAAAGTCCTGGGAAACTGGAGACTAGAAGCAATAGAAAATTCGAGACTATGGAACGGACGGAAACGAAACATCAAATCAAAATGGGGAAAAACGGTATAAATACGTCGCACGCAGTTCGGGAAGTAAGTAAGTAAGTCAAGAAATCGTTAAGTGTACGGTAAAAGTAACGGTTGTTATTAACGGACTAATAAAGTGTTATATTAATTCAAAATCGATTTAACGGCTCTTATTTATTAAAAATAATTGATCCAGCGAACTCTAAGCTCGCTACAATACTTTAGTTGTAGGTAATAACCTTGCCCGTAAAAATAAATTATTATGGAAAATGTAACAAGCCTCGAGACTTGCTAAATAAGGCAAAGACCGGATACCGGTTGTGGTGCCGATGATGATGATGATGATATAGGTAATTATGTTGCTTGTATTAAGCCAATAAATGAGGTGGTAGCTCTACTAAACTTAAACTTAGAAATCTAACCGCGGCTATATTCGTGCACAAGGACGAACTTCCGGACATCCTTAGATCTATTAAGATATAGTATTCCAAACATTGTTCTAATAAGCACTATTATAGTCTAAATAATGCATATTATCCAACCCGTTGGAAAACTGCAGTAGCCCATCCCATCCCGAAAAGGTGCAAGGACAGAAGCAAACCCAACAATGTTCACTCGATTAGCTTGCTTCCAAACATCAGCGAAGTATTTGAAAAAATTATTTAAAAAAACATTGATAAACTTGTGTGATGAAAATGACATTATTCCGAACACCCAGTGAATTCTCCCATTTTGTTTAGCATTTAGACCAATGATCTGGTGGGTTCTCTTATCACGACATTGCATTTACCGACGACATTGTGGTGTACAGATTTGGAGAAAAGATTGATGCCATTATTAGACTTCTGCAAGACGGCTTCAATATAATCACACGTTTTGCAAAGAGTGGAAATTAAAGATCATCACCATCATCATCATTATCATCATCATCGGTACTATAACCGGGAACCGGTCTTGGCCCTATTTAACAAATCTCTCTACCGGTCCCGATTGCAAGCCGATGCCATTCAGTTTGGCACTCCCAGGCTCTGGGCGTCCTGGTCTAGACCATCCCTGCATCGCAGACAAGGTCTGCCGCGCTGTCTCCTTCCATACATCCTGCCACAAAGGGCTTTCCGGGCAGGCTCCTCTTCGCTTATTCGAGCTAGGTGTCCACCGGAGTCTATCGAGCTTAATTTTTCTTACAACATTTGCTTCAAGGTAGATCGCATACAGCTCATGGTTGTAGCGTCTCCGGAATCATCCTCTCTCACATACGGGGCTAACAATTCTCTTTAAGTCCTTCCTCTCGAACGCGGCTATGAGTTCCGAGTGGCTTTTATTGGGCACCCAGGTCTCGGATCCATACATGAGTACTGGTCTTGTACAGTAGCAGCTTGGATGTTCTGAATACATTTTTCCATTCACATGCAAATAACAGGTGCCTAATACTGCACACTCTACACCGCATTGCCACGTTATCAAATTACACATCTGTGGCTTCACGTCCAACACCAGGAACCGTGCTTGACACAAGACACCGGCGGCATTGTCAACGGAATGGAAGGGGCCGAACGAAGGCTCTAATGTTTCAATTGGTTTGGTAAAGTGCAATTAGCATTCGAGGTGCGAATGACCCAAGCGAGGGCAATTAATTAACATTTGAACAATGCAAGCCGTTGTAAATGAGAAATAAGAAAGATGGATGACTCGTGCCGGGCGATCTGACTCAATATGGGTCATGCGTTCGGGTTAAAGTCGAAGGGAAGGTGCATCGTTTGCGTTTCTGCCCCCAAAATAAGGGGTATATAAAGGGCGGTTGCAAACGGACTAATCTGAGAGTCAATTAATCAGAGTAAAAGGTTACAGACTTGCATTGGAACAACGGGCGTTTTACTCTGAATAAAGTAATACAGATAAATACCTTGCTCCTTAAATAATAAGTTGTTCCTTAAATGAAACAACTATAAACAGATAACATACTTGCACTTATTTGGACTCTCCACTTGCGACCTGGAACAACAAAGGTGGACCGCCCACATTTAGTTAGGCAAGGTTTTAAGTAGTAACCTTACTATTTGGCGCAGCCGACAGGATACTGCCGGTGCCAAATAAAAAATGTATATTGATACCACGATACGTAATGTAATGCTAACGGCGAGATGCGTATTTTTTTGGTATTAGATAAATATAGCTAAAAAAAATTTTTTTTTTTGCTGTTCGAAGAGCACGAATTTTATTCACTTAAGATTTTTACAATAATAAGACTGGTGGCGAGCGAACGGCCACCAAAGATGGTACGGAGATGGGGCAACCAAGGAACCGGCGTCGGGCATGATGCGGCAGAACTCTTGGTCACTGTCCTTGCACTTCCGTTGCGAATTCCCGAACGTGCAAACAAACTCGGCAGTGCTCTCTTTATTGTGAAAACTGTACATTAATATACTTAGTTTAACAAACACTACTGTAATAATAACGAATAAATGGCAACCCCTGTAAGAAGGCAGACTGACTGCAACGGTTGGAAGTTTATGGTCGACTGACTGAAAGACGTTAGTCACATTCAAATTTGTGTGACAGCTCGATGGCGTCCCTCAGCGATGACGCATTGTTAGCTGGTTGCTGACAGGCGTGGTGAGTATGTTGGTTGGGGAGTGTACTAGACGGTGAACGTACTACATTCTCCCCGCTGCATTTAGTTGTGAATCCGCAACAAAGACAATGTTACAATTTTCTTACGTATATTTATACTACTCCATATTGTAGTTGAGCTGGGAATCCCGAAAAAACATGCCACCCTCATTCAAATTTGCATGAACGAAAAGAAAGGACGAGTTAGAATAGAAAACTACCTCTCAGAACCGTTTGAAATCCGGGACGGACTAAAACAGGGAGATGGCTTATCACCGTGTCTTTTTAACCCTGTACTCGAGTATGTCATCAGAAAGCTACAAAACGACAACATGGCCGGATCGTCCCTGAACGGGGTCACACAAGTGCTTGCATATGCGGATGGCATCGACGTTTTGGGCGATAATCTAGAAACTGTAGGTAAAAACTGTGAAATCATCATGCAAGCGGCAGAAGAGGTGGGCCTAGAAATAAATGAAGACTAAACAAAATGCATGATTACGGCGAGAGCAGGTGGAACTCAGGGAACACATATAAATGTCAGAAGCAAGATATTTGAAAAAGTTAAAGATTTTAAATACCTGGGAACGATACTGATGGCCAGTAACGAAATGTCGAAGGAAATTAACAAAAGACTACACTCTGGCAACGCTAGTTGGCACGCACTCAGTAAACTACTAGAATCCAAACTGCTATCATGTAACATAAAGCTCCGTGTCTATAGAACTATAATCATGCCGATTGCTTTGTACACGGGCTCTCACAAAACGGGAAGAAAACAAATTCTGCGTATTCGAGAGTAAAGTTTTAAGGGGTATCTTTGGAGGTAAATATGACGAGGAGGCAGGACAATGGAGGAAACTCCACAAGCACGAATTGGAAAAGCTATACCGCAAACCTACAATAGTGAGAGTAATCAAGTCGCGAAGATTAAGATGGGCCGGACACGTGACGCGAATGGGCAACGATAGGACCGTGCATAGAATTCTTGACGGTAAACCAACGGGAAAGAGAGCGGTAGGGCGGTCGCGACGGAGATGGGAGGATAATGTTAGGTTGGACCTCGAGGAGATCAGATCGGATGGTCGAACATGGAAGGAGAGCGCACGGCACAGGGAACAATGGCGGAGTCGAGTCGGTGAGGTCATGAACTTTCGGGATCCTACAGGCCAATAAATAGTAGTAAATAGTCATAAGAAGAATTGTCTCACAAGAATTGTGGACGCGGTCAAAAGAAGTTTTCGTCACCTGGTGCTTGAGCGAGAAACTTAATTTATTTTCGAGTTGTTGATTGAGGATTGAGAAGAAAACAAATTCTGCGTTTTCGAGAATAAAGCTTTAATGGCTTGTTACACCTCGCTACACAACCCCCTCAATCACCCTCAGCTCACAATTAATACTTATATTGCACACAAAGCAATTCCCAAACAATTAACTGACGCCTCTTCCCACAGGCAATTAATGTCATATCGCATACGTTGCGATATTCATTCAAGTGCTACATATACGCGCCTCTCCAAGCTACACGTGTATCGCTTTTATTCATAATCTCAAGGCCACAAACCTACTGCATTCTTTTTGCTTCGTATTCGAAACAAGCTCGACACCTGGCCACTCACATGGTTTCATGTTTCGAATCGTTTTTTGCTCCATGCCCGAAAACAAGTGTCATACAAGACATTTGACAAGGTCGGCATCTTCAAAAGCGGTTGGCGACGATTTAATTGAGCGTCGATCAATTGCTGAGATCTGCGAAAGAACAGACACAACGACGAAATCGATCGAGCGACACAATGGCTCGAACAAAGAGGAACGTACTTTAATTGGTTCGGTAAATGTAGCAATCAATTGAGTAATTGCTTAAGCCAATGCCGCTGCACCTTAAGCAGGGCAATTAAGCGATAATGATAATTTAGAAATACGAATGACTCATGCCAGGCAATTAGCCTCAATATGGGTCATACGTTCTCGATCAAAGTCCGGGCTGAGGTAAACGCATCGTTTGCAGTTCCTCGCCCATAATTCAGGTATAAAAGAGTGGTTGCAAATGGACAGAGAAGAGAACTAATCGATCAGACAAAGGGTTGCGGCCTTGCATTGGAACAGCGGGCCCTTTGCTTTAATTAGATTAGAGTAGTGTGTGAGTAGAATTGAATATAGAATTGAAATGAACAGAATTGTGTAGAATTGTCAGTGAAGTACCGTAATGAATAGAATAAAATAGAATTGTCAGTGAAGTAAACGCAAGATGTTTCCAAGGAGTTGTCACAAACAATAAAGTTTAAATGTACAAATAAAAGGGAAGTCAGTGTATTATTTCGAAAACATCCATAAAGGGAAGCCAGGAGAGCTACACCAAGGAAGACTAGCAGGTCGAGCCACGAATCCCCAAGAGAACACCAGCGGCGACAACTCCAACAGAAGCCAGAACAGCCCCGTTGAAGAAAACTAGGAATATCCCCCGAGAGACAATGAAATAATAAATATATGATAGTGCCAAAACTATTTTCGTACTACATTGGCGCCCGAGTACGGACGCTAATACCAAAATTAATAGGTGTTACGGGCTATCTTTAGCGGTAAATATGACGAGGAGGCAGGTCAATAGGGGAAACTCCACAACCACAAATTGGAAGAGCTATACCGCAAACCTACAATAGAGAGCGTAATCAGGTCGCGAAGATTAATATGGGTCGGACATGTGGCGCAAATGGGCAACGGTAGGACCTTGCGTAGAATGTCGATGGTAGACCAACGGGACGGCCGCGACGGAAATGGGATGACAATGTTAGGTTTAACCTTGAGGAGATCAGTTCGGATGGGGAAGCGTGGAAGGAGAGCGCACAGGATAGGGAAAGATGGCGGAGTCGACTCGGAGAGATTATGAACTTCCGGGATCCTACAAGCCAATAAATAATAATAATAATAAATAATAAAATATTTATACCACTGGTTATGGCATGCTTATCAGGGAATAAAGGGCACCGGGAAGTTAAGGAGTCTAACTCATCTTGAGTAATGACGCATACTTCTTTTTAGCAAATATATTTTTATCTTCTCTATGATTAAAATATTTCTTTCTTCTCGAGTAGCGAAATATATTTCTATCTTATATATTGTTGGGTGGTAACCTGGTTATATTGTAGCATATATATGTAAGTTTAAAAATACAGTCCACATTTAAGCTAACTTCCAATACGAGCAGATGCACATACCTGCAGTCGCTAAAATGTGGATGTTCGAAGGAGCAGTTGCGGCGGTTTTCTCTTTGGAAAGATGACGAGATAGCGGAAAATGGGGAGAGAGTGTCGAAGGAAGAGTTGGTAAAAAGACGTCGACGAGGAAGGTCGACAGATCTTATAGTCAAAAGTTTGAATTAAAGTGCGCAACGTAAAACCAATACAAATGTTAGTAATACTGTTTTTTAATTATTAAAGTTCAATGCAAAAAGCCAACAACTAGTCCAATTGTGCCAGTCTGAATTCGATAAAAACAGTAACTTGTATTTGTGGCCTGTAAACGAAAAGGAAGGAACAAATAAATTGGAAACTTTGAGTGTGATCTGTTAAGTGATGGTAAATCCTGGCTCGGCAAAAGTTTGCTAAGAGGTCCCGGTGCAGAGCCGTACATGACGAGAAGCCGTTGGGTTCGGTTACAAAATCCCAAATCCATATACAGCTAACCTTAAACTTCAATTAATCACTAGTGCTTTTTTTGGATTATGTAAAGCTTCTAAAATCTTCCAAATAAACCGTCCTGTATATGTTAATATCTACGATTACAATTAGAGACCCATAAATCACGTGTTTTTCTTTTCTTACTCAAAGACGGAATCAATGTCAATTTTTGTACACATATTTACTAAGTATTTAGTTATAGATAAACATATTTTTTTTGTGTGAAAAACTGTCAATTTAATAGATGACCCAATCGGTCTCCATCGTAGAGCTGTTTGCATTTGTCTGTAATTACACAACAAAACGTTTTTTGAAATAATATAATATTTGCAGGAGTATGAACCTATTTTCAAGAAAAGAAATCGAAAATTAACAAAATGGCGGACATGCAAACTTTTGGCACCGATTTTTGTTTTTTTTTCTCTGTTCAACGTTGATTTGTTTTTGTTTTTTTTTATTGGCCTGTAGGAAGCCGGAAGTTCATGACCTCACCTCTTAAACGTTGAATAGAAAAAAAATTATGAAAAAGTCATCTACATTTAGGATTACTCCAATAAATTTAATTTACTTTAAAATAAAAAAAAAACCGATCTATCGAATAGTTATCGGGAGTCCAATGTGAAAAACATGGTTTCAAGAAAAGCGCGTTTATCGTTTTGGTATCACAAATTACTGAATCTTGGTATATTTTCGCCCTCTGGTGACATATGCATTAATTATTTTTACTTTAGTGTGGTCATACAGGTAAGAAATTGAAATCTGTTGACGTAATGTACACACTATTGCGGGTAAACGCCTGACTCATACTGTCACGATGGTGTGCCAAAGAGTTGATAGTAGTAAATAAATGGTGGTGTTACTTTAAATGTTACCAAACTTTTGATGATGCCGATGGTGGCAATGGCTACCTGTGCTATAAGGTCTTCTGAGTTAAAATGATTCACGCTGGTATGTCTTCAGATTCGATGTTGTGATGATGTTCCATTTGATGTAGTTTAGTTTTACTCCTCAGATTCCCTTGGGTCGATGGTTCTATCGTGACAATTATTTGTATGTATATATTGTGACGCATATGACAATCGGAATCTTCGAGAAAGTCCGAAACAAAGTGCTAGATTATTTTTTTTTAGAAAGAACTGGAAAACTGGAATACAAAAGTCGAGACTATGGAACGGACGGAAACGAAACGCCAAATCAGAATGAGGAAACGGTATAAATACGTCGCACGCAGATCGAGAAGGAGTAATAAGTAAGAAAGTGAAGCAAGCGATAAGTCTCGAGTAATAAGTACGGAAGCGATAAGTAAAGAAATCGTTAAGTGTTCGGTATAAGTAACGGTTATTATTAACGGACTAATAAAGTGTTATATTAATTCAAAATCAATTTAACGGGTCTTATTTATTTTAAATAATTAATCCAGCGGACCCTAAGCTCGCTACAATTGGTGTTAGAAGTGGGATTAATTATTGTTTAAGTGAATAAGTCTGTGAAAGTGTGTTGTGACGATGTCAGATCGACATTTGGAGGATCTTCGCGTTCCTGACTTGAAGAAGGAACTAGTGGACCGGAATCTGGACAGCAGAGGACAGAAGCAAATTCTTCGACAGCGTCTACAAGCAGCAATGGAGGAAGAGGGTATTGATGTCGACACATATGTTTTTACGATTGGGCCAGACTGTCCGGATGGAGAAGAAACACCGAGTCAAGATGGTGCCAATGTAACGGAAAAGAGCTCGCTACAGTTGGACATTTCGGAGATGCTCAGGATGATGATGATAAAATTGGACGCACAAGCTACAGATGTTAATGCAAAGTTGGATGCCCAAAATTCAAAATTCGACGCCCAAAATTCAAAATTGGACGCGCAAGCTGCAGATGTTAATGCAAAATTGGATGCCCAAACGCAGTGGATGAAATGTAATTTTCAACACTTTAAGGAAGAAATTCGAAACGAAGTAGAAAATCTAGATCTAAAAAACGAAGCTGAATTCAAGAAAGTCACCGATGAAATAACACGAATCGAAAAGAGACTTGAGTGTGTTGAGAGAAATAAGACATCGCCAGGCAATCAACATGACTACAAAGATACCAGGATGCAACCGCCAACCTTAGATGGAACGGGACCCTTCTCCGTATTTATACGTCAGTTTGACGCCGCGGCCAATTATAATAAGTGGTCGATGAGCAAAAGTCAACATCACTAATTGTCACCAGACCAGCAGAGAAGCAAACAGATTTCCAAGCGGTAAGACACGACTTTGAAGCTAGGTATGGAGACAAACACATGCAGCAGGTCTACCGCGTGTAACTGCGGAGCCGAACGCAGAAACCTGGATCAAATATTCTACAGTTGCAGGCAGACATTGAGCGATTGGCAAACTTGTCTTATTCAAATATGACTAAGGAATTTCTGAACGAGGTAGCAATGGATGCATTTATAAATGCACTCCAAGATCGAGACTTGCAACAAGCCGTTCGTTTAGCGGGAAAGAAGACGACTACTGAAATACTGGTGTTCGCATTGGCTTATGAATCTGCTAAACTGGCTACCAGGAGTACATATAGAGTCCGAGAAACGTCCGTCCAGGAATGTTCCTGCCAAAGAATCGGGCATGTACAACGGAGAACCCCGAGACCTGTTATGAAGTGCTGGACATGCGGCGGAGTCGGCCACATCTCTGTTGACTGTAGGAAACGTCGACGAATGAATGAAACATCGAGTGAGAATTGTTGTTCATGGGCTTGTCATAGGAGGAGACTATCAACGGAACAACCTGAGGTGAAGAAGCACATTGTACCTGTCAGAGTACTAAATGCGTCCGAAGAGCCGGTCGCAAAAAGAAAAAGAAAGTTAACCGCAGAATGTGCACCCGTATCAATGATAAACTCAATTCAGCAAGGGAAGGTGCATAATAACGCTGATGCTCTATCAAGAAGACGATGTAAGCCAGATTTTAAACATTGTCATAAAGCGGAAGAGAAAGAAGAGGCGTACGACCTGCCAAATGTACAAGTAGAAGTACAAGATGGGTGGACGAGTGATGCTATACGCGCAGCTCAACTTCAGGATGAAGATATGTCGCTAATCCTGGAATACAAAGAAAAGAACGAGCGGCCAACTTGGAACAATATTTCCGACAAGAGTGGAACATTTAAGGCATATTGGGCACAATGGAATTCCTTGCTGGTGGAAGATGGTATTCTTAAGCGTAAATGGGAAGCCCCGGACGGAAAATCCTATCGAATGCAGATTCTAGTCCCACCATCAAAAATAAAAGATGTACTAACAGAAATGCACGACGGGGCCTCCGGTGGACATCTGAGAGTTAATAAGACACTTTCAAAATTACGATCTCGATTTTACTGGCTTCACATGAGAGATGACGTCGAGTGTTGGTGTAGGAAGTGCACAACTTGCACTGCGACCAAAGGACCAACAGCAAAACCAAGGAGCGCTATGAAGCAGTACAACGTGGGTGCCTCTTTCGAGCGAATTGCGATTGATATCTCAGGACCATTTCCAAAAACCAACGACAATAACAAATACATGTTGGTCATCATGGATTACTTCAGCAAGTGGGTGGAAGCCCTTCCAATCCCAAACCAAGAAGCAACAACCGTCAATGAGCAGCTTCTCAATAATTGGATCAGCAGATATGGAGTTCCCTGTGAGCTTCATTCCGATCAAGGCCGAAATTTCAAATCACAGATATTTCAAGGCATCTGTGCGGCACTGGGCGCAAGGAAAGCCAGGACCACACCCTTACATCCGCAGTCAGACGGAATGGTGGAAAGGTTCAACTGAACAATGAAAGAGCACTTGTCGAAGGTCGTTAGCGATCACCAACGAGATTGGGACAAATATGTACAAACCTTTCTCATGAGTTATAGATCGGCTAATCACGAGACGACAGGCCATTCTCCAACAAGTTTTATATTTGGACGAGAGATACGATTACCACCCGATCTGCGATTCGGAATACCTCCAGATGCCATAGATAAGACCGAAGACTACGTAGCCGAATGGAGAAATCGCCTCGACGAGATTCATCACTTGGTACGACATTCGAGCCAACGCATTCGGATTTAATGCAGGCGATAACGTGTGGCTCTACAACCCTCACCGACAAAGAGGAAGATCCCCGAAGTTGCAGCAACATTGGGAAGGACCCTATAAGGTCCTCACAAGAATTAACGACGTTGTCTATAGGATTCAGCGATGACCGAACGCCAAGATGAAAGTGGTACATGGTGACCGACTGGCGACTTTTGTTAATCCAGGAGACCAGTGAACTTAGTTCGGGACGAACTAATCTAGGTGGAGGGTAGTGTGACGCATATGACAGTCAGTACTGGAATATTCGGGAAAGTCCAAAACAAGCACTGGAATATTCTATAAAGTACTGGAAAACTGGAGACTAGAACATCCAAGATTATGGAACGGACGGAAACGAAATGAGAATGTGAGAATCGTTAAAAAGACGTCAAGACAGCTGATGGTGACAGACAAGACGAGGAGAAAAAGCGAAGCAAGCGATAGAAAAGAAAATCGTTCAGTGTTATATTAATTAAATTAAAAATCGATTTAACGGCTCTTATTTATTCAAAATAATCAATCCAGCGAACCCTAAGCTCGCTACAATATTGTAGCGAGCTTAGGGTTCGCTGGATTAATTATTTAAAATAAATAAGAGCCGTTAAATTGATTTTGAATTAATATAACACTTTATTAGTCCGTTAATAATAACCGTTACTTATACTGAACGCTTAACGATTTCTTTACTTATCGCTTCCGTACTTATCACTCGAGACTTATCGCTTGCTTCACTTTCTTACTTATTACTCCTTCTCGATCTGCGTGCGACGTATTTAAACCGTTTCCTCATTCTGATTTGGCGTTTCGTTTCCGTCCGTTCCATAGTCTCGACTTTTCTATTCCAGTTTTCCAGTTCTTTCTAAAATAATCTAGTACTTTGTTTCGGACTTTCTCGAAGATTCCGGTACTGATTGTCATGTGCGTCACACTACCCTCCGGTGTGATTAGTTCGTCCCGAACTAAGTTCACTGATCTCCTGGATTAACAAAAGTCGCCAGTCGGTCACCATGTACCACTTTCATCTTGGCGTTCGGTCTTCGCTGAATCCTATAGACAACGTCGTTAATTCTTGTGAGGACCTTATACGGTCCTTCCCAATGTTGCTGCAACTTCGGGGTTCTTCCTCTTTGTCGGTGAGGGTTGTAGAGCCACACGTTATCGCCTGCATTAAATCCGGATGCGTTGGCTCGAACGTCGTACCTTGTTTTCATCCTGTCACTTGATAACTTGATTTGCTTTCGAACCAAATGATGAATCTCGCCGAGGCGATTTCTCCATTCGGCTACGTAGTCTTCGGTCTTATCTGTGGCATCTGGAGGTATTCCGAATCGCAGATCGGCTGGTAATCGTATCTCTCGTCCAAATATAAAACTTGTTGGAGAATGGCCTGTCGTCTCGTGATTAGCCGATCTATAACTCATGAGAAAGGTTTGTACATATTTGTCCCAATCTCGTTGGTGATCGTTAACGACCTTCGATAAGTGCTCTTTCATTGTTCAGTTGAACCTTTCCACCATTCCGTCTGACTGCGGATGTAAGGGTGTGGTCCTGGTTTTCCTTGCGCCCAGTGCCGCACGGATGCCTTGAAATATCTGTGATTTGAAATTTCGGCCTTGATCGGAATGAAGCTCACAGGGAACTCCATATCTGCTGATCCAATTATTGAGAAGCTGCTCATTGACGGTTGTTGCTTCTTGGTTTGGGATTGGAAGGGCTTCCACCCACTTGCTGAAGTAATCCATGATGACCAACATGTATTTGTTATTGTCGTTGGTTTTTGGAAATGGTCCTGAGATATCAATCGCAATTCGCTCGAAAGGGGCACCCACGTTGTACTGCTTCATAGCGCTCCTTGGTTTTGCTGTTGGTCCTTTGGTCGCAGTGCAAGTTGTGCACTTCCTACACCAAGACTCGACGTCATCTCTCATGTGAAGCCAGTAAAATCGAGATCGTAATTTTGAAAGTGTGTTATTAACTCCCAGATGTCCTCCGGAGGCCCCGTCGTGCATTTCTGTTAGAACATCTTTCACTTTTGATGATGGGACTAGAATCTGCATTCGATGGGATTTTCCGTCCGCGGCTTCCCATTTACGCTTAAGAATACCATCTCCCACCAGCAAGGAATTCCATTGTGCCCAATATGCCTTAAATGTTCCACTCTTGTCGGAAATATTGTTCCAAGTTGGCCGCTCGTTCTTTTCTTTGTATTCCAGGATTAGCGACATATCTTCATCCTGAAGTTGAGCTGCGCGTATAGCATCACTCGTCCACCCATCTAGTACTTCTACTTGTACATTTCGCAGGTCGTACGCCCCTTCTTTCTCTTCCGCTCTATGACAATGTTTACAATCTGGCTTACATGGTCTTTTTGATAGAGCATCAGCGTTATTATGTACCTTCCCTTGACGGTGGGAAATTTGGAAATCGTACGTTTGAAGTCGTTCGATCCATCAAGCTATTTGTCCTTCCGGATTCTTAAAATTTAACAACCATTTCAGGGCGGCATGATCGGTTCGAAGGTGGAATCGACGTCCGTAGAGGTACTTGTGGAAATTCTTAACGGCTTCTACGACAGCCAGCAGTTCCTTTCTTGTTGCGCAGTACGAGGGTTGCCTCTTACGTTTCGGGATTTGGCAACCCTAGTTTTGCAATCCGGCAATTGACAGCTCTGTCGTAAAGTTGGACATCTTTGAGGTTATACGCACTCAGAACGTTTTGACATACGAGCGCTATTTGTGTTGTTTACAGTAACTTAAAAGATTCATCTCGGCCCAAAAATGGAATTAAATCGTCAACATTTTCGTGCGGTTATTTTTTACAACTTTCGGCGTGGATTAACTCAGCAACAGTGCATGGATGCACTTAATTCAATTTTTGGTGATGAAGCTCCATCAAGGACCAGTGTTTATCGATGGTATGGTGAATTCAATCGTGGTCGTAGTTCACTCCAAGATGAATTTCGTGAAGGTCGTCCAAAATCAGTTGTTGTTCCGAAAACCATTGATGCTGTGCGCGAACTGATATTGGAAGATCGTCGTGTGACCTATCGTGAGATTGAGACAACCTTAGGCGTTAGTGGGACCAGCATACATTCAATATTGCATAAACATTTGACCTTCAAAAAAATTTGTTCGCGTTGGATCCCACAAAGAAATGCTCAAAAAATACGGTCGCGGTGCTTCGAAACACGTCTATGACATCGTGACAGGTGATGAATCGTGGATTTACGCGTATGAGCCCGAAAGTAAACAGCAGTCGACTGTCTGGGTGTTTCAAGATGAGCCAAATCCAACAAAAGTTGTTCGCGCACGAAGCACTTCCAAGCAAATGGTCGCCTGTTTTTTCGGAAAAACTGGACATGTCACAACCGTATCACTAGAACAACGCAGAACAGTCAATTCTGAGTGGTACACAAACATTTGTTTGCCAGTTGTCTTCCAAGAAATCAGGAAAACCAACCGCCGAAGACGGATCACTCTTCACCACGACAATGCGAGCTCTCACACATCGGCTGCGACAGCTGTATTTTTGAGCACCCAAAACATCGATTTGATGGATCATCCGCGTATAGTCCTGACTTGGCACCGAATGACTTCTTTTTATTCCCGTACGTAAAAAACAAACTGAGAGGTCAACGTTTTTCGACACCTGAAGAAGCGGTTGCTGCATTCAGAATGCATGTGTTGGAGATACCTCAATCAGAGTGGCAAAAGTGCTTCGACAATTGGTTCAAATGCATGCAAAAGTGTATAGATCTTCACGGGGAATATTTTGAAAAACAATAAAGTGATTTTCGATGATCAATATTTGTTTTTGTTCTCTAATCCCGAAATATAAAAGGCAACCCTCGTAATTTCTCTCTGGCTTAGATAGAACTCGGCTATAATATGCGACAACTCTCTCTTTACCATCGACTTCCTGTGATAGCACTGCGCCGATTCCTGTGTTACTTCCATCAGTATCCAATATAAATGGGTGATCCGAACTTGGGAATGCCAATGTTGGAGTGTTACATAACTCGGCCTTCAATGTGTTGAATGCTGCCTCACACTTGTCTGTCCAATTGAATTTTTTGTCTTTACCCGTTAGTTCGTGTAGGGTTTTAGCCACGTTAGCGAAACCTTTAACAAACCGTCGGTAGTATGTGGCTAGTCCCATAAAGCTTCCCAACTGTTGCTTATCTTCTGGAGTAGGCCACTCTTGGGCAGCTGCTATCTTATCAGGATCCGTTTGGACTCCTGCAGATGAAACGATGTGTCCCAGGAATTTTACTCTCCTTTGGAAGAGTTCACATTTCTTCGAATTGAGCTTTAAGTTGGCCTGCCTTAGTCGTTCGAAGACGGAGCGCAGATTATTGATGTGTTCTGGTAAATTCCTTCCGACAACGATGATATCGTCCAGGTATACGAGACACGTCTTCCATGTAAGTCCCCGTAGAACACTTCCCCTTTAATCGTGCAAACGTTGCTGGAGCGTTACACAATCCAAAAGGCATCACGTTGAATTGATAAAGTCCGTTTCCGGTAGTAAACGCTGTCTTCTCCTTGTCCTCCTCCTTCACGTCCACTTGCCAGTAACCGGTTTTTAGGTCCAATGTTGAAAACCACTGAGCTCCAGAAAGGGTATCTAGTGTGTCGTCGATTCGAGGAAGTGGGTAACTGTCTTTCTTCGTAACGTCGTTTAACCGGCGGTAGTCGACACAAAATCTAGTTGTCCCATCCTTCTTCTTGACAAGCACTACCGGCGAAGCCCATGGGCTCGATGATTTCTCGATGACTTCTTGCTCTTCCATATCTCGAATCATGTTTCCTACTTCTGATTGTTTGGTCAACGGTAGTCGACGAGGCGGCTGTCTTATAGGTCTTGACTCACCCGTGTCAATGCGATGTTTAACTATACCGGTGCGTCCGAATTTATCATTTCCTATCACAAAAATATCAGAAAAATCGTTCAGCAGTGATTCAACGCTTGTCTTTTCTTCGTCTGTTAATCCAATTTTCTGGGGCATCAGCCTATTAACCACAGGGGTTGCACCAGAGGGCTGTTGAATTGAATGGTCCTCTTCCCTTGTCTGAATTGCGCTTATCACTGACACGGGTGCACATTCTGCGATTACCTCTCCTTTTCTTATTGCGATCGGCTCCTTGGACGCATTTAGTACTCTGACGGTTACGGTGTGCTTCTTCGCATCGATAATCGATGGACTTTCCCGAATATTCCAGTACTGACTGTCATATGCGTCACAATATGTATATGAAGATAAAAATAAACCCCACTTGAGTTCGCAGGATTAACTGTAGTTCCAAGAGTGACGGCATATGAATTCGTTGATATAGTTGAAGCTTAAAGATTAGCGGTATATGGCCTTGTTGATTACTGGTATGTGAATTCGTAGAATTCAATATTAAGGGGGTATTCTGGTCTAGATGCACGAATTTAACGCAATTTTTGAAGTGCTGTAAAAAACAAACAATCAATATTTTTACTATTCAAGAATACAGTAAAAAAATTGAAAGTAAAAAATTCAAAATTTAAAAAGTTTGCAGCTGATGAAGTGGGGGATCTCAAAAAGTTGGCACGCGACCATAGCCACGATTCAACCATCCTAGCAATCTGAAAAAAAAGATTATTAATTTACAGAAATGCCTCTATCGTTGGAACTAAAAAAAGTTAAAAAAAATTGTTTTTTTAACAAAATGGCGACTGATTGAAAAAAAAAATTATTTTTGTACCACTTTTTTTTAGTTTTTCGAATTTTTAGAAAAATAGTTAACATTGAAATTTGGGGTTGAGGATTGTTCATGCAATAAATAAGACATATACTAAATTTGAAGTTAATCGGTTCAGTAGAACTTGAAAAATCGTGGGTATTGTTTTTAAAGAGACAGTTTCGAGAAAAAGCCGTTTAAAGTTTCACTAATGTCTTTTGTTCGATTCGTTCCGCGCGAGCCGGTTTAGACGGCGCGCCAGCAAAACAGCCATACCTCCGAAAATAATTTGAATTTTCTAAAATCCTCTTAAAGACATATTCTTAGAGAGTTCAGCTTTGAAAATATGAGAAAAAAAAAATGATTTTTTCTTCAAATTTCTAGATCAGAATACCCCCTTAAAGAATTTAATAATGCTTTACCTGGATTCTATTACAAGAGCCCTGCATTACCGACTCAACAAAAGTAAACACTCCTTTGACAAGTTTATGGTAAATAATAAAATTGTGTCGCCAAACAGTTGTCATTTCCAATAAGAGATTGTTTGGGAAAAGTATATTTAATTTTCATTTAGATAAATCAGTAAAACAATGAAAATCCTTTGCGAGACACAGGTGTATAATCGAGAAACACATACGAATAAGACTAAAGCACCGAAGGCAACAGTAGCCATTGGTTTTCACCACAAAAACGAGCATTTGGAAATTGTGCATTTTACTCCACAAAATAAAACTGGATTGCGGTACAAATTACACGACAATATACAATCGATGTTTACAAAATTTTTGAACGACGGCAAAGTAACAATTTCATTCAAAAGTCCCCCTGAGAACCTGATGATCAAATGTGATCCGATTCAGCTGAAGTCATTCTTGCAAGTTCTTAAACTCGGTCTTCAGGGGAAAATGCCTCGGGGATTGAAGTCGAATGTGTGTACCATCACAAGTATTCCCACCAAGTCACAGCCAGTCTACAAAATGATCATTAACAAACGTTCAGATATTCCAATTAAAGGATATCCAAGGACGCTTAAAACGTTGATTATCAATGGAGCTGGAATCCGCAAAGTAACATTTTCAATATGTAGTTTAAGAAATTTAACTTGCTTAAAATTACCTGGCAATAATATCACAACCATCCCAGATGAACTTGGTAAATTGCCATTAACGGAATTAGACCTATCCGATAATGATCTGGGTGAAGACCACAAATGGAGGTGGATGACTGGACGAGAGCTGAGTGCTGCACTGCGAGAGCTCGATATGAGCAACAACAAATTGACATATTTTCCATGTTTACTAACAAAATTTAGGACACTTGTAACATTGAAACTAAACAATAATATGATAGAAAGACTGCCATTTGCTTTGCGTTCTATGAAGAACCTGCGTTACTTACAAATATCTAAGAATAAATTGGTCTCCCTGCCATCATCCATCGATGAAATGCGCCTGGAGCAATTGAATGTCTGGGAGAACAATTTCCAGCCGATTTGTGAGAAAAGACTGGAGGTTACGGCTCCTGAACTGAACACACCTCCGCCGCTCTGGGAAAAAGCCTGTCAAGCCGTCCTCGATGCTAAGTTGCCCTTTGGACCCGGAACGCTGCCGTCGATACTTGTAGACATACTGTCCCAAAGCCCGAGGTGTTATTGTGGTAAGATTTGCTTTGGTGCACACGTTTGGGAACGAGCAGTACAAGTAACATTGAATAAGGTGAAAGACCTGGTGTTTAGCAGAGATCGCCTTATATACTCGGACATCGTTGTGTGCAGTTCGTCGTGTGCTTCCAAGAGAACTATTTTTTGATGCGTTTGTGGAGAGTTTTTGTTACAAGTTTATTTATATTTATACGCAAATGTTTAGTCAAGTTAATAAATGTTTCTGTAAAAGTGGATTTTGTTATCTTTGTTCGAATTTTCAGAGGAAACAAGTGAACGTTTCAGAGAGGAGATGCATCTGAAAAGTAAGTGCAGGAGTGTCACGTGTACGGGGATAAGATTCACGTCCTCACCTATTTGGCAGAGAATTATTGAAAACCAAAAGTAAGAGTTAACTACAATGTTATTGCTATTTATTTATTACAATTTGTCGTATTATAATAATTAACGAAATCACTCGCAACTGATTTGTACTAAATGGTTTTTCAAAATAACTGACTTGCTCGAGCTTGCCTTCTTCAATTATGATTTTACTTGAAAAAAAAAAAAAAAATTGGGGTGGCGAGAGGCCGACTTTAGGGAGACAAGGACAAATGTGTCCTTCATCTTGTCTCTGGCTTCTGGTCATCTTGCGATAACCAGAATCACGCAATGGAATGTTGTAGGGAAAGGTGCTTTCTTCAGTTTTATACTGAAGAAGAAATTGAGGTGGTCTGATCCGAAGAGATCGAGAGAGAGAGAGAGAGTGGTCAAGAACGCAAGACTCCCATACAAGTGGGTTATCGCTGTTCTGAATGTTTTCGAGGTACTTATATGGTAATTGCAGCAAGTACTCGTCGATAGGGATAATAGAGGCACCATCGTATAAGCGAGAGTTCGGGTAATGGCGGCCGTCAGGCCTTCTAGAGAGGGTGGTACATCTTCTGAGGAGTCTTCTTTCGAAAACTCGGAGTCCTTCCATTTGAGCCGAAGATATGCAGGACCATATGGGAAAGGCGTATGATATTCCAGATCGGATTAGCTGCTTATAGCAGAGAAGCTTAACTTTGGTGTCAACTTTGTTGTTCCACTTCAAGATGTTGTGCAGTTGCTTAGTCCGAGGCCCATTTGAAGAATGTGGGTCACATGTTTGATGAAATTCATTTTTGTGATGTAGATGACCCTGTCATCATCCTGTCCTGTGGTCTAATCGTAGTACCTCCTATTTGTATTCGGATATTCTGTGAATATCGAGAAGTAGGTTGGGAGTGTTTACTACTCAGAATTATAGCTACTGCTTTGGATGGGTTAAGTCGAATTTTTCATCGACTGTAGTACTGATATAGTTCGTCTAGATGATGGTCGAGTCGGTTTATTGCGAGTTTTGGGCTTTTAGATGGCGTGTACACTAGAGCGTCATCCGCATAGGCTATCTGGTTTACTCTCCCGTCCGCAGGGCGAGGAATATCTGAAGTGTAGATATTAAATAAGATGGGGCCTAGAATGGAACCCCGAGGTACGCCTGCCGTGGTGTTGAAAGTTTGGGATAGCTTTCCATTCACTCGAACTTGGAAGGTTCTGTTTAGAACGAACTGGTAGATGATACTACACAGCGTTCTACAGAGGCCAGTATTCAGTAATTTGAAAACGAGACCTTCGATCCAGGTTGTGTCAAAAGTCTTTTCAATGTCCAGGCTCACCGCAATGGTAGGTTCCTTATTAAAAAGGCGCACGCAGACGTGGTTTTGAAATATGTTGAGAGCCATGGTGGTGCTGTGCGCTCTTCTAAATCCAAATTGGTAATCAGGTATTAGGCTCCTGGCACTGATAAACTTATTTAGCTTCTCGTGTATGAACTGTTCATATATTTTGCTGATGCATGCGAGGAGCGAAATCGGACGAAAGTTTGGGGGGGGATAATTTGGTTTCCCAGCTTTAGCTATTGGGCAGACAACAGCAAGCTTCCAGGCTTGGGGAAAGTACCCCATGTTGTAGGCATGGTTGAATAGAATGGGAAGCTTTATAAAGAATAAAGCGGAAAGCCTTTGCAACGAGTGGTACGACATGTTGTCGATACCGGGTGACTTCTTGGGGTTTCGATATTTAATTAGGTTTTGTATGGTATTTGACGTGACGAAACCGTGACCATTATTACGTGTGTCATCGAAGTATGCACTGCTAGATGAGTCAAAGACAACAATTGGCTCGTTTAAGTTGTCTAGTTTATTTTGGACCTCTGAATTAATGTATGCATTAGTATCCAGGTCCCCATCCTGAAGAGTAATCCTGTGATTATTTTCAAAGGTTTCTCCGATGATATTTGCTTTATTGGTGTCATTATTAACAACAACACCGTGGTGTATGATTGGACCAGTGATATGAGAAGTGCCACATATCTTTTTAACATTTTTATAAACGGTTTGGTCCACCTGAATACCCCTGAGTTTGTCTTCCAATTGTCGGGTACGATTGTTTTGGATTCTTTGTTTTATCGGTGTACCAATATTGTGAATGATGGATCGCAATAATGGTTCCCTTTGGGTAAAGCGGTGACGATATCTCATTCTGCAGAGCTTTTTGCGCTCCCGGATGAGACGAAGAGTGAAGTCGTCAAGGGGAATCTGATAAGTCTTTTCGAGTTTGTACTTCGGGACATGAGTCTCAGAAGTTTCAACTAGAATCTCGTGAAGTCGAGCTGCAGCGTTATTTATCTCAACAGACGTTAGGGTCCTGTCAGTGAGAAGAGAGAGAGTTGGTGGAGTTTTTCGTTCAATATAATATTGAAGTTGTCCCAATTTGTGAGCCCGTAATCGGGTATGTATCTGATATGAGCCCGCGATGCTCAATAGCTGCGAATGAACGTGGCCACAGCGTTGTGATCGGATACAGCCGCCGATACATGGGGAGGAGTGATTTGGGGAAGTAAATCTTTGGACACGAAAAAGATGTCCAGAATTGAGTTACCTCGCGTACCAACGGTAGGTGCGACTATTTCAAAATTTAGGGCATGCGAGTTTTCGGTGTACCATTGGATCTTTGAATTATTTCTTAATATTTAGGACTGCTCCTGTAACTGGCCGGATGTCCTTTCTTTCCGCAGTTGCAGCAAGATGACAGTGTTATTTCATCTTGCATATTTGTTGTGGGATCGTATTTGGCTGGCGGTAGTTCGCACTTGCCAATATCATCGTTGCGTTCGTTCTCGCATCGAACGCAACGGTGGCTCATGTTGCAATTTCGGGAGACATGCCCGTAACGTTGGCAATGTCTGCATTGAGGTATTTCATTGTTATGAAATACCTTGAAGACGACTTGCTGGTGCAAGACTGGAAGCGACTTTGTCCGTATTATGTAATCTATGTCAGCCCCTGACGCAAGATGAAGCTCCCATATGTTCACCTTGCTGTATTTTTCTGGTCTGATTTTCACAAACCGTTGTGGGGGACAGGATCTCGACCGCTGGCTGCACAGTGTTGGAAACACAAGCGACCTTTGGTTTTGGGTCAATTGCCGGAGTTGCCCTTGGTGGGCAAGACTTCTGCGGAGCTACTTTTTTCTCGTATTTGAGATTATCGGTGGGAACGACATTTTTTTTAGCGACAGATGATGATGAAGATGTTGGGAGTGGTGTTGGCGTGCAGCCATTGTCGATACGCTTACTGGAGGGGCCTCCCGCACAGCCCAATGTTGGTAGCGGTGTCTTGCGGTTTTGGGCCCTAGATGTATTTGGGGTGGAGGTACGCTAGTCATCGTGATCCATTGAGGTGCCAACACTGTCGGTGACGTTTTCTATTTCGGGCTCGAATTCTGATTCCGAATCAGGGGTGTCCAATTCGGCGCTGGGTGGGGGTGAGGATGAGATGGTTTTTAATGCCGGTAACCACTTTTTAAGGACAGCGTTCTCAGCCCTGAAGACCTCGAGGTCCTCTTTTAGTTTATTTATAAGAGCCATCATACCCTGATCCGCCTGCCACGCGGGAGACCGGGGTTCGATTCTCCGTCGGGGAGCCTCTGGCGCAAGACTAATGACCTTGCCCGGAAAAAGCAAATCATTATGGAAAATTTAACAAGCCTCAGGACTTGCTAAATAAGGCCAAGACCGGTTCCCGGTTGTAGTGCCGATGATGATGATGATTATCATACCATGATCGGGCTGATGGCCCATGCCACGAGGCAGCCGGGCGTCCACATTTGAAGATACGGCACGTCAAGATGATGAAAAGGGAACAACACAAATAAAGGGGGGAGAAAAAAACAGGAAACAAGACCCGAAAGAGACAAACTTAATCCTAAACAAACGTAATAAGGAACCTAAATTTGGGAATTAAAGTAATTGAAATAAAAGCTTAAAACAAGAGATTAGAATAATAAAAGACAAAGAATAAAATAATAAATAAGCAACAAAATAAGTAAGAAGATATAAAATATAAAAGATAAATGATAAAATGCAAACCACTGTATTGTTCCAAACACTTTTTAACCAAGGTTTTATTTTCTTTTTTTTTTGTGCACTTATAATTTTTTTTACTCAACTGATGTTGATGACTAATGACTGGTGATGATTTCGCTTGATTAACTTTATTAATTTATATAGTAGAGAGCTTCTCTCGCCAATCCTCTGGTATTTTGGTCTAGAGTTTTTTCTTTTTCATCTCATTGCTATTTAATTTTTCATAATCTTCACTCAAATTTTAAAACTTAAGAGTAAGACAGTGGAGCTGCTCATAGTTCTCTATTTGGTTCCCATATTCGGCACCCATTTCAATTCATTTCGTACTTCTGCAATGTTTTATACTTTACCGTTTGCTGATATAAAGTTCGCGACGGAAGTCTCAATGGTGTTTTTTTACATTAAATGGAATTTTACAGTGCCCTTAAAAGTCAGAGCACAGTGCGCGCAGAAAAACGGGTAGTGGATAAGGAAATAAGGTATCGATGTACATGAGCCTTAAATGCTTGGGCATTACAACGACGCGGACACACATGATCAGGTAGAGCTTTCCACATTCGTGTGGTTCGGCTAAAGAATGACTTTCTATCTTTATTTGTGCGCCTGAAGTTTACTTTCAACGTGAACTGATGCGCATTCTCGGATTTTCGGGTATCGGGGGAAAATGTCTGGAGAGGGGGAACACATTCAGCGTGTTCTGTTGAACAACGGCTGTGGTAATACCTATAGAAAAGAGAGAGACATTATAGCATTTGGAATGATGGTGAAGAACGCTTGATTCGAACTCACGCTATGATAGTTAGAATCACCAAAAATTGAACCAATGCGTAACACATCAGGCTACTGGCCGTATTTAGAATTCGATTTTTTAAATGCAAGTATATTCCACTGATGTGAATTGTTATGTTATCGCTATGGTATACGACACTGATAAATTTTTCTAATTCGATTTTCGTTCGGTGTTCTTCACTATTTGCTTGTGTATTGTGTGTGTATCTGTTAGAGACGCTACAACATGATACGTTGCGCCTATGTTCTAATGACGGAGTTGGACGACAATAACCTCCTCTGCTCGTTTCAGCACGTATAGCGCAGTTTTGAATGCACCTAACCAAATATGAAAGTTGAACTCCACTTTAGCACGCATTTTTTGTATCTGAATGAAATGAAGTATTTTTCTCTTAAGGAACTCAATACATCTCCCTTTTTTCACTGACGCGTAGTCAGCTGTCGGGTGACAGTTGTCATATGGCAAGCAGATGTGAACGTACTCGATTTCTCCAGTACATTCATTTGGAATCCGCAACATTCCGCCCGCCTTCGCCAATTATTGGTGCGTCATCCTGGTCAACAGGACGATGACGTCTTGACGCCGGTGAGGTGATCTGGTGGTGGTTGTCGAAAGGATGATGGCTTGGGCGGGATGAGGACGTTTCTATGAGGTGTACGGCAACTTATGAGAGGAGGCCGCCCGCCACGAATAGCGTTGAAGGCGTTGGGTTTGATGGGGTCGCAGATGGTCCGAGGAGGGGTAGTTGTTAACCGGATGATGATTAGTTACTGTAGGGCGGTCTCCGCCAAGCGGAGCATTGCGCGCTTCTACCCTTTTTGTTGTAGCTGCCTGTGATAGCGGTTTGTCTTGATGATGCATTGAAGCGGTCGACTTCCGACCCGACTTATCACCGATGTTGGATGTTGCTTTTTTTTTGGTTGGGAGAACGAGGTCTGGTTTCTCTGAGTGGTTGAGATGGAATTACCTCGTGCTTCCGTGATCTGCCTTAATGCCTTTGAGTGGGTGAACTCCTCGATACCCCTTGATGGTTTCTCTCCCCTGCGGTGATTCTGCGGTCGTGTCGCGCAGGTGGTCGATGGTGGGTTGCTCCATGAACCTGTGGGGGTTCTTTAAAACTGCGCTGAGAACCACCCACAATTCCAACAACAACTTCTACCCCAGCTCCTTTCGCCAACCTGCAAACATTTCATCCCCAAGAACACCATTTCATGCATTTAATGCATCATCACTATCTCTGAAAAGAATTCTTTACAGGAATAGCATCATCATAAAAATTAGGAAACCTTATCGGCGCCCCTGTCAGCCGCGCACAGCACATTTTTCTGGCTTATACACAGTCTCGGCAGCCTTTTGTCCAACCGACAAAAGCTGTTTTCGCATCTCGCGTCTAGCCGCCAAAAACCGAATTCTCCAGCGTGTAAATATACACACAAATAATTTGACCCTTTCCGCCAGCAAAGATACAGTGCACAATCACCATTGTGTATCTAAATTGCTTTTAGCATCAGTTATCCTAATCGCTTGCAGTCTATTTATACAGCTGCATCCATGTCTCCGATGATGCCCTTTGTTCTATCCTCTTTTCTCGGTTTCGTTTACCCATGATCTTGTAGCATGAGTAAACTATGGATCAGCCGCATACTAGCCAGGATCAACCCAGAGAGATCCTCCCCGATTGGTCACCACAAAGAGAAACTTCACGTTTCTCTCTAGAACGAAAACCCACCCTTAGCGGATGTCCGACTTTGCACCAGTCAGTTTTACGATAGTCGAGAAATAACCACCGAGATGCGCGCATTGAACAGTCAGGTTTAACCCAAACTCAAAACCTATAGTCGAGTTTCATCCACCGGGGACTGCGCACGAGTTACTTTTAACAAGTCGGAAGTCAACCTCCATCGGAGTCGGGTCGCATTTCACCACCACCGCCAAGTGTGAACCGGGCAACAAAAGTCGTTTAAAGTATAGCGGGAAGAATTCGTTGAGCTTATTCGTTTGGAAAAATAAATTAAGCAATTTCGAAGTGAATTGCCCGTGTAGCTTAATTTTTGCTTTAGCACAAAATTCAAGTAAATTAACAAACATTTAATCAAAGAAAAGAACGAGCAGATAGTTTTGATTCAATTGTTTTGTGGATAAGTTTTATATTTTATTAGTCACAAGTGATTCATTAAGATTTTTAAACAATTCAAATCAAATATGGTGTTGAAAGTAAATTAAATTCAAGACTAGACTCATTCCACTAAGACGTTAATTAATGTAAACAACGAAGGGAAAACAATAAAAATAAATTTCCAACAAAATCAGTGTGTTTCATTTATCATTTTTGTGAATGGTTCGCAGCAGTATTCCGTGAGCTTTTAGTGAACCCGGTCCGTGCCAGCACACAACCAAAAGTTAACCTCACAAACCTCTTGTGGGGCCCATGGAATCGCTGCCGATGAAACCTTCCTTACATTCGCTTAGATGAGTTGCGACCAGGGGTCGTAAGGTCGACCAATTCATCTGGGTTGGAGTTGTAGTAAGTTCGCAACTCACGATCAACAGATCTGTGGTGGTTGGTGACAGGTCTCATCACACCGGAGCTGAATGACGTGGTGGGTATTGCGCATATTTGCACCCATCCCAAATGAGAAACTTGCGTGGTGAGGTCGGAGCGCTGGCTTTTCCTTAAACCTTCGAGGACGAGGGTGGTGTAAGGGCCTGCTCCAATGATGGGGTCCACCTTGTCGTCGGAGGCGATGTTCGGTTCTACAAGGTCCCTAGATCCGCCACAAATGAGAGTCCGTGCCATTGCTTGTGATGGTGGTACGTACACCGAGAGCCACGGCACGAAGAAAAGTTTCAGTCTCCAACGTTGGAAGGTGTGGAGGCGAGCGGCGATGGTAATTGTTGCTTGCGTCTTTGCAGCAAGGCAGCGAGTACCTCCGTCACCTAGATGGGAACGGACGGTGCTTGGAGCCGCAGCTGCAACCTTCAAGCAAGCGATTGCTATATGAAGGTGGCGCTAGAACACGGGTCTACCAGAGCACGAGGTTCAACTTTCTGTTGGAGTTCCGGTGTCATGACTCAGCGGTTGGGAGCAGTGCAGTTTGCCGAGGAGCGGTGTTGATCGCATGTGAGTGAGGGGCGAGTCCTGTGCCCGCTCTTGAAGAGGATGAGGTCGTCCTGGTGATGGTGGTTGTCCTGACATCCAGTAAGGTGTGACATCTGCACTGACATTGCCGGTAACCCTGCTGGAGTGGCAGTCGCGCATCCGGTGGCGACCCAAGCAGTTGTAACACAGAATTCTCTTGTCTGCGATGGACTTCCGCCGGCCAGGTTTGAAGAATCAGAAGCCCTCGCAACCGTAGATAGGGTGTGAGGCCCCGCAGAACTTGCATGGAGCCTGTTGCCTGGTGGTTCCGGCGGTGATCATTGGGCCGGCGGCATTCTGGTTGGTTGCTTGCTTGCTTAGGACTTTGTCAGAGTTCGCGTCCGTGATTATTGGCACATTTGATTTAGGCCTGATGGTGGCAGGGGGATGGCTACATGTGCACCACTCCAAGGAGCATCTTCATCGGATTTCGAACGACTCGAATCACTTTCCTCGTCACTGCTCTCATTCGATGCATCGCTTTCTTCTTTGTTGTCACTCTCGCTGTTATTAGGCTCAGCCTCTCGTTCCTATTCCCTTTTCTTATGAACATTTTCCATTTCTTTCATGAATTCATCTATATTTTGTGTGGATATCGCTAGCATTCGTTGCTGCAGTGGGTTTGGCTTTGGCAGATCGTTTTCTTCCTTTGCTTTAGAGTGATCTGATGAGCGATTCGATTTTTTAGCTGGTTATAGCGGTTCTTCATCTTCTCATCAGTGTCCAGATCCGACATATCGACTGGATTAGGCGCTAGGCTCGGTGGCACGCCAGGCGTCTCCACTTTCTTTGCTTTTGTTGATTTCTTTTCAGCCTCTTGTTGAAAATCATTTAAATTTCGCATTGCTTCGGGAGGAGCGCCGGGAGCAAATGGAGTCAACGACAATGTGATCGGTGGTGATCGGTTCGGTGGTCCGGCCGATGGGACCACGGTTCCAGTGTTTGTTTGAGTAGATAAAGGAGTTTCATCAATCTGGACACTTTGTGCATGTGTTACACTTTCATAGTACTGCTGTTTCTTTAGCCGCTTCCTTTCGTATTCAACTTCCTTGCGTTTAGGCATTTCTTCTTCTTTGCGCTTGTTTGCTTCCTCAATGGCTTGACGTAAACATACCTTTTCAGCTTTGCGCTGTTCTTCAGCAAAACTAAGAGCTTTTTGTGATTTGCGCTACCTTTCAGGTTCTTGACATTTAAGTTCAGCTAAACGTTCTGATTTGGCGAGTCTTTGGCGTTCGGCCAATGCAGCCTTTGTTACTTTCGACTTAGCTGTCATTGATGCCGGCATTTCGTTTGAGTTCGCTTCCTGTAAGTCCTTTCTTGTCTTCTGGTCGTGTTATACCGCAAACTGGGCGGCGATGATGTAGGTTATTCTTCAGGTGGTGTGCCGCGAACTAGGCGACGATGGAGTAAATCCACAGGTCTGGATCCGGCTCGAAGGACCAGTAAATGTTAGGATTTAGGTTGCGTCCACCGAGAGGTTATAACGGCGAGTCTCGCCAACCACTTCCTCAATATGATTCAATGCAATTACGCCAGTCATCGCGTATTCCAATTCGATTGATATTTGTAACAACAAGACAAATGAAGGAACAAAACGACGTTAATGACTTATCACAAGGTAATCTTATGGTCGGCGGTTGTATACGCGTTGGTGGTTGGCGGCAGACGGACGCGTGATGGAAGTTGATGGTCGACTGACTAAAAGACGTTAGTCTCATTCAAATCTAGGTGACAGCTCGATGACGTCCCTGGGTGATGATGCATTGTCAGCTGGCGGTTTACAGGCGTGGGGAGTATTGTTTTCGGGGAGTGTACTAGACGACGAACGTACTAAATTCTCCCCGCTGCATTTAGTTGCGAATCCGCAATACTAATTCTAAATGCATTTCATAATTTCTCCTTCCGGGAATTTGTTCAGCCAAATTCCTTCCGCTTCCTAGAACCCCATTCCAATTGAAGCACACACAGTATAAAAGGGCGCCACATTTTGGATTCGTGATCAGTCAAACACCAGGAAGCCGAGACAACGGCCAAAGAGAAAATAACTATAAAATAAAAAAAAGGTCCACTTTTTATTATATTTTTTCTCATACATTTGTTTAGTTGTTGTCCACACTAAAAGGAGATCCGTCCCCTGTCGGGAACTATGGTCGGAAGCAACCAACCAGAAGAAACCTACCCTATAGAGTGGCTCATCGGGGAAGCTCCCACTGAAGAGGCAGGTCACACCCCTTACGCCGCATTCACATTAGAAGGTAGGGGTAAGACAATACAAGTAAAATATAACATTACAGAGGGTGAAGTGTCTTGTGTCTTGGTTAGGTCGGGAACTTTTCAGGCTACCCTCGTGTACACCCTTTTCGTCTTAGCTACACCAAAATGTTTAACCACTAATTCATATTCCTTAAGCTGTGGCTTATATAACCTAACTGTTTAAACTCTAGCATATAACCTGCTTAATGTCGTAGATTATTGTCTTTCGCTTTCCGCTCAGTCAGATACCACCCCAGAAAAAATAAATCATTATGGAAAATTTAACAAGCCTCAGGACTTGCTAAATAAGGCCAAGACCGGTTCCCGATTGTAGTGCCGATGATGATGATGAGGCGGGAGAAACTAAGTGGTTTCTCGAGCATTGAGGGTTGCCCCTTTGGAGGCTTTTATGCCGCCGCTTGGATTTGTGGATTTGTGAATCGCTTAGGGACTTGAATATGTTTTTGGGGGAGAGGCGGTGGAGGAGTTTTCATATTCTCTGGATCCCTTTAGCCTTAACTGCAAATGTAAATCCATTTTGGATGAAATTTTGTGTGGCCTGTTTTTCGAAGTTTGATTTGGCTACTTGTTTAGCTCGAGTCTCCTTGGTTCTGTGGACTATCTCCTTATATTTAGGGCAGTTCCTGTAGCTAGCCGGATGTCTTTTCTTACCGCAGTTGCAGCAAGTTGGCAACGTAATTTCACCCTGGACATTTGTTGTGGGATCATATTTTGCTGGCGGTAGTTCGCACTGGCCAATGTCGTGCGGTTTTCCACAGTGGACGCAACGGCAATCCATGTTGCAGTTTTAGGGGACATGCCCGAAACGTTGGCAACACCGGCATTGAGGTAGTTCATTGTTATGAAATAGCTCGAAGACAACTTGTTGATGAAGAGTTGGAAGCGACTTTGTCCGTTTTATGGAGTTTATACCGGTTCCTGGTGCAAGGTGAAGCTCCCATATGTATACCTTGCTGTATTTTTGCGGTCTGATTTTCACAAACCGTTGTGGGGAAGAGAATTTTTTGACGTCAGTAAATGTTGCCTCAGGGGCAGTTACGATGTCGCCCTTTTCCCAACTGGCAGCGACTCGTTTTAAGAGGTTGGTCCTGGACTTTTCGTCGGCCGCGGTGAATGTGTAATAATTCACCTCTTTGGCCTTCAGGGTATCGTTAACCTTACAGAACGTCTGTCGATCGTAGGTTTCGATTTTATTGAGGCTTGGACTCAAGGTCTTTAGGTTGAGGTCTCGTGCAAATACCCGAGGTAGCTGCTTCTTCTTTACAGCAGGTGGGTCGACCGTGACCGCTGTTTTTTTTTTTTTTTTTTTTTTTTTTTTTTTATTAGACTTCTCTCGGGAGAGGCGAACCTATAGCGCCGAGTGGGCGCCCCGAGATGCCATCAAATAACTGTTGCAGTTCTTTTTGAACAGTTGCAGGTTGTAACGTTCCGGGAACACTCGCGTGGGAAGGGAGTTCCACGGCTTCCCCGCTCTGTAGCGGAACGAGTTCTGATATAGGGATGTTCGCGCCGTCGGGAGATGAACCACAAATGGGTGCGATCCGTCGGATTGTCTTGTGGAGCGCATATAAACCGAATTGCGTGGAACAATACCAAGAATCTCCGAAGAACAGCACCCGTGATAATATCTGTAAGACAGACAGAGGTCGGCTACGCGCCTTCGATGTGATAGCGACTGTAGTCCCGACGTCAGCGGCGAGTCCCCGATCAGGCGGATCGCTCGTCTCTGTATGCTCTCAAGTAGGTCGAGGGTATGTTTAGGAGCCGAGCTCCAAACATGAGAGCAATATTCGAGCGCGGGTCTAATTTGAGATTTATATAGGAGGAGAAGTTGGGCCGGGGTAAAAAATTTCTTGGCTCTAAAAAGATAACTCAGTTTTCCTGAGGCTGACCTGGCGATGTTCGATACGTGTTTATGCCATGATACATTCCCACAGACCGTGACGCCGAGCAATTTCAAACTTTCCCCAGCCTCGAGGGCCCGGCCATTCATCATCAGTTGTGGAACCGATGATCCAGTTTTCTTTGTGAATGTTGTATACTGAGTCTTCGTTGCATTGAAGTCGACAAGATTGACCTTTCCCCACTGCAGGACTTTATCCAGATCCCGATTCAGAGAATCAATCTGTCTACATCTCAGCTGGTGTGACGCAGATGCACCAATCGGCCGATCACTCGAAAAGGAGGAAACAAGCGTACTATCATCCGCAAAACTGAACACTTTGTTATCCGTTGTCTCCAACAAATCATTTATGTGAAGCAAGAACAAGGTTGGAGCCAAAATAGAACCTTGGGGCACCCCCGAATTAACAGGATACAGATCCGAACACTCGCCGTCCACAACAGCCCGGATCGATCGATTTTCAAGGAAACTCCTCGTCCAGTCGCAAAGCTGTTGGGAAAGTCCATATGAACGAGGTTTGCTCAGCAATGCCCCGTGCCAGACGCGGTCAAAAGCCTTGGAAATATCCAATGCGACCGCCCTTGACTCACCATGCCGTTCAATCGCAGATGTCCATATATCGGTTAAAAGTGTCAAAAGGTCTCCTGTGGACCGCCTGCCACGGAATCCGTATTGACGATCATTCAGGAGTCCGTTGCACTCCAAATACTTAACCAACTCAGCATTGATGACTTTTTCCATCACCTTAGATAAAATAGAGAGTAATGCTATCGGGCGGTAATTTTGTGGGAGACACTTTTTTCCCGTCTTTGGGATTGGCTGAACTCGAGCGATTTTCCAGCAGGCAGGAAAGGTCCTCCGTGCATAAGATAAGCGGAAGAGTCTGCCAAGAACCGGCGATAGTTCTGGAGCACAGTTCTTAAGGACTATTGCTGGTATTCCGTCCGGGCCGGTTGCCTTCCTACAATCCAGTTCATGTAGAATGTGTTGAATAGTGCGCGGACGAAATCTCACATCCCGCATGGAGGACTGTAGCGGCGAGATCACAGGTGGGTCCAAAAGGCCGGGATCGAGGTTTGAATTCGCGGAAAATAAATTCGCGAATACATTAGCTTTATCCCTTGAATTCGTGACTAACGTCTCGCTGTCTGTCACCAACGGAGGGAAAGAAGAGGATGCAAAGTTCCCGCTGACAGCTTTTGCCATTGACCAGAAGGAGCGCGAGCCAGTTGGGCACCGAAGGAGCTTATTGATCACCCTGTCGTTGTGAGCCTTCTTCGCGGTATCAATCGCTTGGTTGCACGCGTTTCGGATTCTGACAAAATTCGTTCTGTTAACATCGGTGGGATTGGAGCGCCATTGCTTAAAAGCTCTATTTTTTGCCGCTGTAATCAGCTCGCACTTTTTGTCAAACCAAGGTTTATCAGACGAACTTCGTTTGATGGAATGTGGAATATACATCTCCATCCCCAGAAGAATAATCTCTGATACCGACTCCGCGCATGCGTTAACATCGGAGTTTCCGAAGCACACCTCGGACCACGGAAAGGATGCGAAGAAGTCTCGCAAATCGTCCCAGTTAGCGGCCCCATACTTCCATACATGACGAAGCCGCCTAGGCCGGTTGCTTGCTTGGTATGCAAGTGCTTGCGCGACAGATACCAAGCAGTGATCTGAGTTTCCCAGTGGCGCAGAAACCTCTACGCTATAAATACTCGGTCCGGATGTCAAAAACAGATCCAGGGTGTTCGCATAATCGCCCCGAGCATCCGGTACTCGCGTTGGCTCCCCCACGAGTTGAGTCAAGTTGTGGCTTACAGCAAACATCTCCGCTAGCCTCCCAGCCTCGTCGGTTCTGTTAGAATGTAACAACCAGCCGGAATTATGCACATTAAAATCACCAAGGACAACAATTTCAGAAGCTGGGTGGTTGATCTGTATCCAGTCGACGGTATATGAAAGATGTTCGAAAAATGTCGCCGGTCGATCGTCATTCGGGGAGCGGTAAAGACAACAAAGAAATTTTACGGAATTCCTCAGCACGACCCTCAACCATATGATGTCCATATTATTGGGTTCCAACGCCTCCATCCTCTGGCAAGCCAGATTGGACCGCGCGAAGACGCAGACTCCGCCCTTAAAACGGAATCTCGAATGTAAGTCGTATCCTGAGCAACGAAGATATGTCGAATCAGTTGACGAATCGACCTGGGTCTCAGTTAGGGCAAGGATATCAGGTTTCGTTGTTTGTAAATATTGGTGGACGGCGTTTACATTGGTATTGGTGAAACCGATGCCCCTGATGTTACAAAATGCCGTCACCAGTCGAGCGTGGGCCGAGCCTCGAGAGCGAGGCCGGTTATGCGATGACGAACCTCTCAAAGTTCCATTATTTATCATGATATCTGCATGACATAGTTTGTGCGGCCTTTGGACTTAGAGCGGTCTTTGGTTTTGGGGTTGTGGATAGGGGCTTCGTTTTTAATGCTGCATTCTCTTTGTCGAGAACAGCAATCCTGGCTACCGCAGTGGCTAGTTTGGTCGTTAATATCTACCGAAGAGCCATCAAACCGTGGTGGGGCTGAGAGCCCAGGCCCTGGAGAGATTGGAGATTCATTGGTAATAAGACGTACAATGGGGGAATGTAATACGAGGGTTGCCTCTTATGTTTCGGGATTTGGCAACCCTAGTGTTGCAATCCGGCAATTGACAGCTCTGTCGTAAAGTTGGACATTTTTGAGGTTATACGCACTCAGAACGTTTTGACATACGAGCGCTATTTGTGTTGTTTACAGTAACTTAAAAGATTCATCTCGGCCCAAAAATGGAATTAAATCTTCAACATTTTCGTGCGATTATTTTTTACAACTTTCGGCGTGGATTAACTCAGCAACAGTGCATGGATGAACTTAATTCAATTTTTGGCGATGAAGCTCCATCAAGGACCAGTGTTTATCGATGGTATGGTGAATTCAATCGTGGTCGTAGTTCACTCCAAGATGAATTTTGTGAAGGTCGTCCAAAATCAGTTGTTGTTCCGAAAACCATTGATGCTGTGCGCGAACTGATATTGGAAGATCGTCATGTGACCTATCGTGAGATTGAGACAACCTTAGGCGTTAGTGGGACCAGCATACATTCAATATTGCATAAACATTTGACTGTCAAAAAAATTTGTTCGCGTTGGATCCCACACAATTTGTCAATCGCCCAAAAAAAGGCTCGTGTCAATTGGTCGAAAGAAATGCTCAAAAAATACGGTCGCGGTGCTTCGAAACACGTCTATGACATCGTGACAGGTGATAAATCGTGGATTTCGCGTATGACCCCGAAAGTAAACAGCAGTCGACTGCCTGGGTGTTTCAAGATGAGCCAAATCCAACAAAAGTTGTTCGCGCACGAAGCACTTCCAAGCAAATGGTCGCCTGTTTTTTCGGAAAAACTGGACATGTCGCAACCGTACCACTAGAACAACGCATAACAGTCAATTCTGAGTGGTACACAACCATTTGTTTGCCAGTTGTCTTCCAAGAAATCAGGAAAACCAACCGCCGAAGACGGATCACTCTTTACCACGACAATGCGAGCTCTCACACATCGGCTGCGACAACTGCATTTTTGAGCACCCAAAACATCGATTTGATGGATCATCCGCGTATAGTCCTGACTTGGCACCGAATGACTTCTTTTTATTCCCGTACGTAAAAAACAAACTGAGAGGTCAACGTTTTTCGACACCTGAAGAAGCGGTTGCTGCATTCAGATTGCATGTGTTGGAGATACCTCAATCAGAGTGGCAAAAGTGCTTCGACAATTGGTTCAAATGCATGCAAAAGTGTATAGATCTTCACGGGGAATATTTTGAAAAACAATAAAGTGATTTTCGATGATCAATATTTGTTTTTGTTCTCTAATCCCGAAATATAAAAGGCAACCCTCGTATAATGTGACGCATATGACAGTCAGTACTGAACGAATATTCGGGAAAGTCCAAAACAAAGTATTGGAAAACTGGAGACTATGGATAATAGAACATTCAAGATTATGGAACGAACGGAAACGAAATACCGAATCAGAATGTGGGGAACTGGTATAAATACGTCGCACACAACTCATGGGGACAAGTAGAAAGTAATAAGTCTCGAGTGAGAAGCAAGCGATAAGTAAGAAGTAAAATACGCGATAAGTACGGAAGCGATAAGTCAAGAAATCGTTGTGTACGATAAAAGTAACGGTTGTGGTTAACGGACTAATAAAATGTTATATTAATTCAAAATCGATTTAACGGCTCTTATTTATTCAAAATAATTAATCCAGCGAACCCTAAGCTCGCTACAATTGGTGTCAGAAGTGGGATTAATTATTGTTTAAGTGAATAAGTCTGTGAAAGTGTGTTGTGACGATGTCAGATCGACATTTGGAGGATCTTCGCGTTCCTGAGTTGAAGAAGGAACTAGAGGACCGGAATCTGGATAGCAGAGGACAGAAGCAAATTCTTCGACAGCGTCTACAAGCAGCAATGGAGGAAGAGGGTATTAATGTTGACACATATGTTTTTGCGATTGCGCCAGACTGTCCGGATGGAGAAGAAATACCGAGTCAAGATGGTGCCAATGTAACGGAGAAGAGTTCGCCACAGTTGGGCATTTCGGAGATGCTCAGGATGATGATGATAAAATTGGACGCACAAGCTACGGATGTTAATGCAAAATTCGACACCGTAAATTCAAAATTCGACGCCCAAAATTCAAAATTGGACGCGCAAGCTGCACATCTGAATGCAAAATTGGATGCTCAAACGCAGTGGATGAAATGTAATTTTCAACACTTTAAGGAAGAAATCCAGTCAGAAATTCGAAACGAAGTAGAAAATCTGGATCTAAAAGTCACCGAAGAAATAATGCGAATCGAAAAGAGACTTGAGTGTGTTGAGAGAAATAAGACATCGCCTAGCAATCAACATGACTACAAAGATACAAGGATGCAACCGCCAACCTTCGATGGAACGGGACCCTTCTCCGTGTTTATACGTCAGTTTGACGCCGCGGCCAATTATAATAAGTGGTCGGATGAGCAAAAGTCAACATCACTAATCTTGTCACTCCGCGGGGCGGCTGCAGAATTGCTACAAACCATACCAGCAGAGAAGCAAACAGATTTCCAAGCGGTAAGAGACGGCCTTGAAGCTAGGTATGGAGACAACCACATGCAGCAGGTCTACCGCATGCAACTGCGGAGCAGAACGCAGAAACCTGGAGAAAATCTTCAACAGTTGCAGGCAGACATTGAGCGATTGGCAAACTGGTCTTATTCAAATATGACTAAGGAATTTCTAAACGAGGTAGCAATGGATGCATTTATAAACGCACTCCAAGATCGGGACTTGCAACAAGCCGTTCGTTTGGCAGGAAAGAAGACGACTAATGAAATACTGGCGTTCGCATTGGCTTATGAATCTGCTAAACTGGCTACCAGGAGTACATATAGAGTCCGAGAAACGTGAGTCCAGGAATGTTCCTGCCAAAGAATCAGGCATGTACAACGGAGAACCCCGAGACCTGATATGAAGTGTTGGACATGCTGCGAAGTCGGCCACATCTCTGTTGACTGTAGGAAACGTCGACGAATGAATGAAACATCAAGTGAGAATTGTTGTTCATGCGCTAATCATAAGAGGAGACTATCAACGGACCAACCTGAGGCCAATAGCTCGGGAAACTTATAAGGGCAGACTTTAAGGGGCGAATGTCGCCTGGTGGAATGTGTAGCCCCAGCATCGTAACTGTATCACAACTCCAACGGGATAACCAAAGTTTGGTTATAACTACGATTGTTAATGCAAGGATGACAACAGTGACAATCGACACTGGAGCAACGAGATCCATAATTCGGCCGGATGTCGTGGGCCAAATTGCCCTTAATAAAAATAGAAGATACGCTTTGAGGACTGCCACAGGAGAATGTTCGACAGTCTACGGAGAAGTCGAGAGCATAATAGTGCTGGGCAATATTTCCATCTCCCACAAATTTTTGGTTGCCGATATTACGGACGAATGCATTCTTGGAATGGACTTCATGAAGGAGCAACAAGTTGTTCTAGATATCGGTCAAAGAACACTGCGAATCGGTAACTTGGAGGTTGCTATTACATTGCAGGACGAACAATTGCGAAGACTGAAATGTTATGCGCGTGAGGAGGATGAGATCCCACCTCGTTCGGACTCGGTAATTTGGACCAGTCTCGAGAGTGATTCCGGTGACAATCGATTTTACATCACCGAAGCTGTACAAAATCAGCGTAAGGGGAACATCCTTGTTGGGAAAGCCCTTATCGATGCGAAGAAGCACATCGTACCCGTCAGAGTACTAAATGCGCCCAAGGAGCCGATCGCAATAAGAAAAGGAGAGGTAATCGCAGAATGTGCACCCGTGTCAATGATAAGCTCAATTCAGACAAGGGGAGAGGACCACTCAATTCAATAGCCCTCTGGTGCAACCCCTGTGGTTAATAGGCTGATGCCCCAGAAAATCGGATTAACATACGAAGAAAAGACAAGCGTTGAATCACTGCTGAACGATTTTTCTGATATTTTTGTGACAGGAAATGATAAATTCGGACGCACCGGTATAGTTAAACATCGCATTGACACGGGTGAGTAAAGACCTATAAGACAGCCACCTCGTCGACTACCGTTGACCAAACAATCAGAAGTAGGAAACGTGATTCGAGATATGGAAGAGCAAGGAGTCATCGAGAAATCATCGAGCCCATGGGCTTCGCCGGTAGTGCTCGTCAAGAAGAAGGATGGGACAACTAGATTTTGTGTCGACTACTGCCGGTTAAACGACGTTACGAAGAAAGACAGTTACCCACTTCCACGAATCGACGACACACTAGATACCCTTTCTGGAGCTCAGTGGTTTTCAACATTGGACCTAAAAAGCGGTTACTGGCAAGTGGAAGTGAAGGAGGAGGACAAGGAGAAGACAGCGTTTACTACCGCAAACGGACTTTATCAATTCAACGTGATGCCTTTTGGATTGTGTAATGCTCCAGCAACGTTTGAACGATTAATGGAAAGTGTTCTACGGGGACTTACATGGAAGACGTGTCTTGTGTACTTGGACGATATAATCGTTGTCGGAAGGAATTTACCAGAACACATCAATAATCTGCGCTCCGTCTTCCAACGACTAAGACAGGCCAACTTAAAGCTCAATTCGAAGAAATGTGAACTCTTCCAAAGGAGACTAAAATTCCTGGGACACATCGTTTCATCTGCAGGAGTCCAAACGGATCCTGATAAGATAGCTGCTGTCCAAGAGTCCAAGATAAGCAACAGTTAAGAAGCTTTATGGGACTAGCCACATATTACCGACGGTTTGTTACAGGTTTCGCCAATGTGGCTAAAGCCCTACACGAACTAACCGGTAAAGACAAAAAATTCAATTGGACAGAAAAGTGTGACGCAGCATTCAACACATTGAAGGCCGAGTTATGTAACACTCCAACATTGGCATTCCCAAGATCGGATCGCCCATTTATATTGGATACTGATGGAAGTAACACGGGAATTGGAGCAGTGTTGTCACAGGAAATCGATGGTGAAGAGAGAGTTGTCGCATATTATAGTCGAGTTCTATCTAAGCCAGAGAGAAATTACTGCGCAACAAGAAAGGAACTGCTGGCTGTCGTAGAAGCCGTTAAGATTTTCCATAAATACCTCTATGGACGTCGATTCCACCTTCGGACGGATCATGCCGCCCTGAAATGGTTGCTAAATTTTAAGAATCCGGAAGGACAAATAGCTCGATGGATCGAACGACTTCAAACGTACGATTTCCAAATTTCCCACCGTAAAGGGAAGGTGCATAATAACGCTGACGCTCTATCAAGAAGACCATGTAAGCCAGATTGTAAACATTGTCATAAAGCGGAAGAGAAAGAAGAGGCGTACGACCTGCCAAATGTACAAGTAGAAGTACAAGATGGGTGGACGAGTGATGCTATACGCGCAGCTCAACTTCAGGATGAAGATATGTCGCTAATCCTGGAATACAAAGAAAAGAACGAGCGCCCAACTTGGAACAATATTTCCGACAAGAGTGGAACATTTAAGGCATATTGGGCACAATGGAATTCATTGCTGGTGGAAGATGGTATTCTTAAGCGTAAATGGGAAGCCGCGGACGGAAAATCCTATCGAATGCAGATTATAGTCCCACCATCAAAAGTAAAAGATGTACTAACAGAAATGCACGACGGGGCCTCCGGTGGACATCTGGGAATTAATAAAACACTTTCAAAATTACGATCTCGATTCTACTGGCTTCACATGAAAGATGACGTCGAGTCTTGGTGTAGGAAGTGCACAACTTGCACTGCGACCAAAGGACCAACAGCAAGACCAAGGAGCGCTATGAAGCAGTACAACGTGGGTGCCCCTTTCGAGCGAATTGCGATTGATATCTCAGGACCATTCATGTATTCTCCATCTCTAAAGGAATCGTTTACGCCCCCTGTCTTATAAACGTCACAGAACCTGATATAACATCAGAAATGAGTTCCCAAGGCATTGTTGATGTGTTTAAATTCACCAAAATGATGAATGGAGAAAGGAAGCCCACGGGCCTAATGCTATTATCATTTGACCGTCTTCAACCACCAACAACAATTGAAATCGGCTGGTACAACACCAAGGTCAAGGATTACATTCCGAGGCCTTTGCGTAGCCGACAATGCCAATTACTAGGCCACACGGCAAAATGTTGCAAAAATACAACGGCATGCAATACATGCAATCTTCCTCCCCACCTTGAAACTGAATGCATAAGAACAATCTGTGCAAACTGTCACGGCCCCTACCCGGCATCTTCCTCAACATGCCCAAAATATATGCAATACCAACAAATTTTAATAGTACAAACAAAAAATAAAACATCCCTATGCGACGGTAAACGCATATACAGAGAACAAAATCCCATATAAACAACAAATAATGATCTCTATTCGGAACAAATAAAGAAAACCACTTCCGCATTAAAAACACCAACTGCTGCCAATTCAGTCCCAACAAAACACATACAAGACCCAATACCCGCAAACAAAACTGCTACCAAAGAAACACATATATTTCCCATCATGGAAAGATATGATCCTAATCTCTGTTACCAACACATTGACTCCGCGGTACAGGGCGACTTTCACTCAAACCAATCCGAGCGGATTGGACAACTGAGTGAAACGAGCTGTGTGGCGCGGAGTCAGATAACCAACCACCGTTATATTGACTCCCCCATTTTGAACACCACAACAAACACTAACAACAACCCAAACGACCTTTAAATGCTTCAGTGGAACCTGAATGGGTTCCACAATAACTATCACGAACTACAGATCCTTATAAAGGAACTAAAACCAGCGATCATAGCATTGCAAGAAACTCACTTACCCCAGTCCTCAAATGCTAAAGTGCCCCGGGAATATAAAGCCTACTTCAACAACCTCACAGGAAATAACTCCTCTAAACAAGGGTCCGGTATACTAATACATAGGGCCCTTAACCATAGACACCTCAACATTACTTCCCCTTTCTCGGTTACCGCAATCGAACATACAGGGAAATAAGTTTAACTCTGATCTCAATTTACATCCCACCCAACCAACCCTTCAATCTAGCGGATCTGAATAACATAACTCAAAACATGCACACACCAATCCTCCTAGTGGGGGATTTCAATGCATGGAGTACAATATGGGGATCACGAACAACAAACAAAAGAGGTAAAATCGTTGAACAATTTTTGCTACAATCCCACTTGGCAATACTGAATAACTACTTTTCCACACACAAAACCTTTACAAACGGAGACCTTTCCATAATATCAGCCCAACTTTCTCCCATAACTAACTGGGAAATATTAGACAATCTGCATGGAAGCGATCACTTCCCCATTAAAATCTCTGTTTCGACTGGCAAAGGCAATAAGAAAAAGATCAAACTCCTCCCCAAGTTCCAATCTGACCGAGCCAATTGGGATAAATTCCAAACATTTACCACACAATTCCTTAGCTCCCATAGCGCAAAACAAAATATTAACCAAGAAGCAGGTATTATTACAAAAATGACTAGAGCGGCCGCCAACATGTCCATTCCGCAGACAACAAGAAAGTTCCATAAAACCGTTGTCCCATGGTGGAATACCGAACTGGCAAGATTACGGACCGAAAAACAATCAGCTTGGAAAATCTTCAAGAAACATCCAACGGACCAGTATCTAATAACATATAAAAGGCTTAACGCCCAGTTTCGGAGAACTGCCAAAATTGAAAAGGCCAAATCATTTCAATCCTTCACGGCAAAATTAACGCCCAACTCCACCCCAAAGAAGATATGGTCTGATATAAAAACGCTCACAGGCAATTATAATCCCCCTGGCATTACGGCAATAAATACCGGCACGAACATACTTACATGTCCTCAAAAAATAGCCGAATCTTGGGCAAATATAAGGTTAAATTTTCATCCAAACTTCCACGCAGCAAAAAAACAAATGCAGGAACACCCAATGCGAATAACCACCCTAGAGAACACCTATCTCAATGCCATAGAAAGTCCCATAACGGGAATAGAATTTGAATCCAGTCTGCATTCTGCAAAAGGAAAAACCCCGGGCTTCGACAGAATAGATTATGCTATGGTCAAAAACAGCCCTCCGATCATGAAACAGCGTCTACTAGATCTATTTAACCACATTTATAAATCAGGCGTCATACCACAAATATGGAAAACATCCACTGTCATACCTATTTTAAAGTCCGATGGGGAAACCGACACAATCAATAGCTACCGCCCTATTTCCCTCCTCCCCTGCTTAGGCAAATTGTTAGAAAAAACTATCGCAAAAAGACTCAACTGGCATTTAGAGAAATATACCCTTATGAGTACGCAGCAAGTTGGATTCAAAAAAAGTCGAGGTACAATGGATGCCCTCCTTCACCTTGATAACTACATTACTTCTGCACTTTCCTGCAAAAAGCATACCTCCATTCTAACAATAGATTTCGAAAAGGCCTTCGACCGCATCTGCACCCACGTCATACTGAACAAACTTCAAAAATGGGAAATAGGAGGTAATATGTTCAATTTTATCAGATCTTTCCGGTCTAATAGGAAATTCAGGGTAAAATCCAACGGCGTTTGTTCCGGGGTGCACAATCTAGAAACCGGTATCCCCCAAGGATCACCACTCTCAGTAGTTTTATTCAAAATAGCGTTTGAAGATCTAAGTATTATACTGGCAAAATATAAAGTTGTAAAATATTGTGTCTACGCAGATGATCTCATTGTATTCAGTAATGTCAACAATTTAGAATATATCAGTCAAACTTTTGAAAATATTCTCTCAGATATTAGAATGTGGGGTCATTATTCCGGAGCCAAATTTTTAAACAAGAAAACCAAAATATTACACATATGTAAAAAACACAGTTGTAATAAATTGTTAACAGTTAACTTTGAAAACTCCACCATCAGCAATGTTAATACACTAAAAATTCTTGGTCTACAATTTGACAGTAAATACAACTTCAAAAATCAATGTCTAGCTCTTAAGAAAAACTTAGATCTAAGGTTAAATATCATTAAATACTTAGGATCAAAAAAGAGTTTTGTTCACTTTAATACACTAACAAACATCACCAGAGCAATTATATTATGGAAAATAGATTACAGCCTACCAATATACGGGAAATGCAGCAAAACTAACCTACAACTAGTGAAATCCCCCTATCACGCAGCAGCCCGAATAAGTACAGGTGCATTCAGAACCACCCCAATGACAAACATTCTAGGAGAAAGCGGACTCCCGACGATTGAAGATCGAACGAAGTACCATTCCGCCAACCTAGTTGTCAAACTTACCGCCACACCGGAGACACCCATAGTGGAGGATATTAAACACATCCTTAGGAGGAAATGGCCCCAAAGTACTTGTCGGCCCTAGGACAGGCAATATTACTTGCGCACCAATTCCGAATAAACATTAAACCACAAAAGGCAAGGACAATTCCCCCACCATGGTTATTATCACCTAAGATATTCAACACCGATTTAAGCCTACTTCCAAAAAATAGAACAAACCACCTAGAATACCAACAACATTATCAACATATCAAAAACCAACACCGCCAGTGGAACCTACTTTTCACCGATGGATCCAAAACAGAGGACGGCACATCATTTGCGATATTCAACAGCGCAAAAATAGTAATCAGAAAAGGACTTATACTCGAATTCTGTTCCATATTTTCGTCCGAAGCAACCGCTGTACTGGAAGCAATTAAGTTAGTAAAAAAGGATAAGACACTTATTTGTACAGACAGCCTATCAACCATCCAAGCAATAAGGAACCCAAACAATGGAAACCGAATCTTTCACTTGATCCAGCATAGTTTATTCTATAAACAAAACAAAATAAAGCTTCTCTGGGTGCCAAGCCATAGTGGGATAGCAGGCAACGAAGCAGCAGATGCTGCTGCAAAACTGGCCATCAAGGAACCCCTAATAACCTTTTTCGTTGAAAACAGCAAGGACTTACATAGATACTTTAATAGTGAGCTCCACAACTTAGAACAAAAGGACTGGGCAGACTACAGGCATATGTATGCAGTAGTAAACCCCAGAAGAGCACTCATCACATATCCACCAACAGCCGCAAAACATAAAATCAGGTGCTTCTGTGGCGATTCCGCCAGATCCCACGGCTCGCCTTCCTGAAAAAACCCCCATAACCATAACCCGGGTCTGCACCAGCTTTCGCTAATGCAATTCGCATTAGCATCCTAGATGCTTCACGCATCAAACAGACCCAATTATTATAACCCTAAAATCCCTATAAAGAAAACTTACCTTCATGCATCCCTTCGCATACAATTTTTCATAAGATTTCTTTGTTTTCCTATTTGGTATTCTGCACCAGACAAATTCCTGTAAACAAAATAATTCGGATTGCAATCAATGTAACCGTCATGACAGGGACCATAAATATCGCGCCGTCTATTTTCCCAGCCGCGTCATATACCATACATACACATTGCCTGGCAACCTTTTTTGTTTGTCTTACCAACAAACAACCCAAGCAGCTGCATATAATTAGCGCAATAGACGCTGAAACCAAATTCTCCAGCATTTCCTAATGCAAATATGAACCCGGTTTCTATTGCAGCCAGAGATGCCATAAACATCCATATTGCTTTTAGCACCTTTTTCTCCTAACGTCGAAAATAGCGACGAGGCATCGTATAAACATGACCCTCATTAAAGAGCGAACCATTTGGTCGCCTTTTCTTTTGTTCTTGCCGCCTGCCTGTTTCGCTGTTCCACTGCACGTGTGAATAGCATTGATCTCAACGATCCCACACATACCACCATGACCTGTATTACAAGATCTGGTTTCCTATACCACCAAGAGAGACTTTACGTTTCCCTGGTGGTAGGTAAAAAAACGATATCCTTATTGGTGAGGATATCGTTTGAGTCTCATTCCATCACCAGACCAAGTCGGTCGGGTTCTCCACTACGCTACCTTTGCGCTCGGTACGCGTAAATACGATGGGCCACCCTTTTACCATCGAGGGGTGCGTCGGAGTTCGCACCCCCGTGAGTCGTGTGTGTTTTATTTTTCAACTCTAGGAAGTTTTAGTTTATTTTTTTTCCACGTAAATTTATCCGTGAATCTATGAAATAACGTAAATTTATTGATCCCAAATTGTTTATTATCGAAAACATATAGTGCGGCAAAAAAAATCGGTATGCAATAGTCTCTTTGATAAAACAATATCATTAAGTTCATACGAAAGTGTTCAATAGTTTTTTGTGAAAACGAATAATACATCCAATAAAATAAAAGAACATTAACTTTCCCTCCAGTGTTTTTGTGTGGCGTAGGTTTTGTTTTGTTTCGTTTTTTTTCGGTTCGGTGATTTGCGCGGCGAACAATACATGATGGAGGAGGAAGTAGAACGGAGTACCCATGCAGGTACATTACTTCCCCCCCACACTTCGTCCGGCTGCGCCTTGGGCACACATTTGTTACCAACCAACATCTCATTAACAGAAGTAATCCCCCTACCTGCCACATCTGTACATCTAACTCCAACCTATCCTCCAAACACATACTATTTGAATGTGCAAGGGTAAAAGACCTTGTACGCCAACATTACAACGACGACATCATCAACATCATATCCCAACCATCATCATTTAATATCGATAAGCTCTACAAACTACTAACCTTAGTTAAGCTACAAAATCTAATATAAACAATATTTAATATTTATATTCTAGCCGAAAGCCTTAGTCGCTAGTGCTATTAGTCTTAAGTTACCATGTAATTTACTTGCATTGTAATAAATAATAATAATAATAATAATAATAATAATAATAATAATAATAATAATAATAATAATAATAATAATAATAATAATAATAATAATAATAATAATAATAATAATAATAATAATAATAATAATAATAATAATAATAATAATAATAATAATAATAATAATAATAATAATAATAATAATAATAATAATAATAATAATAATAATAATAATAATAATAATAATAATAATAATAATAATAATAATAATAATAATAATAATAATAATAATAATGATAATAATAATAACAATAATAATAATAATAATAATAATAATAATAATAATAATAATAATAATAATAATAATAATAATAATAATAATAATAATAATAATAATAATAATAATAATATAATAAAGAGTGAAAAGTAGACAACGATTCAAGAAAATAGACACAAGAATGCTCAACACAGAATCCATATATTCTCACACTCGTAGACAACGTTTGTTTGTTGAAAAGTTCTCCCCAGATGTTCTTCTTCTCTCAGAAACTTGGCTTAAATAAAACTCTCGAGCATACATTCCTAATTACACATTTGTGTCCAACCCGCGAACCACTGGCCCTCATGGTTGAACTGGAATTCTAATACACAAGAAATTCCAATTTACTGAAATCAGGTTCACTAACATAACTAATGTCGAATACACGGCAGTTAAACTCTTCTGCAGAAGTAATAAAGTACTGGTTTTGTCGTCTATATACATTCACCCTTCTCGTGAACCTAACTTCCCTAGTGCAGACATTTCTCAAATAATCCAGCAGTCTCTGCCGGCACCTTTCATCATAGGGGGAGACTGGAATGCTCGACATACATCATTTAATGACATCAAGTGCAACGAATATGGCTACCAACTCCTAGATCTCCTCCCACTTCACCCATATGTTTACGCAGACTGTCCATTGCAACCTACTCGAATTTGTAGTACAACCAAATCAACAATCGATTTCTTCCTAAAATCCACAGATATCTATTCATCTAATCCCCCTACAGTGTTCTTTACATTCCCATCCGATCATGGGTCCGTTCACTCCATGGTTTAAATCCCTTCGCTCGAACCACTCTACACAGTGAATCCTATCCCAAATTTTTCCAAAACAAACTGGAAAAAAGTCAATAACGATATTGCTGCCAGTTTTTCAAATTATTCTTTACCGGAATCTTCAAACCTATTCCCTACTGAAATTGACCAGGCAGCTGTAAAAATAGAGCAAATAATGGGAAATGCTCTCTTCAGCCATACCCCTGCGACCGTCCCTCATAACCACTTAGGAAAACCATTACCCAACCTTCTCACAAAATTATTGCGCATAAAAAAACAACTCCGACGTAAATTGCATATTAGCTACTCACCCTTTATTAAACAACAGATACAGCTTTTGACCACCCTGATAAATGGACAACTTAAAAATTTCACCGATCAGACGTACACGTCTACTCTAAACAGTATCAAACCAAACCGTGACCTATTCAAAAATATAAATCGACTAACTGGTCGTAAATTCAAGCCTCGAATAGACTATCTCATCCAACCAACTAACAGTAACATCGCCCGATCGGACACTGATATAGCAAACTGTCTCGCTGAACACTTCTGTGAAACTCATAAACAAAACGATTCCCTCCCAGTCACTAATTTCCACGATACCGTGAATGAATTCATCTCAGGCCACTGGAGCCATCCTACCCACCATCCATTACTGAATTCAACGAAACCAATAAAGCGTCACATCCCATGGGAACCGACACATTCCTAAGCTTTACAGAATTATCTGAATTGATTACTTCGCGTAACAATAAAAAGTCTACAGGCTTGGATAGAATCCCTAACCTTCTATTTAAAAGGCTTCACCCGGAAAACTTACTCCCCATTCTCGTTCTTCTCAACCACATAATAAACGCTTCACATTTCCCAAAATGTTGGAAAACAACGATGATAGCCCCTATTAGTAAATCCGGTTCTTCCAACAACCCGGCAAACTTCCGTCCCATATCACAGCTAAATTCGCTTAGTAAGGTTTTGGAACGTAAGATATACAAAAATCTTCTCTCATTTGCTAGAAACAACTCCCTTATCCCGAATTCTCAATTTGGCTTTCGTCCACAACACTCAACTTGTCATGCTCTGCTAAAACTGACACATGATGTGACAATGAATCTCCAAAACCAATCCCCTACAATATGCGTCTCTCTCGACAAAAAGCATTCGATTGCGTTTGGATTGCAGGACTGCTCTATAAGCTACATTCAATGTTCGGATTAAACACCTACACCATAAAACTTCTCGCTTCCTACCTTTCTGATAGAAAGTTCATGGTGAAAATAAATTCAACTCTTTCGACACCATACAGTATAACCGCGGGTATTCCTCAAGGTTCCATTCTCGGACTATTATTATACCTCCTTTATACTTCAGACACCCCGCAGCCACTGTCACCTAATACGGTAATGCTGAATTATGCCGATGACGCTTTAATTTATTCAAGCAACAAGTTTGTCAAGGAGGCAAGAAACTGTATTAACAGCTATCTCCCGAATCTCTCAGCATATTTTACTAAGTGGAAAATCCGACTCAACCCAGCCAAAACTTAACTCATAGTGTTTAAAGGCAGAAATGCGAATTGTACTAACAACACCATACGCTGCCATAACAAAATCAGAATAAAGTTAAATAACAATATAATTGAACCCTCCAAAACCTTAAAGTACCTGGGAATAACCTTCACCAACAATCTGTCCTTCTCCGCCCACACCAAAAACTTGATTCACAAAGCCGCAATTCAACTTAATCTCTGCAGAAAAGTGATGTACAAGCCGAATGGTCTCTCTCCCAAAGTTAAATCACTTATCTACAAAGAGATAATCAGACCCACTCTCACATATGCATGCCCGATATGGTACCATATCACACCCGCCCAAATGGAGAAGCTACGCATCTTCGAAAGGAAATGCCTCAGACTTATCACTGGCCTCAACCGACATCCCAACTCCCACAAATATTACAACAGTAGTTCGCTCTACTATGCCGCTAATATTGAACGTATAGATCGACGCTTCCTCGAGCTGTCCATCAAGTTTATCGAAAATCTTCCCAATAATCCCAACCCGATAATAAATGCGCTCACATCGACTACGTCAGATAACCGAACTGCCTCCACTTCAGAACGTTCTTCACCTCTGGCAGGTTGGTTAATAACTCTAATGAGATTGTATACCACAATACAAAGCTTTCACCTCACCAATTTAAATATAGTAATATTCAACCCTTCTCCAATATTTCGCGTTTCAACGAACAAACGGAAAGTAGTTCCCCAACCCACATCCCTGACTGACAATATCCTCACTAACCCATAACCTACATATTGATCACTATGCTTCCCCCTTCCACACCACACTTACTTATTTCAATAATAATTAGGTAACTAGACTAAGTTAAGATAAGTTAAGATAAGTTAAGTAAATTAGCATAGGTTAAGTAAATAACTATATCCTGGTTTTCTGACCTTTTCCAGGAAGCTTTACTCACTAAAATCTTAATCCATAACCAATATATAACTTTTATCATATTGTTTGAAAAATGTACTAGTAAGTATATGTAAACAATTATAGCTAAGGTATCATAAGTTATCTGTATTGCTTATTGTAAAAATTATTTATGGTCAATAAATACAGAAATGTAAAAAAAAAAAAGAGTTAAGAGTGGAGTTTGATTGTATCAGAACTTGTAAGCGATACAAAATAAAGTAAAAATTAAAAGGCCGGAGACGAACACTGAAAATTCAGTAAAACAAAGAAGACACAGGAACAAGAACCCAAAACAAAAAGCAAGAAGACAGGAGAAACATTAAATGAAAATTTAAGCTCATCCAATAATACACAAAGATAAAAATTTAACACAAATCTGATAAAGCAAAAGCAAAATTAAATTTCGAGAATAAGAACCTAGATTAGGAAAGAGATGATTAAATTGAAATAAATTTTTAAATTTTGTATTCAAAATTCAAAGTAATCGGTTAGGTGATTACTCACCAATTCCCAGAAGTCCTCTTTTGTTTGATTATCTAGTATATGGCACTGTAAACACAACTCTCTTTGTGCATGAGCCCGACAAACAGGAACTTAGATCGGCAATTTAATTCATTACACTGTGAACCACTGCACTTGTAAACCATTATGTCAATTGGGAAATTTCAAGGATCATGCGAAAATGATCACTAGTTGGAGTTATTACTACAAATCAACACATTAAACCAAGAAGCGGCGGCTATGTTCTCCAATCAGCAATCGGTATAACGAAATTTTTAAATGTCCTTTCTTTGAGACTGATTTCGCACAACTGACTGATCACGAATCATTTTTTTTTTTTTTTAAAACTGTATTTATTAACCATAATTAAAATTTGTACATTTAAGTAATACAGTGACTTAAAATTAAATTCGTGACAATTGCTTACATGTAATTATTATTATAATACATTTTCCAAACAATGTTTTAAGAGTTATAGGCTATATGTGTGTTTATACATTTAGTAGGGTTTCGTCTTCCTGGAAAAGGTCAGAAAACCAGGAATTTCTTATTTTTACTTTACTTAATTTAAACTTAACCCTAAATATAAATATAAATATAACTTAACCTAACTTAGTCTGATTATTATAAAATGAGCTATAAACAAAACAAAGTTTTATAATTAATGGGATTTATGAATTAAAGGATGTGGAATGAGGTCAGTTATGGGTTAGAGGTAGAGTATTTCTCTCCGGTTGTTCGTTGGAAAAGCGTAGGATGTTGGAGAATGGTTGGACGTTACAGTATTTGAACTGGTTAGGGGTAACTTCGGTGTTGTGGTATATGATCTCGTTTGAATCATTTACCAGTCTGCCTGAGACGAAGATAGCTCTGGTGTGGAGACAGTTGGGATAGTTAGTTCTGATATCTAGAGGGGTCTCTAAGAGCGAGGTTATTATGGGATTGGGATTATTTTGTAGGTTGTCGATAAATTTGATAGACAGTTCGAGGAATCGTCTATCGAGGCGCTCAATACCAGCGGTATTGTAGAGTTCGACGTTACTATAGTACTTATAGGAGTTAGGACGACGATGTAACCCAGAGACATACCTAAAGCATTTTCTTTCGAATACTCGTAATTTCTCCATTTGGGAGGGAGTGATATGGTACCACAATGGGCACGCGTACGTGAGTGTGGGCCTGATAATTTGTTTGTAAATGAGCAGTTTGACTTTGTGAGAGAGACTATTAGGTTTCCACATTACTCTTCTACAGAGATTAAGCTGAATTGTGGCTTTTTGAAGGGAATTTTTAATGTGGGAGGAAAAAGACCAGTTATTAGAAAAAGTGATTCCCAGATATTTTAGGGTTTTGGAGGGTTTTATCAGAGTATTGTTCAGTTGAATCTTAATTTTGTTGTGGCAACGTCTAGTGTTGTTTGTACAGTGCTCGTTTTTGCCCTTGAACACTATGAGCTGCGTTTTATTTGGATTAAGGTGAATTTTCCACTTATTAAAGTATGATGATAGGTTAGGGAGGAAGTTGTTAATGCGGTTTCTTGCAGCCTTAACAAATTTGCTGCTAGAGTAAATTAATGTATCATCAGCGTAATTCAGCATCACAACATTAGGAGATACGGGTTGAGGAATATCTGAGGTATATAACAGATATAAAATTGGCCCTAAAATGGAGCCTTGGGGAACACCCGCGGTTATGGTGTGGGTTTCTGAGACAGAAGAATTTATTCTCACAACGAATTTTTTGGCAGAAAGATATGAGGCTAAGAGCTTTGTTGTGTGAGAGTTTAGATTAAATATGGAGTGCAGTTTGTACAGAAGTCCTGAGATCCAGACGCAATCAAACGCCTTAGAAATATCAAGAGATATACACACAGTAGGGCTTTGGTTTTGGAGACCAGTTGTAACATCGTGTGTGAGTTTTAGTAGAGCATGACATGTGGATTGTCGCTTACGAAATCCGAACTGACAGTTAGGGATGAGGGCATTCTCATTGGCAAATGAGAGAAGATTTTGGTAGATCTTGCGTTCCAGAATCTTACTTAATGTACTTAATAGGGATATTGGACGATAATTGAAAGGGCTATTACTACTACCGGGCTTCTTAATAGGAATTACTACCGCAGTTTTCCAGTTCTCTGGGAAGTGCGATGCATTAATTATTTGATTAAGAAGAATGAGGATGGGAAGTAGATTCGTGGATTTTCGCATTGGCAACCGTTGAGGAATGAGACGGTGCGTTGTCTTGGTGAGGCAGGTTTTTCCTTTTCCGCAAATGTGGCCGTTTTCCGCAATTTGTGCCTTCAGTTGGTCAAGTAATGATGTGTACGAGGGTTGCCTCTTATATTTCGGGATTTGGCAACCCTAGTGTTGCAATCCGGCAGTTGAGAGCTCTGTCGTAAAGTTGGACATTTTTGAGGTTATACGCACTCAGAACGTTTCGACATACGAGCGCTATTTGTGTTGTTTACAGTAACTTAAAAGATTCATCTCGCCCCAAAAATGGAATTAAATCGTCAACATTTTCGTGCGATTATTTTTTAAAACTTTCGGCGTGGATTAACTCAGCAACAGTGCATGGATGAACTTAATTCAATTTTTGGCGATGAAGCTCCATCAAGGACCAGTGTTTATCGATGGTATGGTGAATTCAATCGTGGTCGTAGTTCACTCCAAGGTGAATTTCGTGAAGGTCGTCCAAAATCAGTTGTTGTTCCGAAAACCATTGATGCTGTGCGCGAACTGATATTGGAAGATCGTCATGTGACCTATCGTGAGATTAAGACAACCTTAGGCGATAGTGGGACCAGCATACATTCAATATTGCATAAACATTTGACTGTCAAAAAAATTTGTTCGCGTTGGATCCCACACAATTTGTCAATCGCCCAAAAAAAGGCTCGCGTCAATTGGTCGCAAGAAATGCTCAAAAAATACGGTCGCGGTGCTTCGAAACACGTCTATGACATCGTGACAGGTGATGAATCGTGGATTTACGCGTATGAGCCCGAAAGTAAACAGCAGTCGACTGTCTGGGTGTTTCAAGATGAGCCAACAAAAGTTGTTCGCGCACGAAGCATTTCCAAGCAAATGGTCGCCTGTTTTTTCGGAAAAACTGGACATGTCGCAACCGTACCACTAGAACAACGCAGAACAGTCAATTCTGAGTAGTACACAACCATTTGTTTCCCAGTTGTCTTCCAAGAAATCAGGAAAACCAACCGCCGAAGACGGATCACTCTTTACCACGACAATGCGAGCTCTCACACATCGGCTGCGACAACTGCATTTTTGAGCACCCAAAACATCGATTTGATGGGTCATCCGCCGTATAGTCCTGACTTGGCACCGAATGACTTCTTTTTATTCCCGTACGTAAAAAACAAACTGAGAGGTCAACGTTTTTCGACACCTGAAGAAGCGATTGCTGCATTCAGAATGCATGTGTTGGAGATACTTCAATCAGAGTGGCAAAAGTGCTTCGACAATTGGTTCAAACGCATGCAAAAGTGTATAGATCTTCATGGGGAATATTTTGAAAAACAATAAAGTGATTTTCGATGATTATTTGTTTTTGTTCTCTAATCCCGAAATATAAAAGGCAACCCTCGTAGTATGCTCCTCTAATGGTTTTTCCTTTTTGAAGATAATTGATTAAGATAACTTCATGACTATTCCAAAAACAGTCGCCATCACTTTACCAGCCGAAAAAATAGTTTGCTTTTTTTTGAGCCGATTTCCTCTTTAGACTCCACTGTTTTGACTATATTTTTGTTTCGAGCATATAATGGTGTATTCAAGGTTCATCGACAGTAATTATTGCGCCTAAAGTGCACCAACAGAGCGTTGGAAATGTCCATTCGAACACGTGTGGTGGCCCTGCGAACCGCACAAACCACTGTGGGCTTAAATACCTTTTACCCAGCCAAAGGGGACATGCTTGCCGTGTCCTTAACCCCACATGCCCACAGATACGTGGGCCCAATTTACCTTTCCGCCCAGCTAAAGCGGACATGCGTACGAGCGTGCTTGACCGTACGTATCCACAAACACGTGGGCCCAATTTCTCGACCGATTCCTCATGCCTGCACGGCTATCAGAAGACAATACCCAGAAAAGAAATTGTTTGACGACCCAGCTGGGCAAACACAAGTGGTCGGCGCGGCAGCGCCAGATGCCGACAGCCAGAAAAATCCCAGGCGATAAATGTTTGGCCAAGGAATAAACAAATGTACGGCCTTCCCTTGAGCCAACCGCAATTTGGTTTTCCTTATCGAAATGACTGTTGTGGGAACAAAAGGTTAAACACTAAACCAAACAACCGACACAGTTCCTTCAAGGAAATTAAGTCATGTAAATATCGCAGCCGAAGATAATGACTTCGGTCGAGGAAATCACCAGGGCCATAAACCACACGCGGGTAATGTACACAAGGGATACCGCAGATGTGTGAAAATCCTGAAGATCCTCGGCATATCTGTGTGGTATTCACTCTTACGCCTGCACGGGCGTGGGTTCAGTAAATTCCCACCAATGCTACTCCGAACACTGCTCGCCAAAATGTCATATAAAACACACTGGATGGTTTGTAGTAAAAGGGTTCTTTAATTGGTTGCAATTGGGTTTCATTTATCAGCTGTCATACACCTTGGTTATGACAATGTTTTCCTCCCCTTTTATTTGGTAAACTACCGTTTAGACACAACGAACAACCACACGTAGCGGGGAAATGATGGTCGAGCTATAAAATGTCACTGTTTCTGTTTTTATTTTTGTTAAACTAGTGTTTAAACGCAAGGGATAAACGCGCGTAGCGGAGAGATGGTGGTCGAGCTATAAAATGTCACTGTTTCTGTTTTTATTTTTGTTAAACTAGTGTTTATACGCAACGGACGGGCGAGTGCGCGTAGCGGAGAGATGATGGCCGAGCTCCGAAACGTCACTTTCTCTATTTTTATTTTGTTAAGCTATGGTGTTTAAACGCAACGGACAAACGTAAAATGCTTAAGACACTCGACCGCGCTCCTCGAGCGTAGAATTCGGACCCTTCTCGATTGGTTGGTAAAACTCGACTGACTGATGGAAGAGCGGTGTGCGCTCAGTGGTGGTTGTGACTCGACTGACCATCGCGTCGTGGCAGTGGTGTCATAGCTCAATAAACTCACTGCCACTTACTAGGAACTTTAAAAGGGTTGCTATGCGTGCATAGAGAATTTAGTTCCAGAGAATTAATGCCGAACAGGCTGAATTAGATTCCTCTGTCGCTATGTGTACGGAGAAATCGGTTTTGGACACACGACCAAGTATGGGCATGAGTTGTTGGTTAGACAGAGGGATGTGGGTCGTGGTCGTTGCGATGGTTGTTTCGTGGAAATGCAACGCATCGTGCTGGTGGCTTACCAGCAACGGGAATTGGCGTTGTTTCAATTGGTTTAGTTGGGATGGTAGCCGAAAGGGTTTTCGGGGAAAATAAATGTTGCTTGGTTACAAGCGAGGGAAATAGTTTAAATAGGAAATTAACCGAAGTGGTTTTTGGAAAAATGTATGCGGTTTGATGTAGATGGGGGAGATGATTTATATTCCGTTGCAAGTTTTTGGAAATGCGTTTTATTACAGATTGGGAAATGGATTCTTGTTAAGTTTGGGGATGTATGTGATTGCAGATTTGGGAACGGATGCTGTTGCATGTTGGGAAGTGTGTTCTTTGCATGTTTGCAAATGTGTGCTCTTCCAGGTTTGTGTTATGGTGACGCGCTGTTAGTGGTCGAAGTTAGGTAGGAATTGTGGGTTGGTTCTCCGTGTGATTTAATTTCATTTAATTTAGGGAGAGCAGAACCCTCGTTAATTTCACTTAGTACAAGCGTTAAAAAGAATTTAAAAGTAAAAACTTACGAACTAATTTAAAAACTAGGGATTACAAAAATTAATTTAGAATAAATATGAAGGTAATATGGTGTGAGGTGGCGGTGTACGCGATGGGGAGGCAAAGACCGGGCAGTAGGATAAATGGGCGGGATGATTGGAATATGTACGGGTAGTAAGAGTGTAGGTGGTGGGTGGGGCAAAGTCATGAGGGGAAAGAGAGGAGACGACGTTTGAGTGCAATAGGAGTGAGGTAGAAATCGAAGGAGGTAGGGTAAGAGTTTGCCCGCCTTAGCATTCGTGAAATGGGTTCATTACATCCGTAGGAAGTGTGATGGGAGGGCAGATAGAAGAGACGACGGTTTCGTAGGTTACGGGGGTTGGTTTTGAGTGCGATGGTGGAGAGCAGGCTAGGGCAGTTGATTGTGCCGGAGAGGAGACGGTGGACGAAGAGGATATCGGCAAGAGTTCTGCGCTCCTCAAGTGTATTGAGGTTGATCAAATGGATCCGGCTTGTGTATGGGGGAAGAATCCGAGGATTCTCCCAGTTCAGTCCACGGAGGGCAAAACGCAGAAAACGACGTTGCACGCTCTCGATTCTGCGGATATGGACGAGCAGTGAGGAGACCAGACCTGAATGGCGCATTCAAGAAGGGGGCGGACGAAGGCAATGTAGAGGGAACGGAAAACGTAGGGATTAGAGAATTCCTTAGTCCAGCGTTTCACAAACCCTAGAGCGGAGTTGGCCTTAAGAATGATATCATCGATATGTGGGATGAAGCTGAGCTCCCTGTCAAATAAGATTCCGAGGTCACGTCCTTAAAAAATATAACGGGAGTCCATCAGGTCCAGGGCTGAACTCGTCTTTGAGTAAGTTTAGTTTCTCCTCAACTACGTGACGCTGAATAAGTTGAGGGGTGAAGTGGCCACGGGAGAATTCGGGCAAGTCATTGAAATATGATAGATTGGGTTCGAAGGAGACATCTGTGAAGGATTTATTGACAAACGACGCGAACAGGTTGGCAATAGTTAGGTGGTCGTTTGACGTAGTCGCACCATAAAGGAGAGAGTTAGGATAGGCGTCGGATTTACGTTTATAATTTATAAAGTGGAAAAAGGATTTAGGGTCATTGATCAGATTGGATTGTGTTTTAATAAGGTATTTGGAGTAGAGGGAGTTGTAGAGTTCGGAAACTTTATAAAAGGAACCGAGATAGTTGGAGTAGTTTTCAACAGATCGCATTTTGAGGAAAATGTTCCATAAGTTATTCCTTTTGTTCCGAAGATTGCGGAGATTGCGGTTGTACCAAGGTGGCGAAGAAACCGATGACCTGCGGCGAGAATAGGGGACATATAAGGCGACGGGATTGTAAATCTCCTTATAGGGAGTGGCCGTGGCATCTTCTACATCCAAATGATCAAAGCGAAACGCTGTTTTGCTAAGATGCTCATTTAGGAGGCGGAAATTAGCCTTGTGGAAGTTGTAAGAAAACCAGTCAGGAGGTAGAGAGGGCTGGGTTTCGTGGTCGAGATATAAGGATAAGAGCAGTGGGGGGTGATAATTATCGATGGTAGAGAGGGCGTGCGGACTGGGGGCAACTGAGGACATGAGTGGGTCGGTTGGAACACGAGGACCAGCTGTCTCCCCATATCATTTGGGAAATTGCTAATTTGATGGAGGCATGAGTCGGTGAGGCCGTTTATAAAAATACGACATTTAGAACTAGTGGGGTTAGAGACGTAGAAGGCTTGTTCGTCAGCCGATGTCCATTGTATGTGGGGGAGGTTAAAACCGCCAAGAACGGCGATATCGTCTATTGCGGTGCTTAACTCTGTAAGGTTATCTACCGCCTCAATTGCGAGTTCGTATGACGCGATGGGTCGAGAGGGAGGAATATAGAAACAGATAATAAATAGAGACTTAGGGCGCTTGTCAATTTTAATAGCGACGTAGTCAAGATCCGGAGATGAAGAAATGGTAATTAGAGACGAAGTGAGTCTGTTATGAGTGGCGAGCAGCACTCCACGGCATGGGGAGTTGGGACGTTCTCGGTGAGCGTCGTCATCGCGAACATCATTAAAGGAGGAGGGGAATAGTTCAAGACTACTGATACTAGGGATAAGGTTGGTCTCCGTCAGAGCGTATATATCGAAGCCCTCCCCTTGGAGGACCTTTTCCAGAGGCGAATGTGTTTTGGAGCGTAGACCTCTAACATAGTAGACGGTTATGGGGAGCGTATTGATATGATAAGAGGGACCAAAGAGCGGCTGAATAGGGTCAAAAGTACTTTTGATTATTGGGAAAGGTAATTTTGTTGTCAATATAATGGCGAAATGTCGAGATCTCTCTTAGTACCATATTAGGGGGCATATCGAGATTTTTATGGAAGTTAATGAACAGGCTGCGAAGGGTAGGGACGTCAGTAGGTAGACCTTCCTGCTGGATGGAGGCCATTACGTTGGTTTTCGTTTTACCTTCGTAACAGACAGAGTCGGCTTTGTCATGGAGGAAAGCAAGATAGAGGCGTACATTCTCATAGGTCACTTTGTTCTTAAATTTAGACAGGACATACCGGTTATCCGAAGAATTAATGGTTTGCTGAGTGAGTTTGACAGATGGTGGTAATACTGGGTCTATTAGGGTTCTAGGAGGGCGTGGGGGGGGGGGGGGGGTAGACGGGAGCGAGGACTAGGTGCGGGAAGGAGTGGGGCAAAAGGCGGCCTCGTGTTAGGACCAGTGGGTGAGTGATGGGAGGAGGGAGGATTAAGAATGTGTGACTTATGGAAATTTGAATATTTCGCGCCTGTTTTGAGGTCGAAGAGGGGGATGGAATTGGGGCGAGCAGGTCTCCTATTATTGTTACGGGGGGCTATATTACGGGCGGACGAGGTGATATAGAGAACTACCACATATCTCCGGCCACACGCCCAGCAACGTTCGCGTCTGTGTGTGTGTGGGTGCATCCACACAGCATTCCTACGAACAATACGAAATTGTAGGTCAGGTGAGGGTGCGATCTCCTGGGAAGGAGAAATCCCTTGGTAAAGAGAGGACAACAAAGGAAAAGTGAATGGAATAGAAAGGAAGAACAACCGGATGAGTTTTCCATCCCCTGAAGAAAGTTTTCGAGTGGCTCAAGTGAAAACATACACCGCGATTGGTCCGCGAAACCAGAAAAGTAAGGGTGTGTCGGCGCGAGTTTCTCGAGCAACATAAAGGTGTTCAAAAAAAAGAACGAAAGAAAACATAAAAAAAAATAATAAATAAAAAAATTAAATTACAAACAAAAAAGTGTTTCGATTTCACGGACAGTGTTCGGTGGAACACATGCAAAAAAATAAAAAATCCGCCAAACACGTTTTTGGTGTAACGTGAGCAAACGCGGCACCCAACGCTCGGATAGCGCTCTCATGCCTAACTATTGATTTAATATGTGACAAACACGTTCTTTGGCTATTTTCATAGCCTCTGCTGTCTCTTTCACTTTAATTCGTCGGTCGCCTAGCACCATTTGGTGAACTTTAGCGATGTTATCGTCAGTTGTTGCAGTTTTTGGACGTCTCGAACGATCATCGTCTCCCAAGCTCTCATGGCCACGTTTCAGTTCAGCTGCCCAAAATGTCACTGTGGTAAATGATCGCGCAGAGCCCCCATACACAAAGTCCAACTCATCTTTGATTTGCGTAGGCGTATTGCCTTTCAAAAACAAAAAGTTAATGACAGCTCGATACTCAATTTTGTCGATTTTCAGAAAAACACACATCGACTCACTCAAACGACTGTCAAATAAAAACTATGCATCCAAAGTGGTTACAATTTTGGTGAGTAACTGTCAAAAGATGCACAACTACATTTACCAGTTTTTATTGACAAGTGCTTCTATCGTAACGTTGAGGTCGGAAACTTTTTCCAACACGAGCTGGTTATGATTGCAGTTATACCGATCTAAAATATCTACGACATGTGCACATTTTTCATTGCCAGCCATCGTCTTCGTTATTTGGCAAATTGTTGGTCAGTTATACTTCAAAAATTCACGACCTAACTAGTTAATGTTACTACACCTTAAGATAAGTCTATCAGTAAAACTCGGTAATTGATGATTGTGAACCATTTCCTTTTTAGGCTGAAATTTGACCATCGGAACAGAAATGATAAGTAGGCAGAAAATATACCACCATTTGTTTTGCTGCAATTCCGAACTTCAGGCGTTGAGAGACTGTGCGACACTTCCTTGTCCTTCTATGCAATTAAATATTAAGATCATAAATTATGCGAGTGAATTACGAGTATAAAAACAAAGCAATCTAGATAAAATTATTTGCGTTTCGGCTGAAAATGAAAGTATCCAACAGTTCTATAATTAAAGTAGAATGCCATGTAACGATCGATATGAAACCTAATCGTCTTAAAGCCTAATAATTTTAATTGTAGAGAAAAAGAGAATCTATGACAAATGGGTGGAATGACCTTTAAAAGCTTTACTCAGGCAATGATCTTCTGACAACGTGTGTTCTGTTGTAAGGAAATACTGGAGTTTGATCACTTCGATTAATACAAACTACAAATCCAGTTTTAAACATAATATGCATATGACGAATTGAGCTAGTCGAACATTCTGCGAATATATAAACAATGAGGTTTGAGTATGTTGCTCAGTTTGAGGTGTGCGTATTAATTGAAAGGGCTGCGAAACGGTTGTGATCTAAACATGAAGACTTTTTTAATACTTTGCCTGTTGATAGTATCTGTGTGTTCTGCTCCCCAGTTTTTTGGCGGACGTAGATTTGGCGGTTTCGGTGGACCAGGTTTCGGAGGTCGAGGTTTTGGCGGTCGAGGATTCGGCGGTCCCGGTTTTGGAGGTCCCGGTTTTGGAGGTCCAGGATTTGGTGGACCAGGATTTGGCGGTCCAGGATTTGGCGGTCCAGGATTTGGAGGTATGTCATACTTTTCTTCAATGTAATCAAAGCAGTTGAAAATGTGATTTTCTGGAACAGGTGGATTTGGAGGTGGCGCTTCAAGTGCACAAGCAAGTGCCTCATCTCAAAACTTCAATTTAGGAGGATTTGGAGGAGGTGCTTCTAACGCTCAAGCATCTTCATCAGCCTCAAATTTTAACTTTGGCAAATAACAAACATTTAATTTGTCGTTTGTCACCTGTAAATCAATCGTTGTTTAATGTGAGGGATTTTTATTTTCCAATTTGTAAAATAGTCTTTGAAAGTTCAGTATTTGTTTTTCGTTGATACTTAGGGCACACGAATTTATGAAATAAATCAAAAATTAGATATAACACCAAAAATGTACTGTTTTGTTAAAAACCAGATGATCCACACTATGGGAAAATTAATACATTAGGTAAGTAGCCAATTAGGTTATATTTTTTGAGTCAGTGATTAACTTTGGAGTGAGAATAAGTTACGCCTTTATAAATAAAACCTTATATTATTCCCTTCTCAAGTTAAAAGGTAGTTATTGTTGGCCTAAAAGTTGGTATTGTTAGTATCTTCTGTGTGTGCGAGAAGTGGATCCCTTTTTGGGTAAAGTGGAGGAGGCCTTTCTCTTCATCCATCCTTCTCTATTTTTTCCCACTTTTATCCAGTTCTTTCCAATAATTTGGATTATATCATCAGCCCACTGACTATAAGGACCATTGTATAGTCCATCTTTTGTCTGTGAGTCGAGCGACAATGCCATTTTAGTTTTAGGGCATGTATAAGTGCCTTTGTCAATTTTGTTTTTTGTCTGATTATGTCGCTATGTACTTTTTCTATCTTTCTTATTTTGAGGATACCCCTTTCCATTGCTCTCTGGGTAGTTCCGATTATTGTTTTCAGTTTCTCCGTGTGGACCCATGTTTGACACCTATACAATAGACTAGGCAAGAGGCAAGTGTCAATCACCATTTGTTTCATGTTTAAACTGTAGTCTCTTTTCATTATCTGTTTTAGGGACCAACATTTTTCCCATGCTATATTTAGTCTCCGTTATACTTCTTCTGGGTTGCCAATTTTAGTAAATAATACTTGTTTGCCCAGATAGATGTAGTTATTTACGTATTCTATGTTTTTTTTTATTATTATACCCCTCTTAGGAAGTACCGAAGAAACCAAGAACCAATATTTCGGTGGTACTCTCACCCACTCTCTTCCTGATCTTTATAAATGATCTCTTGTTTTTTTTTTTAATTAATATAGTTGTCTCAGGAGAGGCGAACCTATAGCGCCGAGTCACCGCCCCGAGATGGCACCAAATAACTGCTACAGTTCTCTTTGAACAGATGCGTATTGTAACCCTCCAGAAACACTCGCGATGGGGAAGGAATTCCACAGCTTTCCCGCTCTGTAAAGGAGCGAGATCTGATGCAGAGATGATCGTGCCGTCAGGAGATGAACAGTAAATTGGTGCGACCCGTCGGATTGTCTTGTGGATTGCATATAAACCGAATCGACCGGAACAATACCACGAATCTCCGAAGAACAGTACCTCTGATAATATCTGTAAAGTAGACAAAGGTGAGGTGCGCGACTTCGATGTGATAGTAGCTGTAGTCCCGATGTCAGTGCCGTGTCCACGATCAGGCGGGTGGCTCCACTCTGTATGCTCTCAAGTAGGTTGAGGATATGCTTATGAGCGGAGCTCCAAACACGAGATCAATATTCGAGCGCGGGTCTAATTTGGGATTTATACAGGAGAAGAATTTGGGTCGGAGTATGTTTGATTTGCGTTCTGCAAATCGTCTGAAATGGCGTCAAGAACAATGACTCGTTCTTTTGCCGTGTAGTGATGCTGGTTCCGTGTGAATAACGTCCGAAACAATGATACCTGCTTTAATCAACTCTTAAGAAATTTGCTAAAATGAAAAGATTACCTTTAATTCCAAATTGGATCTTCCAGGTGATTGAAAAAATGGGGCTCTTCAATTCAAGTAAAAATGGTTGTCAAGTGACAACCAACAGAAAATTCACAAATGTCAGCTGATTGCTGACATTGTTGAAGGTGATGCCACATATCTTCTTCAGGTGGTGCCACCGATTTTTAATTGCGAATTCGCCGGTTGTTTCAAGGGCGAATCCGCAACAGAGTAAAATATCTCTTGGCGCTGTTCGACACGTGCTTATGCCACGATACATTCCCATAGACCGTAACGCCGAGCAATTCCATGCTTTCCCTAAATTCGAGGACCGGGACATTCATCCCAAGCTGCGGAACCAATGATCCACTTTTCTTTGTGAATGTTGTATATTGTGTCTTCTTTGGATTTGTTGTACAGTTCGCTTCCCTATTACTCGAGTAAACGAGGAAGAGAAGTGAACGACGGATCCCGAAGAGTTGCTTGTTGTGTGTTGAGTCCTGGTCCCACTATGGATACATGGATGCACGGCCGTGTCTTTAATTTGTCCAGATAGTTACTATGGAATTGGCGCAGGGCTAATAACCTTGCCCGGAAAAACAAATTATTATGGAAAATTTAACAAATTTTACTTGCTAAGTAAGGCCAAGCCCGGATCCCGGTTGTAGTGCCGGTGGTGATGATGATGAGTTACAATGGAATACGCCGTCCATGTACAAGTGAAACGCAGGATAAAACAACTCAGTTTAGAATACTTTGTTATATAATTAAGTTCATTTAATTATCACCCCCCCTATGAATAATTAACATCTCGTGTCTTCACATGCATATCCTTCCCTTCCCTCCAAATCACCAATTTCCCACTACAATCGGATATTCCCAAATACAATAGTTACATAATTTAAATAAAGTAAAACCCCTATTTAAAAACCTCAATCATATTGTTCATAGCCATATTCTCTCTATTAGCCATAGTCTCCCTACCAACCATAGCCCAAGCCCTCTATTAGCCAATTCCGCTTCCTAGAAATAACAATCGTGGAAGCGGAACACAAAAGGATATGAAAACGAAGGAAGCGAGATTTCGTTATAGTTACGTACGCGTTGAGCTAGTGTGGTCGTCGCTCCGCAAAATATAAAGAAAAAAAAAGTATCTCTCTTGGAATTGAGTCGTGTGCGTGTGGAGTTCGGTTTCCGCCATTGAAATAAAAATAAAGATATTTAAATCAGAAGAAAACGGTTCAAAGGAACAATAGTTAAAAATAAAGATATTTAAATCAGAGAATTAATTCAAAGGAACAATATTTAAAAATAAAGATATTTAAATCAGAATAAGTTGAAAAAGAATTGTGTTTTTATGGATAACTTCCGGAACTATTACGATATTTTCAACTAAATACGTGATTTTACTTCTCCACCAAACCGAACGAGTTATGATTTGGAAAACCAGTATTATACACATCCCCCTGCCGTGGAATCCACCATCGATCACGATACACCCATCAAGACCAATCCGGGGTAAGTTCGGTAAATACACTTAAAACAATTGTTGACAATAAACATCCAACAGGACACATCGCCCCTTATCGCAGATAGTTTGTAAGGTTTTCTTTTTGTTATCCATTAGCGTGTCTGGCAAATGCAAACAAGAGTTTACATTGCACTTCAAATAGGGTCAGAGTCCATGGGAAATGACTGAGAATATGGATGGGAATTTGGGTCTATTTGTGCATGTCATAAAACATCTGGTTATAATGCGTATGCATTGTGATGTTTAGATTGTCGGAATTGCGTGTCGGCGGATCAAATTGGCATGGGTTTGTTTGGACACGTGTTTGATTGTACATACAATGCATGTGAAAGTATACATTGTGCTGTCTCGATTTTTGGCGTTGAATTCAATGTTCGACAATTGAACGTTCGGTCCAATTTGTTTGACATTGAATTCAACGTAGATTTGGGGATATGAATACATTATATTGGATGGGCATTCGATTAGGGTCCATTATGGATGTGGGGGGAAAGGAAATGCGGGGGGGGGGGGGGGGCTTCTTGTAGCACTACACATTGAAGTCGATGAGATTGGATTTTCTCCACTGCAAAACCTTATCCAGTTCCCTATTATTTCAAAGAGTCCATCTATCAATATCTCAGTTGGTGCGACGTTAGTGCACTAATTAGGAGATCACTCGAAAAAGAGGAAGGAAGCGTACCGCTTTCCGCAAAACTGAACAGTTAAATTTTTTTTGTGAGAACGATAAAGTGTTCGCCTTAACATCCATTTATATTCACCCTTCACGACAACCAGATTTCCCAGATGCTCACATTTCTCAGATAATCCAACAGTCTGTTCCCGCTCCATTTATAAACGGGGGAGACTGGAATGCTCGTCATACACAATTCAATGATAATTAATGCAACAAATATAGTCGCCAATTGCTAGCCCCCCTCGCCAACTCGTGTCACTAGCTCATCCAAGTCAACAACCGACTTCTTCCTCAAGTCCGATGATGTTCACTCAGCGAGTCCACCTACAGTCTCCTTTATATTTCCTTCTGATCATGGTTCCGTTCACACCGCGAACCAAATCCCCTCTCTCGACCCACCCTACTCGTCAAACCCTGCCCCAAATTTCTCCAAAACAAAATGGAGATATGTCAATAGGGACATAGCGATAAGTTTCTCTAACTTGTATATCCCGGAAGCATCTAACCTACCCCCTACTGAAATTGATCAAGCATCTGTAAGAATAGAGCAAATTCTAAAGGAGGCTCTCAGCAATAACACCCCGATAACCATTCCTCACAACTATTTAGGAAAGCCTTTGTCCAGCATCCTAACAAAATTATTGCGCCTTAAAAACCAGCTCCGCCGAAAGCTTCATACAAGATACTGCCTCTTTATTAAAAGCCAGATCCAACTCCTATCCACTCTGATAAATGAGCAGTTGAAATAGTTCGCAGATGAAAACTACATCCCCACACTTAAAAATATCAAACCAAATCGTGATCTTTTCAAAAACATCAACCAATTAACTGGTCGTAAATATCGTAAAGTCCCTCCCAAATGGAGGAGTTTATCGAAAACCCCGAATTGATCATCTCATCAACCCAATCAGCAATAATATTGCCCAACCCGATATGGACATAGCAAATTGCCTCGCCGAACACTTCTCAAAGATTCATCAGCAAAATAATTCCCTCTCAACTTCTCGCTTCGAGGAGACCGTAAACGAATAGATATCAAACAGATTATTCCCATCTTTTACTCCTTTCATCGGTGAATTTAACAACACAAACATAGTTTCACAGCTCTTAGACACCACAACTCTTCTAACTGCGGACGAATAAGGAAGAGAAGGAAATAACAAAAAGTCAACTGGATTAGATGGAATCCCACACCTTCTATTTAAAAAGCTAGGCCCGCCGAATCTGCTTCCCATCCTTGTTCTTCTTAATCATATGATTAATGCATCACACTTCCCAGAGAACTGGAAAACTGCGGTAGTAATTCCTGTTAAGAAGCACGGTGATAATAACCCTTGCAATTATCGTTCAATATCCCTATTAAGTATTTGCCAATAAGAATGCTCTTATCCCTAACTCTTAGTTCTGATTCCGTAAGCGACAATCCATATGTCATGCTCTACTAAAACTTACACACGATGTTACAACCGGTCTTCAAAACCAAAGCTCTACCATGTGCATATCTCTCGATATTTCAAAGGCGTTTGATTCCGTCTGGATTGCAGGGCTTCTGTACAAACTGCACTGTCTAAACTCTCACACAACATAGCTCTTAGCCTCTTATCTTTCTGACAGAAAATTCGTTGTGAGAATAAATTTTTCTGTCTCAGAAGCTCGCAACATTACCGCAGGTGTTCCCCAAGGCTCCATTTTAGGGCCAATCTTATATCTGCTATATATCTCAGATATTCCTCAACCCGTATCTCCTAATGTTGTAATGCTGAATTATGCTGATGATACTGTAGCGAGCTTAGGGCTCGCTGGATTAATTATTTTTAATAAATAAGAGCCATTAAATCGATTTTGAATTAATGTAACACTTTATTAGTCCGTTAATTACAACCGTTACTTTTATCGTGCACTTAACGTTTCCTTGACTTATCGACTTAAGTACGGCTTATCGCGTCTTTTACTGCTTACTTCTTACTTTTTACTTATCTCCATGATCTGTGCGACGTATTTATACCGTTTCCTCATTCGGTGTTTCGTTTCCGTCTGTTCCATAGCCTTGAATGTTCTACTGTTCATAGTCAGTTTTCTAGTACTTTCTGGAACATTCTAGTACTTTGTTTCGGACTTTCTAGAATATTCTAGTACTGATTGTCATATGCGTCATAATACATTAATTTACTCCAGCAGCAAATTTGTTAAGGCTGCAAGAAACCGCATTAACAACTTCCTCCCTAACCTATCAACATACTTTAATAAGTGGAAAATTTACCTTAACCAATGTAAAACGCAGCTCATAGTGTTCACGGGCAAAAACGAGCACTGTACAAACAACACTAGATGCTGCCACAACAAAATTAAAATTAAACTATACAACATTCTGATAAAACCCCCCAAACCCCTAAAATATCCGGTAATAACTTTTTTCTAATAACTTTTCTTTTCCCCCCCATATTAAAAATTCCCTCCATAAAACCACAATTCAGCTTAATCCCTGTAGAGGAGTCATGTGGAAACCTAATAGTCTCTCTCACAAAGTCAAACTGCTCATCTACAAACAAATTATCAGACCCACACTCACGTACGCGTGCCCATTGTGGTACCATATCACTCCCCCCCAAATGGAGAAGTTGCGAGCATTCGAAAGAAAATGGCTTAGGTATGTCTCTGGATTACATCGTCGTCCTAACTCCTATAAGTCCTATAGTAACATCCAACTCTAAAATACCGCTGGCAGAGAACGCCTCGATAGATGATTCCTCGAGCTGTCGATAAAATTTATCGAAAACCTACGAATTAATCCCAATCCCCTAATAACCTCATTCTTAGCGAACCCTCTAGATTTCAAAACTAACTATCCCAACTGTCTCCGCACAAGAGTTATGTTCACCTCAGGCAGACTGGTAAATCATTCAAACGAGATCATATACCACAACTCTGAACTTACCCCCAACCAGTTTAAATACTGTAACGTCCAACCATTTTCCAACATTCCAACATATGTTTTTCCAACGAACAACCGGAAAGAAATGCTCTACCTCTAACCCATAACTGACTGCACTCCACATCCTGTAATTCTTATATCCCCTTAATTATAAATCTTTGTTTTGTTTATAGCTCATTTATAATAAACAGACTAAGTTAGGTTAAGTTGTATTTATAATTAGGGTTAGGTTTAGACTAGTAAAATAAAAATAAGGAATTCCTGGTTTTCTGACCTTTTCCAGGAAGACGAAAAGCTACTAAATATATAAACACACATCTATCCTGTAACTCTTGAAATATTGTTTGGAAAATGTATGTATTATTATAATAATTACATGTAAACAGTTGTTACAAAATTAATTTTAAGTCACTGTACCACTTATATGTACAAATTAAAATTACGGTTAATAAATACAGTTAAAAAAAAATAAGATTCAAAGATCAGTCTCAGTTGGCGTCCGAAGGGTAAGGACGCCAATAAACGAAATTAAACTAAAATTAATTTAAAATTAATAAATAAATTTAAATTTAAATTCTATCATGTATTAGTACTGTCTTTTTATTGGAATATTTGCTCTTATATATATATATATTTTTGCTGAAACACGCCCAAATTGTTGACAACGCATGCATTGTAACACACGTTTTTTCCCAACTCACCAGTTGATAGTGGAGATATTTTATGATTCTCAGCCTATCAATTTTCCTATCAGGGCTAGCGAAACTATGAAAAAAGGCAATTAGCGATTCTTTTTTTTTGAAAATGACGCGGAGAATGGCTTTACAGAAATTATTTTTAAACTGTCAGTTTCGACAGATTTAAGTTCCTCGAGGATTTCCTCCTTTGAGTAACATGGAGATTGTTTTCTCCGATTTAAGTATGTACGTAAAGTACTCGTTTTCTGCTCTTTCTAAAACTGATTTGAATTCATTATAGTCTTCACTACTGACATGCTACGTTAAATTTTTCATAACTAATTCTTTTAATTTTAAAATTAACATAGACCAACTTACCTAATTGTATGGTGTCCTTAACTTCAGTGAAACTGACGACGATTGGTGGTACCCTCATCTTCTTTGTGATTTGTTTTTGCTGCTGTTACAACGGCTGCTGTTGGTGTTTTTTTTTTGTTTGCCTTTGTTAGTTCTTCTTTTTCTCCGAGTCTCTAGTTTCATCCTTGTGTGTTTTTTGTTTTTTTTTTTCATCTTGCTGATGCACCTGTCGATGTTTTCTGTTTTACTTGCCTTTCGTGTAGCCAATTCTCGAAATTTGTTTCCTACCCTGGCTAGTGAATATCATTATTGTTACTGCTCTGCGGACGGCGCTTCTTCGACGACGCCCCAGCTTCCTTTTCGGGTGGACTGTACTTCCGGCACCAGCCGGTCAAACGATTTATTCGAGTCTTGCATTTTGGTTACCACCTAGTTTGATTATATGACATAATACGAAAGTTATATAAAACTGTATAAAATCCGTTATAAAACCAAGGGTTGTAATACACTGCAATTGATTTTCTAATATGGTTTTTTATTTTTGTAAAATTTTATGTAACTATCTGCGATTGATTTTTTTGTAATGTGAAGTTCCCGTGGCAATTCAACTGCTCCCCCGATGTGCCCGCCCTATATAGGCCCGTAGCCGTTGTTTTCGTTCGCTCGCGCGGCGGAGTTAAGGCACCAAGTTCCATCACTATACACCAACCAGAGGATGAATCACCTAACGATGACATCCCAAACAATCGTAATCTCCAAACGCAATACAACATGATGAATCATTCGACGATAACCAGAAAATCAACAGCCTAACCGTAATCAGCATCCATGAAATATGACGTAGATAAGGAAAGAACCGAGGTTTCATCAAAGAGACAGGAAGACGAAACTGACAGTCTAATATTACGATACGAATAGGACATACGCTTTTCGAAGTAAAATAAATATATTTTTAGTTAATTAGTATTTAGTTTATTAATTTGAGCAACACTCCACTTACCATGCTCTACTAAAACTTACACACGATTTCACAACAGGTCTGGAAACCAATGCCCATCTCTCGGTATTTCCAGAGCATTTGAAAGTGTCTGGATCACAGGAATTCTTTATGAGCTGCACTGCTTATTTGGTCTGAATTCCAACATCACAAAGCTCCTAGCATCTTAACTTTCTGGTAGGAAATTCATGGTCAGAATAAATTCTTCCCTCTCACAAACTCTCAACATATCCCCGGGAGTTCCCCAGGGCTTCATTCTCGGACCACTTTTATATTTTCTATACACATCCGATATTCTCCACCCTCCACCTAGTGTTGTAATGCCAAATTATGCTAACGATACTTATATATATATATATATATATATATATATATATATATATATATATATATATATATATATATATATATATATATATATATATACGCTAGCAGCAGATTTGTCAAAGCGACAAGAAATCGCGTTAACAACTTCCTCCCGCACATCTCAGCATACTTTAACAAATGGAAAATTCGCTTCAACCCAACCAAAACCCAGCTAACAGTGTTTAAGGGAAAAAACACTCACTGCACGAACAACACTAAACGTTGCCACAACAAAATTAAACTCAAGCTTAATAACACCCTCACAAAACCTTCCAAAACTCTAAAATATTTGGAAGTAACCCCTCCCAACGACTGATCATTCTCAACTCATATCAAAATGTCCCTTCATAAAGCCTCAATACAGCTTAACCTCTGCAGACGAGTGTCGTGGAAACCTAAACGCCTCTCTCTCAAGGTCAAACCGCTCATCTACAAACAGATAATCAGATCTGCTCTTACATACGCCTGCCCATTATGGTACCACATCTCACCCTCCCAAATGGAGAAATTACGAGTTTTATAACGAAAATGTTTCCGGTTTATCACTGGCTTACACCACAAAACCAATTCATATACATACCATAATAACAACAATCTTTACAACATCGCATGCATCGAACGACTGGATAGACGGATCCTAGAACTGTCGATAAATTTTATAGAAAACCTCCTTAACAATCCCAACCCTATAATAACAGACCTACCATCACCCTCCTCCAATACCGAAACTCACTAACGTAGTTGTCTCCAAATCAGAACCCTATTCACCTCAGACAGACTGGTTAACGATCTAAACGTGGTCGTGTACCAGAACACCGAACCGGCACCCATTCAATTCAAATACAGCAACACCCAACCATTCCCCAAGATTCTTACTTTTCAAGAACATACCTGACCATATCCCTTCCTACCCTCAATCAAAACGAGAAATCTGAAGACGAGTCGTCTGAAGACATGGGTACAGGTCTGCAGATCCTTGTGGATGAACGGGTGCCCTATGGTATGGAACCCGAATGGAACCCTTCTACTTCAAGAACATATTTATTATTATTATTATTATTTATTGGCCTGTAGGAACCTGGAAGTTCATGACCTCACCGACTCGACTCCGCTATCGTTCCTTGTCCTGTGCAGTCTCCTTCCACGCCTGACCAGAGGATCCGATCTCCTCAAGGTCAAACTTGACATTGTCCTCTCATTTCCGTCGCGGCCGTCGTACCGGTCTCTTTCCCGTTGGTTTATCGTCAAGAATTCTACGCACGGTCATATCGTTGTCCATTCGCGCTACACCCCCCTACTTCAAGAACATACCTGACCTTATCCCTTACTACCCTGAATCAAAACGAGGAATCCCACATCCATATAAATCAAAATTGTAAATATTATTTATAACAAATTATTATTGACAATTTAACAAATTTAATTTTTAAAGTCTCGGATAAGGACCGGATACCGGTGGAGAGACTTGCTAAATAAGGTCAAGACCAGTTCCCGGTTGTAGTGCCAACGATGATGATGAAATATTATTTTTAAGTCATCAAATTGTCACTATCTTTGCAATATCAAATATTGTAAATTGTAAATAAGATTAAATTAAATTAGATTAAGTTAGACTACGTTATGTTAAGTAATTTTAAGTAGGCTAAGTTAAAATAAACAGAGTTCCTGGTTTTTCTTGTGACCTTTTCCAGGAAAAACAAAATTACCAATATATATAAATCCCATTAAATCCTAAACACATGTAAACATTTTTGTTGGAAAACATTAACAAATAATGTGTAAACAATTATTATATAACCAATCTATTATAAGTTAACTGGTTATTACTTATTACTTATTGTAACTTTTAATTTTCGGTCTAATAAATGCGGTATATATATATTAAAAAAATGAATTCGAGATCAGTCGAAATCCATGATGCCGAAGCCACGCCAAAGTTATAAATATTAAAGCATAGTAATAAATATTAAAGAATTATTAAACTAAAACAGACTCCGGGCTTTTATTAAACTTCTTTTTTGGAAGAAGAAGAGCTCATGAGAAAGGTTTGCACATATTTGTCCCAATCACGTTGGTGATCACTAACGACCTTCGATAAATGCTCTTTTATTGTTCGGTTGAACCTTTAGACCATTCCGTCTGACTGCGGATGTAACGGTGTGGTTCTGGTTTTCCTTACGCCTAGTGCCGCACAGATGCCTTGAAATATCTGTGATTCGAAGTTTCGGCCTTGATCGGAATGAAGCTCACAGAGAACTCCATATCTGCTGATCCAATTATTGATAAGCTGCTCAATGACGGTTGTGGCTTCTTGGTTTGGAATTGGAAAGACTTCCACCCACTTGCTGAAGTAATCCATGATAACCAACATGTATTTGTTGTTGTCGTCGGTTTTTGGAAATGGTCCTGAGATATCAATCGCAATTCGCTCGAACGGGGTACCCACCTGCTTCATAGCGCTCCTTGGTTTTGCTGTTGGTCCTTTGGTCGCATTGCAAGTTGTGCACTTCCTACATCAAGACTCGACGTCATCTCTCATGTGAAGCCAGTAGGATCGAGCTCGTAATTTTGAAAGTGTCTTATTAACTCCCAGATGTCCACCGGAGGCCCCGTCGTGCATTTCTGTTAGTACATCCTTCACTTTTGATGGTGGGACTAGAATCTGCATTCGATGGGATTTTCCGTCCGCGGCTTCCCATTTGCGCTTTGGAGTTCCATCTTCCACCAGCAAGGAATTCCATTGTGCCCAATATGCTTTAAATGTTCTATAGCGTTTGAAATAATAGTGAAGAAGAACGTGTGATTCGAACTGACGCTATGACAGTTTGAATCACGAAAAAAATTGAACCTAAGCGTTACCCATCAGGCTACTGACCGTGTTTAGAATTTGATTTCTACACTCGACTATACTCCATTGATGTGAATTATTTTTGTTATCGCTTGGTATACGGTTCTGATGTATTTTTCTTATTCGATTTTTCGTTCGCTGCTCTTCACTATTTTGCTTGTGAATTGTGTGTGTATCTGTTAGAGTCGCTACAGTTCCACTCTTGTCGGAAATATTGTTTCAAGTTGGGAGCTCGTTCTTTTCTTTATATTCCAGTATTAGCGACATATCTTCATCCTGAAGTTGAGCTGCGCGTATAGCATCACACGTCCACCCATCTAGTACTTCTACTTGTACATTTGGCAGTTCGTACGCCTCTTCTTTCTCTTCCACTCTATGACAATGTTTACAATCTGGCTTACATGGTCTTCTTGATAGAGCATCAGCGTTATTATGCACCTTCCCTTGCTGAATTGAGCTTATCATTGATACGGGTGCACATTCTGCGTCTAACTCTCCTTTTATTATTGCGACCGGTTCCTCGGACGCATTTAGTACTCTGACAGGTACAATGTACCTCTTCACCTCAGGTTGGTACGTTGATAGTCTCCTCTTACGATAAGCGCATGAAGAACAATTCTCATTCGATGTTTCATTAATTCGTCGACATTTCCTACAGTCAACAGAGATGTGGCCGACTCCGCAGCATGTCCAGCACTCCATAACAGGTCTCGGGGTTCTCCGTTGTACATGCCTGATTCTTTGGCGGGAATATTCCTGGACGGACATTTCTCGGACTCTATATGTACTCCTGGTAGCCAGTTTAGCAGATTCATATGCCAATGCGAACGCCAGTATTTCATTAGTCGTCTTATTTCCTGCCAAACAAACGGCTTGTTGCAAGTCCCGATCTTGGAGTGCATTCATAAATGCGCCCATTGCTACCTCGTTCAGCAATTCCTTAGTCATATTTGAATAAGACAAGTTTGCCAATCGCTCAATGTCTGCCTGCAACTGTTGAAGATTTTCTCCAGGTTTCTGCGTTCGGCTCCGCAGTTGCATGCTGTAGAACTGCTGCATGTGGTTGTATCCATACCTAGCTTCAAGGCCGTGTCTTACCGCTTGGAAATATGTTTGCTTCTCTGCTGGTATGGTTTGTAGCGATTCTGCAGCCGCCCCGCGGAGTGACAAGATTAGTGATGTTGACTTTTGCTCATCCGATCACTTATTATAATTGGCCGCGGCGTCAAACTGACGTATAAATACGGAGAAGGGTCCCGTTCCATCGAAGGTTGGCGGTTGTATCCTTGTATCGATGTAGTCATGTTGATTGCTAGGCGATGTCTTATTTCTCTCAACACACTCAAGTGTCTTTTCGATTCGTGTTATTTCTACGGTGACTTTCTTAAATTCAGTTTCGTTTTTTAGATCCAGGTTTTCTACTTCGTTTCGAATTTCTTCCTTAAAGTGTTGAAAATTATATTTCATCCCCTGCGTTTGGCCGTCCAACTTTGCATTAACATCTGCAGCTTGCGCGTCCAATTTTATTATCATCAGCCTGAACATCTCCGAAATGTCCAACTGTGGCGAACTCTTTTCCGTCACATTGGCACCATCTTGACTCGCTGTTTCTTCTCCGTCCGGACAGTCTGGCCCAATTGTAAAAACATATGTGTCGACATCAATACCCTCTTCCTCCGTTGCTGCTTGCAGACGCTGTCGAAGAATTTGCTTCTGTCCTCTGCTATCCAGATTCCGGTCCTCAAGTTCCTTCTTCAACTCAGGAACGCGAAGATCCTCGAAATGTCGATCTGACATCGTCACAACACACTCTCACAGACTTATTCACTTCACCAATAATTAATCCCACTTCTGACACCAATTGTGCCGTGCTTAGGGTTCGCTGGATTAATTATTTTAATAAATAAGACCCGTTAAATCGATTTTGAATTAATGTAACACTTTATTAGTCCGTTAATAACAACCTTTACTTTTACCGTACACTTAACGATTTCTTGACTTATCGTTTCCGTACTTATCGCGTCTTTGACTGCTTACTTCTTACTCTCTAATCTGTGTGAGTCGTATTTATACCGTCTCCTCATTCTGATTCGGCGTTTCGTTTCCGTCCGTTCCACAGCCTTGAATGTTCTACTGTTCATAGTCTCCAGTTTTCCAGTACTTTATAGAATATTCTAGTACTTTGTTTCGGACTTTCTCGAATATTCTAGTACTGATTGTCATATCCGTCACAATATCATTGGGATAGAATGCTCCCGAAATGAAATCATTTTCACTGCACATTGCCCTTGTGTGACCACGGGTAATCTTTATAATGAAGTTATCTATTCTGTTAAGTCCTAATTTGTCATACAGGACTTTATTGGGATAGTATTTTTTATAATGCGACTCTGGGCTTCTATACATTCCGAGGCAGGAACGCAAACACTGCCTCTCGAACACCCGAAACTTCTCCATGTAAAATGGGGATATGTTGTACCATACCGGCCAGCCATACACTAATATTGGTCGGATGAATGCCGAGTATGAAATTATTTTCACCTTGAGGTCCAGAAGACTACTACGGAATGTATAGATGTATGATTATCAATGTATAGACACTGATTAACACAGATACCAAGGTGTCTGACTACAGTTTTTATTTGTAGGGGAAGATTATTACTTTCTGCAATGGCAAATTTGTTCCAATTCCGTTTTGTATCCCTTGATGCACTGGACAAAGGCGTTCTGAAAAGGATAGTCTCTGTTTTTTGGAAATATATTTTTATTTTCCAGTCGTCGCAAAATGTTTGATTTTGTTGAAATCATTTTGCAGAAGTCTGTTGATGACATCAATCTTTTCTCCAGATCTATACATCACAAGGCCGTCGGCATACGCAATTGCATGGTTGAGAGAACCCAATAGATCACTAGTGTAAATGTTAAATAAAATGGGAGAATTCACTGCTCCCTGTTATAGACCGTTTTTGATGTGGAAGGTGTTGTTCGAGATTATATCTCCACATTTCACCACAAATTGTGTACCCATTATCATATCGTAGATAATGTATAATAAATTTTCGGGCAGACCTAGATTTGATAACTTGTATACAAGCCTATCTAACCATACGGTGTCGAAAGCCTTTTCAAAGTCAACCAAACAGGCCCCTGTGCATTGTTGCTTCGCCTTGTTCCATTGTATGTCGGAAAGAAGTTTTGTCGCAGCATGAACTGTGTCATGTTGCGATCGGAAACCAAACTGGTTGTTCGGAATAATACCATTTTCCTCACACCAGTTACTCAACGCCTTATTTATAATTATCTCGAATACCTTGCTGATGTTCGGAAGCAAACTAATCGAGCGAAGATTGGCTGGATTGCTCCTGTCCTTGCCCCTTTTGGGGATGGGATGGACTACTGCAGATTTCGATTGGGTTGGATAATATGCATTATTTAGAGCGTTATTGAACAAAATAGTGTAAATCTTCACTACTTCAAGGGGTAAATGCTTTAGAACAATGTTTGGAATACTATCTATTCCAGAAGATTTTTTGTTCTTAATCGATCTAAGAATGTCTGTCAGTTCATCCTTGTGTACAAATATGCTAGTGTTTAGATATCTAACTAGGGAATCCGCTCTATTATTTTCACTAAAGATAGTGAAACTTCGACTTAAGAGACGCCAATTGTTAAGTTCATTGCGAACCGAAATATGTTTTTGGAGAGCCGTATTTTCCAGGTCAAGCTTCGAAACAAGCACCAATTGAGTTCGCCTTTTTTTGCGGATCCTCGACTATTATGAAGCCTTCGTTCGAATTGATGTGTTCTAGGGTAAGTCCTACGTTCAGCAGAGTTTGACAATTCTCGGGAGTTCGCGGAACTCTCAGACATGGGATGTCATTATAATCTTTCCTTCGAAAGACTTTATTTATTTGAGGGAACATGTTCAGTCCACTAGCTTTAATGGAATTCTCTTGTTCCAGTCTTCATTAATTACTGATCTATAGTTGCCACGGATCAGTTTTTGAAGATTTCTAATTAGTGACTTAATTGTTTTTATTTCCTGGCTATTTGAATTGCTGAACTGTCTGTAGAGCAGTTTTAACTTAGAGATACTCTTTTGCCTATATAGCTCGTCGATCATTGAGTTTCTGTATCGGTTTGTATGGCTCTCCATGTGAAACACCTTTGGAATAGAACGATTCATTGTATTAGTAACAATGTTGTTCATCGTCGAAAGGTAATCATTTAATGTTTATTATTGATTTAATAATTTCGTCATTATGAAAATTTCTGTCACTTAGTGGATCTTTGCCATTGGTGCGTAATTCTTGTTTTATTATCCGATCAAAGCGCGACCAGTATGCTTTTCCGAAATTAAAAGAAGGTATCTGTTTATACTTGGCGGAAGGCTAATAACCTTGCCGGAAAAACAAATTATTATGGAAAATTTAACAAGCCTCGGGACTTGCTAAATAAGGCCAAGACCGGATCCCGGTTGTAGTGCCGATAATGATGATGATGATCTGTTTATACTGCTCAAGTAGTGAATGTTCGATTGGGACATGTATTATAGAGCCAAATCCATAATGATCGCTATCGTACTCGATTGTACGAAGACAATTTCGAGTAGTTACATCCGTATCTAATAATTGTATTCGCTCGTCCAGCAACATTAAATCCAAGAAGGAATTTCCTCTTGGATATGACGGCGTACTTGTAGCGTACAATTCTAGTTTATGTTCGATAGCGTTTGTTTGCCACCAATCGAACAACACATTGCCTCTTGTGTTTGTGATAAGGTTACCCCAAGTACTGTGCTTGGAATTGAGATCTCCCACCATAAAGAAATAATTATTTTCCGAGTCTAACTTAAGACTTCGAAAAAGGGTATCAAGTTCATTGATAAACTGTAGACACTGTGGAGATTCGGGAGCATACGTAGAGATCACATATAGAGGTCTTTCACTTTTCAAAGGAATATCTATAACGCAGGCTTCTAGCACCCGGAACTTGTATACATCTCTACTGTAGACGACTTTGTGTTGTAGAACATTTTTAACTAAGACAGCGACCCCACTCCCCTGAGTGGAATTTGGACGATCTCGTCTAATTACTTTATAATTTTGGTAGCCCAATTTGTGCCTTTGGTTTAGTTTAGTTTCGCTAGCCAAAAACACATCTGGGCGTTCAGCTTCCAGCAGATTGCTGAGATTATCCCTTCTTTCCATGCGGATTAGTGAATAATAATAATAATTTTTAGGGTAAATTCAGTCGCAGTGAACATTATGATTAGAGTGTGGGTTCGTCTGGAAACAGTGTCGAATAGATAATGTCCGTTCGTGCCACTTGTTCCGTCAGTTTTTTTTCGAACTTTTCGAATTTTTTATCAAACGCAGCAAACTGTCCTTGTATGGACAGTAATATTGCTGTTATATCAGTTTGTGCATCTGGAGCAGGCGTTTTAATGATATTACGTGATTGTTCTAAGATTGGTGCATTTTTTACTCCACCTGCCATTTGGGCGTATGACACACTTGGTGCCACGAAGTTGTTGTAAGAGCAAGTTTTCATCCTTTTCTCTTCTTCAACTTGCTTCTTTTTGACTTCGAACTTTGATTTTAGTTGTTGGTACTTAGGGCAACCTCTAAAGTTAGCAGGATGACCTGAGTTGTTACAGAGGACACAGGATAGTTTACTTCTATCCGGAAGCTGTTCTTTGCCCAATGGACATTCTCCAATGATATGTTTGTTTAGGCATTTGACGCATCTGAAATCCATATTGCAATTCGCTGCCACATGCCCGAAGCGTTGACAGCGCATACACTGCAATACGCGGTCGCACTACTTTATTCTCTCCCAACATATTGTTTGGTGATTAATGTATTTAATATATCTAATTCCATCAATTTTACTATTGGGGCTTAGCCACACAATGAAGAAAGGCAACTTACGGCTGCGATTTCTAGAATTAGCTGTAGAAAATGGTTTCACACCTGTAAATTTCAAGGTATCGTTTTCGACGCTTTTTAGTTCTTCGAGCACCTCTTCGGGAGTAAAGGAAAGATCAACTCCTTTAAGGAGCATGGAGACAGTTTTCTCCGATTTAGGGGTGTACGTGTAGTACTCGCTTTTCAATTTCATCATCGCATGTTAAACTTATCTTAAAATTATTTATACGTTTTGTTTTAAAAGTTTTGCATGTCAACTCACCCAATTTTATGAGATCCTTTGTCTCCATGTAACTGATGTAGATAGGAGGTACTTTCTCCTTTTTTTTTGACTGGCACCTGCTGAGATGGTTCGTACTTCTGATTTGGTTCCTGTGGGGGTTCTCTACATCACACGGAGAACCAACCCACAACCCTAACCTGCGAACATGCAAAAACAATTCGCAATTCCATACATTCCTAACTCCGCAATAGCTACATTCCAAAACGTTCAACAGAATATAATTCCTCCTACTTTTTTGGCACATATTTCTTATATTTTGTTTTTAATTTATAATGACCTCAGTGCCCAAGTAATCACATATCTATTCAAGAACATTATTACTAATATTTAAAGAAGTATAATTACAAAAGAAGACAATCAATTTAAACGACACAGACTCATGACTAAATAATTAAAGCTAAATAATTACAAAATTGATATCTTTCCGTACACACCAGTAAAGAGAAACAAGTCGCCAAACACCAATTTATAAATCCATAAACCTTTCTAAGAATACCTAAAAGCCTTTAAGCAAAATACCAAAATATTAAAACAAACACGCAAACATCATTTGTTACAATAAAAAAAAGGATATATATAACCAAACACACTCACTATCTTATCAAACATCCAAAGTACTAATAAAAAGTGTATTATACAACATTAAAGATCAAAAAGGAAAGAACGAAAGAACAATTAAAACTTTTTTTTTGCAACATAAAACCGACCAGCCAATATACATTTCCCTTTTAACAATAAAAATTATAAATTTATCGAGATTGAAAATTAGAGTAACAAGCGGGAAACGCGAAAATATTAAAACTAAATTAGGCGAAACAATTTTATTAAAATTACAAACTCTTGTAAGTCCCCTTGCGGGTCCAAACCAAAAACAAGATCACGATTAAACCATACTTCAAAATCACCGTGTCATAATAATAAAAAGCGGGAAAAACCGAAAATATTAAAATTAAACTAGGCGAAATAACCTTATTAAAATTATAAACTATTGTAAGCCCCTTCTGGGCACAATCCACGCACAGCACCTTATTTACAGCACTCGCGACACCATTGACTCCCGTCGACTCCCCGCGTCCTCTTTGCGACCCCCCGATACTCACACCGACGCAACCTCGACTCAATCGACTCCCTCGCGGCTCCTATCGACTCACGCGTCCACACCTCTTGGCTTCATCCACACACACCCCGTCTCTCCTCAATTCCTCAATCCCGGCTACCCTTTCCGACTTCGGCACCAGTATGCCCACCACACGAGCCGGCACTACCCAGCAGGAACTACCGCGATCCGACTTCCCCGCGTTCCAGGACGTTTCCGGCGTCGAATTCCCACCCCCTACCCAAAATATAAAGCTCCCTCCGTTCGACGAGGAGGATCCAGAGCTTTGTTTCGCCACAGCCGACCGTTTTTTTCGGTTCGCCAACATCCACGATGAAGAACATCGTGCTATAGAATTGCTGCGGGTGCTGGATGGGACACAGCGGATGCATATTGCGAACGCGATCAGGTCACCAGGCCCTGATCCCCAATGCAACATGCGGGAGACGCTCCTTAACGCTTCGGGCGAACCCACCAGCAGCAAACTACAACGATTGGCGAACGAGACCAATTTCTCGGGTATTAGACCATCCCTTTTCCTGACCCATTTACGCTCGATAGCGGGGACCAGGATCTCGGATGATCTAATTAGGCCACATTTTCTGAGGAGTCTACCTCAACATGCCCGCTCGGCATTAATGGCCCAACCTAATCAAAGTTTGGGCTATTTATCAAAGGTGGCTGACGCAACCATGGAAACCTTAGACCCACAGTCTGAGCTCTCACCATACCAAGTCGCGGCGGTTAGCCAACACGTCGCACCGCCTACACGCCACCCTCCTACAGTCCCCTTAGCAGCACCTAGGACCCCTTTTCGCGGAACCCAATTCCTACAGCGGACCCAAGACAGCAGGCCCAGCGAGTCCCCCACAGACCACTCCCCTGCACACGCCACACTATCCGACCTCCACGCGCTACAGGCCTCACTCCGCCGCGAACTAAACCAAATTCGCGCGGCGACAAGTACCGCCCATCGAACCGCGCATACCCAACGGACAGGTCGACCATCGCCCCCTCAGAACAGCACACCAGCGGCTCAACCCACGAGGGACCAAGGCGCTCATCGGTTGTACTCGGTGACCGCACGCATCACGTCCAGCTTCTGCCATAAAAAAGGCCACATCTACGACGAGTGCCTAAAAAGGCGAAACACGCGTTTCTGCCGGGAGTGCTGGCAGTATGGCCACGACATTGTAGAATGCCGCGCGCACCATTCCCCACTTCCACAGAATAGGTCACCGCACCAGCAGAGGCAGTCCCCGAGGAAAGCACACCCGCGACCACACCAACCTTCTACCTCCCAAAACCCCACTATATCAACCATCCGAGGGACTAGCGGCCCAATCGGATGCGGGATGTGTGGCCGTACGGACCACACGTGGGATCAATACGGAAAAACGGTAAGGGGATCCCCCAGTAACACCCACCCCAACACCCATCAACAAGGCCAAGATTCCACGTCGACGCCAACGCCCAGGAAACAGCACTCCTACTAAGGGCGGCAAACAACTCCCCATACCACTGTATGGACGAAAAACGCTGACCCTCAAACCAAACCTTCTCCATCCGGCATAAGGCACCCTGTCACTGCGGAGAAGAATAAACTCTGGCCTCAAAGCTCCTCCATCCCACACGCGCAATTTCGTCACGGCAAATGTGAAAGAGCTACCGGCAAGCCACCACTTACCCAGCCATCATACCTGCTGGTCAACGCAGCCGACAACAGACCACTGGACCACACTGCAACCCCCTTGCCCCTGCCGTCAACACACACGGCACCAACAACCAGGTCCACTCCCAACGACGACTCAAGCCCTGCCACAACCCAGGAACGCGTCAACACGACACTCCCGAGCCCTACCCCCGCGCTTGCGAGGCCAAACCCAAAACCACCAGACTCCTAGCTACTTAACCCACCTCCCGCCGCACACCGACCTACTCCTTCCGCCCCACCCTTATTTCGCGACTACGTCACTAGGGGGGGGGGGGGGGGGTACTGTGCGGGTTCTCTACATCACACGGAGAACCAACCCACAACCCTAACCTGCAAACATGCAAAAACAATCCGCAATTCCATACATTCCTAACTCCGCAATAGCTACATTCCAAAACCTGCAACAGAATATAATTCAACAGAATATATTCTAATCATCCCCACATACGTTTTCCCAAAATTGCTTCGGTCAACTTTCTACTTAAGTTATATTTTCTCTTTGCGACCAAGCAACCCTAATTTCCCCGAAATTCATATGCTGTAACGAAACGCATATTCCAAAGGAGCATCAATCATCGCCACCAATTATAAGAAGCCGCGCACATTTCCCCGAAATTACTTCGGTCAATTCTCAATCTAAACGATATTCCTCGCTTGCACCCAAGCAATTTCAATATCCCGGTACGCAGAACCAACGAATCCATCTTAGCCTACACAGCAAGGATTCGCTGGAACTAAACTCCTATGCACGCATAGCAACTCTTCCAAAATTCCTTGTAATTGGCAGCGAGCCTAATTTTGCTATGACGCACCGCCACGACGCAATGAATGAATTATTTTCATTCGTAAGTTAGTCGTCCTCCAACTACCACCACGCGCGTATCGAGTCTCCTATAACCGCCGCGAACACGCGGGGGCACGCCGACCCTGTGTGTAGAAGTCAGTCCTTATCTAACCGCTGGTCGAGTCGCAACCACCAAAGTGCGCGCACGCACATAAGTCGCTTCACACCCACCACCGGTGACGGTCGCACCGCACCGAGTAGTTATTTAACCGCGAGAGTGCACACACTGGCCATTTCACCGCTTCGCGAGTGCAAAAGTTCTGCCCTTTAGTCACGCATTTGTCTTCCACACGAATTCTCTGCTCATCGCGTGTTATTTAGTGTTTAATAATAACACATAAGCCGCGTCGTGTATATACCCCAAAATTAACAAATAAGTGTAGTGCCGCTACCGCTGTTGAACACTTTAGCAAACCCTTAGTGTAAGAACTTAATCTGATAGCGTAATTTAAATACTAGCGCAGTGCCTACTAGTTAGCTCATGAACAGAAAGACTTACCGCCCAAAAAAAATTGTTAATACCAACCACCTTCAAGTGTTATTCTCTTTTAATAAATAAAAGAAATAAAGACTAATTACATCAGAGCCAGTGCGTTTCGTTTCTGTCTGTTCGTGGTAAAGGACCCGACGGTCGGGGATGGTAGTGAACTAGTGCCATACGCTGGCAAATACCCCCTGCCCCCACATTCCTGTTGTTGAGTTTCCTTAGCTTGTCGTATTTTCTTAGTCTTCGTGGGTTGCTGTTGTCTTTGATTTTGCTGTTGTTGTTGTACCATTTTCGTTTTTCGCTCGTTCTGGCTCAGATTTTAGTTTACTAACTTCCTCCATTTGTTTATCTAGTTGTTGTTTTTTAAGACTAATCTCAAGAATGAATCTATTGTGGACCTCGATCTGATTGCTAGCGTCTGCATTTGTTTCGCTGACAGCTAGTTCTTGGAATTGGTTTCCAGCCCCTGAGTACTGGGCACCATGGGTGTTGTCTTCGTCGTCGCTGTTGACAATCAACGTGTCTGTATCCTTGTTTTCATTTGTTCTGTGTTTTGCCTTCTCCGAAGCACCATTTTGGGATCCATTTGTTTTACGTCCATATTATGGACCACTTGTTCTCACTTTTTTTTATTGTTTTTTTTTTGTTTTATTGCGCGAGTGACAGATAGATAATCACGTTCAGGAGTTTGTTTATTATATTGTGCAAATACACAAACAGGAACATTTCGTACGTTGCGTATCGGCACTAATTGTTTTTTAATTATTTTGGATGCAGAGAAGTCCCAAGCGAACTTATAGCGTTTGCGATGATAGCGAAGAACGTGTGATTCGAACTGACGTTGTGACAGTTAGAATCACCAAAAATTGAACCAATGCTTAACACATGACGCTACTGGCCGTGTGTACGAATTCGATTTCTAAACTCAAGTACACTCAACCGACGTGGATTTGTTATGTTATCGCTATGGTATACGGCTCTAATGCATTTTCTTATTGGATATACGTTCGGTGTTCTTCACTATTTGCTTGTGTATTGTGTGTGTGTCTGTTAGAAACGCCACAAACCCGTACTCATTTATGATCTGCAACGCGGTTTAATTTAAAAATAATAATAAAATAATAATAAAATTAAAATAATAACTATCGTTTGTCGACACGTCTACACCAGATTGTAGTGTGATAACATAGCCACAAAATGACCATAAAATATAATATCAAGTAAAGCAATTTGACCTTGTCACAATTAACAAGTGTCATGTAACCAGCATTCGTTGCCGACAATAATTCAAGGTCGATTGTTTTCATTGACTAAAAGAAACGAATCGCTACGGTTACGATTTGCAAGAATCAAATAACAATCGTATGCGAGCTTACTGCAGGTGAATGATTCACATATTAATTGGGTCAAACCATGTTATTGTTATTGCACTATACATCAAGCTGGATTCAGAGAATAGAATAGCGTAATAAGCATCTTATATGTTGAGTGAATTATGAATGAATTGTAATAGCTGATGAAGCATTATTTGTATGAGTAGGTTAAGAAATTTATCGATAATTGAGTGATTGATTGGGAGTATAAATACCCCGTCAATTTCAATAATAAAGTTAATGAAATACCTGAAACGTCTTTGGTTCAACAACTGCGGCGCTCTACGCCATACTCTTGGTCAATTTGGTACTGCCTACCATCACCCTCCTCCAATACGGAAAGTCACTACCGTAGTCTTCTCTAAATGAGAACCCTATTCACCTCAGGCAGACTGGTTAACGATCTAAACGAGGTCGTGTACCACAACACCGAACCGGCACCCATTCAATTCAAATACAGCAACATCCAACCATTCCCTAAGATTTTAACTTTTAACACACAACCGAATGGCACCCCCCTACTTCAAGAACATATTTATTATTATTATTATTATTATTATTTATTGGCCTGTAGGAACCTGGAAGTTCATCACCTCACTGACTAGACTCCGCCATCGTCCCCTGTCCTGTGCAGTCTCCTTCCACACCTGACCAGCTGATCCGATCTCCCCAAGGTGAAACCTAACATTGTCCTCTCATTTCCGTCGCGGCCGTCGTACCGGACTCTCTCGACCGTTGGTCTACCGTCAAGAATTCTACGCACGGTCATATCGTTGTCCATTCGCTCTACACTCCACTACATCAAGAACATACCTGACCATATCCCTTACTACCCTCAATCAAAACGAGAAATCCCACATCCACATAAATCAAAATTGTAAATATTATTTATAACAAATTATTATGGACAATTTAACAAGTTTCGGATAAGGACCGGATACCGGCGGAGAGACTTGCTAAATGAGGTCAAGACCGGATGCCGGTTGTAGTGCCAATGATGATGATGAAATATTATTTTTAAGTCATCAAATTGTCACTATCATTGCAATATCAAATATTGTAAATTGTAAATAAGATTAGATTAAGTTAGATTAAGTTATGTGAAGTCATTTTTAGTAGTCTAAGTTAAAATAAACAGAGTTCCTGGTTTTCTTTTGTGACCTTTTCCATGAAAAACAAAATTACCAATATATCTAAATCCCATTAAATCCTAAACACATGTAAAAAAATTGTTTGGAAAATGTTAACAAATAATATGTAAACAATTATTATATAACCAATGTATTATAAGTTAACTGCATTACTTATTGTAACTTTTAATTTTCGGTCTAATAAATGCGGTATATATAAATAAAAAAAAATGAATTCGAGATCAGTCGAAATCCATGATGCCGAAGCCACGCCAAAGTTATAAATATTAAAGCATAGTAATAAATATTAAAGAATTATTAAACTAAAACAAACCGCAGGCTTTTTATTAAACTTCCTTTTTGGAAGAAGCTACAGACAGTTCGTTCTGGGACCCAGCAGGCTCGGACACCCAGGCCATAACCAAAAGCCGATTCAGCCAGCTGTCACCAGCGGGACGGAGGAAAGAAAAAAATAGCACAAAATATAAACATAACAGATCTAATGTTGCTGTGCTTGTTGAAGCAATGATATTTTCTTAATCTTTATAACCAGCCAATTGTTTCCCAAGTTGAATAATACAATTTCTTCTTTTTTTTTTTTTTTTTTTGGTTCTGGTCACAATGAAAATTCAAAGATAACCACATATATATTGTAGCGAGCTTAAGGTTCACTGGATTAATTATTTTAATAAATAAGAGCTGTTAAATCGATTTTGAATTAATGTAACACTTTATTAGTCCGTTAATAAAAACCGTTACTTTTACCGTACACTTAACGGTTTCTTGACTTATCGCTTTCGTACTTATCGCATCTTTGACCGCTTATAGCGTTTGAAATAATAGTGAAGAAGAACGTGTGATTCGAACTGACGCTATGACAGTTTGAATCACCAAAAATTTTAGCTAACCGTTACCCATCAGGCTACTGGCCGATTTTTGAATTTCATTTTTAAACTCTACTATACTCCACTGATGTGAATTGTTATGTTATCGCTTGGTATACGGCTCTGATTTATTTTCTTATTCGATTTTTCGTTCGGTGCTCATCACTATTTTTGCTTGTGAATTGTGAATTGTGTGTGTATCTGTTAGAGTCGCCACACTACCCCCTTCCCAGTAACTTCGTTACGATCAGCTTCGTTGCGAACGACGAGCGAACGAGAGAATTTCGGAGAAAGCGAGTGTGCCTTGGTGCTCTATGCAGAAGTCATGATTGTGTGTGTGAAGTTCTGTTTACTACGGGAAGTGTGTGCTCCGTGTACGGATCACGTCGGGGTCACCAATTATAGCGTTTGAAATAGTAGTGAAGAAGAACGTGTGATTCGAACTGACGCTATGACAGTTTGAATCACCAAAAATTTTAGCTAACCGTTACCCATCAGGCTACTGGCCGATTTTTGAATTTCATTTTTAAACTCGACTATACTCCACTGATGTGAATTGTTATGTTATCGCTTGGTATACGGCTGTGATGTATTTTCTTATTCGATTTTTCGTTCGGTGCTCTTCACTATTTTGCTTGTGAATTGTGTGTGTATCTGTTAGAGTCGCCACACGTTTACCTCTTACTTCTTACTTTCTGATCTGCCTGTGACGTATTTATACCGTTTCCTCATTCTGATTCGGGGTTTCGTTTCCGTCCGTTCCATAGCCTCGAATTTTCTACTGCTCAAAGTCTCAAGTTTTCCAGTACTTTCCAGAATATTCTAGTACTTTGTTTTGGACTTTCTAGAATATTCTAGTACTGATTGTCATATGGGTCACAATATGCATTCATGGCACTAATGTCAATCATATTGTAAAAAACGACCATGAGGCAGAGTCGTGTCATGCGTTTCACGGTACTACATGGGTTGAAAAGTCCTAGGATTTGCTAATAGGTGGTGGTACTAGAAAATGGATGCCACCCATTTCGAGAGGCTCACCTGTCACTAGTTTATGTATGAAGTTTCTTGACATTTCGTCTATTCGTTTACGAGCTACAGTCGTTTGATTGACGCTACTTTCGTCTTCGTAAAAAAAGAAGAATGGAAAAACAGGAAGCAAAGGCATCGAATTATTTTGATTGATCGTATATCCCGCTTGTTCCTTTGAAATGACCACGCCCTTAGCTAACTCACGCAACTTCACTTTATGAGCACTGAAAACGATTCAATGCATTTGCTTTACGATTTCCGCATTCGTAGCTTGTTTTCCTTTGACCTTTTAGAGCGAGGTGCGTCTTCGGTGCTTGTAAGACCTATTTTAAATTCACTAAACAACCGATAACCTGTTGTTCTCGAAGGAGCAGATGTGGGCATTTCTCCAATCAGTCTAATGTTTGTTAAGAAGTCTTTGTCATCAAAAAACAATGTTTGATCAAGATGCGATATTCCTGTTTTTCAATTTTTTTTACGAAGGCGAATGTAGCGGCATCAAACGACTGTAGCTTGTAAACGAATAGACGAAATGTCATTAAAATTAATACATAAACTAGTGACAGATGAGCCTCTCGAGATGGGTCATGTTCATTTTCTAGTGGCACCACCTATTGGAGAATTTCAGGACTTTTCAGCCCATGCAGTAGATATGTCAGTTAATCTAAGCTGAAACGCTATACGAGGGTTGCCTCTTATGTTTCGGGATTTGGCAACCCTAGTGTTGCAATCCGGCAATTGACAGCTCTGTCGTAAAGTTGGACATTTTTGAGGTTATACGCACTCAGAACGTTTTGACATACGAGCGCTATTTGTGTTGTTTACAGTAACTTAAAAGATTCATCTCGGCCCAAAAATGGAATTAAATCGTCAACATTTTCGTGCGATTATTTTTTAAAACTTTCGGCGTGGATTAACTCAGCAACAGTGCATGGATGCACTTAATTCAATTTTTGGCGATGAAGCTCCATCAAGGACCAGTGTTTATCGATGGTATGGTGAATTCAATCGTGGTCGTAGTTCACTCCAAGATGAATTTCGTGAAGGTCGTCCAAAATCAGTTGTTGTTCCGAAAACCATTGATGCTGAGCGCGAACTGATATTGGAAGATCGTCGTGTGACCTATCGTGAGATTGAGACAACCTTAGGCGTTAGTGGGACCAGCATACATTCAATATTGCATAAACATTTGACCTTCAAAAAAATTTGTTCGCGTTGGATCCCACAAAGAAATGCTCAAAAAATACGGTCGCGGTGCTTCGAAACACGTCTATGACATCGTGACAGGTGATGAATCGTGGATTTACGCGTATGAGCCCGAAAGTAAACAGCAGTCGACTGTCTGGGTGTTTCAAGATGAGCCAAATCCAAATCCACTTCGCGCACGTAGCACTTCCAAGCAAATGGTCGCCTGTTCTTTCGGAAAAACTGGACATGTCGAAACCGTACCACTAGAACAACGCAGAACAGTCAATTCTGAGTGGTACACAACCATTTGTTTGCCAGTTGTCTTCCAAGAAATCAGGAAAACCAACCGCCGAAGACGGATCACTCTTCACCACGACAATGCGAGCTCTCACACATCGGCTGCGACAACTGCATTTTTGAGCACACAAAACATCGATTTGATGGGTCATCCGCCGTATAGTCCTGACTTGGCACCGAATGACTTCTTTTTATTCCCGTACGTAAAACACAAACTGAGAGGTCAACGTTTTTCGACACCTGAAGAAGCGGTTGCTGCATTCAGAATGCATGTGTTGGAGATACCTCAATCAGAGTGGCAAAAGTGCTTCGACAATTGGTTCAAACGCATGCCAAAGTGTATAGATCTTCATGGGGAATATTTTGAAAAACCATAAAGTGATTTTTGTTTTTGTTGTCTAATCCCGAAATATAAAAGGCAACCCTCGTAATTGCAAGTGTAATGAAAATTTAAAATAAAAAATGAAAACAAACGAACAATGGAAAAGGCCTAACCCTCACTTAGTGAGACGTAAGCTGGAGGCTATAATGGATGAGCAAACACGACCTTTATAGCTTTCTACCGATGTACTAATTGTTCTTCAAATCCCTGTGAACGAAAAATCACAACCTGACCATAACATGAGCTCACTCGCGCATAAAAAACCTGAATGTTTTAATATATTGCTCACGTCAGAATGACATACAATATTATTAGTTTGAGAAGTTCCAAAAAATATATATTGTTTATTCCCGTCATATGAAGTAGTTTGTTAAGGTTGTTTTTCTCTCGCTGGCAAGTTTCTACTAATTTATAGTAATGGTTAATTGTTGTGTCAAACGGTTTATTAAATGTTTTATCTGATTCGTATTCATATTATTTAGAACTAGAATTTTAGACTACACCCAGAAATCAAATGCCGGATGGCTAGTTTGATCACAATTATCATGGGAACTAATAAGTTTCCTTTCTGTTGGCTTATTGTGGTTTGAAAAATCACGTTTAACCAGTTTTTTTTTGTTATCGTATTATGACTGTGTAATAAGAAAAACAAACAACAGTATATACGTATGACTCACGATTTCTGTATATTTAGAGATTTTTTGGTTGACGTGATCTTCCAAAAACCCAAAAAGGTATTTGTATTAGATTACATTACAGTCTCGTATAATTTTAATAACAAATACGTGGCGGACGTGTAATGCGATCTGATATATACACTAGACAAAAAAGCGTATCTATTTAATGTATTTTTTAATCAAATTCTGGAAGGGAGAATTTGATTTTTTCGAATTGTCGTCTTAATTAGACATATCTAAAAGAGGCTTTTGAAAATGCAAATTTTATTTAACGAACTATGGTGAGTTGCTGTTGTTAAGAACTCATTATTTTATGAAATCCTACAATTTGAATCACTCATAAGTTCAATAACAATAAGTTCAGTTTATGTAATTCTAAAATTTCGTATTGCATACTTGATGAATGCCTGTATCTTGTTCGTACATACCTTGTACAAGATCTGACAACAATAAATAGGATATTCCATACGCCGCAATAATAATAATATGCGGCAGAGTTCTACGACCGATAGCTGTGTAACGTAAAGTCTTCTTTTTCGATTGCCACTCTTCCCATGTCTGTAAAAATACCACTTTGGACGTGGTCTTCGTTTGCATAAAATTCTTTTTTGTTTTGCCGAAAAAATGATGTCAAATATTGTAAAATTGTATATGAAACTTAGAAGAAACGCGACTGACACATGTTTTTTGTTAAAGTATATAGCAATATATATTTATTTACCACGTACGCGGGTTTTTAAATGGTTTAGACTTTTCCAAGGTAAGTAAAAAGCTGAAGATGACGAGCACCCGGTTAGCCTTTCTTAATAATCGGCGGTACGGAGCCGATGGTATTTTAAAAATGTCGGTAATTTCTTCCAATCTGACGGCTAGTTAATTGATCTCGGGATTGAAACTGTGGGGGTTCTCTATATCACACGGAGAACCAACCCACAATCCCAACCTAACATCCAAAAACCATTCCACAATAGCATACATCTCCAAATCTGCAACAAAAACCATTTTCCAAACTCTCAACAGAATATAATTCAACAGAATATATTCTAATCATCCGCGCATTCATTTTCCCAAAATTGCTTCGGTCAATTATCTATATTTCCTCATTGTAACCAAGCAATACCAATTTCCCCGAAATTCATATGCTATAACAAACGCATATCCAAATCCTCAACGGAACATTACCAACTAACTAAGCCGCGCACATTTCCCCGAAATTTATATGCCATAACAAACGCATATCCCAATCCTCAACGGAACATTACCAACTAACCAGCCGCATACATTTCCCCGAAACGACTCGGGTTAATATTCTATCTAAACGATATTCCTTGCTTGCACCCAAGCATTTTCAATTCCCCGGAATACCCAACCAACGAATCCAACTTAGCTTATACGGCAAGGATTCGCTGGAACTAAATTCTTAAGTAGGCATAGCAACTCGTCCACAATTCCTTGTAATTGGCAGCGAGCCTAATTTTGCTATGACGCACCGCCACGACGCAACGAATGAATTATTTTCATTCGTAAGTCAGTCTTTGTCCAGCAACCCTGGAGCCCACATCGTCCTTCTAACCCCCACAGTCACGGTTTAACCACCGCCCGATCAAGGAGTCGCATGTCAACCACCGGGCGCCTACACCTAGGAGTTATCCAGTGCGGGTTTTGCGAACCAGTCGCGAGTCGAGCTTTGTTCCCCCCTTCCCTCTGCCGTTTCCCGTGGCGGTAAAGCCGATTCGCCTTGAAGTAAAATTTGTGTAACGTATATATGTTTCCGTGTAAGTGTAAGAAGTGTTGCCTATAAGTAAAAAGCGAAACATTTCGTCTATAAGAAAGAATAAACAAAACGAAAGAGGAACACAATAAAGCTAAATAACTCGTGAACGACTGTGCGTTTTATTTCCCTTCTTCTCTACCCGGTCAGCGAACATTGTCGATCTTATTTCTTTCAGTGACGTGTTTGGGGCGCAGTGAAACCGCGTCCGTGCTGGCGCCTACCTAGATCAAAACAAACATCCCTTTTTCTTTATTATTCACGTTTACTATTTTTACAATTACATAAACAGTTTTAAGTACCGTAAGGCAAAATTAAATATTCAAATAATTAACAAATAACACCTAAACATAAGAGCCATAGCTAATAGACAACCGACAGAACCAAGTCAATTAATTATTAAGTAAAGCTAAAAACAAAATAGATATACTCCTTCACTTGGCACCTAATAGTAACACACCCAATTGGCAGGCATAGAATGCTAAGAACTCGAATCAGATCGCAATTAGCGGTTTAACGTAAAACAACACAGAACCATTATTAATTTTTAAAGAACTATATTTACGATCATATACAAGTATGCATAAACACCAAATTACAAAATTTACATATTCAACCGAAAATTATCGCCAAACAAAGATATGCAATTAACATCCTAAAAATAATACATAACATTTCCTTTAAAACAAAGCAAAACGTTTGTACCGCATACACTAAATAATAATCATATTTAGGATTGTTTCGAATGTACTCGACAAAATAAATTTTCAACTCAAAATCAAATCGAATAGAGACGATCGCTGCCAAATTCTATAGGATACAAAAACAAAAATTTAATTCAAACATTTGCAAACCCCTTCAGGGTAGCGAGTAACACATAACATTACTTCAATGCCTCTCGACTCCTCGCTTTCACCGGCGACCCGTTTGACGATACCAAAACCTGCTCGACACTGTCGCGGTCGCCCCCGACGCCCCGCGTCCTATTTGGCACCCTTGCTACGCACGCAGACGCAACGCGACCCATCATACCTCCCCCAATCCCGGCTCCCTTTTGACTCCACAACCACGATGGCCAGCACATGAGCCGGCGCACCCACCCAAGCGCAGGAAGAACCCGAGTCTTCAGAATTCCACGACGCTTCCGGCATTGAATTCAGACACCACCCCGCCAGTATCAGGCTCCCTCCCTTCGACGAGGAGAGACCCGAACTGTGGTTCGACACCATAGAGCTGGTATTTACCGCCCATGGATCAATACCGGAAGCCCTTCGGGCCGCGGCGCTCGTTAACGTTCTCCCCCCCAACGCAGCTACTGCACATAGCCAACATAATCAATACCCCGGGCCCCACACCTTATTCAGACATCAAATCCTCCCTCCTGAGAGCCCTCAACGTTCCCCTGGCGACGCGGCAACAACAACTGGCGAGGGAAGACAACATAACCGGCCTTAGACCCACCCACTACCTAACGCACCTACGCGCGGTAGCCGGCCAGGAATTTCCCGACGACCAAATTAGGCCGCACTTCCTCAGGTCCCTACCCGGCTCGACCCAGGCCATCCTGATGGGCCTAACGGACCAACGCCTGAACCATCTGGCCCAAATCGCCGACGACATCCAGGCAATTCAATCACCACAAGCCGAACTCCCCGCTTACCACGTAAACGCAGTCAACTACCACCTCCCGCCCGCACATCCACCCTCACAGCCACATCTGCCCTCCGCAAGAGCCACGACTCCCAACAGCTTCCCGGGTCAACGGAGTACCCAAGTACCTAGACCTGACGAACCCAACACCGACTACCCCTCGGCAACCCTCACTATATCCGACCTCCGAGCGTTACATGCCTCACTCCACCGCGAATTAAACCAAATTCGCGCGGAGATAAAAAGCGCCCATCGAACCGCGCACACCCAACGGGTAGGTCAATCGTCGCCCCCTCAGAACAGCACACCAGCGGCTCAACCCACGAGGGACCAAGGCGCTCATCCGTTGGACTCGGTGACGGCACGCCTCACGTGCAGTTTCTGCCATAAAAAAGGCCACCCGTACGGCGAGTGCCTAAAAAGGCGAAACACGCCTTTCTGCCGAGAATGCTGGCAGTTCGGCCACGACATTGTAGAATGCCGTGCGCCCCATATCCCAGTCCCACAGAATAGGTCACCGCGCCAGCAGAGGTAGTCCCCGAGGAAAGCACACCCGGGACCACACCAACCCTCTACCCCCGAAAACTCCACTATATCAACCATCCGAGTGATTAGTGACCCAATAGGATGTGGGATACGTGGGATCAATGCGAAAAAAGGATAAGGAAAACAAAAACCAGGAATTTCCCAACAACTCCTACCCCAATACCAACCCGCAAGGATAAGACTCCACGTCGACGCCAACGACCAGGAAACAGCACTCCTACCAAGGGCGGCAAACCCCTCTCCATACCAACGTACGGACCAAAACTGCCGACCCTTAAACCGAATCCCCTCCATCCCGCACGCGGCATCCCGCCACTGCGGCGAAGAATAAACTCCCGGCCTAAAGCTCCTCCATCCCACACACGGAACTCCGTCACAGCGGCTGCGACCGAGCTACTAACAGGCCACCACTTACTCGGCAGCTATACCTGTCGGTCAACGCAGACCACAACGGACCACCGCCCCACACCGCCCCACACCGCCCCACACCGCAACCCCCTTGCCCCTGCCGGCAACACACGCGGCACCGACAACCAGGTCCACTCCCAACGACGACCCAATCCCCACCACCGCACCTTCAGCGACAAACCCAACCCACCAGACCCCTAGCTACCTAACACGCCTCCCGTCACACACCGGCCTACCCCCCCCCCCCCCCCCCCTACCCCTATTTCGTGACTACGCCAATTTCCCCGAAATTCATATGCCATAGCAAACGCATATCCCAATCCTCAACGGAACATTACCAACTAACCAGCCGCATACATTTCCCCGAATCGTTTCGGGTTAATATTCTATCGAAACGATATTCCTTGCTTGCACCCAAGAATTTTCAATTCCCCGGAATACCCAACCAACGAATCCAACTTAGCTTATACGGCAAGGATTCGCTGGAACTAAATTCTTAAGCAGGCATAGCAACTCGTCCACAATTCCTTGTAATTGGCAGCGAGCCTAATTTTGCTATGACGCACCGCCACGACGTAACGAATGAATTATTTTCATTCGTAAGTCAGTCTTTGTCCAGCAACCCCGGAGCGCACATCGTCCTTCCAATCGACCCCCCCCCCCCGCAGTCACGGTTTAACCACCGCCCGATCAAGGAGTCGCATGTCAACCACCGGGCGCGTACACCTAGGAGTTATCCAGTGCGGGTTTTGCGAACCAGTCGCGAGTCGAGCTTTGTTCCCCCTTTCCCCCTGCCGTTTCGCGTGGCGATAAAGCCGATTCGCCTTGAAGTAAAGTTTGTGTAACGTATATATGTTTCCGTGTAAGTGTAAGAAGTGTTGCCTATAAGTAAAAACCGAAACATTTCGTCTATAAGAAAGAATAAACAAAATGAAAGAGGAACACAATAAAGCCAAATAATTCGTGAACGGCTGTGCGTTTTATTTCCCTTCTTCTCTACCCAGTCAGCGAACATTGTCGATCTTATTTCTTTCAGTGACGTATTGGGGGCGTAGTGAATCTGCGTCCGTGCTGGCGCCTACCTAGATCCCCCACAAAACTAAAGCGATTGATAAAGAATGCGTAAGAGAAATTTTGCCGACTTTCATGAGCTTAGGGACAATATGGTTGTACAAGACAGATGAAAAAGCTTTCGGGGCAGTTCAGCGACGAAGAAGGACATCTCTTCAGAAGTATAAGTAAAATGTTATCCGGATTTGTGGCGGATCAGCACAAACCACAACCTCCACCCAGTCGTCGCAAGCAAAGACTCGCAGCGATCCTGCTCACACGTAGAACGAGAACCGACGCCAGTTCTTTCCCACCAATTTCGTTTGACACACACCACATGTGTGGACAATTGGCGCGAATACTTCACTTCGACATCAGCTGCCGCCACGACCGGGCGCGTGAGCCAATCAAAGGAATTCAACAACGTAGGAGACATCTGGACACCGGCTGCGAATTGGGGAAGCCATCCCCAAAGTGGTGACCCCGAGAAAAAAGAAAAATAAAAGAAAACAACGAACACGCCAACACGGAGCTTCGAGGAGGAAAGTTCAAAGGTGCCAGGAGCGACGAAACAGCGAAGGACTCGCCGCCCTCATCAGTCAGCGGCATCGAAACCTGCACCCTCCGAGACGATGCCAAAGGTAATATTAATACCTTTCGGGTGCAACCACTCTCCCCCCGCGTGGTTCATCCAAGCCGAAGGAATGCTCGCGATGAACGGCACCGATGACGACAGCCAAAAGTTCTTCCTGGTCCTGGGCGCCCTCGACACCAGCATCGAACAAATACAGGATGCTTAAGGAAAGCATCCTATGTCGCACAACGGACTCCGAAGAGAAGCGGCTCCATACAGTGCTCACAGAGCTCCAACTCGACGACCTGAAACCTTGCCAACTGTGGTGGAAAATGAAGGCTTCGCCGGAACACGGATCGACGAAGGGGTGCTGTTGGTGAAATGGAGATCGCCTTTGCCTCGAAACGCCCAAAACACCCTGAGGATATTCAAGCCCCAAACCACAGAAGACCTAATCTCCGCTGCGGACGAGGTCGTCGACAATCTCCGACAATCAGTCACCCGAGACCAAGATAAGCACCCGGGACACACAGCAGACATGAGACCGGAACCCAGGAGCAATGGTGCTGGTATCACCGGGAATTCGGCGCCGACGCGCGCACCTATAGGCCACCCTGCGCATTCGCAAGGACGGGAAACTAAGTCGCTCACCCCGAATGCAGGTAACGGTGGTGGGCCCCAACGACGAGCCTCGCCTGCTCCTACACGACTGGCTTTCTCAGACCAGGCTCCTGGTCGGCACAGGCTCGGTCGTCTCGCTGCTACCGCGGCGGGCTAAAAACCTTCGGAGACAGGATCGAATTCTGTACGCGGCTAACTCGACGCCCATATCCACGCACTGACACTAACGACGCACACTGGACCTGGGTTTCCGACGGCGCCTCGAATGGGACTTCATTATCGCAGACGTCCCCCACGCCATCACTGGGGCGGACTTCCTGGCGAAATACAGACTTATGGTCGAAATCAAGAACAAACGCCTAACCGATCCACTCACAGGCAGCACTGCACTCAGTCTCCAATATCGCCGGCCCATTCGACAACCACAAAACAGCACAACGATATACGAGGAATTCCGCGATGATTTCACCCCTATCGCCGCCCCCGCCCAGATCGCCGGACTAAAGGCAAGGCACGCCACCTGCACCATAGGTCCATCGGTCTTCGAACGCCCACGCAGGCTGAGCGGCGACCTTCGCGGACCTCCTCGAGAAGGGCATCGTTCGGCCCTCCTCCAGCCAATGGGCAAGCCCCCCCACATGGTCGGCACACCGGACGGGTCCTGGCGAGTAACTGGCGACTGCCGCCGCCTTAACGCCTGCACCACCCCGGACCGCTATCCGCTCCCAGTCATTGAATACTTGTTCCAGGAGACCCGCAAAACAACTTTCTCGACGGTAGACCTGCGCAAAGCATTTTATCGGGTGCCAATCGCCGAGAAAGATATCGAAGAAACGGCTGCCACAACGCCCTTCGGGCTCTTCGAATTCGTGGACACATCGCTAGGCCCGAGGAATGCGCCGCAGTCAATGCAGCGGGCCCTCAACCACGTTCTCCGTAAACTGCCGTTCGTCAGAGGATACATAGACGACATCCTCGTCGTATCGGACGGACACGACCAGCACCCCGAACAGCTGCGTGAACTGCTAACCACTCTCCGAGGAGCCGGTCTGCGCATCAACGGCAAAAAATGCGCCACTGGACAGCCCCAGGCAACCTACTTGGGTTACCAAGTTTCGGAGGAAGGCTTTCAACCACCCTCGGCAAAAGTGGGCGCCATTAGGACCTTCCCCAAACCAACCACTTCAACAGAGCTCCGTCGTTTCCTCGGCATCACGAACCACTACCGGCGGTGCGTCCCGCATGCCGCCAACTTACAAGCACCACTCCACAGTCTCCTCAAGGGCCTTGCCAAAAGGGCAACTTTAACGTGGAAGCCCGAAGCCGACCGGGCCTTCCATCTGTACAAGCAGGCCATCGGCGACGCGGCTTGTACCAGCTTCTGGCGTCCAGATAGAAACTTAGCGCCGAGGAAGGACGTCTCCGACACCGCAATATGGGCCGCGCTAGAGCAACAACAACCTGACGACACATGGCGACCTCTAGGCTTCTTTTCCCAAAAGCTCCCGGATACCCAAAAGCGCTACAGTACCTATGACAGAGAGCTTTTGGCAATATACTCACTGGTGAAACACTACGAGAGAGTCCTCCAAGGCCGAGAATTCACGATATTCACCGACCTTGGCATCAACGCGCCAAGCCAGATACCTCGAGTATGTGCTGCGTTTCAACGCCAAACTGGAGCATGCTTGAGGCGCAGGCAACGTAGTAGCCGACGCTCTCTCTAGGACCCACCCGACGATTCGCCAACAGTCACCGATAACGACGCAACAAACAGCAAAGCGCCGACCGACGACCCCGCCACCGCTACTGGCGCGACACCTACCACCGAGACGGACACTGCGCTAGATGCGCTGAAAATCTCGATGTCCACAACGCTGAGCGCGGACATAATCGCCGAAGCGCAAGCCGTTGACCCAATCCTTCCGCCCTTGATGAACTCCGCCCTACAACTACAGCTGCTTTCAATCGACGGCCACAACATCTATTGTGACAAAGGAAAACATCATCCGACCGTACCTCCCAGTGCCCCTGCGACGTCAGGCCTTCAGCATCATTGACAGCTTGTCCCACCCAAGTGGCAGGACAACAGCCAAAGTACTGGCGCGGAAATTCGTCTGGCTCGGCGTTCCCAAGGACGCCATCGCTTGGGCACGTCACTGCTTGGGCACTGGACTGCCAACGCTCCAAAGTAGGGCATCACAACAGGGAGGACCTGGGAAAACTCAAAGAGCCGGACAATCGCTTTGAGCACGTAGACCTCAATAAGATGCCACTAATTCAAGGGATGCAGTACTGCCTGACCGTCATCGACAGATTCTCGCAATGGCCCGTGGTGGTGCCCCTGCCCAACATCCAAACAACCACAATCGCCAAGGGATTCATGGGCTACTGGGTCAGCAACTACGGAACTCCACTTCACATCACGGCAGACAGAGGGTCACAATTCGAAGCAGAGCTATTCACAGAGCTCGCCAAATGCATCGGCGCGCAGATGATCCACACAACGCCGTATCATCCGCAGTCCAACGGAATGGTGGAGAGATTCCACCGAGCTCTCAAAGCCACCCTAAGATGCTGTGAGGAAATAAGTTGGTGTCGTCGTAACACGGGTTCACTTATTCCCCAACGCAAGTCTGCAGCGAATGATTGACCACCAAAAGACCAAACGAATAAAAGCACACCGGTAATTCAATTTAAACTGTTCGCCGAGGAGGAATAAGACGGGAAAGACGCCGGAGTTAGAACAAAACACTGATCACCTGTGGCACTCAATGAATAAAATAAGTTGGTGGATTTTAGTTATATAACATGTTTTTTATTTAATTTCACTGTTGTATTGTTGATTGATTGTTTATTACTTTACTTATTACTTTACACTGTTCTTTGTTTTTTTAAAATGAATTTACGCCAAGAAAACTGAACTTTCCGCGCACGACTCTTTTTATTGAGAAAGGTGTATTGACTCCAATATAAGGTAACATGAAAGGCAATTGAACTGCGCTCTCGAAAAGTCACACGACCGCGGTGATGGTAGAAATCTGACTCTCTGAAGTTCGTCGAGATCAACCTCCACCAGCCGCCATAAAGATGGATTCTTCCTATATCCCTTCAGGTCAATGTACTGGTGCACAAGGCGGAAAATCATTTATGATGGTGGGGGTTGATAACCGATGAAAGGGAATTGGTATTAGGGGCTGCAGGCGTCGTTGACATAAGCGATGGCGAAAAATCGCCGAAGGAAGAAATAGGTTGTGTCTTAAATAAACAGAAACGCTATTTCGAGGGCCATAAATCTTTAATGACGTGCGCCTGAGGACGAAATAGGTTTTTGCTTTAAGATACACAAAAACGCTATTTCAAGGGTCACGATGATATGCACATCGTGTTTGTTTATTTAACAGGCCGGAGCATCGTTAGGCATGATCTGGGGTATGATTGTCTAACGTCAATCATATTAGTGCCCAAATCCCATGATCGGTAGATAACCGATAAGGGAAATTGGTCGCAAGTGTTGCGAACCTTGGGATCGGGGCAATATCCACTCATGCACCGTAGCAAGAATACCGGCTACAGCTATGTCAACAATTACGCTGGCCAGCGAGTATTTATCTTTTATAATTGCTGACAAGCTGAGCCAATTGTCTGCCACGGCCCATGTATGAATGAATGGAATAATTTGTTTGATGTGCATGCTTGATAACGTTTAACTTTCAGGTGTGATGCTGCAGGGGAGCTTACGCTGCCCAAAATTGCAGGTAAGTACTATGGGTTTGGAAGGTGGTTAATTTAAGAGGATGGGCGGTTCTTTGGAAATGTATTAAAGAACCGCCACAATGCTGCCCACACTCCTGGCTGGATAGTCTGCCCACAGTTTTGCTGTCTTCAGATTTCTCGTTTTGATTGAAGGTACGAAGGGATATGGTCAGGTATGTTCTTGAAAAGTAAGAATCTTGGAGAATGGTTGGATGTTGCTGTATTTGAAATGATTCGGTGTTGTGGTACATGATCTCGTTTATATCGTTAACCAGTCTGCCTGAGATGCAGAGGGTCCTGATTTGGAGACAATTGCGGTAGTGAGTTCCCGTATAGGAGGAGGGTGATGGTAGGTCTGTTATTAGACGGTTGGAATTATTAAGGAGGTTTTCTATGAAATTTATGGACAGTTCTAGGATCCATCTATTCAGTCGTTCGATGCCTGCGGTGTTGTAAAGATCGTTTTTACTTTGGTATCTATATGAGTTGGTTTTGCGGTGTAAGCCAGTGATAAACCGGAAACATATTCGTTAAAAAACTCGTAATTTCTCCATTTGGGAGGGTGAGATGTAGTACCATAATGGGCAGGCGTATGTAAGAGTAGGTCTGATTATCTGTTTGTAGATGAGCTGTTTGACCTTGAGAGAGAGGCCTTTAGGTTTCCATAACACTCGCCTGCAGAGGTTAAGCTGTATTGAGGCTTTATGAAGGGAATTTTTGATGTGGGTTGAGAATGACCAGTTGTTGGAATGGGTTACTTCCAAATATTTTAGGGTTTTGGAAGGTTTTATGAGGGTGTTATTAAGATTTAGTTTAATATTGTTGTGGCAACGTTTAGTGTTGTTTGTGCAGTGCGCGTTTTTTTCCCTTAAACACTGTTAGCTGGGCTTCGGTTGGGTTGAGACGAATTTTCCATTTGTTAAAGTATGCTGAGATGTGCGGGAGGTAGTTGTTAACGCGATTTCTTGCCGCTTTGACAAATCTACTGCTAGAGTAGATTAAAGTATCGTCAGCATCATTTAGCATTACAACACTAGGTGGAGGTTGGAGAATATCGGATGTGTATAGAAGATATAAAAGTGGTCCGAGAATGAGGCCCTGGGGAACTCTCGCGGTTATGTTTTGAGTTTGTGAGAGGGAAGAATTTATTCTGACCATGAATTCCCTACCAGCAAGACAAGATGGTATGAGCCTTGTGATATTGGAATTCAGACCAAATAAGCACTGCAGTTTATAAGGAAGTCCTGAGAGCCAGACACAATCAAATGCTTTAGAAATATCGAGAGATATGCATACGGTAGGGCATTGGTTTTCTAGACCAGTTGTGACATCGTGTGTAAGTTTTAGTAGCGCATGGCAACTGGAGTGTCGCCCACGAAAGACAAACTGAGAATTAGGGATGAGAGCGTTATCATTAGCAAACGATGGAAGGTTTTGGTATATCTTACATTCCAGTATTTTGCTTAGGGTGTTTAATAAAGATATCGGATGATAGTTGGAGGTGTTATTGGAACTGCCGGACTTTTTAACGGGAATTACTACAGCAATTTTCCAGTTCTCTGGGAAATGTGAAGCATTTATGATATGGTTAAGAAGGACGAGAATGGGAAGTAGATTTGGGGGGCCAAGTCTTTTAAATAGCAGGCGTGGTATTTCATCTAGACCGGTCGATTGAAACGATGAACGCGATAGCTTTCGCTCCTCTATCACCCAAACACCGCCAAATACGGAAGGGAGCACGCCCATAAGACACTACTACACCCCCCAAGCATCTATTCTACTTTATATCGTGACTATGTCGCTAGGGGGGGAGTGATGTAGCGTTCTACGGTCGATCGATACCAGCAGGGATTAGGTTAGACGATTCGGGGATTTGCAAGTTAGAAAATCTTTCGGTGACGTCTCTATTGACCCTTTTCCAGTTAGTCTTGGAGAAGTTCTGGACAGGACTGTGTGCGTATAGCAGTTCGAAGGAGGGAACTTTGATCGTGGTGTGAACGGAACCATGATCAGAGGGAAAGAGGAAGGATACTGTGGGGGGCTCATTGAGTAGACATCAGCCGATTTGAGGAAGAAGTCAATTGTTGACTGCATCGAGTTGGTCCCAGGAGTTGGCTGCAGTGAACTGTCGATGTACGTATATGGGTGAGATGAGAGGAGGCCCAAAACTCGAATCTGCAATTCGTCACTCTTATAAATGAAACCGAATCGAGATTTTGTATCTCAAAGAGGTCAAATTCAAAACAAAATCTCGATCTAGATACTTTGGCTGGAGCCAAGTGTTTGGTTTTTGAGATAAGAATTCGGTTAGGCGAATTCTCGGACACATCAGCGTGAGTATGGGAATTGAACATCTGGTTCAATTTACCGTATGTTTGCTTTTGTTTGAGGATGTTGTAGCGTTCTACGAACGCACAATTTCACCCAGGTAAGGTTCCTACCCTTCAAGGAACATACTTACCTTATCATTACACGTGCCCACAGATACGTGTCCCAAAGCTCCTAATCATACATGTAACATGGGTCATAGGAAGCTGCAAAATGCGAACCCGATATAAAAAGAAGCAAGGAACTGAACGTCCCAAAGCTTTCAATATCAAGCTCAACAAGTCGATTGTAGCATACCTGAAACAAAGGTAAAAGCATCGATTCATCTTATTCCCAAAGATTGAAATGCGCCGCACTCCTGCACTGCACAATCTGAAATCCTGAACATCAACACGACGTTACAAGGAGTCGCTATCGTCGGTAAACTAGCCGACCAACGGATGCACGTGCGGGTGGTCTGCCACAAAGACCATCAAATTCATCGGCAAACAAAAGAAACGGCAACTTCATGCAATAAAGCATATCGCCTGTCCGCTGCCAAATTGTGGGCAACCGTAATTATCTCAACAGGATAATTCGGAATATTTACGAGAATAAAGCCAACAAAGGAAATACTCCAGTCCCACGATTCCTTTGTAGAATTCCACACCCATTAGAAGGATCTAATGGATTTCGGTGTATGTTTACAAAAGGCAAACAACCACGGACTGTACGCCCGAACAATCATCTCCGTTCTGCGCGCCAGATGTTTTGTGCAAATAAAGGCGGCACAAAATCGACAGCCGTCGAACCAATTTCGATCACCACCACGGATGGTGATAATGACGTTTAAGGATGTATGTGTCGATTGACTTTTTCCTTTTCAGGCACCGAAATAACCCTGAAATTACTTAATGACATGCTGCTAACAGAGATTCGAAAATTCTGTTAGCAGAGCGAATAGGAAATTTCTCTGTGCAGATATAGATACGATCTGTAGCAGGATATTTTTGGGGGTTGAGATAGATAGTCTAATTCGGATCGTCACCGGGACGAGAAGAATATATCGAATATCCGTACAGAGAGGATACCAGAGAACCCCGCCGAGGAGGTTAATCCGCGCCAAGAATCTTTAATACTTTTCGTGTCATTAAAAGTGAATGTGTGCTGTATTAAGTGTGATTCGATTTGGTTTTCGCCTACAATATGTTTTTTTAGATAAGATAAGAACATTCTTTTCGATAAATTACTCGGCACTTATTTCGTAAGAAAAGCAGCGAAACTTATAATTCAAAATAACAATAGACAACCACGATTAAAATAAAAATTAAAAACAATTTTCTTGGTGTTTCATTTGTAACTGCGTTCGCTCTGTGTATGTATGTTTTCTCTGCGGCAAGCAGTGTTCGGCGGAACACTTGAACAACGTATAAAACCGCCAAAATGTCAAAACAAGCCGTTGTGGACAGCGAAGAGGAAGACCAAACCCAAACTTTGTCTACTGATAAAAATGTTCGGCGACGCGAACCCTTGACGAGACAGCAAAATGATGATGATGATGATGAGGGCGTTGTAGCCCAGCAAAGCGGTGCAAGCAATGTATGGCGTAGGAGCCCAGCCAGATACCCAAGATGAGGTATATCTTAACTCAGAAAAACAACAACGCTGGAGTTAAATTTGATTCACTTGATTCAAGTTAGGAACAATTTACCTTTTCTCGTCAATCAGAGCACAAAACTTTTCGAAACTTTTATGATTTTCAACGATTTTACTTGAAGAAAGATATCTGGTCCGCACATTTGGATCTTAGGGGATTTTTGTAGCGAACCTGTGGTTCGATTATCCCGTCTAAATTTTCAATGTGAGCAAATTTAACGTTTAGTTCAATTTGTTTGGTATTGTATTGATGTGGGACCATCTGATGTATGGGGTAAGTATTATGGGATGGGTGGTTGTGGCCGTAACAATCCTCCCATCTTTATAAAATAAGTATTATTCGTAGAAGAGGAATAATACTCCTTGGGTGTCGATAGGAACTTTGTGTGGTGTAGTAAGTTGTTTGTTTTAACTTGGTTTAGTTAAAACGGAAAACGACGCTGATTATGTTAACGGTTTTGGGTAACCATATTTCTAGAGGATCATAAAATTGGTGACGCGCATTTTACGATTCTCAACGATTTTGTTTGAAGAAAGACATCTGGTCCGCACATTTGGAACTTAGGGGATTGTGGGGGTGATAAGTATGAAACTCAACGTATGACTCGGATTCACTTTATCCCCAACCGTCGCTAGTCCAATAGTGTTGTTAAAAGTTCGTGAAATAGAATCATGAATTCAGCTATGCGTCCATTTTTGAAATATGATTTACAGGTGAATTATGTTGGTAGAAGGAATTGGGGACCGATATGACACGCTGTTAGCGGTCGAAATAAGGCGGAAACAGTGGGTTGGTTCTCCATGTAGTATAGAGAACCCCCACAAGATTTTTGTGGCGAATCTGTGATTCGATTATCCTGTCTAAGTTTTCAATGTGAGCAAATTGAACGTTTAGTTATATCACCTATATGGTATATCACCTTGGGACTGACTACCACTTAAACCAACCTTTTTTCGAACCGGTCCATCAGCGAAGCTCCAAAAAATGGCCAGGGATTTTTCCCGACCATTTCACGGAGCTTATAGCCTGATGGGGTGGTATTTCATCGGACGACAGGGCGTTGGGACTCCATCTACCACTCGGCCTTTCGTCGCCTCTTACGACAAGCCGGCCTAGCTGTGAGGATATTCTAACGCCCTTCTCACAGGGCAGGTCATCCAATAACTCCTGCAAGAATTATATGTCCTTCTGCAAATATATGTTGCCAATGGTATGGATCGTCTTCACATTTTGTGGTCTACCAGAGTGTTCACTGTCTTTCACATTGAAATCACTACTTTTAAATTGCCGAAACCATGTGTCACATGTTCTAATTGATGGGCCGTGTTCACCATATGTTTCTACCAGCAAACGATTACTTTCAACAGCCTTATTCTTTTGATTAAATAAGAAAAGCAATGCGTGCCCCAACTGTTCTTATTCAGGCACAAAACTCGACATGATCACTTAACGACAGTACAAAGACACTAGTTTTTGGCGGACTTGTGGGTAATATTAAGTGTGGTGTGTCGGCAAGGACACGGATTCACCAATATTCCACCTACTTGTTCCACCGAGTGCAAAAGCACTGAGTTCACTCCCAAGCTTTAGAAAAGTAAAAAAATTAAACACTGGTATGTTGTTTGAACTAACGTTTATTTATTTATTGTGTATTAGCTTTACAAAATCCATTTGTGTAAATTCCTCGCACTCGGAACAAATTTTAATCCAATCAAGTTCGTGGATTTTTAGTAATTAATAATTCGAAAAATAAAATGTCACAATCTCACATAATCTTCAGTGTAGTTAATTAAACATCTAGTCTTTAAATATTACGCACACACATTGCGTGTAAGGATTCTGAAGCAGGTAAGATGGAAACATCACAACCATTTGAATTAATAAGGCCTGTAAATAGTATAAAAACTGCACTCGTACACACTATCTTAAATACACACCCATCAACTTGGGATGATGATTCATTGAGCTCAACGACTACGACTGCACTCCACTGCGTAAGAAATCTGACTCCCCGAGACGTTGAGTCAATCAAACCGCCAGTCACAACTGGGGTGAAAACGATTTTCTTCCTCTATCTAGCCCACAGCTAATGAGAACCCGATTTTGGGTTTTGCTGGCCGGATTTCCATTGATATCATACCGATAAGTGGGCTGTCCGTACCTTGGAAGTGAGGACAGCGAAAAATGCGCTGGAGAAGAAAAAGAGGAAAACTAATCAGCGGCTGTTCAAATAAATGAGCATGCACAGAGGCTGAAAGAATTGTTATCGTAAATGATAGAGGGTATTTCCGGAGGCCGAAATAGGTTTGGGTATATTGTGTATACAGAAACGCTATTTCAAAGGGCAAGCGCTAAGATGCGCGTTTGTTTGTATTAGCGAACGAAACATGGGACGCGACCGTTGCAAGATTGTTTAGAGTAAACATTATGGTCGCGTCTAATTCGATGCTTGTTTATCGCTTATGCCACCGGTAAGGGATAACTGGCTGCCGCTGGTGAAAATTTAATGTACAAGGGAACATTGGATGTTAACATGATCGGCTACTGCGTATAGCATCTCGCCGATCGTGCACACATTGCTGGCATCTTATCGGTGGATCTGTCGAGCGTGTGTTTACATTAAACAACACTCGATTTCCTTTTGGTAGCCAGCAGTGAGCTACGCTGTGAATTGTCGTTCAAACGATCGACCGATGGGCCTGCAGATAGTACAAGGGTGAACATGTCATGCACGTATATGGGAAAATACTTCCTTAGCTATGTGCTTTGACATGTTCGGGGATTTATGTCGGTTACATGATATCGTAACCGAATTGGATTTCAGGAACATGATGCATTGAATGCAAGCATGCCCCTGGGGGAAATATTTGTAGATGCTAATGGTGATAACATTAGCGATTGGTAATTGTTCTAGGTGTTTCAGGTGATTAGGAGACATTCTTGCATAGATCATGATAAGGTAAGTAATGGCTTTAAAAATGGACTTGCCAATAATACTTGTCCTTGACCCTAGAACTAAGTTTCTTAATGATTAATGGAAAGGTAAGTAGTGGCGTTCAATGGAACCGCCACAAACTTAACTTGTGTGTGTTTGTAATTAAATATTAGACGAGCAAAATGACGTATGTGTCAAATTAATACGCTGCGTACTTTTCTCGCTGGCGCCATCTCTTAGTTGAACTTATGCATACACCTAGTAATTATTTTGGGGAAAAAGATGGATCAATTCCTGACACAAGTACACCGACCAAAGTATAGATTATCTGACGCCAAGGACGTAAACTGCTCTTACTACCGCACTCAAAAACCACGGATTTCATTCCTTCTATCCCTCCCCACATGTAGTTAGAGAGCGCATGCTCTAATTCAGTAGAGAATATTATTAGATATTCTTCTCCTTTTTTCTGATATATCCCGAGACTGAACCTAAGAGACGTTATAGACAAAATTACGAGCCTAACAGTTCTGAGTGGGGTGCTCCAAAAGTTTCGTTTAGAGATTTTACATTTATACCTCCTTCAGAAAACGAAATTATTTTCCTGCCATTAGTTAGACATGTTTTGCAAGAATAAAGGATTGCAGGTGAAGCAGCATTATATACCATTACACATTGACCCGGTGCTATACAACAGGCTTGGTAGATAGAGGGAATGGGTTTCTGCTCTTTCTCAATTTTTAGGTTTTGCCTTTTTTCAGGCGTCTTGTCCCAACCAGGGCTTAAACTTTGTTCATAGAGTACAGTCCTTTACGAAAAATTCTTGGTTAGAGAAGCTGTATGCCTTCGAAGCCAATCCGCGTTAGATTGGATTAGGAGTTGAGTTAAATTAGTTGTATTGACGAAGAGCTAAACATATTAATCTTCGGATAGTGAATATTTAGAATAGCGAATCCTTTGAGATTCCTGCACATTCAAATTACCCACAATAAGAACCGTAGAATTTTTATAATTAATCTTTAAGTTAGTAAGTTGTATAGGGCACCGAATTCGTTAGAGGATGCATTTATATTCAAGTCTCTTCCGAAGTTAATAATGAATGAAATCTTTACAAAATATTTATCCACTTGAAGTTTCACCCTTAATTGAAACAATCATCATCATCATCGGCACTACAACCGGGATCCGTTCTTGGCCTTATTTAGCAAGTCTCGAGGCTTGTTAAACTTCCATAATAATTTATTTTTACGGGCAAGGTTATTACCCTTGCGCCGCAAAATTGAAACAATAAGGGATCTTTAAATGTGAATGGTTGTGTCTACCAACTTTGATAAAGGTACACTGAACAGTTCGAAAAAGTATACGGAAGGTGTGACGGTGGAGAAAGGAAGAGTTAATAAGTCGTTGTACAACTTCACCCGAGAATGCATAACTGCTGGTCAAAAACGTGGAGGATAAAGAATTATATGTACTTCTGAAAATATATTTTGCTAATGGTATGGATCAAAAAGGTTAAGATAAGTCTAAAATGATTAAAACACAGAACTGGGATTAAAATAACTACTGCTATGGCTAGAAATTAATTGAAATTGGCCACCTACTATGTTTTATTTAACAATGTCCCCCTCAAATTTACTAGCTTCTGGAAAAGGTACCAAAATATTCCTATTCTATAAATTCCCCATTGACATTACAAACAATAGCTGGCCAATGACTCCCGAAGTTATTGAACTCTAGCTTCCATAATATATTATAATTTAGTAGTAATAGAAAGAAAGTTGGAATCCCCACGCCTCAATAATAAATAGACAAATGACCCCTAATCACTCTTACGAAACCTGTTTTGTTATTAATTTAGAATATGTTGAATTATTACAGTTATTCCTAACTTTTCTGTTGGGCATCATAAGTCCGGCAGTGGGTATATATAGGTTCCGCATTCCCAAAATAATTTTGAGTTTCAATTCTTACCTTATTTTAAACACCACTGGAAGAGAGTGAGATATACCATGAAATTGTTAATTTTTCTTTGCTTGCTATTGGCTGCCGCACAAGTGGCACCCCAATTCTACGGACGACATAGATATGATCTCGGGTTTGGTGGAAGAGGTTTCCGTGGACGGGGCTTCGGTGGAAGAGGTATCGGCGGTCTAGGCTATGGTGGAAGAGGTTTCGGTAGAAGAAGTTTCGGTGGTCCTGGTTTTGGTGTTCCTGGTTTTGGTGGTCCTGGCTTCGGTAGTCCAGGTTTCGGTGGACCAGGTTTTGGACGTTATGGTGGTGGTTTTGGTAGTCGAGGATTTGGTCGTCGTAGTCTGGGTGGTGCAGGACTTGGAGGTGATTTGCTTAAATAAATTAATGTTATATAATAACAAGGAATATGAATTGCAGGATTATCTGGTGGAGCATCATTCGCGTCAGCAAACGCAGCAAGCTCTGGAACAGGTGGACTTGGTGGCAGTGCGTCGTCTGCTTTATCGGCAAGCTTTAATCTCGGCTAAAATCTGATATACACATAGATAACTTGGATATACAAATAGCAATTGCGAAATTGAAATCAATAAATTATACCACCTTTAAAACCACTTGTGTGTAGTTACTTCGGTCAAAAGTGAAAGTGAATTTAGAAAAATGCATTAATTTTCCTCTAGTTAGTGATGCATCCCTAGTCAGACACGATCTTCGAATTTTTGATATTTTAGAAATCAAGTTTTAATGTATGGAACTTATATTGAGATAATTTTTCTCTCATTCATTGTGAACCTAATCCCTATCTATGAGCCATTGAAGTATTATGAAGCGTCATTGTAATGGCGCGAAAGGTTTAAAGCGAGCAGCTCAATATTCCTTATTTGTCTGTTGTAGTTGCTGAGACTGAAATTTCTGAATCCAGTCTGCTTAGATGTAACTTGGTTGTACTTTTCACACATTGTGGTATAACAATAATATTGTTTATACAAATTCGCCACATTAAGTATTTTGTTCTGACCTGGAATTTGATTTCTTGTTTTACTGAAACTTCACAGCAGGTTTACCCTGCGGTAGCGACGTCGTCAATACCAGCCACCTCGTCCCGGGTGCAATATTTGCAGGCCTCTCTTCGGTCAGCTGTTTCCAGGTGTGATCTGCCTACAGTGGTTGTTGCATGCTTCCTGAGCCATTTTTCCCCACTGGGATCCGTTAGCTTCTGTGACGTTATCGACTGGCCTTTTTTTTGTTTTATATCCCCATTTATTTAACAATTCAATTACATATTTTACTTAAGACTAAATGTTAACTTCTATTTTACGAATATCATTCTTATATTACCTTACTGGCTCTTCGCAAGCATTCTAAATTATATTTCTTATGTCTTTCGGCGTACAATAACTGTTTTTATAACATGTCACAATAATTGATGTTTTCTTTTTAAAATTTATTATATTTTTTTCTACATCATGTATTATTTATAATTTTTATTTTTTTAATTTCATATATAGGTCTTGACAAGGAAAATAAGAAAAAAAAAAAAGAAACAAAACAGACAAACATAAACAAGGAATACAAATAAAAATAAAAAAAAGTATAAAATTAATATTAAATTAAAAAAAAAAATTTAAAATTTAAAAAAATTATAATTGGGATTGTGGATAGGGGGAAGGAAAGCGGTGCGCCTGAGAGGCATACTATGTTTGGGAACGTATTGTCCTTCCTTCATCACTGATCCACCACAAGTTGGGATGGGATCGAACTTTTATTGATTTATCTCTTTCACCGATCACCATACTAAAATGCAGGCGATCTGGAAAATTAGAGATATCGTTATCGTGGAGAATTGGTTTATCTAGGGACTCCACGTTTGTGTTGGATAAGTCCTTTTTTATCCAAGAAAGGGAACGCTTCTGGGGGAATGAACCCATTCTGGAGAGTACTCTTCATATACATATCATTGGGATAGAATGGTCCCGAAATGAGATAATTTTCACTGCACATTGCCCTTGTTGTGTAAAATAATTAAAGAACAAACACCCCGAATAGATTTTCTTTATTCATCGCTATTTGCAAATAAAAACTCATACTCATTAAATTCTCCTTAGCTGAATCAATCGTAAAAATATGAATGTTAATTCACTTATTAGAATTGAGAAAAGAGACATCTTAGGGGAATTGTTGGATGCCGAAAGCCCTGATATCCGTCAGGCTAGCGAAACGAAGCTAAATCACAACTATAAATTGGGCTACAAAAACGACAATATAATAAGAAGAGATAGACCCCAATCCACATAAGGAGGCGGTGTTGCGCTCTTACTTAAAACAAGTCCTCGGCAAAGGATCCTGTACAGCAAAGAAGTGCATAACTTTCAAGTGCTGGAAGCTTTTTTTCATTTCATTTTTAAAACATTTTTTATTTTCTTTTCATATTTTTAGTTTCTAAATTATATGCTAGACAAAGAATGCTTAAATTCTAGCTTAATTATCTTATATTATAACTTACTGGTCCTTTGCAGACGCTCTAAGCTAAACATTACTTAACAATTGTATAATTTGCCTTTCGGCGATAGAACTTTGTGGCAGTACTTATAATTATTTGAAAGACAAAGAAAAATTTGAAAAACTTTGTCAATTTTTTTTTTCTTAAATTTAACTTACTTAATTTTTTTGTTTAATTTTTAATTTTATTTAAAAGCACTTAACTTAACTTAAATCTTATACTATCGTAATTCTAGAAAAGCTAAGTCTATGTAAGCTGGCTGATGATAGTGTGATTGATTGATTCAACCACCAAAACTGTCGACGTTGTCTAATACTATTGTCCCGGTCTCTGTGGGAGATAGCCCTACTGAAGCGCAAGACCTCTTCTTCGGTGCGCGTTACTTCCCGATCTTATTACAATCGCCCGTCTACGGATGATCTGCTTACATGATAGATCAGTGGAATTCCTGATCCATACTGTATAAGCCCTTTCATGTGCAAGTCAAGGAACGCCTCTGGTGGAACAAAGCCGTTGCGACTAACGCTCTCATAGTACAGGGTGTTTGGATAATATTATTATTATTATTATTTATTGGTCTTTAGGAACCCGGAAGTTCATGACCTCACCGACTCGACTTCGCCATCGTTCCCTGTCCTGGGCACTCTCCTTCCACGCTTGACCATTCGATCCGATCTCCTCAAGGTCAAACCTAACATTGTCCTCCCATCTCCGTCGCGGCCGTCCTACCCGTCTCTTTCCCGTTGGTCTACCATCAAGAATTCTATGCACGGTTCTACCGTTCCCCATTAGCGCCACGTGTCCGGCCCATCTTAATCTTCGCGACTTGATTACTCTCACTATTGTAGGTTTGCGATATAGCTCTTCCAATTCGTGGTTATGGACTTTCCTCCATTGTCCTGCCACCTTTACCCCCAAAGATGACCCTCAAAACTTTATTCTCGAATACGCGGAATTTGTTTTCTTCCCGTTTTGTGAGAGCCCAGGTTTGGCATCCATATAGGACAATCGGCATGATTATGCTTCTGTAGACACGGAGCTTTATGTTACGTGATAGCAGTCTGGATTTCAGCAGTTTACTGACTGCGTGCCAACTAGCGTAGCCGGAATGCAGTCTCTTGTTAATTTCCTTCGACATTTCGTTACTGGCCGTCAGTATCGTTCCCAGATATTTAAATTCTTCAACTTTTTCAAATATTTTACCTCTGACGTTTATATGTGTTCTCTGAGGTCCACCTGCTCTCGCCGTAATCATGTATTTTGTTTTGTCTTCATTTATTTCCAGGCCCACCTGTTCTGCCGCTTGCATGATGATTTCCCAGTTTTTACTAACAGTTTCTAGATTATCGCCCAAAACGGCGATGTCATCCGCATATGCGAGCACTTGTGTGATCCCGTTCAGGGATGATCCGGCCATATTGTCGTCTTGTACCTTTCTGATGACATACTCGAGCACAAGGTTAAAGAGACACGGTGATAGACCATCTCCCTGCTTTAGTCCGTCCCGGATTTCAAATGGTTCTGAGAGGTGGTTTTGTTTTCGTTCATGCAAATTTGAATGAGGGCGGCATATTTTTTTGGGACTCCCAGCTCAACTAGAATATGGTAGAGTCTCTGCCTTGCGACTGAGTCGTAGGATTTTTTGAAGTCAACGAACAGTTGGTGAACCGTCTCTCCGTATTCCCACCTCCTTTCCAGCAGTTGTCTTATTGTGAACATTTGGTCGCTTGTTGACCGGTTCCTACGGAATCCACATTGGTAGTCTCCCAGTATCTCTTCACTCACTCTGAGGCGTTTACGTTCTTCGATCTTCGCCCTGCACTCATCGTCAAACCAAGGTTTGGACTTAATTATTTTCTTAAATCCTAATACGGTTTGGGCTGTTAGTTTGATTGTGTCTCTGATCGATGTCCATTTAGTGTCCACACTATTGTTTGGATAATAGGCCCCGAAAATTGGGCCATTGGACGAGCTTATTGCTCTCGCAATATGTCCTCTGATTAATTTAATCATAAAATTATCCACCCTATTTATGTACGCTTCATTATATAAAGTCTCATTTGAATAATACTTTTTATAGTCCGATTCCGGTGTCCGATATAATCTGAGACAACTTCTGAGACACTTCCTTTCGAACACCCGAATCTTTTCCATCAAATTTGGACCTATGTTAAACCATACTGGACAACCACATATGAGCATTGGCCTGAATAGCGTCATGTAACATATAACTTTCACCCTGCTGTCAAGTTGGCTACTGTGAAATAGCCTCCTTGTCATAGCAAAAGTTTTCCTCGCTTTGAGCAAAGCAGATATTGGTCTAGCCAGATGCCAAGGTATTTAACTAAACTCTTGGTTTCTAGTTTATCTCCATGCGGTCCCACGATAACTAGCTTTCGCCAGTTTTTCCTTGTGTCGTTCGTGGCTTTATATAATGGAGTTCTAAATAGGATGGCTTCACATTTCTGGAAGTTGATCTTAAGTTTCCGGTCATCGCAATAACGCTGCACGTTGTTGAAGTCTCGCTGTATTAAACTATTTATGATCTCAACTTTCGGAGCTGTTCTGTAAATTATGAGATCGTCTGCGTACGCAATAGCCTGCGGAAGTGCATCTAATAAGTCGCTAATGTAAATGTTAAAAAGAATCGGAGAGAGTACCGCGCCATGTTGCAAGCCATTCTTGATATTATACGTTTTATTAGAGGTCGCATTACCATTTTTGACCACGACCCTCCTGTCCTTTAACATATCGTAAAGTACATATAGTAAAGGCTTATGTATGGCATATCTGACCAGTTTGTAATATAACCCTTCGATCCAGACCGTATCAAAGGCTTTTTCCAAGTCGATCAGACAGGCACCTGTGCATTGGTTCCTACATTTATTCCATTGTATGTCGGAGACCAGTTTAGCTGCGACATGTGTGGTTTCATGACCAGCCCTAAAGCCAAACTGGTTATTTGGAATAATGGTGTTGTCGTCTACCCATTTTAGCAGAGCTTTGTTAATGGTTTTTTCAAATACTTTACTGATGCTTGGGAGTAATCTTATCCAACGCATGTTCATTGGATTTGTACAGTCGTTGCCCTTTTTTGCGATGGGCTGAATGATTGCCGTTTTCCAACGCACGGGATATATATGCATTATTCAACGCGTTGTTAAACAGGACCGTGTATATGTCTATTGCCTTTGGGGGCAGGTTCTTGAGTACGATGTTAGGTACTCCATCTATTCCCACTGACTTTTTGCTTCTTAACGAGTCGAAGATACTCTGGATTCCTTCCCTTGTGATTAAAAGGCTATTAGCCTCATGCCAATTGACAGATTATCGACACTGAATTCGGTAAAACCCGGATTCTCCGATTGCCAATGTGAAATTTCATTCCGTAGGTGCAGGTGATTCAGCAGAACTCTGTCCTCCAGGTCGTGATTTCGGCGAATGCTTTCATTCACCTTGTACATTTCCTGAAAGACAGCTCCCACAGCGTTTACCTTTTCCAAAGGATCTTCGATAACGAAGAGCTCACTATTGAGGATAGCATTCTCTGTATCTATGGTAATGTTGGTTAGCAGCTGCTTGTTTACATCAGTACGTGGAATTTGGAGACACTGAATCTCGTTTTGATTATTTCTCCTGAATATTTTATGTATTTGTGGAACACATTCGGGTTATTAGTTTTTATAGCCCGAATTCTGTTGTTCCAATACAAATTCGTTGCTAATCTATAATTAGCTTTAAGTAATTGTTGGAGGTTTTTTAATTGAGATTTCAGTGATATTATCTCCTGGTCTTGTCTGTCAGTAAACTGTCTGTGTAATTGTTTTAGTTTCGATAGGAGTCTGCTCTTTTTCTTGTGGAGTGCGTTTATTGTTGTGTTTCTGTACATGTTTATGTTATCTGTTACTTGCTTTGGGGATTGTTTTGTCCATTGCTCGATTTACGGTTTCGTCCATTTGTTGGATGTATTTGTCGATTTCGTCATTTGTCAGGTTTCTGTTTACTGGTAGATTAAAGTCATTCGAACGAAGTTCTCTTGTTAATGATCTGGTGAACCGCGGCCATCGCATTGCCCCGTAGTTATAGGGTTGCGGGATCACGAATTCCTCCAGATCTGCGAGATCGCTCGGAAGCTCTATTACTACCGTGAATGCACAGTGGTCACTGTCGTATTCAATTGCCCGTAAACAGTTTCTGTTTCGTCTGTTGGTGTTAAGTAGTCTCAGTCGTGAGTCAATTAGCAAGTTATCTAAGAATGATCTACCTCTAGGGAATGATGGATATTCCGTAGCTAGTAGGTCAGTTCTATATTCAATATGATACTGATGCAACCAGCCAGCCAACTGATTTCATCTGGCATTAGATATATAATTTCCCCAGTTTCTATGCTTGGCGTTCATATCTCCCCCTAGGATAAAGTAATTTTTGTCCACGTGCAAATGTAAGCATCGAAAGAGTGTCTCGAGCTCTGCTATAAATAGGTTATGTTGGTGCTCTTCAGGTGCATAGATCGCAATCGCATACAAACCCCTTCCTTGCTGAAGGGGTATGCGTACGACACAGGCTTCCAGCACCCGGACCTGCGCACTTCTCCACTATATATAACTTTATGATGGATTCCTTTTCTAATAAAGATTGCGACACGCGCTCCTTGAGGGGAGTTAGGTCGATCTCTTCGTATAATATCGTAGTTTTTATGCCATATCTTGCGTCTCTGGTTTAACTTTGTTTCCCCCACCAGAAGTACATCAGGATGTTCATCTTGTAACAGGTTGAAAAGATTGGCTCTTCTTTCAGTTTTTATTAGTGAATTTACATTCACGACAAGAGCTTTTATTGATGTTGTGGTTAGAGGGTTCATATTGACATTTTGTTTAGATTGGGCAAGTGCGAGTAGATCTCGTTTATTTGATTTTGTAGCTGTGTCATCTGTCGCTGTAGATTGAGCAGGACCGTGACCACGTCTGCTTGCGATGTTGTTTCAGTCCTTCTGGGAGTATTTGTGGCTACCAATGTTGTAGCCTGATTTGGTGGTCTCCCACCCGACGCAACTTGTGCGTACGACCGCTGCGATGTTACGGGCATTGTTGTTGTACGAGCTGGCTCTGTGTTTTTTTGCCGAGTCACACTTCTTGCCATTATTTCCCGGAATTTAGGACATCCTTGATAATTAGCGGAATGTCCCTCATTACGACACACTGCGCACCTTAGAAGGGCTTTGTCTTCTACCCTTTCTTTTCCCAGAGGGCATTCTACTGCCTTATGGTCTTTTCCGCATTTTACGCAACGGTGCTGCATTTCACAGTTCGCCGCCGCGTGACCAAACCTTTGGCAGCGGACACATTGCAGGATGTCTTTGCCTTTTTTTTCATTTGTCCTATGTGACAACTTGATGATCCAAGAGTGTAATTTTTCTTAGACCACCAATTCTGCTGCTGGGCGTTAGTTGAACTAAAAAAAAGGGTAGCTTGCGGTTTTCCCTTCTTGCCTTGGTTGTGGTGAAGGGTTTTACCGCGGTAAACTCGAGATCTTCGTGCTTCAGGTTTTGAAGCATTTCGAGCAGAGCCTCCGGTTCCACCTCAGGGTCGACACCCTATAATAGAACTATAAATAGAAATAGAGGGTAATCTTTGTTTGCTTCGTCGTGAACGAGTAAAATTCCGCGGTGGCTCTTTTTAATACCTCTTTAATTTTGTCGTGGTCTGCCACCGCATAGGTTTGAATGGCATGCCTGTTACCAGCCAGTCTTTTAACTACAAAATTGTTTCCTATAGCTAGCTTACAGAGACTTACCAATTCCTTACACTCAATAGCTGTAGTGTTGATTGGTGGCATCTTTATTTTTTCGTTGTTATTGTTGCTTTGCCGCTGCTGTGTTGCTTGCTGTTTCGGTGGTCGATTTTGTGTTGATAGTTGCTGTTGCTGTTGATTGTGAAACTGTTGCTGTTGGCCGGCTTTTGGCCTCGGCTTTTGTTGTTGTTCTGTGTCTTTTTCTTTTTCGAGTGCCGCTATTTTTTTCTTTCGGCGTTTCTCTTCTAATCGGGCTCTTGGCATCGCAAGTTTCGCCTCCAATTCACTTATTTCCTCGTCTTCATCCTCATACTCTGAGGATTCAAGAGAAGCGAATGAGTTGTTTGCCCCATACATATTAAAGTTGAAGGGGGATGGGAGCTCACTGACCTCCTCCATTTGCTGATCTCTTTTCTCCATTGTTAATTTCGCGGTTTTACTTCGCGTCACAATGGAGTTTTTCGGTGTACCTTTTCGTTTGTGTGTTGTCGCGTTTTTATCTTCCTCCGTGTTCATGCCGGCTCTTTCCAGTTTGTTTTCATTAAAAAAAAGCAAAGGCGAACTGCAATATGAACCACGAAGTCGATTTCAATATATTGTTTGTTTTAATTTTCACTTTTACGACTGAGGTGATATATTTTAATTATTTTACTTTGTTTTTTGCACCGCACTGAAGTGATTTTGTGAGCACGTGTCTTGTCAATTTTAACATTCGTTTTGTTTGTTTGTTGTTGTTGCACTTTGTTTTTATTGTCACAACACGTCACGTCACTGTTTTTCCATTTCGTGGCTTCGTTGTCTTTTATGAATTAGATTAATTATATAAATAGTTTGTCCGTTTTTTAAACACACGTTTTGTAACTGAGTATTCACAGAGTGAAAGCCGATGTTTTCGTGATATTAAAACACATTGGTTATGTGATAAACAGCACTTTAGTTAGTAATGTAATTGTATGTTTGTCAATGAAAAAGTTATATACATCCTACGTATGAGCGAAAACTGTGGTCTTTTGATCGTAAATCCATAAGTAGAGTGAGTGCTGGAAGCTTGCATAGTAGATATTCCTCTCCAAAGTCAAGGACATTTATATGTGGTGTTACTATATGCTCCACAAGCCCATGAGGACGCACAATTCATCAACGAACTAAACACGCTTTTCCATTGTCTTAAGCTTCAATCCGAAAGCAACCATTTCCTTTTAGCAGGCGGTATCGGTGTTAAACATGCTATTTGGGGCAACTTAACCATCAACAGGAGAGGAAATGCTTTGTTCGGATGGTGGTAAGGAAACACCATCGAACACAGGTTAGGAATTTACTTCTTTTCCAAGAGGGGGGTCCTTTTTGGATCTTCTACTAATAGACAATCGTAGTGCAATACAGATACTAGTATTGCAAATTGTCTTCAGTTTATCGAATACAATAGTGACCACTAAGGACTTGCAGCCACAATTCACATGCCATGTGAACAAACTCTGCTCGACCAATGTGATCAGCTTTATTCCTTCAATATTCATAAAGCACATTGGTCACGTTTCGAACGCATTATCAAAAGGGAAATCCACTCAAGAGAGATGGTTCCACCTATCAGTAGAAATTAAAAAAATGAAGAGATATATCATCTCCTTACAATGGATGGAATTGTCAACACTTTGAATCTCTCATTGTCAAGTCTTTGAATCTCTCTATTCCTAAAATATATCGGTGTCAAGATTATACAAGCCAATACAGAAACGCAGCTATCGATCCTCTGTATAGACAAAAAAGTTTTCTCCTATTTAGACTGAAATTTCTCTATTGGCAGTTCACTGACCGACAAAACACGGAAATAAGGACACTCAAGTCCTTGATTCGTAGCCTTCAACAGCTGATTCATGAAAACTACAGAACGGCTCGTCATCATCATCGGCACTACAAACGGAATCCGGTCTTGGCCTTATTTAGCAAGTCTCTCCACCAGTATCCGGTCCTTAACAGCGACTTGTTAAATTGACATGATAATTTGGTTATTAGCCTTGCGACAACTTTTCTCAGCATGACGCTGCATGGTTCACTACTTGGCGGATGCCAAAGTACTTGTACCAGGGGTGTCACCTGGAGACTGCATGTCAACTTGGATTACGGACCCAAAGGTTCGGCTCGGGTGTTGGCTCTACTCGACGAGGGATCCACTATTTCGTTGCTGGACTCGTCGGTCGCCGAGAAGATCGGTGCGAAAGGCAAGCGGGAAACGCTCGTTTTGGAGACAGTCGGGGAACTGGGCATCAGGAGGAACGACTTGCAAAGAGTCCATGTGCGAGTCAAAGGAGCCCATGGCCGGACCGGATACTCGATCGAGGTAAGAACCCTTCCTAACTTTAAACTTTCGAAGCAGGAGGTGAAGAAGGAGACGATTGAGAGATGCGAGCACATACGAGACCTCGGAGACCAACTGACCTACACCCAGCAGGAACCTAAATTGCTCATCGGTCAGGACAACTGGGGCCTGATAGTCACAAGGAGTCTGAGCAAGGGAACGCGCTGAACCAGTCGCTTCGCTTACCAGCCTGGGATGGGTCCTGCACGGGTGCGAGGCCAGGAACAGCGCGCCGGTGAGATTCGTCAACTATGGCAGGACTAAGGAAGACGAGACAGAATCGCTCGTTAGACGCCATTTCGAAATCGAAGCATTGGGAGTGCTACCACGACGCCCCAAGAACGACGCCGACAGAAGGCCATAGAGGTTCTGGAAAAAACCACGAGACGACTGCCAAACGGAATATACGAAACGGGCCTTCCCTGGAGAAGCGATGATGAGACGCTGCCCAACAACTATAGCCAGGCCTATCGACGCCTTCTGAATATCGAGAGGAAACTAGGCCAAGACGAGGACCTGAAGAAGATGAACAATTTGCTAGAGAACGGATATGCAGAAAAGGCGCCGGCGAACTCCATCGCCGGAAGGACCTTCTATCTCCCGCACTTCGCAGTAATACACCCGACTAAGAAAAAACCGCGGATAGTACTCGACGCAGCAGCCAAGTTCGACGGCAAGAGCCTCAACGACGCTCTACTCCCCGGGCCGGAACTCCTCCAATCGATCGTGGGGGTGTTGGTCAGATTTCGAGAAAGACCAATCGCCGTCGTCGCTGATATCAAGGAAATGTTCCTCCAAATCCAGATGCACGAAGCCGACCGCGATTGCTTAAGGTTTCTTTGGCGCAACGGAGATACAAGAGGAAAACCGGAAGAATATCGTATGACGTCCGTAGTGTTCGGAGCCATCTCATCACCATCGACCGCGATCTATGTGATGAACAAAAACGCAAGGGATTTCGAGAAAGAACATCCGGGAGCGGCGCAAGCCGTCCGCGAAAACCACTACATGGACGACTACCTACAGAGTTTTGCGACGGTAGAAGAAGCCAGAGACGCAGTAAAGGCGGTGGAGAGGATCCATGCTAAGGCGGGATTCCGACTCAAAGGGTGGAGTAGTAATAAACCCCAAATTTTCTCAGGTTTTCAGGAGCAGCCCCAGTCAGAAGCCGTGGAATTATCGAAGGAAGAGAAGACCCTCGGGCTCAGATGGACGATGACGGAGGACAGCCTGGCCTTCAACGTAGAGTTCAGAAACACCCCCCACAAGTCCTCACCGGGAAAAGAATGCCTACCAAGAGGGGAGTCACGAGCGCGGTGATGTCAACCTTCGACCCACTGGGGTTCGCAACGCCAATGCTCATACAGGGGAAGAAGCTGATCCAAGACGTCTGGCGCGCCAAGATCGGATGGGATGATGAGATCCCCGAGGAACAGAGGACCGCTTGGACCACATGCTTAAAGGAGACGTCCATCCTCAAAGGTCTGAGGATTCCTCGGTGCCTGTCGGGCGGTCAGGAAGGAGGTCAGCTGCACACTTTCAGCGATGCCAGCGAAGAGGCGTACGCAGCCGCAGTTTATTGGAGGACGGTGCAACCCGATGGAAGAGTGAGCGTGACCCTGATCGGCGGTAAGGCCCGGGTAACTCCGACAAAACCGGTGTCCATGCCCCGACTAGAGTTACAGGCGGCCTTGTTGGGAATCAGATTAGCGGCCACAATAGAGAAGGAGCTTGGGCTCCAAATATTGGAGAAATGGTATTGGACCGACTCCAGCACGGTACTGCAGTGGATAAAATCGGAGGCACGCAAGTTCAAGACTTTCGTGGCCCATCGATTGGCGGAAATCGAAGAGCTGACAGGACCCCGGGACTGGAGATGGGTGCCGACGAAGGAAAACCCAGCGGACGACGCTACCAGAGGGGTACCCAATGAGTTCAGCAGCACAGCGAGAGGGTTCAAGGGACCCGCCTTTTTGTACGAAGAAGAAGACAAGTGGCCAAACCGGCACTTCGAGACGAGCGCGGCGACTGTCACTGGAGAAGAAAAAAGCCCCCAAGTGGTAGCCGCGGCGAGGGTGGTCGAACCATCCATACCGAACCCGGAACGATTTTTCGACTGGCTGCGTCTGCTGAGAACCACAGCACGCGTGTTTCAATTTATAGACACGCTAAAAGAGAAGAGAGAGTCGCGAATATCAGCCAAAACATCGAAGTCCCGAAGGCAACAAACACCCGCATGTTCCAAAGCCGAGAAGAAGACATTCACGCCCGTGCATCAAAAACATCTAGACAGGGCCGAAGAGCGACTGGTCCGAATGAGCCAACAATTGACGCTGTCTAATACTATCGTCCCGGTCTCTGTGGGAGATAGCCCTACTGAAGCGCAGGAGCTCTTCTTCGGTGCACGTTACTTCCCGGTCGTAGCACAATCGCCCGTCTACAGATGATCTACTTACATGATAGATCAGCGGAATTCCGGATCTATCCTGTATAAGCCCTTTCATATCCAAGTCAAGGAACGCCTCTGGTGGAACAAAGGCGTTGCGACGCACGCTCTCATAGTACAAGGTGTTTGGATAATAGGCCCCGAAAATTAGGTCATTGGACGAGCTTATTGCTCTCGCAATATGTCCTCTGATTAATTTAATCATAAAATTATCCACCCTATTTATGTACGCTTCATTATATAAAGTCTCATTTGAGTAATACTTTTTATAGTCCGATTCCGGTGTCCGATATAATCTGAGACAACTTCTGAGACACTTTCTTTCGAACACCCGAATCTTTTCCATCAAATTTGGACCTATGTTAAACCATACTGGGCATCCATATATAAGCATTGGCTTGATGTTGGCGTCCCTGTGTGAATTGACAAATGTACAACTAGTGTAACAACCTTTGTGAATTGACAATTGTATAACTAGCGTTAACACCCATTTTGGATGAACAATTGAACAGTCAGTGTAAATATATTTCTTAATCACACAATTGTAATTAATTTCTAATATTAAGAATAGCTGTGTAACTAGTTCTCATAAACAGAAAATAAGAGTTCAAATACTGAACTATTGAATAAGAGTAAATATACTCACTAATGAACCAATATTAAAAGTAAACTTAAGTATTAAGTTATCTGTAAATACTTCAAGTTTAGGGTGTAGTGAATTATTGAATTATTGAAATAAAGGCATTTTTACGTTCGGTAGCTACCAGAAAGAGCGAGTTTCAATTGGTAGAGCGTTGAAATCATTATTCGTCCTTACTTACCTCGGCCTTCGAAGTGAAGCGTAGAAACATTGGTGAAACCGTGCCCGTGAGGCACCTAACCGAGCGGGGATTGGAGCGGGGGAACGTTGGTAAAACCGTACCCTTGAGGCACATAACCAAAGAAAAACTTTTCGCGTAAAAATATATAAACCCTGCCATAAATACCACCGACAGTATCTCCACAAAAGGGTAATATTTGCAGATAGCGAAGTATCACCTGGCCCCCACGGAAACCAGCGGAGACGAGGACTGAGGCCAAATCAAGGACGTTGCTCTTCCCTCTGGATCGGAGGAAGCACGGTAACGGCCCCTTGCTGTAGTACAACAGCAAAACATTCTAACCCCAAGTACACTCAACTGATGTGTAATTGTCATGTTATCGCTATGGTATACGGCTCTGATGCTTTGCTTATTCGAATTTCCTTTCTGTCTTCTTCGCTATTTGCTTGCATATTGTGCGTGTATCTGTTAGAAACGCCTCAATAGTATTGGTCAGCGTCAACAATTCTGGTGGTTGAATGGCATATAAAGACGTGGATACCAATGTCAGTATAGAATAACAGTATCATCAGCCAACTTACATAGCCTTAGCTTTTCTAGAACTAGGGTAGTATAAGATTTAAGTTGAGTTAAGTTAGGTTCTTTTAAATAAAATAAAAAAAATAAAAAATTAGGTCAAAGTTTTCCAAATGTTTCTTTGTCATTCAATTAATCATAAGTACAGCCACAAACAAAGTTCTGTCGGCGAAAGGCAAATTATACAATAGTTATGTAATGTTTAGTTTAGAGCGTCTGCGATGGACCAGTAAGTTATAATATAAGATAATTAGGCTAGAATTTAAGCATTTTTTGTCTAACATGTCTAACATTTAGAAACTAAGAAGGTAAAAAGAAAATAAAAAAATATTTTAAAAATGAAAATCAACCCCACTGATGTTCTTTCTCTTTGTGATTGGCTGATATTTTGAGTCAAAATTGAATATTGTACTTACTACGAACCGGCGAAAACACGTACTAGATACGCTTACACTTTTGTTTTGAGATGTGTTTTTTTTGCGCAGCGTTTTTGAACTTTTCTTTATAATGATTCATACATAAATGATACTTTCCGACGCACAACTACATCTGGGAGGTTCGTTTTAAATAATCATGAATAACATTGAATAATCATGACAAGTATCAGATAGTTAATTCTTGAAATTCACGATTCACGAAATAGAATAATTACAATCCGATGAGCGGTTAACAAAGATATACTTATCAATTAGCCAACATTTAACGTTTACCACAGAGACGTAAATACATTCATGAGGTAATTTAAAAGAGACAACCGCCAAGGGTTTCAAAGATTAATTTGATTTAAGTCGTCTGGTAAGTAATTTGGTCGATTAGCATAAAACCATTCACACTAGAGGATAATCCTAAAACAAAACGAGAAAAAACTAAAACCCCAAAATTTCCCAAGTTCTTATCTGAAGTTCGGTAAAAGTTGATTTCTTATTTGACGTGCTTATAAACATTCCTCTGAAATTGATTTGACAGAAATGGCATAATGGGAGATTCTGGCGTGGACGAGATCATTTAATGCCCGTAGCTATTCCATCGGCGCACATGGGTATTCCCAGACAATATAAAACCTTACACAATTTATCAATCGGTGGGGCATAATACATGAAATGTAGATAAAGTAAAATCAATGTGACGGCGGCGAAAAAGTAGGAACCTGTTCTGTTATTAATTTAGAAAGAAGGTTGACATAAGTGAGTTGATTCTTTCCTCTTTTTGTTGGGTTTTAAGTTCGGCGGTGGGTATATATACTTATTTGCACAACCAAAATGGTTTTTAGTTTCAAATCGATTCCTGTTGTAAACACCGCTAAGGGGTTTGTGCGAGACAACCATGAAGTTCTTTGTTGTTCTTTGTTTGATATTGGCTGCCGTACAGGTGGCGCCTCAATTCTATGGAGGACCTAGATATGGCTTCGGTGGAAGAGGTTTCGGTGGTAGGGGCTTCGGTGGTCCAGGTTTCTATGGAAGAGGATTCGGTGGGCCAGGTTTTGGTGGCCCAGGTTTTGGTGGCCCAGGCTTTGGTCGATATGGTGGTGGTTATGGTGGTCGAGGATTTGGTGGGCCTGGTCTAGGTGGTTTAGGAACTGGAGGTGATTAATACAAATTAATTTAAAAGCTAAAGTATGATAATGAATATGAATTTTAGGTTTGTCGGCATCATTCTCAGCTGCCAATGCAGGTAGCACTGGATTGGGTGGACTTGGTGGCAGTACGTCAAATGCTAATGCTATATCTGCAAGCTTTAATCTCGGTTAAAATATAATGTACATATATCTTAGACAACTTGGAAATATAAATAGCAATTAACATATTTGAATAAGAAAATTACAACATAATTAAAACAAATTGTGTTGTTATTTTATATGAAAGTGATTTCATTTATTTATTGTTAATTCGTGCTGTCGTTTTGCTTACGCACATTCATTCAGTCTTAGATAAATCAGAAACCGGGTTGTTACGTAGGAAGCCCGCGAATTTTTTACTGTTTATCCAGTAACTACTTCAGCTATAAAACTATTCTGAGACTTTTGCACCGACTAGTGAAATACAATTAGAAACGCCACAATATCTTCGCCTGTAGCTATAAATTCTCTATTGTGTGCCTATCCGTTAAATTCCAGAGTAGCTATTCTTTCAATTAGTCAAAGCCAAGTTGTGGTTTATTTTGTAGGTGTTATTTAGTGTAGAAATATCTAGCCAGCTAGAGGTGAAATAGTTTGACGAATCGGTCGAACAGGTTTGTAGGATGTCATAACTCTGGCTCCTCAGTGATATACGACAACCGCTTCGCAATGTAGCTGAGAGATATATTTGACGGTTGCCATTTGAGTTTTCGTTATCAAAAGTTTATTTGTTAATACTGAAATAATTCTTATTTTTAATGTGGATGAACTGATTAATATTGAATAATTGAACAGAAGCGATAACAGTTATAAAAGCTGAACCCAATATAAAAGAAGGATTTCGAATATTTATAACGTTTGGATTAAAGAAAATTAAACCATATTTATAATCAGAACTGGTGCGTTATTGTAAGCATCATTACTTATCGTTGGAAAGCAAAGCTAAGCCAGAAGGAAAAGAACTCTTCGAACATCCTTCAAACACTGCTGACTAGGTACACACTAATCGTCCAGCACCTGAGATTATTCTGGGAGTGTATAGGTACGGATGCCCGCGTACGGCACGGGTTCACTATCATCCCCAACGACGATCCGCCGAAAATTGTTCTCAAAAACGGTAAAATCAAACACAATTTACTTCGTTGGTGATCGGTTTTCTTTTTATTGTTATAATATCGTTTTCAATAAATTTATAAATCTAATTACGAGCACTTCGACAATAATACACAATACATTCATTTGATAGTTAATGCTCTCAATGCGTTCACAAAGTTTTTAGTTTTCGTGATTTTCTTGTGCAACTGACTGAAATCAAACTTTTATTTATTTTGAAGCGAATGCAATCAGTTGGACGTCCAGCATTAACCTAGCATAATTACGTAGCACAGCACAAGCAGTTGAACTTCACTTGGTTAGGGAACAATCGACCCGAATGGCAAACATTTTGATTATAATGGACTCGACTCTGGTGACGTGTGTCGGCACCTCGGGAGTGAACTTTGACTCGGAAACGTGTGCTCCGTTTGAGAATTGATTATCGGGACTGACTGGAAAAACACGTACGTCAACCCCCGCCCGCTTGATGGTGCGCGGCTAGCGATTATATACCGACTTTACTCGAACGCCCGACGTGGCGTGTGCGCGCTCCAATGAATGGCGAGAGACTTCCCGGTGTGCAACGCGGCGTGGCCGACTGCGGTGGCGGTGGAACGACGCTGAGGCGTGTGTGTACACATCGGTGGTTGTGAAGCGACTGATTGAATGAATGCAAGCATCCATTCAGGGTGTCGTGGCAGTGGAGTCATTGCTAAGTAAACTCGCTGCCACTTACTAGGAACATGGGGAAGGGTTGCTATGCCGACGTAGAAAATGTTGTTTCAGGGAATTTCTGCCTTACAGGCTGAATTAGATTCCTCTGTTGCTGTGTATACGGAGAAATCGGTTTCGGAGGCAGAACCAAGTATGGCCATGGGTTGTCGGTTAGACAAAGGAACATGGGACTTGATCGTTGCGATGTTTGTTTCGTGGAAGTGCAACGCATCGTGTTGGTGACTTACCAGTAAGGAGAATTGATATTATTTCAAATAGTTTAAGTAGGGTGGGAGCCGAAATGGTTTTCGAGGAAACTAAATACTGCTTGGTTACAAGCGAGGAAAATGGTTTAAGTAAGAAGTGAGCCGAAATGGTTTTCGGGGAAAATTAATGCTGCTTGGTTGCAAGCGAGAACAATGGTTTAAGTAAGAAGTGAGCCGGAATGGTTTTCGGGGAAAATTAATGCTGCTTGGTTGTAAGCGACAAATATAGTTTAAGTGGGAAATGAGCCGAAGTGGTTTTTGGGAAAAATGCATCCGGTTTGATTGCAGGTGAGGAAGATGATTTAAAATGTATTTTATGGCAGGTTTTAGAAGTGAATTCTGTTGCGTTTTTGGATGCTGTTGCAGGTTGGGTAATGTATTCTTCCAAGTTAAATGGGGCGTTGGGCTATGGCGATGCGCGGTCAAAATGATGTAGGATTGTGGGTTGGTTCCCCGTGTGATATAGAGAATCCCTACAATTCTCCTTGGCGATTTTAATATCCACAACTTCAAATCGTCGCTAAATTGTAACAGTGCAGGACGAGGCCGCGAGTCTGGCTGAAACATTCGTTTTCAGCCTTAACTTAATAAGGATAAATTTGCAAACACCTTTGGTCTGTTTCTGTATTCCGAGGAAAGCTTCTATTTCGCACTTTAGTCGTTCTCCAGTCGACCTATACGGACATGGCACGTCTGCCTGATTAATCACTGCTACGCTATTAAATTGTTTTGGCTTTTAAAGTTGTTTAGTTTAGTTGGAGCTACCGCTCCATTTATTATTTTGCTTAATACAGGCTTATACAATATATATGCAAATATTAATTAAGCGATACGAATTGCTTGAACGAGTGCTGCAGAGTTCTACTTCGTCCCCACAAGTTCTCAAAGGTCCGCCGTAAGAGAAAAAGGAAGTACACACAAACACTCAGAAAACTGCAGCCGGGAAAGAAAACACTAGTGTATGTTGTTCAAAAAGAGGTCTTTATTTAAGCTCTTATTTATATGTACTTGTGTGGGGTTTAGGTTTAGTGCGTGTCAAGTACGACACGGGTTCACTTAACCTTCCACTGTATTCTCCCGAAACTTATTCACAAGTATCCAATATACACGAATGAAGTTACAAGAAATAAAACGCTGGAGTTGTTGACTATTGTTGTAAGTGGTGCTTTATTGTTTATTTCCAATTCAAGGGCTCTTTTGATAACTTGACAGGATCCACAGCTTTACAAATCATTAATCAGAAATCCTTTGATAACTTGACAGGATCCACAGCTTTACAAATTATTGATCTTTAACATATTAAATTGTTGCACAACACGTTGCTGAATAATTGTCTATTATAAATTACACGAGAACAGGTAACAAATGAGATTTTCTTCAGACACGGTTATCTCAATACCGACATAGACTCACGACTCTCACGAAGCAATCCTTGGGCACGTGTGTACCGTTGTGTGGTAAAAATCTGACTCTGTACTCAGGAGACGTGTGCCCCGTTTGAGTGATGATTAGCGACTGACTCGTGTTGATCTCTTGCTATGGTCTTTGCAAGACCCTCGTTCGAAAAGGGGACGAAAAATAAAAGGAAATTTTGGTCTGGCTTAGTGTGCGTGTGATAAGGTGGCCTCCGAGGTGTTCCACACTGGGGTAGTGTGGTGTGATGATTATCCCGGAGGCGTGTGGCTTCGGAAAGGAAGAAATGCGGAGGAGCGGACATTTTGTTTTACTCTATTCACCTGAGAAAAGAGATGTTTGATCCCCAGCGGATGGAGGAACTGCGAAAAGACAAAGTAATGCTAGGGAAATATTATCACGTGATTCAATCGAATGTTTTGATAATTTCCCTAGCAGTTCTGCCATGCTGAGACAACTTCGTCCGGCTGGATTTGGTTGTCGCTAACCGACATGGACTAGAGTTTCCATATGGCAAAAAGGGTAGCGAAACTCATTTATGCATTGTCTGCATGGAACAATGAGTTTAGCTATCTGTCCTCGATTGTAACATGCTTTACAGGTGAATAGTTAAGTACAGGGGAATGGGGTTGGTTTGACACGCTATATGGCGGTCGAAATTAGATGGAATTAGCCGGAAATGGTAGGTGGTACTCCGTGTAGTATAGAAAACCCCCCACACTTGACTATCATAGGGTGTATGCGATTCGTCATCAGAAAGATGCACTGCCACACCAAAAGTTTGACTTCACAAAAAACAATGACTTAAGATTTAGAATTTTGAATCTCCATAACGAAAAACATGAAGTTTATTTTAGAATATATTAGTACTTGAAGTACTTGAAGCCGAATGTCTCGAACTACACATATCGACAGAGTTACAGTAGTGGTTGCAACACGCCACTGTCGATCAACCTCCCCCACTCCAAAAACTTTATGGAAAACTCGACTTCAGGATATTTACGCGCCTCCGCGGGGAGAGCGGGGGACCAGACCGACCGGCACGATCGGGTGATGGTAACGGACTCAGCGATAAACGGCCCGTACAGAGCCGACTCGCTAATGGGGTGAGTTTCCCCGAGAGAGAAAGTGTTCCTCTCGTGGTGAAAACGAGGAAGGAGGATCTCACTGGTGAGGCCAGAGTCGAACACTAGTGTGAATATCTACATTAATTGGGAATTCGGTTCTTGGTCGCTTAGGCAGAGATGCATTGATACATGTATGAATGCCCTTGTAGGAAAAATTCTTTACAGGCATTTCCAGATAATGCACTGAAAGCATTAATTATCCTTGGGAAGGAAATGTTTTTGCTGAGGGGAGATTGCGGTGCAGGTGTGGGAAGGTTGGAATTTGCCTGGTAACCGAAGGTACCGAATAGGTTTTGGTTTTATGCGCCTGTATAATGGAAAGAATTCTTGTAGGGAATTGTATGCGCAGAGATGCACGAAAGGTAAGAATTATTTTACAGGGACTTTTAGGTTATACCTTAGATAACCTAGATGCGTAAAGCATTTAAGGTGCTAATGCGATTGCATTAGCGAAACCTATAAGCTTGGGTCGAAGTTATGGGGGTTGTTCAGTGGGGTTTGGCGGAACCACCCCAGTGCCACTGTTCTTTAAGTGGTTCGATCAAGTCCGAATATCAATTAAGCAATCCGAATGACTCGTGCCGGGCAGTTGCATTCAATATGGGCCAAACCCGAAACTGCGGCAGGGTAAATGAGTTGCCCTTGAGGTCAGAAGAATTAGTCGCATCGTTTGCGATTCTGCCCCAATACTTTGGGTATAAACGGAGTGGCTGCAAAGAGATTAGTTTCAGAGTTAATCAGCCAAGCAAAGGGTTGCAGCCTTGCCATGGAACAGCGGACCCTTTGCTTTAAAATAAAAGAAAAAACAGAAGAATCTTAAACTATTGAAAGATATAAGAAACAAAAGAAAAACGCCTTTAACTCTCCGCCTGCTCGCTCCTCTCTTGGACTCGTTATAATACTGGCTTGAGGTCGTGCATGGTTATTAACTACCTCTTCCACGAAAATGTTTAATAATTCTCAGAATTATTTAGAATACACGTTCGAGTTCCAACAGGTCGCTAGGCCGGCTTGTCGTAATAGGCGACTAACGGCCGAGTGACAGATGTGCCCCAACGTCCTGTCGCCCGGTGAAATACCACCCCATTTAGCTATAGGCTCCGTGGAATGGTCGGGTGAAGCCCTGGGCATCTTTAGGAGCTTGGCTGATGGCCCGGTTCGAGAAAAGGTTGGTGTGCGATGTCTCGATGCCGCACGAGGAATGTCGTCGGCCGAGATCGTTGCAGATGTGCCGCCGAATGAGGAATGTCATTGGGGAATTGCGAAGGTGAGCACGTTGCCTGAAACCAAAGTTTGTATTAAAAACAGGAACAGCAATACCTTTTGATAATCCTTGCTGAACTTGTTGTCCCTCCGTAAAAGTTAGGATATACATCCGCACTGAACGGATGTATTTGATGAATTTGTTGGGATTTGTGTTTAAGTAGGAACATTAAACTTCATTAACTAACTTTGAAGCAAAGCCAATGTGAATATAGATAAAGTTCGACTGAGTTCTCGATTGAGACAGGTTTCTTTATTAAACACCAATAAGTTCTTATTAATTCAACAGCCACATGGTGGCGTGCAAATTCAATCAATTCAATCAATAATTAAAAAACAATTCCTTTTCTCCAGCTTGACAGTTGATCCACGATCCAAAACAGTATGCAATGGCAGTTAGCGATGACGGTTGTTCATGCACTGTCATCGATTTGTGGTGAATATGTTTGTCGGGGAGAGTACTAGACGATGTACTAGATTCTCCTCGAGCATATACCTATGAATCCGAAACAGTTGGTTTAGGTGTTAGTCGGTCCCAAGGTGAGAAGCCACCCCGTCACGCTGCACATTTCGCGATATCGTTGAGAGAAATCGTCGACGGTGTTTCGGATGTAAGGCTGATGGCCCTGACTGACATGGAGATATTTCATGATGGTACCTTCTGATATAAAGAATTCCAGAGGTAAACTAGTCTTTCATTCGGATCTCAACGGAGAGTATATCAAAGGGAACATCATGCAGATATTTATGATAAATAACCGAACTTTAAGATGTTCGTCATCGCATAATCGGGCTTGCTCTCGGGGCTCTGCCCACGCTCGACTGGTAACGGCGTTTTGTAACATCAGGGGGTTTGGTTTCACCAATACGAATGTAAACGCCGTAAACCAATACTTGCAAACAGAAAAACCTAATATCCTTGCCTTAACCGAGACCCAGGTCGATTCGTCAACTGATACGACATATCTTCGTTGATCAGGATATGACTTACATTCGAGATTAAGTTTAAGGGTGAGTGGTATCTTCATGCGGTCCGATCTAGCTTGCCAGAGGATGGAGGTGTTGGAACCCAATAACATTGATATCGTATGGTTGGGGATCGTGCTGGGGAATTCTGTTAAATTTCTTTGATGTCTTTACCGCCCCCCAAATGACGATCGAGCAGGGACCTTTTTCGAACATCTTTCATGTACCGTCGACTGGATACAGATCAACCAACCAGCTTCTGAAATTGTTGTCATTGCCGGTTTTAATGTGCACAATTCCCGCTGGTTGATACATTCTAACAGAACCGACTAGGCTGGGAGGCTGGCGGAGATGTTCGTTGTTAGCTACAACTTAACTCAACTCCTGGAGGAATCCACGCGAGTGCCGGATGTCCCAGATGATTGCGCATACCCTGGATATGTTTTTGACATCCGAACCGAGTATTTATACCGTTCAGGGTTTTGCGCCACTGGGAAACTCAGATCACTGCTTGGTATATGTCGCGCAACCACTTGCATTTCAAGCGAATAACTGGCCTAGGCATCTTCGCCATGTATGGAAGTATGGGGCTGCTAACGGCGACGATTTGCAAGATTTTGTCGCATCCTTTCCATGGTCGGAGGTGTGCTTCGGACACTCCGATGTTAACGGCTGCGCGGAGTAAGTCATATGGATTGTTCTTCTCGGGATGGGGGTCTACATTCCACATTCCATCAAATGAAGTTCATCTGATAAGCCGTGGTTTGATAAAAAATTCGAGCAGACTACAGCGACAAAAAATAGAGCAACGCGCTCCAATCTCAGCGATGTTAACAGAACGAATTTTGTTAGAATAAGAAACGCGTGCAATCAGGTGAAGAAAGCCCACAACGACAGAGTGACTAATAAACTCCTTCAGTGCCCGACTGGTGCGCGCTCCTTCTGGTCAATGGCGACAGCTGTCAGTAGTAACTTAGCTTCCTCTCTTTTCCTTCGTTGGTGACACACAGCGGGACGTTGGTCACAAATACAAAGGATAAAGCTAATGTGTTCGCGAATTTATTCTCCGCGAATTCAAACCTCGATGCCGGTTTTTGGAGCCACCTGTGATCGCGCCGCTACGGTCTTTTATGCGGGATGTGAGATTTCGCCCGCGCACTATTTAACTCCTTCTACGTGGACTGGATTGTAGGAAGGCAACCAGCCCGAACGGAATACCAGCAATAGTCCTGAAGACCTGTGCTCCAGAACTATCACCGGTTCTTAGCAGACTCTTTCGCTTATCTTATATACGGAGGATTTTTCCTACCTGCTGGAAAATCGCACCCAGTTCAGCCAATCCCAAAGACGGGAAAAAGTGTCTGCCACAAAATTGCCGACCGGTAGCATTACTGTCTATGTTATCTAAGGTGATGGAAAAGTCATCAATATTGAGTTAATTAAGTTTTTGGAGTGCAACGGACTCCTGAATGATCGTCAATACGGATTCCGTGGCAGGCGGTCCACAGGAGACCTTTTGACACTTATAACCGATATATGGACATCTGCGATTGAACGGCATGGTGAGTCAAGGGCGGTCGCATTGGATATTTCCAAGGCTTGTGACCGCGTCTGGCACGGGGCATTGCTGAGAAAACGTCGTTCCTATGGACCTTCCCAACAGCTTTGCGACTGGACGAGGAGCTTCCACGAGAATCGATCGATCCGGGTTGTTGTGGACGGTGAGTGTTCGGATCTGTATCCTGTTGATTTGGGGGTGTCCCAGGGTTCTATTTTGGCTCCAACCTTGTTCTTGCATCACATAAATGATTTGTTGGAGACAACGGATAACAAAGTGTTCAGTTTTGCGGATGATAGTACGCTTGTTTCCTCCTTTTCGAGTGATCGGCCGATTGGTGCATCAACGTCACACCAGCTGGGATGTAGACAGATTGACTCTCTGAACCAGGATCTAGATAGAGTCCTGCAGTGGGGAAGGGCCAATCTCGTCGACGCCAACGCAGCGAAGACACAATATACAACATTCACAACTTACTCCGGCTCAACTTCTTCTCCTATATAAATCCCAAATTAAATCCGCGCTCGAATATAGCTCTCATGTTTGGAGCTCGGCTCCTAAACATACCATCGACCTACTTCAGAGCATACAGAAACGAGCGATCCGCCTGATCAGGGACTCGGCGCTGACGTCGGGATTACAGTCGCTATCACATCGAAGGCGCGTAGCCGACCTCTGTCTGTTTTACAGACATTATCACGGGTGCTCTTCTTCGGAAATTCTTGGTATTGTTCCGCGTAATTCGGTTTCTATGCGCTCTACAAGGCAATGCGACGGATCGCATCAATTTGCGGTTCATCTCGCGACGGCGCGAACATCCCTCCATCAGAACTCGGTCCGTTACAGAGCGATAGAGCTGTGGAACTCCTTTCCCACTCGAGCGTTCTCGGACCGTTACAACCTGCAAAAAGAACTGCAACGGTTATTTGTTGGCTTTTCGGGGCGCCTTGTCGAAGCTATAGGTTCGCCTCTCCCAAGAGAAGTATTTACAAAAAAAAAAAAAAAAAAAAAAAAAAAAAAACCGCCTGTAGTTTTCAAGTCTCAGTTAAATATGATGTCAAAACACCTTTTGAGCAGGGGCTCAGTATTATCAATCGGGCATGTTTTAACAATCTACCATTGTGAAAGAAGTGCATTGCACATTTCTTACCCATTTGAGAACAATTTTGAAATCCACTTAACAAAATGAAAAACGTCTTTTTGGCTTATAGAAGTCTATCACATTTATTTGTTAAAAGGCCGTTATTTTCCTAAGCCAAAGTTTTGGGATGAAGCAGCTGCATTGGCTGATGAAGCGCCAGCACCAAGTCCGCCGGCGTTGAAGTTTTGGGAAGAAGCTGATGCAGTTGCACTGCTGGCACCACCACCAAATCCTGGTCCACCGAATCCTGGCCCGCCCAATCCTGCTCCTCCCAATCCGCCGGGCCTATTTAAACCGCCACCCCTGTTGTGGTGATGATATTGGGCACTGATGGCCACAAAGAACAAGCACAACACAACTAACAATTTCATTTTAGGATCTTAGACTGTTTCTTTAGTATGGAAAGATGCTATTGATGATGAGCTCAGATTCCGATTCAATATTTATAGTCAACTTTATGGTAACCTTTCAGTAGGTTGGGTGTCACTGTATATCGATCATAAACTACTTTCGAGACACACACACATGCACCCCTGAGCATCATTTATGAAAACCAGATTTCGAGATATTTTATTTTGCGAAAGCCAGTTTAAAAATAAAAAACATTTATTGATTGAATATATTATATCAAATCATTCTCCTGATTTTGGGATGTTATTTAACCCAGCAGAAGACTGAACAAGTTATGAAAGCAATAAGGAAAGGTTACAACATAACGAGCCTTCTTGTTGTGTTATATATTTGGCATAAAGCCATGTTTAACAACAAAATCCACTTTCGTCGAATTGGTTTTCTAATATCCTATCGCTAGTGAAAAAAAAAGTCAAGTCAACGACGTAGCTGGTTGGATGTTAAGAAAAGATAGAAAAAAAAAGAAGAAAAAACAAACTGCATTTGCTTTCTTAATAATAGATACAATATTGGTAAATAAACACGGTTGATGTTAGCGAAATTCACGGTTTAGAATAATTCCCCTGGAAGACAACCACCTAATCTTTATATGATGCTAAATTTAAACTTATGACATCATTCGTTGACGCCAATAATACCCATTAAATAGAAACCCCACTCGAGAGCTTACCTGCTTACTGAATGCTAATTTAGAAGATTCTTTTGGCAGGAGTTCTCTGTGCGGTTTACATATTGCGAAAGGTTTTAAGTTGCTCCCTTTAAATTCATTTTCTAATTTTCAGTCATGAAGGAATCAATATAACATCAACGTTCTGAAATTGCCTTAAGGTCTACTTTATATGCTTCAAGGACTTCTTCTGTCAGCTCAGCCGCACAAAGTATTTTATTAGTATTGTCACCTCGATAGGAAAATATAATCGATGAATTCCTACTATTAAACATAAAATCGACCGACATTGACTCGAACAGTTTTTATAGTATTATTAGTAGTACTAAACATTATTTTAAATAAAATTCATTAAATATAACTTCAGCTCTAGATCAAAAAATTAAAAAAAAATGCATATATGAAGAAGTACAAAATAGAGTCGAATGCCTCTTCAAATAGCTGAAGGAAAAATATATAAAATGAAGAGGCCGGGTGACCCATTTGGAATGTAAAGTATCAAAGCATAGAAAAAGAACGAAAACCCAGAGAGAAGCATAAGTGCAATACATACAATATAAAAAATAGGCAACCATGGAAAAGAAAGAACGAAAACAAAATTCCAATCCACCAGATTCTAACCTCAGCACACTTAAAGCTTAAGAACACACTTTAACGCACGTTAAGGAAGTTCCAGGGTAGTGCTTTCTCAACAATACTCCTTATCTATGTCCAACATATACATCATCATCATCATCATCGGCATTATAACCGGGATCTGGTCTTGGCCTTATTTAACAAATCGCCCCATCAGTCCCGCTTTCGTGCCGATGTCATACAGTTTGGCACTCCCTGGCTCTGGGCGTCCTGGTCTACGCCATTCCTCCATCGGAGACAAGGTCTGCTGAGCTGTCTCCTTCCATACATCCTGCCACAAAGGACTTTCCGGGCATGCTGCTCTCCGCTCATTCGAGCTAGGTGTCCCGCCCACCGGTGTCTACCGAGCTTGATTTTTTTTACAATATGAGCTTCAAGGTAGATTGCGTACAACTCATGGTTGTAGCGTCTCCGGAATCGTCCTCCCTCACATACGGGGCCAACAATTCTCCTTAAGACCTTCCTCTCGAACGCGGCTAAGAGTTCAAAGTACCTTTTATTGAGCACCCAGGTCTCGGATCCATACATGAGTACTGGTAAGACCATGGTCTTGTCCAGTAGTAGCTTGGATGTTCTGGATAAATTTCGAGATTTAAAGAGCCTTGATAGACCATAGTCGGCTTTGTTGGATTTGTTGCACTACTTCAAATTCGTGTTCCACTACCCTGATAGTTTGACCAACGTTAGGTCTTCTCTTCGCAGAAGTTGCCACCATGTACTTAGTTTTTCCCCTCATTAACGTGCAGTCCCAGTTTTTGTGCCGCCTGCTCGATCTATGTGAAGGAGTCCTGTACAACCGATTCGGTTCCACCGATGATTTCGATGTCATCTGCGTGGGTAAGTATCTGGCTGGACTTGGTGACAATAGTCCCTCTAGTTGTGACGCCAGAGTCACGGATTGCTTTCTCCAATGCCAGGTTGAAGAGGAGGCAGGCCAGACCGTCCCCGTGTCGGAGTCCATTAAAGATGTTTATTGGTTTGGACAGCAATCCCCCTATTTTTACTTGACTAGTTACGTTTTTTGGAATACCGAACTCTCTCATGGCATTATATAGTTCTACCCTGGCTATGCTGTCGTAGGCGACCTTAAAGTCTATAAATAGATGATGTTATGGAATCTGAAATTCCTGACATTTTTCCATCGCCTGCCTAAGGGTGAATATCTGATCAATCGCTGATTTGCCTGGGATAAAGCCACATTGATATTGACCAATGATGGCTTTAGCGTATGGGGCTATCCGATCTTGTAGGATAGTGGAGAGTATCTTATGGGCGGTATCAGAGATTATTCTTCTGGGGATGGAGATGTATATTCCACATTCCATCAAACGAAGTTCGTCTGATAACCCTAGGTTTGATAAAAAATGCGAGGTGATTACAGCGGAAAAAAAGAGAGCTTTTAAGCAATGGCGATCCAATCCCACCGATGTTAACAGAACGAATTTTGTTAGAATCAGAAACGCGGTTGATACCGCGAAGAAGGCTCACAACGACAGGGTGATCAAAAAACTTCGTCGGTGCCCAACTGGTTCGCGCTCCTTCTGGTCAATGGCAAAGGCTGTCAGCGGTAACTTCGCATCCTCCTCTTTCCCTCCGCTGGTGACAGACAGCGGGACGTTGGTCACGAATTGAAAGGATAAAGCTAATGTGTTCGCGAATTTATTTTCCGCGAATTCAAGCCTCGATCCCGGCTTTTTGGAGCCACCTGTGATCTCGCCGATGCGGTCTTCGATGCGGGATGTGAGATTTCGTCCGCGCACTATTCAACGCATTCTATGTGAACTGGATTGTAGGAAGGGAACCGACCCGGACGGAATACCAGCAATAGTCCTTAAGAACTGTGCTCCAGAACTATCGCCGGTCCTTGGCAGACTCTTCCGCTTATCTTATGCACGAAGGACCTTTCCTGTCTCCTGGAAAATCGCACGAGTTCAGCCAATCCCAAAGACGGGAAAAAAGTGTTTCCCACAAAATTACCGTCCGATAGCATTACTGTCTATTTTATCTAAGGTAATGGAAAAAGTCATCAATACAGAGTTGATTAAGTATTTGGAGTGCAACGGACTTCTGCATGATCGTCAATACGGATTCCATGGCAGGCGGTCTGTAGGGTGTTACGTAAGTGCGTCAATGTATGACACTGGTTAACTAAACACCCCGACGTTGTCCGACGAAATTGTTCACTACGGCCGCTCACCCGGTGACATAAAAATAACACACGATCACCAACTTCCGTGAAATAAACGATGGAGTTGTTTTTTTCTGTTTATCCTTTATTAACACTTATTTATTATTTTGATAAGTAGTTCACAAAGTATACACATTGTTCGTTTTAAACACAAAATTTCACAGACGATAGTCTTTCAATTAACACTGCGCACTTGTTATTTACTGCGCGGTACACGACTCCGTAAATCAACGTCACACTCATATTTGGCAACTCACCCTAAGCAACTTTATTACTATAGAATATTACTAATCGAACTTATGTTACCCGCGGAGGCGTGATAGAAGAGACTCGACTTCTCTCCCGAGGTAGGTATTTTGGGTGTCCGCACTTGACGGAGGGTGAAATCTGACTGACTATTGAATGTCTCTTTACAGACATCCAACGAAAACGAACCTAAGGGATTCGCCGACGAAGGGCGGCCAATGGCGAAGGTCAAAAACAAAAGGAAACAGGGAAAAACTCATGTAGCGGATCGAATCTGCTGCTACATGTTTGGGCAAGATAAACTGCCGCCATCCGCAAGGAATAGATTCTTTGATTGACGTGAGTCAATAAAACCGTTGCCGAAGGCAGGAATCTATCTTGGAATAATGAATCAAGCATTGGGTATGGCCGTTGCCAGATCAATTAAAATAAACATATTTCGGTGATGTATGGGGATATGTTAATCCCGTTGAAGGGACTGTCAGGCGAAAGTATCCGCTTGAGTGTTTACTTTGTGTAAACTAAAATTGGTGGTCATGACCGATGCTGGTGATCGTTCCGAGAAACGACAACGGATCATAAAATCGGTCATGCTGAGATACAAGCAAATATGCGCGCCTGAAAGGCCAATGTTTAATTTGATCTTCTCTACTGGTAGGAAAGATAGATCATAGACATGCCGTTGAAAATCTGGCTTGCAGATGTGCAAGCAACCCGAAATTATGCTAGGTCGATGGATGGGTACAAAGATAACACACGGAAAGATCAGCGTGTGTTGGTAGATATGTGCCATCCATTGTTCGGTCGCGGAAGCTCGTGGTGATGAGATGATAATCTTGCCATGAATTATGCTTTCAGGAATGACCGTGGAGAAGAGGCTTGGAACAGCCCCCAAAAAAGATAAGCTGCCTAAAATGTATTTATGTCGGTTATCCGTAGGGATAACCGAATTGATTCCAGCTAATTGGGTGGCGGTTAATGCCCTAGCAAGATTGTACAATCTTGCCGAAACTTCAACTTTAAGGTAAGTTGTATTGCTGGTAATGGTGGGGATCAAGCGATGCGTGGCTCTTCGGGCCCTGAAAAGCCCCACAGATATCTCAGGACCATTTCCAAAAACCGACGACAACAACAAATACATGTTGGTCATCATGGGTTACTTCAGCAAGTGGGTGGAAGTCCTTCCAATTCCAAACCAAGAAGCCACAACCGTCATTGAGCAGCTTATCAATAATTGGATCAGCAGATATGGAGTTCCCTGTGAGCTTCATTCCGATCAAGGCCGAAACTTCGAATCACAGATATTTCAACGCATCTGTGCGGCACTGGGCGTAAGGAAAACCAGGACCACACCGTTACATCCGCAGTCAGACGGAATGGTCGAAAGGTTCAACCGAACAATAAAAGAGCATTTATCGAAGGTCGTTAGTGATCACCAACGTGATTGGGACAAATATGTGCAAACCTTTCTCATGAGTTATAGATCGGCTAATACCGATACGACTGGCCATTCTCCAGCAAGAATTATATTTGGACGAGAGATACGATTACCAGCTGATCTGCGATTCGGAATACCTCCAGGTGCCATATACGAGTATAAGACTGAAGACTACGTAGCCGAATGGAGAAATCGCAATGAGATTCATTATTTGGTTCGAAAGTAATTCAAGGTATCAAGTGACAGGATGAAAACAAAGTACGACGTTCGAGCCAACGCATCCGGATTTAATGCAGGCGATAACGTGTGGCTTTATAACCCTCATCGGCAAAAAGGAAGGTCTTCGAAGTTGTAGCAACACTGGGAAGGACCGTATAAGATTCTCACAAGAATTAACGACGTTGTCTATAGGATTCAGCGAAGACCGAACGCCAAGATGAAAGTGGTGCAACGTGACCGACTGGAGACTTTTTGTTAACCCAGAACACCAGTGAACTTAGTTCGGGACGAACTAATCTAGGCGGAGGGTTTTTTTTTTTTTTTTTTTTTGGTTTCGGTAAGAAGGTGGAAATCTTTAAAAGATACCTCTTGACCGATCCTGAGACATGCGGGGTTTTTACCGAGTAAAACCACCTCCCGCCAGGCTCATATTCCCGTTGATCCCCGCGGAACTTTCTTTTAGATATTCCATCGCGGGGCGGGACGGAGTTTACCTGTTACTCCGCTCGTCGCGTCGCAACTGCTGCATCATTTCACAGAGAATACCATTTGTTACGGACCATGCCTGTTATGAACTAAGCATGTATTCTATTACTCCTCCCGGAGTAACTGTCCGTCTCATATGTCTCTCCAAAATCGTTCGTGCGGTCTCGAATCTCACACACTCTGTTAGTACGTGTTCCGCATTTTCTATTTTGCCTTCGCAATACAAGCAGTATGGGTGATTCACATGCTTATACTTGTGCAAGTACTGCCGAAAGCATCCATGTCCTGATATTAGCTGAGTCAGGTGGTAATTCAGCTCGCCATTATTGACGTCCGGCGCCGTGCTTCCTCGGTTGAGGGAAGAGCGGGGACCTTTTATTATTCCTTTTCTTCTTTTGCTGGTCCTGTACGCACAACAATCTTATTACAACTTTTCCACTCTGCTGATAGAAGGCAGTCACATCCGCAAATAGTTAAACCAATTAGATCACTCGCTCTGGTTCCTAAGAATTCTCCACGTATTATGATCCGCGTCCCAGGCGGACCTTCCTTTGGTGAAAGTCCAGTTACAACTGGCTGAGGCGCCATTAACAAGAAAAACCCTTTTTTTAATTCAACGGCTCTTAAAGGGTTTTAGATGATATTAAAACTCATATATTATCACTATATTTAATATATTTATATCAACTTAAGGGTTCTTAACTCAACTTTCCAAACTCACACTTCAACTTACAATCTCAAACTGAAACTCTCCAGTCGACTGCTTCTCAACTAATTTTTTCTATTCTGTTTTTTCTCCGTGACTTTTCACATTGAATTAATTTGGACGACAATCAAAGTTACTATGTTTTGAATAAATAAAAAGGGGCAGGTTATTAAATGTGCTGTAACTGGTAATATTGTGAATGTTTATGAATGGTATGTATTAAGTGAGAATGTAATATATGTTAAGTGAAGTTTTTAAGGATGTGTTAGGAGATTCAGTGTTAAATTTAATAAAGGGTAGTATTCTGGAATACAACACCATGTTTTCTTTTCACCCATGTTTCTATATCAGGTATCATGGTGTGGGTCCACCTTCCTTTGGTGGAAGTGTGACGCATATGACAATCAGTACTAGAATATTCCAGAAAGTCCAAAACAAAGTACTAGAATATTCTGGAAAGTACTGGAAAACTGGAGACTATGACCAGTAGAAAATTCGAGGCTTTGGAACGGACGGAAACGAAACACCGAATCAGAATGAGGAAACGGTATAAATACGTCACACGCAGATCAGAAAGTAAGAAGTAAGAAGTAAGCGGTCAAAGACGCGATAAGTTCGGAAGCGATAAGTCAAGAAACCGTTAAGTGTACGGTAAAAGTAACTATTATATAAAGTGTTACATTAATTCAAAATCGATTTCACGGATCTTATTTATTAAAAATAATTAATCCAGCGAACCCTAAGCTCGCTACAATATAGATGTGGTTATCATTGTGACCAGAACCAAAAAAAAAGAAGAAATTGTATTATTCAACTTGGGAAAGAATTGGCTGGTTATAAAGATTTAGAAAATATCATTGCTTCAACAAGCACCGCAACATTAGATCTGTTATGTTTATATTTTGTGTTATTTTTTTTTTTACCTCCGTCCCGCTGGTGACAGCTGGCTGAATCGGTTTTTGGTTATGGCCTGGCTGTCCGAGCCTGACGGGTCCCAGAACGAGCTGTCTGTAGCTTCTTCCAAAAAGGAAGTTTAATAAAAGCCTGGAGTTTATTTTAGTTTAATAATTCTTTAATATTTATTACTATGCTTTAATATTTATAACTTTGGCGTCGCTTCGGCATCATGGATTTCGACTGATCTCGAATTCATTTTTTTTATATATATATATATATACCGCATTTATTAGACCGAAAATTAAAAGTTACAATAAGTAATAAGTAATAACCAGTTAACTTATAATAGATTGGTTATATAATTATTGTTTACATATTATTTGTTAACATTTTCCAAAAAAAATGTTTACATGTGTTTAGGATTTAATGGGATTTATATATATTGGTGCTCCTCGATAGTATACTGGTTAGTATACCCGCCTGTCACGCGGGAGACCGGGGTCCGATTGCCCGTCGGGGAGCCTCTGGCGCGAGACTAATGGCCTTGCCCGAAAAAAACAAATCATTATGGAAAATTAAACAAGCCTCAGGACTTGCTAAATAAGGCCAAGACCGGTTCCCGGTTGTAGTGCCGATGATGATGATGATATGTATTGGTAATTTTGTTTTTCCTGGAAAAGGTCACAAGACCAACCAGGAACTCTGTTTATTTTAACTTAGCCTACTTAAAATTACTTAACATAACGTAATCTAACTTAATCTAATTTAATCTAATCTTATTTACAATTTACAATATTTGATATTGACAATTTGATGACTTAAAAATAATATTTACAATTTTGATTTATATGGATGTGGGATTTCTCGTTTTGATTGAGGGTAGTAAGGGATAAGGTCAGGTATGTTCTTGAAGTAGGGGGGTGTAGCGTGAATGGACAACGATATGACCGTGCGTAGAATTCTTGGCGTTAGACCAACGGGAAAGAGACCGGTAGCACGGCCGCGACGGAAATGAGAGGACAATGTCAGGTTTGGCCTTGAGGAGATCGGATCATCTGGTCAGACGTGGAAGGAAACTGCACAGGACAAGGAACGATAGCGTTTTAAGGAAATTTTCTATGAAATTTATCGACAGTTCTAGGATCCGTCTATCCAGTCGTTCGATGCCTGCGGTGTTGTAAATATCGTTCTTACTATGGTATCTACATGAGTTGGTTTTGCGGTGTAAGCCAGTGATAAACCGGAGACATATTCGTTAAAAAACTCGTCATTTCTCCATTTGGGAGGGTGAGATGTGGTACCATAATGGGCAGGCATTTGTAAGAGTAGATCTGATTATCTGTTTGTAGATGAGCTGTTTGACCTTAAGAGAGAGGCCTTTAGGTTTCCACGACACTCGTCTGCAGAGGTTAAGCTGTATTGAGGCTTTATGAAGGGAAATTTTATTATGAGTTGAGAATGACCAGTCGTTGGGAAGGGTTACCCCCAAATATTTTAGAGTTTTGGAAGGTTTTATGAGGGTGTTATTAAGCTTGAGTTTAATTTGGTTGTGGCAACGTTTAGTGTTGTTTGAGCAGTGAGCGTTTTTGCCTTTAAACACTGTTAGCTGGGTTTTGGTTGGGTTGAAGCGAATTTCCATTTGTTAAAGTATGCTGAGATGAGCGGGAGGAAGTTGTTAACGCGGTTTCTTGCCGCTTTGACAAATCTACTGCTAGAGTAGATTAAAGTATCGTCAGCATAATTTAGCATTACAACACTAGATGGAGGTTGGGGAATATCGGATGTGTATAGAAGATATAAAAGATACAAAATCCTTGGGGAACTCCCGCGGTTATGTTGTGAGTTTGTGAGAGGGAAGAGTTTATTCTGACCATGAATTTCCTCCCAGAAAGATAAGATGGTATGAGCTTTGTGATGTTAGAATTCAGACCAAATAAGCAGTGCAGCTCATAAAGAATTCCTGAGATCCAGACACTTTCAAATGCTTTGGAAATACCGAAAGATGGGCATTGGTTCCCAGACCAGTTGTGAAATCGTGTGTAAGTTTTAGTAGACCATGGTAAGTGGAGTGTGGCTCAAATTAATAAACTAAATACTAATTAACTAAAAATATATTTATTTTACTTCAAAAAGCGTATGTCCTATTCGTATCGTAATATTAGACTGTTTGATGAAACCTCGGTTCTTTCATTATCTACGTCATATTTCATGGGTGCTGATTACGGTTAGGCTGTTGCTTTTCTGGTTGTCGTCGGATGATTCATCATGTTGTATTGCGTTTGGAGATTAGGATTGTTGGGATGTTATCATTAGGTGATTCATCCTCTGGTTGGTGTATGGTGATGGACTAGGTGCCTTAATTTTCGTCTTGTTGTATTGTGTTGTATGGGACTTGAAGATTAGGATTGTTTGGGATGTTATCATTATGTGATTCATCCTCTGGTTGGTGTATGGTGATGGAACTTGGTGCCTTAACTAAGGCGAGTCTTAACGCATGACCAAAGGTGTTTATTATATTTGAATATTTGAGAAAGTATCTCGTTTAGGACCGTTGGTATATTTAGTTTATTCGGTTTATATCTCAGGTGTAGGTACTTTGAATATCGGTCGATTGTGTGGATGTATACTTGGTCGTTAAGGTGAACGATATCCATTTGTAAGTATAGCCCGATTTGAGTTGGCACTGGTGTTTCTTTACTAATGTTAAGTTCTTAACACGTGAATTTCAAATGAATGGAAGTTAACGGTAACTTGTTTGGATACGATCCGTGATGACACTTTATTGAATAATCACGCCCACGAGTTGTGACAACGATTTCCCGAATTTATACTACACACTGATAAACTTAAACACTCGACACACGAATTTCAAACGAACGGGAGGTGACGGTAACTTGGTCCTTCGCACGTGTGCTCTCAACGGGGGATGCTATCTGATTCCTCGAGCTGGGCGACGTTGACCCAGCCTCTGGTGATTGCGATGAGTTTCCACGGATGTCATCGCGGGGAAAAAAAATCTTTCCAGATAGGGTGAATGACTTTTCCTCTGCAAGAAAGACACACGAAACACTCGCTGGGCGCTGGAAAGGAAAAACAAACATGCAGCTGGTCAAATATGATGATCGGTGTACGGGCTGGGTGTATCGCCACCGTACGATAGGGGATCGATTTTTGATTGACGTTAAGTCAACATAGCTTCGCTGCGACGGCAAAGGCTACTAGATTTGGGTGCATGTTTATTTTAGGCATTGGATAATGCACAGGAATGCTGGCATGCAGGCAAAAATAATTTCTTCTGTTTACGTAGAGTACACAGAAGCATTTCGTTTAGAATAGCCAGCGTGAGAATAGTGGCTGGTCGTTGTTTGGACAACGAATCATTAGACATGACCATGGATATGAATGTCTAACGTCAATCATATTCGTGCCCAAATCCCATGATCGGTAGATAACCGATAAAGGAAATTGGTCGCAACTGTAGCGAACCTTGGGATTGGAGCAATATTCACTCATGAATATCGGGCACAGCTGTGTCAACAATTACGCTGGCCAGCGAGTATTTATCGTTTATAATTGCTGACAAGCCGAGCCGATTGTCTGGCACGGTTCATGTAATATGGATGAAACAATCTGTTTGATGTGCGTGTTTGCTGGGGTTTTACTTTCAGGTGAAAATTATTTGAAAGAAAGCTTACATTGCTTGAATGCAGGTAAGTACAGTGGTTTATGGAGTGAGGGAAAAGTAGGTTGTTTTAAAGAAATGGATGGTTCTTTAGGAAGGCTTTAAAGAACCGCCACAAAGTCCATTTCACACTCTCTGGCCCCGTTAACATTATTAACAAAATTTCCGCATTTGGAGAACGAAGAATACACACGACATCTACGACCCACCATTTCATCGCCAAAAAGTGACTGTTTGGACCGGCGTTTGCGGCAAACTATCATTGGATTGGAGCAATATTCACTCATGAATATCGGGCACAGCTGTGTCAACAATTACGCTGGCCAGCGAGTATTTATCGTTTATAATTGCTGACAAGCCGAGCCGATTGTCTGGCACGGTTCATGTAATATGGATGAAACAATCTGTTTGATGTGCGTGTTTGCTGGGGTTTTACTTTCAGGTGAAAATTATTTGAAAGAAAGCTTACATTGCTTGAATGCAGGTAAGTACAGTGGTTTATGGAGTGAGGGAAAAGTAGGTTGTTTTAAAGAAATGGATGGTTCTTTAGGAAGGCTTTAAAGAACCGCCACAAAGTCCATTTCACACTCTCTGGCCCCGTTAACATTATTAACAAAATTTCCGCATTTGGAGAACGAAGAATACACACGATATCTACGAACCACCATTGCATCGCCAAAAAGTGACTGTTTGGACCGGCGTTTGCGGCAAACTATCATTGGGCCATTTTTCTTCAGAGAAAGCGGAACAGTCGATGGGAATCGTTATCGGTGAATGTTGGTTCATTATGTCTGCCCACAAATGTGTGAAAAAGGTCTGAACGGTTACTGGTTTCAACAAGACTGTATGTATTTATTTTTTTATTCGGCTTAATTCAAGCTTAGTTACAATAAATATAATCCCTTATAAACTAACTTACAACTAAAGTAGTAATTAAAAAAAAGAGAAAAAAAAACAAAAAGACAATTATATATATATATATATGTAATTAAACAAAACATACTGAAAAAAAAACAATGACAAAAAAACGAGGAAGGAGAAGAGGACTTCGGGGTAGGGGAGGTAGGAGGCTGGAGAAGAGCGAGTGTATATGGGGGTGGCAAATGTGGCATATGTGAGACAGCGAACAGTGAACGGCATATGTGTTGGAATGTGTACGGGCTGTGAGGGGATAGAGGGTGGGCGGGGCAAGGTCAGGAGGGAAAGAGAGGAGACGGAGTTTGAGTGCAGTAGATGTACGGTGGAAATCGAAGGAGGTAATGGGTTCATTAGAGCCGTAAGAAGTGTGGTGGGTGGGCAGATAGAAGAGACGAGGGTTTCGCAGGTTACGGGGGTTAGTGTGAAGTGGAATGATGGAGAGCAAGCTTGGGCAGTTGATTGTGCCTGAAAGGAGATGGTGGACGCAAAGGATATCGGCATGAGTTCTGCGCTCCTCAAGTGTGTTGAAGTCGATCAGATGGAGCCGGCTTGTGTATGCGGGGAGAATCCGTGGATTCGCCTAGTTCAGTCCGCGGAGGGCAAAACGCAGAAAACGACGTTGCACGCTTTCGATTCTGCGTACATGGGACGAGTAGTGTGGAGACCAGACCAGACTGGTGTATTCAAGAAGGGGACAGATGAAGGCCATGTAGAGAGAACGGGAAACGTAGGGATTAGAGAATTCTTTAGACCAGCGTTTCACAAACCCAAGGGCAGAGTTGGCCATAAGAATAATATTAGATTCATCCCGCATAGCTCCCCGTCAAATAAGATCCCGAGGTCAGGTATCGAGGGTACAGATGATATCTGTTGGTTTAACAGGAAGTAGGGACGCGGGGGGGGGGGGGGGCGTTTGCGGGAGAAGGTGATGGAATGACATTGGACAACGTTGAGGTCGAGGCAGTTATTACGGCACCAAGTTGAGAAGCTGACGAGATCCGTTTGGAAAAGTGAGGAGTCGAGAGGAGAGATGATCGTTATGTAGAATATGGCGTCGTCCGCATAGAGGGAGATGGATGAGTATTTAATAATGGAGTCAACGTCATAGATGGTAAGGATAAATAGGAGTGGACCTAGATGACTGCCTTGCGGAACCCCTGACGTGGGAAGAAAAGGATTGGAAAGGGAGGATCCGAATTTGACACGGTAGGATCGATCTTTCAGATAAGAAGATAACCACTTGATTAATAGGGGTTCGGAACCTAGGGAGGACATCTTAAAAATATTGAGATTATGGTAGATTTTGTCAAAGGCCTTGCTGAAATCAGTGGTGATTACATCGACTTCGTTGCCATTCTCTAGGGCACCGAGAGTATGGGATGAGAACTCAATCAGAGTGGTTGTGGTCGACCTATCCGAAAGGAAACCATGCTAGTTGGATGATATGATGGACTTACAACGGAAAGATAACGCGTTGTAAAGAATCCCTTCGAACAGTTTAGGGATTTGAGACAGTTTGACGATGGGACGGTAGTTGTGTATATCGTTTTTAGGTCCCTTTTTATGTATGGGGGTGACATAGGAGGATTTCCAGATACTAGGGAAGATACCTTGTGAAAGGGATAGATTGAATATCTTTGATATCGGAAGGGAAAGAGAAGAGGAGCATTTCTTTAAAAATACAGCTGGGAGTCCATCAGGTCCAGGGCTGAACTCGTCTTTGAGTAAGTTTAATTTCTCCTCAACTACGTGATGCTGAATAATTTGCGGGGTGAAGGTGCCGAGGGAGAATTCGGCCTAGTCTTTGAAGTGAGACGGTTTGGGCTCGAAGGATATGTCTGTCAAGGATTTATTGACAAACGAAGCGAATAGATTGGCAATAGTTAGGGGGTCGGTTGAAGTAGTCGCGGCATAAGAAAGGGAGTTAGGATAGGCAAGGGTTTACGTTTGTACCATGGTGGCGATGAAACCGATGACCTGCGGCGAGAATAGGGGACATATAGGGCGACGACAGAGTAGATCTCCTTATAGAGAGTGGCAGTAGCTTCTTCTACCCCCAGATGATCAAAGCGAAACGCTGTTTTGCTAAGATGCTCGGTTAGAAGGTGGAAGTTAGCTTTGCGGAAGTTGTAGGAAAAGCTGTCGTGAGGTAGAGAAGGCTGGGTTTCATGATCAAGATAAGGGGATAAGAGCAGCGGGGGGTGGTAATTATCAATAGCAGAGAGGGCGTGTGGACTAGGGGCAACCGAGGACTTGTGTGGGTCCGTTGTGAACACGAGGTCTAGTTGTCTCACCATATGCTTTGGGACATAGCTTATTTGATGGAGGCATGAGTCGGTAAGACCGTTTATAAAAATCCGTTTCTTGGAACTAGTGGGGTTTGAGACGTAGGGGGCTTGTTCGTCAGCCAATGTCCATTGGAGATGGTGGAGGTTAAAATCGCCAAGAACGACGGTATCGTCTAGGGAGGTGCTCAACTCGGTTATGTTATCTACCGTTTCTATTGCGAGTTCCTATGACACGATGGGTCATGAAGCAGGTATATAGAAGCACATAATGAGAAGAGACTTATGGCGCTTGTCGATTTTTATTGCGACGTAGTCAAGATCCGGAGAAGAAGAGATGGCAATTAGAGACGAAGCGAGTCTGTTATGAGTGGCAAGCAGCACTCCACGGCATGGGGAATTGGAACCATCTCGATGAGCGTTGTCAACGCGAAAAACATTGAAAGAGGGAGGGAATAGTTCAAGGCTATTAATACTAGCGATAAGGTTGGTCTCAGTGAGAGCGTATATGTCGAAGGGGAGGGAATGTGCCTTTTCCAGAGTCGATTGTGTTTTGGAGCGAAGACCTCTTACATTCTGATAGTAGACGGTTAGGGGAAGCGTATTGGGAGTATTGAGATGATAAGGTGGACGAGAGGGCGACTGATTAGGGTTAAAAGTGCTTGTCATTATGGGATGTGTCATTTTGTTATCGACATATTGGAGAAATGCCGAGAGATCTTTTAGCACTTTATTACGGAGCATATCGAGATTTTTATGGAACTTAACTATCAGGCTGCGAAGGATAGGCAAGTCGGTGGGTAGACCTTCCTGCTGGATGGAGGCCATTGCGCTGGTGTTCCTTTTACCTTCATAACAGACAGCGTCAGATTTGTCGTGGAGGTATGAAACATAGAGGCGGACATTCTCGTAGGTAATTTTGACAATGCATACCGATTGTCAGAAGAATTAATGGTTTGCTAAGTGAGTTTGACAGACGGGGATAAAAGTGGGTCGATTAAAGGTCTAGGTGAGATGGACGGGAACGAGATCTGCGTGCGGGAAGGAGTGGTGCAATAGGCGGCCTCGAGTTGGGTTCTGTGGATGGGTGGGGCGTGTCTAGATGGGGGGGGGGGGGGGGGGGGTGAGAATGTGTGACCCGAGGAAGATGAAATACTTCGCGCCAGTTTTGAGGTCGAAGGGGGGGGGGGGGGTGGAATTGGATATAGTGGGCAGAGGGTGGTCTGCAAGCAGGTTTATTATTATTACGGGGGCTTTATTACGGGCGGATGAGGAGGGGAGTATAGAATGAAGGTGGCCGTCGTGATTGGGGCAAGGGAGAGGAGTTCGATTATGGTTTGGCGCAGGATATTTTGTACATCGGCTGAGCTTTGGATTGGGTTGGGGTGCGCGGGGTATGTGGGGAGAAGGGTGGGTACGCGTTATGTATATACATAATGGATCCATTTCTATTCAAATCTCTACCGACGTTAATAATGAATGAGATCTATACTAAAATTGATTTTTAGCCACTTGAAATTATACTCGTAAACGAAACAATAAGGGTTCTTCAAATGTAAATGGTTATGTCACAAAGTGAGAAAAATCACCTTCGATGAAGGGTCGCTGAAAAGTTCGAAAAAGTATTATATTTGACGCATTTTCGTTAATTTAACCATTTTTCTTTTTTGCGCAGTCATTATTGCCGATATTGCTTCTTGGAGACTTATTGATGTAACTAATTTCACTTGATACAATCGATTAAACTTGATACATCCGCTTGCGTTTACGATATTCTTCAATATTTGTACGATCCCTTTCGGGCTATTCTTCACACATTAGATTGAGCTTCTCATTATTATTTTCAAAACGCATTTTTGTTTGTTGCTTTCAGCGTTCTTTGATTTGTTCATCAGTCAATCTGAGAGATTTTGTTAAATAAAACATTTCCGCAAGGAAAGTGTGCATGCGACTCAAACGCTAAACGCATGACACTCATCTAGTACAATCACCAGATGTGCATCTGTCATTAAAAATGACGGGTACTCGGGCACGAAAGAAAACGCGTGACTCAACTTTCTTCTTCTGCACCCGGACGTCGACCGACACGGACGTGTCTTTTTGCCTCACCGCGGACGACAGCAGCCTGGACTTCGAGCACCCCCGAGGACGACCGTTAGGTATATTTTGCATTCAGATTGACTTGCAGTTTAACCTACGTTATTTTAGTTCTAGATCTTAAGAGACCTTGTTTGGTTAGTTTTATGCCCTGAATTGTGTAATAGCTCTTAAGTAAATAGTGTCGTGTCTTTTTGTGTTAGTCTATGTAACTAATTGTATAGCAACTACTGTTTGTCCAATAAATAAGAGTCTCGTAGCACTAGACCAGGTGTAAAGTATCCGAAGGGTATCGCCGAGGAGGCGTTCTGATCGTCCCGAAGTTCTTAGGAAAGTTCCTCTGGAGTCTCTGTCGACGGCGGCGGATTCGCTTCCCCCTGCGACGTGGTACAGCATCGCGGGAACCTCCACAGACATATACCTTTATTTCAAACAGATTTTGACCCATTTTAATGCGCCAATCATATTTGTGTTGCTTGACTAGGATATAAAAAATGTTTGCTCTGACTTATTACCATATCGATAATTTAAAAAGAACTAAGTCTAATAGAAACCTTTGATGTGACATGAGCAAACCTTGCCAACAGCTGCCTTTGCCTTCTTCAGTGTAAATTCTCCCCTCCCCGTATGTTCTCTCGACTGCTCTTTGTCTCTGCTTTGAATGATGAACCTATGTTTCATTTATAGTTATCAAACAACGAATTAATTTGGCACTGTTTTTATTCCAGCCTGAGCAAACGGGTCCCCGCTTGGTAGAAACCTTGACCTGGTATGGGGTCTTAAATTACAATGAATTACTTAAGCTATGCTGACTACGCTTCCAGCAGGGTCATACATGCCAGAAAGGCTAGCGAGGAGTAACATGCAAATATCTACCACCCCCAAATACAGAGTTTCCCGTGCCCGTGCTCATTAGATAGTTTGCAGACAGCGGTATACTGATTGACAATGCATCGAATCAGAGCAGTAAGTACACCTTACCGATTACTTAAAATCATCACGAGATGTTAATTATTTATTGGTCGTGGGGGGGGGGGGGGGGGGGGGGGTGATAATTAAAAGAACTTAATGATATAACACACCATACCAAAATCAGGCTCCGATATGCGGGACTATTTGAAATCCCAATACTTATGGTAACAAACAAAAATGAATGGAAACTATAAACACAACAAACGCAAAAAACGTGGTAGGCGTATGTGTGCTGAGCCGAAACGTGGACGAGTCAGTGACATCATGAACTTTCGGGTTTTTACAGGCCAATAAATAGTAAAATGGCATTACACACAATAGTTGGCCAATGACTCCCGATGTTATTGAACTCTAGCTTGCATAATTTATTATAATTTAATAGTAGTAGAAAGAAAATTGGAATCCCCAACGCCAACAATAATAAAGAATAGATAAATGGCCCCATAATCATTCTTACGGAAACCGGTTTTGTTATTAATTTAGAATATGTTGAATTATTAAGGCTCCTCGATTGTATAGTGGTTAGTATACCCGTCTGTCACGCGGGAGACCGGGGTTTGATTCCCCGTCGGGCAGCCTCTGGCGCAAGACTAATGACTTTGCCCGGAAAAAACAGATCTTTATGGAAAATTTAACAAGCCTCAGGACTGGCTAAATAAGGCCAAGACCGGTTTCCGGTTGTAGTGCCGATGATGATGATGAATTATTAAAGTTATTCTTAACTTCTCTGTTCGGCTTCATAAGTCAGGTAGTGGGTATATATATAGGTTTCGCATTCCCAAAATGATTTTTAGTTTCAATTCTTACCTTATTTTAACACCCATGAGAAGATTTAGCGAGATATACCATGAAATTGTTTATTTTTATTTACTTGATATTGGCTGCCGCACAAGTGGCACGTCAATTCTAGGGAGTACATGAGGACATAAATATTATCTCAAGTTTGGTGGAAGAGGTTTCCGTGGAAGGATTTTTTGCAGGATCTTCTTCGGGCCATATCATGTTTTACGGTATTTCTATCGGTTACTACCTTATCTGCAAGAACTTATCCAGTAACGAAGGAAATCTCTAATGGAAGGCCAATGACCCTTCCATCGTTTGTTGCCCCAAGGTATATGGACCTCGACAACCTGTGAGTAGGGCGTTAGAATATACTCGCAGCTAGGCCGGCTTGTCGTTAGAGGTGACTAAAGGCCGAGTGGTGGCCGGGGTCCCAACGCCCTGTGCGCCCGGTGAAATACCACCCCATCAAGCTTTAGGCTCCGTGAAATGGTCGGGAGAAATCCCTGGCCATCTTTCGGAGCTTGGCTGATGGACCGGTTCGAGAAAAGGTTGATTAGGTGGTAGTCGGTCCCAAGGTGAGATACCACCCCGTCACGCTGTACATTCCGCGATATCGCCGAGAGAAATCTTCGACGGTGTTTCGGATGGGTGGCTGCTGGCCCGGACCGACACGGAGATAAATCATGATGGTACCTTCTGATATAAAGAATTCCGGAGGTAAACTGGTCTCCCATTCGGATCTCCGGGGGGGGACTATGTCAGGGGAAACATCATGCAGATATCATGATAAATAATGTAACTTTGAGAGGTTCGTCATCGCATAACCTGGCTCGCTCTCGAAGCTCGGCCCACGCTTGACTGGTGACGGCATTTTATAACATCAGGGGCATCGGTTTCACCAATACCAACGTAAACGCCGTCCACCAATATTTGCAAACAACGAAACCTGATATCCTTGCCCTAACTGAGACCCAGGTCGATTCGTCAACTGATTCGACATATCTTCGTTGCTCAGGATACGACTTACATTCGAGATTCCATGTTAAGGGCGGAGTCTGCGTTTTCGCGCGGTCCAATCTCGCTTGCCAGCGGATGGAAGCGTTGGAACCCAATAATATGGACATCATATGGTTGAGGGTCGTACTGAGAAATTCCGTTAAATTTCTTTGTTGTCTTTACCGCTCCCCGAATGACGATCGACCGGCGAAATTTTTCGAACATCGATCACATACCGTCTGGATACAGATCAACCACCCAGCTTCTGAAATTGTCGTCCTTGACGATTTTAATGTGCACAATTCCGGCTGGTTGTTACATTCTAACAGAACCGACGAGGCTGGGAGGCTGGCGGAGATGTTTGTGCTGTAGGCCACAACTTGACTTAAGTCGTAGAGGAGCCGACGCGGGTGCCGGATGCCCGAGGCGATTATGCGAACACCCTGGATCTGTTTTTGACATCCGAACCGAGTATTTATACCGTAGAGGTTTCTGTGCCACTGGGAAACTCAGATCACTGCTTGGTATCTGTCGCGCAAGCACTTGCATAACAAGCGAATAAGCGGCCTAGGCATCTTCACCATGTATGGAAGTATGGGACTGCTAACTGGGACGATTTGCGGGATTTCTTCGCATCCTTTCCATGGTCCGAGGTGTGCTTCGGAAACTCCGATGTTAACGCTTGCGCGGAGTCGGTATCAGCGAGTATTCTTCTGGGGATGGAGATGTATATTCCACATTCCATCAAACGAAGTTCGTCTGATAGACGTTGGTTTGATAAAAAATGCGAGCAAATTACAGCGGCAAAAATAGAGCTTTTAAGCAATGGCAAACAAAGTTCGCCTGATAAACCTTTGTTTGATAAAAAATGCGAACTGATTACAGCGGCAAAAAATATAGCTTTTAATCAATGGCGCTCCAATCCCACCGATGTTAACAGAACGAATTTTGTTAGAATCAGAAACGCGTGCAACCAGGCGATTGATACCCCGAAGAAGGCTCACAACGACAGAGTTACCAATAAACTCCTTGAATGCCCAACTGGTTCCCGCTCCTTCTGGTCAATGGCAAAACCTGTTAGCAGTAACTTCGCATCCTCCTCTTTCCCTCCGTTGGTGACAGACAGCGGGACGTTAGTCACGAATCCAAAGGATAAAGCTAATGTGTTCGCGAATTTATTTTCCGCGAATTCAAACCTCGATCCCGACCTTTTGGGGCACCTGTGATCTCGCCGGTACAGTCTTTCATGCGGGATGTGAGATTTCGTCCGCGCACTATTCAACGCATTCTACGTGAACTGGATTGTAGGAAGGCAACCGGCCCGAACGGAATACCAGCAATAGTCCTTAAGAACTGTACTCCAGAACTATCGCCGGTTCTTAGCAGACTTTGTGGCGGTTCCGCCAAACCCCACGGTTTACCTTCGTGAAAAACCCCCATAATCATCACCCAACAGGCTCAAGTCCTCGCCAATGCATTCGCATTCGGCACCTAAAAATGCTCCACGCATTTAAGAGATCAAATCTTGATCTTTAAGTCCCTGTAAAGAAAACTTACCTTCATGCTTCTCTTCGCATACAATTTTCTGTAAGAATTCTTCATGACCTTTTTAGGAATTCCATAACTCCCATTGTTTCCCGCCAATGCATTTGCATTTGCCCCAGAAAACATTTCCTTTTCCAAGAACATGTAATGCTTTCAAGCATTATCTGAAATTCCTAAAATTGATCCTTAATGTGCGTATGCACCATAAATACCAAACATTCGATACCCTTTGTCTGAGTTAAAATACTATGTCGTCAGCTTGTTTTTACAGCTGCAACACTAGCGATTCAATAGACAAACAATGATGCATTTCTTTCGTCGCCACCACTAATTGCTTGGCATACCTAAATGCAAGCAAGGGATGCGTATCGGCAATTAACCCAAGATACGATATACAATTTCCACTGTATAAAGTATCGTCTCCCATTAACACCTTGTTACCAACGTCCGTCATAGCCTCATTACGGAGTGAACCATTTGGTCGCCTTTTCCTTTGTTCTCGCCGACTGCCTTTCTCGTTGTTCCACTGCTTTCGAACACGTGCAACAACATCGGATCTGAACGTCCACACACACACAACAATGATCTCAACGACGAGATCCGGTTTTCGCGTTCCCACAAGAGAGACTCTACGTTACACTCGTGGTAGATAAAACATATCCTGGGCAAGAATATATTCACACCCTTAAGAGAAAAGTTTTTCTCTCTCTTCCTTTTTACTTAAATTTCCCTTTTTAGCGAAATCATATCCGCATGAGATGATGATCGCGGAGTCCTTTACCATCCGTTGACCGCGCTGGTCGCACGCGTGACACTCCCGCTCTCCGCGCACGTCGGAGAAGCGTAGATAAGTAAGTCAAGTCGAGTAATCATATTTATAATTAACATAAAATAAGTGTGGCGTCTTCTATGTTGTCTCTGTGCGTTCTGCTATCCTCGCGTAATTGTTTGGTTTAGTTAATCGAATTCAGTGTAATAGATTTACGGTCCGACAATAAAAAAAAAAAAAAAAAAAAATTACCAAGTTAACGAGTAACAACATACGACGTTGTTTTATTTGTCTAGTGATTACGAACAGTTTACCTCTAGTGCCGCGGCGGAACTTCTAATTTGTGAGAACGAAGTGGAACCCAGCGCCCATGTCGGTGCCACGACTTCGCTCCTACAACTCTTCCGCTTATCTTATGCACAGAGGACCTTTCCTGTCTGCTGGAAAATCGCAAAGACGGGAAAAAAGTGTCTCCCACAAAATTACCGTCCGATAGCATTACTGTCTATTTTATCTAAGGTAATGGAAAAAGTTATCAATACAGAGTTAGTTAAGTATTTGGAGTGCAACGGACTTCTGAATGACCGCCAATACGGATTCCGTGGCAGGCGGTCCACGGGAGACCTTTTGACACTTATAACCGATATATGGACATCTGCGATTGAACGGCATGGTGAATCAAGGGCGGTCGCATTGGATATCTCCAAGACTTTTGACCGCGTCTGGCATGGAGCATTGCTGAGCAAACTTCGTTCATATGGACTTTCCCAACAGCTTTGCGACTGGACGAGGAGCTTCCCCGAGAATCGATCGATACGGGTTGTTTTGGACGTCGAGTGTTCGGATCTGTATCCTGTTAATTCGGGGGTGCCCCAGGGTTCTATTTTGGCTCCAACCTTGTTCTTGCCTCACATAAATGATATGTTGGAGGCAACGGATAACAAAGTGTTCAGTTTTGCGGATGATAGTACGCCTGTTTCCTCCTTTTCGAGTGTTCGGCCAATTGGTGCATCTGCGTCGCATCAGCTGAGATGCAGACAGATTGACTCTCTAAATCAGGATCTAGATAGGGTCCTGCAGTGGGGAAGGGCCAATCTCGTCGAACACAACGCAGCGAAGACACAATATACAACATTCACAAAGAAAAGTGGATCATCGGTTACACAGCTGATGATGAATGGTCAGGCCCTCGGGGCTGGGGAGATTTTGAAATTGCTCGGCGTCACGGTCTGTGGGAATGTATCATGACATAAACACGTGTCGAGTATCGCCAGGTCAGCCTCAGGAAAACTGAGATACCTTTTTAGAGCCAAGAAATATTTTACTCCCGCGCTCGAATATTGCTCTCATGTGTGGAGCTCGGCTCCTAAAGATACCCTCGACCTGCTTGAGAGCATACAGAGACGAGCGATCCCCCTGATCGGGGACTCGGCGCCGACGTCGGGACTACAGTCGCTATCACATCGAAGGCGCGTAGCCAACCTCTGTCTGTTTTATATATATTATCACGGGTATTGTTCTTCGGAGATTCGTGATATTGTTCCACGCAATTCGTCTTATATGCGCTCCACAAGACAATCCGACGGATCCCACCCGTTTGTGGTTCAAATCCCGACGGCGCGAATATCCCTGCATCAGAACTCGTTCCTCTACATAGCGGGGAAGCTTTGGAACTCCCTTCCCACGCGAGTGTTCCCGGAGCGTTACAACCTGCAACTGTTCAAAAAGAACTGCAGCCATTATTTGATAGCATCTCCGGGCGCCCACTCGGCGCTATAGGTTCGCCTCTCCCGAGAGAAGTCTATTAAAAAAAAAAAAAAAAAACCGCGATATAAACAGCGAGAGATGACATGGTGAAGAGAGGAACAAAAGGAGCCTGCTTCAATTATGTCGGAGTCACCAACAATAAGTGCGCCTTTCTACCGATTCTCCTATGATCATATTGAGGTTTCCCTGCCTTTAGCAGCGGATTCGCTTATCCGAGTCTCTACTCGTTCAGCCGAAGGATACCACCGGTACCGCAGTATCTTTAACAATGCACCTAAGTTTTAAATTTTTCCAACCGACCCTTACCACTGGTATGGAAAACGATTCGCAATGACTGAGAAGTAAGGAAAAAAGAAATTATTATTATTTTTTGTTGCCAATCACTGCGGGTGGGGGCAGCAACACACTATACTGGAAAAAATAGGATCACGGTGCTAGTGTGGATATGCAATTTTTTACAGGTTTTTTGCGAACAGAAACATGCGAGTTAGTTTTCATTTTCCCCCATACTCAAACGGGTTTAGGTCGTTTTTAGCAATTTATTCATATTATCACTTATATATGATTTGATTAATGATGATTACATTCGTGGGCAGAATGCATGCTAGCACTTTGAACTTTAACACGACGATAGATATATATCCAAGCCATTTTTCGCACTACAGGTGTAAAGAGGACAGCAACAATAAATGATGATTTGATTAATTATAATTTTCCCCTTTCAAATGTCCCTAAATCCTTTTCAGTAACTCACTAAAATCATCACTGACTGTTGTCAAATTTTAAATAAGCCACACCAACGTTGCACACGCTCCAAAATATAAAATACCCAGTAATCGTTAATCGTTGAAATTAAACTAAAAATGTTACTTAAATTCCATTTATTTGCCATAATTTAACCCTTGAGAGGAGTGACTTGCAGAGGAGCTTTGAGAGGATGATTGTGAAGAGGAGCTATGTGAAGCGCCAGGGCCACCACCACCGTACCCAGGGTTGAAGTTTCCGGAAGAAGATGATGCTCCACCGGCACTACCTGCTCCTGGATATCCATAATATTGGGGATGGGCACTAACGGCCACAATCAATAAACACATTATAATGAAGAATTTCATTTTAGTACTTTAGCTTCTCAACGTTTAAAAAATCAACTGATACTAAGATCAGGACTTCGATTCGTATTTATACTACTCGAGCGAACTTTTTAAAACAAGTAATTGCAGCAAAACCAGAACTTATTTCGTAGTAATGCTGTTGCTTTATATACACGCTGTTGCATTGTCAAGGTCATTTCAAGTAGCTAATCCACCTATCCATAAATATCTATACCAGGTAACTTTCTTTAGTAGTGGTATTTAATTTATTTCATATGTATTCATAATCAAATATTATATTAGGTGGGAACCATTTCATTATACAATTAAAGAAATCGAGTTAAATACCATGATGATGCAATAACTAAAGCAACATGTTTTGTTTTTAGTTTAAGGTGCGGATTTATTTACCCAATAAATACAGTTTTTACTTAAGACTAAATACGAAGCCTAAGTACATTTATTCTTCTTATATTACTTACTGGCTCTTCACAAGTACCCGCAATTGTAAAATGTATTTTTCGTTTTTGGTTTGCCTTTCGGCGTACAATAATTGGTTAATTAACGTGTAATGTGTTATCTATTTACATAATATATATATATATATATTACGTGTACAAATAAGTTTCCGCCGTTTGGCAAAAAATTGCCCTACCAGAAAATTATGTATAAATTGTCAGTTGTCAATCGTAATATTGTGAGTTTGAATACGTGACAACAACATAACCTCATAATAATAGTAACATTGTATCGGATTTACAAAATCGTTTTCATGCAAAAATGTCTAGTTTTGTGCCAAATATGCGTCATTTGTGGGAATTTTTAATTTACGTTTTTAATTTGAAGAAATCTGCCGTTGAGGCGCATGGATTGCTTGTAGAAGCATATGGTAAGGCTGCTTTGAGTTAGGGAAGTTGTCGTGACTGGTTTCAAAAGTTTAAAAACGGTGAGTTTGACGTGGAAGACAAAGAACGAATGGAAGGCCGAAAGTGTACGAAGACATGGAATCGGAAGCAATATTGGAGGAAGATCCGTCCCAAACGCAAAAAAAAAACTTGCACATACATTAGATGTAACTCAACCGATGTCTGTCGACTAACTTATAATTAAAGACACAGAATCTCTTAGCACTAGTTAAAATATTAATGAATCCCTAACTTGGTGTGATTATTCACAACAGAAACTAAATCGCGAATGTTCAATTTATTTAATTTAACCCGAATATACTTTACATAGCCGTTTGAATTACAATATTTGAGAATCCAATACCGATGCGTTGCGGCTTCAACTTGGTGACTTTAAATCAAGGAGGACCCTTTTAATCAAACGTACACTATCTGATTACTCGACTCGAGTTATTTAACGTGGAGGCCCGACTTGTCTCCACGGAGTCTGTAACGCGATTAAAGATATCGACCGAAGCGACAGAGCACCAAAATGTTCACCCATCGCCCCGATGTCCATATAAGGGATGATCTTAGAATATGATCACCGAAAGGATGTGCACACACACAGATGCGGTTACTTCGCACTCTCATGCCGTGCATGAGTAAGCGGACCGTGGATACAATAATTCCCTAAGGGGAACATTAGCTGGCATGTATGAAAAGGAAAAGATGAAACATCTCCTGCACGTATGCGGCTGACGCGTAAGAGTATATCTTGGTGATATGGGTCGGACAATGTTGGTTGCTTGGTGTATGTCGCATGTTCTATTTTCCTACTAGGAAATTCGATGACGCAACATACACCCGGCGAATTACTTTCTAGCACATGATGCCCGCGAGGAAAAGGGCTCTTGTGGTTCGTGGTATTGAATTAGCGAAAATATGGTTTAGGAGACACTTTAGGTGGGTGACAAAAAGGTAAGTACATACTTAATTGCTAACCAAGCAATCAGTACTTGTTTTATCGGTTTTCGACCGCTCCATGTGGAAGTTTTTAAATGGTTAATGGTAAGATGATTAGTGGCGTTCAAGGGAACCGCCACAGACATGCTTCAACAGGCTCAGAAGTTTCTGCCCTAACAAAGATACAAGACATTTTTTCTTAAAATTTATTTTTATTTTTCGACATAGTCTCCTTGTAACTGTACACACCTTTCCCAGCGATGCGCCCATCTCTCTAACCCGTCCAAATAGTACTCGGCATTTTTCTCTGCAAAATAACTGCTCACGAAGGTGATTGCCTCCTCATTTGACGAAAATCTCTGTCCTCCGAGCGCAATTTCTAGATTAGGGAACAAAAAGAAGTCACTTGGAGCTAGATCTGGCGAGTAAGGCGGGCGCAAGCAGTTCAAACCGTAATTGGTAGATTTTTGCCATGGCAACCACAGAGGTGTGAGACAGCGCGTTGTCTAGGTGAAACAGGATTTTCTTTTTCTGCAAATGTGGCCGTTTTCCCACAATTTCTGCCTTCAGTTGATCAAGTTGTTAGAGAATAATTTAACAATTAAATAATTAGTTTGTAACACAAAACTTACCCCGTTCTTATACAGCGTTGGAACGCTTACGGGGATATCCTTTATGTTTAATGGCTGGATGTAAATCTGCTTGATGTTGCATCCATTTACGTATCCAACCACCGGCGAATTTGCACGCACTCAATGATATGAATGTCTTTATACGCATACGATTTATAATAGTTGTTCCTAGAACACCACCGATTCTTTATCCACTAATAAGCACGAAAACTCGAATGCTTTTCTTATTTTAACTGTCTTTTATTTATTTTTCTTTTTTATGTTAATTTTACACGAACAAATATACAATAATTCTAAACGGGCCAATTTCCACACGCGACCGTACGCTTTCACTGCTCGATTCACAAGAAGTTGAATCTCGTGTCTTTCGACACACATTCTTTTTCGTTCCGTTTCCACGATAGTTATTTCTAGGAAGCGGAATTGGCTAATAGGGGAGACAAGGGCTAATAAAAAGAATGTATTGCAATGTGAGTGGGGTTTTAAATGGGTGTTTTATTTTTATTTAAATTATCTACTATTGTATTTGGTGATATTCTATTGTCAATGGAAAGTAGTGATTTGGGGGGAAGGGAAGGATATATATGTGAAGACACGAAATGTTAATTATTTAATAGGGGGAGACTATGGCTAATAAAAAGAATATGACTATTGCAATGTGAGTGGGGTTTTAAATGGGTGTTTTACTTTTATTTTTTTATTTATTTAAATTATCTACTATTGTATTTGGGGATATTCTATTGTCAAGGGAAAGTAGTGATTTGGGGGGAAGGGAAGGATATATATGTGAAGACACGAAATGTTAATTATTCAAAGGGGGAGTTTATTTAATTGAACTTTAATTATACAACATTCCTTCCACCATAGTTATTTCTAGGAAGCGGAAATGGCTAATAGGGGGAGACTATGGCTAATAAAAAGAATATGACTATGGGTGAGTTCCACGGACTTTTGCTAGGTTGAATGATGTCATTCTCTAGCATTTCCCGAACTTGCTCGTTGATTACTTCTCTTTTGCACTCTGGCAGACGGTATTGGTTTATAGGCGCTTGGTCCTGTACCATAGACAATTCATGCGTTATCGCATTGGTATACGTCAGGTGGTCGCCTTTTAAGTGGAATATGTCATTGAACTCCTCACATATTTCCACTATCGATTGACACTTCTCAGGACTTGGGTTTTTCCCTAAGTGGAGTATATCCTCATGTAATTGGGTCAATCTCGAATCTTTTATGGATTCTTTAGGCAACTCACCTTCCGAGAAAAGCTGTCTTATAAATTGGAGGTTTTCTACCTCCGAAGGGTTTATCTCGGATACGCGATGACTTGATTTATTGTTCAAGTTAACTCCCGCTGACGTATTGATTCCCTTACCGGTCTGTATATTCTCCCGGTTTTCCAAAGGAAAGAAGGCATAGTCCTTTATTGGAAGCAACTCCACCATTATCCGGTCAATGGTCTGGGGGTAATCTATGATATTGAGTGCCTCTATTTGGGCACTCTTCGCCCTTTTCAAAATACAGTTTAGGAGTAAAATCCCGATTGTACCTCTTTAGGTACTAAAATTACCTCCTCCCGGATCTTTATGGGGAGCCCAATCATCTTTCTTGAGCGCCCTGGTACAGTGACCGATCTACTTAGCAAGATTTCCACCTCCGAAGGGTTTGTTGGTAGGCGTTCTACCGAAGCTTCCCCTTCCTTGCTACCTTTTGGCTTTTGGTTTATTGCCTGCTTGTTGGGGTAACTGGTGCCTGACAAGTTTTCGCAGCCCCCCCCCCTGCGTGGGTAGGGTCTTCGGGTTTTTTTCCGACCGCAATATCGATCTTGTTAGGTCCCTGTGGTCCGGTTTCCCGTTCGGCTGCCTTTTGTCTAGGCTTTTCCGTGCTTACTTTCTTGCATTTATTTGCAAAGTCAACAGAGAAACTTTCAGAGTTTGTGATTGTTTGGGGAAATTCCAAACAACCTTCTGGTCCATTGACTTTGCAATAACGCGATAGAAACTCGTTACCCAACAAGCCGTCTTCTGACAATCCTGGCAACGTGTCTACCACTTCGAAGCTACAGGGGATTTCATGATGTAGTTTGAACTTCCCCTGTATGTCTCCTCTAGACTTTCCCTTGCCAAAAAGTGTTTGGAGGATTATTGCCTGCTGGGCATCCACTTCATACTTTTTGTGGAGTGCTTTAGTCTTTATGAGACTGATCTCAGCGCCGGTGTCCACCATTAGGCTCGTATATGTTTTACGGCCAATGTCCAATCGCAGTTGGACAACTGGCGTTTCCGTCGGCGAAAACTGAGAACAGCTCTGACTATTTAGCGAGTTTAATTCGGTCGGGTTGGGGCTGTTCCACCCGACCGTTTGGCGTTTCTCGATTTCTTACTCATAGCTTTTCGTTTAACAGGTGCCGCCGTTGGTTCTGGTTGACACGAGGGTTGCCTCTTATGTTTCGGGATTTGGCAACCCTAGTGTTGCAATCCGGCAATTGACAGCTCTGTCGTAAAGTTGGACATTTTTGAGGTTATACGCACTCAGAACGTTTTGACATACGAGCGCTATTTGTGTTGTTTACAGTAACTTAAAAGATTCATCTCGGCCCAAAAATGGAATTAAATCGTCAACATTTTCGTGCGATTATTTTTTACAACTTTCGGCGTGGATTAACTCAGCAACAGTGCATGGATGTGTAGGGTTTGGTGGTCCTCTATAGCGTGTCCGCGGGACACTAGTTCACCGAAGACGTCCCCACTGCGATGTTTCCTTGGAGTATTGTTGATATAATCAAAGTCAACCACTGTTATATTCTTAAAGCTATTTTCTTTATTAATGCCATATGCTTATAGGTATTAGGTTTTACACAAATGAATTATAATATAAAATATTTATTCTTGTAATGAATATAGTAATTACTTTTATATGTATATCAATAATTTTGGTATATAATTACCATATAGGTATTATTTTACACAAATGAATTATAATATAAAATATTTATTCTTGTAATGAATATAGTAATTACTTCTATATGTATACCAATAATTTTGGTATATAATTACCATATAGGTATTAGTTTTACACAAATGTATTATAATATAAAATATTTATTCTTGTAATGAATATAGTAATTACTTCTATATGTATATCAATAATTTGGGTATATAATTACCATATAGGTATCAGTTTTACACAAACAATTATAATATAAAATATTTTTTCTTGTAATGAATATAGTAATTACTTCTATATGTATATCAATAATTTGGGTATATAATTACCATATAGGTATCAGTTTTACACAAATAATTATAATATAAAATATTTATTCTTGTAATGAATATAAATTCTTACCACGATCGCGAGTGCGCTGTTTAAATTATATTTTCTAATTCAGATAAACTGCACGTAGAACTATTCACATTGTTAGTTAGCCGCAGGACTAATTATTTTCAACTGTGGCGCGTGCGCTGTTTAAATTATATTTTCTAATTCTTATAACCGCACGTAGAACTATTCACATTGTTAGTTAGCCGCAGGACTAATTATTTTCAACTGTGGCGCGTGCGCTGTTTAAATTATATCTTCTAATTCTTATAACCGCACGTAGAACTATTCACATTGTTAGTTAGCCGCAGGACTAATTATTTTCAACCGTGGCGAGTGCGCTGTTTAAATTATATCTTCTAATTCTTATAACCGCACGTAGAACTATTCACATTGTTAGTTAGCCGCAGGACTAATTATTTTCAACTGTGGCGAGTGCGCTGTTTAAATTATATTTTCTAATTCTTATAACCGCACGTAGAACTATTCACATTGTTAGTTAGCCGCGGGACTAATTATTTTCAACTGTGGCGAGTGCGCTGTTTAAATTATATTTTCTAATTCTTATAACCGCGCGTAGAACTATTCACATTGTTAGTTAGCCGCAGGACTAATTATTTTCAACTGCGGCGAGTGCGCTGTTTAAATTATATTTTCTAATTCAGATAAACTGCACGTAGAACTATTCACATTGTTAGTTAGCCGCAGGACTAATTATTTTCAACTGTGGCGCGTGCGCTGTTTAAATTATATTTTCTAATTCTTATAACCGCACGTAGAACTATTCACATTGTTAGTTAGCCGCAGGACTAATTATTTTCAACTGTGGCGCGTGCGCTGTTTAAATTATATCTTCTAATTCTTATAACCGCACGTAGAACTATTCACATTGTTAGTTAGCCGCAGGACTAATTATTTTCAACTGTGGCGCGTGCGCTGTTTAAATTATATCTTCTAATTCTTATAACCGCACGTAGAACTATTCACATTGTTAGTTAGCCGCAGGACTAATTATTTTCAACTGTGGCGAGTGCGCTGTTTAAATTATATTTTCTAATTCTTATAACCGCACGTAGACTATTCACATTGATTGCCTCTTTCCAACTAAAACCTTCCTTAAGGGTTGACTCACGCCACACCATAGCACATCAACATCCATCGGTGTTGGTAACCACATCGTACCCCTGCCTGTGTGCATTTTTTATTATGCGCACAGTGGTGGGCGCCATGGCGTGTGTTCGCTCGTTGTACGTCATTATGTGGAGGGACGTTCGTATTGTTCATACGTGCTATGTGATGCAGCTACATGGGCATGCGTTATATCTCACGTATTTGTATTTGTTGAGATGTGTCCTTTTAAGGGCATGCGTTGTAGGTTTCATCTGTTTGCGCGCCTGCTTGGTAATTCCAGGAATTAGTCGCAGGCTTGCGCAACCGCATCATGTTTTGCTTGGTTGTTCTGCTACATCAGATCGTTGGTTGATGTTTTTACCAGATCGATGTGCAGATGTCCCATGCTTTCCTATGCCATGTAGTTTCGTACCATTGCAACTACGTTGTGCTTGGTCTTCATGACATGATTTTCCTGTTTTACGCATTTCTACTTTTAGGAAGATGCATGTTATTGCTCATACTCTTGTATCAGCGGACTTGTGGTTATTTTACATGCTAATGCAGGTAAGTATTCGATTTTCTGGCGTCGAAAGCCTGCGAAAAGAAGGTTACCTGGTGGTAAGTAGGCAGGTGAGTAGTGGCGTTCGCACGAACCGCCACAGCACTCCCCCCCCAGTGACATAGTCACGATAAAAACAAAAAGATAAAAACGAAGAGGTGTTGAAAGCGAGGCGTGCTCTTAGGTGGTCACGCGGCTGTTCCCTTTTGGGGTTCTGTTATTTCCATCCGGTCGGTAACACTTGTCGCGTGCGCAGTCGTTTACGACTTCGCGTAAAGGGCCCTATATATTGATCTGGCACGCCCGCCGTGGTCGGCGGCGTCTTTTTCTGCACCTCGGTAGTGTGAGGAATGCACCCCTGGTTACTTTCCTCTAAAAAGCAAGGCTTTAGCCGTTCCACGCTGATTGTGGCTGCTTTTCCATGCATGTCCAACTCGTAGACCCGTTCGCTGATTCTTCTAATCACTTTGAACGGGCCCTCAAACGGAGGGTCGAGTGGTTTTTTCACTTTATCCACTCTAACGAAAACGTGCGTACAGGTGCGCAACTCTGGATGCACGAAAACTCTCTTTGACCCGTGTCGGGCCACCGGTCTTGGTCGTATTTTCCGCATCAAGTCACGCAGGTAGCCCACGCTCTTCGTCGGTTCCGCTGGTGCCTCGCCGTCGACGAAAAGCTCCCCGGGCAGAACGAGGCTGGTACCGTAAGTGAGCTCGGCTGCTGAGGCGCCTAGGTCCTCCTTCATGCTGGTCCTCAAACCAAGGAGGACTGTGGGCAGTGCGTCGAACCACTGTGTGTCATTATGGCACATTAAGGAGGCCTTCAATGATCTATGCCAACGCTCTATCATTCCATTGGCAGCAGGGTGATATGCTGTCGTACGATCTCTTTGACAACCCAGCAACTCCGTAAGCTGTCTGAAGATCGTAGCCTCGAACTGAGGTCCCCTATCCGAGGTAAGTGTTGTGGGAACGCCGAAACGCGTTACCCACGTTGAGTAGAAAGCCCGAGCCACGCTCTCTGCGGTTATCACACGTAATGGGGTAGCCTCGGGCCATCGCGTAAAGCGATCTATCATCGTGAGCAGGTACGAGAATCCTCTGGAGGGAGTCAAAGGGCCGACTATGTCAATGTGTACGTGGGCGAAACGCGCCTCGGGCAGCTTGAATTGTGCCGGTTCCAGTACGTTGTGTCTGCTTATCTTACAACGTTGACACTTGAGACACGCCCGCGCCCACTTCGTGAGGTCCTTATTCATATGTGGCCAAACGAACTTACGTCGAATCGCCGCAGCCGTCGCGCGCCCGCTGGGATGAGCTGGGCTATGAAAAGTCTCATAAATGCCCCTACGCAACACCGCAGGAATGTACGGCCTGACTGTACCCGTTGAGACGTCGCACCAAACGGTTTTCCCGTTGGTGTCTATAGCGAACTTACGCAGTTCCAGTGCTGTGTCTGCTGTTACGAGAGCTTTAAGTTGGCTGTCGTTTTTTTGGGCTTGCTCCAAGTCAGCGTCAGCTAAGGCTGCGCGCAATTGAATCACATCTATGCGAGATAGTGCATCTGCTATTACGTTCTGGTTACCAGGAACGTACTTTATCTCGGTGACGTATTGGCCTATTAGGTCCAGATGCCGCTCCTGTCGCGGCGATGCATTTCCGGATTTCTTCCGGAAGGCGTGGCTCAATGGTTTATGGTCCGTTCTGACGATCGCCTGGCGACCCTCGACCATGTGTCGAAAGTATTTGATAGCACTGTATATGGCTAATAACTCTCGGTCATAGGTGCTGTACTTTCGTTCTGCCGTACTGAGCTTTCTAGAGAAAAAACCCAGCGGCTCCCAGCTACCGTCGCTCTCTTGCTCCAATACCGCTCCAATTGCGGTGTCCGACGCGTCGCATTGTATTGCCAACTGTGCGCCCTCTGCCGGGTAACACAGCAGGGTGGCGTTTGAAAGTTGCTTTTTCGACTGCCGGAATGCATTACTTGCTGCTTCCGTCCAGACGATTGGACGTTTGTCGTTCTTTTTTGCCCCCTTTAAATATTCATTTAGAGGGGCCTGGACATGCGCGGCATTTTGTAATGTCGGCCGGTAAAAATTAAGCATGCCCAGGAAACGTCGTAGTTCGCGAACGTTGGTAGGACGTGGGAATTCGTTGAGAGCTTTAACTCTGTCCGAGAGAGGCCTAATACCCCGATTGTTGATATGATAACCCAAATAGCTCACCTGCTCTTTGGCAATTTGGCATTTGTCTGGGTTAATCATGAGTCCGTAACGGCGGAGGCGTTCTAACACTTGTTTAAGATGTTGCTGGTGCTCTGCTCGGTTTTGAGACGCAATCAGGATATCATCGATGTAGGCGTAGCAAAAATCCAGTCCACGCAGAGCTGAATCGATGTACCTTTGAAATGTTTGTGCGGCGTTTCTAAGGCCAAAAGTCATTACCTTGAACTCATATAGTCCAAAAGGGGTAATGACCGCGGTTTTTGGGATGTCTTCGTGGGCCACTGGTATTTGGTGGTATGCCCTGGCGAGGTCCAGGGTCGTGAAGACTGTGCATCCGCGCAATTTGTATGAGTAATCATACAAGTGTGCGATGGGGTATCGGTCAGGGATTGTGACCGCGTTTAACAGTCGGTAGTCGCCACACGGGCGCCATTCGCCGCTTCGTTTCTTAACTAGGTGAAGCGGGCTGGCCCATGGGCTGACTGAAGGTTGGCAGATTCCTTGCTCCAGCATGTAGTCGAATTCTTCGCGTGCTGCGCGCAATTTGTCTGGTGCTAGTCGACGCGGACGTTGGCTTACCGGTGGACCCCGTGTCTCGATGTGATGGTATACCCCGGACTCTATGTGCTCCTAGTTGGGAAGTGGTACTGTCGAGTGTCTATACTCTTCCAGTAGAGCCGGAATCTCATCGCATGTGATGTCGGCCTCGTGTGGCGTCCGTGGGACCTCTCCAGGCGGATGACCGAGTGGCCGTTGTTCCACTAATCTATTGTTCGCGGTGTCGACCAGCAAGTTGTGGCACGATAGTAAGTCCGACCCTATTAATGGTTCGGAGACATCGGCCACTATGAAGTGCCACCCTATGGGGTGCCGCAAACCTAGATCCAGTCGTAGGTACTTACGTCCGTAAGTAGCTATGGATGTGTTGTTCGCTGCTAGTAATTGGAGTCTGCTAGGCGTTTTATTTTGCGAAGCGTATGACTTAGGTAAGACTGATATGTCGGCGCCAGTGTCGACCGTAAAACTTATATCCAATCTCGGGTCTTTGATTGTTAAGCGGCTTACTTGGAGTGTGCCGACCGTTTGCGCTGAGGTTGCGGTCGGCCGTCCTAGTTTAAATTCGCGTTTTGCGCCGGCTTCACTGGCTTCCAACCGCAGGGTTGTGTGCATTTGCGGGCCTTTGCCCCAAACCGCCGATGATATGAACACCACGCGGGTGTTAATGCCCTTTGAGGGTTCGCCGTCGGCTGTGGCGTGGATCTTCCGCGCGTGCTAGTGGCACCTCTCAGGTTTTCGCGTTGCCCAGCTGTGGGCTGGGTCTGGGGCCTCTGATATGTTGGGCGATTTTGGGCCGTGCGCGCGAAGTCTCGTAATTCGGCCCGTAATTGTGCGATTTCGCGTTGTAAACTTAATTCGTAACGCGAGGGTCCCGGTTGCCGGAAGTGTGATTGCTCTGCGTCCCGAGTATGCGCCTGAGCCCGTGCCGAGTCTGTGGCGATTGGTTGTGACGCGTTGGTGCCTCCACTTGCGCGCGGAATATTATGGGGCGAGGAGTAGTATCGCGCAGATGCTTCATCCGAGCGATTAATGGTCGCTACCTGAAAGGCGGGGGACTCCTCTCGTTGGTCAGCGCTTTCTACGATTGCATCTGCAATCTTAGCCAGCCAACTCAGGCTTTGATTGGTTTGAGCGATTACAGTAGGACGCGCTTGTTGCGGAAGACCCCTAATGAAGTGGGGTCTGATGACATCATCAGAGATCCCCTTTCCCGCTATAGACCGCAAATGAGTGAGAAAATGCGATGGCTTCATCCCCGTGAAATTGGTCTCGTTGTACAAGCGTTGGTGCCTCTTGGCAATTGACTCCTCGAGCGCATTGAGGAGCGTTTCCCTCATATCTGTATACGGGCTGTTACCAGGAGTTCTTATAATGTGTGCCACATGTGTACGCTGGTTTCGGTTTAAAACCCTCATAACCTCCAGCGCACGTGGTCTCTCCTCGCTCACGCCCGCCGCCTCGAATATGAGGTCCGCCATGGTGAACCAGAGCTCCGATTCCTCCTCGTCAAAAGGAGGCAAGCGCAAGTCGCGCGAGGCAACATGTGGTGCCTGCACTGTTGGAGTCGCACTAGCGGATACAGGGGACTCCGATCTGTGAGGGCGTGTGTCGCGGGCTTTTTCATGTAGCGAGTCCGTGGGCTGTTCTACACTGAGGGCGTCCACGAAGGCCGGGGACTCCGGACGCGGTACTTCCAGCTCCCGCTGCAGCTCCGCCTGAGGCGCCGTCTGTGATTCGGTAAGCGATTCCCGCAGCGCTTCCGGTTGGGGCTCCTGTTGAGTCTTCTTTGACCTCGTAAACTGAGCCATCCTCTACAAAAGGGTGGTGGCCGTTCCTCGACACGCGAGAACCACGAGAAATTGCAGGAAAAGGTTAGCAAGGAGAAGTTATAGCTCTGCCTAGTTGGCGGAAAGCCCGTTGCTTGCAGCTGTTGTGATGGGAACGAGTGAACAGTGTATGTGTGGGTTGTTTAATTTACTCTGTATAGTTTCCGGTGCTAAATCCGTATTAGTTCCGATTTTTCGATGCCCGGAAGGGGCTTACTACGCGAATTTGTTGTGGTGAACGTTTGTACTATTCAATTACAAATAAATATTTTTAAATTTGGTTATTACTTACTGCTACTTTTTAAATACAATAGAAGGAGAAGAAAATATTGTGTTTTAGCTGGCTCTAAAGGAGCTCAGCGTATATATAGATATAAAAGAAGAGAAAAAAAAATTACGTCACCTGGAGTCCAACGTTGAGAATTTGGTTTCGTCAGGTGTCGTTACTCGCACTGTGTTGAGGATAGTGCTGCGATCTGACTCCACTTGTAGTGATTTTGGTGGTTGTTTCGATGTTCGTTGTCAGGTTGTGTGCTCTTCCTCACTTGGTAGGTCACCAATTGTAGGGTTTGGTGGTCCTCTATAGCGTGTCCGCGGGACACTAGTTCACCGAAGACGTCCCCACTGCGATGTTTCCTTGGAGTATTGTTGATATAATCAAAGTCAACCACTGTTATATTCTTAAAGCTATTTTCTTTATTAATGCCATATGCTTATAGGTATTAGGTTTTACACAAATGAATTATAATATAAAATATTTATTCTTGTAATGAATATAGTAATTAGTTTTATATGTATATCAATAATTTTGGTATATAATTACCATATAGGTATTATTTTACACAAATGAATTATAATATAAAATATTTATTCTTGTAATGAATATAGTAATTACTTCTATATGTATACCAATAATTTTGGTATATAATTACCATATAGGTATTAGTTTTACACAAATGTATTATAATATAAAATATTTATTCTTGTAATGAATATAGTAATTACTTCTATATGTATATCAATAATTTGGGTATATAATTACCATATAGGTATCAGTTTTACACAAACAATTATAATATAAAATATTTTTTCTTGTAATGAATATAGTAATTACTTCTATATGTATATCAATAATTTGGGTATATAATTACCATATAGGTATCAGTTTTACACAAATAATTATAATATAAAATATTTATTCTTGTAATGAATATAAATTCTTACCACGATCGCGAGTGCGCTGTTTAAATTATATTTTCTAATTCAGATAAACTGCACGTAGAACTATTCACATTGTTAGTTAGCCGCAGGACTAATTATTTTCAACTGTGGCGCGTGCGCTGTTTAAATTATATTTTCTAATTCTTATAACCGCACGTAGAACTATTCACATTGTTAGTTAGCCGCAGGACTAATTATTTTCAACTGTGGCGCGTGCGCTGTTTAAATTATATCTTCTAATTCTTATAACCGCACGTAGAACTATTCACATTGTTAGTTAGCCGCAGGACTAATTATTTTCAACCGTGGCGAGTGCGCTGTTTAAATTATATCTTCTAATTCTTATAACCGCACGTAGAACTATTCACATTGTTAGTTAGCCGCAGGACTAATTATTTTCAACTGTGGCGAGTGCGCTGTTTAAATTATATTTTCTAATTCTTATAACCGCACGTAGAACTATTCACATTGTTAGTTAGCCGCGGGACTAATTATTTTCAACTGTGGCGAGTGCGCTGTTTAAATTATATTTTCTAATTCTTATAACCGCGCGTAGAACTATTCACATTGTTAGTTAGCCGCAGGACTAATTATTTTCAACTGCGGCGAGTGCGCTGTTTAAATTATATTTTCTAATTCAGATAAACTGCACGTAGAACTATTCACATTGTTAGTTAGCCGCAGGACTAATTATTTTCAACTGTGGCGCGTGCGCTGTTTAAATTATATCTTCTAATTCTTATAACCGCACGTAGAACTATTCACATTGTTAGTTAGCCGCAGGACTAATTATTTTCAACTGTGGCGCGTGCGCTGTTTAAATTATATCTTCTAATTCTTATAACCGCACGTAGAACTATTCACATTGTTAGTTAGCCGCAGGACTAATTATTTTCAACTGTGGCGCGTGCGCTGTTTAAATTATATCTTCTAATTCTTATAACCGCACGTAGAACTATTCACATTGTTAGTTAGCCGCAGGACTAATTATTTTCAACTGTGGCGAGTGCGCTGTTTAAATTATATTTTCTAATTCTTATAACCGCACGTAGACTATTCACATTGATTGCCTCTTTCCAACTAAAACCTTCCTTAAGGGTTGACTCACGCCACACCATAGCACATCAACATCCATCGGTGTTGGTAACCACATCGTACCCCTGCCTGTGTGCATTTTTTATTATGCGCACAGTGGTGGGCGCCATGGCGTGTGTTCGCTCGTTGTACGTCATTATGTGGAGGGACGTTCGTATTGTTCATACGTGCTATGTGATGCAGCTACATGGGCATGCGTTATATCTCACGTATTTGTATTTGTTGAGATGTGTCCTTTTAAGGGCATGCGTTGTAGGTTTCATCTGTTTGCGCGCCTGCTTGGTAATTCCAGGAATTAGTCGCAGGCTTGCGCAACCGCATCATGTTTTGCTTGGCTGTTCTGCTACATCAGATCGTTGGTTGATGTTTTTACCAGATCGATGTGCAGATGTCCCATGCTTTCCTATGCCATGTAGTTTCGTACCATTGCAACTACGTTGTGCTTGGTCTTCATGACATGATTTTCCTGTTTTACGCATTTCTACTTTTAGGAAGATGCATGTTATTGCTCATACTCTTGTATCAGCGGACTTGTGGTTATTTTACATGCTAATGCAGGTAAGTATTCGATTTTCTGGCGTCGAAAGCCTGCGAAAAGAAGGTTACCTGGTGGTAAGTAGGCAGGTGAGTAGTGGCGTTCGCACGAACCGCCACAGATGAACTTAATTCAATTTTTGGCGATGAAGCTCCATCAAGGACCAGTGTTTATCGATGGTATGGTGAATTCAATCGTGGTCGTAGTTCACTCCAAGATGAATTTCGTGAAGGTCGTCCAAAATCAGTTGTTGTTCCGAAAACCATTGATTCTGTGCGCGAACTGATATTGGAAGATCGTCATGTGACCTATCGTGAGATTGAGACAACCTTAGACGTTAGTGGGACCAGCATACATTCAATATTGCATAAACATTTGACTGTCAAAAAAATTTGTTCGCGTTGGATCCCACACAATTTGTCAATCGCCCAAAAAAAGGCTCGTGTCAATTGGTCCAAAGAAATGCTCAAAAAATACGGTCGCGGTGCTTCGAAACACGTCTATGACATCGTGACAGGTGATGAATCGTGGATTTACGCGTATGAGCCCGAAAGTAAACAGCAGTCGACTGTCTGGGTGTTTCAAGATGAGCCAAATCCAACAAAAGTTGTTCGCGCACGAAGCTCTTCCAAGCAAATGGTCGCCTGTTTTTTCGGAAAAACTGGACATGTCGCAACCGTACCACTAGAACAACGCAGAACAGTCAATTCTGAGTGGTACACAACCATTTGTTTGCCAGTTGTCTTCCAAGAAATCAGGAAAACCAACCGCCGAAGACGGATCACTCTTCACCACGGCAATGCGAGCTCTCACACATCGGCTGCGACAACTGAATTTTTGAGCACCCAAAACATCGATTTGATGGGTCATCCGCCGTATAGTCCTGACTTGGCACCGAATGACTTCTTTTTATTCCCGTACGTAAAAAACAAACTGAGAGGTCAACGTTTTTCGACACCTGAAGAAGTGGTTGCTGCATTCAGAATGCATGTGTTGGAGATACCTCAATCAGAGTGGCAAAAGTGCTTCGACAATTGGTTCAAACGCATGCAAAAGTGTATAGATCTTCATGGGGAATATTTTGAAAAACAATAAAGTGATTTTCGACGATCAATATTTGTTTTTGTTCTCTAATCCCGAAATATAAAAGGCAACCCTCGTATCAGTTGATTTTTTAAACGTTGAGAAGCTAAAGTACTAAAATGAAATTCTTCATTATAATCTGTCTATTGATTTTGGCCGTTAGTGCCCATCCCCAATATAATGGTAACCCAGGAGCAGGTAGTGCCAGCGGAGCATCATCTTCTTCCGGAAACCTCAACCCTGGGTATGGTGGTGGTAGCGCTGGTGGTTCACATAGCTCCTCTTCACAATCATCCTCTCAAAGCTCCTCTGCAAGTCACTCCTCTCAAGGGTTAAATTATGGCAAATACGAGTACTAAGATCAGCACTTCGATTCGTATTTATACTACTCGAGCGAACTTTTTAAAACAAGTAATTGCAGCAAAACCAGAACTTATTTCGTTGTAATGCTGTTGCTTTATATACACGCTGTTGCATTGTCAAGGTCATTTCAAGTAGCTAATCCACCTATCCATAAATATCTATACCAGGTAACTTTCTTTAGTAGTGGTATTTAATTTATTTCATATATATTCATAATCAAATATTATATTAGGTGGGAACCATTTCATGTTATTATACAATTAAAGAAATCGAGTTAAATACCATGATGATGCAATAACTAAAGCAACATGTTTTGTTTTTAGTTTAAGGTACGGATTTATTTACCCAATAAATACAGTTTTTACTTAAGACTAAATACGAAGCCTACGTACATTTATTCTTCTTATATTACTTACTGGCTCTTCACAAGTACCCGCAATTGTAAAATGTATTTTTCGTTTTTGGTTTGCCTTTCGGCGTACAATAATTGGTTAATTAACGTGTAATGTGTTATCTATTTACATAATATATATATATATATATTACGTGTACAAATAAGTTTCCGTCGTTTGGCAAAAAATTGCCCTACCAGAAAATTATGTATAAATTGTCAGTTGTCAATCGTAATATTGTGAGTTTGAATACGTGACAACAACATAACCTCATAATAATAGTAACATTGTATCGGATTTACAAAATCGTTTTCATGCAAAAATGTCTAGTTTTGTGCCAAATATGCGTCATTTGTGGGAATTTTTGATTTACGTTTTTAATTTGAAGAAATCTGCCGTTGAGGCGCATCGATTGCTTGTAAAGGGTGGTTACATTTTAAGGGCCGATGTTGATTTTGAATAAAACACAAACTATTTAGGAAATTATTGTCATTTCTTTTTATTATGATAATATTGGTATGGTTCAATTATGCACTGAACAAAATATCGGCCAAATGGCCGCCGCGACCTCGGCGGCACACCTCCATCCGATGGTCCAAATTTTCGATGACGCTGAGGCATAATTGAGGTTCTATGCCGTTAAGGTGCCGAATTATCTCATCCTTTAGCTCTTGAATTGTTGCTGGCTCATCGACGTACATCCTTTCTTTCAAATAACCCCAAAGAAAGAAGTCCAACGGTGTCAAATCACACGATCTTGGCGGCCAATTGACATCGCCACCACGTGAGATAACACGGCCATTGAATTTGTCGCGCAAAAGAGCCATTGTTTCGTTAGCTGTGTGGCAAGTGGCACCGTCCTGTTGAAACCACATATCGTCCGCATTCATATCTTCCAATTCGGGCCATAAAAAGTGCGTTATCATCTCACGATAGCGAACACCATTCACAGTAACTGCCTGACCGGCCTCATTTTGGAAAAAATACGGCCCAATGATGCCGCCAGCCCATAAACCGCACCAAACAGTCACTCTTTGTGGGTGCATTGGTTTTTCGACAATCACTCTTGGATTATCATTCGCCCAAATGCGGCAATTCTGCTAATTGACGAATCCACTGAGGCGAAAATGTGCCTCATCACTGAAGATGATTTTCTTCGAAAATTGATCATCCGCTGTTGCCATTTCTTGCCACCATTCTGACCATTGACGACGCTTGAAATGGTCAAGAGGCTTTAGTTCTTGAGTCAATTGCACATTGTAAGCGTGTAAATGCAAGTCTTTATTGCATAATGTTCATCAACGACGAGCGTGAGAGGTGCAATTGTTGGGCACGACGACGAGTTGAGGTGGACGGCTCTTCAGCCACACTATCGCGAACAGCAGCAATATTTTCTGCAGTACGAGCTGTACGAGCATGCACTTGTTACGTCTCCAGCGCCGTGCTTCCTCTTTCGAGGGAAGGGCGTGGGAGTTATATATTTATTAAATTAATTATAGCTAGTTTTTATTTATTTTATTTTATTTGAACTCAGCTATCTCAAGCTGAGCTTTCTTCTGAACTACTTTTACAATAAAAAAAAAAAAAAAAAAAAATGTGGCGAGAAGGCCGAATTTGGCGAGACAGGACATATGTGTCCTTCATCTTGTCTCTGACCTCTGGTCATCTTGCGATAACCAGAATCACCCACATCCGCGAGGATATTGGGCTCGGTCTCGCGGCATCTGAAAAGAGAAGAAAAAAGGGGGGGTATCCAAGGATAGTGTGGACAGTGTTAGTCCAAGTGTTCTCTAACTACTTTTATAGAGGGATGGTGGGAAAGAAATCTTACAAGACCGGTGGGTCTTGGGTGCGGTAGTAAACGCAGATCACGTCTTTGGCGTCTGATAATCTGCTCTTTGGTCGGTGTGTATGTTTGTGTTTGTGCCGTCTTGTACTGTGCGTTCGTGTGTTTGGTTTGTTAATTGTAGACCCTATGGGATGGGTCCAGGAATCCTCTATTATAGAGGGGAATGTTGTTGGGAAGGGTGCTTTCTTCAGTTTTGTACTGAAGAAGAAATTGTGGGGGTTTGATCCGAAGAGATCGAGAGAGAGAAGGGTCAAGAACGCAAGAGTCCCGTACAAGTAGGTTCTCGCTGTTCTGAATGTTTTCGAGGTACTTATATGCTAATTGAAGCAAGTACTCGTCGATAGGGGTAATGGAGGCGCCTTCGTATAGGTGAGAGTTGGGGTAATGACGGCCGTCAGGCCTTCTAGAATGATTGGTGCATCTTCTGAGGAGTTTCCTTTCGAAAACCCGAAGTCTTTCCATTTGAGCCGAAGATATGCAGGACCATATGGGAAAGGCGTACGATATTCCAGATCGGATTAGCTGCTTATAGCAGAGAAGCTTAACTTTGGTGTCAACTTTGTTCCCCCACTTCAAGATGTTGTGCAGTTGCTTAGACCGTCCGAGGCCCCTTTGGAGAATGTGGGTCACATGTTTGATGAAATTCATTTTTGGGGTATAAGTGACCCCGAGATATTTCATCTTGTCCTGTGGTCTAATCGTAGTATCTCCCATTTTTATTCGAATATTCTGTGAATATCGAGAAGTAGGTTGGGAGTGTTTACTACTCAGAATTATGGCTACTGCTTTGGATGGATTAAGTCGGATTTTCCATCGACTGTAATACTGATACAGTTTGTCCAAGTGACGGTTGAGTCGATTTGTTGCGAGGTTAGGGCCTTTGGTTGACGTGTACACCAGGACGTCATCCGCATAGCATATTTGGTTTACTCTCCCGTCCGCGGGGCGGGGAATATCGGAGGTGTAAATATTGAATAAGATGGGGCCTAGAATGGAGCCCTGTGGTACGCCTGCCGCGGCGTGAAAAGTTCGGGAAAGCTTTCCATTCATTCTAACTTGGAAGGTTCTGTTTAGAACAAACTGGTAGATGATGCTACATAGCGTTCTACTGAGGCCAGTATTCAGAAGTTTAAAAGCGAGACCTTCGATCCAAGTTGTATCAAAAGCTTTTTCGATGTCTAGGCTTACCGCAACGGTGGGTTCCTTATTAAAGAGCCGCACGCAGACGTGGTTTTGAAATAAGTTAAGAGCCATAGTGGTGCTGTGCGCTCTTCGAAATCCGAATTGGAAATCAGGTATTAGGTGCCTGGCACTGACAAAGTTATTTAGCTTTTCGTATATGAATTTTTCATATATTTTGCTGATGCAAGTGAGAAGCGAGATAGGGCGAAAGCTTGAGGGGTGATACGTTGGTTTCCCAACTTTTGCTATTGGGCAAATAATAGCGTGCCTCCAAGCTTGGGGAAAGTACCCCATGTTGTAAGCATGGTTGAACAGAATACTACTTTTACAATATAAATTTTCCTGTTTTTATAGAACATTTTGTTCCAACTAACTGTGTCGTATAAAATGAACAAAACAATCTAGAAGTCTCTGTGACTTAAAATTTTGAATAAACTTTGAACGAAAATCAAAGTGGCTATGTTTTGAAATGAAAAATGTGCTTGTTATGAAAAGGGGCATGTTTTTAAATGTGCTGTAAATGACTGGATATAGAATATTGTGTCTGTTTATTTATGAAATGTGCTGTAAGTGACTGGATATAGAATATAGTGTCTGTTTATTTATGAAATGTGCTGTATTAACTGAGAATGTAAGATATGTGAGGATGTAGTTTTAAGGGTTGTGTTTGAAAGGACATGAGTTAGTGTTAAAGCGAATAAGGGTAGTATTCTGGAATACAACACTGCCAGGGAGACTTCACGCCCTATAGTTGTGTGTTATCCCGGTCTTTTTTTTTTTCTTTTTTTTTTCGTCGTTTTATGTCTTATTATAATTTTTTTTCAAATCTCTGAGGTTAATTTGGATTTCCTCAGTAGTTGCGTTGACTTCGTACAAGGAACTTTCATCAATAGTTACACTCGATACATCGAATGTCCCGCCATCCAAGTCGAAAATGAGGACATTCCTTCCCTCTTTAGGGTTTTTTCCCGCCAGTCGTCGTTAATCTCACTAATCTTCCTCTGGGATCGAGTCCTCTTCGTGGATCGGTCTACCTTCGAGGATTGAGTCGTCCTTCGGGGAGTCCACCAGTCTTCGTGGATCGGTCTTCCTTCGAAGATTAAGTCGTCCTTCGGGGATTGGTCTTCCTTCGAGGATTAAGTCGTCCTTCGGGGAGTCCACCAGTCGGGAGTCCACCAGTCTTCGTGGATCCCACCGCTGCCACCAGTGTTACGTCTCCAGCGACGTGCTTCCTCTTTCGAGGGAAGAGCGTGGGGGTTATATATTTATTAAATTAATTATAGTTAGTTTTTATTTATTTTATTTTATTTGAACTCAGCTATCTCAAGCTGAGCTCTCTTCTGAACTACTTTTACAATATAAATTTTCCTGTTTTTATAGAACATTTTGTTCCAACTAACTGTGTCGTATAAAATGAACAAAACAATCTAGAAGTCTCTGTGACTTAAAATTTTGAATAAACTTTGAACGAAAATCAAAGTGGCTATGTTTTGAAATGAAAAATGTGCTTGTTATGAAAAGGGGCATGTTTTTAAATGTGCTGTAAGTGACTGGATATAGAATATTGTGTCTATTTATTTATGAATTGTATTAAATGAGAATGTAAGATATGTGAGGATGTAGTTTTAAAGGTTGTGTTAGAAAGGACATGAGATTAGTGTTAAAGCGAATAAGGGTAGTATTCTGGAATACAACACACTGGTGTTTTCACATCTCCTACAGACCCAGTTTGCTCAAATTTTTGCACAATTTTTCCGATTGTACACACATTTGGACAACTGGCGCTTCCTTCGGCGAAAACTGAGAACAGCTCTGACTATTTAGCGAGTTTAATTCGGTCGGGTTGGGGCTGTTCCACCCGACTGTTTGGCGTTTCTCGATTTCTTACCCATAGCTTTTCGTTTAACAGGTGCCGCCGTTGGTTCTGGTTGATAGCTACTTTGTGTTTTAGTGGAGGGACTCTTTTTCTCGGTGCAGTTACTTCGGTCGGAGCTCTGTTCTGTACTGTCCGTTCTAGAGCGGCTTCGACCTGACCTGCGCCTAGAGTGCCTCTGTCGGTGTCTCCTGCCTTTTGAGGTTTTTCCTTTTTTGTTCGGTTCCTTTTTCTTATTGTCATTCGTTGTTTCTGGCCATTCAAGATTAACCGTGCAGGTTGGTAGGTTTTTACGGCGACGTACAGTTCTAGCCGTTGCAGTGTGCGTACAAGCTGGATTTGGGTGAGCTTTTTCCCAGTTGATCTTGTATCGACACTGCTCCCACTTGTGACCGTTTCGGCTACAATACTCACAACAACATCGAAGGCTGTGCACGCTTCGGTTCGATGTTGGTTGTGGCTGTTTGGAGTTAGAGGGTTGGGCTTGTCCCTGATTTGTTTGTCTGGGGGACTCCCTTTGCTCATTTTGTGGTCTTTGTGCAGGTGGCGCGGGATTTTGTGACGCTGGCGGTACAACCTTTACCCGATAATTCCCTACTTCGTGTCCATACCTAAGACACGAGGTGCAAATGGGCATGTTACGGTGAGTAATGCACTCGTTGCGTAGTGCCCTCTTTTGTAGCAAAAGTGTGGTTGTACGTCTCGGACCTGGATGGGCGTTTCTTGATGATAATAATCACCCTCTCCCCGTTGGTACCTTCGTACTCCAGGTCCATCGGGCCTTGTTCCGCTGTGTGGTTGATATTCCTGTGGTGGTGCGTGTGCTGGTTCGTACTGGCGGAACGGGTTCATCGCAGTTTGTGGGCGGCTTACGGGGTGGGGTTGTTCCATATAGTGTCGAGCTGTTTCGGTCGACCTGCTATAGTAAGCCCCATCTCTCCGAGACGCGTCGTTCGTAGGTTGAGATTGCCTACTGAACGATTCCCGCGGATCCGGGCTATATTCCCTGTACCTCTGTTCTCGGTGGCTTCTTTCATCCTGTGTTCGTGGCGGGCTCCTTGTTCGGCTATAACTATATCGTCCACTTACCGGGTGGCCCTCTATATAGTCCATGCCCCTGAGTGTCGATTTGGGCTCCGTCTTGCTGGTTCCCGTCTACTGGCCACTGGATGGTCGAGGTCTCTTCGTCTGTTCACCGGGGGTTCGTCCATTTCATCTTCTCTTTGTGAATGACGAGGCGGGCTGCTCCATTTGATGTGTCGTCTCGCTGGTACAGGACGGTCAAATTCATCTCGTCTATTCACAGGTTTGTCTTCTCTATTTTCCAGTCCTTGTGAATGACGGGGCGGGCTTTGCCATGTTATTGTTCGCCTGCTTAGTACTGGGTGATCACAGTCATCTGGTCGATTCACAGGGTGGTCATCCTTATTTTCCAACCGCTGTGAATGATGAGCCGGGCTTCGTTCTTCGCGAACCTTTCTTCTGGCCGGTGTTACGAAATCCTCTTCTGAAAAAGGGTCCCTGGTATATCTTTCGGGTGTTATTTCCCTAATTCTATAATATTTTTCCCTCTCTGACTCAGGATACTCAATTCCCATTGATATGTCTCTCATATCATAGGCATCCTGTTTTCCGTCAAGTTCATTTTGTCGGCTTACCATCCAGAGGAGATTGGACATGATGCCTTCGAGAGTTTCTTCCTTGATAGCCAACAACTGGCTTCGAAAGGGTTCCTCTCGTATTCCGCGCATCAATACGGATTTGGCCAGTTTCTCTATTTGTGCTCCTCGATAGTATACCGGTTAGTATACCCGCCTGTCACGTGGGAGACTGGGGTTCGATTCCCCGTCGGGGAGCCTCTGGCGCAAGATTAATGACCTTGCTCGGAAAAAACCAATCACTATGGAAAATTTAACAAGCCTCAGGACTTGCTAAATAAGGCCAAGACCGCTTCCCGGTTGTAGTGCCGATGATGCTTGCTTGCCTTTCCGTATGAGCGCGCGGCAACTTCCTTGCAGAGCACCACAGCCTGTTTCACTCGGGAAACGAAACTTGTGATGTTCTCTGCTCGGAATGGTCGCATCTCGGAGAGCTTCTCGTACACGTCTTCGTATAAAGACTGTGGTAACAGCTTGTCCCGGAGTTGTTGTTCGTACTCACAGAACAATGCTGGGTTTGCCTCATGAAATATCCTACCGGTTACTATGGCTAATAAAAGCAAATGACTATTGCAATGTGAGTGGGGTTTTAAATGAGTGTTTTACTTTTATTTAAATATTCTACTATTGTATTTGGGGATATTCTATTGTAAAGGGAAATTAGTGATTTGGAGGGAAGGGAAGGATATGTATGTGAAGACACGAGATGTTAATTATTCAAAGGGGGAGTTTATTTAATTGAACTTTAATTATACAACAAAGTAATAATACGTAGTATGTTCCTGTAATGGTTTTTCCCTTTTGAAGATAATCGATTAAGATAACTCCATAATCATCATCATTATCATCGTCATCGGCACTACAACCGGGATCCGGTCTTGGTCTTATTTAACAAATGTCTTCACCGGTTCCGATTTCGAGTCGATGTCATCCAGTTTGGCACACCCAGGCATGGGCGTCCTGGTCTACGCTCTCTCCATCGCAGACAAGGTCTGCTGCGCTGTCTCCTTCCATACATCCTGCCACAAAGGTCTTTCCCGACAGGCTCCTCTTCGTTCATTCGAGCTAGGTGTCCCGCTCACCGGAGTCTACCCTTCTTGATTTTTCTTACAACATTAGCTTCAAGGTAGATCGCGTACAACTCATGGTTGTAGCGTTTCCGGAATTGTCCTCCCTCACATACGGGGCCAACAACTCTCCTTAAAACCTCCCTATCGAACGCGGCTAAGAGTTCAGACTGCCTTTTATTGAGCACCCAGGTCTCGGATCCATGCATGACTACTGGTAAGACCATGGTCTTGTACACCAGCAGCTTGGATGTTCTAGATAAATTTCGGAATTTAAAGAGCCTTGATAGACCATAGTAGGATTCGTCGGATTTGATCAGCCGTACGCGTATTTCTTCTTACATATTGTTATCGGCTGATACTATTGACCCAAGGTAGTTAAAAGATTACACTACTTAAAATTTGTGCTCCACTACCCTGATAGTTTGACCAACGTTAGGTCTTCACTTCACAGAAGTTGCTACCATGTACTTAGTTTTACCGTCATTAATGTGCAGTCCCAGTTTTTGTGCCGCCTGCTCGATCTGTGTGAAGGAGTCCTGTACAGCCGATTCGGTTCTACCGATGAAGTCGATGTCATCTGCGTGGGCAAGTATCTGGCTGGACTTGGTGACAATAGTCCCCCTAGTTGTGACGCCAGTGTCACGGATGGCTTTCTCCAACGCCAGGTTGAAGCGGAGGCAGGCCAGACACCCCCTTGTCGGAGTCAATTAAAGATATTTATTGGTTTGGACATCAATCCCCCTATTTTCACTTGACTAGCTACGTTGGTCATGGTCAACCTACAAAGTCGTATCAATTTGTTTGGAATGTCGAACTCACTCAAGATATTATATAGTTCTACCCTGGTTATGCTGTCGTAGGCGGCCTTAAAGTCTATAAATAGATGATATAATGCAACCTTAAATTCCTGACATTTTTCCATCGCCTGTCTAAGGGTGAATATCTGATACATCGCTGATTTGATTGGGATGAAGCTACACTGATATTGACCAATGATGGCTTTCGCCTATGGGGCTATCCGATCTTGAAGGATAGATAAGAGTTTCTTGTGGCAGTTCCACGAACCGCACAAACCACTATAGGTCGAGATGTCTTCGTTCCACCAAGAAACATACTCACCTATAACCAAACTTCACGTGCCCACAGACACGTGTCCCCAAAGTCCACCTTTTCACCTGACCAAATGTGGCATTCATACTGGTATCAACAACCCCATGTATCCACAGATATGTGGGCCACAAGTCCCGAACAATTTTCGTACGCCTGCTCGGCGATCGAAGGACATGACCCATCACAGAGATTGTGTATCGATCCATTAATTGGATAAACACAAACGGTTGGCACAGCTGCGCCAGATGTCGACAAATATCACATCCCCGGCGATAAGCCAATTGCCGGAAAAGAATCCGTCGGCAAAACATTTGTCCCTGCTGCAATGTACTTCGCCTAAACAAAGGCCGTTGCGCAGCAACAGCAATAAACGAAAACGCGGGTCCCATAGGGCAAAGTAAACACGAACCCAGGATCGCCTAAAGTAAACCACACATTCGATTGTTTGCTTAAACAACGCAACAGAAGGGTGAAAATTCTAATAAACCCACAGACGACAACCCCAGCGTCTGTATGTGTGAGCGCGATCTTCCCTGGTGGAGAGATTCTCGATTGAGAGAAAGTCACCACCCAGGGAAAGCGAAAGGAGAAAGAAAACTATGGGGTGAATGGAATCACCCCCAGAGAAGAAAGAACAGTCGACACAGAGAACCCTACGAGGAGATCGGTCGGCGCCGCGCATTACGATTGATAAAGTAAAATATATACTCGACGTACAACGCACACTAAAGTAACGCGCAGCAAAAGTACAAGTCCTCACAGCCTTTGAAAGTTGTGCCGATTTTCGCGGGTATATTCGCAAGTTTAGTTTCGCAATTGAAATAAATATTGAACGATGCAAATATAGTGCTAAAGAACAAAATATTAAAATTTTTGTATTAGACGTTAAGTGATTGACATTGAAATAGTTCTTATAAAATCGCCACGGGAATTAATACAAGCAGTCGAATTACTGTATGGTATAAGATAATAATTTAATTTTGATTGTTCTCTCATTACAGAACATTAATGTCTTAAGTTCTATTCGTGACTGACTGCCAAAATCCGCCTCCAGTCTCCTTTTTACTTTTTTCTTTTTTTTTGCTTCCATGTTGTCCTTATCATATGGCAACAGTCCAGCAGATCTTTGTCGTCTGCCGACAGGATGCGCGCAGAGGACTGTGGGAACTTTTAGATAAGGATGTTACTGTAGTGTTGGGTGCAGCTGGGGATGAGTTATATTTTAATTTATGGCATTGGTTGTAAACCATAAATGTTTGTAGTCTGCTAATAACATGTATGCTGAGAGCTGTGAGAACTTGTGGATAAAGATGTTTGCAGATAGTGTTGGACGCATTAACTCGGGCGTTCAAGTGTAGTAAACCTTTGAATTGTACAACAATAAAAAAAAAAAAAAAAAAAAAAAACAATTCGCAGTGTTTTATTTGTGGCAGTGTCTCCGTGTTCCGGTTTGTTAATTTTCTCTTTTGTGGACAGTGTGCGGTGGAACACACACGACCAAAGACAAAATCCGCCAAAATCTTATAGGCGGTAATCAGCAATGTTATACCCATATAATTGCTGCACAGTGTGATATATCCCTTCTTATGTATGGGGCAAATTATTCCAACACGCTAATCTTCCGGCATCTCCTCTTGCTCCCATACGTGCACGAAGATCTCACGAATTGCTTGTTGTAATGCTGTCCCTCCTTGTTTGATCAGCTCAGCTGGTATGCCATCAACTCCGCGGGATTTATTTGATTTGAGCTGTCTTAGGGATTTTAATGTTTCCTCATTGCTTGGTGGCGGCAGCATTTGGTCTTGAATTTGCATTGGTGGAGCTTCCAATTTTTCTGTGAGCTGACCATTTAGCAATTCATTGAAGTGCACTTCCCATCACTCAAGGATCGGTGATCAGATTAACCTCTTTATTCTTGCAGTAAGTGCAGCGTGCTGTGTACCGCGTCATACTGCCGATTATTTGGTAGACCTTCCGCGTCTGGTGCGGACATCACTCTCTACTTTTCTCTATTTCACAGACAAGGTTTTCTTCCCAGGCGCTTTTCTTTTCTCTGTGGAGTCTTTTTCCCGATGTTCTTAGCTGTTTGTATTTCTGGTCGCGTACCCGCGTCTCATGAGACTGCTGCATTGCCCGGTAAGCAGCATTCTTATGTTCAGTCGCTAGTTTGCACTCATCATCAAACCAGTCGCTCCGATCTCTACGACTACTGCATAAGATGTAGTTGGCAGTACTAATGACAGTATTCTAAAAGGCCTGTCCATTTCTCTTGTACGCTCGGCATTCCGGCCCCAGGAATTACTCTCCCTCCGTCGAGCTCTCCGATGGCGAGTCTTAGCGCATGACCAAAGGTGTTACTGGTATTCTCATTGTGTAAGTCAGCGGTGTTGAATCGAACCTGATACGCGGATGCAATACGTCTCCGTAAGGCAATCCGCGCTCGGAAAACTGTACCAACAAGATAGTGATCCGAGTCGACGTTGGCTCCTCGGTACGTTCGTACCGTCATCAAACTCGAGAAGTGGCGGCGATCTTTCAACACGCGGTCAATTTGGTAGCGAGTTCTCCATTAGGTGATACCCAGGTCGCCGTGTGAATGTCTTTACGCGGAATCCTGGTACTCGCAACGACAAAGGTTCTTCGATGCTGCCTGTTTGATGACTCTTAGTCCGTTGTCATTGGTGTCCTCATGCAAACTATGGGAACCTGCGTAGTGCATGAAAACCGGTTCCCGACGTATTTTCGCATTCAAATAACGATGAACGATTTTCACATCGTATCTTGGGCAGGCACTGAGGGTCCATTAGACGTTCTCGCAGAGTTCTTCTTTTTCGTCGTTACAGTACTCCTCTGTAGGTCTGTGAACGTTTATGAGGTTTATGTTCTTAAACTTGCCTCGCACGCGAAGAGTGCATAGTCTTTCGTTTATGGCATTAAAGCCGATAATGGGAGGCTTCAGTTTTTGGCTGAGTAGAAAGCCTACCCCGAGTAGACGGTGTTTCGCATGACAGATATAATATATGTCATACTCGTTTCTTTGAATAACACCACTCCCCGTCCATCTTATTTCTTGTAATGTTGTTATGTCAGCCTTATATTCGGACAGGGCATCGGCTAGATGCTGTGGAGCTTGAGCTTTGTATAGTGAGCGGACGTTTCATGAAAAAATTCTCAAGACGGTTTAGCCATTTTCGTTTCCGTGGTCGTCGTCGTGTATCCGGTCAATATCCGAGGTCTGTTAATTTATCTATACTAATCTGTTTTTCCGGGCAAGGTTATTAGCCTTGCACCAACCTTTCTGAAGATGTCGCTACATAGATTGGTTCACTACATGGCGGGTTCCCAACTAGCTCTCCGGGGGTGTCATGTGGAGACTACATCCCAACCTGGATTGAACAGGAACAAGGATCGTGTTGCCTTCGCTGGATTGAAACCAATCAATGGCTTTGTCGTGTATGTACACTCCCAATCACTAGGATGAGGCCACAAATTTCGCAATTGATTTTCGCTCTTTATACCTGTTGGAAATTTTGTACCCGGAAACATATAGGTACGTATTTTCCTAAAAGAAATTCATAAAATTAAAGGGTAATCAAGAAACGGCCGTTGGAATTTCCCAAGATCGAATAATAACCTACTTAAAAAGGGTATAAAAAAGTGCGTCACTAGGATGTAGGTGAGTTTCGTCGTTGTGGTGTCCAGGCATTCAAGACCAAACACCTTATTTTGTTATTGCGTCATCGTGGCACTTCACTCGAGTTTTTTAATTGTATAAGAACAAGAAATGTTTCCTAAGTTTCGTATTTTATTTCAAAGATATAAAATTTGTTCCCACTTAATATAATATCTGATTGTAATATGAATATATATGAAACAAATTTAATACTACTACTAAACAAAGTTACCTGGTATAGATATTTATGGATAGGTGGATTAGCTACTTGAAATGACCTTGACAATGCAACAGCGTGTGTATAAAGCAAAAGCATTGCTACGAAATAAATTCTGGTTTTGGTACAATTACTTGTTTTAAACAATTGGCTCGAGTAGTATAAATACGAATCGAAATCCTGATGGTAGTATCAGTTGATTTTCTCAACGTTGAGAAGCTAAAATACTAAAATGAAATTCTTCATTTTATTCTGTTTATTGATTGCGGTCGTCAGTGCCCATCATCATCATCATCATCATGGACACGATGATAGTGCAGCAGCTAGTGCCAGCGAAGCATCATCTTCTTCCGAAAACTTCCACCCTGGGTTCGGTGGTCGTGAGGATTCATCTAGTGCATCCTCTTCGAGTGCATCCTCTCAAAGCTCAAAATATGACAAATAAATGGAATTTAAGTAACATTTAATTATAATTTTTAATTTTAACGATTATTGGATATTTTATATTTTGGAGGGTGGGCAACGTCGGCGTGGTGTCTTTAAAACCTGACAACAGTAAGTGTTGATCTTAGTGAGTTACTGAAAAGGATTTAGGGACATTTGAAAGGGGAAAATTATAATTAATCAAATCATCATTTATTGTTGCTCTCCTCTTTACACGTGTTTTCACTTAATGTGCGAAAAATAGCTTGGATATGTATATCAATCGTCCTGTTAAAGTTCCAAGTGCTAGCATGCATTCTGGGCACGAGTGTAATTTACATTAGTCAAATAGTGATACTAGTTTGAGAATGGGGGAAAATGAAAACTGTCTGTTCGCACAAAATCTGTAATAAGTT